>CM054179.1:58512390-60912390 GCA_028829895.1 Sinotaia quadrata
GTGTTGTGTGTGTGTGTGTAACTAACTGACTGTAGACACTAACTACAACCCTTACCAAATAGTATGTCCAAAGTGTGCATATGTATGTGTGATATTTTTTGTTGATATGTGTGTGTGTGTGTGTGTGTGTGTGTATTATATCATATGAAATTAGTTTTGTGTTATATATGTGCATGTGTATTTTATATAAAATTAATTTTGTGTTGATGTATATGTATTTTATATCATAATAAATGAATTTTGTGTTGGTATATATGTGTGTGAGTGTGTCTATTTTATATCGTATGAAATAAATTTTTTAAAATTTGTGTTGAAATATATATATATGTGTGTGTATGTTGTATCATATGAAATGAATTTTGTATTGATGTGTATGTGCATGTGTATTGCATCATATGAGGTTACATATTCTACTGTGCAGGAACTCCAGATAGAAAAACAGAAGTACGATGAACTGATGAAAAAATATCAAACACAGATGCAAGAAAGAAGCACATTGGTGAGAAAGAGAAAAGTGAAAATGAAAATTTGATGCTTTTCAAAAGATAAATAATAATAAGTGATACTTACCAAATACTCATTTTGAAATGTTAACTATCTGTTTATACACCTGCCCAAGGGGTATTTTTGACAGTACTAAGAAGAGGTAAAAGTTACCATCATACTTACATATAATCTTGATATTATTCTTTTGAGAAATCTGTATTTTAATTGCAAAATGCTCTAGAAGTGAGTTGGAGGGAACACTTGATGTGTCCTCCAACCAAAATCAACAACAACATTAACATTCAGAAATGTGTCCTAAGTAGATATAAGTACACACAATTCAAACACATCCCTGGGATTACATTTTTCAGATTTTGTTTGAAGTATAACAATTCAATTCCCCAAGAGAAAACACATAGACAAATAGCAACCAGCTAAGTTAATAAGGCATGGCGTGCTAATTTTTTTTTCGCTGTCTCTCTCCAGAGGATGCGGGAAGCCTTTTATCAGCTTTCTCCTCACTTGTTTCTGGAGAGGGCGGGGATGGTTGTGTCAAGTAGATGTAGTGTGTGTGCCGGTGCGTGTCGTTAGTGATGATCGCTGTGCTGCATGTCGGCGTATCTGGTTGGTGGAGGTAGACTTTAGTCCGGAGGTCCGTTGACTAAGTTGCCATTGTAGTTGTCACCATTGTTGTTGTGGCGGAGGGAGGGGAGTTTACAGAGCCCAGGTTAGAAACACAGCAAATGTGTACTTAGCATGTATGTGCACCCAGGATGTTCAACCCCCTTTCCTGCTTAGTGGTTTGGGTGCTGTTGTTGTTGTCAGCACTGTAGTTGTTGTTGTCCCTGGCATCTGTAGTGTTGTATAAAGATGTGTGCTGGTGGCCAGTATAGATGGTCTAGCATGAGTTGGATCAGGTCTGCAATGGGTGGTTGTAATAACCCCACTGCATGTTCTGATGCTCACAGTGCCTTTACCATTGTTGTCGGTGGTAGCTGTTTTGGTGGCATTGATGTTGGTGCTGTGGTTATTGTCGTCTGATGCCTGGTGGTGGGCGCCGTCGTTTCATTTTGTGGTTGTTTTGGTTCTCTGTTGTCGTCGGTGTGGTTGTTGTAGTGGCCCTTGCTGGTGACTTGAGTAGTGGTGAGAGTGCAGGAGCCACTCGTATGCTTGTTAGTTCGGCGATGGCTACTGCAAGTTTTCTATGTCTGTCTTCTTTAGGCGGGTCAGCTGATTTAGCACTCTTTTCTTGTCTTTCTTCGTTTTTTGCATGTTTGATTGTTTTCCTGTGTTTTTTGGTTTGTCGTCGTCGTCGTTGTTCGTAGTTTGTGTCTCTCTGCTTTCTGAAGTGGTGGTGGAAGTTTGGCTTTTCTTGTTTTCTGCAGATGTGGTCGGGGTTTGGGTGAAAGCCCATCTTGTTTCCTCCTTTTCCGTTTGTGTAGAGTGTGTTTTTGTTGGCGGCAGTATTTTCCAGATAATGTTTGTGTTTCAAAGTCTGTTGATATAGTTTTTTTTGGCTGCGTTGTCAGATGTTTGTTTAGAATCCAGTGGAGACACATTACGGTTAAGATAGCTTCTTGTCTAGTGGCAATTTCATCTTCCGTTATAAATGACAATGCAGGACCAAATCTTTCTTCCTCTTCATTATAAATGACAATGTAGGACCAAATCTTTCTTCCTCCTCATTATAAATGACAATGCAGGACCAAATCTTTCTTCCTCATTATAAATGACAATGTATTTGGGTTGAGAAAGAACATCTATAGGAGCCATATTTTGTTATGTATTCTTATTTACATTTTTAAAAATTGGCACAGCAGGGATCAAAGCTCCAAATCTCCAATAACTGAGATTACTAGTATGATTACATAACTGAGATTACTAGTTTGATTACATAACTGAGATTACTAGTATGATTACATAACTGAGATTACTAGCATGATTACATAACTGAGATTACTAGTATGATTACATAACTGAGATTACTAGTATGATTACATAACTGAGATTACTAGTATGATTACATTGACTAATTTGATTAATTATTATAATATTGTTATAATAGAATGTGATCTTTATTTAACCTTGTTAAAGTAATGTAGATTTGGTTTCTTGATCATTCTGTCTGTAATCTTGTATCTTGTTCATTACATTTGATTATTCTATTTATTATTTATTTTAAATATATTTTGTCATGACTTAGGGTTGAGCCATGTCATTTTCAGTTGTCTATCAAGTGTACATCCAGTCATCTCATTTGTGGCATTGTCATTCATGGGCTGTATATTACAAAAGGAGTGACTATGGCACACAATACCATTGTTCTTTGCTCCGTTGACTTTCTCCATACTTCACACATAATTCTTTCTTTGTGACTTAATGTTGCAGAAAGCAGCTGAACTGGCTGATGTAGAGGTAAAACATCAACAGGAGTTACAAGTCTTGCAACATATGTTGACTGAAGCCAAGAAGCAAGCAATTAGTCGAGAAGAGGATCTTCAACATGAGATTAATAGTCTTAAACATATTATTGCTGATTTACAAGACAAGTTAGGTGAGTGTCCATAATTGAAAGAATAAACATCATCTAAGTTGTATTTTTTAATCTTATCTTTTGTTTTTGAGTTAAGTGAGGAATGGTATATAAAATAGTGCAATTATAATTAACCTTTTAAAAGTATTTGAAGACAAGCTTTATCTGCTAGTTTTGTTAAGTTTAAAATGATTTAGTGTACACAGTGAGTTCTTTGTTTATGCAAGTTGTATTTATGCCAGTTTGAATTTATATGACCTAATATGTAGACTTTATCAATTTATTTGTGCACCACTTTTGAAGTTACTTGAGCCGAGAAGTTGACTTCAGTGAGTGATGCATTTGTAGTCTCTTAGTTGTTAGTTGCACTGTACAGACATCAAACTCAGTGTTCTTGTGTTTTCACTTTATGATAGTGTACATTTACATACCCCTGAATTTCACTAGGAAAATCATGATCTAGATACTCAGTTTTTGTTGATGCAAGGGTCTTGGGAACTAACTGAATGTATATTGTTTGTATTGTGCTTCAGTTGTGAAAAGAGGATGAGCATTTTAAATAAGTTACTGTGTGCCTGGTAGATTTTACTGTGTGCTTGGTAGATTTTACTGTGTGCCTGGTAGATTTTACTGTGTGCCTGGTAGATTTTACTGTGTGCCTGGTAGATTTTACTGTGTGCCTGGTAGATGTTACTGTGTGTTTGATAGATGTTACTGTGTGTTTGATAGATGTTACTCTGTGTTTGATAGATGTTACTGTGTGTTTGATAGATGTTAGTGCTTTCAATTCATATGAGATGTATCACTACAAAGTATTAAACTATTATGTATCACTATATAGTTTATGTA
This sequence comes from Sinotaia quadrata, assembly GCA_028829895.1. Lineage (NCBI taxonomy): Eukaryota > Metazoa > Mollusca > Gastropoda > Architaenioglossa > Viviparidae > Sinotaia > Sinotaia quadrata. The sequence goes on from CM054179.1 coordinate 58,516,259, forward strand.
TTCATAATGTATATTGTTATGTACCACTACATGTTGCACTATATATTACTATGAATCATTATATAATAAATTAGTATATATATATAAATGTATATAGTACTGTGCATTACTATATAGTAGTATATACTACTGTGCAAAAGTACATTTAATTTAAAGTACACTTTACAGTATATAACCCTACCACAGACCTAAGCAGACCAAACATACTTAAAAACCAGCCACAGCATTAGGCAGACAAGTGTGTGGTCTGTCTAAGTCTTGCACTATTTATTTGTATAAATAAAAACTCATTTTGCCATTTTTCTCTCTTAACTATTATCTTTATTGTAAATATCTTTGGCATATTTCATATTTCAATAGTTTTTCCTGTGAATTCAAGTGTGGTTTTGAAGGTTGTATATATACACTAATGTTGGTTTTTAAAGCATTGTCTACCTAAAGCTGGAAGTAGGGTTATATATATATATATATATCACTACATTGTACCATATATTTAGTATTACTTATCACCCTATGGTATATATATATTTTTTACTGTATCATATATCACTATATATACATAAATTGTAAGTCTATAATTATCTGCAGTGTACTTTGAATTTCTTGTTAAGTATGATGACAAAGAATTACTTCAGTACATAGATTTAAAAAGCCTTTAGTTATGAGAACACAACTAAACAGTAGGATGATTAAAAAAATTATTGCATTAAACAGATCAAAATAGTTTAGCCATGAGAACACAGCTAAACAGACATTAGAATGACTTAAGTACACAGCAATTTAAGTTATGAGAACAGAGCTAAATCAGCATTAAAATAATGCAAAGAATGACTAAAGTATACAGAGATTTAAGTTATGAGAATAGAGCTATATCAACATTAGAGTAATGCAAAGAATGACTTAAGTACATGCATAAATAATTTGAGTTATAAGAAGATGATAAAAGGCACTTGATTGACTTAAATACACCAGATGTGTATGAGAACATGGTACTGTTAGTATGCAATTTAATGAATGGCACAAACCATGATGTCAATGACAGTTTTGGAAATACAGCTTTGAGAATATATCTGATATCTGAATTGATTACATTTAAAATGTCAGTTCACAGTTCTGGGAATACAGTTTTTTGAGAATATATCTGAATTGATTACTTTTAGAATGTCAGTTCATGGTTCTGGGAATACAGCTTTGAGAATATATTTGCACTGATTACATTTACAATGTCAGTGTACAAATCTGGGAATACAGTTTTTTTTTAAATGTATCTGCCTTGATTACATTTAGAATGTCAGTACACACATTTGGAAATACATTTTTTAATATATCTGCATTGAATACATTTAGAATGTCAGTGCACAATTCAGGTTTTTTTAATAGATCTGAATTTATTCCATTTAGAATGTCAGCACACATATCCAGGAATACAATTTTTTAAAATAGATCTGATTTGATTACTTTTAAAATGTCAGCACACATATCCAGGAATACAATTTTTTTTAATAGATCTGAATTGATTGATTTTAGAATATCAGTGGACAGATCTGAGAATTCAGTTATTTTTTTAATATCTGAATTGATTACTTTTAGAATGTCAGTGCAGTTTGTTCATGCTTTTCATTTTTTAAAGCAGTCTCTTAAATAAACTGTCACCACAGAATTGTGTCAATTATTTTATAATCTCAGAAATACAATATTTAAATTTTCATTTTACAAATAATAATGAATTTATTATCTTATCAGGCCGATTTGAGAGTCAGGGAGAAGAAAAGGTTAGGGAATTGCAACAGGAATTACGTGAAGTGCGGAGCACCCTTAAGACAGCAGAAGAAAAAAAAGAGATTTTGGATCGAGCACTTCAACAAGCAAGGGAAGAGGTACTTTTGTTGGCTGTATTTTAACCCCTGTGATTTGAGCATACCAAACATTTACACTAATTAATGCTCAAAACTAAACTGAGTGGAAGGGTAATTTAAAGGCATAGTGGCCTTAAGATGAAATATCGGGTTTTAAGAAAAAACAGTATTAACTAATAGAAAAGTATTAACTAATAAAACAGTATTAACTAATAGAACAGTATTAACTAAAAAATAAAAAACAGTATTAACTAATAAAATAGTATTAACTAAAATGCAGTATTAATTTAAAAACAGTATTAACTAATAAAACAGTATTGTCTAAAAAAAAACTGTTTTAACTAATAAAACAGTATTGACTAAAAAAAAAAAAAGTATTAACTAATAAAACAGTGTTAATAAACCAGTATTAACTAATAAAACAGTATTGACTAAAAAAAAACAGTATTAACTAATAAAACAGTATTAACTAAAAACAGTATTAACTTATAAAACAGCATTAACTAATGAAACAGTTTTAACTAAAAAAACAGTATTAACTAATAGAACAGTATTAACTAAAGAAAAATAGTATTAACTAATAAAACACTATTAACTTTTTTTTAAAAAGTATTAACTAATAAAGCAGTATTAACTAATAAAACAGTACTCTAAATTACATTTGGCTTATATCTGCACTCTCATATGTAATTGCTCATAATTTATCCAAAAATTATTGAAATAGAACTAGCATATGACATCTGTGATTGACATTATTATTTTCCAAATGCCAGTCCACACTTTACCCCAAAGATTCATCAAAGACAACTTCCACCATACAATTCATGGAAAGTTCTCATTTTTTCCATTTTCAAGTCATATTACAGCAAGATACTGGTATTGCTGCATGTCTTTCAACAGAACATATATTAAAACTTTTCTTGAAAACATCAATTTTACATTTTATTAAACATATGAAATTGAGTTGCTAAATTACTCTACACACTCAAAATAGACAGTATACTTATTCACTGATGATTTAGTCTAGTTGCTAAATTGTTCCCTACACTCAGAATAGTATATTCATTAATGATTTAGCATTTATTTTATTCTTCTGATTACATGCTTTGCTTATAGATAATATTTATCTATCTATCTATCTATCTATCCCTTAGTCTTGTCGACTGTAGGGGCACCACTGATGACCTGACAACCAGTTTTCTCCATTCCATTCTGTTCTCTGATAATCTTACTGTATTGCTCAATTTTATTCCTGTCCATTCTGAGATGTTATCCTCCCATCTTTTCCTGTCTTCCTCTCCTTTGCTCTCCTTGCACAATACCATGCCTGATTGTTTTGGCAAGCCCATTTGATCATGTGACATGCCCATACCATTTCATTTTGCGTTTTTTCACAATGGCCAATAGCTCTTCATAGGGCCCAATGGCTTGCCTAATTCTGTTTCCCATTTCCTCATTCGTGGCATGATCTCTATGTGAAATGCCAAACAACCTTTGAAAGCATTTCATTTCAGTAGCTTGTATCCTCTTTTGAAAGCATTTAATTTCAGTAGCTTGTATCCTCCTTTGAAAGCATTCCATTTCAGTAGCTTGTATCCTCCTCTGTGAGGGTCCATGACTCAAAGGCATATAAAAACACAATGGGGGTATTGAATGGGGTTGTCCTCGAGCATATGGTGATGCCTGCTGGAGACTCTCATGACAGTGTTTACGATGTCTTTGTGGAGAAGAAATCCGACACCATGTTCATATTTATCATCTCTGCCAGAGTAGTATAGTTTATGGCCGTCCTGTGTTGATGTTTCCCCAAGGTTCTTCCATTGTACTTCACACACTCCCAAGATGGTCCAATGGTATCTGTTTATTTCATGTGTCAGTTCCTCTACCTTTCCAGGCGTTCTTAATGTTCTGATGTTCCACATACTGATGCTGATGTTGTTTCTGGCAAGGAGTTTTGATGGTGATGGTGCACCAGTAGCACACTTAACACCTCTGCCCTGGTGCAAGACAGAAGGCACAGTCCTTGTTCCGGGTGATGACCGATCTGGTATGGTTTGAGAGTTATCATTGCATATGGTGTGTTTTGGGAAATTGAACCTGGCGGAGCCCATCCCTCTCCAGGCTGTTGACCACAGCTGAAACTCCACATTACTAGTGGCTCGCCTTGGTCTTGGACACATGGCCGTAGAGTCCTTCCTGGGACTCCTCCATCCTGGGCGGTGACCTCAGTAAGGAAGTCCATATGCCCAATCAGGTACTGTCAGCACCCTAGCCTTTGGTTATCCAAAACCTAAACTGCAAGGCAGCAGGGCGCTCTTGGAGGGCATGGTCGTCTATATCCCATGCAGATGTGAACATCTGCCCACCTGGGCACATGGCTGTTGAGTCCTTGGGACTTTTCCGCCCTAGGCAGTGACCTCAGTGAGGAAGTTAATATAGATAATATAGCATACTTTAAGTGTACTGCCTCCCTCTTGAGAATACATGTAATATTGTGTGTAACTTCAGAACACTTGAACTGTGGGTTATAATTTACTTCCAATACAATTTTAGTATTTTGCATGTATATTTCTGTTGCATATATAAATGAAATTGTTAAGTGTCTTAAAAGGGAATTTTTATTTATTTATAATTTGGAATATATTTATGATTCATTGCCTTTAGATCTTGTCTTTCTCATTTTAATAATCAGATGACTTCATAAAAAGATTCTCCGATCAAGCATATTTTTTTTTCTTAACTTCAACCAACATTGTTGACAGTGCTATAAATAGCTTCAATCTCCTTCTGAATTTCTGACATCATACTTTTGAAAATTTATATTTTTCTGTATACATTATTTACAGTGACAACTGTGCAATTTATTTCATATCTCAGAAAGTGGTAATTTATTTCTTGGGCAAACAGTTGGCATACATTTATCAATTTAGTGCATTGTTAGCATCAACAAAGTTTCAATTGAATCCAATTTCAAAAATGGAAGACCCATTGTACTTTTATTATATATCATCACTTTAATTTCATAGATATATCATCTGCATAATTTTTAAACACTGGTTATTTTATATATCATCACTTTAATTTCATAGATATATGATTTGCATCATTTTTAACACTGGTTATTACACACACACACACATACATGTATATAATATCTATATATATATAAGACTGTTTATTTGCCATGCAGGTACATTTTTTACAAGAGACTGTTCGAAAAGAGTGTGAGGAAAGATTTGAGCTGACTGATGCTTTAAGTGAGGCTAGAAGAGAATTGTTAGCATTGAAAAGAACAACAGGTATAATTATATCTCACTCTCTGTAGATAAAGTAAGATATATATCAGTTTCCTGGTAGAACAACAGGTATAATTATATCTCACTCTCTGTAGATAAAGTAAAATATATATCAGTTTCCTGGTAGAACAACAGGTATAATTATATCTCACTCTCTGTAGATAAAGTAAGATATATATCAGTTTCCTGGTAGAACAACAGGTATAATTATATCTCACTCTCTGCAGATAAAGTAAGATATACATCAGTTTCCTAGTAAATGATCAGGAACGATTGTATCAAACAACCAGTAGATCATCAGGCATGATATCAAACTACCTATAGTTTCCCAGATTTGATAATATCAAACTATCTGTAGGTCCTCAGGTGATTATATCAAACTGCCTATAGGTCCTCAGGTGATTATATCAAACTGCCTATAGGTCCTCAGATGATTATATCAAACTGCCTATAGGTCCTCAGGTGATTATATCAAACTGCCTATAGGTCCTCAGGCATGATTATAAAAAAAACAGCTTGTAGACCCTCGGGTTTGATTATAATAAACAATCTTGTAGATCTTCAGGTGAATTGTGAAAGTTCCACTTTTTATAAAACTAAAGTTCACTTTTTAGTTTTTTTTTTACAAATCTTAAGTTTTACAATTTTATATCAGTAAAACATAATTTGCAATAACAAATTTATCAGAATATTAATAAAATTTACTCTTGATCATTAATAATGCATGAATGTGTGAAAAAATATAATCTATAGAGAGTGTATGAAAATATATTGTTAAAAAATATTGCATAATAGTTTTTCCAGCTAGTCCAGCAAAGCAGCATTTTCTCAAGATTAAAACTCTCAGTAAGTTGAATATTAGTAATGTCATAGATGTTGATTACTGCAACTTTGTTAATCATATTTCAGTAAGTTAGCAATAATATATAAATAGATTACTGCAGACATTGTTGATCTTTCATATCTTGCAATACAGTTTGATTAAAATTTTTATTTCACTTATGTATTGAATTTTAAGCATATTATTTAAAAACTGAATTTTAATTTAACCATTTGTTTTCAGTTATTTGAAAATAGCTAGTAATTTACTTGCATTATAGTTTGAGAAAATATGTTGTCAATGTACACATTTAAATTTAATTTTAGTATAAGTATCATTATAAATTGCTTTTAGAACTTGCTTTTAGAACTGTCTAATTATTTAGACAGTATGAATCAAAATATTAAATTGCAGAATGCTATTATCCTGTTTAATTATTCAAAATTTCTAAAATCAGAATATTAAATACAAGTTTTAAGCTACTACAAGTGTGCTGTTAAGTACATATAATGATATATAATAACTGACTCAAGTTCAAATTTATTTGACATCTTTCATATTTTATTTACAGGCCACCAAAATGATAGTGATCATGCACAAACATCAACTCAAACTTCAGCTCCCGGCCTTGGCCCTCTTCGAAAGAGCAGTAGCATCAGTAGCCTCTATTCAGTGCCAAACTCTGCATCGTCACATGATGAAACCCAACACCGCACAACACTCATCCCAGCTGCTAGCATTCACTTGAACTTTAAAGGAGAAAAAAAGACCCCTACACAAGTGGCTGGTGGTTCTATTGCTGAAAATCGCAAACGAATTGCTGAGATTCTTGGTAAAAGGCCATGATGTATGCATGTATCCCCTCAGGGATTGTTGAAATTCTTGGTAAAAAGACATGATGTGTGCATGTATTCCCTCAGGGATTGCTGAAATTCTTGGTTAAAAGACATGATGTATGCATGTATCCCATCAGGGATTGCTGAAATATTCTTGGTAAAAAGACATGATGTATGCATTTCTCAGCAAAAGACCCTGATGACTGAAAAGTATTTGAGAGATATGCAGCTCTCAGGAGCCTGTTAAAGAGTATTTGGGCATCGTGAAAAATGAACATTTTATATTGTCTTTTTATCAGCTACATTAATTCATCCCAAAGGAAATATTCATAATTCTAACTGGTTATTGTCATTTCATAACAAAGGAACTATTCATAATTCTAACTGGTTATTGTCATTTCATGACAAAGGAAATATTCATAATTCTAACTGGTTATTGTCATTTCAAAGAATGGTGTCATTGAGAGTATGGTGACACTGTTTTCTTTCTTCAACACTGATGATATCCTTGACTTTGTGAGTTATATGGCAGAGTTGAAACAAGACCACATACTCTGTCTCATATAATTTATATAGGGCATAAATTTGCTACAAAAAGTATTTAAAAGATAATAACTCTAAAGCCAAGCAAATGAAGATACAAAACGCAACCTGTCCATTTGGAATTAAAAAAGACAGTGTCAAGTCTAAGTTTCAGCCAAAGTTTGTGATTGTTAATTATGATTTTTAAAAAATATCTCCAGTTACTTTTATATAATAGAACAAAGCCCTGAATGTCAAAGTACTTGGTTTTATGCTTGTTACAATGTATGAATTAATGTTATTAATGTTTGCTTGCAAAAATCAGAGTTCTTGATGATATTAGTGTGAAAAAGTCAGTTTGCTGCTTAAATGTTGGCTTCTAAATTTATTCTGAATTACATATCTGATTTGAATTGAAAACAATTTTTTTAAAATATGATAGGAAGGCAGTTTTTATTGCTTTCTATTGATAATAAACAATCATATTACAGTTTTCTTGTTTGTGCATAGATTATAAGTTGTTATTTAATTTACCATAATTTTTATTGAATACATGTAGTTTTAAGTATTTATTAAAGCTATAAAGTTAAATGTTGTGAATATAAATAGATAGTTCTACATTAAGTGATATTTGAAATCTGTTATTGATTTTCATTTTAAGCTCTTTTCCAAATGTAGTAATGTAGTTAACGTTTTTCATGGATGTTTTTCTAGGTATTCAATATTTGTTGACTGCAGATAATAGTTGCTTTGAACCTACAAATCCTGAATACAAGAAATTGGTTACTAAGACATCAAATCCTCCTCAAGTAGCCATTTTTTCATAGATTACAAATTCTGCATTCACGTTCTTAGCCACCAAGATCTGCATTAGACAACAGTATGTAGCTTAGCCATTGAAACCTGTTAAAAACAACCAATTAAGGTTCTCCATTTATTAAGTGACCATTGAGAGGGGAACAGGTTGACATTTATTAAGTGCCCAAAGAGAGGGGAACAGGTTGACATTTATTAAGTACCCATTGAGAGGGGAACAGGTTGACATTTATTAAGTACCCATTGAGAGGGGAACAGGTTGACATTTATTAAGAGCCCACTGAGATGGGGAACAGGTTGACATTTATTAAGTACCCATTGAGATTGATTGATTGAGTGTAGGGGGGGGCGCTTCCAGCTTCCGCCGCTTTCGTGCTATCCATTGAGAGGGGAACAGGTTGACATTTATATGTCTGCATATGAGGTGTGGGGTAAAGGAGATATGACAAAGCATCATTGTTGCATTTAACTGAAACAGCTTTTAGTCAGATCAAAAGCTGTTAGATATGTATATGATTAGTTTATCAAATGCTTGCAGAAAGAAGCAGGACAAACAAGCTTGCATACATTCAGCAACTTTGTATCATGGTTTGTTATGAATATGTAAGAATAAGTAGAAGAGAAATAAACTGACTGAAAGAAAAAAGGTGAAAGTGTGGATGTTGAACAGTTGTGGGATCACTGAGTTGATATTAGATCACACTAAATATCTTAAGCAGGATCTGTCAATCAAGTGCAAACACTAATTTTACAGCCATGCCACTGGGACAGTTGACGGTTGGAGTAAAGACTCTGCATTAGAGCATTCTCTTTCTTCTTTTTATTTATTCACTTTAAATGTTTTAACTGCTACTTACAAATACACTCCTCAGCTAAGTTGCTATATTGTTATTCACTTTAAATGTTTTAACTGCTACTTACAAATAAATTATGCAGCTAAGTTGCTATATTGTTATTCCAATGTAGGAGTATAGTGCAATGACAAGTTATCAAAGATGTACTAAATATTCTAGGAGATACGTTTAATGTCATCAAGACTACTTAAATGCTGTATAGTCTAGTATTACTCTGCACTTGACTGGATTGTGTGGTGATGGGCGGGGAACTGATTTCATCACTACCCAATCACTGCTGGGTGGATTGCATCATCAGCGATGACGAAGTTTTTGTAGTACGTATAGCAGTCAGCTGACGGTGCCCACGACGAATCACTTCCACCAAAAAACGTCGAGAAAAAAATGCCTTCGACCTGTATGTCACCATTATTTCTGAAATTCAGATCATTCACTTCCAAGACAGGCTGTCCATTATACCATACCCTTAATCTACCATCCATCCTACCCGGTGTGTTGAGAGTGATATGCTGGGCAATATTCTGCCACCTCCCAGTCACAAATCTCCAGGCTCCACGTCCCAAGGAATTACCATACTCGAAGTTGCAGTGATTGTCTGGAATGTTACAAAATTCGGATACTTGCTCAGTCGGGATGTAAGCATACACCTCTCCATCTCCGTCGGTTCTCCACATCAAACGTGTCAAAAAGCAGGCATCAGAGTGGCGTCCCCCTGAACAATTTGTGGCACCACCAAATAAACCTGGTAGTTTGCCTCCCTTTACAAAGTCAAAGCCTGGGCTAAAATAAATGTCGTATGACAATGACATTGATGTTCTGGGCTGCGTGGGTCTTCTGTAGAATTGTGCTCCGCGATGCGAGTGAACATTAACATATGCCCCCTTCTGATAGAAACAGCGGAGCACAGACCCTGGGAGGCCAGCCGGGTCAGGCACGACAGTCAAAGATCCTTCATCAAAATGACCCTCAGACTGGTATTAAATGGTGAGAGGATGTCGTGAAGGGCTGGGTCCAAGCCACTCAAGGACCACAAGATATTTGCTGAAAATGGGAATGAAAATGCAGGCTGTTTATTAAAAGGGCGTAATAAAGTTCGAGCCACTTAAGGACTATGAAATGGAACTTTTAGACATTCATAATGTTATCGGTTTTGAAAATACTCAGGCAGTTTTAATTCGACATTTTAAAAATTATTTCAAAACCAATAAACTACTACACAGATTTATTTTGCTTAATCTTGTAATTACATTGTCAGTCATCAAATGAATAGGACACATTTAGTTTCCTTAATTTCTTTACCGACTGCTATAGTGACATGACAGTCTTGCATTTAGAAATAATAAATGAATACTGTAATACTAAATAGCAATGTTTGTTAAACACTGTAATATCCCCTTTAATAGCAATGTTTGTTAAACACTGTAATATCCCCTTTAATAGCAAAGTTTGCTAAACACTGTAATATCCCCTTTAATAGCAATGTTTGTTAACACTGTAATATCCCCTTTAATAGCAATGTTTGCTAAACACTGTAATATCCCCTTTATTAGCAATGTTTGCTAAACACTGTAATATCCCCTTTAATAGCAATGTTTGTTAACACTGTAATATCCCCTTTAATAGCAATGTTTGCTAAACACTGTAATATCCCCTTTATTAGCAATGTTTGCTAAAAACTCAAAATAATATCATCACTATCATACCTATCAGAAGTATCTGTGAAACAATTAAAACAGCACAAAACATTGCTATGCTGATCAGTATCATTTACTAAAACAAGAAAAAATAAAATAAAATTTGTTTATTAGACCATAAAACATGTACACTGTACAAAAATTTGGATCATTTGACCTTATTTGGATCATTTGCTAAAACAAATAAAACTGTTTAAAATACTGACATTTATCATATGCTAAACTATTTAGAACAGTTACAAAACTTATTAAAATGCCTAATAAATTTTGTACTACTTAAACACCAATTATTTATGCAAAAATATTGTCGGTTTGTTTTTTTTTTTTATTACTATGTGGAGTAAATTTGCCTACACATATTTCTAGACTAAATTGTTAAATTGTCAAAGTGACCCGACCTTGAGCACTCCTCAGGATAGTATTTTTTAAGTGTCAGAGTTGGAGTAAACAATTCAAGTTGAGAAACAGCTAGAAATTACTGATACAATCAACACCAGTTCCAACTGGATGGAGTAGTTTTTATTATCCAATGGTTAAGATTTATGGGACCAAGACCAGCAAATGGACTTAGATCAAAAGTCTACCTGCTGTAATTCTATTGTCTAATTACTTTGAATTTGGAGTGGCAAAAAAGTCCAGTCATGAAAGGCAGCTATTAGCTGAATGGTGAGTTAACTTCCTGTTTGAGAGAGAATGTAATTAGAAATATTTCATGCATTTTGCTTTTTATACTTTACTTGTGTTTTTCATTGAGATGTATTATGTAAGTAGACTATTATTTCTATAAATGTTTGAACTAAGATGCTTGTATATAGTATGCTAAACACTCGACTGTGTGCATATATCAGGCTAATAAATACTGTTGCATGAAACTAAGTTGAGACTTGAATGTAAGAGTGAATGGAGTTAAAGACGAATAAATTGGAAACTTAGCATTTGTTCCCTGATTATATTTTACAGGAAAAAAATCAGCCTTTCCTAGTTTTACCTACATCTCCTGGTTTACTGATTATAAACCGCTAAGACCATGGTAGACACAAGAAGTATCTACTAAGTGTGCAAGTGTAAGGAATACACTGCACTCCATTGATGTATGGTTGCAAAGTATGCGGATAATTCCTGGTACAAGAAAGTTACTGGAAATTACTACAATTGTTGTTCTGCCTGAGGGAGCTAACACAGTGGAGCATCAGATGGCCTCGAGAAAATAGCAGTGAATCAGTGTTCTACAACATGAGAAGGGAAACATGGAATTGACAGTAATAATGTTGTGACTTTGTTATGAAAGGCACACAAAAGGACTGTTGCAGCTTCACCTAGACAAGGTTACATAGAAACTATTATTGCTTATTTCTAATAACTCAATTTCTCTTTTATGATAAGAACTATCATATGATTTGTATTGACACCAATCTATTGAATTGTGTTTTAGGATATAAGACTGTATAGGTGAGGAAAGTGAAACACTTTATATTTTTTCACTGTTATATATTTTAGCTATTTTCAAAGTGTAAGAGGGGTGCATTTCCTTTAGTGAAACGTTTGTGTAAAATGTATGTGCAAGCTTTAACTAAAGAATACTTCTTATTTAATCAACTCTGCCGCTGCCTGTTAGGTGAGATAATAGTTTTCAGAATTTCCTTTAAAGACTTGCTTTCATCTTTGCAAACAAAATCTATTATTATCTCAGTGTATGCAATATATCTATACACTTACGTGAATGTATCTCTTGTTGATGGGAAATAATTACTGTAGAACATTAGTTATCTAACCTGATAAATGAATCCATAATTTCTTGGTTGATTTAATTCTTTAAAATTACCTTCTCAGTCGCCAACATCAGTGTAAATACACCGATTTTATTGATTATTTTATTGTTTATTTATTCATCATCATCCTCAGACGAGGATCAGGCTAAAAGAGACATGGAGTCTTTATTGCTAGATGTAAACAGCTGATGCTAACTCAGCCCTCAGGCCTGGTTGGCTAGGACGATGGTGGCTGGAGGACAGAAGAGGTACACCTGTGGAGGAATGACAGGTATCAAGTTAAATTTTAAGCTTAATTTTCATATCAAGCCCATTGTCAGAGTCCTCCAGAATCAGAGGAGAAAGAGGAGAGTGCTGGTTGCTGTATGATGTCCTATGGTCTGGGTGTGGACTGTCCTGGTCCAGATTGGAGTCAGAATCACAGCCAGAGTTTTGAGAGTCCAGGTTTATTGATTCATCATCATCCCCACCTGTACTCGTCCCGTCATCCCCATATTTGTACCGAATGCACTTTTCTTTTCCTTCTGCAAGGTTTACACCATTGTGACTGCTGGTCCATGCCGTATCGTGCACGACACTTCTTGGCATTTGGACAATTTGAACCGGCTCCTTTATTCTCCTGTGATGTCACAGGCTCCTTTTTCCGTTTCTTCTTCTTATTGTGTGCTGCATAATTGTCTCGCGCCGTCCAACCAGGATACAGCTGCATGTGTAAATCCTTTTCTTTCTTGCCATTTCATAGTACTTGGATTGCTCAGACCGATCCAGTGCATGCCACTTCCTGCCCAGAATTTGATTAATTGCTGATGACTCTCGTAGTGTACACTCTGATATAACTTTTGGTTGCATTGTTTCATAAACAACATAAAGGCGTTCAATGGATTTTTCACATATGGCTTTATGCCACAGTCACAAACTCCATTTGAGTTTATAAATTTGTCAAGATCAAGGTGGAAAAATAGTCCCTGAGTTTCAACTTTGGTGACAAGTCGATCAATCACAACCTTCAACTTTTGGTGATCACGTTTAATAATGACGTCATGCCACTGATCGTCATCATGTGTAAATCCTTTTCTTTTCTAACCATTTCATAGTACTTGGATTGCTCTGACCGATCCAGTGCATGCCACTTCCTGCCCAGAATTTGATTAATTGCTGATGACTCTCGTAGTGTACACTCTGATATAACTTTTGGTCGCATTGTTTCATAAACATAAAGGCGTTCAATGGATTTTTCACATATGGCTTTATGCCACAGTGATTCGATAAGAATGTTGCATGGGCGTATTTTTTCTTAAAGAATATGAATCCATTATTTCTTGGTTGATTTCTTTCTTTAACATGATTCTCAGTCGCCAACATCGGCAGAATTTGGAATGTCATGAGAACTGATGCCTACAGGTTGCTAGTAATTACCTCGGCAATCATTATATACATAGACACCCTCTTCATCAATGTCCATCTGCGAAAATACTGGACATACAAACGCTGTCAAAAGTGTACAACAAACGTAGCATTTTTATAAGCTGGAGCTTTGTCGTCTGTCCCATGTTGACTACCTTGATTTGTCAAGAATGGTGTCAGATGCTTCCGAAACAGGGAAAGTGTGGTCCACAGGTGGGTAGTTATCGACCTGAACAAACACTCTCCGCCCTTTGTTGCTTTATGCCACAGTGATTCGATAAGAATGCTGTGTGGGCGTGCTTAAAGAATATGAATCCATTATTTCTTGGTTGATTTAATTCTTTAACATCGTCTTCTCAGTCGCCAAAATCGGTGTACATACACCGATTTTATTGATTTTTAATGATTATTTATTGATTATTTTTTATTGTTTATTGATTCATCATCATCCCCATCTGTACTCATCCTGAATGCACTTTTCTTTTCCTTCTGCAAGGTTTACACCATTGTGACTGCTGGTCCATGCCGTATCGTGCACGACACTTCTTGGCATTTGATAAATTATGGTCACGTGTCCAGATAATTGTAGTCTAATCACAATGCCCAGTGATAGTAACAGTCACAAACTCCATTAGAGTCTATAAATTTGTCAAGATCAAGGCGGAAAAATAGTCCCTGAGTTTCAACTTTGGTGACAAGTCGATCTATCACAACCTTCAACTTTTGGTGTTGACGTTTAATAATGACGTCATGCCACTGATCGTCATCTAGAAGATTGCCTGTTGTCACTTCAGTCACTCCACGTTCAGTCTGTGTGGAACCAAGGTCAATGGTGACATTGAGGTACCCACGATGCATCTGTAGAACAAAATAGTCCCCCTGGTTACCACTTGCGTAAAACATCACACCATGTGGGTTGTTGGTTTTAAACCTCAATTCTAAGACATCAGTGGTTGTCTGCACAGCCTTCTGACTGAGGTCATACTGGATATAGCTGTTGCCATTGAAGGATGCAGTCTGAGCCACATAGGCACATCCAGTAACCTCCACCCTTAATGAAATCACCATGTTCCAACGCTGTGGGTTGAATCGCACGTAACGAGCCACAACCGGATAAATTAAGGTGATTTTCTTCTCATCAGCATCATTAGTGTTTGCAACAAACATCTCAGCAATGCCAAATCGATTGGAGTACTGTCGCCAGGTCACACCATCATCTGAGTACTGCAAGTAAAACTCCATGACATACTCATCACTGCCTCGCCTACCCTGGGTGTGCAGCATGGTGATAATGTACTGCTTGCCCAAGTCAACCTGCAGCCACTCATAGGCATTTTGAATTCTGGGTGACCATGCACTTGTTGGATCATACAACCGTGCCAAATACGGATCTCTCCTGGCCAAAGAGGTACACCTGTGGAGGAATGACAGGTATCAAGTTAAATTTAAGCTTAATTTTCATATCAATGTCTTCTGTGTTGGTCATGGCACGGATAAGGGCTGCTACCATCTGTGGGGAGTTCATGATTGCATGACGACTTGCTTCTTTCTTTGAAAGTTGGTGAACCATCATGGCAGCTTGATAAACCACAACCTGGTCCTCATCGTTGAGAAGTTTTATTAGTTCAGGAATAGCTCTGGTAGCCAAATCAGCATCATCCTGATAATTGATAAGGTTCACTACTGCATGTTTTAGCATCTGTGATGGTTCAGAAAGTCTCTGAACAGCTGTTGGTTGGTCTGGGTGCACTTGAGTGGATGGAATCTGAACGCCTTCTGGCATGGTTTCTGGAAACATAGCAGCTCGAACACGCTGAGATCGAGTCTGGTTCAACTGCTGGTTGATTTCATCAACTTGTTCTTGTTGTGGGGCAGCCTGGGGGCCAGAGGGTGGTGGGTACTGGTCAGCCAATCCCCAGTCGAACATCATCTTTGCAGTGTCATCACCATGACTTTTACTACTGATGGATGGAGCTTGGGTTGTGGCACCAGAGTGAATACCAGAATCAGCCATGTACTGGTTTTGTTGCCACATCATTGTTTGCTGTTGTTTATTGTCCACTGGCATGTCGGACAGGTCCATGTAATTGCTCCCACCAGGACCCATAGTCCTAGCAGGACCAGAGGCATTCCTCTGATAACTGCTCATCTTGACATCAAAAGATACTTCAGTTCAGAACGAAAATAGGTCTGTGAGGACAGCAAGTATGTCCGAAACAATATTTGTTTTTTTGTACTGCTCACTTTCTCCACAAATGGAGCTGTTGTCACTCTTTGAATCATCTGCAGCTTGTGACTTAACCACAACTGGTCTGGGTGCACTTGAGTGGATGGAATCTGAACGCCTTCTGGCATGGTTTCTGGAAACATAGCAGCTCGAACACGCTGAGATCGAGTCTGGTTCAACTGCTGGTTGATTTCATCAACTTGTTCTTGTTGTGGGGCAGCCTGGGGGCCAGAGGGTGGTGGGTACTGGTCAGCCAATCCCCAGTCGAACATCATCTTTGCAGTGTCATCACCATGACTTTTACTACTGATGGATGGAGCTTGGGTTGTGGCACCAGAGTGAATACCAGAATCAGCCATGTACTGGTTATGTGGCCACATCATTGTTTGCTGTTGTTTATTGTCCACTGGCATGTCGGACAGGTCCATGTAATTGCTCCCACCAGGACCCATAGTCCTAGCAGGACCAGAGGCATTCATCTGATAACTGCTCATCTTGACATCAAAAGATACTTCAGTTCAGAACGAAAATAGGTCCGTGAGGACAGCAAGTATGTCCGAAACAATATTTGTTTTTTTGTACTGCTCACTTTCTCCACAAATGGAGCTGTTGTCACTCTTTGAATCATCTGCAGCTTGTGACTTAACCACAACTGGTCTGGGTGCACTTGAGTGGATGGAATCTGAACGCCTTCTGGCATGGTTTCTGGAAACATAGCAGCTCGAACACGCTGAGATCGAGTCTGGTTCAACTGCTGGTTGATTTCATCAACTTGTTCTTGTTGTGGGGCAGCCTGGGGGCCAGAGGTTGGTGGGTACTGGTCAGCCAATCCCCAGTCGAACATCATCTTTGCAGTGTCATCACCATGACTTTTACTACTGATGGATGGAGCTTGGGTTGTGGCACCAGAGTGAATACCAGAATCAGCCATGTACTGGTTTTGTTGCCACATCATTGTTTGCTGTTGTTTATTGTCCACTGGCATGTCGGACAGGTCCATGTAATTGCTCCCACCAGGACCCATAGTCCTAGCAGGACCAGAGGCATTCATCTGATAACTGCTCATCTTGACATCAAAAGATACTTCAGTTCAGAACGAAAATAGGTCCGTGAGGACAGCAAGTATGTCCGAAACAATATTTGTTTTTTTGTACTGCTCACTTTCTCCACAAATGGAGCTGTTGTCACTCTTTGAATCATCTGCAGCTTGTGACTTAACCACAACTGGTGAGTGCTTAACCTTAATGATGTCTTAGGTTCTTCACTTGAAGTTGACCTTTCACTTTTCCTGTAATTTCCTGTTCAAAAGATGTGTGCCCACTTTCACCTATTCCATCCTCTTGATCGAAGTATGCATCTTCACTACCAAAACTTAATTTTGGGAATCTGTTTTATAGCAGAAGGGAGACGCCTTGCATCATCACTTGAAGTTGGCCTTTCACTTTTCCTGTAATTTCCTGTTCAAAAGATGTGTGCCCACTTTCACCTATTTAATCCTCTTGATCGCAAGATGCATTTTCACTACCAAAACATAATTTTGGGAATCTGTTTTTTAGCAGAAGGGAGACGCCTTGCATCTTCACTTGAAGTTGGCCTTTCACTTTCCCTGTAATTTCCTGTTCAAAAGATGCGTGCCCAATTTCACCTATTCCAACCTCATGATCGAAAGATGCATCTTCACTACCAAAACATAATTTTGGGAATCTGTTTTTGGGAAGTCACTTAGTGAAGTGGCTGCTGAAAAGTTGTTGGGAGTTCTATAATTTCTTGGTAGATTTCCACTCGGAACGCCAATGTTCCTTTCTTTAAACAAACTGTAGTGTGTATTCATAAGGAACGTTGCTTTATTTTGAGGCAGATGACATCTGTCCATTAGGACTTTCATTTCTGCCAGAATAGTGTACTTTTTATGACCATCTTTCATTGATGTTCACCCGGGTTTTTCCATTTTACTTCACAAAATCACTGGATGTTCCTGTAAATAATAAAAATGAACTCAATATAGAAAAAATATTTTATTTTCATTTTCATGTAAATTGTATGGACAATCTTTGAAAAATATTAAACTAACGGATGATATATTCTGATGAAAAATATGATTATAACTGATAAAAATAACAACCATTTATATACCCACTATTTATACCTGTTCTTTAATTATATATATCCAATTATCTTACCAAGACTGGCGATCTGTCGGAAGGAATGTTAGACAATTATGATTCTGACCTGCAAGACTTAGCTAGAGTCCTTCATGACCCAATCGCCAGACTTCGTTATGAATTGTCTCCCCTGTGTAATTGTCACTGTCAACCAGATGCTTTCATTAGTGGGTCTAGGTCACACCTCAGGTAAAAGAGGGCAATCGTCTCGCGACCATTAATGGTATGGTTTTATTTTGTTATTGCGTTTCTTTCATTTCCATGTAGCAGCTCTCTTCTCTTTCCTCTAATCTCTCCTCTTTTGCTATTCTTTTTTTCTCTAGTTCTTTGAACTCTGTTTGGTCATATTTCGCCATTTCTTCCTTTTGTATCCTAGCAATAAAGCTTTCCTCCGTACATTCTAGATAATCTGTTCAAAAAATCTGTTCAAAACCAATCACCTTTATTTAAATCTCTCGATACTATACGCACACTCTCTGTTCAGTCAAAGAAAACAAGCTTTTCTAAACTATTTTAACAATAAAACATACGGAATTGAACTCTAAGTATTTTTGCTACCAGTTAACTCTATTAACTCCAATTAACCAGTTAATTCAGTAGTGCAACTCATCGACTTATCTCAATGATTTACTTTGTCAACACACTACTAAATCAAATCATCATTCACAGTTAACTGAACACACTAGTTCCAACTAAAATGCATTACAACATGTCAACATTAATGTACACTATTCACGGCAAAAGAATACATGCACAATATACAACATTGTATTGAAAATGCTCTAATCAACTAAGTTTAAGATTCATGTGTCATTTGTTTGTCTCCGAAATAATTTCCCCTGGTTCAATAGTTCTTTATTATAACGTAGAAAATCTGAAAAATATTCTACTTCGCGAGTTTTCACTTGTTATCATACCTCGACAAATTCCGTATTGTTACATACTAGTGTTTATTTAGAGGCCCTGTTTCAGCATGTGGATTTAAAGGTTGTTAATTTCTAACATTACATCTATACTGATAACAGACTGGTCGTTAATCTCACCCTTTCATTCTCCTTAATTAATTCCCTTCTTAATCTTAGATATTAATTACAGAGACAGATGAATCAGTGTAATATAGAATAAACTAGCCACGTTATCGAATATCGACTAATTAAGCATCCAAACATCCACTTTAGCTCAGCCCCCAGCCCAGTTCTGTGCAGAGAACCTACATACAAAAATTATGCAGTTTACTTTAAAAGCACATTCTTTCAGAATGCCAGGTCTGTGCTGTGCTAGCAAAATTTTGTTTGAACTATTTTCTTCAAAGTATATTTTGACCTTGTCAAAAGGAATGCTATGCAATGATGAAAGGGAGTTCCCTCTAGACTCTAGAGTCTAGATAATCTTTCATGACCTAATTGAAAGACTCCGTTACGCTTGGTCTGTGGGACCGCTAATTGTTTGCGGAATTCGTATCCCACCCTCGAATAACGGTTATAAGACACCTTTCTTCTCAATTATACATGCCTTAGTAGTGTTCAGACCAGCTAACGAGTAGTCACTGACAGGTACGATCTGCTTGTGCAATTTGTCAAGAGATCGTCCTCGCTATGCAGTACCTTTATCTCTCCAAAACCAATCTTCCCAATCAAATTCATGGGCGTAAAATGACGGTACCCAGCCATCACCTCTATATTTGCGCAAATGAGAGCTGCAGCACTTGCCAAGACATAGAAAACAAAATCTGGAGGGATGATTTACATATACTAATCAGGCCTTCAGAACTATACATGGCGCTAGACAACACACTCTGGTCACTTCAAAGGAAATTACCTGAGCTACAAAATGGCTACTGTAGAAGCCAAAGCGGCTACCTACAAATTATCCAATATTACGGCAACACGGATGGAAAAAATCAAAAAGAAGAAAACAAAGCCAGAAATCAGACAACTCCACCAAAACGGAAAAACAATGCCAAGCAGATAGTGAAGGATGAAGAAAGACAAGCTTTCACACAGACTCTAACAAAAAACACATAGATCAGAAAAATACAGACAACAGCCACAGAGAAAAAGAAATATAAACCACAACATACAACCCAAAAGAGGATGAAAATATAGCGGAGATAGAGGCCGCCATTGCTGAAATGAACAGAGCGCAAGAACTTCTAGATCACACCCCGTGTAAAACGGGGCAATCGTCTCACGACCATTGACCTGTACTGTTGCAAGATTAGACCTGGTGGGGTCATGTTCACGTGAAATTATGGCAATAACCTTAACCTGTTTTCTTTGCGGACAGGTAAAAGATAGATATCTATTGTCTCCATAATTATAGCATGAAAAATTCATCTGGTCCTGTTTTAATTTGGCAGTAGATGGTCTCAAGTGGTGCTTGGTTATTCTGTCACAACTTTTACTCCCTTCACTCCCATTGCCATTCACTTTGCCCTTATCTCTGTCGTTGTTCATACATACAAGGTTTGTGTGGTTAGTGAAGAAGTATCTCTCTCAACTAGGAAAATTACTAATTCAGGTTTGTATGTACTGAGTAGAGTTGTCAATTTTTTTTCTAAAATGCTGCCCGGGTACCTGTCCAAATTTTGATTGGGTACCCATTTCAAAATTAGCATAATCTCCATCGTAACACGCGATCTCTACACAAAGCTACTTAACCATTAAGCATGCGCTCTATTTCACACAGTAGCCAAAGGTATGCATCTAGTGACTTAAAAGTATTTGGGCATTAAAATTAGGGCATCAAGTTCAATCACCCTTTGCTGGTAGAATTTAATCGCACAGACTGCATTTCACCGTCACTATCCAATCGCTTGGCGTAACTCCACACACCGATATCTTCCGCATATTAAAATATTACATTATTATTTAATTTATTGACAAGTTTGTTTATTGAAGTCTTATTATCAACAATAGCATGCTTAACTTGTTAACCAGCACAACAACCACACTTGAAAAGAAAGGCACGAGCTATTGTGATTGGTGATCTATGTCGTAAACAATTAGATCTAGATACACCGGCTGTTCAGTGCGTAAGCCAACCCACGGCTGGCACGATTTAGCAGGCACCCGGGCACCCGTTGGTACCACTAGTACTGAGGATTAAATCTTTAACCGTTTCGTCATGGATCCATGTTGTATGTTTGAAGAACCTCTACTAAATCCATCCACTTCTGGAATAGTTTTGTTATGTGGCCTGTTTAACTTTACACCTGTAGGTTTCTGCTGTGAGTTTCAACGTTTCAATATAGCTGCCTCTAATATTCGAAATCTTCCAATTCAGCATCACTGTTAAATTCTTCTTTAGCATTACCTTGTAACAAACCCGATAAATAGATTATTGCTCACCGAAAGGTAACAGGTTTTTTCTTCACAAAATAACCCTCTAGTCTGCGGTCTATTCCTTCACTAGATTGTGAACTCCCTTCGCTATCTCTGCGATTTCCGATCTCTAAGCGTTTTAATGTTCTTGTTCCTGCTCTTGTTTTTTTTTTCCTTCGATCTCGAAGTTTGTTTGCTTCGATCCACTTCGCTTCTTTGTCTGCCTCGATGTTTTATTTCAATATTTCGTTCTTCGGCACGTTTCCTTTCTTCCCATACCGCGTTGCATTCTCTCTCTCTATCCGCTCTCTCTAATCTCTTCTTTTGCTATTCTTTCTCTCTAGTACCTGCTTTGGACAAAGTTCTATAGTTCTTCCTCTTTGTATCCTAGCAATGAATTTCTTCCGTACATTCTGTATAACCTTTTTGAAATCCATCACGTTTATTTAGAAAAGGCTTAGTTCTAAAATAATCTCTCGGTTCTATCTCAACCTATTTTGACAACAAAGGGAATTAATTATAATAACCAGCTTAATAAAATATCTTATCCTGATTTCTTTAAGGATTGGAGTGTTACTCTTTAGGAAAATGTATTGTTAAAGTTACAGCCAGAGAAAAGTTACCCAAGTTACTTGCCTTTGTGCCATGTTAATGCAGCTGCACTTCACTAGACTGAGAACTGTGCCTATTACTGTGTTTTGGCAGAATTGAAGCTCATCAAACTGGCCAGGTTACCCGTGCCAACAATGATTCCCCGCATGCTCATATCTAAGAATTTTAAATAAATTTTAAAAAATGGTATAAAAGAATGAATGCTGATGATATAATAGCCAAGAGAACTAAATTATCTGTTACACATTTATTCAGTAATTTATTAGGATTATAATGAACAGTGTTTTATTTCCATAGCATCTAAGGAACTCAAAGAATCGTTTCGAAAAATCTAAAGAAATTATTTATCCTAGTACAAAGAAAATCAGACGTTTGTAACTTTTAACATGTAAATATAAAATCTATATTTTTCATTTATGAGGATTCTAGTTTTGTAACAAATTTAGAGTGAATTCTTTCATTTTCTTTTATATAAGCCAAAATCATTTGTAACAAAAAGTCAATCAATCAGTAACTTTTACAAGAATAGAGTAAATTTGAGATGACACAAGAGACATACTGAGATGACAGAACAGATAAAGTATTGAAATAATTTATTTCAAATTCCAAGAAATAATTATCACGGAAAGAGTGATAAAAGAAAACCAAAACAACTCTGCATTTGTTGAAATTAAAATTAAAATTCCTGCTGTTTATTTATCCTTTAAGTTTCATGATGTTTAAGATACTGTTATCAACACTCGTGTTTTGCATTTGCTGACATTAAAATTTCTGTTTATTTTGCCTGTAGACTCTTTCATGTTTAAGATGCTGCTAAAAAGTGCTATCAACATTCGTTCTCTGCATTTGTTTTCAGTAAATAAACATACTTTAATACAGAATATGTGGGCTCATTCAATAAATTCCTTTCTTTATCCTTATGTATGCTTTTTCATTAAGCTCAAG
This sequence comes from Sinotaia quadrata, assembly GCA_028829895.1. Lineage (NCBI taxonomy): Eukaryota > Metazoa > Mollusca > Gastropoda > Architaenioglossa > Viviparidae > Sinotaia > Sinotaia quadrata. The sequence goes on from CM054179.1 coordinate 58,539,395, forward strand.
ATACTGTAATGCAGGAAACATGCTGGTAAATATGAACTTGACGGTCAGAATATCTCACTGTTGAAATTGTTTGTGATAGATATGAACTTATATATTTGAACATCTTACTCGCTGTTGGCAAATTGGAATATCTTCTAAATGACATGAAGAGTTTTCTTTCCGAAGTATGGCACCTTTAAAAAAAATATAAGTAATTACTAATTTGAAATATTATCATCAATATTTTATATTTACGATTTTATTCATTTCTTTGTCAAGTGCTAAAATGGAATCCAAGTCAAATTAGTTTTTTAAAATGCTGAAAATATTTATGAACACAGTGACTTAAATCTGTAAAAAAAAAACAACTTTAGCGTCTCAATACTTTGACTGCATTGATTGTTTAAACAGCTCATGACATTTATGTATAACAAGATGATGTTCAGTAAAAGAATAAAATTTTTGATATGATTTATGTGGATAGCAAACATGACAAAAAATAAACCTTTTACAAATATTATTTCTTCACAAAATTGACTATTTGCCGATAAAGCGATATAAATGTTCCTTTAACAATTTTAAGAAAACCCTAAACAATTAAAATTAAAGAAAAAAGACATAATTTTGTATGCATGTCACTAAAAGCGGTGCCATTTTTCAGATAAAAATGAATTTGTATTACAAATATTACTAATATAAAACACGTGATATTTCAATGCGTTATTTTTAAGAAAACACATTTCAAATGTACCCACACTATGGTCCAGAACATGGCCCTTGTATATATAAATTATGACTGTAAAGGTGCCTAATCATCAATGTAGCACTATTTATGCACTAATTAGAGGGGACATAATATAGGCTCCATAACAGTTCATTAATGAAAAGGGGCAAATATTAGAATGATTAACTAAGGAAAAAACGTATTCCAGAAAAATGATTATTTGAACCTCTATAGTCTATGTGGTTTCAAACATGGGCCTACCATTATTGAAAACGCCAATATTTTTACTAGCATTGCAATATAATTCATCAAAGTAGCTCGTTTCAGACCGATAATTAATTTCTGATGAATATTGCATAGATTGACTTACATGTAAGCTGGATATATTAAAGTAAATATTTCGTAATTGTCATAATGGCATGGCGTTGTGCATGTACTATCGCTACTTGGCCGCCATTTTGAAAAAGCGAACTTTGTCTATCGGTCGAACGGGCAGTAGAAACGTTATGAACCGAATTTGCTTATCCCACTAAGCACTGACTTCTAAACTATATAAAAAAATATTTAAAGAAAATGTTTATTTCACGAGCGAAATTGTGTTTTGTCAACTAAAATTAATAACGGACGACGAATAAGATTCCGGAAGTGTTATATGTTGAATTATCGGGGGGGGGGGGGGGGGGGGGAAATGAAAATGAAAGAGCGGGAGATTTTTCCGCTAAAAGCGAAAGGTAGGAAAGAATGCATAAGGCAGCTAGCTTGCAGCCTTGTAGTACAATGTTTTTATTATTAAAAATAATTACAAATTAACCATGCGAACAAAGCTTAATTGTATAGTGAATACATCATACACAAAAATCAAACTTTCAAAGTAAAGAAGGAGACTGCATTTACAAAAAATATTTAATTTAAATTTAAGTTGGGAACGTGGTAGGTTAATTAACTGGTCTAATGCATTATTACAATGGTTTATTAAACAACTGGTTTCAGAGATGTAAATGCCACATGTTTCAGAAGAAAAATTTCTCTGCACACACAAAACAAGCCAATAGAAAATGGCAGTCAGATCAGTGTCTTTGTAAACTCTCATGATTAAAAGTAAAAGAAATTTATTCACTCAGAGGATTACTATGAATTATTGCTTAAAAGGATTATCATGAAATAAATTTTGTTCTAAAAGAGACACTCAGTAAATGATTCTCAAACTAAATATTTTTTTTAAAAAGGAAAAAAGAAACTGTGTAAGTATTAAACAAATTGTGCAACTTACATTTAAAGCACATTTTATTCGGAATGCCAGGATTGTGTCTGTGCTAGAAAACAATTTAATCAACTATTGTCTTATATGTGTGATTTTTTTGTTTTAAAATACTTCTCTAGTTGTAACTATTGTCTTATATGTGTGATTTTTGTTTTAAATACTTCTCTAGTTGTAACCTTTAAGAAGTTAAATAAATCAAACAAATATTTAGTTTGAGGCTTGAATTTCAAAACATTGTTTCAATATTCATACACAACACAACTAAAGTGAGTGATATGTTGACAGGCAACGCTTATAAGATATATAATTCTTATCAAGATAAGAGTCAGACCACCTTTCAAAACACTATTTTAATGAGACAGGAGTATAGTGCATGATCAGGTAGAACACTTGTACTGTTAGAATATGTTTACAGCTAAAACACATAACAATTAAAAGAGAAAACATTTTTCAAAACTAATATTAATGATTCAATGCTGGCTTTCAAAGTAATCATGTAAATCAAAATCAGGAATTCTCCTTGACGTGTATTAAATTAAAAAAATGATAGTAGTCATTACCTGTATATATTACATTAGTAACAATTACAGTTACACAAGTGAAGGTCATCAAAGACAATAAACTAACAACAAACCCCCCCGCCCCCCCCCCCCCCAAAAAAAAAAAAACCAACACCATCAATCCCAAAACATTTACAGTAGCACTTAGTTTAAGCAGAATAATATGTATGCGTGAAGACCACAACAAAGCTATATTATTTCATTATTTATCTTAATCATCTATATATTTGTTCAACAGTGCACTAAAGATGATTTTCAATGCGGTCTCATTTTAACATTCATCTAAGATGGTGGATCCGTCTATAATCCTATCTCATTGCTATCTGAATAGGACACATACAGAGAATGACTCCACCATTTTCTATAATGTTATATAAGAGAAGGTAATTTTCCTGCACTAAAAATATTAGGAGTTCCACAAGGAACGCTAAGTTTCCTTTCACTAAACAAATCTCGGCCTTGTTCTCTGAACACCATAAATGTTCATATTTGGTAAATAAACTCACCAATATTGTAATGATTTATGCAAAGCACAACACTTTGTCTACTTTTTTGTTCTAGTCTATATTCCACTGTTTATTTTAGACGAATTTTTGTCAAGCACACCAAGAGTTAGGTAGTTTTATTTAGAAATACATTGGTCAAGATATTTCTTAGACTTCATTTGAAGAAGGATCTTCACATTTCAGAATAATGTACCATTGAAGTACTGCATCATTTTCCCTTTTACCGAAATTCATTAAATATTTCATAAATGAATTTTAAAATATAATATATATATTTAATTTTTTATTATCGTACAAGTCACAAAAAGGAACATACGCCTGTTAAAAAATTTTAAGGAAAATAGTTATGATGTTTTTATTGTACCCATCTAAAATATATTTTGGGGAGAACATATAGAATAAAAAAAAATTACTTTAAAAATCAAACCTAAAGCATATAGACTTTCATCCATGCACAACTTTTTTAACTGTATGTATGAGGAACTAGTATACCAAATTTCATGGACATGGAATTCTGTAATTACAACTATTCAAAAGGGGCCTTAGCATATAGTTCAACAGAGGGAAAAAAGTCATTTTGAGAAAAACACATTTATTTAAAGTAAAATATAAGACTACAGAACTGTTCAAAGTTGTTTATTTTATTTTATAAACCCTATCCATACTACATTGGACTTCTCTTAAGCTCTCTTAACACAGAATTAAATATGCTACCCTATACATCCTCACAGTTCAATCTTCCTGTAAAATTTAAAATATTATTAAAAAGACATTATTCTTCAATAAGCATGCTTTGTTAATTAAGAATTGGATATGATTATTTTTTTAACGTTTCATGCATTTCTTTGTCTTCATGTATGTGTATTTATTATCATGCATTCTAAAATTCTATTGTGTGTACTGTGTAATCGCAAAATATCTACGGCTAATTTACAAATACATATATAATATTTCTTTTTTTTTTATTATAGCAGAAATGATTACCACTAAAAATTCGACAAAATGTTCACAATTCCGTAAATAACTAAATTACAATCAAACAAATTTGACTCAGGATTATTTCTTTATCGCCGATGACTTTTTGTTTTAAAACTTATGTCACATTTTTTAAAGAATAAATTTTGAAGCCTTACATATCATATTAGAATAATTACAACGGATTCCAGAAAATGATTATTTGAACCTCTATTCCATAGTCTATGCGGTTTCAAACAAAGGCCTACCATTATTGAAAACGCCAATCTTTTTCCTAGCATTGCAATATAATTCGTCAATTGTCAAAATGGCATGGCTGTGTGCATGTGCTATCGCTACTTGGCCGCCATTTTGAAAAAGCGAACTTTGTCTATCGGTCGAACGGGCAGTAGAAACGTTATGAACCGAATTTGCTTACCCCACTAAGCTCTGACTTCTAAACTATAAAAAAAAATAGTTAAAGAAAATGTATATTTGACGAGCGAAATTCTGTTTTGTCAACTAAAAGTAATAACGGACGACGAATAAGATTCGGACGTGTTAAAAAATAAGTTTTTAATTATCTGGTGATGAAAATGAAAGCGTAAGAACGGGAGATTTTTCCGCTAAAAGCGGAAGATAGGCAAGAAAGCATAAGGCTGCTTGCTGACTGCAACATACTATCAAGGAGCAAGCCTAAGTTTCTTATCCATGACAATATAACTCCATTCTAATTCACATCTAATCTCAAAACTTACAATCTCCTGCAACATTAGTTATTATCACCGTGCACACGTGGTACAATAAAAACAGTGTATCAAACAATGTCACATATTAATACACCACATGGACGCAGCTTAGTTCAAACATTTGTAGTAAATAAATCAACTTACATAGTACATCTTTACATAACACAAGTATAACATATTAATAGAAAAATGTATGAAATATTTCCAAGTCCACTATCTCTCTCTCTCAATCAGTCCGTTTAAACTCACCATTCAAGCGAAAGGCTGCCTTCAGAGCCGGACTTCTCTCCTCTCAAAATCAAAAGTGAATAGACAGTTTGTTTTAATGTGGGGAACGCTTCCGGCTTCCGCAGCTTTCGCGTTTGAATAGACAGCAAACTTTCTTTACTGTAAGTACACTCCTTAAACTCAGCCCATTGGCTAGTCTCTTTCTCATCAATCACAATCATTGGATAAACAAAAACTACTCACTCAGTTTCCACTAGGTCAGCAAATCTAGAATATTCTTCCCTTAGGCTGTTTACTTCAAACTCAGACATTTTCCAAATAACACCATAAGGAGTGCCCAAGGTCGGGTCACTCTGACAATTTAGCAATTTAAATAACAATTAAGATTAAAACTAGGGAGGGCAAATTTACTCATCCACTCTGGACAGGTTTAGATTACATCAGCAAGTTCTAGTATATTTTTACCAGAGTTGTTATTTTAATTCTTTTAATCATCATGAGCAGTAGCCGAAGGTCATGTCATGATGACATTTAACGGATTATATAATAATTAAGTTTAAAAATAGGGACAAGCAAATTTTCTCCACCAGAAAGAGACACTAAAGATTTAATATATTGATGACGCAGTTCTAATCATAGTTTGAAGGGTGTTGGGTTTTTTGTTTTTTTTTTAAAAAAGAAAAAATGAGATACACCCGATTGCTCTGACCGATCCAGTGCATGCCACTTCCTGCCCAGAATTTGATTAATTGCTGATGACTCTCGTAGTGTACACTCTGATATAACTTTTGGTCGCATCTCTTTCATAAACATAGGCGTTCAATGGTTTTTTTCACATATGGCTTTATGCCACAGTGATTCTGATAGAAATGCTGTATGGGTGTATTTTTTCTTAAAGAATATGAATCCATAATTTCTTGGTTGATTTCATTCTTGAAAATTATCTTCTCAATCGCCAACATCGGTGTACATACACCAATTTTATTGATTATTTTATTGTTTATTGATTCATCATCATCCTCAGACGAGGATCGGGCTAAAAGAGACATGGAGTCTTTATTGCTAGGTGTGACAGCTGATGCTAACTCAGCCCTCAGGCCTGGTTGGCTAGGACGATGGTGGCTGGAGGACAGAAGAGGTACACCTGTGGAGGAATGACAGGTATCAAGTTAAATTTTAAGCTTAATTTTCATATCAAGCCCATTGTCAGAGTCCTCCGGAATCAGAGGGGGGAAGAGGAGAGTGCTGGTTGCTGTATGATGTCCTATGGTCTGGGTGTGGACTGTCCTGGTCCAGATTGGAGTCAGAATCACAGCCAGAGTTTTGAGAGCCCAGGTTTATTGATTCGTCATCATCCCCATCTGTATTCGTCCCGTCATCCCCATATTTGTACCGAAAAGGAAATGAGTTTTGGAAGGAAAGGCCTGCGGGGTGGATGCTCCGAAAACCACTCATGCTAAAATTAGTGTCGTGATCAGAATCCGTGTCGGAACGAACGAAAAAATACAAAACCCCCAAATAGTGATTGATCGGCTTTATAAATATATATAAGCCGGTCTACCTTTAGGATCAGTGATCTGGCTTTTCAAAACGTGTGCGCGCATACTCAAACATACTTGCTTATGCATTCGCATACATAAGCACACATTTGCATATTGACGCACTGGTAGAGCGAAGTACAATTCAAGGCAATGTGAGGTTAACATCACGCCTGTAAGTGCAGTGTCAGTACAGCTAGATTTGGTCTAGTTAATAATACAAATTATCCTTTATTTGAACAGTGACTTGCTACCGAGGTCTATTTATTTTTAATGGGATGGACAAGGTATTGAGAGAGAAAGAGAGTACGTGTGTGTGTGTGTGTGTGTGTGTGTGTGTGTGTGTGTGTGTGTGTGTGTGTGTGTGTGTGTACACTGTTTATATTCTGACCTTAAATTGTACTTGCTGCGGAGATATGTCATTAAAATTAAGGCGTTTACCGGTCCCCATACTTAATCGGCAAAAGACCCTCCAGGAACTGCTTATATGTTGCGTTTTAATATCATTTGAGTTATTGCCACAGGTGTGTACAATTACAGAATTATATCAGGATTAAAAAAAACCTATATATATTTTGTAAACCCTCTACAGTCTAAAGTACATATTTTTCTACAGATATATTGAGAATGATGTCCTCAGCTGTTTTGTTCCTTTTCTCGCGTCAACATGCACGCGCATCTCATGACTGGATGGTATGCCTTTCCCTTCCACCCATACACTCATCATAAGTTCCTATTTGTTAGTACTCCTCATAAATATAGTTAATATCTATGACAGGACAATAATTGAGATCGTCATTCCGGCAACTCGTACAAGACCCCTCCCCACCCCCGAATGATTTCCTCACAGATAAGAAGAGGACAGACTCAGGACACACATTAGACAGTGAGATGATTACACACACTTAGTGGGTGAAAATGATAAAGAAATTGACACAACGAAAGATAAAAATTTGACAAGAACTTTATGTAAACAATCAAGAAAAATGGGGGAAAAAATGAACAATTAATAAAGTAAATTCAAATCAAGTTAGAAATCACGTTTCCTGACTAATTCAGAGAAGTTAAGTAATAGCCACTTTGGTTTTATTCTGGCCTGAAAGTCATTAAATGTGAGTTCTTTTTAAATCTTACCCCTTTTCTGTAGGATTGCGTATTTCTGTAAATTTAGTGCGCACATACGACGTTTTCAATAATTTGGATAATACTTAGCTCATAAGTTCCCAAGATGAAGATTCAGCTCCACGCTGGCTCACAGCATCCAATCCACAAATTCTTTAGGGCGGCAGCTCATCCCACGCGAAGCTCCTCCCATCACTCCTCGTGCGCTCAGCAAAGCCTGGAAAATCGGCACTTGGTGCTCAACTGATAAGCCAATCAGGTGGTCGGCCTGGTTGGCTAAGACGATGGTGGCTGGAGGACAGAAAAGGTACACCTGTGCAGGAAGGGCAGTTATTAAAATTTAATAAAACCCCAGAATTACAATGTAAGTATGTGCTACAAAACAAACATTTTTAGCAAATATTTAATCACGTGTGCTACAAAATCAAATAGATATATTACTAGATGTTTAATTATTTAAACACGTGTGTTGCAAAATCAAATAGATATATTACTAGAAGTTTAATTATTTAATGACGTTATATCTTACTAGATATTTAATCACGTGATATATTACAAGATGTTTAATTATTTAATCACGTAATACTAGATGTTTAATTATTTAATCACGTAATATATTACTAGATGTTTAATTATTTAATCATGTGATATATTACTAGATGTTTAATCTTGTCAACGTTTAATAACCCACGTGGAACAAAACATTATTATAAACGCCTGATAAATTTTGCGCTTCAGAAACAAACAGAATTTTTGCTAGTAAATCCGTTTAGTAAAACGTGTGATATAAAACAAAATAAGTATGTTAACAAACGCTTTAATAAGGCCTTTACTACAAAAATAAATGAACACTTAACAAACCTTGTGTTTCATAAGAAATAGACTTAATAGAGGATACTAATCGCTTAATAACCCTTTTGCTACAAAATAAGCAGATAAATTATTAAACATTTAATTACCTACTGAAATATATATTTTTAAAATAAAATTAAAACGGTACATTTATAACGATTAAAAAAATATATTAACATAACATGTAATGCTGTACGATGACAGTAATATTAGCAAATTAAAATGTATGTATATTGTTAAGAGGTGAGTAGGGGAAGGGGGTGTCAGCATTGAATTTACCCATATGTTAGACCAGGGGTGCACAAACATTTTAGGCCAGAGGGCCACATTTCCAATTGATAGTGCGTGGAGGGCCGCAAGTCAAATTGCACATGGATGGCTCAGTAGAAAAAGAACAACACAAATATTGAAATAATGTCTTTACATTCATTTTTGCCTTATTAACCTAGATTTAGTCTTTATTAGTGAGAAGGGTGAGCCTGAATGTTGTTAACAACTTTGTCAATATTTGGTTCGAGTTTTGTAGTCGCCAGCCTCAAAATCGAACAGAGATTGTTGTCGGTCAAATTCGATCTCAGCTTGTTCTTGTTCATGTTCATTACTGAAAACGTTTGTTCACACAAGTATGTGCTGCCGAATTCTGACAACAACTTGCAAGCCAAGTCCTTGACATTTCTGTATGTGCGTGAGCTGAGACTTCCATAAAATGTTAAAATGTTGTTCTGCTGAAATGATGACTTCAGTTCAGGTGAACATTGAAGATCAATGACCTCCAGTTGACAGTGATCAGGCATGGACTCTACACTACATGAGAAAGGATCGCGAATGAAGTTAAATAAGTCCTTGTGCTCCTTGAAGGCATCAAAGCGTTCAGTAAATTCCTTCAGCAATGTTTCACAATTGCAATGGTATCTGCTGAAGTTACACTGGTACTCCTTCTGAAAAGCTGAACAAATTGGAAAATGACAAAGATTTCCAGCTTGCAGATTCGAACAGAAGAGCCTCAACTTCAACGTGAAGGACTGCAGTTCCTTGTACATATCAAAGATAAAGTGATCTTTGCCTTGGAGACGCTGGTTGAATCTATTCAAGTGATCTGTCATGTCTGTCAGAAATGCCAAGTCTGCCAACCACTGTTTGTCAGCAAACACAGCCGTGTCTTTGCCTTTGACAGTAAGGAATTCACAAATTTCCTTTCGCAACTCAACAAACCGTTTTTAATACCTTTCCTCTACTCAGCCACCTGACATCTGTGTGATACGGAATGTCTCGATATTCTGCCTCGATGTCTTCAAGAAATGATCTGAAAAGTCATCTGGATCGTATGAAGTTCACAGAATTAAAAACGAATTTCATGACATTGTCAAATTTCAAGATTCGTGCACAGAGCGATTCCTGATGAATTATGCAATGGTACATGTGGACACTATCTGTTGGAATTCCAAGCCCCTGCAAATGTGACAGCAAATGAGCAACAAATCCTGATGCTCTTCCAGTCATAGCAGGCGCACCATCCGTGGTAACGCTGGCTAGCTTTGGCCACTGGACGTTAAGGTTTCCAAGAACGGAAGTCACCCCTCCAAAAATATCTTCACCAGTCGTCCGCCCATGTAGTGAAGCCATACCGGCTAATTCTTGAGTTATTTCAAAGTTCTCATCCACTGCACGCACAAAAACCAGCAGTTGTGCTATGTCAACGTTGTCAGTGCTCTCGTCCAAAGCAATTGAAAAGTACTTACAGTTAGCAAGTCTTTCACACAACTGTTCACAAACGTCTGTTGCTAAGTCTTCGACTCGGTGTTGAATGGTCGTCCGTGAGAGTGGGACTTTGTTGAAAAGGTCCGCCTTTTCAGGACATATTTCTGTGCAAACAGCTTGGATGCAGTCTTTGACGAAGTCACCGTCAGTAAACGGCCGGGATGATTTAGCAACAATATGTGCTACTTTGCAACTTGCACGAGCAAAATACTTGTTTTCTTCAGACTTTTTTGTGAAGAAATGTTGCTGTACTGACAGACCTTTTAAAAGTTGCTCAATTTTGTTGTTTCTCGCAGCGCCTTTTAAGTCATCAAAAGTTGCAGCGTGCTTTATGCTGCTTGCAGTTGAAGTCCTTCATCACATTAACAGACTCACAACAAATTAAGCACATAGCTGCTCCATTAAAATGCCGCATAAAGTATTTAACTGTCCACTCTTCTTTAAATTGACGATTTTCGTCTTCAATTTTACGCTTCTTATGCGCAGGTTTCGACATATTTACAAAGGGCAGTAGTTTAAAAACAACTTCACTTCATGCGAAACATGTAATTAATTCACTACATTCCAACCAGACATCCACTGACTGACTGCACCTTCCTTCCCCCGCGTCACCTCACCCCATCCCCAGACTGAACTTTGGCTGGCAGGCTGCCGGCTTGGGTCTAGAAGACGACGCTCTTTCTAATGCTATTTGATGTCGCCATACATCAAAGATGCGCAGCTACTACTATAGCCTTTGATCCACTGAAGTGAACAATGTGCCCAATACACAGAGTTCTCACCTCAATACCGCATCCAGCATTTGTTTTCAACACAGCACAAGATGCATGCACGGGAAAGCAGACCACTGTTCTACTCCCTTGTTCAGATTAATGTTAAAAGCTCCTTGCATAATGGTAAAATCCTAAAGTCTTCTGGGGGCCGCAAAGGGCCCTGTTGGGGGCCGCGGTTTGTGCACCCCTGCTCTAGCCTGTCGACCTCGACGTCAAATACAACATGGGCCGTCCAACCATGAAGATGTTGTGGCACTGGATAGCAGAATTCAGCTGGAATCCTCCCTGCCAGTGTCGGGTGATGGGAATTTCCATGGTAATAGCCACAGACGTCATAGCCACAAATATAATACATATTCTGAGCATTTCCCCTAGCTCTGGGTGTGCCGGAAAACAAATCAATATTCACAAACTCGTCCAATGTCTGCTCTTTTACAGGAAATTATCTCATAATTATCAAATATAAACAAACACACACACACACACAGTCATCTCATTATGTAACACATTTTCAAAGCACACTGTTACGTTTCCAGTATTTATTTATAGACCCTGCCTAGGATTTTAAGGACTTTAAATATGATAGATGAAATTAATTCCTTCTCTCTATCCTAAACAGACTGGCTGCCCAAATTATCATTTGACTAACTTTAAAAATGTGTCTTGTAGTGCTGACAACAAATTTACAAACTGACAATTTGCGTACAAAGCTGGCTTTGGAGTCGTTAAATTCCTCTAAATTAATATGCATACGTTATGTCATTCAGCCCATTCGCCCCCATCCAAAACCAAGAAATCTATAGGTCTATTATGCATAAAAATGTACTACAAAGAGGATTAACAATTAAAAATAAGATTTAATAAGTTTAACAATTAACAATAACAATTAATTACGAGCACGAAGTCTAGATTCAAATAATCGTAATTTTCCACTCTATCGTTATTGTCTTTTGTTTTAACGAGAATTGTTCTGCCACATATTCACTTGATCCTGGACCATAGTAGATATACTTAACTACACTCTTGGTCGCATGTGGGGTTCAACTGTTTAGAACTGGTCCACATCACTTTGGCTCATCGTCAGTACCGCTCATAGCATAACAGTCAATCGTCCACTCAATTACTGCATCGCTAATGTATTTGCGACGATCGTTAACCGTAGTTAACACGATGTACTTCTACGTAGTTCACGTATGGGTCATGAAGATACCCGAGTCGGCGTGCGACTCAAGAAGTACGAAGGTAGAGAGGAATAACACAAGAACCCGGCTGAAACAAAGGATTTGGGCTCTATAACTATTTGCGTCTATATTCGCAAAACCCAAGCACATGTTTCTTTGTTTTAAAGGTTCTGAATTTAGAATCTTTGACTATCGTGTCGTTTACAATTCAAATATGGTTATATATAAATATACATTGTGGTTCACGTGTGTGTTACATGTAACATTACACAACGTATGAATTCCCAAATATTTACAGCATTAAAAATTGGAATTCACACAAAGGATTAATTCAAAATGAAGCATGAGTGCTTTACAATTTTACATGAAAAATTATACGCATGAACAATTTGAATTACAAAGAAAAATTCACAACGTGCACAGACATTCTGGCGGCACTAGGGAATTTAAGATTTATATAAATTAAGATAAGAAAGAGTTACAATAATTTATATACAATAACTTTTAGATTTGTCCTTTTACATCGAAACAGGTGCTTTGGCTAAAATAGCGATAAGCTGCACAAATACATACATCAATTCAATTACAAAATACAATCAACAATTGCAATAATATTAGTAAGAAGTAGACGTGTTATTGTTACCTCTTAAAAGTAGATTTACTGCTTTAGCGCGGGTTCTTTCTTCTCTTTCATACGACTCGGTATGCGACTCGGTATGCGGCGGACGGAGCTAATTTAGCTGACTTGTGGCGTCGACCGATTCTGGGATGCGAGTACGGATTGCGCACGTGTGATCATATTTTATAAAACTGCATTGAACGCATCACGTGACCGCTCACGTGGTATGTTGTTGATCTCGAAGGTGCTGGACAATGGCCTAAAGTTATGCAACAAATCTGACCTTGCTAGAAGCTTCTCGATACTGATGTATCACAAGAGAACTTCAACAAAGGTCCCTTCAAAATTTTTAATTTTTGAAAACGAGCAATTGGGTCACGAGGCCATGACACAGAATTTGTCAGACTCGTCACACACACACACACACACACACACACACACACACACACACACACACACACACACACACACACACAATCTTTCTCTCATATATGCAACATTTTCACCTCTACTTTCTTTTATACTAAATAGAACGTTTCTTTCTACTAAAGACATAAATATTTTATTTGAAAACATTTCTCTAATTTTTTCTACCACAGATACAAAACTAACCCCAGATAGTCCATTTCTCATCTTGCATTTGATCACATTTATTTTTTTTAAATAGTTGCAATGTCCTTCAGAGTTATTTACAGTTACGAAGGTAAGAAAACAGTTTACAGAGACAAAGAAATTCAAGTACATTTATTATACAAAGAAAATCAACTACCTTAATAAAGAACGACTTCCGAGTTAGACAGGTCAGTTGATTGCTGTTGGGCTGGAAGTACAAGGGAACTGACATTGTTACACCACAATCGTGATCACTTATCGTTACACAAAGTGTTATCTCTCTTTTACTCATAAATTGCTTTTGCACATTGCTTTCTGCTTTGGCCTTGATTGGGGCTGCTTTTTGTTTTGACCTCAAAGTGTAGAGTGAGTCTATTTTATGTTTTGATATCAAATTGCTGATGCGAGTGAGTCTATTTTCTGTTTTGACCTTGAGAGGAGTAAGTCTGCTTTGTGTTTTGACCTTAAAATGCTTGTGTAGAATGAGTCTATTTTCTGTTTTGATATCAAATTGCAGTGTAGAGTGAGTCTATTTTCTGTTTTGGCCTCAAAGTGTTTGTGTAGAATGAATCTGTTTTCTGTTTTGACCTCAAAGTGTTTGTTTAGACTGAGTCTGTTTTCTGTTTTGACCTCAGATTGGCTTTTGCAGATTTTGCTTTCTTGTTCATAAAGTTAGACTTTTTAAATGTATTTCATTTCCTCATAAAAATGAAATATTTCTGTAAAATATAGTAAATAAAATATTTCTAAAAATTACGTACGATATTCAAGGACTTGTCATGACCATTAAGACAGATATGTTGCTAAATATATAATTATATATTTACATGGTTTTTATTTAATTTGGCTCTAATGCTATTGAGATTTACTTCATGACTTCATAGCTCTTATGCTATTGAGATTTACTTCATGACTTCATAGCGGTTTCATTTATGAACAAATATTTTCATAACTTATTTCCAGACATTCTCTAGAACTTCATAACTTTTAGCAGTCTTGATATACTTTGATAAAAGTAAGATAAAATATTTTGTTCTCAAAGTTCTTGTATTGCAATATTCTGAAAACGTGTAAGACAAAATAACTTTCTGATAGTCTAGCAGGATTGTTTGTTATGTCTTGACAGTGTGAAACACAAATGAATTTTTTGACTGTGTTGCTGACATTTTGGGTTGAGAACGTATAAAACAAAATAATGTTTCTGACTGCTGTTTGATAATATCTCACTTCCTTTCTGAAGAGATTCTTAGTAGCGACTATGATCAGCCGAAATGGAACATTTCTAGTTACTACTGGGAGGGCTGCACATTTCTAGTTACTTCTGGGAGGATTGCACATTTCTAGTTACTTCTGGGATGATTGCACACTTCTAGTTACTACTGGGAGGATTGCACATTTGTTTTTAATACACTAATGTATATTGTTTCCCATAAAAAGTTGTCCATCAAAGGATTGCACAATTGATATCTGTGTCGTAGATCTGGGTGTGATTTATGCATTTACTTCGTTTGTTTTCAGTAAAAATAAACAATAATTATATGTTCTATTTTTCTTTTTTCTTTTGTACGAATAATTAGACAGTTGTTCAAGTAAAACAAAGTCCAAAAATGTCTGGCATTGATAAACTATATACGAGCTTTCGGGCGAGGCAATCTACTGGCATGAAAATGTAAGGAGGTCAAGGAGAATACACTTGTCAGAAAGCGGTAATGTCGTGACCTTAGATTGTTAGTGATAGTGAGCCAAGTTTGTACACTAGTACACAAAGACTCAAGATAAATATATAAAATATGAAAAATATGTAAATGTCAATGCAGAAGGTTTAAAGCTTGCAGCTCTAAACATGTAAGTTGTATACTTACACATTATAGTAGTGACAGTATTGTGTAAAAGGATAGATAGACAGATAGATAGATAGATGGATGGATGGATGGATAGATAGATAAATAGATGACAGGCGAATAGAAAGATACACAGAATAACAGATAGACACAAAAATAAATAGAGAGAAGAATAAATTAGTAGTTAGACAGACATATAGAGCATAGATATATTGAAAATCGCAGAAGTATATTACATTTACGATATAGATCACATTATCAGTAGTCATTTGTTATTACTGCATATCCTCTCTCTCCCTCTCTCTCTTTTGTTATTACTGCATATCCTCTCTCTCCCTCTCTCTCTTTCTCTTTTTGTTTTTCTTATATATACATCAATTATATGTTGTCTTTTCTGCTTGTAATCGAAATACATATCTGCATATGACAACAAAATTGATGACTTGCCATGAACGTATTATTCTGTTTAATTTATTCTTCATTGGAGTGTTAAAAAATATTACTATAAACTATGAGTGTGATGTCGTATTATGTTATGTATTTTTGTTGGTGTATAATGAATGTCAGTTTATGGTCAGTTTACTTTAGCTGGAGTATTAAAATGTCTTATTATATACTATTTACTTTGAAATGGAATGTTATAAATGTCTTATTATATATTATTTAATGTCAAATGAAATGTTATAAATGTCTTATTATATATTATTTAATGTCAAATGGAATGTTATAAATGTCTTATTATATATTATTTAATGTCAAATGGAATGTTATAAATGTCTTATTATATATTATTTAATGTCAAATGGAATGTTATAAATGTCTTAATATATTATTTTATTCTGCTTTTTGGGGGAGTACTTTAACGGCATCGTTTAGCATCACGTATTGTTTCCATGAGTGATATAAACGATTTGATGTGTGTCATGTATTGCTATAAATAACGAATGTGGTAATTTAAAAAGAAAGAAAATAAAATAAATAAAACTGTTTGTTTGCGTTAGGATGCTGCTGTTTGCATTTCTGGTGCTGGTGCCATTGGTTCTGCCTTCAGTTATCGTTCCAGTAACAAATCACTGGAGCGGAGGATTTCAGGGCGAGGCATGCTTCACTATTACTGAGGAAATGCACACTTGGAAAATACATCTGTTCTTTGACAAGCCAATCACCAGTCTAGAGGTAAGATGACGCCATGGTTCTTTAACCAGCCAATCACCAGTCTATAGGTAAGATGACGCCATGGTTCTTTAACCAGCCAATCACCAGTCTAGAGGTAAGATGACGCCATGGTTCTTTAACCAGCCAATCACCAGTCTAGAGGTAAGATGACGCCATGGTTCTTTAACCAGCCAATCAGCAATCTATAAGTAATGTCGCACCATAGCTCTTTGATCAGCCACTTAACAGGCTATAGGTAATATCATGCTATAGCTCTTTGATCAGTCACTTAACAGGCTATAGGTAATATCATGCTATAGCTCTTTGATCAGCCACTTAACAGACTATAGATAAGGTCACGCACATCTTTTTAACCAGTCACTTAACAGTCTAGACGTAAAGTTACGTCGTCAGTTTAAATAGTCATATTAACAGACTAGAAGTAATATGAGACCGTATCAATGTGACCAATTAATTAACTGTTTAGATGTAATGCCACGCTATTGCAATTTGCTTCTAGGTAGTCTAGAGGTTAGGTCCCGCAATGACAGTGTGACTTCACAGACTAGCGGTAAGATTGAATTGTGTCAGTTTATCTAGCCAATTAAAAGTCTAGAAGTAAAGTTGATCAGCTATTTAGTCTTCTATAAAACATGGTCTGGTATTTTGTCTAGTCATTTACAATCTAAAAGTCATATAAAATCATGACCTAGCAAATTGACTAGTCATTTACATTCTAACGGTAAGGCCTCTTCATGGCAGTTTGACTAGCCATTTAATGTCCTGAGGTAAGATCTCGCCATGACAGATTGACTAGTCATTTACAGCGTTACCATCTATATGTAAGATAGCGACATAGTTTAGCCATTAACAGTCTAGACTCTAGAGGAAGTAAGGTTCCAACTTTGCACTCTATTTAATCATTTCGTTTCTTGAGGTAAGATTCCGCCATTCGAGAGTAAGTAAATGTGAGTATGTGATTACGTCTTTGTAACTATGTGAGAGTGTGAGAGTAATTGTATTCACAGAAATTATACACGACAAATGTAAATGTGGTTATGGTTTCCCATTTCTTTATGCTAGAAATAACTGAATCCAGCTGTAATTGCTCTCTTCAAACGTTATCAAAGTGTTGACACTGACCTTTTTCAGTTTACAGCTGAGCATATATTTGAATGTCATTCCATGCCTCTAGATTGCGCGGATCGAGAGTGTGAATATAACAATGAAAGCTCGTGACCACTTTAGAACATACTGCAAACAGACAAATGAACAACTTGTGGCTAATTTAGAACATACTAAAGCAGACAAATGAACAACTCATGACTAATTTAGAACATACTGCAAACAGACAAATGAACAACTTGTGGCTAATTTAGAACATATTGCAAATAGACAAACGAACAACTCCTGACTAATTTAGAACATATTGCAAATAGACAAAGTGTTGAGGAGTGTCTAATTGTATGTTGAGGTGTGGACTGCGGACATTGAGAGTGTCAGTGAGGACAGGACGGAATACGTTTTACACAACAAGGAATGGAACCAAGATGAACATGTCGGGGACAATTTATGTGTCAACTTTCTGGGCCATGGTAAGCGTCAGGTGTCGGGTAGTTCAAGAAATTGGTAACCAATTTGTGTCAACTTTCTGGGCCATGGTAAGCGTCAGGTGTCGGGTAATTCTAGGAAATTGGTAACTAATTTGTGTCACCTACCTGGGCCATGGTAAGTGTCAGGTGTCGGGTAGTTCTAAGAAATTGGTAACCAATTTGTGTCACCTTCCTGGGCCATGGTAAGCGTCAGGTGTCGGGTAGTTCTAAGAAATTGGTAACCAATTTGTGTCACCTTCCTGGGCCATGGTAAGCGTCAGGTGTCGGGTAGTTCTAAGAATTCCATAATCACATATCGTCTGCATACTAAAACAGCATACTCACATATTGTTTGTATACTAGAACGTCATAATCACACACTGTCTGTATACTAGAGTCATAATCAATATTGTCTGTATACTATAATGCCATAATCACATATCGTCTGTATACTAAAACATCATAATGACATAATTTCTGTATACTAGAACATCATAATCATATATCGTCTCTATACTAGAACGTCATAATGACATATTGTCTGCATATCAGACTGCCATAGTCATATACTGTCTATATACTAGAACGCCATAATCACGTACCGTCTGCATACTAGAACGTCATAATCTAATATTGTATGCTCATTAGGACGTCATAAAATCGAATATAATGTAATATGTTTATAATTCTAAATCACACTCTCCAGAGCCACTAGATGTAATATGTAAGACTTTTATAGCTCTTTTCTAGACTTTCAATCAACTAGATGTAATATGTAAGTCTTTTATAGCTCTTTTCTAGACTTTCAATCAACTAGATGTAATATGTAAGACTTTTATAGCTCTTTTCTAGACTTTCAATCAACTAGATGCAATATCTGCAATCTTGTTATAGCTATTGACCAAACTCCAATCTTTCCTTCATCAATACGATTTAATTAGATATATGTAATATTGATATTGCTATTGAGCAGATTCAGTGTTAACTTCAAGAACACGATGTAATTAGATCTATTTGTTCTTTATATAGTTCTTTATATTTGTTCTTTTTATCAACTACATTAATTCACCCAAATGAAATATTCATAATTCTAACTTGTTATTGTCATTTCATGACAAAGGAACTATTCATAATTCTAACTGGTTATTGTCATTTCATGACAAAGGAAATATTCATAATTCTAACTGGTTATTGTCATTTCAAAGAATGGTTTCATTGAGAGTATGGTGACACTGTTTTCTTTCTTCAACACTGATGATATCCTTGACTTTGTGTGTTATATGGCAGAGTTGAAACAAGACCACATAACACTGCAGCCTGTCACATATAATTTATATAGGGCATAAATTTAGAATTAAAAAAGTATTTAAAAGATAATAACTCTAAAGCCAAGCAAATGAAGATACGAAATGCAACCTGTCCATTTGGAATTAAAAAAGACAGTGTCAAGTCTAAGTTTCAGCCAAAGTTTTTGATTGTTAATTATGATTTTAAAAAAATATCTCCAGTTACTTTTATATAATAGAAAAAAGCCCTGAATGTCAAAGTACTTGGTTTTATGCTTGTTACAATGTATGAATTAACGTTATTAATGTTTGCTTGCAAAAATCAGAGTACTGATTGATGATATTAGTGTGAAAAAGTCAGTTTGCTGCTTAAATGTTGGCTTCTAAATTTATTCTGAATTACATATCTGATTTGAATTGAAAACAATTTTTTAAAAATATGATAGGAAGGCAATTTTTATTGCTTTCTATTGATAATAAACAATCATATTACAGTTTTCTTGTTTGTGCATAGATTATAAGTTGTTATTTAATTTACCATAATTTTTATTGAATACATGTAGTTTTAAGTATTTATTAAAGCTATAAAGTTAAATGTTGTAAATATAAATAGATAGTTCTACATTAAGTGATATTTGAAATCTGTTATTGATTTTCATTTTAAGCTCTTTTCCAAATGTAGTAATGTAGTTAACGTTTTTCATGGATGTTTTTCTAGGTATTCAATATTTGTTGACTGCAGATAATAGTTGCTTTGAACCTACAAATCCTGAATACAAGAAACTGGTTACTAAGACATCAAATCCTCCTCAAGTAGCCATTTTTTCATAGATTACAAATTCTGCATTCACGTTCTTAGCCACCAAGATTTGCATTAGACAATAGTATGTAGCTTAGCCATTGAAACCTGTTAAAAACAACCAATTAAGGTTTTCCATTTATTAAGTGCCCATTGAGAGGGGAACAGGTTGACATTTATTAAGTGCCCATTGAGAGGGGAACAGGTTGACATTTATTAAGTACCCATTGAGAGGAGAACAGGTTGACATTTATTAAGTACCCATTGAGAGGGGAACAGGTTGACATTTATTAAGAGCCCACTGAGATGGGGAACAGGTTGACATTTATTAAGTACCCATTGAGAGGGGAACAGGTTGACATTTATTAAGTACCTATTGAGAGGGGAACAGGTTGACATTTATTAAGAGCCCACTGAGATGGGGAACAGGTTGACATTTATATGTCTGCATATGAGGTGTGGGGTAAAGGAGATATGACAAAGCATCATTGTTGCATTTAACTGAAACAGCTTTTAGTCCGATTAAAAGCTGTGATATGTATAATGTTCTGATTAGTTTATCAAATGCTTGCAGAAAGAAGCAGGACAAACAAGCTCGCATACAGTCAGCAACTTTGTATCATGGTTTGTTATGAATATGTAAGAATAAGTAGAAGAGAAATAAACTGACTGAAAGAAAAAAGGTGAAAGTGTGGATGTTGAACAATTGTGGGATCACTGAGTTGATTATTTTAATTAGATCACACTAAATATCTTAAGTAGGATCTGTCAATCAAGTGCAAACACTAATTTTACAGCCATGCCACTGGGACAGTTGACGGTTGGAGTAAAGACTCTGCATTAGAGCATTCTCTTTCTTCTTTTTATTTATTCACTTTAAATGTTTTAACTGCTACTTACAAATACACTCCTCAGCTAAGTGGCTATATTGTTATTCACTTTAAATGTTTTAACTGCAACTTACAAATAAATTCTGCAGCTAAGTTGCTATATTGTTATTCCAATGTAGGAGTATAGTGCAATGACAAGTTATCAAAGATGTACTAAATATTCTAGGAGATACATTTAATGTCATCAAGACTACTTAAATGCTGTATAGTCTAGTACATGTATTACTCTGCACTTGACTGGATTGTGTGGTGATGGGCGGGGAACTGATTTCATCACTACCCAATCACTGCTGGGTGGATTGCGTCATCAGCGATGACAAAGTTTTTGTAGTACGTATAGCAGTCAGCTGACGGTGCCCACGACGAATCACTTCCACCAAAAAACGTCGAGAAAAAAATGCCTTCGACCTGTATGTCACCATTATTTCTGAAATTCAGATCATTCACTTCCAAGACAGGCTGTCCATTATACCATACCCTTAATCTACCATCCATCCTACCCGGTGTGTTGAGAGTGATATGCTGGGCAATATTCTGCCACCTCCCAGTCACAAATCTCCAGGCTCCACGTCCCAAGGAATTACCGTACTCGAAGTTGCAGTGATTGTCTGGAATGTTACAAAATTCGGATACTTGCTCAGTCGGGATGTAAGCGTACACCTCTCCATCTCCGTTGGTTCTCCACATCAAACGTGTCGAAAAGCAGGCATCAGAGTGGCGTCCCCCTGAACAATTTGTGGCACCACCAAATAAACCTGGTAGTTTGCCTCCCTTTACAAAGTCAAAGCCTGGGCTAAAATAAATGTCGTATGACAATGACATTGATGTTCTGGGTTGCGTGGGTCTTCCGTAGAATTGTGCTCCGCGATGCGAGTGAACATTAACATATGCCCCATTCTGATAGAAACAGCGGAGTACAGACCCTGGGAGGCCAGCAGGGTCAGGCACGACAGTCAAAGATCCTTCATCAAAATGACCCTCAGACTGGGTATTAAATGGTGAGAGGATGTCGTGAAGGGCTGGGTCCAAGCCACTCAAGGACCACAAGATATTTGCTGAAAATGGAAATGAAAATGCAGGCTGTTTATTAAAAGGGTGTCATGTGTAATAAAGTTCGAGCCACTTAAGGACTATGAAATGGAACTTTTAGACATTCCTAATTTAGACATTCATAATGTTATCGGTTTTGAAAATACTCAGGCAGTTTTAATTCGACATTTTAAAAATTATTTCAAAACCAATAAACTACAACACAAATTTATTTTGCTTAATCTTGTAATTACATTGTCAGTCATCAAATGAATAGGACACATTTAGTTTCCTTAATTTCTTTACCGACTGCTATAGTGACATGACAGTCTTGCATTTAGAAATAATAAATGAATACTGTAATACTCCCTTTAATAGCAATGTTTGTTAAACACTGTAATATCTCCTTTAATAGCAATGTTTGCTAAACACTGTAATATCCCCTTTAATAGCAATGTTTGTTAAACACTGTAATATCCCCTTTAATAGCAATGTTTATTAAACACTGTAATATCCCCTTTAATAGCAATGTTTGTTAAACACTGTAATATCCCCTTTAATAGCAATGTTTGCTAAACACTGTAATATCCCCTTTAATAGCAATGTTTGCTAAACACTGTAATATCCCCTTTAATAGCAATGTTTGCTAAACACTGTAATATCCCCTTTAATAGCAATGTTTGCTAAACACTGTAATATCCCCTTTAATAGCAATGTTTGCTAAACACTGTAATATCCCCTTTATTAGCAATGTTTGCTAAACACTGTAATATTCCCTTTAATAGCAATGTTTGCTAAACACTGTAATATCCCCTTTATTAGCAATGTTTGCTAAAACACTCAAAATAATATCATCACTATCATACCTATCAGAAGTATCTGTGAAACAATTAAAACAGCACAAAACATTGCTATGCTGATCAGTATCATTTACTAAAACAAGAAAAAATAAAATAAAATTTGTTTATTAGACCATATATATTATTAGACCATGTGTTTTATTAGACCATAAAACATGTACACTGTACAAAAATTTGGATCATTTACTAAAACAAGTAAAACCATTTAAAATACTGACATTTATCATATGCTAAACTATTTAGAACAGTTACAAAACTTATTAAAATGCCTAATAAATTTTGTACTACTTAAACACCAATTATTTATGCAAAAATATTGTCGGTTTGTTTTTATTTTTTATTACTATGTGGAGTAAATTTGCCTACACATATTTCTAGACTAAATTGTTAAATTGTCAAAGTGACCTGACCTTGAGCACTCCTCAGGATAGTATTTTTTAAGTGTCAGAGTTGGAGTAAACAATTCAAGTTGAGAAACAGCTAGAAATTACTGATACAATCAACACCAGTTCCAACTGGATGGAGTAGTTTTTATTATCCAATGGTTAAGATTTATGGGACCAAGACCAGCAAATGGACTTAGATCAAAAGTCTACCTGCTGTAATTCTATTGTCTAATTACTTTGAATTTGGAGTGGCAAAAAAGTCCAGTCATGAAAGGCAGCTATTAGCTGAATGGTGAGTTAACTTCCTGTTTGAGAGAGAATGTAATTAGAAATATTTCATGCATTTTGCTTTTTATACTTTACTTGTGTTTTTCATTGAGATGTATTATGTAAGTAGACTATTATTTCTATAAATGTTTGAACTAAGATGCTTGTATATAGTATGCTAAACACTCGACTGTGTGCATATATCAGGCTAATAAATACTGTTGCATGAAACTGTAAGTTGAGACTTGAATATAAGAGTGAATGGAGTTAAAGACGAATAAATTGGAAACTTAGCATTTGTTCCCTGATTATATTTTACAGGGGAAAAGCAGCCTTTCCTTGTTTTACCTGAATCTCCTGGTTTACTGATTATAAACTGCTAAGACCATGGTAGACACGAGAAGTATCTACCATAGTGTGCAAGTGTAAGGAATACACTGCACTCCATTGCTGTATGGTTGCAAAGTATGCGGACTACATCATATAATTCCTGGTACAAGGGAAGTTACTGGAAATTACTACAATTGTTGTTCTGCCTGAGGGAGCTAACACAGTGGAGCATCAGATGGCCTCAAGAAAATAGCAGTGAATCAGTGTTCTACAACATGAGAAGGGAAACATGGAATTGACAGTAATAATGTTGTGACTTTGTTATGAAAGGCACACAAAAGGACTATTGCAGCTTCACCCAGACAAGGTTACATAGAAACTATTATTGCTTATTTCTAATAACTCAATTTCTCTTTTATGATAAGAACTTTCATGTGATTTGTATTGACACTAATCTATTGAATTGTGTTTTAGGATATAAGACTGTAAAGGTATTAAATTTATTCAAATGTGGTTTTGTGGAAATATTGATTTCCAGTAACCTTTTTCATTGTATTTGTCATATGTATTTTTGATTGTTAATTTAATAAATGTATTGTTATATTTATTGACCTTCCTACACAAATTGATAACCTTATGATGGAGAAGAAAGTGGGTGGATGGGGGCTCGCTTAATATAGATTAAGAGACGGATTTATCTTCTCCTTTAGTAAGAAGTTTTCCACCTACGGAAATATACTGTGATGATAAATGTTTGTCTCTAATGTGGTGGAAGAGGGAAACGTTTACAGCGCCCGCAAATCCGCTAAGAGAGAGACGAGTGGTATCTGCTTGAGAATTATTAATAACATAAATTAAGATTCTCATCACTTGTAATTTTTTCTGGATGATTAATTAATAATAATCATAAACATTAACTAGGTGGCGTCGGAGTCACAATTACCATTCGTCAGTTCTGGTGCTCTCGTTGTAAGAGGCATGGCGTGTGTCTGACCGTCAGTGTCCACTGGGTTGTCGATGCCCTCGATGTAAAAGTAGGCCGTTGGCTCGATATCTCCGCTCACCCTGGCAGTGAACTTAATACATAGTTCATCTCCGGCCTCCTGGTCAGCGTTATAAGGTTTGTTGACCACCACAAATTCCTTTCCACCTTCTAACACTGACACGACATCTCCATCATAAATCTAAACCAGACAGGGAAGCATGAGGAGAGTTTAAAATTTAATCAAAACCCAGAATTACAATGTAAGTATGTGCTACAAAACAGATTTTTAGTAATTATTTAATCACGTGTGCTACAAAATCAAATAGATATATTACTAGAAGTTTAATTATTTAATCACGTGATATCTTACTAGAATTTAATCACGTGATAAATTATTTAATCACGTAATATATTACTAGATGTTTAATTATTTAATCATGTGATATATTAAATTATTTAATCATGTGATATATTACTAGATGTTTAATTTAATCTTGTCAACGTTTAATAACCCATGTGGAACAAAACATTATTATAAACGCCTGATTAATTTTGCGCTTCAGAAACAAACAGAATTTTTGCTAGTAAATCCGTTTAGTAAAACGTGTGATATAAAACAAAATAAGTATGTTAACAAACGCTTTAATAAGGCCTTTACTTACAAAAATAAATGAACACTTAACAAACCTTGTGTTTCATAAGAAATAGAGGATTACTAAACGCTTAATAAGGCCTATACTACAAAAATAAATGAACACTTAACAAACCTTGTGTTTCATAAGAAATAGACTTAATAGAGGATACTAATCGCTTAATAACCCTTTTGCTACAAAATAAGCAGATAAATTATTAAACATTTAATTATCTACTGAAATATATATTTTTAAAATAAAATAAAAACGGTACATTTATAACGATTAAAAAAATATATTAACATAACGTGTAATGCTGTACGATGACAGTAATATTAGCAAATTAAAATGTATGCATATTGTTAAGAGGTGAGTAGGGAAAGGGGGTGTCAGCATTGAGTTTACCCAAATGTTTGACAGATGTAATAAAGATATTTTCTTAATTATGTTTGACAGATGTAATAAAGATATTTTCCTAATTATGTTTGACAGATGTAATAAAGATATTTTTCTAATTGTGTTCGACAGATGTAATAGATATTTTCCTAATTATGTTTGACATATGTAATAAAGATATTTTTCTAATTGCAGATGTAATAAAGATATTTCCTAATTATGTTTGGAAGCGATTGTTAAAAATGGAGCAGGCAAAACAATTCTATTTGGATAAACGTATACCTCTAGCCCAGGGGTCGGGAACCTATGGCTCGCGAGCCATATGTGGCTCTATTTATGGCTGCAACTGGCTCTCAGACAAATGTTCAATTATAAAAAAAAACAACTGAGTTTTCCCAGTCTTACGCCTCCATAAAGAGACATCCGTTAGTGATTAGGCTTAGAGACTGATGAAATACCTTGTTTACTCCTTCAGAGAAACAGGCTAAAACCAGCGGTGAAGGTCGCATCAAAAGTCGGATACTAACTATCCATGTACGGTCACTTGTTTTCAGATAATGTGACGTAGCGCTAAGTTGTGAATTGACCTCTACTTTCATTCATTATAGACCCCTGAATGAACGGGCCATGTTAGACGCACACCTGCATTGCACTCGATTTACATGGATAAAATTAGAGCGTCCATTCATTACTAGGACCGGATCTATCAGAACACAACATAGTGGTAATATCTTGATTTCTCTGTGTTGAGTTGAATTAATTCTATATATTTTGTATTGTGAATGTATGTAGAATTTTCTTGTGCATTTTATTGCTGATTGATAATATATTTTCTACAAAGCTAAGTGGGACAGCGATTGTAATAGGGTCGGGGCAAATTATACTTACTTCCTCGGACTTGCCAGTCTCCGATAGCTGGCACTTTTAGGGTCCGTGGTTTACGACCGTGTCAGCGCGCGGCATGGCTGACCCTTTCTACGGACATTGCACGCACAGCTGGACCACCCAAGCGCTACGTGCGTACATAACGGTTCTCTGTCCGAATTCACGAGTCTTTATAAACCAGGTTTGAATGTTAATCGGTACTCTGCGAGGAACAACCGCTTTGGAACGTTGTCCGGCGGCACAAATTATTCCAGGAGTCAATCAGCCAATCAGCCTAACCCGCTGTGTCGATAACCTTTGTGTATTGAACAAGGTAAACACATCGATTTCTTAAATTATAACTTGCATTTTATTTAAGTTATCATTGTGTGAATGTGCGAGATTGTTAATGTAGAAATTATATCTTTACTGCAACCTTCTCTAGACACGTGGCTTGGTAACAGTATGGCTAAACTAGAAACATTACATTCTTTACAGTAATTGTCGAATTGTGAGACAATGGTTTATAATGCTAAATTAACGGAATTGTAACCACAGAACGTTGGTGCACGTTCATATGATTATTTTTATGTAAAGAGTCCTTGATGTAAAGTTTGTAAACAATGTGTATAATCGCGTTTATACTTGTAACGCGTATGTGCGTGATTTTAATTCATATTCACTTTCTAAAATCTAAAATCTAAATGTTTTCTTTGAATGATTTAAATTCTCTTGCGTAAGCAATGTCGCATTTTAATTGTAACACGCATGAGCGTGATGTTGATTGTATTTTCATTATTATATTCAAACTATTGAATGTGAAGTCACACAGGTTTATCTGTCACTGAATTTCGTGTCCTAACTACGAGGTTAAATTTAGTCAGACTGAAGGATAAATCTGGGCAGCCAGCCTGTTTCAGAATAAGCGAGGAGATTTAATTAATCTAAATCCTGAAATTTAATTAATCTAAATCTTAATTCTGGAGCAGGGTCTTTAAATAAATGCTGGCATGTAACAGTGATATTACATTTGTAGTAGTGGTGAAGACACCATGTGTATGCAATTGAACTACCGTTGATTAATTGTTATTACGGGAGAGGCAAAACCCGCCACGTATTCATTAGTTAAATTGTATAACTAGCAACTTTGGATTAATGGAGAAATATCAGAACACAACATAGTGGTAATATCTTGATTACTCTGTGTTGAGTTGAATTAATTCTATATATTTTGTATTGTGAATGTATGTAGAATTTTCTTGTGCATTTTATTGCTGATTGATAATATATTTTCTACAAAGCTAAGTGGCACAGCGATATTACATTTATAGTAGTGGTGAGGACACCACGTGTATGTAATTGAACTACCGTTGATTAATTGTTATCACGGGAGAGTCAAAACCCGCCACGTATTCATTAGTTAAATCGTATTACTAGCAACTTTGGATTAATGGAGAAATATATTGTAAAGATTTAGAATTTTAGATGTTTGGATTTTCACATAATGTAAATTGTAAGTTAGTGGAAATTGTAAAGAATGATTAACACTGCTGTTATTAGGCCCATATAAATCATTATTGTCACACGAGTCTGAAACATGATTAACTATGCATTGCAGCCGGTTCCTGAGTTCACTTTATAACTCAGACTTCAACTGCTAGCTGTTCCTTGGTAGAAGTCCAACCTTACTAAAAGCGTGGATTTCTATGGAAAAGTGACAAAAATACATGTCATTGTGTCTATATCTGACATTGTTCAACTGGGGCTGCCATATATAGCTTTCGAAAATAGCGGCCGATGTGTGTATGTGCAAAAGGGTCCGCACAACAGATTGTCGTCGGATCAGAAAGTTTCGTTTAAATCGCGTGGTCAGCTAACTAATTTTAGAAACCCTTTTGACAAGATGGCTAAAAGAAAGAAAAACGATGAGTATCGTACTTTTCAGCAGGAATGGACAGAGGAATTTGCCTTTGTGGAGAGAACGGGTTCTGCAGTGTGTCTAATATGCAGTGATAAAATTGCATCTATGAAACGGTCAAATGTAAAGCGACACTTCGAGACACGCCATTCTACATTTGCATCGAAATATCCTGCGGGAGACAGCAGGAAGAAAGCATGTCAAGAACTGCTATCAAGAGTGCAAGCTAGTCAGCATCAAATCCGTGTTTGGACCCAACAAGGTGACTTGAATTCGGCTAGCTTTGCTGGCGCTTTAGCTATTGTGAGAAACGGAAAGCCATTCACAGATGGGGAGTATGCCAAAGCATTCATGCTTGATGTTGCCAATGAACTTTTTGATGACTTTTCGGATAAGGACAAAATAATTAAACGGATAAAAGACATGCCTCTGTCGGCAAGAACTGTTCACGATCGTAGCATCATGATGTCAAATCAAATTGAGGCAATGCAAGTCAAGGACATAAATGCGGCACCGTTTTTTTCTCTCGCTTTGGATGAGTCAACAGACGTCAGTAATTTATCCCAGTTCAGCGTGGTTGCAAGGTATGTTGTCGGTGATACACTACATGAGGAAAGTCTTGCTGTGTTGTCTATGAAAGGCACAACAAGAGGGCAGGATTTGTTCGAGTCCTTCACTGAGTTCGCTAAAGAAAAAAATCTACCGATGAATAAACTTGTTTCGGTGTGCACTGATGGTGCTCCGTGCATGGTTGGGAAAAGCAGAGGATTTGTCGCTCTTCTTTGTGAGCATGAAAACAGACGCATCATAAGCTTTCATTGCATCCTCCATCAAGAGGCGCTTTGTGCTCAGATGTGTGGCGAACAGCTTGGTGAGGTGATGTCACTGGTGGTTCGGGTAGTCAACTTTATTGTTGCCCGAGCATTAAATGATCGCCAGTTCAAAACACTGCTTGATGAGGTTGGGAATAATTATCCTGGTCTGCTTCTGCACAGCAACGTGCGTTGGTTGTCAAGGGGGAAGGTGCTCAGCCGATTTGCGGCTTGTCTGAGCGAAATCCGGACTTTTCTTGAAATGAAGAATGTCGAGCATCCCGAGTTATCTGACACTGAGTGGCTTCTGAAGTTCTATTATCTCGTAGACATGACTGAACATCTAAATCAGCTCAATGTGAAAATGCAAGGCGTTGGAAACACAATCTTATCCCTGCAACAAGCAGTGTTTGCATTTGAAAACAAGCTAGAACTCTTCATCACCGACATTGAAACAGGTCGTTTACTACACTTTGAAAAACTGGGAGAGTTCAAAGATATGTGCACATCAAGTGACCCTGCTCAACATCTTAATCTTCAGCAGCTAGCAGGCTTCACGTCTAATCTCCTGCAGTCATTTAAAGCGCGCTTTGGAGAATTTCGCGAGCACACACGTCTTTTTAAGTTCATCACCCATCCACACGAGTGTGCAGTGGACAGCACTGACCTGAGTTGCATCCCCGGTGTCTCCGTCAGAGATTTTGAGCTCCAAGCTGCTGACCTGAAGGCCTCAGACATGTGGGTGAATAAGTTCAAGTCACTGAATGAAGATTTGGAAAGACTTGCACGACAGCAAGCAGAGTTGGCGAGCCAACACAAGTGGGCAGAAATTAAAAAACTTCAACACGCAGACCAGCTGATTGTCAAAACTTGGAACGCGCTTCCCGTCACATACCATACACTACAGCGTGTGAGTATTGCTGTACTGACAATGTTTGGCTCTACGTATGCATGCGAGCAGTCTTTCTCACATCTAAAGAACATTAAGACCAACCTGCGATCACGTTTAACGGATGGAAGTCTCAACACCTGCATGAAGCTTAACCTCACCACGTATCAACCAGACTACAAAGCCATCAGCAAAGCCATGCAGCACCAGAAGTCGCATTAATGGGAAGAAATACTCATTATTGATTAGCAACAGCATAATAATGTTATTAAAAAGAATTAGAGACATAATTATTGTACTTTTAGTGTGAAAATTACACAAAATTACACATTTACTTGAATTTTTAGTTTTAAACATAATGTATGGCTCTCATAGAATTACTTTTCAAAATATGTTGTGTCCATGGCTCTCTCAGACAAAAAGGTTCCCGACCCCTGCTCTAGCCTGTCGACCTCGACGTCAAATACAACATGGGCCGTCCAACCATGAAGATGTTGTGGCACTGGATAGCAGAATTCAGACTGGAATCCTCCCTGCCAGTGTCGGGTGATGGGAATTTCCATGGTAATAGCCACAGACGTCATAGCCACAAATAGAATACATAGTCTGAGCATTTCCCCTAGCTCTGGGTGTGCCGGAAAACAAATCAATATCCACAAACTCGTCCAATGTCTGCTCTTTTACAGGAAATTATCTCATAATTATCAAATATAAACAAATACACAAACACACACAATCTTTCTCTCATATATGCAACATTTTCACCTCTACTTTCTTTTATACTAAATAGAACGTTTCTTTCTACTAAAGACATAAATATTTTATTTGAAAACATTTCTCTAATTTTTTCTACCACAGATACAAAACTAACCCCAGATAGTCCATTTCTCATCTTGCATTTGAACACATTTATTTTTTTTTTAAATAGTTGCAAAGTCCTTCACAGTTATTTACAGTTACAAAGGTAAGAAAACAGTTTACAGAGACAAAGAAATTCAAGTACATTTATTATACAAAGAAAATCAACTACCTTAATAAAGAACGACTTCCGAGTTAGACAGGTCAGTTGCTTGCTGTTGGGCTGGAAGTACAAGGGAACTGACATTGTTACACCACAATCGTGATCACTTATCGTTACACAAAGCGTTATCTCTCTTTTACTCATAAATTGCTTTTGCACATTGCTTTCTGCTTTGGCCTTGAGAGGATTGAGGCTGCTTTTTGTTTTGACCTCAAAGTGTAGAGTGAGTCTATTTTATGTTTTGATATCAAATTGCTAATGCGAGTGAGTCTATTTTCTGTTTTGACCTTGAGAGGAGTAAGTCTGCTTTGTGTTTTGACCTTAAAATGCTTGTGTAGAATGAGTCTATTTTCTGTTTTGATATCAAATTGCAGTGTAGAGTGAGTCTATTTTCTGTTTTGGCCTCAAAGTGTTTGTGTAGAGTGAATCTGTTTTCTGTTTTGACCTCAAAGTGTTTGTTTAGACTGAGTCTGTTTTCTGTTTTGACCTCAGATGGGCTTTTGCAGATTTTGCTTTCTTGTTCATAAAGTTAGACTTTTTAAATGTATTTCATTTCCTCATAAAAATGAAATATTTCTGTAAAATATAGTAAATAAAATATTTCTAAAAATTACGTACGATATTCAAGGACTTGTCATGACCATTAAGACAGATATGTTGCTAAATATATCATTATATATTTACATGGTTTTTATTTAATTTGGCTCTAATGCTATTGAGATTAACTTCATGACTTCATAGCTCTAATGCTGTTGAGATTTACTTCATTACTTCATAGCTCTTATGCTATTGAGATTTACTTCATGACTTCATAGCTCTTATGCTATTGAGATTTACTTCATGACTTATAGCTCTTATGCTATTGAGATTTACTTCATGACTTCATACCTCTTATGCTATTGAGATTTACTTCATGACTTCATAGTTCTTATGCTATTGAGATTTACTTCATGACTTCATAGCGGTTTCATTTATGAACAAATATTTTCATAACTTATTTCCAGACATTCACTAGAACTTCATAACTTTTAGCAGTCTTGATATACTTTGATAAAAGTAAGATAAAATATTTTGTTCTCAAAGTTCTTGTATTGCAATATTCTGAAAACATGTAAGACAAAATAACTTTCTGATATTCTAGCAGGATTGTTTGTTATGTCTTGACAGTGTGAAACACAAATGAATTTTTTGACTGTGTTGCTGACATTTTGGGTTGAGAACGTATAAAACAAAATAATGTTTCTGACTGCTGTTTGATAATATCTCACTTCCTTTCTGAAGAGATTCTTAGTAGCGACTATAATCAGCCGAAATGGAACATTTCTAGTTACTACTGGGAGGGCTGCACATTTCTAGTTACTTCTGGGAGGATTGCACATTTCTAGTTACTTCTGGGAGGATTGCACACTTCTAGTTACTACTGGGAGGATTGCAGATTTGTTTTAATACACTAATGTATAGTTTTCCACAAGCAAAAGACTGCACATTTGTTTTAATACACTAATGATTGTTGTTTTCCACGAGCAAAAGACTGCACATTTGTTTTTAATACACTAATGTATATTGTTTTCCATAAAAAGTTGTCCATCAAAGGATTGCACAATTGATATCTGTGTCGTAGATCTGGGTGTAATTTATGCATTTACTTCGTTTGTTTTCAGTAAAAATAAACAATAATTATATGTTCTATTTTTCTTTTTTCTTTTGTACGAATAATTAGACAGTTGTTCAAGTAAAACAAAGTCCAAAAATGTCTGGCATTGATAAACTATATACGAGCTTTCGGGCGAGGCAATCTACTGGCATGAAAATGTAAGGAGGTCAAGGAGAATACACTTGTCAGAAAGCGGTAATGTCGTGACCTTAGATTGTTAGTGATAACATGAGCCAAGTTTGTACACTAGTACACAAAGACTCTAGATAAATATATAAAATATGAAAAATATGTAAATGTCAATGCAGAAGGTTTAAAGCTTGCAGCTCTAAACATGTAAGTTGTATACTTACACATTATAGTAGTGACAGTATTGTGTAAAAGGATAGATAGACAGATAGATAGATAGATGGATGGATGGATGGATAGATAGATAGATAGATGACAGGCGAATAGAAAGATACACAGAATAACAGATAGACACAAAAATAAATAGAGAGAAGAATAAATTAGTAGTTAGACAGACAGATAGAGCATAGATATACTATAAACTATGAGTGTGATGTCGTATTATGTTATGTATTTTTGTTGGTGTATTATGAATGTCAGTTTATGGTCAGTTTACTTTAGCTGGAATATTAAAATGTCTTATTATATACTATTTACTTTGAAATGGAATATCATAAATGTCTTATTATATATTATTTAATGTCAAATGGAATATTATAAATGTCTTATTATATATTATTTAATGTCAAATGGAATGTTATAAATGTCTTAATATATTATTTAATGTCAAATGGAATGTTATAAATGTCTTAATATATTATTTTATTCTGCTTTTTGGGGGAGTACTTTAACGGCATCGTTTAGCGACACGTATTGTTTCCATGAGTGATATAAACGATTTGATGTGTGTCATGTATTGCTATAAATAAAGAATGTGGTAATTTAAAAAGAAAGAAAATAAAATAAATAAAACTGTTTGTTTGCGTTAGGATGCTGCTGTTTGCATTTCTGGTGCTGGTGCCATTGGTTCTGCCTTCAGTTATCGTTCCAGTAACAAATCACTGGAGCGGAGGATTTCAGGGCGAGGCATGCTTCACTATTACTGAGGAAATGCACACCTGGAAAATACACCTGTTCTTTGACCAGCCAATCACCAGTCTAGAGGTAAGATGACGCCATGGTTCTTTAACCAGCCAATCACCAGTCTATAGGTAAGATGACGCCATGGTTCTTTACTTATAGATTGCTGATTGGCTGGTTAAATCTTTGATCAGCCACTTAACAGTGTATAGGTAATATCATGCTATAACTCTTTGATCAGCCACTTAACAGGCTATAGGTAATATATTGCTATAGCTCTTTGATCAGCCACTTAACAGTGTATAGGTAATATCATGCTATAACTCTTTGATCAGCCACTTAACAGTGTATAGATAATATGCTATAGCTCTTTGATCAGCCACTTAACAGAGTATAGGTAATATCATGCTATAGCTCTTTGATCAGCCACTTAACAGTGTATAGGTAATATCATGCTATAACTCTTTGATCAGTCACTTAACAGTGTATAGGTAATATCATGCTATAACTCTTTGATCAGTCACTTAACAGGCTATAGGTAATATCATGCTATAACTCTTTGATCAGTCACTTAACAGGCTATAGGTAATATCATGCTATAGCTCTTTGATCAGTCACTTAACAGGCTATAGGTAATATCATGCTATAGCTCTTTGATCAGCCACTTAACAGGCTATAGATAAGGTCACGCACATCTGTTTAACCAGTCACTTAACAGTCTAGACGTAAAGTTACGTCGTCAGTTTAAATAGTCATATTAACAGACTAGACGTAATATGAGACCGTATCAGTGTGACCAATTAATTAACTGTTTAGATGTAATGTCACGCTATTGCAATTTGCTTCTAGGTAGTCTAGAGGTTAGGTCCCGCAATGACAGTGTGACTTCACAAACTAGCGGTAAGATTGAATTGTGTCAGTTTTTCTAGCCAATTAAAAGTCTAGAAGTAAAGTTGATCAGCTATTTAGTCTTCTATAAAACATGGTCTGGTATTTTGTCTAGTCATTTACAATCTAAAAGTCATATAAAATCATGACCTAGCAAATTGACTAGTCATTTACATTCTAACGGTAAGGCCTCTTCATGGCAGTTTGACTAGCCATTTAATGTCCTGAGGTAAGATCTTGTCATGACAGATTGACTAGTCATTTACAGCGTTACCATCTATATGTAAGATAGCGACATAGTCTAGCCATTAACAGTCTAGACTCTAGAGGAAGTAAGGTTCCAACTTTGCACTCTATTTAATCATTTCGTTTCTTGAGGTAAGATCTCGCCATTCGAGAGTAAGTAAATGTGAGTATGTGATTACGTCTTTGTAACTATGTGAGAGTGTGAGAGTAATTGTATTCACAGAAATTATACACGACAAATGTAAATGTGGTTATGGTTTCCCATTTCTTTATGCTAGAAATAACTGAATCCAGCTGTAATTGCTCTCTTCAAACGTTATCAAAGTGTTGACACTGACCTTTTTCAGTTTACAGCTGAGCATATATTTGAATGTCATTCCATGCCTCTAGATTGCGCGGATCGAGAGTGTGAATATAACAATGAAAGCTCGTGACCACTGTAGAACATACTAAAGCAGACAAATGAAAGCTCGTGACCACTTTAGAACATACTGCAAACAGACAAATGAAAGCTCGTGACCACTTTAGAACATACTGCAAACAGACAAATGAACAACTTGTGGCTAATTTAGAACATACTAAAGCAGACAAATGAACAACTCATGACTAATTTAGAACATACTGCAAACAGACAAATGAACAACTTGTGGCTAATTTAGAACATATTGCAAATAGACAAATGAACAACTCCTGACTAATTTAGAACATATTGCAAATAGACAAAGTGTTGAGGAGTGTCTAATTGTATGTTGAGGTGTGGACTGCGGACATTGAGAGTGTCAGTGAGGACAGGACGGAATACGTTTTACACAACAAGGAATGGAACCAAGATGAACATGTCGGGGACAATTTATGTGTCAACTTTCTGGGCCATGGTAAGCGTCAGGTGTCGGGTAGTTCAAGAAATTGGTAACCAATTTGTGTCAACTTTCTGGGCCATGGTAAGCGTCAGGTGTCGGGTAATTCTAGGAAATTGGTAACTAATTTGTGTCACCTACCTGGGCCATGGTAAGCGTCAGGTGTCGGGTAGTTCTAAGAAATTGGTAACCAATTTGTGTCACCTTCCTGGGCCATGGTAAGCGTCAGGTGTCGGGTAGTTCTAAGAAATTGGTAACCAATTTGTGTCACCTTCCTGGGCCATGGTAAGCGTCAGGTGTCGGGTAGTTCTAAGAATTCCATAATCACATATCGTCTGCATACTAAAACAGCATACTCACATATTGTTTGTATACTAGAACGTCATAATCACACACTGTCTGTATACTAGAGTCATAATCAATATTGTCTGTATACTATAATGCCATAATCACATATCGTCTGTATACTAAAACATCATAATGACATAATTTCTGTATACTAGAACATCATAATCATATATCGTCTCTATACTAGAACGTCATAATGACATATTGTCTGCATATCAGACTGCCATAGTCATATACTGTCTATATACTAGAACGCCATAATCACGTACCGTCTGCATACTAGAACGTCATAATCTAATATTGTATGCTCATTAGGACGTCATAAAATCGAATATAATGTAATATGTTTATAATTCTAAATCACACTCTCCAGAGCCACTAGATGTAATATGTAAGACTTTTATAGCTCTTTTCTAGACTTTCAATCAACTAGATGTAATATGTAAGTCTTTTATAGCTCTTTTCTAGACTTTCAATCAACTAGATGTAATATGTAAGACTTTTATAGCTCTTTTCTAGACTTTCAATCAACTAGATGCAATATCTGCAATCTTGTTATAGCTATTGACCAAACTCCAATCTTTCCTTCATCAATACGATTTAATTAGATATATGTAATATTGATATTGCTATTGAGCAGATTCAGTGTTAACTTCAAGAACACGATGTAATTAGATCTATTTGTTCTTTATATAGCACATTATTAGAGTCCAATTCTATTTTCAACAGCACGATAGAAAAGGATAAATTTTATAGTTCTTGACGAAACTCCATTTTGATCAGGTTTAAAGAGGAAGTGTGACTTAAACCCTACATTTATTTATTTATTATTTTTAATGTATATTGTTTTAATCACTTTAACGTATGGGATAACGAATTATATTTTGTGTAGTTACCTCCTTCCTTGCAGTT
This sequence comes from Sinotaia quadrata, assembly GCA_028829895.1. Lineage (NCBI taxonomy): Eukaryota > Metazoa > Mollusca > Gastropoda > Architaenioglossa > Viviparidae > Sinotaia > Sinotaia quadrata. The sequence continues at coordinate 58,576,757 of CM054179.1, forward strand.
ATATCGTTTAAAACTAATGACAAAAATAGAGTGGTTCTTCATTTAATACCGTCAAGTACTATATCTACCATTATTTTAAAATCTATGCTGGAATTTTCTAAAATGCTTCAATCTGTATTTTCCTTATTGCCTATATTTTGCAGAGATGTGGATGTATTTTAAAGATTTTCCTTTACTATATAAGCTTTAAAAGGAGTGTCAGTGTATTCTTTATTTCCCCTTAATGACGTATGTTTTACAAGGAGTGTGGCTGTACTTTTTTCTTATATCTTTCCTTACTATCTATGTTTTAATGTATTTTTGTATCTCTTCTTAATGTCTATATTGCGCAAGATTTATTTTTGTGTCTCCATTCTATGTTTTAATGTATTTTTGTATCTCTTCTTAATGTCTATATTGCGCAGATTTATTTTTGTGTCTCCATTCTATGTTTTAATGTATTTTTGTATCTCTTCTTAATGTCTATATTGCGCTTATTTATTTTTGTGTCTCCATTCTATGTTTTAATGTATTTTTGTATCTCTTCTTAATGTCTATATTGCGCTTATTTATTTTTGTGTCTCCATTCTATGTTTTAATGTATTTTTGTATCTCTTCTTAATGTCTACATTGCGCAGATTTATTTTTGTGTCTCCATTCTACGTTGCGCAAGTAGTGTGGATGTATTTTTTAAAATCTCCCCTCTACGTTGCGCAGGGAGTGTTAATGTATTATCCCCCCCCCTCTATGTTGCACATGAGTGTGCATGTATTCTTTTTATCCCCCCTCTATGTTGCGCAGGGTGTGTAGATAGTATTTTTGTTATCTCCCCTCTATGTTGCAGGAACTGGTGACATCAACCCAGTGATTACTGCCTCTCTAGAGGGCTCTGACAGCGGAGGGAACTTGGTGACAAACGGTCTGATAACTTTGGGACTGTATTGTTGTGTGTTTGTGTTGGGATGGGTGGGAGGGTGTATTAGAATCATGGGAGGAACTAATGGAGATTACTGAGGGAGATTCTCTTCTTTAAATGACCAGATGATATTATTCATTTCAACTCTTCTTATGAAGGTCACTTGCCAATATTTATTTCATAGCACTTTTATAATATTCAGATATTATTTAATTCATGGTTCTTTGACAGTGATCTGATGACTTGTTTAATTCATGGCTCTTCTAACTGATATTAAGTACTCTAATTAGGTCACATTATTTAACTCTTGTCTCTTCTAACTGATATTAAGTACTCTAATTAGGTCACATTATTTAACTCTTGTCTCTTCTAACTGATAATGAGATAATATTATTTAATGCATCGCTTTTCTAACTGATATTAATGCTCTGATCTGATAAGATTATTTAACTCATGGTTCCTTATAATGAGATAATATTATTTAATTCATGGCTCTTGTGATAATGTTGTCAATTCTGAACACTAAAGTTCAGTAATCAGTTGAATTTTGCACACTAAGGCGCCAGTGACTGTTATTAAAAAAATGTATTCATGATGTGTACGATTCATAATTATTCTCATAATGCATCAGACAGCATTATTGTATTTGTGGTTACACTAGTAATAATAAAATGAATATTTGTTCAAAGACGTCGAGTTGGTTTTATGACCTAGGCTATAAATTCCAATTTTTACCCGAACTAGAAACCTATTCGACCAACATGCATTTTGAATCCAATTACGTTATTCATGGAATAATGTCATCAGATTACCATAATAGATTAGCCTTGAAAGGAACAATGTTATTTGAACACTTTATTGAATATTACCTGATTACAGTATTACCATAACTGAGAGAATAATGACAACTGAGGACATGGTAACTATGATAAAATTATTTCAAATGATCGCATTATTAGTGTAATTAAAAGAATACTAACGACACGATCACATGGTAACTATGAAGGAAATAATGCCATATGATGACATTTTTATTGTAACTAATATAGTAATGACACTTTCATAAAATAATTAATCAACGGCATCTTATTTTATTAGTACCATCGTGTGAATAAAATAATGTTATCTGATTAAATTACTAGAGTAATATAAAGGAAATATAAATATTATTAATCAAAAATGAATTAAGAATCTAATTGCATTACTAGTGTAACCACAAATACAGTATGTTGTCTGACTACATTACTAGTGTAACCACAAATACAGTAATGTTGTCTGACTACATTATTAGTGTAACCAAAAATACAGTATGTTGTCTGACTCCGATCGTGAACTTATTTCATTATTATTGACTTCGGAGCACAATGAGAAATTATCTTTACTGAATGGGGCGACATTAGAAAAGTGATTGTAGACATTCTTTGTTGTCTAAATTTATTTTGTCCCGGAGGAAAGTAAGTGCTTTTCCTGTAAATAAAGTAAGGGGAATAAGGGGAAATTGTTATAATTAGTATGTACAAACTAACTGTGCTTCAAAAGATTTCTACTGCTTATGTGGATTTATTTATATTACATTATGTTTATAATCATCTTAATAATTTTATATTTTGTTCAGCAGAAAGTGAAATAAGCTTTGTGCATTTCACATTGTTTATAAAGCAATTTACAAGGAAAATCATTATAATGTTTTCTAACATCATATTTCTCTCGGTAACTCACTTTTCATCATGTGTCAACATGATTCATGTAATTTTCCTGACAGGTCCGCTAACCACTTTGACCCTGGCACCAGGCGTCTCCACTGTTTCTACAAACACCGGTAAAACATTGTGCATACTTCATTTTACAAAAATGCCAGTAAAATATTTTACATACCTCATTTTACAAATGTCAGTAAAATAGTTTACATACCTCATTTTACAAATGCTAGTAAAACATAGTGCATACCTCATTTTGCAAATGCTAGCAAAATATTGTGCATACCTCATTTTACAAAAATGCCAGTAAAATATTTTACATACCTCATTTTATAAACACTAGTAAAGGAAAATTGCAATTAACCTTATTAGTTCCGGTAAAAAAAAATATCACAGTCATCTATAAGAGGTTACTAATAAATTTGTCAACAATATTTAGATCATCATCATCATCATCATCATCATCATCATCTGTCCATTGACCTAGTGTGGTCGTTGGGTTGTTGAGCTGCTGAACGGTTGACCAGCTCCCTCCACTTGTCTTGGTCATGTGCCAAACTCGGTGTCTCTGCAAATATTTTCCCAGACCATTCTGCGATTCGATATTGTCGGCCCACATTTTTCTGTCTGCCTCGTATCCTGCCACCCATAACGCTATCCTGCAGGATGGTTTGGCTTGAATAACATAGCCATACTATTTCATCTTTCTTTTTTTTTTTTTGCAGTGGTGAGGAGGTTTTCATATTCGCCAGTTTCACGTCTGAGTGTATTGTGCACATCTTTGTTTGTGATGTGATCTTTGTAAGAGATGCCAAGGATGGTTCTGTAGTATCTCATTTCAAGTGCTTGTATTCTGCACATCTTTGTTTGTGATGTGATCTTTGTAGGCCAAGTATGTCCTTGGCATCTTCTGTCATGACTGTGTTGAAGGCGTCTGTAAACATTTCAACATCGTCATCCATAGTAAGGAGTGGGGCAAATTTGCATGTGGCTGGGAAGGATTCATGGATGTTAGGGTCCTTCAATCTCTCAAGATTGAACCTAAGCTTGTTGTTCTTTGGTTTAATTATTTTCTTTAGCTTCACACAGAAATTCACAGTCACGGGATCATGGTCACTTCCGGCATCAGCGCCAGGGAACGTCCTTGTCTTTGCTCTATTGATGCCAGATCTAAAACGATTCTGTACCATTATATAGTCGATGTGGTTGTGATGGGTTCCATTTGCTGCATGCCATGTCCAGTATCGTGAAGCTTTATGTTTTGCCAGGGTGTTAGCTGGTACCAAGTTGTTGTAGCTTACAAACTCATGCAGCCGTCTCCCTCTTTGGTACGGTCATTGCAGGATGGTCCACAATGATCTTTCCAGTCTTTAAGTGGATCAATCCCGACCTTGGCATTCCAGTCTCCTTGCATAATGAGGATGTCTTTATTATTGACCATGAGGATGTCTTTTTGTTGACCATGAGGATGTCTTTTTGTTGACCATGTTTATGATATCCTGGAATTCGGTGTCAAACTCTTCATCGTCATGATCCGTGGTTGGAGTATAGACTTGAATGATTGCGATATTAAAGGGAGTTGCTTTTAGGCGAATGGAAATGAGTCTGCTAGATATGGGGCAGTATTGGAGCACATATCCCTTTACTGCTTTGTTGACAAGTATGCCTACTCCATTCATATATTTGTCCAATTCTCCACTGAAGTATAGTATATGCCCATCTTCAGTTTGGTGTTGTCCAAGGGTTTTCCATCTAACTTCACAGAGTCCACAATGTGCCATGTGTAATGTTTTAGTTCATATGTCAGTTCCTGGAGTTTCCCCAGTTGTGCCAATGTTCTTATGTTCCACGTAGCACTTGCGATGTTATCTCTTGCTCTGATCGTATGTGAGGCAGTGGGCAGATGTATATGTGAGGCAGTGGGCAGATGTATATGTGAGGCAGTGGGCAGATGTATATGTGAGGCGGTGTGCAGATGTATATGTGAGGCAGTGGGCAGATGTATATGTGAGGCAGTGGGCAGATGTATTATCTGCACGGGAACTGACGCTCCCGCCATCCACGAGTCACCTGCTACTTTGCAGGTTGGCTTTGGTTAACCAAAGATTAAGGAAATCCGGTGAGGATTCCCCTAAGGCATTTGGATGATGTATTATATCCCCCTTCTGGCAACTCCTTGGTCTGGAGAGGGATGGGCTCCGCCAGATGACTTATGCCAAAGACACACTGATATGCTGGACAAAATTCTTTCATCCATACCGGATCGGTTGTCAATAAGGACCGCGCCTACCGTTGCCCATCAGGGCGGAGGTGAAAAATGTGTTACTGATGGAATATTTAGATACTCAACAATAAATAATTTAAACAAATTAGATACTTAATTAATAAAATGTATTTATTTTACAGAATGCCGAAGATAATATAAATGTAACAAATGTAATTTTGAATATATTTTTATAGCCAAGTGCTGCAAGATTAAATAGTGCTTTCGACTAGGATATTATCGAATCGCAGAAGAAGTGCTAGTAAATATTTAAATGATATTATAATCTTGGGTATGTATTAGTTGCACAGTTGGTAGAAGTATTAGTTAATTATATTATAATCTTGGTCGTCAATTTATTGCACAGTTTGCAGAAGAAGTGTTATTAGTAATATAATCTAGGACATGTATTCTTTGTTGTACTGTTGGAAGACGTATTTGTAAGTGTTGATATCATCTGGGACATGTATTTGTTGTCCTGTTGGAAGACGTATTTGTAAGTGTTAATATCATCTGGGACATGTATTTGTTGTACTGTTGGAAGACGTATTTGTAAGTGTTGATATCATCTGGGACATGTATTTGTTGTACTGTTGGAAGACGTATTTGTAAGTGTTGATATCATCTGGGACATGTATTTGTTGTACTGTGGGAAGAAGAATTATTATAAAATAAAGTGATGGGTTGGAACTAGGATATGTATTCATTGTACTATTTGAGAACACAATCTTAAAATACAGGTTTCTGAAGTAAATTACTTAATCTTTTCCTTACTAATATAATCTCTCTTTTCGTGTTTTCCTATGCTTACTTTGTAGTTCTTCACACTACTAGGACTACAGCAGCTCCAGTCTCAGGTAATGCTTTTCACAAACTTATTTCTTTCCATATGTATATATAAGTAAACTACGGCTGGATGAGTTAAAATAAAGATATTTTACTATTGTTTGTAATCTTTACTGTGACTAAAACAATATTTTTACATTGGTATTATTGCAGTACGACAGAGATTTAAAGTGTTTATTTGCAATTGTATTGTATGGGTACTTTGATAATAAATCATTTTTTTTGTAATTTTTATATGACACTCATTTGTCTCATTTATTGATTTAGTGATTGTTTTCAGCTAAGGATTATTTACATATAGTGATTGTAAACATTCAAGGATTACTACTGTCGAAGTGACCCGACCTTGGGCAGTCCTTATGATGGTACTGTTATAAGTGTTGGAGTAAACACGAGTTGAGAATATGCTAGAAATTGCTGATGCAATGCAAACCAGTTCCAACTGGATGAGTAGTTTTATTATCCGATAGTTAACATTTATGAGAATGAGACCAGACAATGGGCTGACATCAAAAGTGTACATGATTTAGAGAATTCTATTGTCTAATCACTTGAAATTGGTGTGGCAAGAAGTCCAGTCATGAAAGGCGACCATTAGCTTAATGTTGAGTTAACTGACTAATTGAGAGAATGAGCTTAGAAATATTTCGTGCATTTTTGTTATTATATGTTATAATTGAGTTTTATGTAGAGATGCATTATGTTATTAGACTATTATTTCTACAAATGTTTGAACTAAGATGCTTGAATATTAGTGTGCTAAACATTTGACATTGTTTCTAGTGAACACACTCATTAAAACGGATGTGCAGTATTTATTATGCTGCGAGCGCATATCGGGTAATAAATACTGTTGCAGGAAACTGTGAGACTTGAATGTAAGAAGGAATGGAGTTTTAAAAAAGGAGTAAACTGGAAACTTAGCATTTATTTCCTGATTATATTTTTACAGGGACAAAGCAGCCTTTCCTTGTGTTATATGAATCTCCTGGTTTACTGATTATAAACTGCTATGACCTTGGTAGATGTGGGAAGCTTCTACTGCAGTGTGTAAGTGTAATAAAAAATTACATTCCATTGATGTATGGTGGCAAGGTATGCTGACTACATCAAGCAGTTTCTGGTACAGGGAAGTTACTGGAAATTGCTACAATTGGTGTTCTACTTGAAGGAGCGGGTACGACGAAAAAAAGGATCCAGGTTAGCTTTGAGAGAAAAGCAGTGAATCATTTTTTTCAACATGAGGGGAGAGAGAGAGAGAGAGAGAGAGAGAGAGAGAGAGAGAGAGAGAGAGAGAGAGAGACGTGGAATTGACAGGGACAATAACTTGTGACATTGTTACAAAAGCATGCAAATGACTTTTGACACAGTGTTTAAACCAGGTTACATAGAAATATTATCTCTAATAACTCCATTTCTGTTCTTTGATAACAACTATCCTATGATTTGTATTGAAATTAAATTGTTAAATTGTATTTTAGGATATAAGACTGTGTAGTATAAAAATTATTCGAATGCATTTTCATGGAAATATTGAAGGGTAATCTTTCTTTATTGTATTTGTCATATGTATATTTGATGATTGATTTAATAAATTTATTATTTTTACACATATTGATAATCATATGTTGGAGACGAAAGTGAGTGGGTGTATGCTTTCTAAATATAGATTAAAGATGGTTTTGTCTTCTCCGTTAGTAAGAACCTTTCCAACTGCAGAAGTATTATGTTATTCTCATTATTTGTAATTAGTTATGGACGATTAATTAATTAATAATAATAATAATAATCAACTAGTTGGCGTTGGCGTCACATATACATTCAAAGATTATTTTTATTTTGTGATTCTGGTCATTCAGGGATTATTTCAATATAGTGATTGAATGCATTCAAGGATTTTTTTATTTAGTGATTGTGTACATTCAGGGATTATTTTAATATAGTGATTGTATACATTCATGATTTTTTTGTATAGTGATTGTATATGTTCAGGGATTATTTTTATATGTGATTGTATACATTCAGGAATTATTTTTATATGTGATTGTATACATTCAGGGATTATTTTTATATAGCGATTGTATACATTCAGGGATTATTTTCAGTTAGTAATTGTTTTCATCTAGTGACTATTTTACTTAGTATTTGTCTTCAATTAGCGATTGCTTAAAGTTTTGAAATATTATTGTTTACTGACGAAATTGAGGATTGAGTAATGTAAAAGTATAAGACAACTAATTGGATTGTGGATCTTATAACCAGAATCAAGTATCTGATATAATGATGAGGAAATCAAATACAAATGCTCCTGGGGAATTTTAATTAAATTTTACAATTTTAGTACATGTATTTATAAACTATGAAAATAAGAAATATGTTGATTAAAAGTATTTTAATAGATAACATCAGGTTTCCATAAAGTAAGTGCCAAAATAAATCCTATAAATACGCCAAATTTCCAAGACTGAATGCCATTCTTCATATCTGCATTATCTGGCAGTTTCCGGTGACGGCATAACTGCCGTCATGACTGTCAAGAATGATTGGCAAAATCGTTTTGAAGGATGGCTTGACTTCGATATTACTGAAACCATATTGGGCTGGGTTCTGATAATCACCTTTTCCAAGCCAGTCACCAGTATGAACGTAAGTCAATTACCATTTGCGTTTTAATCAACTTTACCAAGTCAATCACCAGCATGAACTAAGTCAATCACCATTTGCGTTAATCAACCTTTTCAAGTCAATCATTAGCATGAACGTAAATCAATCACCATTTGCGTTAATCAATATTTCCAAGTCAATCACCAGCATGAACATAAGTGATTCACCATTTGCTTTAATCAACATATCCAAACCACTCACCAGCATGAACGTAAACCAATCAGCATTTACATCAATCATCTTTTCTAAGCCAGTGAAAAGCATGAACGTAAACTAATCAGCATATGCGTTAATAAACTTTTCGAAGTCAATCATAATTTGCGTTAATCAATTTTTCCAAGCCAGTCACCAGCATAAATATGTCTGTCACGATTTGCGTTAATCATTTTTTCCAAGCCAGTCACCAGCATAAGTATGTCTGTCACGATTTGCGTTAATCAATTTTTCCAACCCATTGACCCGTCAGAACGTGTCTGCACTCCAGTCACCATTCAGGGGAATTAAGGTCTTTGACCTGATTTTAAGCAAATGAAGACTTAGTGGCAATATTTCTTTTTAATGCACTTTTTTTTTTACTATTAGAATGTGATGCAGTCACATTTGCTGCCATCATCACTCCTATTTAATTATATTACTATTATTATCAATCATCACTCCTATTTAATTATGTTTTTATTTTCATCAATCATCACTCCTATTTAATTATGTTTTTATTTTCATCAATCGTCACTCCTATTTAATTATGTTTTTATTTTCATCAATCATCACTCCTATTTAATTATGTTTTTATTTTCATCAATCATCCCTCCTATTTAATTATGTTACTATTTTCATCAATCATCACTCCTATTTAATTATGTTACTATTGCTGTTATCATCGGTAACTGACTAATTAAATTCCTATTTTCTGCCATCCTCACTAACTGTTTAATAATATTACTATTTTCTTCAATCATCACTAAATGTTTAATTATATTACTATTTCTTGCCATCATCACTAACTCTTTAATTAAATTAATATTTCCTACAGTCATCACTAACTCTTTAATTAAATTACCATTTTCTTAATCATTACTAACTGTTTAATTAAATTACCATTTTCTTAATCATTACTAACTGTTTAATTAAATTACTCTTTTTTTAATCATTACTAACTGTTTAATTAAATTACTATTTTCTTAATCATTACTAACTGTTTAATTAAATTACTATTTTCTTAATCATTACTAGCTGTTTAATTAAATTACTATTTTCTTAATCATTATTAACTGTTTAATTAAATTACTATTTTCTTAATCATCACTTTGTTTCAAGCTGTCACTAACTTAAATCTTGTCCTTTAATATCCATGAGTATAAATTAATTAAAGTCATTTTTGTTGTCCCAGTTAAATTAATTAAAGTCATTTGTTGTCTAAATTAAATTAATTAAAATCTGTTGATGTCCATATTAAATTAAAGTCTTTTGTTGACCATATTAATTAACTGCGATCCCTTAATACATGCACTAAAATTTGGTAATAATTTTAATGTAAATAATTGATTCATTTATATAATTACATCATTATAAACAACAGGTTTAATACACGAAAAATGAACGTTTACTAAAGTATGTATGTAACTTACTATTACAAGTAAGCAACTGACTGATTGACTGACTGATTGAGTTACCTTTTACTGATAGAGTGATTGACTGACTGAATAAATGAATGAATGAATGAATATAATATGAAAATGAATAAAATTAAGACACTATTTAGTGTAGTGTATTTTTTCCCAAGAAACATAAAAGTGACATGCACAATTGTTTTTGTTAAAAATGTTTTTAACAAAACGTGACATACACGGGTGTTTTTGTTAAAAATGTTTCAAAGAAACACGTGACATACACAGGTGCGGCAATCCGTAGTGTATTCGCACAGTGCGGACGGAACAGAATGGATTCTCATCAACAACGACGACTACTTGTATATGCTTCCCGGCAGTCACATCAATCTGCGCTTTGAGGCCACCATTGGTGACAACAGTGGCGCACCAGAAGCTACTGCACTGTTAATCAACATGGGCCACGAGAGAAACTGGACTGTTGACCCCTTACCGAACAGTTAGTGTATCATCTACATGTTTGGCTGATTTATTTTTACTTCAATGTTCGTGGATTCCCCAGTCATCTTCACAAAGTCATTGCTCTAAATCAGGGGTCGGGAAACTTTGATAAATTACCCAAATTTGGTAAAAATGAAAATTTGGGGGATATTGAAGCTGCCCCCTCCATTTTAATAGAACAACAATAAATTCCTACTTTTATAAAATTAACTCCCCTTGATAATTAAGTCACATGACTTAACAACGACACCATTTCGACTAGTCCTTATAAACATCAGTTACGATCTCGACTCCCTACTAGGAGCACGCTAGCCCAGTCTCCCTAATATTTATTCCAAGGTACGTGACTAGATTTTTGAAAGTACCTTGAGTCATATTTCCACCTGCTACTATTATTTTGATTTTCTTTTCCAATCGACTGAGAGTTGTAGATATGTTATTATTTTCTATGGCAAGTTGTAGATATGTTATTTTTTTCTATGGCAAGTTGTAGATATGTTATTTTCTATGGCGAATTGCAGATATGTTATTATTTTCCATTGTGGGGGAGTTGTTCCTATTCAGGAACTAATAAAGTTCTTATAAATTAAACTAATGATTTTTTTTATATTTTAAAGACGTGTTCCTGGTCGTCCAGTAAATAGCAATCTAAAGCTATCACAGCTAAAATCTGTATATATTTTATGTCAAGCGAGTTGTGAACATTTTAGGAAACGACAGGAATTCAAAAATATTGAACCTACAGCAAAACTTCTATACTAGATTTTCATTGATACTTCGTATATAAAGCACAAAAAAATAAAAAAATTGTTGCCACTCGAGCAGATACCTTGTTCAAATCATAAGTTCAGTTTGAATGATGCAACACATATTATAACTAATGTCAGAGTTATATTGTCTTGGGAGTATTATATTTGATAGGTCTTGGCAAATTGTATTGAGTGTTGACATAGAGGATTTAAGTATAACTCTTCATTGCCCTCTATCGGCTCTAAGTATAGCAATAATTTGCTCAAATTTCCCCGTTTTTACTTGTATCCTTCCGACGTCATCAAACAGGAAAAGGAAATACCTGGCACAGTTCTTCAATGTGGAGTTTTAAGTCTTGTATTAATTCTTGACTTTGAGAGCAGTTATTCTTCATTTTAAGAGCAATTTCCTTGTTTTTGTTTACTTTGAAGTCTGGGGGTAATTTCATTTAATACAAATAGATTTGGGTAATACCCCTTATCCAAGTTCCTCTACCCCTGCTCTAAATGTTCCGTAATTCCCAGTTTATCTCCATAATGTCATTGTTCATAATGTTCCGAGTTTCCAGTTCATCTCCGTAATGTCATTGCTCATAAAGTGTTTCGTCAAGCGGTCTCTGGCGCTCAAAACGTTTTACCACTGCCTTTCTCAATGTATTTCGAAGTATTTGTTTTGTCATAATATGAAAAAGTGTTGTCGTTTGTCAATTATTTCGAAGTATTTGTTTTGTCATAATATGTTAAATTGTTGTCATTTGTACAATTATTTCGAAGTATTTGTTTTGTCATAATATGTTGAAATGTTGTCATATGTCAGTTATTTCGAAGTATTCAGTTATCATTGTATTTTAAAGAGTTTCGATATACTACTCCCTCTAATCCAGGTCACAAGGTTTTAACAATGTTCTGTTTTATTTCTTCTGTCAAACTATTCTGTTTGGTCAATCTATTGAAACTTCCTTTCTTGAGTAAGTGAGTAAAATAAATTTAAATTATAACTTCGTATAGTTCTTCATTCCTGATTATGTTCAACGCTTTCAAACTAATTTTAAATGTATTACTTTATAAATTATTTTATAGTTTTACTTTACACCGAGCAAAATATATTCAAATTCCTTTCTCCTGTTAACTTCTGTAGTATGATTTATATTCAACGGAAAGTTAATTAACATTGTTACATAAGACTTTCATGAATATTTGCAGATATCGTTTATATTTATAAAAGTATTAATTTGTGTCTGTCTTCTGTGGTCCTGTTATTTTTAATTTAAATTTAATTAATTTATTGGTTTATCGACATTTTTCTCCCTTTCTCAAACCCCTTTGTTCGGATGGAATCGCTTTCACCTTTGATTTGGAAAATCTCTTATGCTCATTGTGTGCGAGTTCGCATACGACTGACCTCATTGTCTATTTTCTGAGATTGACCTCGTTTTCTATTTTCTGTGTTTGATCTCGTATGTCTGTTTTCTGAGATTAATCTCATGTGTCTATTTTCTATGATTGACCTCGTATGACTGTTTTCTGTGGTTGACCTCGTATATCTGTTTTCCGTGGTTGACTTCATGTGTCTATTTTCTATGATTGACCTCGTATGACTGTTTTCTGTGATTGACTGTGTGACCTTTTCTGTAATTGACTTCGTGTGACTGCTTTCTCTGATTGACCTTGTGTGACTGCTTTCTGGGATTGATCTTGTGTGATCTTTTTTGTGATTGACCTTGTATGACCTTTTCTGTAATTGACCTCGTGTGACTGCTTTCCCTGTTTGACCTTGTGTGACCTTTTCTGTAATTGACCTCGTGTGACTGCTTTCTGTGATTGACCTTTTGTGACCTTTTCTGTAATTGACCTCGTGTGACTGCTTTCTGTAATTGACCTCGTGTGACTGCTTTCTGTAATTGACCTCTTGTGTCTCGCATGACCATCTTCCCTGACTGACCTCGTATTTCTCGTATGACCGTCTTCCCTGACTGACCTCATAATTCTCGTATGACTGTCTTCCCTGACCTCGTATGTCTCGTATGACCGTCTTCCCTGACTGACCTCGTAATTCTCGTATGACTGTCTTCCCTGACTGACCTCGTATGTCTCGTATGACTGTTTTCCCTGACTGACCTCGTAATTCTCGTATGACTGTTTTCCCTGACTGACCTCGTATGTCTCGTATGACTGTTTTCTGTGCAGATGTCAGAACGCTTCTCGTGTCTTTCAAAATATTAAATGCTTTGCAAAATATCTTTTGGACCAAAGTTTAGCCTTTCGAATTAATTGTCCTACGTTACAACTTATATGTTTCGCAAAATGTTGTTTTGACCAACGTTAAATCTTTCGAATTGATTGACCAAACATAACAGCTGCCGGGTCGAAATACAACTACGACGACGTTCTGATGAAGTCGATCCTTTTCTACGAGGCTCAGCGGTCAGGTGCATTGCCGGACAACAATCGCATTCCATACAGAGGGGACTCCGCACTCAGTGATCAAGGAGACAATGGAGAGGATCTCTCTGGAGGGTGGTATGATGGTAAAAGCATGAAACATTTCCCACAGCAGGTTTTTTTTTAAAGTCGAAACTATGTACAATGTTCGATTCGAAGTTTTTTCCAATAATTCAGTCTCGAAATATGATTGCAAACCATCAAAAGTGACTACTAAGCTAAGTTATAGTAGCGAGGTAAAAACAATAAAAAGTCATTGAGACAAAAGTATTGAGACAAAGACAATGGGGAGATTAAGACGGAACAGCTTAAGAGTTTCTTTTCTCCATCTTTTATTATGTCACTACATGTATTCCATTTCGGTTGCCTATCATTGTGTCATTCCTTTTGTTGTCCTACATTGTGCCTTTTACTGTTTTTCATTGTGCTATTTCCTTTACTGTATATTTTATTTCCACTTCTGCTGTCTGTCGTTTAGCGATTTCTTTTGTTTTTTTTATTTATATTTTTCACTTCTGTTCTCAGTAATTTGCAATTCATGTCTACTATTGTAATTATTTCTACTTTTGTTTTTTTTTAATGATCTTTAGCAACGCTTTCTAATGTGTTCTTTATTTACACACTTTTTTAGGTCTCTGTTGCTTAGTGATTTTTTAAACCTCCGCAGAAAAATTAGTAACGTTTATTTACATAAGATCTAGGCTTAGGTGACGTGTTGACGTGGGCTAGAAATAAATCGTGTAACTTTTCAGTTAGATACAGAGGGTTGGTGGTGGTTTTAACTCAGGTTAGAAATAAATGCAGTTTAATATTTCATTCAGATTTAGGGCTTTGTGGTTATTTACTTCAACCAAATTAAGTGAAATTCAATTTTTCAGTCATATTTAGAGTTGTGCTTTAGCTTCATCTGGGGATTATGTAAAGTGTAAGTTTTCATTCAGAATTAGGGTATTGTAATTATTGTAATTATCTTAACTTCGGAGATTACGTGAAGTTTAACTTTTCATTCATAGTTAGGGCTTGTTAATTATTTTAACTTCAGCTGGAGATTACGTGAAGTTTAACTTCCCGATGTCGTGGGCTACTACCATGCTGACCTGGGGACTGCTGCGTTACAAAGACGCGTACCAGGCAGCCGGACAACTGGACTGGATGTACGAGTGTATCAAATGGCCTCTCGATTATCTCATGAAATGTCACGTGTCTGATAACGAGTTGTATGTGCAGGTATGACATCAGACTGAGTTTACTAGCCTTTATTATGTAAAGATGATGAAATTATTTGCATATTAAGGCTAATATCAGACCACTTGTACGTAAAGCTAATATCAGAACACTTGTACGTAAAGCTAATATCAGAACACTTGTACGTAAAGCTAATATCAGAACACTTGTAGTAAAGCTAATATCAGAACCTTTGTGATGTAAAGCTAATATAAGAACGCATGTATATAAAACTTAGATAAGAAATTTGTATGTAAAGCTTCTATTAGAACCCTTGTATGTAAACCTTATATCAGAACCCTTATGATGTAAAGCTAATATCAGAACTCTTGTGATATAATGTTAATATAAAAACCGTTGTATGTAAAGCTAATATCAGAACTCTTGTGATATAATGTTAATATAAAAACCGTTGTATGTAAAGCTAATATCAGAACTCTTGTGATATAATGTTAATATAAAAACCGTTGTATGTAAAGCTAATATCAGAACTCTTGTGATATAATGTTAATATAAAAACCGTTGTATGTAAAGCTAATATCAGAACTCTTGTGATATAATGTTAATATAAAAACCGTTGTATGTAAAGCTAAGAAACATTCCTTGATTGACCTCATGCGTTTCGAAGCGCCCATCTGCTCTTGTAGCTTTTTAATATTTGTGACTTCACCTCTTTTTTAATCTTCTTTCGATATTTGTGACTTCTCTTTCTATAATGTTCTTTTAATATCTGTGGCTTCCTCTCTTTAATGTTCTTTTAATATTTGTGACTTCCGTTTCTTTAATATTTGTGACTTCCGTTTCTTTAATATCTGTGGCTTCCTCTCTTTCTTTAATGTTCTTTTAATATTTGTGACTTCCTTTTCTTTAATATCTGTGGCTTCCTCTCTTTCTTTAATGTTCTTTTAATATTTGTGGCTTCCCCTTCTTTAATATCTGTGGCTTCCTTTCTTTCAATGTTCTTTAAATATTTGTGACTTCCTCTCTTTCTATAATGTTCTTTTATGTGTACGAGAAAAACAACAGATTTTTTATCACTAGATGATTTTTTAAACTTTGTTAAAATGTTGCATTATCAACTTTATTTTCGTATTCGTGAATAATTATATCTAATTTGAAAAGTATATCATTTTGAAATCATCGATATTATAATTATTTATTCCATAAACAAATCATTCACAGGGAGAAATGTGAATTGGAAGCAATAATGTCAATAATGTAGGGTTCAGTTGCATAATTTTATAAACATGTTTTTCACAGAGAAATATATCAGATGGAAACAATAATATAGGATTCCTTTGCATAATTTTATAAACATTTCACTCACAGGCATATATGTAAATTGAAAGCTATAATGTAGGATATAAATGTATATTTTTATAAACAAAGTGGGCAATCAGTACTTTATACATACTTGACACACACACACACATATACACACACGCACACATATACGCATACACACACACACACACACACACACACACACACACACACACACACAAACACACACACACACACACGATGCCTAAACAATATGTTGACAGGTGGGCAATCCTGGCGTTGACCACGGGTCTTGGGGGCGGCCGGAAGAAATGACAATGGAGAGACCAGCTTATAAGATCGACGCCTCCAGACCAGGCTGTGATGTTGCTATGGAGACCGTTGCTGCATTTGCTGCCGGTTATTTGGCGTTTGAAGAAAAAGGTGAATATACACCGGTTTTTTACTATAGATTACACTAATGCGATCCAGAACTAGAGGTTATAATAAATATTAGAGATAATAATAAATATTAGAGGTTATAAAAATAACACTATATATTATAATAACTATAATCAGTAGAGGTTATAATAAACGCTAGAGATTATAACAAACAGTAGAGATTATAATAAATACTAGAGGTTATTTTGAGGATATACTAAAACAAATTATGTATTTTTGATAACCTTTTTCTTATTATTAATTGTTTCTTTTATATACGGGTTTTTTCCCCCGGCCTTGCTTATTTATCGTGAATATCGTGAAAGCTTCCGTTAAGGATTAAGCTTAAAGGCTGACGAAATGCCTGTTTACTCGTTCAGAGAATATAGGTCAGGTCAAAGGTGAAGAACACAATGAGAATCGGATACTAACCACCCATATATGGTCATTTGCTTTCCGTGCAATGACGTAGCGCTAAATTGTTAGTTGGCCTTCATTTCATTGATAAAACTACCTGAAAGAAATGGCAAGGGTTAGGCGCGCACACCAGAGATAGTGCCCAAATGCCAAGGGTGAAGTTGCGTCCACCGTAATGACCGCGCCTAAGAACACATAGTGGTAATATGCTTGATTTTCCCAGACTGTATTTTTCTATGTAAAATTGAGATACCATGTATTTTGTAGTATAAATGTTGTGTAGAATATTCTTGTAATTTTGATGATGTTAAAACTAATATATTTTCCTACAGAAGCTATGTGGTGTTGGCGATGTTACTTTGTAAAATGATGGAGAGAATTACCTGTGTATACAACCGTATTTCCATTGATTAATTGTTATCACTGGAGAGTTAACAAGTTGACATGCGTTGCGTGAGTCACTAGCTAAATTATATTATAACTGTAACTGTATTATAATGAAGGAAATACATATTATAAAGTTTTTATACATTTGAAATGTTTATGTATTTTAAACTGTGAATTAGCTAAAGCTAATTAGTGGAATTGTAAAGAGTGATTATTGCTGCCACCACAAAGCTCATAGAATTACTAATACCACACGAGGCTGTAATAGATAAAATTATTTATTCCAGCCGGTCTTGAGCTTCCCTCACAACTCTGACCTCGACTGCTAAAACGCTGTACTTGATGTGGGAATCCGGTCTTGCTAGGCGCAGAGCCCAGAACAAATCACTGAATGAGTGAGCATCCATGTGGAGCCTTATCACTGCCCTGCCTGAACCGTGAGGGATTGCCAAGGTCATCATGTGATGTCAGCGTGCATCAGATGAACAACAACATACTATGTCCTGCTGGACAATATTAGAAAGATAAGATCTAGAACAAATCAGAAACAGACTCCTAGGGTGTGGACAGTAAATTGACTTATCAGGTCGCGCGATATCATTCTGTTAGTCACAGAAATCGAGTTGTTCATTTTCTTGTATCAAATTTAATTTTATTGTTATTAAATTTTATTGTTAATTCTCTTATTGTTATCTCACCATATTGTTACATAAGTGTCTGTAACCGACCATGATTTGCTAATTGGGGGCTAGAACCAGGAATAAAGGGATAAAGAATTATAAATCTATAAATAAAGGGGAGATAACATTGTTAGCAAAGAAGTCAACTAACTTATCTGGCTAAGTGTTGAGAACAATTAGGCAGATATTGTGACCTTTGAATGGGAGATAAGTTAGGCAAGTCCAGCTGTCGCTAATGTTAGGAATTTAATATTGATAACTAGTGCCTAAATTAGGACAGGGTCGTTAAATGAAAACCGGACATATGGCAGTTATAAAAAACACTAGAGGTTATAATAAACACTAGAGATTAGAAGTTATAATAAACACTAGAGATTAGAAGTTATAATAAACACTAGAGATTATAATAAACAATAGAGGTTATAATAAACACTGGAGATTATAGTAAACACTAGAGGCAAAATAAACAATATTTGTTATAATAAACACTAGA
Source organism: Sinotaia quadrata (assembly GCA_028829895.1). NCBI lineage: Eukaryota > Metazoa > Mollusca > Gastropoda > Architaenioglossa > Viviparidae > Sinotaia > Sinotaia quadrata. Next base: position 58,595,323 of record CM054179.1, read on the forward strand.
GATTATAATAATCGGTATAGATGATAATAATTAGAGAAGATTATAATAAACAGTAGAGATTATAATAAACAATAGAGGTTATAATAAACACTAGAGATTATAATAATCAGTATACATGATAATAATTAGGGAAGATTATAATAAACAGTGCATTACTACAGATTATAAAAGTCCCCCTTTCTTTTTAACTTGTAGATCATGCGTATGCAAGCAGACTTCTTGCGCATGCCCGGAGTTTGTGGCAATTTGCCATCACGCACAAAGGGAAGTACAGTGACAGCGTTTCCGCAGCAAATGGATTTTATAGGTATGACCTTGGGGTGCAGTGTGCCTTGTATATCGCGACGAATGTAAAATGACTGAATTTATATTTATTTATGGTTTGGGGGTGCATGGTGCCTTGTATATCATGACGAATGTAAAATGACTGAATTTATATTTATTTATGGTCTTGGGGTGCAGTATGTAACTGTGTATATCGTGATGAATGTAAAATGTTTATGGCCATGATTTGCAGGATAATACCTTGTATATTGCGATGAGCGTAAAATTACTGAATTTATCTATGTGTATGCTTGTTGCTTGTGCGTGGAGACCCCCACCCACATATATATATAAATGTCCTCGCACACATGCACACACACATACATACATAACACTAATGTAGTGAATGGTTATAATTATTTTGGAATGAAGTTCTATGAAGTCTGTAATCTCAAGACTGGAATGTGTTACGTTTCCAGTATTTATTTAAAGACCCTGCTTAGAATAATTAAAAGACTTTAAATATAATTAATTCTTCCTCTCATATTCTACGCAGACTGGTTGCTCAATTTATTATCTGACTAATTAAAAGTGCGTCTTGTAGTTCAGACGACAAATTTACAGACTAATAAACTGCGAACTTTTAGCTAGATTTGAAAACAGTTAAGTCCCTCTAAATTAATATGCACTCGTCATCAATCTTTCTGCTCATCCGCCCCCATTCAAATCTAAGAATTAATCTAATTGGTCTATTGTGCATAGAAATCAACTACTAAGAGGTATTAACAAAGAAAATAAGATTTAATAAAGTTTAACAAATTAACAATAAATCGAATGCAACGCGAATAGTCTTCACTCTGTCTTTACGCGCCTATGCCTGATTTTTGTCAATCTAAATTGCCAGAAAAGTGTTCCTTTGAGATCTGTACACTTGATCTTGCACTTAGCTCTATTCTTGTATCCTTGGTCTCAACACTCAATCATGCTGATTCGTTCCCTCAGTCCCCCTTTAACGACACACGTGGTGCATAAGGAATGATGTCCCTTTGTTAGTGGCTAGGAACTGGAATTTTTGCAGCATGGCCCTCAGAGTGGATTTCGACACGCTTACACCAATAAGCTAATGCAGGTGAGGCATGGGTGAACATGAACCATGAGCCGACCTGTGGATGCAACGTGTTTGGATATAATTCTCAACCTAACAGGTCCTACCTAGGCATGGCTCAATTAAATGCGCTGAACAAAGAGTTTCGACCTCGCGTCGCTTACAATTAGATTTTAGAAAAAATATAATCGTCTCACATGTGTTCCATTTAACAGTCATGACGTATGAAGCAATAAAATAGATACAACGTTAAATTAATGTTCATACAAGAGGTAATTCAAACCGACAGAGCGCTTCACAATTTACAATTAAAATTACACGCAATAATTGAATTACATGAAGAATTCATATCGAGCGCAGCATTCTGGCTCTTAGTGAATTAAAACAATATAAATTAAAGTACAGAAATGGAAAAATGGTTACAATAAATTTATATTCCGTAACATATAGGTTTTCAGCTATTTCTCTGAACCATGCTCAAGTGTATATGGAAATCATATAATACATAGCACAAATACATACTTAAACAATACATAGGCAAATACTATTAAATAAAATGATACCTTTGAGAGAAGTCGAAGGGTACCTTGATTCTCTATGGCGCCGGCTGCCTCTCACGACCCGAGTAAGCTGATGGAATTAGCTAAAATGTGCTCGAAGTGAGGGAGCGGAAGCGTGTGGGTACATATATAGAAAGGTATATTGCGTATCACGTGACTGTTCGCAAAGCATGTGGTCGGTTCGAGAACTGGACAATGGTCCTAAAGTTACATAACATCTTGACCTGTTCTAGAAGCACCTAGAAAAGGAAGCTTTGAACAAAGGGCCAAGGGTTTCAAATATTCGAATTTGAAGTAAACAAGGCAAGTGGGTCACGAAGTCGGACAATTTTATCAGACTGTGACACCCCCTTGCTTTTGAGGCGTTTATCTTGCCAAAGATAAAATGCCTCCTACAAATTATGTATGATAAAATGTAGAAGTCCACAATGAAGAAAAATTTACACAAAAAAAATTTCGACATTCCTAGAAATAAAGTGTGCAACTATATTTCATATTTACAGGAAGGAATCCGTAGGGTTCAGTTAATTGATTAAACAACATTCTATCAGTACCGGCACTTGATGGCATCAAGCACGACTCATGTAATCTGCGCCAACATTCAAAGACCCTTTGATGTAATGAATATTTGCGTCATACTGTGTCAGAAACAAAGACCAACGCATTAAACGGCTGTTCGTAAATTGCGCCTGTCCGAGAAAGGCCAACGGCTGGTGATCGCACTCAATGACAAAGGTTTTTCCGTACAAATAGTTTTCGAACTTTTTTATGGCCCAAACTATTGCAAGACATTCCTTTTCACTGGTGGAATATTTCTGTTCAGTAGTTGTGAGTTTACGGCTTGCATATGCAACTGGGTGTTTGGTGTCATTGTGTTCTTGTAATAACACTGCTCCTAATCCTGCGTTGCTAGCATCAGTCCTTAACAAGAATGGTTTTGTCAGATCTGGCAGTTTAACAACTAAATCTGAAGTCAGTCTAGATTTCAGTGTGTCAAAAGCGTTTTGGCATGCATCAGTCCACACTACTTTTGTAGGCATATTCTTACGTGTCAAGTCAGTCAGAGGACATGCAATGGCACTAAAATCTGGTACGAATTTTCTGTAGTAGTTAGCAAGACCAAGAAAACTTCTAACTTGTGTTTTTGTTAGCGGTTGTGAAGTGTCCTTAAGTTGTGCTATCTTAGCTTCACTTGGCGACATAGTTCCATGACTCAACTTGTGTCCCAAGAAGTCTAAGGAGAATTGTGCTATTTCACACTTCGTAGGGCGGGCAGTGAGGTTGGCTTGTTTTAATCTGGCTAGCACATCTCGTAAGAGTGTTAAGTGCTCCTCCCATGTCTGGGTGCCTAGAATTAAATCATCCATGAAGTTCTCAACTCCACGTCCGTACAGTGGTTCTAACAATGACCGCATCATTTTAGAAAAAATGCTTGGAGCGTTTGAAACTCCGAAAGGCATAACTTTCCATGTGTAGTTTCCTACTGGTGTAGTGAAAGCTAGTATGTGTCGATCAGTGTCCTTGACCTTGATTTGCCAAAAACCGCGTGACAAATCTATTTTGGTATAGTAATGAGCGTTAGCTAGCTTAGTGAAGATGAGATCCGGATCAGGAAGAGGTTCGGCGCAAAACTCTGTCACTTGATTGAGTTTGCGGTAGTCTACGCAAAAACGGAACGAGTTATCACGTTTTTTAATCAACACGATGGGTGATCCGTAGGCACTGTCAGTCTTCTCTATGACCCCTAGATCTAGCATAGTCTTAATCTCACGTCTAACGTCATCTATCTTAGCGTGTGGCAACGGATACGGCTTCAAACGTATCGGTTTGTTGTCAGTCAGCTTCAGTGAAAATTCTATTAAGTCTGTCAACCCTGGTTTGTCTGTCAGAGTAGATGAGAACTCATTAAGCAATTCATTCACTTCTTTTTTCTGTCTTTCTGTCAAGGCTTCATTTACCCTAACGTCTTTGACAGTTTCGTCCGTCTGTAGAGGACAGTTTGGTAAAGTACCAGTGACGCAATCAGTATCCCCCTCGTCTTCTGTAACTATCGTCGCTACGACAAAATCAGCTTGAGTGGTTTGATCCTCACGGCTTATGTACTTTTTGAGTAGGTTAACATGAAAGATTTTCTCTCTCTTTCCTGTCTGCACCTTATAGTTCAGTCCCCCTAGCTTGGCGGTAACTACAAAGGGCCCCTTCCATTTCATCTGAAGTTTGTTATGTGCTTCAGGAAGCAACAGTAACACTTTGTCATTAACTTCAAATTCTCTAGGTTTGGTGTGCTTATTGTAATATTCTGCCTGTCTAGACTGAGCTATCGTCAAGTTTTCCCGTGCTATCTTGCCTATAGTTTCAAGACGGTTTCTTAAGTCAGTGACGTATGTATAAGTTGTCTTAACTTCGTCATCTGTCTTTTCATCAGTCCAAAGTGCCTTCAAAATCATCATCGGTCCGCGTACAGTACGTCCGTAAAGTAGCTCAAATGGTGAAAACCCGGTGGAAGATTGTGGCACCTCCCTATATGCAAATAGTAGGGCAGGGATGTATCTGTCCCAGTCTTTCGGTTTATCTGTGGCGAGCTTTTTAAGTGCTGTTTTTAATGTCCCATTGTATTTTTCAATCAGACCATTTGCCTGGGGGTGGTATGGTGTGCAAGTAAGATGTTTGATGGAAAGTAAACGATTTACTTCCTTCATTACGTTGCCTATGAATTGACTCCCCTGATCCGTCAAAATTTCAGTAGGAATTCCAACACGACTCCAAAGACCGAAAAGGGCTTCGGCGACAGTTTCAGTATCAATATTTTTCAATGGTACTGCGTCGGCGAATCTTGTTGCGTAATCAATAGTGGTCAGCACGTATCGATTACCTCTCGTTGATGTGGGTATTATAGGCCCAATCAAATCCATTGCTACGCGTTTGTAGGGCTCACTGATCAGTTCAGGCTCTCCTAACGGTGCGGGTCTGATTGAATTTTTAGACTGTGTTCTCTGGCATGTGTCGCAACTTAACACGAATCTACGGATATCGGCAGTGATGTCCGGCCAATAAAACTCACTTGTAATACGACTAGTTGTTTTTTGTACACCCATGTGTGCACCAAAAAGACTCTCATGACCTAATCGTAATACGTCATTTCGTTTGGTTTGTGGAACGACTAATTGTTTCCGAAATTCGTCTCCCACTTTCGAATAGCGGTACAATAAACCCTTTTTCAGAATAATGCACGCTTTCTTATTCGAATCGTCAGTGTTGACGTCACTAACAAGTACAGCTTGTCTGCGTAACTTGTCTAGTGTTTCGTCCTCAGCTTGTAATATTTTAATCTCGCTAACTGTTGCTTTATCTACGGCTGGTGCGGCAGACATCGGTGCAGTCACAGATTTGTCTTTACTACTCGCTGCTCTGGTTACAGCGTTAACCAGTGGTGGTTCAGTTGAAGTTTGTTTTTTGCACGGCAAAACATACTTGCAACCAAGGATCACGTCATGCGGTGAGTTTTCCATAACTGCCGCTTTGACTGTTCCTTCTACAAAGTCTGAAACAATCGCGACTTCAGCTACTGGTAAAATGTCTTGTTCGCCGTTTGCAAAGGTGACAGAGATTGTCTCCCCTGTGTAGTCGGTACGGTTAACTAATGATGCATTTACAATAGCGTCTAGCTCACACCCTGTATCAAGCAAAGCGATTGTATCGTGACCGTTTGCCTGTACTGGTGTTCGATTCGACTTTTCTGTTTTAGGTGTATGACTTTCTACTGCGTAAACTTTAGCTGTTTTCTTTTCAGGACATGTTCGTGAAAAATGGCCACTATCACCACAAGTGTAACATGCAAGATTCTTTTTATCTTTCTGTTTGTCGGACTTGTTTTTAGTGTCGGGTTTAGATGTTTTATCATCACGCTCATTAGGTGCCTTCCCGTCATTTTTCTTATCCTTTCGAGTCTGCGGTTCGTTCGGTCGAGACTTGTTGTTCGCGTGTGCGTTCGAGAATCGAGAATGTGCGTCATCAAAGCGATCGGCGGCGTTGCCTATCTCCTCTAGCGTAGATTTTTCCCTTATTGCTAAGTGAATCAGTAGATCTGATTTGTATGACCCGAGAATATGGTCTTTTACCATTTCATCCCTAAGACCTGCGTACGTCTGTGGAGTTTCGGCTAGATCTATCCATCTTTGGAACAAGTCAGCTACGCGTCGTATGTACTGTGCGTGCGTCTCTGAACTGGCTTTAGTGGCCTGTTTAAACTTACGTCGGTATGTATCTGCTGTGAGTTTGTAACGTTTCAATAATGCGGCCTTGACTGTGTCGTAATTATCTGACTCAGAATCGCTAAGCTTATTGAACTCGTTTTTCGCACTGCCCTGCAATAACCCCGATAAATTTATCGCCCAATGTTCCGCTGGAATGTTCGTTGCTCTGGCTAACTTTTCAAACGTTTTTAAATACGCGTCTATTTGATCTTTGTTCTCATCAAATGGGACCATATTTATCTTTGGAATGATATTTTCAATTCTACTGTGATTATTTCCATCGCTAGAATGCGAATCACCACTGCTTCGGCGGTCACGGTTCGGATTAGTAACTTCTAGTTTCTTTACTTCCCATTCTAACCGTTTTATTTCCGCGTCTGCGGCGATGCGTTTGGCTTCTGTATCCGCTGCGATGCGTTTTGTTTCAATGTCGGCTAATCTTTCAGCTTCTAACTTTTTAACTTCAGCTTCTTGCTTTTTAGCTTCTGCGTCAGCTGCGATGCGTTTAGCTTCAGTTTCGGCTAGTTTTTCAGCTTCTAACTTCTTCAGTTCGCGATTAGCAATACGTTCTTCTCTTTCTATCTCTTGCCTTTCTTTGTCCGCTTTTTCTACTCTCTCCTTTTCTGCTTTTTCCGCTTTCTCTAGCTCAGTTTTGATGTAGCTAGTCAGTTCGTCACCCTGGTATCCTATCATGATACCGGTTTCTTTCAGGTCTTCGATAACCTGTTTGCGATCCATTTTACTGTCTTAGCGCGCTGGCTACAATAACAATGTATCTCGTGAATTGTGTGTTTTAACCGTCGGCGATAACTCCGCTTATCCCGAAAATAACTTTTAGGCTACAACCTTACAAAAATTATTTAATTTACTCAGAACACCTTCCGAAATAAATTACGCGTTAACTCTTTACACGTTTCACCTGCTTGTCACAGTGTCCGCTGTTCCAAGACTTCCGTAATGTCACGGCTCCTACCATACAACATTACACATTATATCTAGCACCCTAAATATAATAGTCCGAAGTCTGTTACTACCGATAACTCTCCTAGCTGGCGGTATAACCTTCGACTCCTCACAATGAAGTACTCAGTAACACAATACTAAATAAATCATTCAATAGCTAACATGACATATTTAACTACGCTTAAATATATCAACATTAACTAACATGCACGCTACTCTGCAAAAGAATACATGCACATGTCACAACAAAAGCAAAGAAAATCAGTGATACAAAAATCAAAAGAACAATTGGCAATTCTGTTCGTTCGTTCGTTTCTAGGTTATGATGCGCCCTATGTATAAAAATGTTACAATTTACAATTTAATACATATCAATCCCGCGACGACCCACACTTGTTACGTTTCCAGTATTTATTTAAAGACCCTGCTTAGAATAATTAAAAGACTTTAAATATAATTAATTCTTCCTCTCATATTCTACGCAGACTGGTTGCTCAATTTATTATCTGACTAATTAAAAGTGCGTCTTGTAGTTCAGACGACAAATTTACAGACTAATAAACTGCGAACTTTTAGCTAGATTTGAAAACAGTTAAGTCCCTCTAAATTAATATGCACTCGTCATCAATCTTTCTGCTCATCCGCCCCCATTCAAATCTAAGAATTAATCTAATTGGTCTATTGTGCATAGAAATCAACTACTAAGAGGTATTAACAAAGAAAATAAGATTTAATAAAGTTTAACAAATTAACAATAAATCGAATGCAACGCGAATAGTCTTCACTCTGTCTTTACGCGCCTATGCCTGATTTTTGTCAATCTAAATTGCCAGAAAAGTGTTCCTTTGAGATCTGTACACTTGATCTTGCACTTAGCTCTATTCTTGTATCCTTGGTCTCAACACTCAATCATGCTGATTCGTTCCCTCAGTCCCCCTTTAACGACACACGTGGTGCATAAGGAATGATGTCCCTTTGTTAGTGGCTAGGAACTGGAATTTTTGCAGCATGGCCCTCAGAGTGGATTTCGACACGCTTACACCAATAAGCTAATGCAGGTGAGGCATGGGTGAACATGAACCATGAGCCGACCTGTGGATGCAACGTGTTTGGATATAATTCTCAACCTAACAGGTCCTACCTAGGCATGGCTCAATTAAATGCGCTGAACAAAGAGTTTCGACCTCGCGTCGCTTACAATTAGATTTTAGAAAAAATATAATCGTCTCACATGTGTTCCATTTAACAGTCATGACGTATGAAGCAATAAAATAGATACAACGTTAAATTAATGTTCATACAAGAGGTAATTCAAACCGACAGAGCGCTTCACAATTTACAATTAAAATTACACGCAATAATTGAATTACATGAAGAATTCATATCGAGCGCAGCATTCTGGCTCTTAGTGAATTAAAACAATATAAATTAAAGTACAGAAATGGAAAAATGGTTACAATAAATTTATATTCCGTAACATATAGGTTTTCAGCTATTTCTCTGAACCATGCTCAAGTGTATATGGAAATCATATAATACATAGCACAAATACATACTTAAACAATACATAGGCAAATACTATTAAATAAAATGATACCTTTGAGAGAAGTCGAAGGGTACCTTGATTCTCTATGGCGCCGGCTGCCTCTCACGACCCGAGTAAGCTGATGGAATTAGCTAAAATGTGCTCGAAGTGAGGGAGCGGAAGCGTGTGGGTACATATATAGAAAGGTATATTGCGTATCACGTGACTGTTCGCAAAGCATGTGGTCGGTTCGAGAACTGGACAATGGTCCTAAAGTTACATAACATCTTGACCTGTTCTAGAAGCACCTAGAAAAGGAAGCTTTGAACAAAGGGCCAAGGGTTTCAAATATTCGAATTTGAAGTAAACAAGGCAAGTGGGTCACGAAGTCGGACAATTTTATCAGACTGTGACAGAATGAAGTTCTATGAAATCTGTAATCTCAAGACTGGAATGAAGTTCTATGAAGTCTGTAATCTCAAGACTGGAATGAAGTTCTATAAAGTCTGTATTCTCAAGACTGGAATGAAGTTCATGAAGTCTGTAATCTCAAGACTGGAATGAAGTTCTGTGAAGTCTGTATTCTCAAGACTGGAATGAAGTCTGTAATCTCAAGACTGGAATGAAGTGAAGTCTGTAATCTCAAGACTAAGCGGTAGTCAAAAGAACATTACTAGATCACTACTTTTCTTAGATTTTTCTTTTATCTTATTCCAGATAAGCGGTATTTGTCTCTGAAATCTAACACATATTGTTTGATGTTGTTATTATCTTTTCCTTCTCCGTGAAGTTCTCTCTCGGATCCTCACCGTAGCTTTGGCTTATTTCCATTTTATTTGTTTGTTTGTGTGTTTGTTTGTTTTCTTTGTCCAAGTTTTGTTTCTGTTCTTTTTTTGTACAGCTATGCATCCTTATCCTACAGTTTCCCAATTCTCCAGACAACCAACCAAAGACCACATTAACGGACTGTGTGTCTGTGTAAATAAAGTTATATACAACTTTATATCTGTATATTTGTGTGTGTAAATAAACAAACAATTAAATTCATTATTGACATATGTGTGAATGACTGTGTAAATAAACAAATACGTTTTATGTGTATGAATGTATGTGTGTGTGTGTGTATAAATAAACAATTAAATGCATTATTGACATGTGTATGTGTGTATGTGAGTGTAAATAAATATGTGTATCTGTGTGTGTGTGTTCACAGTTCTTTTAATTACACGGACGAACTGTGCTGGGGATCTTTGTGGATGTACAAAGCGACAAACGAATCCCGATATTTGACCGAGGCCCAGAAGTACTACGACCCAACGCCGGACTGGGGCATGTCATGGGATGACGTCATTATCGGATGTCAGGTTTGTGCTTCCTGACAACTTGTTTGCAATGTGTTTGCTGTCAAGTTTTTTTTCGACTAATTTCGCAGTCAGATGCAGTGGCCATGAACGAGATTTATTGTCTAAAAGGGAGAGATACAGTTACAGGGGTTTGAGATTTTCTTAGACGTAATTTTGCCTAGGCAGCGGCCACTTCTTTCCAATTTTTAACTGCCAAGGGATCTTTGGCGCGCGCGCTTGTAGTATAGGGGAACCGATTCATCATTCCACTACCTTGAGCTGGGGAAAGGATCGCCTTGAGCTAGGAGGGGTTAAGGATCATCTTTAGCTAGGAAAGGGTTAAGGATCACCTTGAGCTAAGGAGGGTTAAGGATCACCATAAACTAGGAATGGTTTAAGGATCACTTAGAGCACGGGAGGGGTTAAAATCACCTTGGCCTAGTGAGGGGTTAATAATCACCTTGAAGTAGGGAGGGTTAAGGACCACCTTGAGCTAGGAAAGGGTTAAGGATCACCTTGAGTTAGAGAAGTTTTAAAGATCACCTTGATCTAGGAAAGGGTTAGAGATCACATCGAGCTAGTGAGGGTTAAAGATTACCTTGATCTAGGAAAGGGTTAGAGCACATCGAGCTAGTGAGGGTTAAAGATTACCTTGATCTAGGAAAGGGTTAGAGATCGCATCGAGCTAGTGAGGGTTAAACTTACCTTGAACTAGGGATGGGTTTAAAATCACCTTGAGCTAGGGATGATTGAAGAACGTCTTGAACTAGAGAGGGTTAAAGATCAACTGTCAGTTTTTCACCTCGAACTACTCGAACTCGGGTTAATTGAGTGAAATTCCAGTATCCATTTACAACTTGTCACTTCTTACCATGTCATTGTGAGCTGTCTGTGCTATCACTTGTCAGTTTCTATCATATAGTTCTGAGAGCAATTTGTTTTGCTAAAAGAAGAAATTATTTAAATGGTGATATTTGGTTTAGAGTTTGTGGAATCTTTCTGATCTACTGGTCGAGTGTAAAGTTTTGACCCTTGCAAGGAAACCTAATATCTCTAGGTACCTATAATCTGGATAAAGCATTGTTAGTAAAATTTAGTGCAAGCTACAAAATTGGTCAAAAAGTGACTAAGGAGAGAAATGAGATGTTTTGCATTCCAATGATAGACGCAGAAATAGGGAAGCTAGGAAAAACTCAGACAGAACACTAGAATTAATTATTAACTGTTGCTAGCCTTAGGGTAGACGTTCGTTACGTGTCTTTTTTTATCCTGTGTCTTTGGATTTGTGAGGACGGAAGGCTGTGCGAGTGCGAACTGAAAGATTGGATTAAAACTTCAATAAGTAAAGTAAGGAAAAATTAAGGAGAGACTTAACTGTTCTTCTGTCTTTTCCTACATCACTTAATAACTCTCTCTCTCTCTCTCTCTCTCTCTCTCTCTCTCTCTCTCTCTCTCTCTCTCTCTCTCTCTCTCTCTCTCTCTCTCTCTCTCTCTCTCTCTCTGTGCAAGATTTTTCGCTTGAGCTAAATTAAGAGGAATGAAAACATTATAGACGATCACTTTGCCAGAGTTTTAAATTATCCTAAATTCGTTATGTTTCAGTTTTCTGACAAGCATTGTTAAGAATTGTGATTATTTTTATTTTTATTTTTTGATTTGATTTTTACAACCACCTCAAATTTTTAATGACAGGGACAAATACAAAGGGACAGTTTGTGTTTTGGGAGAGATATAGGTAAGGACAGTGAAGGTCAAAATGTTTTTTTAAAAAAATATTATAGGTACAATTTGCCTGTGGAGCGGCCAACAGCAGGGTCTCTCCGACCTTGGACAGACAAAAACATCAGTAATTCTTACTATCGGCACCCAAGAATCTCTATTATAATCAATTGTTTGTTTGGACAGACAAAAACATCAGCAATTCTTACTATCGGCACAAGAATCTCTATTATAATCAATTGTTTGTTTGGACAGACAAAAACATCAGCAATTCTTACTATCGACACAAGAATCTCTATTATAATCAATTGTTTGTTTAGACAGACAAAAACATCAGCAATTCTTACTATCGGCACAAGAATCTCTATTGTAATTATCAATTGTTTGTTTGGACAGACAAAAACATCAGCAATTCTTACTATCGGCACAAGAATCTCTATTGTAATTATCAATTGTTTGTTTGGACAGACAAAAATATCAGCAATTTTTACTATCAGTACAAGTCTCTGTTATAATCAATTGTTTGTTTGGACAGACAAAAACATCAGCAATTCTTACTATCAGTACAAACAAGTCTCTGTTAAAATGCAATTTGTTTGGACAGACAAAAACATCAGCAATTCTTACTATCAGTACAAGTCTATGTTAAAATGCGATTTGTTTGGACAGACAAAAACATCAGCAATTCTTACTATCAGTACAAGTCTCTGTTAAAATGCAATTTGTTTGGACAGACAAAAACATCAACAATTCTTACTATCAGTACAAGTCTCTTTTAAATACAATGTGTTTGTTTGTACAGACAAAAACATCAGCAACTCTTACTATCAGTACAAGTCTCTCTTAAATGCAATTTGTTTGTTTGTTTGTAGGTTCTCATGTACGAGTTGACAGGCGAAGAAAACTACAAACAAGATGTTCAAGGGACGTTCACTTCCTGGTTCCCTGGGGGTACAATCCCTTACTCCCCTAAAGGGCTCGCGTATCGTTTGCAGTGGGGATCATTGCGATACGCATGTATTTCACTTTCTTTCTTTCATTTTTTTTCTTTCTTTCTTTTCTTTTCGATGTGTTCATCCATTCGATTAAATAAATAAATACCTGTCTCTAGTCATTCTTCATTACTTACATTATGCTTTGTCTGCGTGTCTTCTCTGTTGGTGTACTGTGAGGTCATATGTGTCTTTCTGTATAACAGATAGGACGTTCTGTGTAATCGTACACACAGCGACTGAATACCATGTGTGTTCAATGTTTTATTGAACTGGTTGTGTTCGTGTGTAATTTCATGTATGATTGGACTGGTTGTGTTCGTGTGTAATTTCATGTATGATTGGATTGGTTGTGTTTGCATGTAATTTCATGTGTGATTGAATTGGTTGTTGTTTATGTATAATTTCATGAATAATTGGACTGGTTGTATTCGTGTGTAATTTATATAATTAGATTTATGGTGTTCGTGTGTAATTTCATGTATGATTGGACTGGTTGTTTATGTGTAATTTCATGAATGATTGGACTGGTTGTATTCGTGTGTAATTTCATGTGTGATTGAATTGGTTGTGCTCATGAAAAAATTATGAATGATCGGTATGATAGTCTAAGTAATGAAAGCCTGGGTGTGAATGTGTCTAAGTGATGGCAGGGGTGGGTGTGAATGTGTCTAAGTGATGGCAGGGGTGGGTGTGAATGTGTCTAAGTGATGACAGGGGTGGGTGTGAATGTGTCTAAGTGATGGCAGGGGTGGGTGTGAATGTGTCTAAGTGATGGCAGGGGTGGGTGTGAATGTGTCTAAGTGATGACAGGGGTGGGTGTGAATGTGTCTAAGTGATGGCAGGGGTGGGTGTGTGATTGCGTATGAGTAAGAAAGTTTAGCGTTTTGTGGAAAAGTGTGGGAACGTTAGATGTCATCGTCTATAGATGATGAATGTTTGTAGAAGTGATTCTCGTTTTAATGTTGAATCTTTGTAGGAGTGTTTCTCGTTTTAAAAAGATAAAGTGAACTTTGTTAGCAAGCATGTTTAAAAAGTACTAATAAAATCAGAGTTAATTATTTTAAATTCTCTATTTTAAAAACTGAACTTAATATATTATCCGTTCACTTTTCTTATGGTCTAGCTAATATGGCCGCAATAATTTTAACACATTTATATCTCGCTAATATGGCCATAGTGATTTTAACATATTTATATCTCGCTAATATGGCCATAGTGATTTTAACATATTTATATCTCGCTAATATGGCCATAGTGATTTTAACATATTTATATCTAGCTAATATGGCCATAGTGATTTTAACATATTTATATCTAGCTAATATGGCCATAGTGATTTTAACATATTTATATCTAGCTAATATGGCCATAGTGATTTTAACATATTTATATCTAGCTAATATGGCCATAGTGATTTTAACATATTTATATCTAGCTAATATGGCCGCAATTATTGTAACATATTTATATCTAGCAAATACGGCCGCAATTATTGTAACATATTTATATCTAGCAAATATGGCCGCAATTATTGTAACATATTTATATCTAGCAAATATGGCCGCAATGGCTTTGATGGCTGCTGATGACGGCATTGATACAGAAGAATACCGCCACTGGGCCATGTGTCAGATCCACTACGCTCTCGGGGACACAGGACGCAGCTTTGTTGTAGGCTATGGCGTCAACCCACCACTACAGCCTCATCATCGCGCCAGGTACGCTTTGCAAATTACTGTCAGAAAATTCCTCATGACACGTATTAGAAATCACTGCAAAGAAGGAAAGAAGTACGCCAACAGTAAGATAAACATTTTTTAACTCTAAGATAAACAGTCTGGAACGTTAAGATAAAATTTTAACTCTAAGATAAACAGTCTTGAACGTTAAGATAAAATTTTAACTCTAAGATAAACAGTCTTGAACGTTAAGATAAAATTTTAACTCTAAGATAAACAGTCTTGAACGTTAAGATAAACATTTTTGAACTCTAAGATAAACAGTCTTGAACGTTAAGATAAACATTTTTGAACTCTAAGATAAACAGTCTTGAACGTTAAGATAAACATTTTTGAACTCTAAGATAAACAGTCTTGAACGTTAAGATAAACATTTTTGAACTCTAAGATAAACAGTCTTGAACGTTAAGATAAACATTTTTGAACTCTAAGATAAACAGTCTTGAACGTTAAGATAAACATTTTTGAACTCTAAGATAAACAGTCTTGAACGTTAAGATAAACATTTTTGAACTCTAAGATAAACAGTCTTGAACGTTAAGATAAACATTTTTGAACTCTAAGATAAACAGTCTTGAACGTTAAGATAAACATTTTTGAACTCTAAGATAAACAGTCTTGAACGTTAAGATAAAATTTTAACTCTAAGATAAACAGTCTTGAACGTTAAGATAAACATTTTTGAACTCTAAGATAAACAGTCTTGAACGTTAAGATAAACATTTTTGAACTCTAAGATAAACAGTCTTGAACGTTAAGATAAACATTTTTGAACTCTAAGATAAACAGTCTTGAACGTTAAGATAAACATTTTTGAACTCTAAAATAAACAATCCTGAACGTTAAGATACACATTCATGAATTTTAAATGTATATGCAAGTTATTATGGAAATTTTCTTCCTTGTTTACAGCTCTTGCCCACTGGTTCCCGCCCCGTGCAACATGAATGTACTGGCCAAGGACATTCCCAATGTGCACGTGCTGTACGGAGCCCTGGTTGGAGGACCAGACGGGTCGGATTCATACACAGACAGTCGGAACAACTACGTTAACAACGAAGTCGCCACTGACTACAACGCTGGGTTCCAAACTGCAGTGGCAGGTAATTTGTTCAGTCACTTGGTTTTTGTTGTTGATAGCTTTAGTAGAATTATTCCCAATTTTTACGGAGGCGGATACATCCTTCAGTTTCCAGACAGTGTACAAGACTTTCAGGCCCAATTTATATCCTAGCAGTTTTTACGGAAGCGGATATATCCTTCAGTTTCCAGACAGTGTACAAGACTTTCAGGCCCAATTTATATTCTATCAGTTTGAAAAAGCACAGACATCTTAGGTACTATACAAAAATAAAACCAAAATAACAAGTATTTTATACTGTATTGGACTATTTTAAACAACAAAATTAAAATCAAAAATAAAATACTTTATACTGTATGTGACTAGTTTAAACAATAAAAATAACACCAAAAACATACAGTACTATACACTGTACGGGACAAATTTAAACAACGAAAATGAAACAATAAACATCTAAACAAACACATTTAATAAACCAAAACTCATATTATTACTACTGATGAAATGCAAAGGTTATCACATTAATAAACTGTCTGTGTATGAATCCGACCCGTGATTATGTATGAAGAATAAAAATTATCACTAAAAGAGCAAGGTTATCACATTAATAAACTCAAAGTGATTATGTATGAAGAATAAAAATTATCACTAAAAGAGCAAGAAGATAGAAACACTTCAAGAAGTATATTATTATGTACTTCCAAGAACCTCAAAAGGAAATGCTAAAACTGAGTACTGAAATATTTCTGATAGAAAGAAATAAAACTGTACTGAAATATTTCTGATAGAAAGAAATAAAACTGTGTACTGAAATATTTCTGATAGAAAGAAATAAAACTCATTCTAGATGTGATGAGTGTGTTCACAATGATCAAATTTACCAAAACAAGACCAGACTACCCTGGTCAAAGAAATCTTGCACTAACACAAAGCCTTTATACATGACAAGACTACCATGGTCAAAGAAATCTTACACTAACACAAAGCCTTTATAAAGAAAACAACGCTTAACCCTAACACCTGAATGAACACGTCATCACTGAAACTGGTAAATGAAATTAACCTTCCATCTCTTAAACTGGTTCAATGGGATTAACCTTCCATCAGTTAAATTGGTACAATGAGGTTAACTTTTCATCACTGACAATGGGATTAACTTAATCTGCTACAACGAGATTAATCGTCCATCAAATTAACCTTCCACTACTTCCAATGAATGGAAAGAGGTTAACTTTCCATCACTTGAACTATACAACAAGATTAGCTTTCCATCACTTAAATTGTTACAATGGGATTAACTTTACGTCATATAAACTGTTACAATGAGATGTAGAAAGAAAGTGATGCAGTCATCCTGCATGAACTGACACTGTTCAGTTGCTCTTTATGAGAGCAGCAACCGTCTGGTTTGTCAAGGGATGTAGGTCATCCGGATCTAACTCTGTTCATTCACTTTTTACGACAGCAGCAACCGAGTACCTTACCAAGGGATCAGCATCAGATAGCAAATGATTTTTAATAACAAAAAGTAGAATTAATAACAGTTTTTATAAAAATAAAATGTTGAAGAAGAAATTATTAAACTGAGAGTGAAGTAAAAGAGAAATCTGAAACAGATACAGCCACAAAGGTTAATGTACAATGGAAGAACATAGAACTGAATATCAGCTCAAACTTAACATAGCACCGACCATAATATGAAACTAAGCCTATCACTAAACATTAAAATCAAGTATTAAGCTTGACCATGAAGACTTCCCCATGGACAACAATGGGACCAGATCATCACAACCAGTTGAAATAGAAGACCACCTACAAGACTAGGACCAGATCATCACAACCAGTTGAAATAGAAGACCACCTACAAGACTAGGACCAGATCATCACAACCACTTGAAATAGCAGACCATCCAATAGACAACACTGGGATCAGGTCATCACAACCACTTGAAATAGCAGACCATCCAACGGACAACACTGGGATCAGATCATCACAACCACTTACAACCACTTGAAATAGCAGACCATTCAATGGACAACACTGGGACTAGATCGTCATGAGCACAATATAGCATATAACGGTAACTCGCTTACAGCAGACGAACAGTAAATTGTCTGTTTCAAACGGATCATGTTCACGATCATCCAGTCAGAGCCCCCCCCTCCCCATGTTATTTTTACAAGGATTGCAATGCTACTGGTTGAACATCTTCCCATAATGGCAAAATCGACTATAGATAAGGCTTGTTCAATGTTACCATTTTCTTCGACGCTTTTGTCTACTTGTATCCATCACCATTTCTCTAAGACGTAACTACGTACTCGGAAAGCGCACCCATCCGAAAAATAACGAGCGTTGTGGGTGGTATTAAGCAATTTTTTTAAATCACCAAAACGGACAGTTATATTTCAATATTAAATATATTTTACATATGTTATTTGTACTAAAATTTTCATCTGTGTAAATGTTTTCAATTTTTTACATTTTTCACTTTGATTTTGGACTATAGGAAACGTTGCACTAGTATAGATAACAATTGTAAAGAGAAATAATTCAATTGTTTAATATACTCGAAAAAGGGGGTGGGGTGGAGGCAGGTACTGACTTTCCTGTTTGTCACTTGAGTAAAGCACACCTCCACACGCATTTCAGCTTTCTATCTCTCTCCTTGTGGCTGTGTATAAAACACATTCAGACGAACGTACAGGCACACATTGTCTGCTTTGTTTAGTGCGTCTGCATGTCTGTGATTATTTATTTGATATGCATGTAGGCGATTATTTATTAACTACGTATGTTTCCGATTATTTATTAACCATGTATATTTGTGATTATTTATTAGCTATGGTATATTTGTGATTATTTATTAGCTATGTATATTTGTGATTATTTATTAGATATCTGCGACCAAGGTGTGTATGTATCGCATGCATTAATGCTCGGTATTTTGATATCTGTGTGTTAATGTACGACTTCGTGAACATGCTGTTTAGTTTTTTGTAAATAATGCTTTCATAATATATTATATGGGTATTAAAACTAGCACGTGTCACAGGTAATATCTTTGATAAAGCTGATTCAGGATGAATAATGCTGATAAATCAGAAAGACAATAAATTATTTCAGGACGATCTCTGTTGGTATGTTTCATAATATACATTTAAGATAAGAAATCTTGATTGGAAATGATTTCTTTCGAATACCTGAATATGTGGAAATTATTTTAAGATGAATAGATGTATGTCTGACAATAATTACAGAAATAGTAAAGTTCCTCTGTGTGAAAATGATTTTTGATCCAATAATGATGACACAGCCATAGATTATTCTAGATCCTGTAGTGCTGTCAAAACTAATTTTAGAGTTAGTAATCCTAATATGTCCACAAATTATTTTAGGACTGGTAATGCTGATAAGCTGCTTGTCTTGAAATTATTTTAGAACAAGTAAACCTAATGCTGACATGTTGAGAAATGGCTTTAGAATGAGTAATATTGTTATGTGATATGCTGAGTACTGAATTTAGAATGAGTAATATAGCTTTGTGATATGCTGAGTACTGAATTTAGAATGAGTAATATTGTTATCTGATATGCTGAGTACTGAATTTAGAATGAGTAATATTGTTATGAGATATGCTGAGTACTGAATTTAAAAGCAGAAATGATTGTAGAAGTTGAAATTAGTTTATGTCAATGTTTTTTGCAGCTCTGCGCTCTCTGTGGATACGTCACGTGCACCCCGAACAAACTGGAAACGCTGTCTGCCCCTACACATAGGTCAATGAGTGCCCTCTAACTGATATCCACCACTGACTGGTCCACTGCATCATTAAATCAAAGCAGTTATAACAGTCTGAAAAATGTTTCCGTGCATTGTATATGTAATCATTTACAGGCCTATTCAATAAACGCTGGCTTCTTGTAATGAAAACAGTTGTTTATTGTTTTTTGTCAAAGACTTGGTAAAAGCAATAAAGTAAAAAATTATCATTAATATAGACTATAGGCCTATAGTCAGTCATTTCGTATCAAATTAATTATTTATTAATAATTAGAGAGCAGATAGGAAGAGTTTGCTGGTTTCCTATCAAATTAATTATTTACTAATAGGGAACAGATAGGAAGAGTTTGCTGGTTTCTGAGGGTCTTGGAGCATGATCACAACAATTGTGAACATTTTTTCTGCAGCAGGCAGTTTGAAGAATCAGACGCAAGAGAGTTGTAGTAATCAAGTCTTCCTGAAGTTTGTGTGGTATCTATTAGGAGAAACTTGATTTATTTTGCCTGTGTGT
Source organism: Sinotaia quadrata (assembly GCA_028829895.1). Lineage (NCBI taxonomy): Eukaryota > Metazoa > Mollusca > Gastropoda > Architaenioglossa > Viviparidae > Sinotaia > Sinotaia quadrata. The sequence continues at coordinate 58,615,165 of CM054179.1, forward strand.
CTTCATGACACACTCATGCAAAGTCAGAGCATTGTCGAATTTTACACCACATTTCTCAAAGTCAGACCATTGTCGAATTTTACACTACATTTCTCAGTGACTGGCAGATTTTAATTAATTCTCGAATAGTAGTGAAGCTGTTGATTGTTTAATTACTTTTATTTTCTACATTCATTCATGTTTAATTTTTTTTAATACCTGAGTATCTGTCTACGACTAGGCTGTGACGATTTCTCGTTATATAGTTCATCATTGGATGACGATTTGTCGTTATATCGTAAATCACTGGATGACGATTTGTCGTTATATAGTTTATCACTCAATGACGATTTGTAGTTATATAGTTTATCACTCAATGACGATTTGTAGTTATATCGTAAATCACTGGATGACGACTTCTCGTGATATAGTTTATCACTGGAAGGCTTATACAATGCAATCCACTGTCTTTCGTCCCTTTCATGAATAGTGAGTCTGGATACAATCCACTGCCTTTCGTCCCTTTCATGAATAGTGAGTGGATACAATCCACTGCCTTTCGTCCCTTTCATGAATAGTGAGTGGATACAATCCACTGCCTTTCAGTGATATGCAACTTATCACACATATTGAGAATTCGCGGAACACAGATCAAATGTGAACTTACTTTTGCAGGAGCACACTTGTCAAAGAGTGAATTTATGCATTGGTCGAGTAATTAACAGTAAGGTTAGATAGTCTGCTAAAAATAAAAGTCATATATTAACTGAGTTTTCCTGATCAAATCACTAATTTTTTTTTAGGAAACGGTGATGGACTATAGACTGACAGATTAAATATTGATGAAAAAAATATAATGTTGGTCTTAGGCCTATGTAGAGTCCATTCTAAATGTAGCCACAGAGAAAGATATAATGTTATCCTTTGGTCTATGTAAAGTCCAATCTTAAACAGAGTCACAGAGGAATATATAATGTTATCCTTTGGTCTATGTAGAGTCTTAAATAGAACCACAGAGGAATATATAATGTTATCCTTTGGTCTATGTAGAGTCCAGTCTTAAATGTAGCCACAGAGTAAGATAAATTGTTATCCTTTGGTCTATATAAAGTCCAGTCTTAAATAGAACCACAGAGGAATATATAAATGTTATCCTTTGGTCTATGTAGAATCCAGTCTTAAATGTACAAAGGAGGATATAATGTTGTCCCCATGTCAATGTAGAGTTCGGTCTTAAAAGTATCCACAGAGAAGATATAATATTGTCCTGAGGTCTAAGTGGAATCCATTCTTAAATGTAACCACATTTGTGGGTGGTGAACAAATTAGTGTTGTAATATGAAAATAGAGAAAAATTAAAATTTTCTTCTTTGTGAACTTACAGGAGAATTAGAATGGAAACTTGAAGATGACTGCCCATTAATTTTATTTTAAAAAATAGACAGCTGTTTCAATTACTATTTCAAACTGAATTTAACCTTTCCTCACTTCGAATTTGCATTATCATTTGCTGGCGAAATTGAGAATAACTTTGTAACTTAGCATATTATTGTCTCTGGATACTGAGAATCATTTTATGTTTGCATTATTATTGTCTCTTGACACTGGAAATTATGAGTTAACATTATTATTGTCTCGGGACACTGGAAATCACTTTATGACATTATATTATTATTGTCTCGGCACACTGGAAATCACTTTATGACATTATATTATTATTGTCTCGGCACACTGGAAATCACTTTATGACATTATATTATTATTGTCTCGGCACACTGGAAATCACTTTATGACATTATATTATTATTGTCTCGGCACACTGGGATCACTCTTGGCACACGAACAAGAAAGTACACAGTCCAAGGACATTCGGGTCTATGCACACCAGCATGCACGAGTCGTCAAGGTTACAATTCCACTTTAGTGTAAAAGTGTTCTCATGTTTATCTTATCATACTTGACCGACTTACAAATGGCACGGACTTTTGTCTGCAATCAGTTTTCTTGGTGACCAAGTATGGGAAGACGTCAGTTGATGTTAAATACGAAACTATATTACCGAGAGATTGACATTACCCCTCTGCCAGACAAACGTCTCTACATTCCACCATAGGGCGCACTTCATGTGAGTACATGCAAACGCGACCTTGTAGTGAATGCTTGTTAAAGTCTAAACCCGCGAGATGGATTAATTTCTTTTAAGAATTCAAATAATCAATAACGATGACGGAACTAACTTTAGGTGGGCTAACAAATTGTTTGCAGTGATTGGTTAGGGAAAATGACATTGGAGACACGCTTTGCAAGTACCTAAGTGTTTACCTAATCACGAACACCTGAAAGTCACTATACATGTGTATGTAATGCAGAGAACTAATTCATTGCATGAATGCATTTCCGTACTTCCTGTCACATTACAACCATCACTGTCGTATATATAAGTCAGCTTACTTCCTGTCACATTTTAAGCCATCATTTATTTATAAGTCAGCTTACTTCCTGTCACATTTAAGCCATCATTTATTTATAAGTCAGCTTACTTCCTGTCACATTTAAGCCATCATTTATTTATAAGTCAGCTTACTTCCTGTCACATTACAACCATCATTGTCGTATATATGTGTGTGTGTGTGGGCGTGCTAAATTAACACATTTTCCTGTATATGAATGAAGTCAAACATGCATACCTGTAAATCAAATGTATTAATTAAGCATGTGTGCCTGAAGTGAATGAATTAAACAATCATTATTGTTAAATCAAACTACTTTCATCTCAACTGGTAATAAGGCAATGCCAGTATTTCTAAATAGAGACTAATATTAGTCTCGTTAAGTGAATTTGTTTCTGACTAAACACAAGTAAATGTTCCGGTAATGCACTTACAACTTACCACAAATACATGTACCGATAATAAACGTATAGCTGACCACATGCATAAGTACCGTTAATGCACTTATAGCTGACCACATACACATGTACCGGTAATGCACTTATGACTGACCACATGTATATATACGGGTAAAAACCAGCTGCGAAGGTAAGCACTTTATTTGCTGAGAGTAAATGTGGCATCGAGAAATAATTGAAATGTAGTGAGAATTAATTATGCTCTGTGAAGTGAATGGCTGAATGACTTATTTCATTCAGACTACAAAATGTCTATACACACTCGCTCTCAGTAAATAAAATGCTTTCCTTCGCAGCCGGTATGCACTGTATCTATACACACTCGCTCTACTTAACATACACATTTAGCGCCAGCAATCGGTCTATACTCGCTCTACTTAACATACACATTTAGCGCCAGCAGTCGGTCTATACTCGCTCTACTTAACATACACATTTAGCGCCAGCAATCGGTCTATACTCGCAATCTTTCTCTGAAATCATACAGGACAGTTTACAGAAAAATTCAGATTCATTTCCCTCCGTCTGACGAAGCTCAAGTTCACACTTTCTCTCCGTCTCACTGACTACTCTCTTTCTTGATGGAGCTCTCCTTAGTACTTTCTCTTTGTCTCACGGACTATTTTCTTTCTTGATGGAGCTCTCGTTAGTACTTTCTCTTTGTCTCACGGACTATTTTCTTTCTTGATGGAGCTCTCGTTAGTACTTTCTTTTTGTCTCACGGACTACTTTCTTTCTTGATGGAGCTCTCGTTAGTACTTTGTCTCACGGACTACTTTCTTTCTTGATGAAGCTCTCGTTAGTACTTTCTCTTTGTCTCACGGACTATTTTCTTTCTTGATGGAGCTCTCGTTAGTACTTTCTTTTTGTCTCACGGACTACTTTCTTTCTTGATGGAGCTCTCGTTAGTACTTTGTCTCACGGACTACTTTCTTTCTTGATGGAGCTCTCGTTAGTACTTTGTCTCACGGACCACTTTCTCTCTTGATGGAGCTCTCGTTAGTACTTTGTCTCACGGACTACTTTCTTTCTTGATGGAGCTCTCGTTAGTACTTTGTCTCACGGACTACTTTCTCTCTTGATGGAGCTCTCGTTAGTACTTTGTCTCACGGACTACTTTCTCTCTTGATGGAGTTCTCGTTAGTACAGTACCTTCTCTTTGCAGACTACTTCCTTTCTTGATGGAAGTCAGTTAAACAGTAAAACGTCCTATCACAATTTTCGTTAAGAGAGTTTCCTTGCGCTCTCAGTCTTCATCTAGAGTTCTAGACAGTGTTATTTGTTACAGCAAAGGCGTATCAAACAATCGGTCTAGTTCTAAAATATTCCAAACACTTGTTAAAGCCACGATACGAACTTTCGCTTGTAGCACTTGTTATGAAAGGAGTATACAGCGTTTATGATAAATATTGCATATCAACTTTATAAATGTTTATTATTATGCGTATACTGAACAGTCGTTGTCAAAATTTCTTTTAAATTTCAAAATAGTTGGTTTTCCATTGGCTCGTTCTGAGACCTAGTGACAGTTGCTTTCGTCCTGAACATTAATGTTCGTTTGGAGACTGAGACTGTCGATTATGTAATCAATGCAAACTTAAAATGTTCCATTTTAATAATTAGTCTGATGATTTTGAATTCGGATTGTTTAGCAAGGGTCTTGTCTAAATAATATTATATTGAAATACGGAACACATATTAGTGAGTTTTTGCTTGTTAGATATCCTTGGATTAGTCCTTTTGTTACAGTGGTTACAATGTATATCCATGCTGCCCGCCTCTTTACAGTCCGGTCATGCCTCCTTGCTGCCCACCTCTTTACAGTCCGGTCATGTCAAAATGGCCTTTACTTACAGCGTTCATATCATTGACAAATTCTTCATTTAATCAATTAAAATAGTTCAGTAGGAAATTCCAGAGAGAGAGAGAGTTTGGACTCTGTTGCGCATGTTTTTGGACATATACAAACTTACTTTTATAGACAAATCTACAAAATTTCAAATTCTCTCGCACGCTCTCTCTCTCTCTCTCTCTCTCACACACACACACACACACACACACACACACACACACACACACACACACACACACACACACACACAAGACATACCTAAAATACATGGAGTAGAACAGTGAAGAGCTAATAGTTTAATAATTTCAGAATGTTTGTGTTGATCGTGTTGACGGCACATTTCACTCTGACGTCGTGTGACGTCATTGTCCCCATCACTAACCACTGGAATGGAGGATTTCAAGGGGAGGCGTGTTTTTCCATTACTGAGGAACTCAACTCCTGGCACATTCATCTACACTTTGATCAGGCCATTACCTCTTTGGAAGTGTGTTTTCTGTTTTGTTTAATTAAATTTAAATTCAGACATAAATATAATTTATATTAAACTTCGTAATAAGGTTAAAGCTCTCATCAAACTAGTATGTACAGATGTTCGTATTTGGCCTTAAAAGGTTAAAACTTTCATCAAACTAGTATGTACAGATGTTCGCATTTGGCCTTAATAAGGTTAAAGCTCTCATCAAACTAGTATGTACAGATGTTCGCATTTGGCCTTAATAAGGTTAAAGCTCTCATCAAACTAGTATGTACAGATGTTCGTATTTGGCCTTAGTAAGGTTAAAGCTCTCATCAAACTAGTTAGTACAGATGCTCGTATTTGGCCTTAAAAAGTCAGCCCAGCACTAACCAGACTTTGAGACATTATTTTGGTTCCGAGATGCTAAAAGGTCGCTAGATAACTGATTTTCTTTTAGTATCGTAATGTACTCAGTAAAAAAAAAGTTAATTTCATCACTCACAGATGGCCTGGAATTGTGTTCAAAGTCTCCCACAAACAATTTCATGACAGTCGATTTATAAAAATAATAATTTTAAATATCTTTCTGTTGCATGATTTAGTAACTACATCATCAAAATAATAATAGTAGAAAAGGGGTCTACTCACCCTTTTGCTATTTTCTTGGTCGACGATCAAGAGTCATATAATACCAAATGAGGGGGTATGTGGGTTTGTGTGTGTGTGTGTGTGTGTGTGTGTGTGTGTGTGTGTGTGTGTGTGTGTGTGTGTGTGTGTGTGTGTGTGTGTTAAAAACCATGATATTCAGCATAGGTAAATAATTCCAGGGTGTTTTTTTAAAATGTTTCGGCAAAGGCTGTAAATGAATCGCTCCTTTCGGTGCATTTCTGATCCTCTCCCTCGTGAAAATAATGTGGTGAGGTTTAGATTTTAATACGTACTAATCGTTAGAAATTATACTTATCCTTATTCCTGCTTAACAGTTTTTAATTTTATATAGTTTATTTTAAATAGTTTATTTATTTATATTGTGTGTTTGTTTCATTTCCCCCTCTCATATTCAAGTAATTAGCATCTTCTGATGTCATGATTTTATATGACGTTTACAGAACATAGCCACCACATTGCTTGTTCTCAATTTTTTCTCGTGCACTTACGGTCTGAAACATCACAGTAAACTCGTGCAGTTTAGATCTGAAATATTTGACAGTACACTCGTGCACTTAAGATCAGAAATATATATAATTATAATTTATACAGCAAACTACTTCACATAACACATCAGCAATAAATGTTTTGTAATACTGTCTGATAGATTTATTTAATAGCATGTTATAATCACGATATAAATATCTAGATGCGTTAAATCAAACTTTTATTAAGGAAATGTTTTAGTCATTATATAAATAAATATTTTTAAGTAAACGCTGATTATGAAAAATTTCTAATTGCACTGTAGTATTTGAATATGTGTGTAAGAGTAAGTTATGAGAACGAGCAAATGTACTGCTTGATGAAGTAGAATGATAACGTTTTCCCATTTGGCGTGAGACATGTTAACTGTACAATAGGATCTGTTCTTTGGGGCCTAAAGAACTTGAGAATATAATATGTTTCTTTGGGGGCTAGACACTTGAGGATGTAATATGTTCCTTTTGTGACTAAAGAACTTGAGAATGTAACCTATTCCTTTTAGGACAAAAGAACATGAGAATGAATCTATTCCTTTTAGGACAAAAGAACTTGAGAATGAATCTATTCCTTTTAGGACAAAAGAACTTGAGAATGAATCTATTCCTTTTAGGACAAAAGAACTTGAGAATGAATCTATTCCTTTTGTGACTAAAGAACTTGAGAATGAATCTATTCCTTTTGTGACTAAAGAACTTGAGAATATAACCTATTCCTTTTGTGACTAAAGAACTTGAAAATATAACCTATTCCTTTTGTGACTAAAGAACTTGAGAATGAATCTATTCCTTTTGTGACTAAAGAACTTGAGAATATAACCTATTCCTTTTGTGACTAAAGAACTTGAAAATATAACCTATTCCTTTTGTGACTAAAGAACTTGAGAATATAACCTATTCCTTTTAGGACAAAAGAACTTGAGAATGAATCTATTCCTTTTAGGACAAAAGAACTTGAGAATGAATCTATTCCCTTTAGGACAAAAGAACTTGAAAATATAACCTATTCCTTTTTTGTGACTAAAGAACTTCAGAATGTAATCTTTCCACTGTTATGACGCAGAAGAGCTGGACCTTTAGCACCAGAGAATTCGTGAAATGGTGATCTGTTCCGGTATTCGTGAACTCCAGAATTGTCATATTTCTTGTATATATGGATTGTTGACTTCGTTGTGATACTGGTCGAGTGACGTATTTCTTGTATATATGAACTGCTGACATCGTTGTGATACTAGTCGAGTGACGTATTTCTTGTATATATATGAACTGCTGACATCGTTGTGACACTTGTCGAGTGACGTATTTCTTGTAGATATGTATGGCTTTAAGACGGGGTTTAAGACGATGTTGTTACAGAAAGACTTAAAACCTAATATGGCCAATCACACGTCCAATCACACGTCCAATCACACGTCAGCGGTGTCTGGTGTTACGAGTATTTTGCTGTGCAAATGTTAATCTGAACAATAATAATGATAAATACAATTATGACGTGACCCGCATCTCGACTCGATAAAAATACGATAACACAGTTTAAAAGAAATTCCAAATACTCATACGCTTAGTGATGAGTGAAACTTTGTAGAAAATAGCAATGTTGACAGAATAATTTACAAAATTAAATCACTATGGCTCGAGTGCGACTAGAGTTCATGGTTTGTTCAGTGTTCACTGCACACATGAGTGAGAGTTTTTTGTATAATATATATCTATATTTTAATTTGCCGAGCTGCTGCTATGTAGACTGACGGTGAGGTGAGTTCCGCGTCGAGAGGTCAGCTAGGCGTGTACAGGCTGTGGGCTTTGCATCTCTCTGTCTGTTGAGGGACAGTATGTTCTGGCTCTGACAAAGATATGAATGAAAGTTCGGCGGCCATTTCTCACAATATGGACTTCTGATTTTCTTGTGACACTGATAAAGTGATGTATTTCTTGTATATATGGACTTCTGATTTTGTTGTGACACTGATAAAGTGATGTATTTCTTGTATATATGGACTTCTGATTTTGTTGTGACACTGATAAAGTGATGTATTTCTTGTATATGTGGACTTCTGATTTTGTTGTGACACTGATAAAGTGATGTATTTCTTGTATATATGGACTTCTGATTTTGTTGTGACACTGATAAAGTGGTGTATTTCTTGTATATGTGGACTTCTGATTTTGTTGTGACACTGATAAAGTGATGTATTTCTTGTATATGTGGACTTCTGATTTTGTTGTGACACTGATAAAGTGATGTATTTCTTGTATATGTGGACTTCTGATTTTGTTGTGACACTGATAAAGTGATGTATTTCTTGTATATGTGGATTGCTGGACCTTTAGCAACGTGACACTGGTCAAATGACGTATTTTTTACAGATAAGCACTGCTAACATTGTCATGACTCTAGTAATGTGGCATTTTTCTTGCAGGTATGGACTGCTGACATCGTGGAGGTCAGTGCTGACAGGACCGAGTACACTCTCGGAAACAAGGATTGGAACCGTATAGAACACGTTGGCGACACGCTCTGTGTGAACTTCTTGGGCCATGGTAGGTCACCAAAAGTCTAAGTTTATTGCGTTAAACACATTGCTTGTAACATGATCACCAAGTGCTTTGTTTGTGTATTCGAATGTGCTACACACAATAAGTGTAACTTGATCACCAAGCGTTTGGTTTGTGTATTTCAATGTGTTACACTCAATACATGTGACTGGGTCAATAATTAATCATTTGTGCTTTGTACGAAACACCTATAATTTGTTATTAAATATGTAATGTACTATGCCAGTTAAGTCGTGTACTCGTCATAGCCATGTATTACCGATCCTGGATAGTCCTGGTAAGGTTTCTTTATTACTGTTTGTACATTACATATGGAAAATATTCAGAGTACAGTTTTTCTAGAGCTACGCGAGTAAAACCTTAGAAACGTGCCTGGCTTTTACTAACAGTCGATCCTTTCTATCACTGCCTTTTCCAATGACAACAATGAGGGAAAAGATTAACAGGGTTCCCTCCCTTCCTCCCTCTCTCTCTCTCTCTCTCTCTCTCTCTCTCTCTTATTGTCATATTTTATCAGATAATCTCCCTAAATGAATGCAAAATTTAGCATATTCTGTATTGTTCTGTTATACAGGAAGTGGGGACATTTCTCCCGTGGTGACTGCCTCCATTGACAACATTGAAGGTGGAGGAACCTTCACTGTTGGAACTACGCGCAGTAAGATCTTTGTCTGACTTTTCTTGACAAATTTCGGATTTTATATTTAAATAATAACATACAAGAGTGTACATAAATTTATATTTACTTCTTCCTTGGTGTTATCGCGATCACATGTGTGTATTTATATTAATTCTGCCTTGATACTATCGAGATCGCATGTATGTATTTATATTTACTTTTTACTTAAGCTGTCAAGATGACATATTTTCCATCATATATAAGCTATTTACTTAAGCTATCAAGATCACATATTTTCCAAGTTCTAGCCAAAACTGTAGTAGTTACCTATAGTAAGAGTAATAGTGATTTTACACACACACACACACACACACACACACAAACACACACACCACACACACACACACACACACACACACACACAAACACACACACACACACACACTCTATATATATATATGCGCGTTCGTACTTCTGTTTTCAAGTCAAGGAAGACAATCTATCTATATGCGGGACTTGGGACTTCCCAAGCTGTCAGTCGCTTTTCAGTATTTTCCAGTTTCCAATGGAAAATATTTTATTCAGATTCAAGTCTTCTAACAATAACTCTGATAATTATTACAAGGACAATGAATAGCATCAAAATGTATTAGTGATGAGACTGTTGCCTGATAATAGAGAATGATGAGTAATGTTTATATTCCACAGGCACAACCACGAATGCACCTGGACAAAGTACGGCTTCCCCACTTCCAGGGGAGACTACCGTCACACCAAGACCTGGTAATGGTTTATACATGTTTCAGTCATTGAAAGCTAAAGAGAACGATCATGTTTGTTTTAACTGTATATATGTGACCATTTAAATTGTATTTATATATGTGAACATTTTAATTGTATTTATATATGAACATTTTATTATATTTTTCTTTTATTTATATATGTGAACGTTTTAATTGCATTTACATATATTTATGTATGAACATTTTTATTGTATTTATAACACACACACACACACACGTGTGTGTGTATATATATATATGATGTGTGTGTGTGAACATTTTAATTGTATTTTATATATATAAACACTCTAATTGTATTTTTTATATATATATAAACACTTACTCATGTGCGAACATATAACTTCATAGATAGAGACTTATATCGTTAGCTTATTTCATCTGTCTTCATTTATATTTCTTTCTTTCTTTCCGTCTTCTTTTCATTAGTAAAATAGTTTTCCAATAATACTTTAAAATTTAAAGCGGGAAGAAATTCAAGAAACAGAAGAAAAATGCATGGACTACACTTATAAACAAACCGAACAAACGGACATTTGTGACAAAAATACATTTTGTTTCTGCTGTAAAATGTTTCTTCAAGTGGATATACCAAGTGGTGTCGGGGTGTCAGGAACAATGACAATCATTAACGACTGGAGCAACCGTTTCGAGGGTCAAATTGATTTTCCGGTGACAGAGAATATAGAGGGCTGGATGGTTAACATCACGTTTTCTAAGCCTGTAACACAAATGGACGTAAGTTCAATTCTTTTTGTCTACTTTCTGCTTTTTCAAGTGATAACACATTTACTCAGTATTCTCCAACATAATCAATTTATATCTGACAGATTTTCTGGCAAGTTGTATATCTGACAGATTTTTGTCTGTCAAGTTTTATATCTAACAGATTTTGTCTGTCAAGTTTTCTTTTCTTTGCAGTTTGTATTGCAGAGTAATAATCCATTAAAGTAATTTTTATCCCACTTTTTCTATATGACAAATTGTATAGGTAAAACTTAAATGATTCTCATTTCATACCTACAAAGGTATTTGACAGCCAAGCAAATATTTATTCGCACTTTTTATCTGGTATATTTATCAGCTAAGCTAATGCTATTCTCCAGGTATTATCTGACAGATGTTTATCGGCCAAACGTATGTTATCTATGCTTTATGTCTGACAGATATTTATCGGGCAAGCGTATGTTATTCATGCTTTATGTCTGACAGATATTTATCGGGCAAGCGTATGTTATCCATGCTTTATGTCTGACAGATATTTATCGGGCAAGCGTATGTTATCCATGCTTTATGTCTGACAGATATTTATCGGGCAAGCGTATGTTATCCATGCTTTATGTCTGACAGATATTTATCGGGCAAGCGTACGCTCATTCTACAGACGGGTATAACTGGATCGTGATCAACAAAGGAGAGCGCGCCTTTTACAAGCCCGGGGAAACAGTGGAATTGCGCTTCTTCGGCAACTTTCAAGTAATTAATGCAATCACATGTCCAATCCAAGTAACCGCCTATTTAATACAATCACATGTCCTATCCAAGTAACCGCCTATTTAATACAATCACATGTCCAATCCAAGTAATCGCCTATTTAATACAATCACATGTCCAATTCAAGTAACCATGAATTTAATACAATTACATATCTGTGGTGGAGTAAATTTGCCTGTTTATTCACTGTCTTCGTCCTCTGTTTCTGTGTCGTGTTCGTCACAGCAGGATTTCTTGTTGTGATTGTTCGCACATGTCTTTGATCATCTCATTTTGACATTCATAGTCATGGATATGTGGGTAATTTTCTATTATATCATATGTGGCTGCCTGGACTTCTATTGTTACCTTTTAGAGACTGGACTTCTATCGTTACCTTTTAGAGACTGGACTTCTATTACCTTTTAGAGACTGGACTTCTATCATTACCTTTTAGAGATTGGAGAATTTCTGAAGGGTTGGTGGAGTTGGGCGGGTCTTAAGAGGATGTAGTAGTCTATTCTTTCGATGGCTGATTTGATTTCCCGACATATATCTCATTGTTGTAGTGTACAGTTGTAGAGGTGGTGAGTAGTAGCTGTTGCCATTTTTCTTGTTGTGGGTTGTCTTTTGTATATATTTCCAGCAATTTTCGGTTTTTCCGTTGCACTGCGGCGTGCACGCAAAAGGAGTGAGTTGGCTGCCGGGCGGAATGATCCTCTTTGCTCATCACTCATCACTTCTTTTTCTGATTGGTCAGTCTCGTGTCTCAACTCATGTTCTTTTTCTGATTGGTCATTCTTGTGTCTCAACTCATCACTTCTTTTTCTGATTGGTCATTCTTGTGTCTCAACTCATCACTTCTTTTTCTGATTGGTCAGTCTTGTGTCTCAACGCATCACTTCTTTTTCTGATTGGTCAGTCTTGTGTCTCAACTCATCACTTCTTTTTCTGATTGGTCAGTCTTGTGTCTCAACTCATCACTTCTTTTTCTTGATTGGTCAGTCTTGTGTCTCAACTCATCAGTTCTTTTTCTGATTAGTCAGTCTCGTGTCTCAACTCCCTTCCTGTTGTCGGAATCTTCAGTGCCATTAAAACATCTCTTCAATGTGAACTAGCTATTTTTTTAGATACTAACCTGGGGCTCTCTGCTTTGAAATACTAGATATACTAGTGTTGGGTGCTCGTCTGTGAAATACTATATACTACCTTGGAGTGACTCTCGGCCTCTGTAAGAGAGATTGACATGTGCTAACTCTCTACTAGTCTCTAAAAGGAATATTATTTATTGCAGTTTCAATTTTACCCTAATTAATATCCATTCATCCTTGTTTTTCCTTTTAATGCATCAACATATCATGATCAGTTTTGTTCAACATAACAGTATACAATTAGTTTCAGTATAATATAACTTTTGTTCAGTATAACAACATATAATTTAGTTTTAGTAAAATATTAGTTTTGTTCAACATAACATACGTTTTAGTTTCAGTATAAGTGTTGTTTAACATAATAACATGTGTTTTAGTTTCAAAGTATATCCTATATTTTATAGTACACTTATTCTAACAGTAAGTGTTGTTACCCCCGAGCATCATTACTCTCTCAGACTATTTTTATTCTCAAGGCCTAATTTTAACTTTAGCTCTCAGTCTACGGCGTTGATTTAGTCACGTGACTAATGAGATACTAACCATTGTTCATTAGAATTACGGTCAGTAGTCAATGGTACATATTGCACTTCCATAGAACCCCGAGAGCTAACGCCAAATCCCCGGTTTTCCTGTACAGTCCATTCCTGAGCAACAATTCATTGATCGGGGTACACCTGTTTCTTGCCTGCTCGCTTTATGCTTTAAGTATGGCTTTTGTCCAGTAACACTCACACACACACACACACACACACACACACACACACACACACACACACACACACACACACACACACACACACATTCTTCGGCAAGCTACCGCTTCCATTGTATTCCATGACCAAAGTTACCTCCTGTTCTACTTGTCGAGTTCGCATGCACTTATGTGTGAGACTGTTATCTCCAGTAATTCATACAAACATAGATAAATCAGTCAGAAAAATAATTACTTTGACGAAATGAGAATTCCATGACTAAGATATTAGTGAAAAATGCTGGGGAGAGAATGGTCCAGTAGATAAGACGCTAAATGAAAAGAGAATGGTCCAGTAGATAAGACGCTAAATGAAAAGAGAATGGTCCAGTAGATAAGACGCTAAATGAAAAGAGAATGGTCCAGTAGATAAGACGCTAAATGAAAAGAGAATGGTCCAGTAGATAAGACGCTAATTGAAAAGAGAATGATCTAGTAGATAAGACGCTAAATGAAAAGAGAATGGTCCAGTAGATAAGACGCTAATTGAAAAGAGAATGATCTAGTAGATAAGACGCTAATTGAAAAGAGAATGTTCCAGTAGATAAGACGCTAATTGAAAAGAGAATGATCTAGTAGATAAGACGCTAATTGAAAAGAGAATGGTCCAGTAGATAAGACGCTAATTGAAAAGAGAATGATCTAGTAGATAAGACGCTAATTGAAAAGAGAATGATCTAGTAGATAAGACGCTAATTGAAAAGAGAATGATCTAGTAGATAAGACGCTAATTGAAAAGAGAATGATCTAGTAGATAAGACGCTAATTGAAAAGAGAATGGTCCAGTAGATAAGACGCTAATTGAAAAGAGAATGATCTAATAAAGACGCTAATTGAAAAGAGAATGATCTAGTAGATAAGACGCTAATTGAAAAGAGAATGGTCCAGTAGATAAGACGCTAATTGAGAAAAAATGGTCCAGTAGATAAGACGCTAATTGAGAAGAGAATGGTCCAGTAGATAAGACGCTAATTGAGAAGAGAATGATCTAGTAAAGACGCTAATTAAAAAGAGAATGATCTAGTAGATAAGACGCTAATTGAGAAGAGAATGGTCCAGTAGATAAGACGCTAATTGAAAAGAGAATGGTCCAGTAGATAAGACGCTAATTGAGAAAAAAATTATCCCTAGGCAAGATGTATGACAGCCTCTAACGACGTGCAGCCTTTTACCGTGATTTGAACTTAATGGTGAAACAGTAAATGTTATTTTTATTAAATATAGTAATATTTGGTACTTTATATTATTTTATTTAGTACTATATAAATATTATGGCAATATTTGATACTATATATATTTATTAAGTATTATAATAATAATTGGTATTTTATATTTATTAAGTATTATATAATTTTTGATACGTTATATTACTTTTATTAAGTATTATAATAATATTTGTTACTTTATATTACTTTTATTAAGTATTATAATAATATTTGTTATTTGCTCTGTACAATCAAATCTTGGAACTCTCGTGTTGTAGGGTGGTGGCACTGCGCCTGAGGCACAAGCAGTTCTGATCAACTTGGGTGTGGACAGGAACTGGACCGTCACGTGTCCTCCAAACAGTGAGCTGAAATGTCATTTTCTTGACTGAAGTATTTTATACAACTAAATAGGAATTAGTTATCTTTGTACTAAATCCTTTTAACTGAGGTATTATCTGTTTTAAACAACTAAAGAGGAATTAGTTATCTTTTTGGTAAAATCATTTTAACTTAAATATTTTATACAAATAAAGGGGGATTCGTTTTCTTTTTAGTAAAATCATTTTAACTGAAGTAAGTAGTATCTGTTTTAAACAATTAAAGAGAAATTAGTTTCCTTTTCAAAAATCATATTAACTGAAGTAGTATCTGTTTTAAACAACTAAATAGGAATTAGTTTTCTTTTTAGTAAAATCATATTAACTGAGGTAGTATCTGTTTTAAACAACCGAAGAGGAATTAGTTTTCATTTTAGGTAAAAGCATTTTAACTGAAGTATTTTATACAAGTAAAGTGGATTAGTTTTCTTTTTAGTAAAATCATTTTAACTGAAGTAGTATCTGTTTTTAAACAACTAGAGAAGAATTAGTTTTCTTTTTGATAAAATCATTTTAACTAAAGTATTTTGTACAACTAAAGAGGCATTAGTTTTCTTTTTAGTAAATTCATTTTAGCAGTACTTCGCCATATCCTTTTTATAAGTAGTTAGTCATGAGGAAATTACTTCCCTTGTTCCGTATAGGAACAGTTATGCAGATATTACTTCCCCTTATTCCTTATGTAATTATTTCGTCGTGTATCTTATAGAAAATGTCGTGACACCATTTCTATTTATTGCGTTTTACAGAATTGTCGTGACACCATTTCTATTTATTGCGTTTTACAGAATTGTCGTGACACCATTTCTATGTATTGTGCTTTATAGAAATTGTTCAGACACCATTTCCTTTCATTGTGCTTTATAGAAATTGTTCGGACACCATTTCTTTCCAATGCGTCTGATAGAAATTGTCGTTACACCATTTCTTTGTATTAGTCTTATAGATATTGTCGTGACACCACTCCTTTGCATTGTGTCTTATAGAAATTGTTTTGGAACCATTTCTTTGCAATGCGTCTTGTCGTGATTCCTTTTCCTTGCAATGCGTCTTATAGAAATTGTCGTGACTCCATTTCATACAAATTGTCATGACTCTATGTTATATAACATAATTTAATACAAAGCATAGAATTAAGTTGGTTGTGAGACCCTCTATGTAATCGCTGCCATTATGTGACTGTAGAGGCAGGTTCCAAGTACAATTACGACTGTGTTCTCATGCTGTCCATTATTGTGATTGTAGAGGCAGGTTCCAAGTACAATTACGACTGTGTTCTCATGCTGTCCATTATTGTGATTGTAGAGGCAGGTTCCAAGTACAATTACCACTGTGTTCTCATGCTGTCTATTATTGTGATTGTAGAGGCAGGTTCCAAGTACAATTACCACTGTGTTCTCATGCTGTCCATTATTGTGATTGTAGAGGCAGGTTCCAAGTACAATTACGACTGTGTTCTCATGCTGTCCATTATTGTGATTGTAGAGGCAGGTTCCAAGTACAATTACGACTGTGTTCTCATGCTGTCCATTATGTTCTACGAGGCTCAAAGGTCAGGCAGGCTACCAGACAACAACCGTATTCCTTACAGGGGGGACTCCGCCATGAACGACCATGGCGACAATGGAGAGGATCTTACTGGAGGGTGGTATGATGGTAATTATGATTTACAGGGGTATGTGTGCGTGCGTGCGTGCGTGCGTATGTCTATGTGTGTATCTAATGACTTAGACCACAGTTTTATCTACATTATTTTATCACCACACATTATATCTGTATGATTTTAGCACCATTTATCTGCATGATTTAAACACACACCATTTACCTGCATGATTTTAGCATACGGTCTTTTATCTTTAACACCTTGTGACTTTACCTCACACCTGGTGACTGTACCTCTTTGAACAGCTGGAGATCACGTCAAATTCAACTTTCCAATGGCTTACAGCAGCGCCGTGCTGACCTGGGGCCTGCTACAATACCGAGATGCATACGAAGCAGCCGGACAACTTGAATGGATCTACGAGAGTATCAAGTGGCCCCTAGACTACCTTCTCAAATGTCACGTCAATGACAATGTGTTATACGTTCAGGTATAACGCCACTTATAACACACACCTCCATTGTTTAATATTCTATGACACTTTAGAAAGAGGAAAAAAAGACTTTACCTGGGTGTTTCATATTAACTAGTATCGAACTATCTTGTCACACATGATGATTAAATATTGGTTAATGACAATAAACTATAATATAGCAACAAATTACTTCTATTTAACGTGTTAATAACTGCATTATATAAATTTCTTTACTTTCGTTAGAGTTAAATTACAGTCAGTAAACATTTTTAATACATTTTCTCCGTCCTTTTATCTTGCATTAAAACAAAACATCTAAATCTCACTCACTTTACACGCCATCAAAAGATCTTCATTTCAAGTGAAACCCAATTTATGTTTGTTATCAATGGTTGAAATCAAACCTCCATAGCGCCATCACTAACTTCCATCAAACCTCTTTAGCACTGCCACCAGTTTCAATCCAATCTCTATAGCTCATTTGTAGTTTCAATCAAATCTCTATAATCCCATCACTAACTTCAATTAAACATCTATAGTGCCATCACTAGCTTCAATTAAACTTCTATAGCACTGCCATTACTTTCAAAGATACATCTCTGGTGTCATCACTTGTTTAAATAAAACTTTTATATAACAATCACTAGTTTAAATAAAACTTCTATAGGCCCTCACTAGTTTAAATCGATCCCCTAAAATCCCAGAATATAAAACATAAATTTCAGTCGATACATTCTATGTAATAAGTTTCAAGTGATCTAATAATTTAATAAGTTCTACTTAATTGTGCTACCACAAATGAATAAATATTTATACTTCGTTTGAATTGTAAAACTCCATCAATGACTTCATGTTAATTAGTAGCAAACGTCCTTCATAAATTTCACATTAGTTAGCAATAAAACTCTTCATAAATTTCACATTAGTTAGCAATAAAACTCTTCATAAATTTCACATTCGTTAGCAATAAAACTCATTTCACATTAGTTAGCAATAAAACTCTTCATAAATTTCACATTAGTTAGCAATAAAACTCTTCATAAATTTCACGTTAATTATATTATTAGTTAAACCCCATCACAAGTTTTACATTAGCTAGTAGTAAATTCCCTTAATAAATTTCACTTTCACATTAATTAGTAGTAAAACTCCTTCATGAATTTCCCTTTAATTAGTAGTAGAACTCCTTCTGTTCATAAATTTCACGTTAATTAGTAGTAAAACTCCTTCATAAATTTCACTTTAATTAGTAGTAAAACTCCTTCATAAATTTCACATTAATTAGTAGCAAAGCTCCATAAATTTCATGCAGGGTTCATCTTAGTCATTTTTATCATCCTCTGATGAACAATACGCCTAAGGCTGATTTTAGCAATTGAATCTTCCTTTTTCACGACTCACGTAAGTCCCATTTTAGCAATTTGTATCTTTCTAAGTTGTATATGGATACAAATATGACTTATTTTAGCAAAGATGACTTTATTGCACGAGGACACAAAAATACTTGACAGTAATGGAAGTCCTGTGTTCTACGAGGACTCAAGGACGGCTTACAGTAATGGAAGTCCTGTGTTCTACGAGGACTCAAGGACGGCTTACAGTAATCGAAGTCCTGTGTTCTACGAGGACTCAAGGACGGCTTACAGTAATCGAAGTCCTGTGTTCTACGAGGATTCAAGGACGGCTTACAGTAATCGAAGTCCTGTGTTCTACGAGGATTCAAGGACGGCTTACAGTAATCGAAGTCCAGTGTTCTACGAGGATTCAAGGACGGCTTACAGTAATGGAAGTCCTGTGTTCTACGAGGACTCAAGGACGGCTTACAGTAATCGAAGTCCTGTGTTCTACGAGGACTCAAGGACGGCTTACAGTAATCGAAGTCCTGTGTTTCATGAAGACACAGAGCTGGCTTACAGAAGTGGTTCCCAAGCTTTTATAAGTAGAGGGCCAAATCTATTTTCGGTACTTAAACGGGCCAGAACATTATAAAATTATTTAATGTATATCAATGTTTATAAAATAATAAAAGTCGTGTAATATCATTCTTAACTTTCTTTAACAATTTTAATAACAACTTTAATAAGTTTCGAAAACTGCTATTAATGTAATTAGTTTACAGTTGTAACTGTTCTTCAAAACCAGTTACTGAAGTTCAGATACCAGTTTATCGATGTCTGGTCACAAAGCTGTCGTGCTGAAAGTCACAAGCGCAGCTAGGTTACTGTCAGTGAGTCGGGAACGCTGTTTGTTTTTTTTTTGTTTTTTTTTTGTTGTTGTCATTGCGGAAAATAATTGCTCGAATCTATAAGTCGAACCAATAGCTTGAAGATGAGCAATAGCGAAGACCATATTTACTGTACATACATGCTTAACGTTAATATTTCGTAATAGCTTTAAGAAAAGCGATGAAAGATATCACAATTAAAATGTCTAAGTTTAATCTTTGGTTATAATTTGCAGATGGGAGATGGTAAAAGAAATTACAGTTATTGGACATAGTTGTTTAATATCTACGTTTAATCTTCGGTAATAACTTGCAGGTGGGAGATGGCAACAGAGATCACAGTTACTGGGGACCCCCGGAATTAATGGATATGCCCCGACCAGCATTCAAAATCAATGCAACTCATCCAGGGTGTGATGTTTCTATGGAAACTGCAGCGGCTTTTGCATCTGGATATTTAGCATTTAAGGAAAGAGGTAGATTTGTTCATTTATCTTGTCTCTATACAAACACCTGTAACACGTCAAAGTAAGGATAGAGCGTTTTTCAAAATATTGAATATGGCCATAATCTATCTATCTATCTATATATATATCCATTAATCTATTTATCTATCTATCTATGTATCTATCTATCTATCTATCCATTCATCTATCCATCCATCTATCTCTCTATCTATCTATCCCATCCATCTATTTATCTATCTATCTGTGTCTGTCTATCTATCTATATATCTCTTTCTTTCTTTGAGTCTCTGTCTGTCGGCCGGTCTGTCTACCTGCATGTCTAAATATTGAAAAATATTTGGCTGTTTTGCAGACCCTGCTTACGCGACCACTTTACTAAGTCACGCCCGAACACTGTGGCAGTTTGCCATCGATCACTTAGGAAAATATAGTGACAGCGTTGCTGCCGCTAACGCATTTTACCCGTACGTACACCGGGTATTCATTGGTGCTCACTGGTCAATCAGTATTACAATTTTTTAGCCATTAATTCAATATTACAGTGAGTGGTAGTCGGTAAGTTAGACATTAGTTCAATATTACAGTATGTTAGCCATTAATTCAATATTCCAGTGAGTGGAGGTCAGTATGTTAGACATTAGTTCAATATTACAGTGAGTGGTAGTCGGTATTTTAGCCATTAATTCAATATTACGGTGAGTGGTAATCGGTATGTTAGCCATTATTATAGTTCAATATTACAGTGATTGGTAGTCACTATGTTAGCCATTAGTTCAATATTACTGTTTGATCTATGAGTGGTAGTCGGTTTGTTAGCCATTAGTTCAATAGTACTGTTTGATCTATGAGTGGTAGTGGGTATGTTAGCTATTACTGTAGTTCAATATTACAGTGATTGGTAGTCACTATGTATGCCATTAGTTCAATATTACAGTTTTATCAGTGAGTGGTAGTCGGTATATTAGCAATTATTGTTAAATATTACAATTTATTAATGACTGGTAGGCGGTGTTTTAGAAATTAGTTCACCATTACAATAGTAGTCGATGTATTAGCCATTAGTTAAATATTACAATTTTATCCATGAATGGTAGTCGATGTTTTAGCCATTAATTATATATTGCAATTTTATCCTGATTGGTAGTCAATGTATTAGCCATTAGTTAAATATTACAATTCGGCAGTAATTGGTAGCCGATGTATTAGACATTAATTATATATTGCAATTTTATCCATGAGTGATCAATGTATTAGCTATTAGTTAAATAATACAACTTTATCATTGACTCCTAGTAGATGTATTAATCACTAATTACATATTACAATTTTATCAATGATTAGTAGTCACTGTATTAACCATTAGTTATATATTACAATTTTATCTATGAGTGATAATTAAATAGATATATTAGCCAGTTATATATTACAATTTTATCTATGAGTGATAATTAGATAGATATATTAGCCAGTTATATATTACAATTTTATCTATGAGTGATAATAGATATATTAGCCAGTTATATATTACAATTTTTTCCATGAGTGGTAGTAGAAGTATTAGCCATTAGTTAAATATTTTTACAATTTTATCATTGCTTGGTAGGCAATGTATTAACCACTAATTTAATATTACATCTTTAACATTGATTGGTAGTCGATGTATTTGCAATAAGTTAAATATTACAATTTTATCTATGAATAAAGCGCACGGATATTCATTCATCTATATATCACAATCAACTATAAATCAACTATATTTACACATACATCTAAGGATTTTCACATATAGGATCATGCTCATTTATATTCTCAAAAATTAATATACACAAATACATCACATGGATATTCATACACTGATATTTACAAGAACATCATTTCGCAAGTTATATCGTGAGAAGCTTTAGAGGGTGGTCTTTCAAGCGAACTTATTCACACTCCCTTATGACAGTTGCCCCCTGATGATAGTTGCCCCTGACGATAGTTGCCCCTTGATAGTTGCCTCTGATGATAGTTGCCCCCTGATGACAGTTGCCCCTTGATGATAGTTGTCCCTTGATGATAGTTGTCCCTTTATGGTTTTTACGTCATATCATGTAAGTAAGCTATGAAATGTGTTGGAATTTAGGGGTTTGTTCTGTTTATACAACTAGATCATTCAGCTAAATTGAAAAGATGTGTTGTCACTACAGAGTTTTTAATTTCAGACCGTTTAACCAGGCTGGCAAGAAGCGCTGAGGCTTTAGGTTTGTTTGCTTTCAAGTTCAGATCGTGTAAATAGACTAATAAAGATGGGGTTCTGAGGTTGTTTTTGTTTTGTATGATCAGATCTTTTAACTATACCGATGAGCTGTGTTGGGGCTCGGCGTGGCTGTACAAAGCAACAGGTGAAGAGAAGTACCTGACTGAAGCAATCAGGTGGTTTGATCCAGCCCCAGACTGGGGCATGTCCTGGGACGACAAGATCATAGCCTGCCAAGTCAGTCTTTACTTTTTGGATTTGAACTGTTTTATAACTGTTACAATCCTAGTTGTTAAATCGCTCAAACACTTACAACCCTCACTGTCAATCGCTCAAACACTTACAACCCTCACTGTCAAATCACTCAAACACTTGCAACCCTCACTGTCAATCGCTCACACACTTAAAACCCTCGTTGTCAAATAGCTCAAATACTTACAGCCCTCACTGTCAAATCGCTCCAATACAACCCTCACTGTCAATCGCTCACTTACAACCATCAGTCCAACAAGACTAGATTACATGTTCTTATTCTTAACAGTTCTAGATGGCTTTGCCTTTTATTTTATTAGTAATGTCAATGTTGAAGAGAGATGACGTAATCTCATGCGTCACTCATAAGGGATGCTTTGAAGAGAAGATGATGCAATCGTTGCAGTCGCCTGACAGTGAAGACCTGCAGATCTGGGTCACTGTCTCAGACTTCCTGGTAGACATTACAGATGGTTGAGCAGCACCTGAATCATGTCCACTAAAGGGTGGTTGAAATATCCCCATTGCGGATACTTCTGCTCGCTGTAGTACCATTGTTGTTGTTGTTGCTGCTGATTTAGCGTTGTTGAAGCCGTGGTTGTTTTGGCCGGTGTTGTTGTTCCTGCTGCTGTTTTCTTACATGAGGTGGCGGGCATTGTCTTTTCTGTCCGTCCTCTTATGCTGTTGCCACCTGAACCTCTGGTGTTGCTGTTGTTATTGTTGAAGCTGTCGTGTTGTGTTTTGTTTTTTTTTATCGTGGTGGCATCTCTGGCAAGGAAGGGTAGGAGAGGTGGGGCCTCAAGGACCTGCTCGTACTCATGGAGGGCGGTCTCAGTTTCAGTAGATAAGTCGATTTTCTTAGTGAAGTCTGCTCAGTTTCTGTGATTTTCTTTTTAGTTTTTGTCTTTCCCGTCTGTGTGTTCGCTATTTTCTCTTCTTTTTTCTACTTTTCCTTTTTTTTTTGCTGTGGTTGATGTCTGAATTTTCTTTTCTTCTGTAGAAGTAGTTTGTGCTTTTCGCTGTGGTTGATGTCTGAATTTTATTTTCTTCTGTAGAAAAGCCTGATTTGGCTTGCTTTTTTTCCTGGATAAGCGTGTGTGCTGAGTTGACCTTGATTTTTGTCGGTATTTGTCCAGACCGTTTGCATATTTATTTCCTTGTTACAGATACTGGTGGGTATAGTTTGCATATTTATTTCCTTGTTACAGATACTGGTGGGTATAGTTTGCATATTTATTTCCTTGTTACAGATACTGGTGGGTATAGTTTGCATATTTATTTCCTTGTTACAGATACTGGTGGGTATAGTTTGCATATTTATTTCCTTGTTACAGATACTGGTGGGTATAGTTTGCATTTCGTTTTTTATCATCGTTGGTTTGAAGAACTCGAACTTTCTTCCTTGGAGAGAACAGTTACGTGCAATGCTTCACGAAGAGAATCAATTTCTCAGAATGCGAAGAGTTAAATTAATAAGCCATTGAATGCATTGTCTAGGTCTTCATTACCAGTGTTGATTTTCAAACACTCTGGAGATAACCATACTTCTTGTCGCTTGTTGTTACTATGGATTCGAAGCTGTTTGGCTCTGAGCTGTTGAGCAATTTCTTCTTAGTCACCATGTCCTAAAAAGGCCTTGGGTCAATTACGTAAGAAATTTGGTGTACCCGTTCTGAAAAGGGCTTGGGAGAAAATTTCTTGAGTAACTATTGTTGAAAGTATATCATGGTTATAATTACATTTCAGTGAGTAGACTATTGTTGAAAGTATATCATGGTTATAATTACATTTCAGTGAGTAGACTATTGTTGAAAGTATATCATGGTTATAATAACATCTCAGTGAGTAGACTATTGTTGAAAGTATATCATGGTTATAATTACATCTCAGTGAGTAGACTATTGTTGAAAGTATATCATGGTTATAATTACATCTCAGTGAGTAGACTATTATACATGTAAATGCATTACACTTGTCTAAGTGGACAATGAATTATTAGTTTGAAGTATGTCATGTTATAGTAATAACTCGATCTTTCTAAGTAGACAATTCAGTATAAATATATTTATAGAATATTCTGTGTGCAGCTAATGTTATACAACTTTACTGGCGAAGACCAATACAAGCAGGCCGTTATAGGCACTTTCACAGACTGGTTTCCAGGCGGCAAGATTACGTACACACCAAAAGGTCTGGCCTGGCGTTTGCAATGGGCGTCCCTGCGATATGCCTGTAAGGACAACATAAGCATAATGAAAAACACCTTATTTGGTTGTCTGGTTTGTTCTTTACATTACAAAATAGAGGTTAAATGGTAAGCCTCTAAGGATAACAGTCTATGCATAGATACAACTTATATACAGTTGAATGAGTCTACTGTTTTCATGTCTGGATCAGTTTATATATTATTAAAAAATTAATAAATAAAAGGGTTTTAAGTTGTTTGGATCCACTCTATACAAATGAACACAAACTGGAGACTGAACTCGACATCTATACATGGCAGTGTTGCAGTCTGGCTCTAATATTAATTCTATGTTGTGAGAAATCATCTCGCAAATGAACGAGATCTCTGATTTCTTTCATAAATATCGACCCTCAATACCAAAATAAATGCATTTATACAAATTTCTGAAAGTTTAAAATTTTTGCAGTCTTGATTCAAAGAATGGGAATTACTCATTTCATACGGATTTATTTTTATCTGTGGCTGACCTATTTCAATTGGTCTTTAAATACCTTCATAAGTTTCTAAATTAAATACGGGTTTAAATATGGATATAACTTACACACTATAGTTAAAGGTTAATGATTAACCTCGCATATTTACATACTTTAGACCTTTATTTATCAAGAAATTGACATATGTACACACATCATTTTACGTTTTTAACTGTGATGATGTAACACATGTAATTTAGGTATTATCTTAATTCAAGGTTGATGAAATACCTTTTATACACTGACTTTATCAGAAATTATCTAAATACACTTACTTTTGGATCTTGTATTAATTAAAGGTTGATGAGATAGATAACTGATACACTTATTTCTAAGGTCTCATCTTAATTAAGGACTGAGGACAAACCTTACAAACTCTATTTTAAGACTTTCTCTCAATAAAAGAATTTCCTTGTCTCAGCGAACATGGCAATGGCAGCTTTAATGGCGGCTGACCAAGGCATCAACCCGTCCGCATACCGACATTGGGCCTTGTGTCAGATCCACTACGCTCTTGGGGACACCGGCTTTAGCTACGTGGTTGGCTTTAATAGTACTGGACGATGGCCACTGCGCCCTCATCACCGATCCAGGTTCAGTTCATGTTCATGTGACATTAAGACAATCTGTACTGCCTGTAATATTTTCATTACCTTTACTATCTGCGATCATTTTACAACTCATACTACTTGAAATCTTTTCACAACCTGTTCTACTCGCAGTCTTCTCACTGATACTGCCACGAAATTCTAGTCCTTTTCTCTCGACTTATAAACAAAATTTCCAGGCCAGTCAAGGTATCCTGTGAGCAACAGTTCAAAACACAGTAGTTAGGATCATGTTGACAGCACCAAACACTGACCAAGGCATTTACATTTCCACAATATCTGCTGCCCATCGGTCCATAGTAGAATCAAGTTCTTTGTCCTCAAATCATGAAATTTGTCAGTATTATATTATGTTTCAGCTCTCTTTGTCCTCAAATCATTACTGTCAGCTTTATATTATATTTCAGCTCGTGTGGTAAAATCAGGATGTTTATTAACATTATAGAATGTTTATTTATGTCTTCATATCTTGATGGCCTTATAATATGTTTATTTATGTCTTCAAATCATGGTGGCCTTATAATATGTTTATTTATGTCTTCAAATCATGGTGGCCTTATAATATGTTTATTTATGTCTTCATATCTTGATGGCCTTATAATATGTTTATTTATGTCTTCAAATCATGGTGGCCTTATAATATGTTTATTTATGTCTTCAAATCATGGTGGCCTTATAATATGTTTATTTATGTCTTCATATCTTGATGGCCTTATAATATGTTTATTTATGTCTTCAAATCATGGTGGCCTTATAATATGTTTATTTATGTCTTCATATCTTGATGGCCTTATAATATGTTTATTTATGTCTTCAAATCATGGTGGCCTTATAATATGTTTATTTATGTCTTCATATCTTGATGGCCTTATAATATGTTTATTTATGTCTTCATATCTTGATGGCCTTATAATATGTTTATTTATGTCTTCAAATCATGGTGGCCTTATAATATGTTTATTTATGTCTTCATATCTTGATGGCCTTATAATATGTTTATTTATGTCTTCAAATCATGGTGGCCTTATAATATGTTTATTTATGTCTTCATATCTTGATGGCCTTATAATATGTTTATTTATGTCTTCATATCTTGATGGCCTTATAATATGTTTATTTATTTATGTCTTCAAATCATGGTGGCCTTATAATATGTTTATTTATGTCTTCATATCTTGATGACCTTATAATATGTTTATTTATGTCTTCATATCTTGAAAGCATTTTATATTATCTTTCAGTTCGTGTCCTAACCAGCCTGCGCTGTGCGGTCCTCAAATTATGAGCAGCAAAGAACCAAACGTGCATACATTGTATGGCGCTTTAGTGGGCGGACCAGGTCAAGGAGACGACTACACTGACGATCGAAGCAACTACGTCAACAATGAAGTTGCCTGTGATTACAATGCTGGTTTCCAGACTGCAGTAGCAGGTGTGTAGAACTTTCAAGTGTTCTTTGAACGACAGTGTTCATAAATGGGATTTTCTTGTTGAGAAATATAAATAATTTTGACGCTTTTTAACAATCTCTGCTTTCTAACATTATTACACATGTAACCGTTAACTCACACCCATTTTCCTTGTTCTGTTCCTCAAAATAGTTCCCCTCTGCTCAGCGTTTCTTCCAACCCTACAGACCCTATTTCGCTAACCTATTTTTGTACTCTCATTCCCGTCCTATTTCACGTTCTTTTCTCTTTATGTATCAACCTTCTTACCATTTTTATTTTTCCACTTCTTTCTACACTCTCTTTCACTACCTCTTTTCCTCCCTTTACAGGGAGGAACTGTACAGCGCACTAATTTTCCTACCCACTTTTCAGTTCTATTACCTTAAAATCTTTTCATTTGATTCTCCCATTCTATGTCCGTCTGTTTTCTACCCTAGATTTCCTTATCCTTTCACTAGTTTTCTACCCTAGATTTCCTTATCCTTTCACTAGTTTTCTACCCTAGATTTTCTTATACTTTCACTAGTTTTCTACCCTAGATTTCCTTATCCTTTCACTAGTTTTCTACCCTAGATTTCCTTATCATTTCACTAGTTTTCTACCCTAGATTTCCTTATCATTTCACTAGTTTTCTACCCTAGATTTCCTTATCCTTTCACTAGTTTTCTATCCTAGATTTCCTTATCCTTTCACTAGTTTTCTACCCTAGATTTCCTTATCCTTTAACTAGTTTTCTACCCTAGATTTCCTTATCCTTTCACTAGTTTATCCAATCTTATGTCGTCCTATTTCCTTATGTTCTACTATTCACATCACATGTCACACTATTTCCCTATTTTATGTCACACTATTCCTCATTTTATGTTGCCCTACTTTCCTATCTAGTCTCCCTATTTTCTCACCCTTTGTCCCAATATATTTCCCCATCCAATGTTCCACTATTTTCGCCATTCTGTTTCCAAACCCTTTTTCCAATCCATTTTCTATCCAACCCCTTTTTCTGCCATCTTTCCTATTTCTGACCCTATCCCAGTACTAATGATATAGGAATGATTTATTTTTTTACATTGATCCATATTTTCTTAACTTATTAAAGCCTCACATTGCGTTCATTTTTACTGTTTCATGAATGTCACATATATGCATTTTCCTCCTTGGTGTTTCATGAATGTTATATGATTTTCCTTCATGCATTTTTAACACTGCTCATATTTTAACCATGTTAGTGTTTCATGAATGTTACTTTTATTATATATTTCCCTCGTATTTTTCAGCACTGCGATCCTTGCTTATAAGGGGAGAACACCCAGAACAGACGGGAACTATTACTTGCCCATACCAATAAAAATTCAGACAATATGCGTTTACGGAAATAAACTTTCCAATGACTTTTAAAAAATACATTATTGTTATTGTTTGTACACATTCACATCTACACAGACAAACAAATAAATATAAACAAATATACTTCCACACTCGAGAAACATCAAAATTTATATTTACTATATGTTGCAGGTCGTTTTACAATTTTAATAGATGCTAAAATATTCACATTTTGTTATTGACATAAAACTATATTAAAGATCATTTGAAAAGCTGAATTACTGAATTAAATTGTTAATAAAATTGAACTTCATTCCTATAAATAGTAAGTGGCAGACATATTAGCATTAAAAAATACATTATAAATTTTATAACAATACATTTATAATAAACTTAAGAGTCGAATTTGGAGAATTAATTTTACAAGGACAGTAAATATAGATATATTAAATAAGTAATAAAAGAATTGTTGAACAATATGCAACGATCTTCATTACAAAAATCAGATACATTATTTTTAATGCCACCTGTTCATTGTTCGTGTTCTTGTATTTTTTTTAATGCCACCTATTCATTGTTCATGTTCTTGATTTTTTTAATACAGTGGCTGAGTAAATTTGCCCGTCCCTAGTTCTAAACATAACGGTTATATAATTTGTTAAATGTCAATGTGATATGACCTTCGAGGACTGCGCCAGATTGAAAATAACAACTCATGTAAAGAATATGTTAGAACTTGCTGATGTAATCCAAACCCATTCCAAGTGGATGAGTAATTTTTCTGACTAATAGTCCCACATTTGTTGATAACAATTTCATCCAATGGCGATAGACCAAAAGTTACTTTGTTGAAGAAAGTTCTGTATTCTAATCACTTTAATTTTATTTTGATGATTATGACTCAAGTCCAGTCATAAAGATGATCATTAACTTATGGTAACATTTCGTGCGTGTTTCCTATTGATCTTTGATTTGAATTGGAGAATGCTTTATGGAATTAAACCATTATTTCTGTGTTCATTAATTTGATTATGTTGTATATTATCCTTGTGAATTTTTATTGAAGCTATATTTTTATGTTGCGTGTATATCAGGCAATAAATATTGTTGCAGGATTTGTAAGTTGACAATGGGACAAGAGAGGAAGGAGTTTAGAGATGAAATATGCCTGAAACCTAGCACTGCCCTTGATTTGACTTTTGCAGAGGGAAGCATACGTTTTGATGTTTGTAACCTTGTGTCTACTTTACCAGATTCAGATTGTTGTGTGTATCCAGTGTTGCCATCGAACTTATCAGTAATCATGTTCAAAAGCCAATAGGACGGAAATTGAGGCTTGAGTTTGACCTTGAGAATTCACAAGATTTTTTAACATTCCTCATGGTGTGCTTGAGTAGTGCACACAAAATTCTTGAAACATTCCTCGTTACGTGCTTTTGAGAGCGCATACGAAGTTCTGAACGATTCTCCACGGTGTGCTTTGATAGCACATCAAAGATTCTGGAACAGATGTGTAATGTGCCTAGAAGTGGTATGTTGGACCGTCATCTAATAAGAAAGAAAGTGACTTGTTGCAAACCTTGTGATTGTAAACACCCGCTATCGACAGCTGCCATCATTCAAAAAGGTTATGTACATTGACTATAATTATCTCTCTAAAATTCCCCTATCATTTCTATGATGAGGCTATATATGTGAACTTGATTTAACATGGAATGCTAAACTTAGTTTTTCGTCTTTTTCTCCCAGAGCTTTCGTTCTGGCTTGCAAGTATTGTACAGAATGATTATGGAATGCTAAACTCTGACGTCATGACTTACAAGTATTGTACAGAATGATTATGGAATGCTAAACTCTGACGTCATGACTTACAAGTATTGTACAGAATGATTATGGAATGCTAAACTCTGACGTCATGACTTACAAGTATTGTACAGAATGATTATGCGGCCCGCGCTCGTCATTTTGTCAGTTATCCGGCCCACTGTGAAAAACGTTTGGTGAACCCTGCTCTAGGTTGATAAATGTTTCATAAAGCAGACTGAGTGGGGGTGGGGGTGAATGTGAAATTAAAAGGTAAGGACCATAGCATAATTCAGTCAATCAGCTAAACAAACTGAAATTCCTTCCTTACAATAACAACAACGTAACAGAAAAAACAAACTGAAATTCCTTCCTTACAATAACAACAACGTGACAGAAAAAACAAACTGAAATTCCTTCCTTACAATAACAACAACGTGACAGAAAAAACAAACTGAAATTCCTTCCTTACAATAACAACAACGTGACAGAAAAAACAAACTGAAATTCCTTCCTTACAATAACAACAACGTGACAGAAAAAACAAACTGAAGCTCCTTCCTTTCAATAACAACAATTAAACAACAACGTAACAGCAGCAAGAAACGATGTCACTTGTGACGTTAACAAGCCCGGCTTGGCTTATCTTATCTTTGAAATTCTTCTAGAAATGAGTGTTGGAAGTGTCAGGTGTCCGGCCAGTATTCAGCCGGTCCCTGAACTGCACAAGTTTACGGTAAGCAAGCAGTGCATAATATCTTATCTTTTTGTATTTAGATCTACATTTATAATTATTAATACTGGTCACAAACATGACACACTTAGAAAGTGAAAATTTAATTAATTCTATTCAAAGAAGTACACAAACTGGACACTGATAAAATGAAGACTAGAGCAATTAAACTATTTTTTTTTAGAGAGCAACTCAAAATGATACACAAAATGGTCTGAATCAGACATATGAAAGCACACAAATATGATACATTGCAAAATTCTTGTCATTTACGAAGCACTCGCAACGACACATTGACAAAATGAAAACAACTAGTTAGATTTGCAGAGAAAAACTAAAAAATGACATACTGACAAAATCTAGACATACAAGAATCTGTCTTACAGACTCACACAAAAAAAACTGAAGTAGCTATGACATGAAAACACGGCAACTGCCGCATAAAGTCAATAAATCAGTACGTGAGAGGGCATACAGTCAATAAATCAGTACGTGAGAGGGCATACAGTCAATAAATCAGCACGTGAGAGGGCATAAAGTCAATAAATCAGTATGTGAGAGGGCATAAAGTCAATAAATCAGTACGTGAGAGGGTATAAAATCTATAAATCAGTACGTGAGGGGGCATAAATGTTTCCCTGGGAAGCTGATCACGAGAAAGAAAGAATGAGAGTGAGAAAGAGAGTGAATGAGAGCCAAATGATGAAAAAGAATAAGAGAGTTATAGGGAACGTATGAGATTCAGATTCATTAGTTTATGGATTAGTTTTTTTCCCCTGTGTCCTTGGGGCAATAATTTTGTACATCTAACGTTATTTACAACTTTAGTAAAAATGTATGATTTAAGAGCGTTTTATGTATTCATTTCTATGATTATTACAACTATAGTAAAAATGTAGGATTTAAGAGCGTTTTATGTATTCATTTCTATGATTATTACAACTATAGTAAAAATGTAGGATTTAAGTGCGTTTTATGTATTCATTTCTATGATTATTACAACTATAGTAAAAATGTAGGATTTAAGTGCGTTTTTACTTTTATCTATTAATTTCTATGATTATTACAACAGTCCATTATTCTTTACAATTAAATTAATTATAGACGTTATTCTTAATGTTAATTAATCATTGACGTGAGATTCAGATATACTATAAGCTACATATTTCATTGCCGTTGAACACAGGCACGAAATTAAATGTTGACACAATTAAAGTAATAATAATTGTAGACACAATCAAATATGAAATAATTGTAGACACGATCAAATATGAAATAAATGGAGACACAATCAAATATGAAATAAATGGAGACACAATCAAATATGAAATAATTGTTGACAAAATAGAGCAAGAAATGTTAACAGGGACAAGCAAGGCACGAGATGTTGACACAAGTAAGCAAGAAAGGAAATGTTGACACAAGTGAGCAAGAAATTAAATGTTGACACAAGTGAGCAAGAAATTAAATGTTGACACAAGTAAGCAAGAAAGGAAATGTTGACACAAGTGAGCAAGAAATTAAATGTTGACACAAGTGAGCAAGAAAGGAAATGTTGACACAAGTAAGCAAGAAAGGAAATGACACAAGTAAGCAAGAAAGGAAATGTTGACACAAGTAAGCAAGAAAGGAAATGTTGACACAAGTAAGCAAGAAAGGAAATGTTGACACAAGTAAGCAAGAAAGGAAATGTTGACACAAGTAAGCAAGAAATTAAATGTTGACACAAGTAAGCAAGAAATTAAATGTTGACACAAATGAGCAAGAAAGGAAATGTTGACACAAGTGAGCAAGAAAGGAAATGTTGACATAAGTAAGCAAGAAAGGAAATGTTGACACAAGTAATCAAGAAATTAAATGTTGACACAAGTAAGCAAGAAATTAAATGTTGACACAAGTGAGCAAGAAAGGAAATGTTGACACAAGTAATCAAGAAATTAAATTGTTTTAAACTCACTCTGTTTGCACAAGTTTGACATCTTATGGTGCCTTTGATTAATTTTTTAAACACCACTGTGTTTACACGTTTGACATCTTATGATGACTTAGTGATAGAAAGAAGAACATCTTACCTAGGTCTGGGAATTAGTGGCTATGATTAGCTATGAAAAGGGAATTTAGTGGCTAAGATTAGCAATGAAATAGGAATTTGTGGTTATGATTAGCTATGAAATGGGAATTAAGGGGCTGTGATTAACTATGAAATGGGATATTATGACTATGATTATCTGGATATGAGAAATCTTGGTCATGATAACCACTCTCACCTATTATTTTGCCCAACAGTTCGCGATGACTATGTCTGAGTGGAAGTGGCCCAAACTGTACATCTTGTTGATTGCGACCTGCACTTCATTTTTCACAGTCCTTGTTCACAGGGCAATTCTGTCTGCAGACCATGAGGAGGTCCAACTCAGCAAAAGAGCGCCACCGTACGGTTCAATTTGACAGTAAGACAGACCGACAAGAGGAATGAGAGACTACTATAGGCTTGAAACAGAGGAGTAGCAGACATATAGTGTGAAAAGAGAGTGACAGACATAGTGTGAAAAGAGAGTGACTGAAATATAGTGTGAAAAGAGAGTGACTGAAATACTAATAATTGGGTGATGGGGAGGGAGTGTCGAATCTAAACTGACAGCTGATAGATAAAGAGTAACGGACAAAGAAGATAATGATTTACCAAAGAGTATAGCAGCAATCAACACAGACAAGGAGTGAAAGACAGACGTAAATCAACAGTCAGAGACAGACCTAGACAAAGAGCGAAAGACAGACGTAAATCAACAGAGACAGACCTAGCAAAGAGTGAAAGACAGACGTAAAGCAACAGCGTCAGACAGACGTAAATCAACAGTCGAAACAGACCTAGACAAGGAGTGAAAGACAGATCTAGTCAAGAAATAATATGTATATATAATTAGTGTGAGCTATAGAAATAGAGATACGGGTGCAAAAAAAATGAGAGTGAGAGACAAAAGAAAGACAAGTAATATTATAACAAATTAAATAGAACTAAACGAAAAGGAAGAAAAAATGCATGATATACTGTAAGAGAGTGAAAGATAAAAGGAAATAGTTTGAAACTTATAAAGAAGCACAAAAAAAAATACCCATATTTCAATAATAGGAAACACAGAAAGAGAGTGAAGGACAAAAGGAGATAAATTAAAGTACAGAAAGAGAGCATGTCTGGGGAAAGAGAAAAAAAAGGAATGCAGAATTTTTAATATAAAGTTTTATTTCATATCCATTCGTTTTAAAGTTAATGTCTTTAAATTAAAGCATCATTACGAACAATATATTTTATTCCTTGTTAGGTATTGAATGTATACTGCCATGACCACATATACAGACTCCTTACTTCTAGTAACAGTAATAGCATGTGTACTTCACTCCATACTTCTGGTAACTGAGTCGATATATGCACTTGACCCCATAATTCTGGTAACCTGACATGTGTACTTGACCCCATTATTCTGGTAACACTGTCATGTGTACTTGACCCCATACTTCAGGGGGTATCGACATGTGTACTTGACCCCATACTTCAGGTTACAGTGTCGACATGTGTACTTGACCCCATACTTCAGGTAACAGTGTCGACATGTGTACTTGACCCCATACTTCAGATAACAGTGTCGACATGTGTACTTGACCCCATACTTCAGGTAACAGTGTCGACATGTGTATTTGACTCCATACTTCTGGCAATTGTGTTGACATGTGTATTTGACTCCATACTTCAGGTACCAGTGTCGACATGTGTACTTGACTCTATACTTCTGGTAACAGTATTGGCATGGGTATTTACTCTATACTTCTGGTAACAATGTTGGCATAGGTATTTACTCCATACTTCTGGTAACAGTGTCGACATTTGAACTTGACTCCATATTTCTGGTAACAGTGTGGACATGAGATTTGACCCCTTACTTCTGGTAAAGGTGTCGACATGGGAATTTTATTCCAATCTTCTGGTAGCACTGTCGAAATGGGTATTTACTCCATACATCTGTTAGTAATATCTACATGTAAATGACTCCGTATTTTCGGTAATACTTTAGAAATGTTTACTTGACAACATAGTTTTGGTAGCAATTTCATATTGCGTACCGAATCATAGTTTTGGGTAGCAATTTCATATTGCGTACCGAATCATAGTTTTGGTAACAATTTTTAGAATTGTAAATATCTAGATTAGTAAGATATTTTGTTTAATTTCTTTTTTTTGTTGTTTGTCGTTGACTTATGTATATTAACAACCTAGTAACCGTTAGTTTAAATTAATATTTCCTATAATTTATACAAAGGGTTTTATAATTTTATTAATTGCTAAAATATTTATTTATTTTCTCTTGCTGAATGCGTTTCTTACTAAGACACGATTATGTGTGACTGAATGCTTGCAACCGTGAAACGGGTCTTTCATTACTGATCGTTGTTGTATCCAATCATAGTAGTGCTTCATTTGGAGAGGCACTGTCAGTGCAAGCCATTGGCCAGCAAATGGTGATGGAGATAAGGAACAGAGCTGGGCAAGTAACTAACCGCGCTCACCTAGCAACCAACAATTCAGCAGATAATGGTGAATATCAATATTTCAACTAGTTAACCATTTGTCACGTTGCGTTCGCATAGCGAAAAATATATTTTAAAATAATAAATGACATCTTCAAAAATATATCGCAGTCATTTCTTTCCTATCCTACAGCTGCTGAGTGTCGTAGTAATCATGGCGGTGAGATCTGTTACGAATGGCAAGATGATGGCAAAGAACTGCGAATATCTAGACTGCAGAATGTCAGCAGTGACGTGGAATGCTTTGACTTCAAGTGGAGTGTCCTCTCTTGCGTGTCACAGGCCTTTCAGGACTGTTTCAGTCTTGACTACGCTCACTGGTATGGCGGGTTCGAAGATTACAATCAGTACTGGCCAATGAACGCCATGCAGCATTCTCTGGCACCGTATGTTGCCGGAGACACTTGGAACCAACAATATGGCGATGTCCTGGAGCGATTATTTGTGTCATCGAATGGGTTCGGTATTTTCGTGTACCCGGATGTTCCCCTGTACTTGAGCTTTAACGAAAACGACGATAAACGAATATGCCTGGCTGCCAAATACGACAGATATCCGTATTTTACCAATGATAGAAGACCCCCTTTTCTCCATTATGAAATATGTCAAGGTTCTAATATACTAGATATTTGGAAGGACATGACAAAGAGGCACGTGCAAAAGCCACGTGACATTCCAAACGAGAGTCTCATTCGAAATGCAATTTGGTCAACATGGGCAATATACAAAGGGGACATAAACCAAACTAAAGTACTAGAATTTGCCCAACAAATTCATGATTATAACTTTCCTTGTTCACAGATTGAAATAGATGACAACTGGACTCCAAAATATGGGGATATAGATTTTGATAAAAGGAAATTCCCAGATCCTAAAGCTATGATAGCAGAACTCACGCATATGGGGTATCGCACTACTGTATGGATGCATCCTTTCTTCAACATGGATTCGGAAGCAGCGATATATGCCGCCACCAAGGGTTACCTTCTTCGAGGTAAATAATAATAATAATAATAACTTTTCATAACAGTTGCACGTGAATTATATTGCATTATGCAAATTTTAAAGGAAGCACAGTAAGTTTACAATTTCATACTTATTATCAAACACTGTAAAAACGTTATCGTCTTTACTGTGCAGTGAGGTTATTTTCTGTGTATAGTGCCTTTGTTTCCTGTATAAGTGTATAGTGCCTTTGTCTTTTTATATAGTGTCTTTGTCTTCCTGTACAGTGTGGACATTATCTTCTGTGTATAGTGACTTTGTCTTTTTATATAATGTCTTTGTCTTCCTGTACAGTGTGGACATTATCTTCTGTGGATAGTGCCTTTGTCTTTTTATATAGTGTCTTTGTCTTCCTGTACAGTGTGGACATTATCTTCTGTGTATAGTGACTTTGTCTTTTTATATAGTGTCTTTGTCTTCCTGTACAGTGTGGACATTATCTTCTGTGTATAGTGACTTTGTCTTCCTGTATAGTGTGGACATTATCTTCTGTGTATAGTGACTTTGTCTTCCTGTATAGTGTGGACATTATCTTCTGTGTATACTGTATAGTGATGTTATATTCTATGTATGGTGACTGTGGTATGTGTGTATGAAATGTGAGTGGAGAGAAAGAAAGAAGAATAGTTAAATTTTTCTTTAATTGTTTCCTCCTTCACTTGCTAAAGTTTTAACCCTATCTTTTTGTTCATACGCACACACACCCTCCTCACATGTACGAAGACGCACAATAAAATGATACGTCACGAATGTATAACCTTATAACTAATAATATTTAATATTAATTCTAGCTCCAAACCCTTAAATTCCCCTTTTACTAACAAGAGGACCTTGTCCAGTTTTAGAGGCACCTAGATATCAGGTTTTCCTGCAAGAGCCGAAACTCTAAATATCGGTCAACAGATCAAAAAGATTCCTTTCCTAGAGTCATAAACAGGAGACCAGAGACTAAAGTCACACCATGATCAAATTAAAGGGAAACCCCAGAAAATGAACGAAGGATTATTGGTTTGAAGGAAACTTAAGGTTATTATTATTATTATTATTATTATTATTATTATTATTATTATTATTGCCTCTTTCTACGACTTCTGTTTGACTGTCGGTTGTGATCCAAGGTCTCGGAATCTTACCAAGATTCTGGGAGATCCAAGGTTTTACGGAGGATGTCGGCACTTCCGAGGAGCGCTGCTTTGAGTAGTGGAGCGAGTCTGTGGTTTCCAGGGAGTTTATTGAGATAGCCTTCCAATTCAGATGTTATGTTCCCCAAGGCGTTATTATTATTAATTATTATTATTATTATTATTTTTTAAAGAAGATGGACCGCATGTCACAATAGCTTTCTCTTTTTGGTACAGTGATGTTGTTTTAAGTGATACTGTTGTGTTCAGTGTACAGTGCTCTTTTCTTCCAATTATAATGAAGCTGTAAGATATGACTAGATACATGGGACTAGATACATATGACTAGATACATGTGACTAGATACATATGACTAGATACATGTGACTAGATACATATGACTAGCGATGTTGGTTCGGTGCATACCATTCACTACTCGTACCAGACATTTCACATGTGAACTAAGCCACAAAATGATTTGTTTGGTTGAACAACATCCATCCGATAGACAAGTACCATGGCTCACCCCCAAACCCATTCAGTTATATCTAGACAGGTGACAGAATGAAGAGAAAAAGTGATGAATGAAGTGGTTATTGTACTGAGACCATTAGTTGCATTGGAAAATTAAATTAAAAAATAACCGAGAGAACAATTTTTATAATTATCACAATACACATGCACTGAACTTCAATTATTATAAGTGTGTGATAGAATCAAACTGATTGTGGCTATAATTCACACTTCAATTATTATAAGCTTGTGATAGAATCAAACTGATAGTGGCTATAATTCACACTTCAATTATTATAAGTGTGATAGAATCAAACTGATAGTGAAAAAAATAAATATATAATTTTTAAAAAAAACAAACAACGATAACACGCACAATCACAAACCTCAAACTCGCTGGTCTAATGCAAGCGGTACACACATCAACACACACAAGGCGGCTGTGAAAAAACCCTAAGAGGAAAAACAACAACAACAACAACAACACACACACACACACACACAACACACGCACAATCACACGGCCAGACACGAAGATACAACACAACGCACGAACACCACACCCCACCCTCCCTGAATACAAGAGATAGGAGGAAGGCCCCACATGAATCTACCAAGAACTGAAAACATCCAAAAGATGAAAAGTTCTAACGCAATCCCTGTGCTCGCACTGTTAGCGGAACAACAACAACAAACTGATAGTGGCTATAATTCACACTTCAATTATTATAAGTGTATGATAGAATCAAACTGATAGTGGCTATAATTCACACTTCAATTATTATAAGTGTATGATAGAATCAAACTGATAGTGGCTATAATTCACACTTCAATTATTATAAGAGTGTGATACAATCATTCTGATAATGACCATAACTCTAACTTCAATTACTATAAGTGTGTGATACAATCAAACAGATTGTGGCCATAACTCACATTTCACTTATTGTGTTATACATTCAAACTTATAATTGCCATAACTCAACACTTCATTTATTATAAGTGTGTGATGATACAATCAAACTGATATTTGTCATAACTCACACTTGAATTATTACAAGTGTGTGATAGAAACTGATAATAGCGATAACTCACACTTCAATTATTACTAGTGTGTGATGCAATCAAAATGATAATGGCAATAACACACAACGTTTGTTCTCTATTCAAGGAGTAAGACTAGCACTTTGCATTTTTACAGTTCATTTAGTAATATGGCATCATTAAAGTGACCCTATCATAAGTGTTTAGTGACGCCGCAAGTGTACATTGACGTTATCGTAAGTGTATAGTGACGCCATTAAGTGTACACTGACGTTATCTTAAGTGTATAGTGACGTTCTCAGTTCTCTCCCCTAAACTCAATTATAGTATCAATCTTTACTGAAACTTGTTTCTCTGTTTTCTGCTGATCATCACAGTTCTCTCCCTAAACTCATTCAGAGTATCAGTCTTTACTCAAACTTCTTTCACTGCTTTCTCCAGATCATGACAGCCCCCCCCCCCTCCCCCGCTAAAGCTCACTCAGAATATCATGTTGTCTTTACTGAAACTTGTTTCACTACTTCCTGCTGATCTCTTCAAACACCGACACAATTGTCTTTAAAGAAAGTTGACTTCGCTGATGTCACGCAAATTAAATACAATTCTCTTTTCTGGTTTCTTCTTGCAGCACTGGATAGCCCATTACCAGCATTAGTGTCATGGTGGCGAGGTGCTGTTTCTACAATCCTCGATACTACTAACTCTGAAGCTGTGGAATGGTATCTCAACAAAACACGCTTTCTACATAGCTCTTATAACATCACATCCTTTAAATTTGACGCAGGAGAATCCAACTGGTTGCCTCACAGTTATTCATCCAAGGTAGATATCAGTAATCCTGATGAGTACAGTCGTCGATACATTGAGATGGCTTACAAGTGAGTTGATCTTGGACATTTTTCCCTCTCTATGTACAGCTCTGCGACGATGTATTGTTTATTAGAAAAGTGAGAATCTCTGCTGGACAGCAAAGCGTGACTATATAACAATAACTGCTAGTGAGCAGTAAAGAGAAAAAAATGGGTGCGTCAGTGGCGTAGGGGTTTTAAAAGATTTGTAAAAATAAAACCCTAACTGGTCAAGCACAGGTCCACCCACACTTCATCGGTGTCGGTCACGAATATTCACGTTTAAACAACATTTAAAACATTACAATTACTAACGGCTGACGTCAAGAGTATTTACGTTTAAACAACATTTAAAACATTACAATTACTAACGGCTGACGTCAAGAGTATTCACGTTTAAACAACATTTAAAACATTACAATTACTAACGGCTGACGTCAAGAGTATTCACGTTTAAACAACATTTAAAACATTACAATTACTAACGGCTGACGTCAAGAGTATTCACGTTTAAACAACATTTAAAACATTACAATTACTAACGGCTGACGTCAAGAGTATTCACGTTTAAACAACATTTAAAACATTACAATTACTAACGGCTGACGTCAAGAGTATTCACGTTTAAACAACATTTAAAACATTACAATTACTAACGGCTGACGTCAAGAGTATTCACGTTTAAACAACATTTAAAACATTACAATTACTAACGGCTGACGTCAAGAGTATTTACGTTTAAACAACATTTAAAACATTACAATTACTAACGGCTGACGTCAAGAGTATTCACGTTTAAACAACATTTAAAACATTACAATTACTAACGGCTGACGTCAAGAGTATTCACGTTTAAACAACATTTAAAACATTACAATTACTAACGGCTGACGTCAAGAGTATTCACGTTTAAACAACATTTAAAACATTACAATTACTAACGGCTGACGTCAAGAGTATTCACGTTTAAACAACATTTAAAACATTACAATTACTAACGGCTGACGTCAAGAGTATTCACGTTTAAACAACATTTAAAACATTACAATTACTAACGGCTGACGTCAAGAGTATTCACGTTTAAACAACATTTAAAACATTACAATTACAAACAGCTATGACGAGACCCCCAATCCAACCTGACAAAGATATGAAAAAAAAAGAAAACGAATACTCGTGAACTTGGGGATAAAGTAGAAAAATCTTTATAAGGAAAAAGTAATGGTGGCTGCAAGAATTTATAATGAAATTAATCACAAAGACACGAGTGTGCCATTAGTGTTCTCAGTGAGGCTTTGTATTCACAATGTGGCTGAAAAGGAGTCTGTGTATATTTTTGACTCTCTGGACTTGCCAGGCTGATTGCAGGCTAACTAGCAGGGTGGTGGTTCTCACGACCCAGTCAGGTGTGTGGTGCAGGCTGGGAGCTTTGCATCCGTCTGTGTGCGTTGAAGAGCGATAGCCGGCCTTGGCCTGTTCTACCCACTCGTGAGGCGCAGGACGGGGTAGGTAAAGTAGGATGCCGATGGTAGGGATGTGATAGATAAAATGCCAATTCTTTCTCAGCAAAAAGACCTTTTCACCAGTGTCATTTCTGGGAGTGGATAACAGGATTGTCCTATTGTGACTGCGTCCTCTAGACTCTCAACCCTGGGGTGATTTTCCGCGCGAATAGGGACAGTTACGTGGTCACTCTGGGTAAATATCCGGGATGTTATTACAACCTGACCCAGAAGAAGGACCAGGCTGGATAACATCGCCAAGGCCTCTTACAAGAGGGGAGATGGCATGTAGATGCGAAGACGCGAGACCTAAGGTTCGGCCTACTCTACTTAGGGCCCGTGAGTTTGACAAGTTGGTTCTAAAGCTAGATCTAAGATTTGGCCTATTCTACTTATGGCCTGTGAGTTTGACAAGTTGGTTCTAACGCTAGATCTAAGGTTTGGCCTACTCTACTTAGGGCTCGTGAGTTTGACAGTTGATTCTAACACTAGAGTTAAGCGGCCAGGTCTCGTATTGTGATGATTCTAACACTAGAGTCAACAAGATGAATGCGACCAGGTCTCGTACTGTGATGATTCTAACACTAGAGTCAAAACGATGAATGCAAGTTAAGCGACCAGGTCTCGTACCGTCACAGACATGTGACTGATAGTAAGACAGTTGGCACATCTTTTCACAGCACCGACCATAATGACTGCAGCTGACACCGCAACAACCACTTCGACCAGAGCGAGTCCCTCCTGTGAAGGTTTTTTTTTTTTCCAGACAGACTTGTAGCTTGTAGGTTACAGTTAGTCCTTGTTGCGAATCGAGGTAGACATACATGTAACGAGTCCCTGTTGTGAGTCGAGGCAGACAGGCGTGTAGGTTATATATATCGAGACCTGCTGTTAAGTCACTACGTCATTTGAAAATTGCCAATTAAGTAATACTGCCACTATTTCAGTTGAAATCTGTTAGTTATGTGTCACTTGTAAATTTAGTAGTTACCTAATACTGTCTATTATGTCGCTCATAATTTGTTAATTTTATAACAATGTTCACTACGTCACTTGCAATGTGTTAATTGCCCACTATGGAAACTTGTAATTTAGTAGTTATACAGCACTGCACATTACGTTACTTGTAATGTATTAGTTATACAGCCCTGCCCATTACATCACTTCTAATGTGTTAATTATGCAGCACTGTCCATTATGGCACTTGTAATGTATTAGTTGTATAGCACTGCCCATTACGTCACTTGTAATGTGGCGTTATATAGCACTGCCCATTACATCACTTATATTGTATTAGTTATATAGCACTGCCCTCTACGTCACTTGTAATATACTAGTTATGTAACACCGCCCATGGCCTCAATTGTAATTTATTAGTTAGCTATGTAACACTACGTCATTTTAATTTATTAGTTATGACACTGCTTACTACGTCATTCGTAATTTATTAGTTATGTTACACTGCCCACTACGTCACTTGTAATGTCGTGCTACAGCGCAGACCCAGACACGAGAAGTCAAGAGGTACGTGTCGGTGTTCGTAGTCAAGACAAGCCCATTATGTTTCGCATGTTGGATCGTCAAACTGGCTGGGGATACCACCGCGCCATAAAGACCCTCATCCCGTGTGCTCTGA
The DNA here is from genome assembly GCA_028829895.1 of Sinotaia quadrata. Classification (NCBI taxonomy): domain Eukaryota; kingdom Metazoa; phylum Mollusca; class Gastropoda; order Architaenioglossa; family Viviparidae; genus Sinotaia; species Sinotaia quadrata. Next base: position 58,658,641 of record CM054179.1, read on the forward strand.
CTTTTGGGATTATTGGTTACCCGTTTATTTTACCGGATTTGATCGGGGGAAATGGGTATGATGAAGAATGTATCGACTGCACGATCTACCCAGAAGCAGAGCTCTTCATTCGATGGTTGCAGGTTGGTTGTTGAAAAGTGAATGTAAGCTTTGTCTTTATACTCTTAGAACTTTTAAAATTTGACTCTATACTCTTAAAACATTGTATTATGTATTGTTGTCAAAGTGAATGTAAGCTTTGTCTTTATACTCTTAGAACTTTTAAAATTTGACTCTATACTCTTAAAACATTGTATTATATAGTGTTGTCAAAGTGTGTTCGTGGCGAGAATTTAAGTTTTTAGTATACTCTTAAAATCTTGTATTGTCTGCAGTTTGACTCTTTAGAAACACGTATTGGTATTAAAAGTATACCTATGTTTGGTGTCATTATTAGAAGTACAATAACCGGGGTGGGCGGGGATTTTGTTGTTATTTGTTGTAACCATCATTAGTAATTTACTAATTTATCCGGTGAACCACTTCCCTGTTTATTAGTTATTTTGGAAGGCTACTCGCTTAAGGGAGGTTAACATTTAGAGTCTGTGTCAATCCTTTGTCTCTCCCTGGGTATGAAATAACATTCCTCAAATTCTGACTGTTCTCATACATTAGTGTTCCATTCCATTCGCTATTATTCTTAGTAACCAAACAACTCAAGTCGAGCTTTGTTTTTTCTATAACATTTAGTTTAGTAAATAAGTAACAATACATGGTATTATAATCATGATCAGTACGATAAAGGACAGGTTATAGAAATGATACTTGAAAGTCTGACACAAATCATCTGCCTATTTCATGGTACTTACGAACCAGTGAACATTTACGAGTGAACATTCAGAGTATCCATTGTTGGTATCAAGAGTATGTCAATGTTATTTTGCAGTGGCGTTAACTATTGCCCCTGCAACCCCCGCAGTGTTCGGGGGTCTTTCAACTAAAAGGGTTAAATATTTGTTCCTTCCAAAAGAAAATTGTACTTGAAATTTGGACAATATACACATACGTTTTCGCAGGGCTAACGACAGATTGATTCTCTGTGGAGCGGAGAAAGAGGGGGGGGGTGATTTGCGTGCATGTACGAGAGAGTGTGTGTGATGTATATGTAAAAATGGAGTTTTTTGTTTTTCGGGGGGTGGTGGTGGTGGCAGCATTCAAAGTTACGCTACTGTTGTCTTGTAGTGATTTAAAAAGTACATCTCTGTTATCTTGGGTTGATATTAAAAGTACACTAATAAAGTCTTGGGTTGATATTAAAAGTACATTAATAAAGTCTTGGGTTGAAATTAAAAGTACAGTTGTCTTGTGACGGTATTCACAGAACGTCACTTGTGTCTTGTGTTGGTATTAAAAGTATGCCAATGGTGTTTTGTGTTGGTAACAGAAATTTACATTAATCATTTTGTCGTAGTAATAATGAGTAATTGAATAGAAGAAATCTTCATTTTGTAACAGCCTTCTATCAGATGAAGAAACACGTTTGCATTCTTGCCTTTTGCTGGATGAAATAACGCTTTTTTGTCTTCTTTGCCTCTGAGATACCCAGATGAATATGCTTTGCTGTTTAAGCATATCATTCAGGGCAAACTTTCTCATTCATTTCATGCAGCGTGAGGTGACAGTTCTGGACGTACGGAATAGCGGTTTACAAGATAGATAGATAGATAGATAGATAGATAGACTACACACATAGAGCAGAATGCAGTTATAATGCAATTAAAATGTGATTAAATCATATTTCTAAAATATTCATTTTTTGTTTAGTTGGTAAATAAAATCTCAAATGTGAAAATGTATTTTGTTTAGGTTAATACATTTCTGCCATTCATCCAATTCTCTGTGGGTCCATGGGTCTACAATGACACCGTCGTTTCCATTACGCGCAAATTTCTGGACTTGCGCAGTAATTACACGGACCGAATGGTCTCCCTTGCAAGGGAGGCTACGCAGACTGGCGCTCCCATCGTGCGCCCCTTGTGGTGGATAGCTCCCACTGATAGGGAATCTTTGACAAGCGACTCGCAGTATCTGCTTGGTGATGATCTTCTTGTGGCACCGGTGTTAGAACAGGGTGCGAGATCACGTGATGTATATCTTCCAGGCGGTACGTGGCGAGACGAATTGCATGGTGACATTTACACAGGTCCTCAATGGCTCATAGGGTATTCTGCAGGCATCGATGAACTGCCATATTTTCAACGAATATGATTTCATCTTGTCTCGAAAAGATCGCTTTCTAATAAAAACAGTTCTTAAATGAGTGAATCTTAATTATTAATTTATTTGAATGAGTCAAAGCAGGTAGTATAATATCCCAATTACTCATACCTAGTAGTATAGCATTTGCACAAAACAGAACAAATATCATAGAAATGAGATATGGTTAGAGCATGAGTCAAGTCAAAACATACAGTAAAGCATCAGAACGAGTTACAGAAGATAGTATAGCGTTGAATAAACTACATCTAGGAGTGTAACATTAGAACAAGTTACAGAAGATAGTATAACAAGCCTCTGGTATAACATGAATAAATTGCAGCTAGGAGTATAACATCAGAACAAGCTACAGAAGATTGTATAACTTATGAATAAGTTATAGCTAGGAGTGTAACATTAGACAAGCCAGTGCATGTAATTTAGCATTTCAGTGAGAGAGCAGGCAATTTTCCATTGGAACAAGAGCAGATATATATTATAATATAAGTTACATCAGACAAAATAGAATCTGATCAATTCAGAGCAGACAGCATGTTGTCTGAATATAGAGCAGGTAGAATAGCACCAGACTGAGACAGAGATGATAGTATAGTGTTTGACTGACAAAGATGACAGTATAGTATTTGACCAAGACAAATATGACAGTATAGCATTTTACTGAAACAAAGATGACGGTATAGTATTTGACTGAGACAAAGATGGCAGTATAGTATTTGACTGAGACAAAGATGACAGTATGGTATTTGACTGAGACAAAGATGACAGTATAGTATTTGACTGAGACAAAGATGTTATTATAATATTTGACTGAGATGACAGTATAGTATTTGACAGAAACAAAAATGATAGTATGGTATTTGACTGAGACAAAGATGACAGTATAGTATTTGACTGAGACAAAGATGGCAGTATAATATTTGACCAAGATGAAAATATAGTATTTGACAGAAACAAAAATGATAGTATAATATTTGACTGAAACAAAGATGAGAGTATAGTATTTGACTGACAAAGATGACAATATAGTATTTGACTGAAACTAAGATGACAGTATAGTATTTGAAACAAAGATGACAGAATAGCATTTGACTGAAACAAAGATGACAGTATAGTATTTGACTGAAACAAAGATGACAGTATAGCATTTGACTGAAACAAAGATGACAGTATAGCATTTGACTGAAACAAAGATGACAATGGTATTTGACTAAGACAAATATAACAGTGTAGTATGTTACTGAGACAAAGATGATAGTATAATAAATGTGTGAGCCAAAGAAAATGAGGGAGTGGGTGGGTGTAGGTGTGTGTGTAGTATAGCATTTGAATAAGACATAACAGGTAGTACTACATCAGAACAAGATAGAGTAGATAGGTTAACATTGGACTGAGTCAGATAACATAGTATTGCATCTTAGTGAATTCGAGCAGGTAGTATGACTTTGAATGAGTCAAGGTGGATAGTATGATATTTTGAATGAGTAAGAATGGGTAGTATGATTTTGAATGAGTAAGAATAGATAACATGGCATCAGAAGAAATTATAACAAACAATATAGCATCCGACCAAGTCTGAGATGGGAGTCAGCATTTGAATAAGGTAGAGCAACACTATTGCATCTGAACAAGTCAAAGCATTTAGAAAAGTAACTGAGCAAGACACCATCTCCTCGATACAGCTACTATAAATGACCTGTTCTGTTTGATTGGGAATGAGATTTCAGTTTAATTCTTCCAATGGCATGACAAAGAAAGAGAATATTTAGTATCACTTTAAATGATGTGATTTTAAATCTGCACATATACAACCAATAGAATGTTATAGTGATTGTCACCAGACAGCACAGAGAGTATAGGGTTGCTACACTGTAGAGTTATAATGATTGCCATCAGACAGCACAGAGACTATACGGTTGCTACAGTGTAGTGTTATAATGATTGCCACCAGACAGCACAGAGACTATGTGGTTTCTACATTGTAGTGTTATAATGATTGCCACCAGACAGCACAGAGACTATGTGGTTTCTACACTGTAGACTAGTGTAGTGTTTTACAATGATAGTTACCAGACAGCACATATGGTTGCTACACTGTAGTGTCTATGATTGTCACTAGATAGCAGAGACTGATGTACTATAATTGTCTAGCACATGCAGATGTTGTTAAGACAACAATACACATCACTTGTACAAAAATATTCTAGAGTAAATAATTCATGTTTTACTAATCAGTAAATTACATCAATCCTTACTAACAAAAGTTGCAATCATATAGGCTTACTGTATACCTACACTTCATATGCATAATAAAAGAATATACCTGCTAAGACAAATTCATAACAGAAAATGCTAAAAAATCATCTGGAATAATATCTTAACAAGAAGCAGAAGCAGTGGATAAAATCAGAAACATACTTCAATAAAAGATATGTGTTAAAATGATTTGAATGAAAGTAAAATAGCTAATAAATTTTGCATAAAATTTTCATGAAAATAGTTCTGAATTTTGAGAGAAAAATATAAAATAGTTCATCTTAGAATATATTTGACCTTTTTTAAAAAAAAAGTACAGCATGTTTATAGAGATTTTCAATCTAGACATCTTTAGAAACTGAAGAATACTGAGTTGTTTTGTTTTGTTTTGTTTTTAAATGGCAAGCCAGAGCAAGATTACAAATACCTTTATCTACAGCCTCAAATGTCATATCTTCTGCATGAAAAAAATGTCTGTACGAACATCTCTTACATGAATTTGATGGAAAAATCACTTGCAACTAGATTCCATTTTACTTGTTCTTTTAAGTTTTCATTGAGATTAATTTTAAGAAGTTCAGTCAGATAAAAACTGTTCACAAGCACACAATTACATTAAAAAATTGCACTGAATCTGGTATTGCTTACATCTAATGCTTACTCACAACAACAGTTGATACACACTTCTTTCAGAATATAATTATTAAATAATGTTTCTATGCAAAAGCTGTGAAATGTTAAAAGAAAATAGTCCTATTTGTAGCGATCTGAAGAAGTTAAGATTTATTTGTTAAAAATATCCAGTCAATAAAACCAGCTAAACTGTCAAGAACCATTCTTAGCTTATTACATAATCAAAACTGTGGATTAGTACTTTAAGAAAGAGATTTTTTTTCAATAGCTTTGTATGACTTATAAGTCCAACTTTTAAAATAGGGGACAGCATTAAATAAGGAATAAGAAAAATGCCACATTTTTCTTCAGTCCTCAGTGAACCATTAGAAGTAATTTTTAAGAGATCAGCAATGAGTAGTTATTTCCAGTGATTCATTTACAGTGACTGTTGGTTCATCCATTTGTAATTATGTGTGCAGAGCAATTGTGTCAGTGAGTGTTTGCACTTTGGCAATAACAATTAATGGTACAAGTATCTCTTGCACAAATATCATTGAGTGCTTGCATTTTGGAAACAAAAATTAATGGTACACAGCCCTTTATTCAGTGCACAAATATCATTGACTGCTTGCACTTTGGAAACAATAATTAATTGAAACACAGCACTTTATTCAGTATACAAATGTCAATGAATGTTTGCACTTTGGAAATAACAATTAATGGTACATCAGCATTTAAAGGCACCCATTTTTATTCAGTGTGCAAAAGATTGTCTAGAATGGATTGATGGGGAAAACCTTGGTTGAATCATTTCTTCAGTTTATATCACTAATCAAATAAATCAGACTAAAATCAAATGATAATTTGTATTGCTTGATACAGAATGTTTCAAAGACAATGAATATCTTTGGTACATATAATGAAAACTGACAAACATTTTCTTTTTACAGGATAAGAAAATGTTTCCCATTTGCTGTTACTGAAACATAGTTCAGTGCTCATTAGACTTTGCACTAAATGATGAATTGAAAAAATGGATGTTTGAAAACATATCATTCAGATTGAATTCAACAAACCAGAGAAGTGTCAACTCTGCAAAAACCATCTTTATTGAAAATGATCAGGTCACAAATTACTATAATCATAGGGAGGTAAATTCTGACTGTCAAAACAAAGTTCAACTTTGTCTCCATCTGACCTATGAATCTTTAAGTGAGAGGAAAACATTAGAAGAAACTGCACCCAGACCAACAATATTAAAAACATTGGTTGAAGCTGTACCTCAAACAATTGAAAAAGCACTGACTGAATGAACAAGACATAAAAACAATTGTAAAAACATTAAAGTGCACCCAAATCAATAAATAAATAAGCATTGTTGAATGAATTTAGACTTAATCAACTAACATGACATAATATAAATGTGATATTATCTCAAAGCCCAAATGCAATGCTCAAGTATTTCAATTATTGACACTAGTATTTTATCAGATTCTGCCAATCAGAAGAAATACAAAAGTGAAATTTTTACTAAAAAGCACTGATATTAGATTTGTTTCTTTTAATATATATTTTTTAAAAGTATGTGCAGAGTAAATAAAGTCTATTTTATTTTTGTGTTAAACTCCCAGAAGAAAATCAAAGTGAATGCATTTCCAGATCTAACCTTACATCATTTCCCTTCACAACAACAGCTTCCTAAAATAAAATATAGTCAGTTAGAAAAATCAACAGTCCATTGCTATGTTTGAAGTTATGGAGAACAACAACAAAAATCACATCTCTCTTATTGTCAATCACACTGGCACAGTTAAATGCAAATATATTTATTTATTATATTCATGAACTGTTAAAGATCATATTAAACAGGAATTCAAGTAATTTATATATATATATAAGCTGTTGCAAAATGAAGTAGCCAATACAAGTACAAATAACTTAAAACAGACAGCAGTACTCTTAGGGAAGTTTATCAAAATTATTTCTTCTCACAATTAGTTTAGAATCCAATGATTTGTTTTGCATTTCTCGACCTATTAAGTTCTTGTTAAAATAGAAGACTAAAGTGTGTTCCAAACTATATCAACTGCTATGATGAAACATTGCCTTAACTCTTATGATGCCCTTAGCAAGTTGAATGTCTTAGCTTGTTAATGAGATAGCTCAGCTAGTCAAATAAAACTGCCCTTTGTTTACTGCAAAGTTCACATCAGCATAGAAAGTTCATAACAAGCAGGCAAACAAAAGTATGGAATGGCTAATGCTCTGGACTAAAAACTGTTTCTTATGCAGTTATTATGGAATGGCTAATGCTCTGGACTAAAAACTGTTTCTTGTTTCTTATGCAGTTATTATGGAATGGCTTAATGCTATAGACTAAAAATTGTCTTTGTTTCTTATGTAAAGTCAGAAAGTAACAGTACAAGGCATTTTTGCATTCACATCACTCCTTCAATATTAAAAAGTACCTGTAACCCAATGTTGTCGCCAAACTCACATACTACAATTGCTTGTAATATATACATTACTTACATTTTTTTAAAAATATTCCACAAATAAACTTTAAATTGTTTATTTTAAAACAGTCAATAGGTTATGATTGTGGAATTGCAATTTAATTAGTAATTAGTTTTAATCTAGTAGTGTATGTCACCAATTCTTGCAAGTACATGGTACATTCATGAGCCCACAATTCACTGACATATGGTAATGCAAATTTACTTGGAATATACACCACAAATGATGTTAATGCAATAAAGGCCTTCAACCTTTAATTCCAATTTATGTATTCAAGTTGCTGGTAGTTATGTAGAGAATGAGATTTTGCTGAAAGTGACTAAAATTTAAATAGACAATCAAATATCACTGCCAGAAGTGTTGCACAGATGGATGTGTTTATAGTAAAAGTAATTAAAATTTAAATAGACAAACAATCAAATGTCACTGCCATAAGACAAGTGTTGCACAGACGGATGTGTTTATAGTACAAGTGACTAACCTCAGTCAAATGTCATTATCAGAAAACACTGTTGCACTGACTGACGGGTGTGTTAACACAGTATTGCAGAGAAAATGATTTGGCAAAGTGATTAAGATTTAAACAGGCATCAAATATCATTACCAGAAGAAAATTTTGCAAAGATGAGTATGTTAACACAGCTGCTCTGAAAAGAATAAAAACTTTTCACTTCGTTTTTCGTTTTTTAAATTTATTTTTAACAACTGTCACTAATCTTCTAGATTTCACATCAGATCACAACAGCATAGATCTTATCACTAGGCAATTAAACTACAAGTCACTGTAGTAACAAAGTCAATACAGTTAAACATTGCAAAGTTTAGTTTTTAAACATAATCCCTATTTCAAATTATGCTATCAATTTATCTAAATATTTAATCCAATCCTGATCATAATCTTTATTATTTGATTTGATAAAATGTTAGAATCACAAACTACAACAATGACTTTGAAAATACCATTCTTGCAGTAGAATTAGTTAGTATGTCAAATGGATATCAAGAAAGTTATTAAAACAAGCATTACCAAAAACCTTATTGATATAAAAAATAATTTGACAATATTCATTCTACTTATTTTGATGTTCAGAAGGCAAGGAAAAAACTATTTAAAAACTTTGCTTTTTAATGTGAGTTACAATCATTTTTGACAATCTTAACAGTTAAAAATTACTGGTCTGATAACTTTTGGAATGTTGAACTCAATTTTGAATATTGATGTTTAGTTTTGATAATGCAACAGTTTCTAATTACATGTATATCTGGACTGTCTGATGCTACAGTTTTTTGTTGGAAATATTACAAGAATAGAACATTAACACAAAATACATAGGATGAAATTTCCAAGTTAAAATTTTTTTAAAATTAGTGTTAAATGTTTCATTTAGCAATTGCAGATAAACAATTTCTACAATTTGAGGTATAAATAATGAACAATGTGATTAATTATTAACTCATCATTACTAGGGATAAGTGGAACTACATGTAACTAGCAATGTATTCATCATTTATCAGTAATAAGTGGAACAACTACTGCTACAAAAATAATGTAGAAAAATGGCTCTACAGAATGATTCCTTATTTATTAAAAGTTTTTTAAAATATTAGTCTTGAGTTTAAATGAAGTAATTGATGTAATAACAAGGAGAAAAACCAAGCACACTTGGTGAATCTGTAGTGATGTATTTAGACCATCACAATAATTAGGTATTACTGTTGGTGTACATTTAATTTTTTTTAAAATACAAAATATTAAAAAATTATTTCACTTTTATTTATATCTTGTTTACAGTAAGGATATGCATGAATTTTTGTTAAGTCATGCAGTTTGAAGAAAACTTAATGTATTTGTACTATATTTAACCATTTGGTCTTTTTTTTTTTTTTTTTTTAAAATGATTTAAATTTTTAAAAAAATATGTTAGTAGTTTAAAGTACTTTAAAATTATAAACCATATCCCCTCTTATCTGCTTACTTTATTGTTTGAAATAAAGTCAATGTGTTCTTTTGTAATACAATGAAACTGTGTACATTCCTAATCTAACAATATTGATAAAGTTAAAATTTTAATATAATTCTGAAATGTCTTTACTTAATTAGAAACAGAATTAATGCACATATGAATGTTATGTTATTTTTATACTGGTCTCCTGTATACAGTTTAGTTAACATACAGATAAAACATTAGCAAACAACTCTGGTTTCTGTTTCAAAGAAATTATGAAATTGATTATGTGATGGAACTCGGGATATATTTTCAGTGAGTGCTTTAGAATTGCATCACAATGGCATTCATTCACATGTTGACTATATGTATCAAAGTTATGCCAGTATTTATTTTTAAATAATATTTTTATTTATAAGACATCGTTTGTATTTCACCACAATTTCTATACATAGTCCATGACTTTGTATTTCCATTACATTATCCAGCAAAACAAACACCCAAATTTGTGAATTCAACTTTGTTTCATTTATTTATTTTTCAAATTACAAAATTACTGATAAAACTTTTATAAGAATTTTAAATTATTTTAAAAGATCACAAAAGAGTATTTAAAATCTTAACAAGTGAAACCCACTAAAGCAACAGCATTTTTCACTGCTTTGTCACTCTACATGACAAAGCAGTCATACAAAATGCATGTAAGCAAAATAATTTTGTGTTGAAAAAATGTCAGAGTTTTGAGTAAAATAATTATTATTAAAGTAAACCAAAATATAAATGATTGATTCCATTAGACTGACTTTTATTTTATAAAGCATAAAATATATGTTGATAAATGCAATAATATAATGCAGTTATAGCCAATAGACCCTCTATGTGCTGGAAAATGTCTAGAGTGAACAAAACTGAACACACAAATCTCAAATTGGAACTGAAGTGGCACAAATTTGGAAACATCATTCTGCCTTGAATGGAAATTATATTATTTATTACAAATGAATATAACTATTATGTGACAAGACAACAAAAAATTCAAACTAAAACTTGATCTAATCATATAATATCCTTTTAGCAGTAAAACAGCCCTCGATGCTCATAACTTCACCAACGGTCCTGCAATCTTATCATCTAGTAAATGAGAAAATCTATAATTTGCAGAACAATTTACATTATCTAACATCAACAGGTCAAAATAAAATCCAAATAAATAATGCACAGGACATAATTAGTTATGAGAAAGTGGCAGTAAGTGTATTGTGCAAACAATTCAGTTGCAGGTCAATGGAAATTTGTATAAAGCTAAATATTTTTCTAAGATGGACCAAATTATAGTTAGCACTGCAAATGAGAGAGATTCACCAAAAAAACATATACATATCCAGGTAGTTTGTGTTTCAGATACTGTATATTTTCACTTTTCTTAAATTTGTGAGATCTTAAAATGAAAATCTACTTTTCTTTTTTTTTTTTAATTTGGAATTTTATTACTTAAAAACTTGCAACTAATTACTGGAAAATTTTCACCTATAAATTAATGACTTACCATCATTTTTCTCAAGAAACAGAAATCAATGTCTTCTTGGGATTGGCTGGTATACTTTTAATTTTAATTAAATAAAAACAATATTAGTATATGAAACAAAAAAATGTGATGCTCTACTGATTTTTCTATTTACGTAAGCCATATATTTATATATAATTTAATTATAATTATATGTTGTAAATATTAGGCAGCAGAAAACATAATTAACTTATTGCACTTCCTTCCATTAAAAAAGTTTTGTTATTATTATTATTATATTTAAATGCAGTTTCATCAAATTCTCCATCAAATGCAATTCTTTTCTGATAGTCTATCATAAAATCACATGATGATTATGCCAAAGTTCTCTATCAAAATTTGAGGATCTGATACTTAATAGTTAGTCACAATCACAGTAAGACAGTCAGAATGACATACCCAAAATGAGAGAATGACATATTTAAACAGAAAGATTAACAAATCTAATTAGCTCAAATAACAATTGTAAATAGATACACTGATATCTAAACTGGCTGATATATCTAGCTTGTAGCAAGCAATGCAAATAAAAAATTCAATTTATTGATTCTCAAATCTATATATCTCTTCAAATGTATTTAAAGAAAAATAAATAAATATTGGCATAATTTCCAAATTGCTGTGAGTTTACAACAAAAATTGTATCCCTAGTAACTGCAACAAATTAAATCTTTTCTCTAAAACTTCTCTCTGTATCTCTTCTATAGTGTTTGTGCCTAAAATAAGCCTAGGAAATATTCATCAACTTCTATAACTATGTGTATAATAAGTTAAGAAACATGTATCCCTTCTATAACTGTGCATGGCTAAGAAAAAGCTAAGAAAATTATACCCCTACCTATAACTATCTGTGGCTAAAGTACTAAGTCTAACAAACATGTATCTCCTTCTATAGCTGTGCATGGCTATCACAATAAAGGTAAGAAAATTATACCCCTATCTATAACTATCTGTGGCTAAAGTACTAAGTCTAACAAACATGTATCTCCTATGTGTGGCTGATGTAATAAGAAAAATATATTCCCTTTAATAGCTGTGTAGCTAATGTGATAAGGAAAAGAAAAATGTATCCTATTTTGACAATATCATTCTTAATGTAAGTGTCATATATGTGTGGCTAAGAATACAAGACTGGACTAGTCCTGAAAAAGGTAATTCCCCTACCCAACATTCCTGTCTTTATTCTCATAAATTGAGGGACTAGACACACAAAAAATAAATAAGCTAAGTACCAATGATTTTAAGTTCATGATTCAAGTTCTGTTACTGTAACAAACAGGACTCCAGCAGCAAAACAGTTTGTTTACAGATTTAAATCTCCATTCTTGTGGTGCAGGATTGTTGGTTACATACAATGTCATAACAAATATTTGTATATTTTGTTTCCACCATTGTTTATTTATTCTTTTTCCTTGTTTCTGCACTTTGCAATTCTCCATCATACTCATCATGATCTCCTTCCTCAATCTGGTCTTCCTCCTCAACATCTTCCTCATTATCATCAACTGCATCTCTGGTTTGATCCTCTTCTTCATATTCCTCATCATCTGGGCCATATTCCTCCTCTTCCTCCAAAGGCTTATGATCAACTTCTTCTTCCTCTTTCACTCCTTCTCCCTGACCTTCTTCCAGTGATTCTTCATCTTTTTCCTCCCCTTCTACCTCTCTCTTACTGATCATTTCAAACTCTTCCTGTTCACTACCAGAATCTTCTTTATCACTTACTTTTTCCTTACCCTTATGACTACCTTGTGATTCATTTGGTTCTGGGGGTTTTACAGACTTAGATGGCTTTTCTTTTGAACCTACAGAGAGATCTTTTGAAACAGTCTCATGTTTGTACAGTGGCCGGAAAGATTCAAAAAAGCCGACATCTTCTGTGAGGTTGGGCAGCAGCCAGAAATGGTGTCGGCCCAGTGTTAACAACCATATCAAGCAGAAGAGAATCAGACGAACTGAAAATAAATTTAAACATACAAATACACAACCATGGTTTTCTCTTTGTTTTTGTTTCAATACAACATAAATAATAAAAAATATATAAAACCCCATTCTCATTACTTATACAGAGAGACAAAGATGAAAGGAACAAAATCAGTGGCACATTTTTAAAAATGGCAACATTTCAGGAATTATATTTTATAAATAAACTATAATTATATTTATGTTTGCAATAGCATATATTTATTTTTTTTACCTAAAAATGATTTATTTAAATTCATATCAATCACCTCAATATACTATCAACATGTCAAACACAAATATTGAGATAAAAATGTTAAAAATCAAGATCTAAAGGTCGCTGGCTACCACAATGGAGACTGTAAAAGATGTCAGAAAATTAAAAAACAGCAGCAATAGAGCAAAAACCTGGGCCCATATTTAGTAATAAAAATAAGCATTTTTCAAGAAGAAATATTTCCATTTTCAAGGACTTTGATTATGACATGCTTCTCAAACATGAAATATTGCTTACTAAATATATAAACAAAAGATTATCTCTTTATATATAGGCAAAATATTTACAATGAACACCGTTTAGTGTATATATATATAAATACATAAATAGTGAAACCTGCTTGATTTGGATATAGATAAAATAAAATAAACCAGAGGTCCCAAATTATTCTTAAAATAACAATACTATGGTTAACAATACTATGGTTTATGGTGAAACATAAAAAGTGTTAGCTTTAATTAATTCAAACAAGTATCCTGCTATGACTATAAAAGAAAGATTCCTGTATAAAATAACATGGTACAAACTATTTAAGAAATGTATGTACCCATCCCAATCCCATGTTACATGAAACGAAACAACACAAAACAATGATAGCAAAGTAGTCAACTTTAATTATATGGTGGCAACCAAGACACACAACATGATAGCAGCTAAACATAGGTGGACTGTAAGACAGAATTTTCAGAAACAGATTCAAATCCTATTTTTCCGTATTCCCATGTTACAGATATGCTTGCCTACACTTACTGCACACTTGATACAATGTCTTTGGTGATCACGCCATCAGTAACGACGTCTTTGTCGATGTCTATGTCTATGTAATCTCTGAATTCCTGGACAGTGATGGCTAACTCCTGTGCCACCTCTTCCAAGATAGCATCTGTAAGGCTTGATTTTTCTGCCACTTCTGCAAGTTCTTCTGCAGCTGCACGGCACTGTGCCTGAAACTCATCATCAGAAATATCCTGAATGATGAAGTGCATCCATCAGTTTGAGACTGTTTCCTTCTTCATGTCATTCCAGGCTGATCTCAGGAAGTTCATTGCATCTAGAAGGGAAGGGGTATACTGTGCCTTCTTTTCAGCATATAGCAGGTATTGGCATATCAACATTTTTTTGTATTATTCCTTAAGCACTTGGATTATCCCCTGGTCCACTGATTGGAGCTTACTCATTGTTAGGTGGGAGGTAAAAAATCTTAATGGCCTTGAGACCAGGAACATCCGGATGAGCTCTACAGTTGTCCATGATTAATGCCACCTTCCTTTTTTCTGCTTCAAACTTCCTGTCCCATTTTTTCACCTATGCATTGAATAGATCTCCTGTGATCCAGGCGCTTAGCTGGTCATTGTAATTGCATGGGAGAACTTTGGTCTGCTAAAGTATCTGGGATTCTTGGACTTTCCTATAATGTAGAGCAGGAGTTTGGGGCTTCCATCCATGTTAACAGCAACTAGCACTGTTAAGTCGGCCCTTTGACATTTTTCTACCATGACAAGCCTCCCCAGAAACGCCACAGTCTTGTCTGGAAGGCATTTCCAAAACACCCCAGTTTCATCAGCATTAAAAATGTTCCAAGTCGCATAGGTATCCAAAATTATGCGTATTTGAGTCTTCAGCCATGAATCCACTTCCCCTGTTGAACTGCAGTGCTCTCTCCACAAATTGCTTTGAAGACATTGTTGTGCCTCTTTTTGAAATGATCCAGCCACCCCTGACTTGTTTTAAAGTCAGGGTGTCCTAGCTTTGCAGCAAGGATGTCTGCCTTCTCCATCAGCAAGGGATCATTGATGGGACGGTTTGTTGCTCGCGTATTTGTGAACCAATGAAACACTGCATCATCGACATCCTTGTGCACAGCCACTCTAAGTTTTTTTTCTTTCTGGATCAAAGATAGACTTCTTATACATTTGCTTTATCACGTTGGCCTTCTTTTTCCATCATGAAATGGTGTTTGCTGGAATGTCATGCTGACGACTAAGATCTGCCAGTTTTGTTCCTTTTTCTAGCTGCAGCATGATTTCATACTTTTTCTCTATTGACTGATTGTCCAGTTTTCTCTTAACATCTTTTTCCTTTAAAAATAACAGAATAGCTATGGTGTGTTATCCCTCAGACAAGATCAACAAGAGTGAGTGAACCGTCATTGGAGTGAACGACCATACGGACCATGATGCATATGCGCAGTGAACCAGGTACAATCATTTTATGTATTGGTTAGTCCAAAGCTAGCATAAATGTAACCAATCACAAGAGGTAAATTAAAAAAATCAAAAGACTGTGTCTTGATAATTTTATTGTGCTACCCTCTACAAACATTAAACTTCAAAAGTGGGCTAATTAACATAAAAGAGGTGTGAGCCAGTTGAAGGGCATCAGTGTGCCTAGTAAACCCCTGGCAGAATCATGCCCAATGGGGGAAACAATGCCCTTAAGTTCAAGCTGCAGGTTATTAACAAGCCACGGCCAATTATCGTTAGCGAGATGGTGAAGTGGCATCGATAACTAACATTTTCAAAAGCAACGATTAGTCATGGGGATTGAGATAACCAATGTTAAGTGGCGATTTTGGCCCTCTTTTGTGCTCGAGATATTAGGGTTCAGTGACATAAAAGAGTTGACATAACTGAAGAGAAAATGCTAAGACAAAGAGGGAATTAGGTGGTTCCACTTCAAAAACGTCGACTTAACAGAGTTGGTGAGTTAACCGAGGTTAAGATAAGTAGGTTCAACTGTATAAATAACCTAAAAAAAAATTTGTAAGAAGCAGAATTTATTAAAATAGTAACAACAAATGTAAAATCTCCTACAAGTTTGACTCACTGACAACAAGGGCGAGGATAAAACCAATAAAACTTGCTGCAGCCAGACTGAGGTAATAAACACCGATGCGCACCTCCTCTGGCCATAGAGGAAATAGACACAATGCAATGGCTCCAAGTACTGTAACACAAATATGAGAGGCATTTCTCTTCTTAAGTGATTACAAGTGTTAGTGAATTACAATAATAATTAATAAAATGCATACAAAATTAGCAGCGTAATTATCAAAAGTAAACGTTATTTATTTATTTTTGGTATTTCTTAATTAATTCCTCATTAATTTTTCTAAAAAATTATAAGCATATATTCAACAATTACTGTTTATATGCTATCCAACTATTTACCTGTTAAACTCTTCAAATATTGAGTACATTTATTTTTGTTTTTTGCAATTATCAATATATCTATGTAAAATTTAACTTCATACTAACTTGAATTTAGTAAAACTATTTTTAACTTAAACATTTTTTAAATAAACAAATAAGCTTTAGATTGCACTAACATGGGGAAAAAAATGCATTTATAATCCTGCATTTTTGAAAATGCCCATGATTTCATTAATTTTCATTTATCTTAATTTTGCTAATGAAATAAATTTCCTTACAGTTTCAATGTCTGACTGAATATTTAAATTTATTTAAAGGCACGAATGGCTCTCCCATGAAATACCAAGTGTTTTGAAAAAAAAAATCAGTTTAAATTGATAAAACAGTCCTCTATAATACCTTTAACTAATATCTGCACTCTTGTATATAATTATTTGTAATATTTTTATTAAAATCATTTACTGAGACAAAAGGATTTTTGAAAGCCAGTTCAAACTTTTACAAAGTACTCTTACTATGTCTACAAACTTTAGAATGCTTTCTTTTTTAAACATAATTATTAAGCAATAAATTTTAATTACAATATTTCTCCCCTCACAATAATTCACTAACAATTTAGGGTTTATTTTATACTTTTGACAGCACATTTTGCTCACAGATAGTATACCATACTCTATGTATACTGTATGTCTCCTGAGAATACACGTAGTGCTATGTGTAAATTCAAAGCAGTTGAACTCTGGGTCATAATTTACTTCTGCAGCAATGTAGTTAAGTTGCATACACATTTCTAATAAGAACATAAATTGGATTGCATTTTAAACATCATTTTGCATTTTCATTATTTTTTTAACCCATAATGAAGTATTTATTTAGGACTCACTGCCTTTTGATTTTTTCTAACTCATTAATAATTAAATGTCTCTGTGACAAAATTCTTCCATCGAGTTTATTTTCCTTATTTTTTAACTTCAGCCAACATTGTTGACATAGTTTAGTCTCTTTCAGACTTTGTAATGTCAGCAAAAATTAATGGTCTTCTGGTGCACATCATCCACACTTAATTCACATGCATTCTGTTTTATATCTCTGAATGAGATAATTATTTTATGGACAAAAGGAGTTCAATTATCATGGTTTAGGATATTGTTTCATTCATCAAACTGTCAGTATAATCCATTTTATAATGTAAACAAACTGCAGAACCAAACTGCCTTTAACCTAAAAACAAGTATAATTAAAACTCATGTAAATGAAATGAGCAATCAAAGGAAATCAAGTCAAATAAATAAATAGGATGTATATGATTGACCAATACTCTGACATCTGAAGCAAACCTAAAGTGAAAATGTTAATGGTGTACATGGTTGTTTATGCATATGGTTCACCAATACTCTGATAACTAAACCAAACCTAAAATAAAAATGTTAATGATATGCATGTGCATATGATTCACCAATACTCTGACAACTACACCAAACTTGGAGTAAAAATTTTAATTGTGTGTGTGTGTGTGCGTTCGTGTGTACATGTGATGAATGAACATTTATGTTTTGAATCAAGTGAAGTGTCCTGAAACATTTTTGTTTTTAAAATGAAACAACAGCATAGAAGGCATATGTGAACATAACTGATTAAAAGCTACAACAAAAGGAAAATCTTCAATAATTATAATATAACTGCTAGTAAAAAGCTTACCTATTAAAAATCCAATGATGAAAGTCTTGGCATTGACTGGGTCATAAATCCACACATACACATTCTAAAAAAGATTAAGGTAAATTGTGTCATGATACATTGTTTTCAATGACAGTTATAATTTTCTCACAAGATTAAGGTAAATTGTGTCATG
Organism: Sinotaia quadrata; assembly: GCA_028829895.1. Lineage (NCBI taxonomy): Eukaryota > Metazoa > Mollusca > Gastropoda > Architaenioglossa > Viviparidae > Sinotaia > Sinotaia quadrata. The sequence continues at coordinate 58,677,035 of CM054179.1, forward strand.
ATACATTGTTTTCAATGGTAGTTATAATTTATTCATATTCAACAAATTCACAGCCAAAGTCATTTACCTCAGGCACTATTTGATTTTTCCCCATTTGTTAAATAACTAGACACTTTAATGTGACACCATCAGAAACAAAGATATCAGTATACTATAAGTTTATTATATATATCTAGGAATTTAAAACAATACACTATAAGCTTATTACATATCTAGGAATTTATGGAATTTAAATATGACAATTTCAGAAACAAATAAAGATATTAATATACTATAACTCTATTAGATATCTAGGAATTTAAATGTGACAATGTCAAAAACAAATAAAGATATCAATACATCTATAATGCAATTAATGCAAGTTCAAATATTGCAATATTCAATTTAGTGTGAAATATATAACAATTTCAGGTCACATTTAATGTGAACCAAAATTCAGTTAATGCAAGGCTAGCGCCTGCACAGGTGAGATGATCATGTTATTGTTAGGGTTTTAGACACTACTTTAGTCTTCAGTATGTGCTGCTGTCTGCTGTAATATATATTAGTTTTGTGATTTGTTTTAATCTTTTTAAGAAGTGCCCTTAACAAAATGGATACAAGGAAGATTCATTCAGGTAAACAAACTATGAGTGCAAAAATGAGGAAGCTTGTTATTACACTAGAGCAAAATTTTTTAGAATGATATTCAGAAATTTTTTTTTGTTGCTTTTTATAAATAATCTTTGACTGTGATAACAATAAATTTAGGTATTTTTTTATCCTGTACTGTAATATTTCATTAATAAACATAAAAATTTATGTTTAAAATTTGTCATTGCCTATTACTATCAAGCTGGAACCAATTACCACATTTTACATATAATTATAACTTCAAAAAGTGCAAATTTTTATAATGCAGACACTTCATGGGATTCATTATTCACACTAATCAAGACCTAGCTATATACTATAAGCTTATTAGATATCTAGGAATTTAATTATAACAATGTCAGAAATAAATAAAGATATCAACATACTCTAAGCTTATTAGATATTTAGGAATTTAAATGTGACAAAATCTGAAACAAAGATATCAACATATTACAAATATATTATATATCTAGAAATTTAATATGTATATCTCCAAAATAAACAGACATATCATATTTATTAAATGCCTAGAGAGTGAAATGTAAAAAATTAGAAGAAATAAAATATCATGTTCTCTTTGTTAGAAATCTAGGTATTTAAAAAGTAAATATACCATATATAAATAAAGATATCAAAAAGGGCTCACAAAATCCAAATGCCAGATTACTCTGGTGCCTAAATACTTTTGACCTTGTGACCAGAATTTTATCAGTAAAAGTATCACACACAAAAAAAAAACAAACCCCACCACCCTGTTCTTGTTTGGTTCCTGATTTCTATTTGGTTCCTAATTGTAAACATTCAGCTTATGATGGTACAAAACTGAAATATTGCAGGGAGGTGAACATGGCAATGTTGATGTCGAGCAATGTGCTTTTTGAGGTGAAAATAATGACTAGTGGACTTTAAGTAGGTAGATATATTGGATACTGGAAGTGAAAAAAGCATGGTTTTATGTGTGTGACTTTGCAGTGAGACTTTATTTCTAGAAGATGGTAGAAATTTTTTGTTTGAGTATTTCTGAGTTTGCCATTTAATGGGTCTATTTATTCATGAACTTTGAAAGAAAATAAATTATGCAATACAAATGTATAATTATCTTATTTTTGAAACACTACATAAATTCAAACAGTTCCACTTTTATATCTTACCTTAACCTGTGAAATGTATAAATATTTCCTATCTAGGTGAAAGTGTACTAAACAATAACTACTAATGTACCTCTTCACTGTCCAAAAAACGCTGGTCATCTGTCATGACCAGCTTCAGTCTCTTTTCTTTCTTCTTCTTGCCATCATCCTAGAATATAAAATATGAGGAGTAAATATTTCAAGTCAAACGAGCTCTTATTTTTCCTAATAAGGTCAGGGTGCACAATGTACATAGTAATATATTTTCTAAGTTTTAGGTCTGCAGTTCTGTCACAAGAAGACATCTGAAGATGTCAGTAGACAATAAATCATGGTATTACTAAGAATAAATAATTTTATAAAGCTAGTGAGGTTTTAAAAAATAAAGATACTTCAAAATGCTGATACAAACTCTATTACAGAAGACAATATAAAATAAATCCCTATCTGAATTGTCAAATTTCAAGAATTGTGCCGTCATGATGGGCAGGTGCTCAAAGCAACTAGTATAAGTAAATTCTTTCAAGACCAGCAATATCTTCCATAATATATCTGAATGGCTAAATACCTTTCTTAGAGAAAGAAAAAATACCAGGAAATATGTCAATACAATAAATTAACAAATAATGATTGTAATCCATAATAAACAATATAAAAGAGTACCTTCTTTTCTTCCTTTTTTTCTTCTATTTCTTTTTCTGACTGTTCCATTTTTTCAATAGCAGTACACTCTTCCTTCTCTTTTTCCTTCTTACTTTTTTTTTCTCTCTTTGTTTTTCTTTCCTGATAGAAAAAAAAAGTAAATCTATGGTAGAAAGAGCACAAACACAACAAGAAAATTCACATTTATATTTAATATTTTATGGTATCCAATTATTTTTAGTGCAATAATAATAATTTATAAAAAAGCTCAGAAAAAAGTTTTATTAGTAGGTTAAGAGTTTCACAAATAATAAATCAAAACTATAAAAAAGAATTCGTTGAGATCTATAAAATGTATTTGTACAAAGACTCATCAAACTGAGAAAGACACTCTAACCAATAAACATTTTCTAATAATTTAGAAACATGTAAGATAAAAAGAAAGCTATATTACAGAAAGAAAAGAGTATCTCCAATCTGTATTAGTCCAATCTATATAATAAACAAGCCATTCTTTGCATATTCCATGTTTTTGGATTATTTGTGCCACCCCTCCCCACCAGACCCCAGATAAATGATAGGCAACTGTACACATTTTATACTGCTCTGAAAGAAAAATGATTAAACTAGAGTAATTTAAATAACTGTATAATCACAGAGCATTCAGTCTGCTACAGTGAAAATGTGTAAGATCTAAGATCATACTGAATTTGTATGTTCCACTCCCAAACAGGTTACTACAAACTGTAGATTTACTATGAATATGTATTTGGCAGTGCTCTGAGGGAAAATAATAAGACTATTAAATGTTGTTGCATAACACATTAAGTATTAGCACATTCTACTAAATGATGTTAAATATTCTGAAACTAGCTCAATCATTATTCAATTGCTTATAATAATGTCACTACAATGAGCTATTTGTATACAACCGTTTATACACAAATTAGCTCTGTAATACAAAAAGAATACTCGCAATTTAGAGTAAAAAATATTCACACAAAAGAATTCTTGCTGTTAATCTGGTGACAAAATAGTACTAGTGCTATTTCCACAAGTGAAATCAATTATATTTGAAGTTAGAATAGATGGACTATACTATTATATTATCTCATCACTCTTTTCTCACCCTCAGCTCATCTCCAGTGCCAGCTTCATCTTTCTCTGTTATTTCTCTGGACTTTTTCTTCTGTGGTTTTTCTCCCTTTTCTCTGTCCTTCTTGCGTTGTATTCGTTCCGCTCGATGAAAAAGACCCTTTTGCAGCAGCCTAAACATATTATGGAAATAGATACAAATTATAACTGTGTATGTGTAGCAATTGGATTGGGGAAAAAATCTTCATTACATTGTGTGTGTAAGTGGGGGGTTGGGTTGGGTTGGATTGTGTGTATATGTATGAATACATGTAAAGGTCTGCAGGAGGTTAGCACACTTTTATATATATTAGTACAAAAATGTATCAATCATATTACTAGTGATAAATATGAGTTTTTAAAATGTCTACAGTATATAAACAGAAAGCATTCTAACCAAAATTACTTTGCTTCAGCACATGTCAATCAATAGTTTTCCCTAAAAGGAAAGAGACATGACATGGTGTGAAAAAATGTTGGTTTGTTTCTTTATCAAAATAAGAGTTCTAACTTTTTAATATATTTATGAAAGTGAAACAAGTAGCTGTGGCTGTTTGTCAATCTATACTATCAAACATTTTTTTTTAAAAAGCCATTAAGCTCACACCCTGATGGCTTTTTGGGGAGGACAACCAGCCAAATAATAGCCTAGAAACAACAAACAGATAAGCAACAAACCAATCTGTAGTCTGGTAATTAACTATCAGTACTCATTTCTAGTCATAAAGTGTTTAAAAATATTTTATTAGAAAAGTTCTGTTATGAAATGCAAGAATAAATGTTCTTGAAGGATTCGTTTAATTTAAAAACAATGATTTCATTTCTTACAATTTGAAACTTACTTGATAAAAAAATAGCAAAAATATTGCATTTACATGGTCAGACACTTGAAAATTATAAATATGTAAGATGACTTTTTATTACTTCAATAAAGGCACAAATAGTTTTTCCAAAAGCATTGAGTAGGTAATCCCAACCAATTTTTCACATTTGATTCAGGGTAAAACAAATTGTTTACATAATAGCATTACATTACATAAAAGTTGCATGCAAAATTTTAAGAGAAAGCCTCAAATAGTTTATGAATATACAAGTTTGTCATCATCACTTTACGAGATGAATAAATGTCCATTTTTGATACACTATAAAAATCTTCAGTTATGAAATGGCAAAATTAAAGTTATAACAGAAGGGTATCATATATTCTATATTATAAGAATGCTAAGTTCTTTTCAGAGATTGTATTATATTTTACAAACTGTGTACAAACGTAAAATCTTCATTAGGTAAATGTGTTCTTCATATGTGTCACTCCACCACAGAATGAGTCGTAATGTCTCTAGGCTCAAAAGGAGAAAACATTGAAAATAGCTGAAGGGAGGCTTGGTTATGAATTTGGGGAATTTCATTGCGTATGATTCTGCAATCTTTCATGCACCTATTTTCATCAAGCAAACACTATATATCATCCCTAAAATATTTTTTAAATATATTTGAAGCAACTAACCATGGAATATTTTGTGTGAGAATGCTGTAATTTCACTCTTTTTGCACACCTTGTTGCCCCTCTTTCATCTTAATAAGCTCGCTCAACTATACATGAATCAAAAGGTCTATGTCTCGACAACTGAACTCTGTGGTCAACTAGTGGATAAATATAGGACAAATGGGAGCTTTGAAAACAGATGTACATGTGTAAGCAACATTTTACAGAGATGGAAAATCCCTATCTGTGACTCGCTGTTTCTGTCACGTGACATCAATACACCAAGCTGATTCACGTAACATGGTGTCTTCCAGTGTGACTGAGGAAATACTTACTTCAGTGTTAAAATTCAGTTCAATCTCCTTATATCCTGCACTTATTGATGAGAAAGATATAACGGATTTAATTTTAGACTATTTTACAACACCGGCCATTGGTGATGATAATCATGAAAGTGTTTTAGTTATTAAACAGTGATTATGTAGGTTCATGTAGTCAATAGTGCCATGTAGTTGTACATTTTAAAATTATTATTATTATTTTATTTTTATTATTATTTAAGCAAAGCATTAAGGGCATTTTAACTCTTTTATTTAAATGTAACATGAAACAGCCTTTAGAAGTACCTTTAGAAGTATAACAGTTGTTTAAGAAAAAAATTACTATAGTATTTACAATGCTTCAGTATACATCTGTGTATAATGTGTGTTGAATTGTAAGCCTAACCAAGGAAAAATTGTTGCAGAATCACCATTTTATTGTTTAACAATTCACTCTTGACAGTAATTTATTATGAGTCTGTTTTAAAGCCACATGAGGAGATTAAACTTGGACTCATGTCTTATTGGGATCTATTATTAATATATGAATTAAGATTCCAGCCACTTGTATTTAGTTATGAATTATGAATTAGAATATAATAATAATCATAACCAACAGTGGCATCTGTCACAAATAGCAATCTACTGCTGTACTATTAAACATCTAACTTAGTTTACCTGTGGCAATAGTTAACACATGTTGATCTATTAGTAAAGAGAGGTTCCTTTGCATTCTTTGATGCAGACCACTTGGAATTTAGCAGAGCATTCACAGCTGCTGAGGCTGAAACAACAAAAACATTAAATGAACACAAGTACAATTTGAACAAACAATGGCACAGAATAGAATGCAATTTTTGATGAAGAGAAAGATATATCTTGAGAGCCCTCTTAAGAAATGACCATGATGTACTTGTTTGTATATGTGCCTGTCATTACGCTTTTTACAGTCATCCAACATCTAGATTTTTAACAAATAAAAACAGTGGTTTATAGTTTGAGATCAACAACCTTTTTTTTTTACAATCTAGGTGTTCAATTAAATACATTAATAATTCCATAACAGAATTAACAAAACAATTATTTAATCTACATTTACATCGACATATAATGGATATATATTGTAAATCAATTACTATGTTAAGTATATTAGTGAGTTAAATGCATCAACAAAACATACATAAGAAAACACTGACCTATACTAAGCTTAAAGTTACCAGTAGTAGAGATTCCAATCATTGCAAATATCATTATGTAATTAAGCTATAGACAGTTTCATGTGACTTAACTCTGGATATAGTCTTTGTTACCAAAGCAATGTAGTAGTCCGTCTCACGCTAAGATTCTACTAGCTATACACTCCTACTCCTGCCTGCTCAAAGCTCTTTGTCAAGTCAATCTCAGAAGATTGTCCTAAAGGTAGACTGTTTTCAAAACCATCATATCCTGAATATGAACTAGACTATAAAAAATAAATAAATAAATGCCATTCTGCAAGTTTTCAGTCAATACCTTAATTTTATGTTTTATGTTGTACTATTTTATATTTCCTAAAGCTCATGACATGCTGTTTCAATTTATAAATGAAATCATTTAGCTATGGCACAGATCAAAATCTGAACATCACAAAAGATAATTATTTCTTCACAGCTAAAAAAATCTAACTTAAATAAGCTACAAAATGAAGAATATGGAAGATTATTTGCTATTATGATATAGTGATTAAATTATGTGCATACACACTTTCATAACAGAGAGACAGACAGATAGATAATATACCTCTTTTTACAAAAATGAAGAATACATAAAAGCAACGCAATTTTAATACAATAAAATGTCAAGTTCCTTATGATAACACTACAAATGCATGCATAAGTGAGTGCAAACTTAGGTTATTTAAAAGAGTACACTAAAAATATATTATCCTTGAACAAAAACTAATTATGATTTAAAATAATAAAAGTAAAATGCAGGAATATAATGTTAACACAGTCATTACTGTTAATAAACTACCCAAATAACAAACATATTGGGAAAAAATATATCACTTATCACTGATGTTTAGATTTGGGGTGGGTGGGTGTAAACTCACCAAAAAAACACTGAACTTCCATGCTATGCAGTTTTCCCACACGTGTGGGCACATTAAACCGTAGATACTTTGCTACAGCATATTCCTCTTTTGTGGGCTTTGCCTCTTCCTGTAAAGAAAAATTAATAACAACATATGTTCCCTTTGAACCCAAACATTCCTTCATACTGAGTTGTCTTTCTTGTTGCACAATTGTATATTATTGTATTTTTCACTTCCAAAAGAGCAATAATAATCCATTCAATGTAATAAAAAGGAGTTTTGTGTTTAAAAATCAAAATCAATGTTCATTGGTAAAGTATTAAAATATAAAAATGTATATTATTATATCAATATATTTTATTTTTAATTAAATCATCAAAGAAACTTTTTTTTAAAAACTACTCACTTTCTTTAATAAACCCTACTGTTTAGAAACAAGATTCCCTTCTTCACATTCCTGCTATAATGAGACTTGTGCATACATTCTGCTATGACTGTAATGAGTTACATATTTTTTAATGTTCTATTATGATGAGTTATGTTTAGTTTTACAGTTTGCTATAATAGTTCATGAATAATAATATATTCTGCTATAATCAATCAATCAACCATATACATGTTGAAAAATGTTTAGGCTATTTCCTTTTCTCACTGCTTAATATTATGGTGTTTCATGTACACAACAGCATCACATCAGACTAAAGTGGACATAGATCAGCTCGAAGAAATTATCTTCATTACTGAAAAAATATTATAAAATCAATTGTAAAGACTAAAGTTCTCAAATTTGCCTAAATGGTACAAGTTGGTTTATCATGGATGTAACAAATTAAGAAAAATGCGATATTCCAATAGCTGAAGTAAAAATTCAGTCAGTAACAATGCTTTTAAGCATGGTTTCTTTGGTATCCTATATCCCAAAATAAGATACATGTAATTTATTTCTTCTTCTACTCATTTATTAAAGATATCTAAACAATGACAACCTTCTGAAAACTTATTCCTTCTGACATCATGAGCATAGTGCATAAAGCATAATTTAAACCAACCACAGAAGTGTGTTCATGTACTGTTAGATCACTGTCATTGATGATGACTGAACAGATATATCATGTTGCCTAATGTGTATATGTAACACAACATACTGAGGGAGTATGGCTACAGGTCAAGGCTAGTTAGGTTCATGTGCAATACAACATACATATACTAATATATCAACATGATTGTACGAAGATTAAATTAATCACAGGCTAAACCATCAGAATCTGTCTCATTTTAATCCTAGTAGGATGTGTTAGATACAATGCTACCAACTACTACTGAGCATTTAGTTGAATACAAATATTTTTGTTTTGTTTTAAAAAACTGTGAACAACAATAGAAAGAAAGGCCAAGTATTATGTACCTTATGGCATAATGACTTAGTGAGCAGGTGTTCTTCTACATTGCTGTCATGTACACAAAGACCTTTCCTTTCTAACTAAATTGCAAGTGCCAAAATCTAGAAATGACTCCAGTGTCATACACTTTCTCATCAGTATATTTTACAATAAACATTTATTTCTTCCTCTCTGTTGCCAAATCATTTCTGAATGTGGATGCCAAATCATTTATGAGTGTGTATACAAATCAGTTAACAATTTCAAATCTTTTTGTTATATGTTTATGCTTATTATTCTGAGGTAATTAAAATATTTTCTATTAAATGAAAATATTTTTTAAAATATTTTTTATTTTGTTTTTACAAATACTATATACTTATGTAGATTTCTTTCCTGTAACAAATATAGCTTTTATTAATTCTACTTGTGCATTTCCGATTACGCTCTTTGGTGAATATATGTGTATAATTCCTTAGAATTCTATAGTTTATGCCATTTTGTGCTATTTTATCTACATGTTTGTTGCTTTATCTGCATTTACTAGTCATCTATAACAAATATTATTTTATTATTTGTAACTGCATATAGTTCTATAATTATGTGACTCTATCTCTTTGTTTGTAAAACATTATTTGTGACTGTTTTGATAATTAATACTAAGACTTTATAAGCACAAGTATTGTGTAAATGTAGTGTCTATATCCAACATTATTTATACAACAGCATACATCATACATGTTAAATTGTCTCTAGTTATATATATATATATATATATATATATATATATATATATATGACATCAGTCCCTGTTTCTTACAAATGAGACAAAACTCATGCCTGCTATGGTTGATGACATTAAAGTGTGTGTGTGTGTGTGTGTGTGTGTGTGTGTGTGTGTGTGTGTGTGTGTGTGTGTATGTGTGTCTCAGGAACTGTGCACTTTGTCATGGTCAAAAATTAAAAACACTCAGTCACAGACAGAAATTGAAAACCACTTAAAGTGGAACTAAACACCAATTCCTGTCTACACCTGTCTTTGTCGAACTGTGCACTTTGTAATGGTCAAAAATTAAAAACACTCACAGTCACAGACAGAAATTGAAAACCACTTAGTGGAACTAAACACCAATTCCTGTCTACACCTGTTATTTACCTGATTTTGGTTCAAGGCTACGCATTGACATTACCAGACCTGTCCTACACAGGCATCATTATCTCTAGACAAAATTGACTGTTGTCAATCATTAACCATTAAATGTCTAAAAGCCTAGACATCCATCAAGGGGAAGTATTACTACTAATACTATAGAAGCAATAAACTTTTGGAGAGTATGAACTTTTACAGATTGACTCTCATCAGCAGTCATTGCTATCTGTGCTCAGTTTAGAATTGAAATTTTTTTACCTGTCTTGAATATTATCTTTAGGGACAACCTGTATGTCTAAAGTGTCAATTGTAAATGTTGCTTATAGTAGTATTTAACTCTGTTTAGCAATGTGAGTGGTCTCAAGCTACTCTTTGCTAATTATTAAAATCACCAATTCATTTATCAGACTTTCTGTTCAATCAATTCACTGTCCACACCATTCAAAAAATGAGTGTAGCTGAGTGTAGCCATCTACTGTCTATCTAACTAATCATATAAGATGTAGCTTGATAAAGTGGTTCATGCCTAAAGCTAGGAGTGCAAGATGAGGTAGTGAGGGACAATACCAATATTTACAGTTATATTCTCCCACAAATATGTCACAATGTGCCAATAAATCCAGCTACAATCTCTCAAAGTTTAAACATTTGGACCAACTCCATTAAGTTTGATTTTGTTTTTTGGGGAAAAGGATATTAATATAATTTTTTTGGTAATTATTACTGTATTATCATGCTGGAAAAGGTGAACAGAAATAATCTAAACATAGTAAATGTAGTAACTACACAAGTTAAGAAATAAGAAAATGTGTATGTTGTATCAAGATAGCACATATATAAAAGATGTGCTTCTCCTTGCTCAACTGGGTTAGAAAAATACAGCATAGCTAGAGCATTTGAAATTTTCAGTAGACGCACCCATTTGCTCTACAGTCTGATAGTGATACTGCTGATGTCATTGTCTACTTTACATTAATTACAACCAAATCACAGTCTCTAAATTATCTTTGTTTTCAAGAACTTAATCACCACAGAAACATAACTTTCTGATTTGTTCATCAATGTATTATTAAAAATATAATTATTGATTTGGTGAGACATATAAATGTAAGAAGAAAATATATATATATATGTGTTAGATATGGACTAAAAATAATATTTAACACTTAGATCATTTATTTCTGTTAATACAACACTCCCAATCTAGAATTACATTTATTCCATTAATAACTCACTAAAATTTACTGGTGCCAGTTACAACAGCCATTAATAAGTGCTAAAGAAGCAGGAATGCAGAAAAAGTTCCAATTCTGATGCTGAAACTATGACTCAGCATTGAAAAAAACACACCAGTTTTACCAATATAATTATTATCAAAAGAATACATGACAGAAAAAAGACTGTAAGGTTATATAATTTGTTTATACTGTAAAAACTTTTCCCTCCCATGAGGTCTTACTCTTACTCTTAGTAAACAATTAAACCATTCAATTTCAAGTAAAAAGTGAGATAGTCATAATGATGATAACACAGTTGATTTCATGGAATGGAGATCTAACTTGTGAATTATATCATTACAAAATATAAATAGTTATATATAAGTAAAAATTCTAAACTAGTTTGAAAAGATTGGAATTGTTTGCACAGTAGTTTGTTTTGTATAGGCCTACTGTGCATATGGATCCAAGCATAATAATATACGATTTTATTACTTATTTAGGAATATTATTTAAGTGGTGTAAAAGTGTAAATTGTGCATAATGTCACAAAGTTAATGTTCACTGAAAGAGTGAACTCAATATGAATATTCAATGTTCAAACTGTGATTAAATTATACATTAAATAATGTCAAAATTACTATGAAATGCATGGCATAAAGTCTCACAAATTCGTCTGTTTTCTTCAATAATTTATGTATCTGTTGTGATAGTGATCTAATCAACCTCCATTCCCTGAGCGGATGAGCACCTCACCATATGCGTTTTAAAAAAGAAAAAACTAGCGTCTGCAATAATACTTAATAGTAATACAGTAATAAGTGCAGCCGTTGAAAGCTGAACAATATCGCAATCACTAATAAGTAAAATTAGGGTAAAAATCATAGCATCAATGTGCGTATCACAAATTAAAGCCACGATATATATAAAAATTACTGCCAACGATAAGTAACAAAATAAGTAAACCTCATCCTGCTTCCGACGGTTTTTTCTACGTTCAGCCATGATTTGATGATGTTTATCATTGACCTCGTTATGACTCAACGGAAACGATATAAAGTTAATTCCCCTGGAATTTACTTCCGTCACCTCTAATGTCGTCAGTGTGAAGTAAACGGAGAGTTAGAGCACATTTTGTTTTAAAAGAATTTGAATAATATACTTACGGTAACTTACAATTTTATATATAGGTTTTATATTTAAAGTTATGTTTTATATTCACATGATCAAAAATTATGTAAACTTTATTGTAGCGTAGAAATAAAAATACAAAATCGAATGCCGTCTGCTTTTTTACGAGTTCTTAAAAATTAATATTAAGATGTAACTCAAATCAAGTAGATTGTTTGGTGTTTTTATAAACGTCTTTATTTAAATATATGTAGGTGGGTTAAAGATACTTTTAAATAATGATAGACATATATATATCTAAATTTTAAAAACAAAAATTTTATCGTAATACCATATAAACGATAATGTAATTTCTTAATCTTATAATGCAATATAATGAGACATTTTATGTACTTTCATTACAGAAATACATATAGTTACTAGTATACAGCCGGAACTGTAGTGAGTAAATTTGTTACTGTCAGCTACATTTACCTATCAATAAATAGTTTGTTTGGGTTTTTTTTTTTTTTTAAAGAAAAAGCTTTCAGTAACTGATTTTGGATAATTGTTGTGAAGCAAATTTAAATCATGTCGACATGTCATGTATGATTCAAAATTATCTGTCTGCGAGAGGTATTTTACATATTTGTTTTTAATTATATCGCCTTTAACATAGATTTTTTTTTAAAATCTCTTAAAGCTTTTTTTTATTACAGTATATATTATTATATATATATATATATATATGTGTGTGTGTTGTTAAACTTATTATGATTATGTATAGACATTTCCATCAACAAACAAATAGATTAATATAGCTGACATTCTGAAACAAATATTTGCATATGATAATTACTGATGACTTATTATATCATCTTCTTTGTAAGATTGTATATGCACTCATTACTAGGCCCAGAATTCATTGAATCATTACTTGTAAACATATTTTGAATCCATTGAGTATTTCTGCTTAATAATAAACTAAACTAATGAGACATACTGCTTGTGATGTGTATTAAATCAGGGTACTTTTTATTAGTATCATAACTATGTAAGGATTTGTAAAGTGTTAAGTTTAAAATTACAATAGTACCCTAAGTTAGATGTTGTGACTTAATTTAATATTTATAACTATTTCAGAATGCAGAGATAAAAAACAAAATTTCATCATTCATGTTTCGCAAATGTTTGCTGCCATTTCAGAAAAATTGGTAGCAATTTAAAAAAGCAGGTAGCAAAGCGAAATGCAGTTTGATTTTTATTTTAAATATGTATATCTTAATAAATAAATAAATATGGAAATTATCATGTACAACATGACTGAAATATTATTTAACTTTAATTTTTTAGAAGTAGTATCAAATTATACATAAACATACAGAGATGAACACACACCTGTGAGTTTATGTGTGTGCATATATTTTTATTGGTTTTTTTAAAATTTTTTTACAAATTCGCTTGAAATAGTACAGCATACAGTGGTACCTCGCATAACAAATGCCATGCAGAACTAACAATCCGTATAACGAACGCCCACGTGGCTCACAGAACAAACTTGTTTTACATAACAAACCGTACGTACGCCACGAAAACATCGCATTTCCCATGAAAAATGGCAGAATCCGGCCAGTCAGGCGTGTTTGTCCCCAGTTGATTGTCCTTTTTTCCTTGCTTTGATGTGTTTTTGCCATCTGTGTGTTTACTGGATGGTGGTTATAGAATTCAAGGTCTTATTCTCGTCGTTGCAGGACAACTTTTCATGAGTGAAGCGAACATTCTTGTTTCAGTGAAGTGTGAACCCCAAGAAAGGAGGTGTTAGTTGAAACCAAGAAATAAATCATTGAACTGCACAACAAAGGAGCGAGAGTGGTAGACTTAGCCCTGAAGTTTAAGGTGAACAAGTCCACCATTGGGACCATCTTGAAAAAGAAAGATGAAATTGCTCAGCCAAGGTGGCTAAGGAAATGACCAGGTTGTACAGTGATGAGGTGAGAATGTCACTCATAGATGAAGTGGAAAGGCTTCTCATGATTTGGATCAATGAGAGGCAGATGAAGGCCTAATTTCTTTGATTTTTCGGGGCGATCTGGAACGGATTGCACGATTTCCTGTAGAAGTCTACGGGATATCGTGTTTCACATAACGAACATACTGCTGGAATGAATTGTGTTCGTTATGCGAGGTACCACTGTATTTATTTTTTAATTAATTATTGATGTTTGTTTTCATCTTTCAAAAAAGTATAATTGTATCTGATATATTAGCAGCACTGTTGGACTGAGAGCACTGTTTCTCTTTTATATTTATTTTATGTGTCATTGCTATGCCATCATTTGGTTTTTTTAATCCCAACATATAATTTTTATTTCTCACTAATGAAGTTTATTTTTGCAGTCAGTGACTATCATTCTGTTACTGTCAAAACAGACTTATACAACTTTTTATATTATGTGCTTATTTGATTTTAATCACCATTAAAATTATGGATCAATTATTTATAATAATCATCAGTAGTTTTAAAAAAATAGCTTTTAAATATCACAAACACTATATCCATTTTGATATAAGTATCCCTTTTGATGATATGGTCTGCATTTTTTTTTTTACTAGTCTGCTTTGCTTTAACAATGGAGTGAACTAAAAGTGCATGTGATTACTTAATTTCTGTATAAAACAAAATATATTTCAATGTTGTAAGCATATTAACTTATAATAAAGTAAACAGAAATACATGAAATCACATACCAGTAGGCTGACAAAAAAAAACATATTAGCAGGAATCAGTAGTGTGATACCTATATCAGTAAAATGGAAAAAATCAGTATTTAGTTTTCTTTTCCTAAAATAAGTTTGATACATTGCTGGAATGCAGATTTGATTGATAGACTAATAATAAGATGGCTTATGGGATAAGAAGTGCTGAATCTTACAAAACCAACCTAAGACGAGGCCAAAGTGATACAGATTTGGAAACATAATTGGCCTTGAATGAAAGTATATTAGTTTTTACAAATAATGATAATTATTACTTTACTGCAACTGTGTGATAATTCAGGAAAGTCAATGATCTATAGTAAGTAAAATTGTTTACTACAAACACTAAGCTCATTGTTGATGGTCTGGCAATCTTATTCTCATATCAAACTGAAAGAGAAAGAACAGTTATTTGCAGGGTTGTATATGCACTCATTTTATAAAATGACCCAGCACTGTTTTACTTTTAGCAGGTAAAAGTTACCTAGCTAATAACTTTTGAGAATAAAAGATAAACATGTAAGTATTATAGTGATGTAATGTTCAATTGTTTTTAAAGGAAAATGTGAGAATACATGATGAACATTTGCATGAAGCTTACAATTCATCATATTTATTATAGTTTATACATACATTGTGTATACCATATTTCTTTGCATTTGCAAACAGTCAACTTACAACGTTAATCGACCAGTTTTTTTCCAGATTTGAATCAAACACACTGTAGCTTAGAATCTCTCCCACAGCACTATACATAGCTTAGAGGGGTTCACTAGGTCTGCTCCATTCAAAAGTTACTCCTCAGGTTTCCAGTGCCACATACTTTTATTGCTGATTACCAGATGGTTAATATCCTGAAATTTACATGCATATGTACACACAAAATCAACCAAGCAATTAAATAAACAAACTCCAAATCGGTATTTTCATTTTTAAAACATGGATTATACTGAATGATCTCCCCTCCCTAATCCAACAGTGTTAGGTGTGCTTGTTTGGCACTTGCATGGATAATATTATAAATAGTTTCTTATCAAATACTTTTAGAAAATGAAATCTGAATTAGTGAATACTATTCAATTTTTATATCAGAATAGCTATTGTTGCCATGTATCAATTTCACTAATAAAACTTGTTTCATCAATAAATAAATAAAGTGATACTAGATTAGTAGATAGTAACAAACTTCTAAATATCATAATTTAATTTTCACAGCTCTCTAATTTCTCTTTTGTCTTAATTTCCACTTTTTTTCCTTCAACAAACAAAATTTTTGTTCATGCAAACAAAAATGTACATGCAGTTTTTCCAAATGATCAGTAACTTTTGAAATTTTTTAAATTCCTGCCTCTTAGATTCATGTTTCATTCATGTGGTTTACATAAAATTTAATTTCTTCAATCACCAATGTCTAGCCTTATTGCACATTAGACTTAGAGGTAAAGAGCTTCAGAGTGTGACTTGCAAAGTTTAGAAAATTGTTTTCATTCAGATCCTGTTAAAATTTACATAATTGATAAGAACTGATAATATCATTAACAAATCATAGAAATTTTCAAGAAGTAGTTTAATTCTTTTGTTTTGTTTTTTTTTGGGGGGTGATCTTTAATTTTTTTTTTTTTTTTTTGGTATAATTGTTTCTGTGTTTTTTCTTGCAAACTTATCTTTTGACCTTGACTGTATGCCATGGTTTGGGGAATTTGCTCAATTGGGAAAATAAATTTAATCCAGGTACCAGAATATTGCTACTTATTTTGGTTGTTTTTGAGTCCTGAATATGCAATTTAGTCAAATTATTATTGAATGACTCGTTAAACACTGACATTTTGGCATAAGCTCAGTTTACAGTTTTATATATTGCATGCATATTTAATTAAACATGTAATAACACTTTAATAGTTTATATCTAAAACGTGCATGGATCAAACCATTATTCACACCTCATATGTAAAAGTTCTAAAACCATACAATTCCTTATAAACTAATACCTATACTTTGCTTTAAAATTTGATATATGCTAATCAGTATAACAATATTTGTTAATATCCCAAGTTTCCACTCTTTACCACTAAGTCCAATTATAAAGATAGTTTCAAAGTGAAACAGAGTAATTCCTATTTCCTTTTGTTAGATGAGTTAGTTCATAGATTTCTAGCTTAGAAATAAATACAGTAATCTCTTGTCAACCATGGTTCAGTTCAGACTTGACAATTTCCCTTCAAATGACAATATCAGTTAATTGTTATTTGCTAATGTTGTTTATAAATATAAATAAACTATTGTTTTAAGAGAGAAGGAGGTGAGAGAATAAATATCTGCTTTTAATATGCAAAATAATTTTCTGAAATGTCATTATATATATATATATATATTTAATTATAAATAAAATTAGTTTACAAAGATATCATAAGTAGTTCTGTTATTGTTTATATCAATTTTTTTCTCTTTTAACCAGATTTTAATTTAATCCAGTAATTCATCCGAACGTGTAGAAATAAACTGGTATCTACTATAATTATAAATATTGAAATTGTAATTCTTTCTTTTTCAATATTTTTGTTTGTTTTGTTTTATTTTGTTTTTGTTATGTCTTCATTTTGATGTGTGTGTGTGTGTGTGTGTGGTTTTTTTTGGTGAGGGGAGAAAGAAATGAAGAACATAATGATAGACTTTTAATTTAGTTAAGTCAGGCATCTTAATAAAATGGTACACTATAATTAATATGGTAATTGTAAATCTGTTTTGTTTTTGGTTTTTATCATTCATAAGTATTATTGATTATTTGTTTGGAATCATGAGAAAATGTCAGTTATCAAGATACTCTGAAAGAAAATACACATTACTTAATTTTTAACTACTATTTTATTTTTATTTCCTTATTATATTTTTATAATAAATTAATAATAATGTTGGCATTCATGCATTCATTTAATACTTTATTGATATATTTTTTTTAATTTTAAGATGTGCATGTTAATTATATTGTTTATTATTTGTAGTTTATATAAAAGTAAAATTAAACAAACATAAATAAAACTATTTTATTTTTTTACTTTGTCAATGTGACATCATTTTATTGCTGTTTAAGCTGTGGAGATGTCATCTAAGAGAATCAACACCACAGCCACAGCCAGGTTAAAGCAAGACTATACCCGTATCATCAAGGACCCTGTGCCTTATGTGCAAGCAGTACCTCTCCCATCTAATATTCTGGAATGGTAGGAGTAAAAATAGATTATTTTAAAAGAGAAATGCATGCGCAAAGCTTGGATCAAACTGACATTAGCAGGAAGAAAAAAAGGATGCTTAAACTACCTTTATCTGAGCTATAGAATAAAGATAGTGTTTCATTTTAGTATTTTTTAAATTTCAATGCAATATTTGCATTTTGTATTACAACTGCACATCATAGGTATAAACTTTTTGTTGTTCCAACCAGTCAGCCTGATAAGTAACATGCAAAAATCAAACAGCCAGAATATATTTTTATCAACCCAGAATACATTTCATTAAATTGCACATACATGTAAGATTATATATAGTAACTTACTTATTTTAGATTTATTGCTCTTTGATCTTCTTCACTGACAAAGATCTCCAACTCACAAAATAATAAGAAATTAAAATTGGAAAATTTTATTTGTATTATTTAATTATTCATATAATTTTTTAATTTTTAATTTTTTTATAGTTATATAGCACAAAAATTATATCATTGTATTGAAATGTTCTGCTAATACAATTTTTTATCAGAAAAATAATAAGGATATTTATTTTACAAAATAATTATAAATTATAAATTCATAGTAAAAATACACATGAAATTTACCCCCTTCCCAAAACCTGAATAATTTTTCTTTTTTTTTTATTGTTCTTGTGCTGTTATGTTTTTTAATTATTTTTTATTTATTATTTAATTATTTAAAAGTCAAGTCCTTCATTTGCATATTTCTATTCTTGATAATTAAAAAGAAAATTGACTAGTATTTAGTAATGTTTTTTTTAAGCTACTAAATGTTCCTAGATTTCAATGACAAATGAACAGATTAAACAACACAGCTATATTGACATAGGCCTATTTTTAAGTAATAACAGAGAGATCAACATCAGATTACATTCTTCTTTTACTTACACTTTTTCCATTATTATTAAAGTCTTTCTCTAGTAATCATCACAGATTCATTGAACTAACTACTCAGGTTGTGTTGTATCTTGTAAGTGGTTTCAACAACAGCAGTTACATTCAACAAGCCATGGCTTAAACTTTAAAGCCAAAATAGGGCTGATTTGTTAAATGTACAAGAAAAAATTCAGAAATAGGCATGAATGAACAGTGACAATTGTTGACAATCATTATAATTATTAAATATAATAATTTCCACTTTTTCATATTCATTTCTTGCTTAGATTTTTATGATGTGTTGGTTATTTTTAAATAAATGGTTAAAAATATACATGTATATATTTTTTTAATTTTATTTGTTATTTAACTAATAACTTAGCACCCCTGTCATCATGTTTAGTTTCTGTAATTCACATATTTATTTATTGCTTTTTAAACAGTTTAATTGCAAAATTCATTTTTCTTTTTAAGTAATTTTAGTGAGGAAAATTTCCTATTAGTTTTTATTAGACTATGATAGTTATCCACACTACCTTGTACTATTGTTTCAGTCTGTTGTTAGGATAAGATTGTCTGTCACAAATCTTGTATTATTAAGTTTTTTTGTTAGATTATGATAATCATCATGTATTATTGATTAAGTGTTTGTTAGACTGTGATCATCAACCACACAATCAACATTATTGATAAGTGTTAGATTATGATGACAACCCCACAGCCATGTGAAATTGTTTTTTGGGTTGCGTTTTAAAAAAAAATTATTTATTACTTTGGTTGTATAGGTCTCCTTTGGATTTACTCATAATTTCCTTTTATGTAATATGAATTAGCTGATATTTAATGCATTTCATTTTACTCTATGATAAATTAATAGATCACTAAACATATTAATTTATTATTCTAAGCTGAACATGAACTCCTTTTCATGCTCAACTCTTCCTATATTTTTGTTTTCCTGTACTTTGGTTTATTTAATAATAATATATTTTCATTTTTAATGTTATTATCATCTAATCATCATCTAGTAGATCATCAGAAGTTATTTGCTTTGATTAATTTTTCTAATCAGATTTTGTGTTTGTGATGTGTGAATGAAAAATAATAAAGAGTGCAAATATTTATTGATTTTTTTTTTCCAGGCATTACATAGTTCATGGTCCAGAAAACACCCCATATGAAGGTTTGTTTCCATTTTAATGTTACTGTAATTAGTGACGTCCAAATGACTTAAGATAAACAGATTCACACAACATTTGAAATGTATTCAAGAGCATACAACATTAAAGGCAATCTTCTTTACAAGCATCCTATTGCAGTATCTAATAAACAATTAGTAACTAAGACAAATTAATGAAAAGGAAGATAAATTGTTTGGCAGGCTGATATAAAGCTAAGCAATTGTATATGTGGACAGTGGTCCTGGTAATGGTAAATATACTGGTGCCTCGATATAACGTGGTCCTTGGGTTCCAAAAAATTTAACTGCATTGTATGAGAGGTCACATTGTAACAAGGGATCCTTTCTGTCTTGTATGAACAATCCCTGTCACATAGCGGCTACTGTTTATCAACTTACAGTTCACCCTACTTCACCACGTGTACTTTAACGAAACAGCTTCAAAGAACATTACCATGGCTAAAGATAAAAGCTTGTCCGTCAGCCCAGCTTTTCTCTCAACAGCCCTGATCACAGTCAATTCTATCCACATTTTTTTAATTGTTCAAAGAAACAGCTTCAAGAATATTATATTGTGCATGAACTTTGAAGAGAATGTGTGACAAATCTGTGAAGAAAAAATATCTGTTAACTCTGTTTAGACAATGGTAGGATGTGTTTGAAGTTTTTCAAAACAGTAATGATCATTGTTAAGCTGTGTTTACAAAGTGGAAAGTACAAATACATTGTACTACTGTACTGAACATTTATACTATATAAAGGTTAGGCAAGGTCGGCAAAACATTTGCAAATTGAGCCAGTTGATTTGATACAGTGCTGTTAACTCTGTACATGTAATTTGAAGAGGCTAGACAGTAAAAAAAAAAGAAGAAAAAGTGAGGTCCACAGGCTGTCCACATTATATGCAGATCCGTGATATATCGAGGCACCAGAGTAATAGAACTTGCTTTTATTTTGTTAATAGGCTATTGATAATGCTAAATGATCAGTTCAGTGTTTCTGTCTCAGATGTCCAGTGGTTCTTTCTCAGATTCCATTATCTCAATTGTGACGCAGTCTTACACTTATTCAATCTAAAAAGATTTGTTTGCATTTTAAAAAAAAAATATGTATATCGCTCCTAATATTAGTACTAATAAAGGAATTGATAAAATACTCAAAATTGTGTGGGTGTGGGGGTGTTTTCTAGTTTGTGCTTGTATATGATGCCTTTTCTAATATTTGGATAAATTCTGGTTCCCTATGTTGAAGGTGGCATTTACCATGGTAAACTTGTATTTCCACGTGAGTTCCCTTTCAAACCACCCAGTATATATATGATTACACCCAATGGACGATTTAAGTGTAACACAAGGTATGTTTCTTTAAATTTTAATTATTATGAAAAGGAAACCCTTTAATACAGTAATGCTTTATAAGTAATGTACTTATTTTACATTGTATTGTTACACTAATTTTAAATAGAGTATTAAACATAAATTTCACTTTTAAACATTCGTAAAATTTATTAAACATAAACCATTTATTTGTAAATTGACTTAATGCTGTTCAATGAGATGTAATTACTATTTCCTCTTCCAGTTTATGTACTGCTGCCAACAAGACTCCTGCTCCCTTAAGACACCGATGTATTGTTATTTACTTTATAGTCACTCATCCCCTTTGTCACATTTGAGTCAAGACATGCAGAGATCACATTATTTGCTAATTGCATATCACAATGGTGTTTACTTTTGTTGAAAGAAATATTTGTGTTTAACTACCTTAAAGGTTTTCACATCTAGTAAACATAATTAAATATCTCTTTCCATTATTTTCTTATAATTTTTTAATTTAAGAATGTTTTTATTATATAAACTATTTGTTTTTAGAAAAATAATTTACTGCTAAACAATAATTACAGTACTTCTGTAATTTAAAAAGTAAAATTAGTGCAGAAATTATACAAATATCATATATATGGTTATATGCAGCAGAAGTTATCTTGATATATTTTTGTTATTTTGTGGTTTAAAACATAAAATAGCGCTCTCAATACAATAATTTAAATTTATAATAGTAGAGAAAACTATGAGTATGACATACAGTAGAAAGATAACCATACATGAATAATATACAATAATATAAAAACTAAATGGTTTCTACAATCAAGGAAAAACAAATAAACTAACAAAAACAGCACAAGCACTACCTGCATTATAAGGAAACTAACCACCTCCACATGCACTATAACAAGTAGAATGCCCTCTTCAGAATAAAGTGAGAAGAGGAAATCCTCACAGGAACAAACCAAAACAGAGAACATTCAAAAATGGAAAAATTTAGTGTGGTTCTTGTGAGGAAAGAAGTTATTGAGAGAAAATAAACAATAACTGACCTATTTCTATGATAGAGATCTCAAAAATATTAATGGTTTATACAAAACTATGCACATATGGATCTGTCTCATAAGGTGGAACCAAAAATGTGACATTTAAGTCGAATTTTATTATGTAGATTGATATTTAAATACTCAATACCTTATGATTGATTATATAATGATAAAAGAATGACTGGGTGAACATCATATTTTTTATAAAATTATTAAATAATATGCATCTTAGTTCTTACTTTTAAATGCTTACAGTTTTAACCGGGACATAACAACCTATGTACATGTTAGATTTTACTGTTTCTATTTATTTATTTATGTGATATGGAAACAAAGTAAATTTAAAAGGGAGTAGGCTGTAAAATATTCCTCTGAAATAGAAACTTCAGAATTTACCTACCCTTCATGCCTTGACTGATGTTGTCATCACTACATAATATATGACAGAATGATTGGCATGGATGATATTACATATGCAGGTAATATTTTCATGGTTTTTAGAAGTTGAAGGCTGGCCTATCCTTTCATCATCCGCAATGATCTGCATCCTTTAAACTGCTTAAGCCATTCAAAACACGTATGAATTATCTAAAACATAGCTTCTCCTCTGTAAGCTGTTTGCAAAAGTTTAAATGTTTTCATCACCATATTTTAAACAAAGTGTTATGCACACTCCTGTTCATCAAATTAAGTTCACCTGTATTCATCAAGCAACAAAAGATCTATTTTGATTTAAAAATAATGCTTGTAAAACAGAACAGAGTTGACTGTCAACACATCAATAGCATTCTTCTTTTGAATGAATACTGCTTCCACTGATCAGGCTGAGTAAACACGCTGACTTGTGCTTGAGATGTGCTTATAGCCTCCTTACCCATATCTTCCAGCCATCCTGCTTATAGCCTTTTTACTCATATCTTTCCACCATCCTGCGCATAGCCTCCTTACCATATCTGCCAGCCATCCTGCACATAGCCTCCTTACCCATATCTGCCATCTGTCTTGCGCATAGCCTCCTTACCATATCTGCCAGCCATCCTGCACATAGCCTCCTTACCATATCTGCCAGCCATCCTGCACATGCCCTTCTTACCCAGATCTCCATCTGCATGGTTCCATTTAAATAATGCATTTAGAGTGTGTGTGTGTGAAGAGCTTGTATCAAATTCATTAATGGTTAATTTACTAATGTATTAGTTTACAATGTCTAAGTGCATAATTGTATTGTATTTGTTGCAGGTTGTGCTTATCTATCAGTGACTTCCATCCTGACACATGGAACCCAGCTTGGTCTGTGTCTACCATTTTAACAGGACTGCTTAGCTTTATGGTAAGGATTGAGAGAAAGGTCAAGGAAGGTTCTCTTTGAAATTTTACATCTAGACCTGTGATGTTTAGTTAAGATCTTAGTATCTTAGACTATCTATTAGACTTCTTTAAATGTTTGGACATTACCTTTGACCGCTATCTTATGATGTTAAGCTTGGACCTGTTTCTCATTCTATCTCAAGTTTTTAATAAGTCTCAATGAATAAGCATAAGTATGTTTGACTGTTCTTTTTCTTATATATGTTAGTATATGTTGAAGTTGATATTTTCTCTTATCTAGGATTATGTGTGACCATTGTCTGACAGAGATTATCAAAAACTGTTAATAAAATTTACAACAGAAATTATAAATAATGACTGTTTAGTAGGCCCATTCTTGACTACTCTCACTCATGTTCATGATGATCTCGAACGCATTACCATCTGTACAGATATGATCATTATTTCTTTCAAATAGCTTTAAAAGATTATCCAGATAATTAATTAAAATCTTTATACAAATGCAAGAGGTATAGTTAATTAAGCTTAGTGAATTACTTTCGCAGCAGAGAAACAAGCACAGCCTGCAACACCATGATGATCACACGCTTCGTTTATTTTTAGGCCTATGTTCACGCATGCATGGGTTGCACATTTTCCCTCTCTACAGGTTCTGCTAAGACAATGCCATTTTGTCATGCTATATACCATTTAAAGAAGAGATTTTCTACTTTCTAATGATATTTTTTTTTAATTTATATTCAGAATAGGCTTTTTCCAGTCGACTTTTAGTACAATAAAAATAAAAATACAGATTCATAACTAACATGGCTATATTCTACATTCATTTTTGCCTTAGTTTGATGTAAGATACATTCTGATTGGACAGTCATAGCGGAGCCCGTGTTAGTGTTTGCAAGGCATACCAAAGTACAACAATAAAACCAGAGATTGAGAAAATGGCCACCACTATCGAAACACGCCAACTGAGCAAACTTAATGTGATCTTACATGCTTCCA
Source organism: Sinotaia quadrata (assembly GCA_028829895.1). Classification (NCBI taxonomy): domain Eukaryota; kingdom Metazoa; phylum Mollusca; class Gastropoda; order Architaenioglossa; family Viviparidae; genus Sinotaia; species Sinotaia quadrata. Next base: position 58,702,066 of record CM054179.1, read on the forward strand.
CTCGCTCTCTCACAAACAAATAAAATAAAAAATACATTAATGAAAAGTTGGAAGATAGTTTTAGTCAACAAATTATTTCACAAGCATGGTAAATACAGAAAATAAACACAGCACTTGTGACAAAAGGGTAAATTTTTCGAAATTTAGTAGTTGTCCACTATCGTCATATAGAGTATGGTTCTACCTAACTTAAGTATATTTGTGTCATAGTGTAGAAAAGGTAATAAATCCTAATTCTTTCCAAACTATTAGACGCAAATACTTTTGTGAAATGTTTTCTGATGTGAAAAAAGCTTTAACATAATGCACTGGTTTATCACGTTACACACTAGTGGGCACACTTGCTTCAAACTGTTCCTTTTAATTTCTAAACTGGGTATAGATATTTTATTAGTATAATAAGATCTTGGATATAGAACATATCAGTATGAGACCATAAATATTAGAAAATGTATTTAGTTACTGATATTTACTCCTTAAACAAAAGGAAGTTTTGGAGTCAGTGGACTATGATATTTCAACTGTATTGTCAGGCCTGCTAACAGCATTTGATTCATGTTATACAAAGAAATGGGTAATTAAAGAAAGAAAAAGCATAAAGGACACTAAATAGTTGTAGCTGGCATTTTAAGACAGTGTGGATTACAGCCAGCTTTCTTACTGCATCTATAGGTATGCTTTTAGACAAGGGGAAGGTATCACATTCAAACAGTATCTAAAATTGGAGTGTATGACTACTGTTTTGTTATGTAAAATGGGGTGTTTGAGTACCATTTTGTTAAGTAAAATGGATGTATAAGTACACTTTCATCAAAAGTTACAGTTAAATAGTTGTATGAACCTATAACAGAAATTTGTTAAAATGTTTCAAATTCTGTCATATTTTATTTTTTGCAGTAATCATCTTATTCCCATGTGATAATAAGACTTCATGAATGAGCATAGAGTTATACCTACCATAAAAATAATTCCTTTATTAGATTTGTTGAAGAATAAATTTGTCTATTATAATTTGTTGTTTGAAGTAAGCATTTCACTAGTATGTTTAACAAAAGTGGTTCTGAAAGTGTTCTCATAAATAATGCATGTATGTTGAGGTAGGTCTACTGACAGATTGTATATGGATGGATGGAATTGGAATTCTTGGTATTTACATTTGTTTTTAATTGATTTATTAGTAGTTTTTAAAATTTGATTAGTTGTAAACAATCATGATTCCCCCTTCCCCCAATGGCCATCAAAACTTTTTTTCCTGTTGCACGGTGTTTGCCATTTGTTAATTCACCAGCATAATATAGTCCTTTTTGCATTCTGTGGTTTATATAAATTATTTTATATTCCATTACATATATTTATTTCATTATAAAAAATCTGCATAGACTGTTTTGAACAGACCCAAAAAGCTGGCTAAGAAAAGAAAAATATTGAATAAAAATCTACCATTATATGTCTGTACACTGTTTAATATTTATGACCAATACTATATGTTTCTTTTTGCAGTTGGAAAAAAGCCCTACTTTAGGAAGTGTAGAGACATCAACATACACTGTGAGTATATATTTTATTTTGAAAAGTAAAAAATCACCTTATTCCAGGTCTTCATTAGGAAAATTGGAAACTGTTTGTGTACCCTGTCTCATTTTTACTTTTTTTGTCCAATTTGAATGCTTTCACATTCTCACACCTGCCTGAGTTAAACCACATCTTTGTTAAATATGGTACTTGTACTGATCACATTGTTTTTGTTATCTGTAGAAACGACAGCTAGCAGCTCAGAGTGGCTCATTTAACTTGAACAACAAACTTTTTTGTGAACTCTTTCCTGAAGTTGCAGAGGTAAGCTGTTAAGTCAAATTTTATAACCACCATGTGCCAGTGAGAAATTTGTCATAAATAACAACAGATTGCTCATTATAGTTTAATAAAGAAAAATAATGATTTTCAAGAAAAAATTTCCGTTTACCACAAATTTATGTATAGTGAGTTAATCTTGTAATAAATGTTAATTTTGTCAGTGTGTACAAATTGCACATTGTTTATGCCTGTCATTCCTTGAAACTGTGGGATATTGATCAGCAAAATCAGTAGCACTCCTTGAGTTACAAGAACCAGTTCCCAAGTTTTCATCTCTACAAGCAGCACTTTTAAATACCAATTTTGCTTTGCAAATATCCAAATGCAATGCATGTAATTTTAGTAAAATTAAGAAAGTCTACAAGCCATTATTCCTAACTTAAAAAGTTTAGTATGTCAGAATACCATTAATAAAAAATTAACTGACACGTGCAGTATACAGTTACTATCCTTAATAATAAGTTTTCTTACTAACTCTGTCTAAGAGACAACAATGCAATGCCAAAAAGTAATCAATATAAGTAAGCTATTTTATTCTTGCAGATTTACTTTCTAGTAGGAGATATAGTTAGTAAATTGACATTTCTGGAAATGAAACAGATACAAAGTGAAATTTTTTTTAGATATTTTGAAATTAAATGTTTTGTCATATTTGTTAAACAACACATCTTATCAGTTTTTACGGATGCCTTTCTTTTCCCTTTTCTGTATAAACTCTAACTGTGTAGTAAACTATGTGTATGTGCACATAAAGCATGTCAGTCAGAATCTTGATATTGAAAAGTTTAGTTTGTGTACAGCAGTGGTTCTCAGCCTTTTACATCTAAGGATCACTTTTCCAACTACTTATAAGTTGCAGGTCACCAGCTGTACAATTTATCAGTTACATACATACTGGATAATACAGCTGTGGACCTCTTGATAATAATGCACCACAGTCCATAGTAAAACTAACTGTAAATCAAGTTACAGTAATAGCTAGGCTGGATAGGTAAATACACTATAGCTACCAGAAATAAGCAGTATTTTTACTTTCATATTAATTCCTTCAGTGCTGGGCTTTTAAAACATTTTAATTCATTTCCTGGAGAGTTGTCAGTGGTTTTAGAGAAAAAAATTGTCTGTGGAACAATTAAAGAGGAATAATTACAAAGATTTATATGCACTCAGCTTGAGTTGCCTCCCCTTAATTATACCATTTATTTGCACCAAGTATCAAATTTGATGGCTAGTATATTTAACTGTATTCCATACTATAGAGTAAAAAATCGATAATCAATAGAAATAGCCTTTATTAAATTGCTTCCCAAAATTTAACAAAATAATTTATGATATCAGTTGTACTTTATTTTGCAAATATAATCGTTGCTTAATATTCAAAACTAAGATATATGCTGAAAAAAGAAAATCAGTGACTACATACATTTCTGTTTTATAACCTCAAATGCTAATCTGTTGTCAATGTATGGAAATATGTATGTTTTATATAATTATTTTAGTTTATTATAATAATTTGCAGGAGTCCTTGCTTGGCAACTGTATATTTTGAACCAGTCATAGACCCATGAAGTAATATTAAGTGTGTTCATAAAGTGCATTATTGATTTTGTTGTTAACACAACTGATTAAATTCTGAGAATTATCAAGTGAAATAAGCACATTTAACCTACAATGATTACTACCACAGATAATTTTTAATGATTTCTCATTTTAACTCAACAATAATAGTAGGCTTTTCCAAAATGTCTGTAATGCTCAAAATTATTTTTAGTAGGTGTAATATTTATTATAATATATTAATAATATATATCTTAAAAGTTTTTTAGATGATTGAAACTTCATGATCATAACTGAATGATTTGGTGTATGACCTTATGCTTTCTAAAGTGTTTTAATATTTCACTTTCCATGACACATTTCTCCAATCCATTCTGAACACAAAAATAATAATAAAATAAATTAATTGATCTAAAGCACTGAAGCTTCTCTATTCCAAGCTGAACTCAATGATAAAATAATAATATGACAAAATAATTCATTGATTTAAAACGTGTATGTTCTCAGAATAGATTTAAAAGTCCAATAACTCTTAAAGAGTTAAGCTTCTAAGGAAGTTGAATACTTTGTTATGGTACTACTGTGTCATATAACATGTAATTTTCTAGATATCAAAATGTGTTAAACTTTCTTATATAGAAAGCAATGTAAATTAACCCACTGTTTACAAGATTTTACTTAAAAAACAAATTGTGTTAAACAATTTAAGCTTGTAAATCAGTGATGCCTCCTTGTAAAATTAGTTGAATCATTGTATCATAAATATGAAATGATTACAATTTTTTGTTTAGTTTTAAATAACAGTTTACACTCTTTCCATGTCACTTAACTTTTTTTTAGTTTTTTATGAAAAAGATGAAATTGACCCAGCCTTTTAAAATATATATTGTAATGACTAATGTTTACTCACTTATTTAGCTTTTAATCCTTTATGTGTAACGTCTATCATATCCTCACTATGGGATTTAGCACAATTTTCTTCTTGCACTCTTATTGGTAAGTATTTAACAATTTTTATTTAACTTTTTAAAAAATCTTTTAACAAAACTGACTTTTTTTATTTATTATAAAACTATTTCAGTTTGTGCATTAAATCAAAACTGACTATAATTCATTTTAAATATGACTTATGAACTCAGATTTGCAGAAATTGCACAATAAATTAACATCTTTATTCTTTTACTACATTAATAAGTTATTGATAGACCTTTTATGCATAGGGGTGGTTGTTGATAAGCTTTGTTTGTATTTGCTTTTTTTTATTAATTAATAAATAAGTTATTAGTAGTCCTAATTTGTGTATCTTGATAGTTGTTGCTGAGCTTTTGTTTGTGAAACTCTTCTAAATCCAGGATATCCGACAAGACTTGAAAAAGCGAGAAGAGGAGATGAAACAGTCAACAGACTCAACACTTTCACGTACCTCCTCTTCGGAAAGTAACTCTGCCAATCCAGGAGATCCAGCTCCCATCCTTTTGCAACGAAATCAAGGTCTCCTAGGCAGTGCCCTCACAAACTTATTTGTCATTCTTGGATTCGCTGCATTCGCATTCACTGTTAAATATGTCTTGAGGAATATAGTTGATTGAAAGAGTTTTGCATCACAAACGAAGGCCATATTTTTAGAATTTGATGGTGGACATTATTAAGCTGATTAAAAAAGATTGTGAAAATTGCTTCTGGTGATATATTCCTGAAGATACCAAATAAAGCGTAATTTTAAGTTTTCTGAAACTTGTGATGAACTGAAAAACTCTTATGTGATCATTTTATCATACCAACTTTTCTTCTTCTGCTCTTCTGTGTTCCATCTCCCACACACTTCACCACCCGTTTGCTGTTTTCTTTCCTTGAGATAATCATATTTCTGAATATGTTTTTAGTTGTCATTTATTTTTGTAATATTTTCTGCGCCTTCTTCTCATTTATCCTTTTCTTTTTTCATACTTAGATTTATTTTGGTTATTTAAGTTTGGTAAAATATATCAGGGCTATTTTATTGAAGATAAATTCTTTCCTTGTACATATATCAGTTAGATAAAATATATAAGGGCTCTTTTATTTAAAATAAATTCATTCATTCTTGTGCCCTACCTTCATCCTATGCTTTTTCCATCGATTGGTGGTGTTATATGCTTTCTTTTAAGTTTATATTGCTAGAAAACCTCCCATAACTGATTTTGTTTTATTTGAAATTTAATGTTATTTACAATGTTTGCATTGATTACTTTTTTGCTGCTGAATCTTAATTTCCAGTGTTTCTAATTTAGGTGATGGCATATATACTCTCAATAAGGGAGTTTTGAGGATGAATGTCTGGTATGAAGAAGGATTTGGTTATCTGTTTCTCACTAATACAAATTTTATAGGTGGTATATAAAGGTATTCATGGCAAATACAAACAAAAAAATATTAATGGGATTTAATCTAATTCTCACTAACACAAATTGCAAGTAGCTTTTAGTATATAGAATTACCCATTGCAGTATAAAGGTACACTCATGGTGAATATAAACAAGAACAGATTTCTTCATGGATGTTTTGCCATGTATATCATGGTTACAATATTAGTCATTAAATATTTGTTCCTGAGAGTATGCAATCTTTTGCCATACATGTTGTTCTCACAAATGTTAAATCATTGAAATATTTGCAAGATAAGAACATAAGATCTTTTGCCATACATATTTGTTGGTCACAGATATTAAAATACTGAAATATTTGCAAATAAGGGCATGGCCAAATTTATTTTCTGTGGCTTATTCTTATGAAACATGTCAAAGTAAGTTTGAGCTTATTTTGGCCATAATTAGATTCATTAACAAGCTCCACTTTTTGTACTTTATTTTGGCCATAATTAGATTCATTAACAAGCTCCACTTTTTGTACCTTATTTTGGCCATAATTAGATTCATTTACAAGCTCCACTTTTTGTACATTATTTTGGCCATTAGATTCATTAAAAAGCTCTCCTTTTTCAACCTTATTTTGGCCATATTTAGATTGATTAACAAACTCCACTTTGTGTACTTCAAATCCTAGAAGTAAGATTGTAAGAGGAGAGTTGATTCTTAATGCACATATGAAATTTCATTCTGTTTGCAGCTACTTGACAAATACTTATGATCTTAATAGGAGTAGATCATTTAATACAGAAACTGATAACAGTTATTTTGCTTCATTGGTTGTGAGCATGAGTATGGCATTGTCTTTAAAGAAAAAACTTGCTGCATTGTTATATTTACAGTTTTAGTTCTACAAATAAGTGTAACTCACTCTATCATGGGTTTCTCTTTTGAATTTTCATTTTACATGGCTTATGCTTTGTGTGAGTGGAATGGAAGCTTTGACTAGTTTCATTAGGTGTATTGCAAGAAACGACATTGTGCAGAAAAGTGAACAGGTTGTATGTTTGTATGTGTTTACTTAGATTATATGTATGTCAGAATATATGAAAGTGTACCTACATGCATGTGTTAATCTGCATAATTTAGCCAAGTGATCTTTGTATTTTGTGACTTTATTCTTGAATGACTGCTGCTTTAAACATGGATACTAATTTGTTGTTTGCTAGCACCAAATAAGTAATTACATGATTAACAATTGGAGTCTTACTGAGCATGTAGTCTAACAACAAATGTTTACAAGCAGATTAACATAATCAGCTTACTAAAACATTTGTCTTGTCACAGATGTCTACAGTGCAGTTTAATATAGTCAGCTGACCTAAAACACGTTTGTCCTGTCTTTAGTCAGCTGACCTAAAATACATTTGTCCTGATTAAAGACAAAACAAAGACAAGTCAGCTTTCCTAAAACATACTTGTCTTTGTTTTGTCTTTAATCAGCTTACCTAAAACATATTGTCTTTGTTTATCTTGTAATACGTAACTTAAATGAAGTATCAAATAGTAACTAATAAATAAGTTACTATCTGCGCAGTAGACAAATTGTAATAGAGATTAAGAAAAAGTAGACTTGTTTTGTTTGCTTTTTACTTCCATCCTTCACCCCATCTTTCAGTAATGACCAACCTTGCTTCTTTGTTATTTTTTTTAACTCTTGTTTTGAAGTCACCTGCATGCAAGATTTTGTATAATAACAATTCTTCAGTTAATAATATAAACTACAGTCTTTGTAAACTTAGCAAACACTGTTTTCTGTGTAAGAAATAGTGTGAAACTAGATTTTTTTTTTTTTAATGAGAAAATGTGCATTTTTACCAACCCTCGAAAATTGTAGCTAAGAGTAACTCGCAGTTTGTTATGACAACTCATTAGCAAAAGAGTGTCAGTGGTATGAAGATGACAACTAATATCAAATATATAATAAAAGATTTAGGTCAACAAAAAACCTGACTAAATATTATCTTTATCATAATAATAAGAAGAAGAAATAATTTGGTTTTATTCCTTATTTTTTTAACATAATAATTTCAGTTTTTATTGAAAAATTTTTACCTAACCTTTAAATCAGTCACTACCTCCTTGCTTTTTTATTTGTATTTGAAGAGTTAATTTCTGCACAACACACCTCTACTCTACCCCTGGTAACAATAGATTTGTCTGCTCCTACAGATTCACTGATTTGCTGCAATGTGCTGGGCAATTATTGTTCTATGTTATTGGTTTCAGTATCCTTTATTTTAAATGAAAATATATTTGACTGCTTCATTGTCACTTATTGTGTTGCTACTGAAGATTTAAATGAACACAAAAAGAAAAAAATAATTCTATAACATAGCCCACAAAAACTAATACACAACATGTGATAACCACTTCGGACATGTACTTGTTGCTGATGCAGTTGACTCTTCTGAACAGGGTTATGGAGAATGTAAAAAAAAAACTGTCCAACTTTGGCTTCTGAAATTTTAGAAGTTCAACTCCAAGTATACTTTATTACTAATATTATATGGCATAAAATTATATACTTATATGGAGTTACACATATGAATATGGTATAGTTGTAAATAAATTAAGAGATGGCTTTCATAGATTTCATTTTAAAATTATATTTCAGTCGTACAATAATTAAAAAATATATATATTTAATGTTTATCTAAACTGAAATGGATCTTTTAAAAGATCACTTCTAATAGATCCAGTTTCGTTGCTGCTCTCAAATGGGATCTGACAATTCTGAGGGCAGAAAACACACATTCCATAGTGACTTGAGTAAGTGGTAACACTGTGACAGTCAAAGCAGAATGTTGAATAATCAGGATAGACAGTCTAGTATTTTTAATGCTCAATTTAGAGTATGGTCAAATTTCTCAACCCTTTCAGTGCTTGGTAAAAAAACAAAAAAACTTATTTTGAATTTAGTAGGATATGTTGGAGTTTCTCTTTCTCTGAAATTTTCCAAATTTAAGCACCGATATTTGGATCAAACCTGAATGTGTAGATATTTTTCAAATTCTTCATCTTCATGGTTACTTTGGATGAAGGTGATTGAATGCTATCATTTAGCAACCTGGCTATAGTCTTAGCTTCCTCTTGTATACCTTTCACAGAAGATTTTTGTTTATAGCTTACTGTTTCAATAACTTCACTAAGTACTTTTACTTCCATTGCTTAAAACAAACTAAATTAATAATAAACAACTACCAAGGTGTTATTTCAATTTTTTTTAATTTATTTATTTTACCTGATTATGTTTAAATGTGGACTTGCCTTCTCAAGTCTCATACGATTAGCAGTCAGAGTCAGGACATTTTTACCAACTCCGACTCTACTAAAAACAACCGACTCCCAACTCCAACAACCCTGCTTCAGAATCCAAACTGATCTGAATTGCTGAATTACTTTGGTACAGATTTGCACTTGATATTACGGTGGAAGGAGTGGATATCTATGTGCCAAATATGCCTCCAGCCCACATTTGGCACACATTGAATACATATACATACATTATTATTTTGCTAATTGAGCTAATTCTCGGCGAATGCCACTTATGTCTAACCTGAAAGTCTAGTCAAATTGATTGCCAGTAATTAAAGTATTTTCTTAAATTGTAGATAGAAAATCACAATTATTTTGTGTGTAAAAAATTATCAGTTTATGATAGCCTTCATGTTATTTTTTTAGCTCACAAATGACATTTTTCCACTCTCAGCTTGCGAGTAGGATTTTCGAGGGTTGATTGTGACTTGTTTTTGTGTGTGCATTCATATACATGCAAGAGAAGTTGTGTGTATTATGTATTTTTCTTTGTACTAATCTGAAGATCTACACTTTTTGTTCCTGTTTATTTTGTATGTCAAAAAATAGTCATGCATATTATTTTAACCATTTAATATTTCAGTCTTTGATTGTGTTTAGAAGACAATACTTACATATTACCACCAGCTAATTCATATACATAATCATGATAAAACATTATACCTATTTACATTTATAATGATTACTGACATAATGAAAACACAGCTGTGTTTTTCACATAAAACCACAAACTTATGCAGGTAGAGCCAAATAAATAATTTTATGACTGACAGTAAATGGCACATAAATACATTAATTCTTTGCAAAGTACAAGGAATTCTAGACTAAACTTTATATTGTAAATTGGGCCTTGATTTTTTCCACTATAATTAGAACTATTACCTTATTCTGTCTATAAGTCCCATTTGCTAGCAACAGTTGCAAAGATTGCTTAAATGACACAGCAACAATTTTTTTCATAGTACCAGTTTTAGTCATGTTGCAATAGTTACAGTTTGCTATATTTTAATATTATTCAGTCTATTTTTAAAAAATAATAATAACATTTATCTGAACTGTAATATTAAATAACATGTTATAACAAACTTTCGTAGTAGACTCTCAGTTATCTGTGGAAGGGTGTTGTGAATAATCCAAAACACAGATAATACATTCTGGTCCATCCTGGTTCATAAAAAAAGAAAAGTTGTTGATGTCTATTCATATGAAACTTGTTTGGTTAAAATTGCCTTGTGAAACTCATTTGAATATCTTATAACTTTGTGTAACTGTTATGAGATATAGTACAAAACAAAGTAACACACGATTGTCTTATAACTTTGTGTAACTGTTATGAGTTATGGTACAAAACAAAGTACACACACGGTTGTCTTATAACTTTGTGTAACTGTTATGAGATAATGGTACAAAACAAAATACACACAACGATTGTTATCTGTTATGCATGCTACACTTTTGTGTGGTGAGTGCACTTTCACTGCTTCCCCCAAGATTGACATTTGCATGGTTGTATTACACTTATCTGTCTCCCCTATCTTGCTAGAGATTGTAGGATGGCTTGTTCCATATAGCCACTTGTGTGCTGAATGCACTATGCATTCTCGCAGTTTCCCCCAAGATTGACATTTGCATGGTTGTATTACACTTATTATCTGTCTCTTCCTACCTTGCTAGAGACTGTAGGAATGGCTTGTTCTATGTAGGCAAACATTTGTCTGCAGAAATGTGTTTGGTATTAAGAGATTTATTGCAAGTAAAGGATTGGACAATAACCAGTGCTTTGTGCTAGTTGAGGTTTACACATTCTCAAGACAAATGAAAACCTTTTTCCTTATGGTTATATTAAGGGATTTAACACAATTGTGTTAGTTGATGTTTACACATTCTCAAGACAAATGAAAACCTTTTTCCTTATGGTTATTTTAAGGGATTTAACACAATTGCAGCATGGGAGAAAATAGATTTGGTTTGGTTTGGTTTGATTTGGTTTGGTTTGATTATTTTAATGTACTAATGAGAGAAACTCTAAACCTTCTGACTGGAGAGGAAATTATAGCTGACAAAAAATGGGCCTAGGCAGGTCTGTGATTGCTGCTTAAGTTACTTTCTGTTTTTAAAATTTCTCTTGTTTTTCATTATATAGTTTGCCATTGTAAGTGTACCTAAATAAAAAATGCTTAAAGAATTAATCACTTTATTTAAAACTTGTAAATAAATATCCATGATTAGGATTTCAAATGAGAACTATAGATAAGTTTTGTTAATGGTATAATAATTTAGGAAGTTATATTGCACCTCTTGGGTAAGTATATAGCTTGTCTTCCCATGTTTCATCATTTCTTCTTTCACTGAATTCTATAGAGATATCCCAGTGTTTGTCTTCCCGTTTCTTCTTTCACTGAATTCTATAGAGATATCCCAGTGTTTGTCTTCCCGTTTCTTCTTTCACTGAATTCTATATAGAGATATCCCAGTGTTTGTCTTCCCGTTTCTTCTTTCACTGAATTCTATAGAGATATCCCAGTGTTTGTCTTCCCGTTTCTTCTTTCACTGAATTCTATAGAGATATCCCAGTGTGTCTTCCCATGTTTCATCATTTCTTATTACCATTGACTATTACAGAGATACTATATTTGTTGCTAACATTTGCACTTTAACATATATTTTGGACAAATGAACTCCATGTCATTGACTACTGTGTACAGCATACTGACATTTCGCTAGTTTATATAATGGTTATTACTAAGTGTAAAGCAGTATTTGCATATCTTTGCATCCTACCTTCCACATATGCACACTCTCCAGTGTGTATACTTTTCAGCATCATGGAATATTTCAGCCATTAAGTTTACTTGTGCTTTTTTCTTTCCTTATAATTTTTCCATTGCATGATTAAATTTATAAACAATGGGGAATTTTATGGACAGAACTTTTTCATATCATTTTCATCATAACCTCTATATTCTGTTACTGATCAACATACTCAAGCTTTTTTTGTTGGTGTGTCCTGTGCAATTTGACTAAGATAAAGAGTAGGGGATCCCTGTATTGATCAGATTATTTTGTTCTTTTCATTTAATAACTGCTGAAATGATGAATTCTTTATTCACATGAAGAGCATGTTGCTTTTGTTGTTTAGTTGAGTGTGAAGAACACTTTCTTCACAAAGTGAAAACAGTACCTTGATTCTTTACCTGTTAAGAATACATCCAAAGCAAGGTGTTTGTTTGTTTTGTTTTATAATCTGCCGCTTTACTAAAGCCAGACACAGCATGGAAGAAACAAAACAAAACAAAAATAATAATCACCTTGTCAAATTTGAGTTTTTGACGAATTTGCATACTTCATTCTCTTCTTTTTTCAGAAAAGTATTAAATTTTGCAAAATATTTTTAAAATATCAATAAAGTTGGTTTCATACTATCACTAAGCTTCAGTTTTGCTTTATAAACTTAAAAGTTTGCAAATATGGCAATTGATTGCCTCATTGTAATAGCCATCAACTACCAAATTTATCAGAAGTGCAGAATGTTTTTGTTTTTTTAAAAACAAAACTTAATTATCTCCCCTACATTGCTGCCATATTTGAAAATCTAGTAAAGGGAACCTACATTTGCATATTTGTGTTATTTCAGCAAAAACTATTTAAGGGATTTCCTACAGAAATTATATAAGCAATTACATTATTCTGATTCAATCATGGGAATGCTAATTGGTCAACCTCATTTTGGGCCTTAGTTTTTCAGTAAAAATTATTCTTCTAAGTAGAGAAATTTTGAAAAGTGATTTCCTAAACTACCAAACTCATAAGTGTGAAGTAGTATTTATTTTTATGAAAACAGCTGAATTTGGCTACTTAAGCACAACTAGGTCAAATTCAAGAAATACGGTTGACATCCAATCACATTGATGAAACTAAGTATCACTTACAACTTTGTCGCTATTATTTGATTTGACTGAAATGGTTAGCACTAGGAATCTTTTCAGCAATGAATTTATTCAATATGCAATGTAAGGAACCAAATATATTTATAGATGCTTCAACCATTTGGGAAAAAATAGTGGAGGTGGGCTGAACTTGAGAATGTGTTTACCCAACGACAAGTGTAATTGAAACAAAAGCACTAGATTTTGTTTACTTTGAAAGTTAAGAGGATCTCTAAGTGTTCGTTGGTTTAACATCAAGAACAGTAGCTGTGAAATTAAAGGATTTTCTGGTCAGGTTATTTTTATACTATTGTATGATGATATATTTAAATTGAATAAGTGTGACATATATATTCGGTATTTAAAGTTTTGCATACAATTAAAAAGGAACAATGATTTAATCTTTATTTTCATTTGTGATTCAGAATTTCAAATGTTTTACTAATTTGTATAGTAAATTATGTTACGGTGCCCTTGCATGAAAGAAGTTGGTCTTTGAAATGTTTATCTCACTTATGCAACAATGTTGTAAATGCTAATAACAATTCAAGTAAAAGTTACCTGCACCATAAAATGTTAATTATTTATTGGTTGATATATGTGATAATTGTTTCTTAAACTTTTTGAGAAGCAATATGCTAAAGAAAAATCATACAAAGTGTACTCATTGTTTCCTTAAATAAATATTTTGCATTAATAAGTTTTTAAAATTTATGTTATATAAACCAGTAATAAAAATAATTAAAAATTACCTTAGAATGTAAGAATTATGCTCATCACCAATTTAATGAAGTATATATGTTTCAGAAAAATATTTTGCAAGAATGAAGACAAATGATTCAATAAATCTGAAAAGGAAAAAATTGAATAATATCACTGTGCATATAGACAAATAATACACAAGTTATACTCATAAAAACAGTTAATTATTAATCAGTGAATTACACTTGTAATAATGTGTGTGTAATTCATTGATTTTATTTTGTTCCACAAAACTCAACTTTCAGTGCTTTTATGGTAAAATAAACATTTTAAGTATAACAAATGTTTATTGGCTTTATATTCTTCAGACAAAAATAAGCAGATATCTCAATAACTAATTGTTTTAAGCATTCATATTTGAAACATCTTAAAAGTCTTCTGCAAGCGACAACAGTTATAACATTTTGAAAAGAGATTTTTTTATTAAATTTTAATAATTTATAATTTAATTATATAGTGCTTTTGCATCTTCAGCACAGTTTAAGAAAATTCATCTTTTGCACTTGGCAAACAGCAAACAACATTTAAAAAAAAATAAAATGGGTAATTTCACACATCATCCTGAGTGAGATGAAAGATGTACATCTGCCTTCCCTCCAGTAGGTGTCAGTTTCCATATTGTCAGAGTGTCAGAATCTTGGCTTATTCAATGTGATGCAAATATTTAGATATATATAGATATGCATTTTACATAGTTACATGGTCCCTAACTACATCTTCAAAGAAACCACAATCTGTTCAATGAAAAACTTATTCAGTTGGTCTTATTGTTTAGTCTCAATGTTTAATGAAAAACTCACTCAGGTGTCTTATTGTTTAGTCTCAATGTTTATCATACAGGCACTATAGTATACCTGATTTGTGCTACAAGCTGACACATCAGACTGTAACCCTGCATATGATGCAAGACCACTGTTCATTGCTATAATTTAATATATTTTTTCCTATTACTTATTCTAACAGCCAAATTATTTTATTAAACATATGCATGTTGGGGTGTAGAAACCAACTAGAGCCCTCTCTGAGGGTTGTTCCAAATTTCCACAGAATATTTTTTTAAAAATTAAATCATAACTATTACAAATATTTTATTTTAATGTTATTCTTCATTTAGCTTAGTATTTTACTATTATACCAATTTTCCTACAGCTGTACCTACACTAAAGAGTTTTCGTTCTTTCCATGTAGTGGTCTGGCTTTAAATTAATAGCAAAATAAAAATTAGAAACCCACCTACCATACTTTTGCCATGCCCATATTGTTTCAAATAACTCTATGGTCAGCTGCTTACAATTTTGAATATCAAGAATCAAACAGTTGTCCTACAAAGACACTTGGCAATTTCTGAAATCTTTGTAAATCCTTACAACTTGTTGGAAGATGTTGGACCAATATATTTCCACCACATCCAAATGTGGCTAATATATAATTAATTTTCACCTCTTCACTTAGCATGTGAATAAGCTTGATATTTGCTCTGATGTTTCTAACACCAAAGCTACTGGGCATACTGCTTATCATTGATAATGTTTCAAGATATTTGTTACCAAGAGTTCCCAACCTCTGTTATCTTTGTTAGATGTTAGCAGAACTAAAATTTCTCAAACATTTGTTTGAGTTCATTGTCTTACAGTGTAGAAGAATGTGTGTATTACTATCACTAACATATTAATCACTCTTCAATCCAAGTGTTAAATAATAATTATGTTCTTACTGCTCCTTCTTATAGACCACCATTTCTAGCAAATATTCTTTCTGGCTGCTTACTTTATATATAGTAGATCTGGGCTTGATTATGTTAATAACTGTGCACACACAAAAAAATGTGTTCTTCTACTTAAAGGAAGATTAAAACAAGAAAAAGTCACAAGATTGTTTATTATATGGTGAAGGCCACTATTTTGAATGCCCTTCGAATAGACATTAGCACTGAAAAGTGTTCTAGTATTGAATTAGAATGGATTTTATATTTAGCAATAAGGTTATGGAGAATTTACTTTGTATTCTGTTTTGTGAAGTCATTTAATGTGGCAGGCCCTTGGTATTCTGTTTTGTGAAGTCATTTAACGTGGCAGGCCCTTGACTTGGTATTATGTTGTACAAAAATGACATTGGCGACAACAAAAGTGTTCTAACACTTAAGGAAAGACTAAATCAAGGAAAAGATTAGATTATTTCCATTGCTGTTAAATGGTGACTACCTTTTATTTGAATTAATGATAAAATGTGTGCAGATTATGTTTTGTATTTTAATTTCTCTGTACAATTTTTGCTACAAGAAAAATGTTCTTTTTAAAAAAAAATCTGTTGTACAGATCAATTTGGTCTGTGAAATTAAACAACTTTACAGGTTTGAAAAGAATGTGACAGATAATGATACATTTATTTTTTGCTGATGTTTTTATTCTTTGTCACTGTGCATATTCGTTATGTGAGTGTATTTTGTGTGTAATCTGGAAAAAATGTATACACTATTTGGTAAACACAACATTTACAGATACGTATTTATTAAGTGTGATAGGACACTAGATAATAATTGCACTCATTGTAACTATCAAATAATGTAATGATATTTGCACTTTTGAGAGCAGTACACTACAGAATGATGTTGATGCTCATGTTTTTGATGACATACTAGTCTTTAATGCAGGGTTCTAAAATGATGGTAAAGATAATAATAATAAACAAAATGGTAAACATCTTGAATATTCCCTATTTAAGTATATAATATATTAAATTCGTAAAACTTAATTTCATTCAAAAGAATATTGGTTGTTGAAATGTAATAAATCATTTTAAGACTCTCTCTCATTTGCTTTGTGTGTATGTGTGTATTTGATTAATGCTTTGGCTTGTCATAAGCAGAATACTGCATTCATGTGTTGATCATTTTATGTATAAACATGTATATACACATATATGTATTAATAAATATCCATACAAAAGATGAAATTAATGCAATGTTTGTTCACATAAATACACAATTATAATAAAGACAGAGAAAGACTCACAGTTTAAGATTCTTTTAATGTTGAATGTATATTTGCAAGGCTATCATTGCTAAATATGTTTATGAATTGATAACAAGGTCAATTTGGTAATTTGTGGGTATGAGTGTGTGACGGAGTAAATTTGTCTATCCCTATTTCTAAACTTAATTAATAAATTGTTAAATGTCAAAGTGTTCTGACCTTAGGACTGCTTATGTTGATATTTTCATCAGTTGGAAGTAAACAACTAAGGTAGAGAATATGCTAAAAATGTTGCTGATGCAATCCAAACCAGTTCCAACTGGATGAGTGTTTTTTTCTGACTAATAGTCTCACACTTGTATATAACAAATTCATCCAATGCAGTGGATCAAAAGTTTCTTTATTGAAAAGTGCTCTATTCTAATCACTTTAAACATAACTTGATTCTGGTCATAACAGCGATCGTTAGCTTATGGTAAGTTAACTGACTGATAAAGAAAGAATGGACTTTGAATATTTCCTACGTTTGCTATTGATCTATGATTTTAATCAGAGAATGCTTACGTTATTGAACCATCATTTCTATGTTCACTAATTTGATTACATTGTACATTATACTTTTGAATTTTGATCGATGCTACATTTCTTATGCTGTTTGTGTGTATCGAACTAACAAAATTGTTGCAGGATTTGTAAGAGAGAAAGGAATTTAGAGATGAAATTGTGTGATTGTACTGAAGACAGCTGCCATCTTTGAAAAGGTTATGTACATTGAGTTTAATTATTTCTCTGAAACTCCACTCTCATTCTGTTATGAATGCTATCCATGAACTTGATTATATTTGTATGTTAATGTGACTACTTATGTTTGTGCTAGGATAAACTGAATGATTGTCCAACATTAATTGAACATTGTTGTGAAGTGATGCAAATATCAATGCTCCTTTGATTATATTCATATGTTGTATATTTGATTGTTTGATAGTAAATGTTTGTCTTTAATGTTGTGGAAGAGAGAAAACATTCACAGCGTCTGCATATGTGCCAGGTGAGAGAGATGAGTGGTGTTTTTAGGAGAACACAGTGTGAGGGACAAAGGGAGAAAATCTTTTATTTTCCCTTTGCATTCTCTCTCATTGCCATGTTGGCTATCCTAGTCATGGAGGCAAAGTAACTGGACATATTGTCAAATTAGTGAAAGTTCGCTGGACTTTGAGATTTTTCCCACTATTTTTGGCAATACAAGTAAGCCAATTATAGTGTATGGTAAAACAGTCTACAGGACATTTTACCTGGCAACAGTAAAAAGAAACTTGAGCCAGCCTATCCCATGGGTGGGGTGTTTTGCATCTGAGCAGCTGTTCTGATGGAAGGGCAAGGGCCACACCATCAATGACACATCACTGTGATGGCTAACCACGACATCAGCATTGTTGCAGAGTGACTGTATTGGAACCATTTGTTTTTTGAGAGGCAGGTCAACTCTGTGGGACAGAGTGCGGTGATAATCCATTGCCATAATAGTAGCAGAAAGGCCGTGAATTCTGACACTAGAAAGTTGTGTGACAGCATGACCACAACAAATAGAGTGTGTGAGTAACTCGTTATATTTTAAAAACCTCAGTGCACATAGGCACATTCAGAATAGGAAACTTGAGATACTTTTGATCAGAACATTAATTATTTATTTATCAACTTGTTGAACTTGAAGAATATTATTTGTGGAACTATTAAATTTAAGAACTTTTTAAGTAGATCTTATATATTAATGTACTGTTATGACTAACTATTGACAGCGGGAGTTACCGCTCTATGAGAAAAGACTGATTATATTATTTATTTATTTTGTATTTCATTTTTATCATTTATCGTTTACCCCCACCCCAGAGGCTAAGTTCGTGAATGTCTTGCAGTGATTGGATTGCATGAAAGGGGACCCATATTTAATAAACTTAGTATTTCACTTTTCAAACAACAAACTTGGCTTCTTTTGTTTTGAAAGGATAAGTACGGTTGGGTTTATCTTGTCTCAATGTTGTTCTTGTACTGTCTGCCATTTTTACCATCCCACTTCACATTCTTGCACGCATACACATCAACAAACAAAACCCTGCATTCAGAATTAAATTAAGCTCAAACCAGGCAAACTTCTGTGAGTGGATTCTGTAATTCCATCCATACAGTTTCCTATGTGCTGTTGACAAGTGAGCAGGGTGGTGGTGACAATCTGCTTCCCCCCAAAAAAAGTGAAGACAGAACTAAAGAGAAATAGAGAAAATATTATGTAATGTAAGTGACATGAAGACAGAGCTAAAGAACAATAGAGACACAATATTAAGTGATATAAGGGATGTGTGAAGAAAGAGCTAAAGTGTAATAGAAGCAAATTGTGAAGTAATATAAATAAGGGACATGAAGACAGAACTAAAGAGTAATATAGACACAATGTTATGTAAGTGACACATGAAAACTGCTACAGAGTAATATACACACACAACTAAATTCATAAACTACAAATGTGTAATTGAGATGGTATGTCATTGTAAATTATGACACTGATCAACTATGTAAACATGTGAACTCTCAAACATTTATTCCCTTTATAAGCCAAGGAAAGCAAAATACATTTACCTGACTTAGTTCCTTTACATTTACCTGACTTAGTCTCTTTACATTTACCTGACTTAGTCTTTACATTTACCTGATTTAGTCTTTATATTTACCTGATTTAGTCTTTACATTTACCTGATTTAGTCTTTATATTTACCTGACTTACTCACTTAGTCTTTACATTTACCTGGCTTAATCTTTACATTTACCTGACTTACTCACTTAGTCTTTACATTTACCTGGCTTAATCTTTACATTTAGTCTCTATAAAACAAAGTATTCCAAGAGAGTAAAACCAAAACCAACTCACTATTTGCCTCAAAATTAAAATATTTATTTTCTTCAGAAAAATACCATATCTAATCACAGATATTTATTTTAATAATGCAACATTTCATTTGAATCCAAAAAGACATTTATACAATAAAAAGGCACAGATACTATTTTTCAAAGCAGATAAACAATAATAATGATATCTTTAAAATGCATAAAAATCTGAATACAAATCTAACCTAAGGCACAATGCAGTTAAAGTAATACATGTACATAAATTAATACATCCAAGAACCTAAGACCTGAGAATGTTTTACAACTAGTAAACAAACTGATACATCAAACATCCTAAGATGGGAGGATTTTTACAAATAAAGTTAAACTAGTAAACAAACTGATATATCAAACATCCTAAGATGGGAGGATTTTTACAAATAAAGTTAAACTAGTAAACAAACTGATACATCAAACCATCAAAAATATGAGGATGTTTTACAGTTGCAGTTAAACTAGTAAACAGATACATCAAACAGCATAAGACATTAGAATGTTTTATTGCAATTAAAGTAGTAAACAAACTGATACATCAAACAGCCTAAAATATGAGGATGTTTTATTGCAGTTAATGTAAAGAAAGTGATACATCAAACAGCCTAAGATAAAAGGATGTTTTATTGCAGTTAATGTAAAGAATGTGATACATCAAACAGCCTAAGATAAAAGGATGTTTTATTGCAATTAAAGTAGTAAACAAACTGATACATCAAACAGCCTAAGATATGAGGATGTTTTATTGCAGTTAAGGTAAAGAAAGTGATACATCAAACAGCCTAAGATATGAGGATGTTTTATTGCAGTTAATGTAAAGAAAGTGATACATCAAACAGCCTAAGATAAAAGGATGTTTTATTGCAGTTAATGTAAAGAATGTGATACATCAAACAGCCTAAGATAAAAGGATGTTTTATTGCAGTTAATGTAAAGAAAGTGATACATCAAACAGCCTAAGATAAAAGGATGTTTTATTGCAGTTAATGTAAAGAATGTGATACATCAAACAGCCTAAGATAAAAGGATGTTTTATTGCAGTTAATGTAAAGAAAGTGATACATCAAACAGCCTAAGATAAAAGGATGTTTTATTGCAGTTAATGTAAACAAAGTGATACATCAAACAGCCTAAGATAAAAGGATGTTTTATTGCAGTTAACGTAAACAAAGTGATACATCAAACAGCCTAAGATAAAAGGATGTTTTATTGCAGTTAATGTAAACAAAGTGATACATCAAACAGCCTAAGATAAAAGGATGTTTTATTGCAGTTAATGTAAACAAAGTGATACATCAAACAGCCTAAGACATAATGTCTTACAAATGCAGTTAAACTAATAAACATATGAAATTACAGCATGAAGCTTCTTGATACCTAAAATAACAACATGAGCTATATAACAATGTAAAAATGAGTGTACAAACATACAGTTTTAAAATCTTAAGTACTTGATGTCAAAATCAAACAAGAACAAGATTATTGCTGGTGGCAAAGATATAAACATTATTTATGAGGAAAAGAGTTCTAGATTATTGCTGATGGTAAAGATATAAAAGTACTGTAATGATGAAAACAGGGCTAGGTTATTGCTGGTGACAAAGTTGTGTCGATGCACTCATGAGTGTCTGTATTGAATATTCTGTGTCTGAGTTGAAGAGGTACAGGTAGTTCATTGCAGATATGTACTTTACTGCAGACACTTAGCTCACTTCAGATACATGTAGTACATTATAGGTACATGTAGTTGTTCCTGTTATACAAATAATCAATTTTACTTTGAAAATATCGGAATATGTCAGGTGATGATCATAAGCTTCAAGCAGGAACACATGAAGAGGTGAAATTAGAAATAATCTATATCACAAACATGTCA
Organism: Sinotaia quadrata; assembly: GCA_028829895.1. Taxonomy (NCBI): domain Eukaryota; kingdom Metazoa; phylum Mollusca; class Gastropoda; order Architaenioglossa; family Viviparidae; genus Sinotaia; species Sinotaia quadrata. Next base: position 58,723,667 of record CM054179.1, read on the forward strand.
ATAAAATGTAACAACATGGAGATTTTGTCTGAGTGAACAGGGAACAGTGCAGAATTTGAAGAGAATAGAACAATATGATCCACTGTTGATAATCTAAGAATGAAGCATTACAAATGTCAAGTTATGAGAGTTGAATATCACAAAATAACGCTATGGCATAATGTTAAAAATGTTACCAATATTGCTGAACCATTTCACACACTCAGTTCAAGGTATGTTTTCCTGCAAATGTTCAAAGATAATAAATACTAGTGGTATCAATGGGTAATACCTGGGTAGTAAAATTGTGGACTGGGTACTCGTGATAACGTGGCCTTTGGCACAGAAATGGGTAGAGTGGGGTGCAAGGGAAACCGACAGAGGCAAAGCAATCAGGCAATAGATGAGAGAACTGACTCTGGTTGTCTCAATTTAGCACACTCCCCTCCCCCCTCCACGTGGCAGCTGCTGTACCTAGATCTAATAATGGACAATATGAATCACCATAGCTCGTGCCGTTTCCTGTGCTCGTTAACACATGTTGCATTTTAATAAGACTTCAGTAAACAAACTTATCAGTATTTTAATGTCAATAAATTAAATAATAACATTGTAATATTTTTACTATGGGTAAGACATCGTCTTCATGAACAAGTGATTCGATAGTGACATGGCAAAATGCAATCTGTGATGAAATTCTGTTGGTGAAGGGCGACTGAACTTGATGCCCTATTTTTAAATACGTTATTGTTGTTGACATGTTATTTAGTTTAAGTTTATGATTGATCATATTAAAATTAAAGTTTGTGTTGTACATATAAAGATCAAATAGTAAGTCACTAGATGCATGCCTTTGGCTATAGTGTGAAATAGAGTACATGCCTAATGGTTAAGTAGCTTTGTGTAGAGATCACCATTTGCGATGGAGATTATGCTAATTTTCAAGCGGGTACCTGGGTACCCGTTCAAAATTTGGATGGGTACCTGGACAGCATTTTAGAAAAAATTGACAGTCCTAATAAATACATATTCTCTTCACGACACCATGCCACAAATAATATTTATTTATATTCTCTTGCAATATGCCATGCTCTGAAATCAGTATATAATGCTGTTCTACAGACACCAAGCCACAAAATAGATATTTATTTACAATTTTTGGTAAAATGCCATGCTTTGAAATATGCTGTGTAAAGTACACCATGCCACAAAATGTATATTTTTTTGTAACATATACTGTGAAATGAGCATAAATACTGTTAAACAAAACACTATATGCAGAATAAAATACTATTAAACAAAACACTATATGCAGATTAAGTACTTTCAGGAATGTAGGCAGTGGAAATATTATGATCCCCTCCCCCATTATAAAAAATGTTCCTTTAATAACCAATATTAAATAACTTTTAACAATTTTACTGACATCAAATCTGTTTGACTTTTATGAGAATATCTTCACTCAGCAGTTTCAGATACCCTTGGTGTGGAAATGAACAGGTGTGAAAATACTATTACTGCCATCATTCCAAATCAAAATATAATTCCAAATCAAAATATAAAGGCAAAAGAAATTACTGCTGATAAAATTATATTTATTATATCAGAATGTTTTAGTATGAATACATTAACTCACATTTCTGAACACTAAATCAAGCTGAACATTGGTTTCAGAAAAAACAATAACATATTTTTATAATGATGAAATGGCATAAATGTAAGATATTGTAGAGACTAGGAATTGAGGTAAACTCAACAAATGATGTAAAGCAATGAAAGTTTAGATTACAGTCATGATCAAAAACAGATGTAAAGCAATGAAAGTTTAGGTTACAGTCATGATCAACTCAACAAATGATTAAAGCAATGAAAGTTTAGATTACAGTCATGATCAAAAACAGATGTAAAGCAATGAAAGTTTAGGCCCCAATCATGATCAACTTAATAACTGATGTAAAAAATTGAAAGTTTGAACTACAATCATGATCAATTCAATAAATTATGTAAAACATTGAAAGTTTTGGCTGCAATCATCATCAATTCAATACACATGGTAAACCAAGTCAGGTCTAATCATGATATGTTTAATCATGGTTACCTGAGCAATTCAAGAAATATTACATGTGCTCTTTTTCTTGCTTTGCTTCATGAGAGTTTCATAAGCAGTTCCACTTACAACTTTCTGTGAAAGACTGGAATTTGACTTGTCTGAATTTGAAATGAAATGTGAGCTGGGTGACCCATGCATATTGAATCTATCAATGCCTGTGATTGAGCCTCTGTTGTTTCTAGCAACACTAGATGTAACTCCACTTTCACTAGACATCAGTCCTTTGCTAATATCCATTGAGACTGATGAAGAAGTAATTTTGATAGATGGCTTTCGAGCTAAAATGGGTGAGGAAGGTGACTGTTGAAATCGTGGAATGACAGGTGTTTGTGAAGTGACAGGTGTTGGTGGAGTGACAGGTGTTGGTGGAGTGATAGATGTTGGTGGAGTAACAAGTGCTGGTGGAATGACATGTGTTGAAGGCCTTTTTCTAACAGCAATAGGAGAATATGCTGAAGATGATTTTAGGGGTGGAGTTGGTGGGCGAGGTGTTAAAGTGTATGAAGTTCCTTGAGAGGCTGTATTTAAAGAATTCATTGTTGTGGTTGGTCTCTGACGTAGTACTGAAGACCGAGACTGTTTGGGGATAGTTTCAATTATATCATACTGAATCAGGTACTCAGGGTAACTCTGCGACAAATCAAATATGACAAAAATGGATGGAGATGATATGTCATTCACACAAGAGTCATACATTGTCAAACCCTGTAATTGTGGAGGACGTGAGTAGGAAGATTCACCTACAGCAAATTTTCCTACAAGAACCTTTGCAACAAACATGTAACGATCTGACCCTTTGCCAGTGTAGCTGTGACTGTAGTAGGCACTTGTTGAAAAATAGGCTCCCTTTCCATAAACTGCTCCAACATTTTCTCCTGCTCTCCGGAAGTCAAAGTTGTTTGCACAAATGCCTCGAACACCACTCAAGTCTGGTGTTCCATGGAATAACTGTCGTTCATCTACACCTTGTGAGTTCTTAGATCGAGATGACATCAGGCGTTTTGTGCTGGCAAGGAAATTATATACAGTGATTTGTCAGTGTAAGATTAACATGGAGTATATTTCTTTTGATCAAATTTGTCATGACCACTCTTGACAATATCAGCACTAAGATCACAAAGTTAACACAATGTCAACCACATGGATTGCTACACTTAAACAATATAAACATTAAGACTGTAACATTATGACAATATCAACAGCAAGACTGCAGCACTACATCATTATATAAACAGAAAGACTGTAACACTACAACAATATCAACAACAAGGCATTGCAACAATAACAGCAAAACTGCAACAGTATTATTGATAATGATCAGTAGCAAGATATTGTGTCAAAGTCAACAGAAAGATGTTACAACAACATCAACAAGACATGACAATATCAACAACAAGATGTTACAACAATATCAAAAGCAAGACACTACAACAATACCAACAGCAAGACTGCAACACTATGACAATATCAAAAGCTAAACTGCAAGACTATTACTATATCAACAGTAAGATTGCAACATTATTACAATATCAACAGTAAGATTGCAACATTACAATATCAACAGTAAGATTGCAAGGTTATTACAATATCAACAGTAAGATTGCAACGTTATTACAATATCAACAGCAAGACTCTACAACAATTTTAAGACATCTGATCAAGACAATATTAACAGCAAGACATTACAACAAAATCAAGACATTATGACAATATTAACAGCAAGACATTACAACAAAATCAAGACATTATGACAATATTAATAGCAAGACACTACAAATAATATCAATGGCAAAACTGCAACACTTCTACAATACAAACAACAAACTTGCAACAATACTACAATACAAACAGAAAGATTACAATGCTTGTACAATACAAACAGCAAGACCACAACACTCTACAATACAAACAGTAAGATTACTAAGACTTCTACAATAAAAAACCCAAGACACTACAACAATAACATCATGACTATATTAACAGTAAGTCACTGCCATAATATCAAGACATTATGACAATTCAACAAGATACTGCAACAATATCAATGATGAGACTGCAACACTTATACAAAACAAACAGTAAGATTACAACAATTATACAAAACAAACAGTAAGATTACAACATTTATACAAAACAAACAGTAAGATTACAACACTTCTACAAAACAAACAGTAAGATTACAACACTTCTACAAAACAAACAGTAAGATTACAACACTTCTACAAAACAAACAGTAAGATTACAACACTTCTACAAAATAAACAGTAAGATTACAACACTTATACAAAACAAACAGTAAGATTACAACACTTCTACAAAACAAACAGTAAGATTACAACACTTACACAAAACAAACAGTAAGACTATAACACTTCTACAAAACAAACAGTAAGATTACAACACTTCTACAAAACAAACAGTAAGATTACAACACTTCTACAAAACAAACAGTAAGACTACAACACTTATACAAAACAAACAGTAAGATTATAACACTTCTACAAAACAAACAGTAAGATTACAACACTTATACAAAACAAACAGTAAGACTATAACACTTATACAAAACAAACAGTAAGACTACAACACTTCTACAAAACAAACAGTAAGATTACAACACTTCTACAAAACAAACAGTAAGACTACAACACTTATACAAAACAAACAGTAAGATTACAACACTTATACAAAACAAACAGTAAGATTACAACACTTTTACAATATAAACAACAAGACTGACTCTACAGTATAAGCAAGATTACAACAATTTTACAATACAATCAGTAATATTACAACATTTCTATAATACAAACATTACTGCAGCACTTCTACAATACAAACAGTAATATACTACTACAATACAAACAGTAATATACTACTACAATACAAACAGCAAGCTTACAACACTTCTACAATACAAACAACAAAATTACAACACTCTACAATACAGACAGAAAGATTGCAATGCTTCTACAGTACTCACAGTAAGACTGACTGACTTTTACAATATAAACAACAATACTGCAACACTTCTATAATACAAACATCAAGATTACAACACTTCTACAATACAAATAGCAAGATTATAACACTTCTACAATACAAACATCAAGATTACAACACTTCTACAAATGCAAACAAAAAGATTACAACACAACTACTATACAAACAGCAAGACAGCAATATTTCTACCATACAAAAACAAGACTGCAGCAATTGTACATAACAACCAGCAACACTTCTACAATACAAACAACAAGATTACAGCTGTACTACAACACAAACAAGATCACAGTCCTATGACAATACAAATAGCAAGATTACAGCTGCACAATAATGTAAACAACAAAATTACTGCTCTGCAAAATATAAAGAACAAGATTACAGCTGTACTACAACATAAACAGGATTATAGATAAGATGTACAACAATACAACAACAACATTATGGAAGTATGACAATACAGACAAGATTACAGTTATGCAACAATCCAAACAAGATTACAGCTCTATGACAATATAAACTGCAAATCACCTAAGCATTAAATACAAATCTAGTGAAATGAAATTTTAAAATTCTTTACAGATTACAGATGACAAAAATAAACAGGACAATTTCAATATAGCTCTTCATCAAAACTGCACTAATGACAGCAACACTAGGACTTTACTTGCCCATGGTTGTGTGAATAACTGTTTAAAATAAGTGCTTCAAGGCTGAGTTGTACATTGTTTCTGTCTTGTACATCTATTTTGAAAGCATTTTGAAATTCATATGTTGCCTAGGTCTCTGAGCCCTAAAGCATAACCATCCTGATTGTCCTGTCACCCCTGTCCCAATGTCAGCCTTGAAAATACCTAACTCATTCTCTTTAAAGCTTTCAATCTAAACTCACACATACAAATACCTAAGTCATTCTCTTTAAAGAATTCAATCTAAACTCATAGTCATGCATACAAATACCTAATCATTCTCTTTAAAGTTTTCAGTCTAAACTCATGCATACAAACACCTAACTCATTTTCTTTAAAGTTTTCAATCTAAACTCCTAAACTCATGCATACAAATACCTAAGTCATTCTCTTTAAAGTTCTCAACATAAACACATGCCAGAAATACCTAACTCATTCTCTTTAAAGTTCTCAACATAAACACATGCCAGAAATACCTAACTCATTTCTTCAAAGCTCTCAACATAAACACATGCCAGAAATACTTAATAATTCTATTCAAAGTTCTCAACATAAACACATGCCAGAAATACCTAACTCATTTCTTCAAAGCTCTCAACATAAACACATGCCAGAAATACCTAACTCATTTCTTCAAAGCTCTCAACATAAACACATGCCAGAAATACCTAACTCATTCTCTTTAAAGCTCTCAACATAAACGCATGCCAGAAATACCTAACTCATTCTCTCTGTGTAGCTGCACACACCTCAAATTGGTCCTTACATGAGTTTCAAAACCATGCAGCGAATGTGAAACATTTCTGCCATCTCATCCATTAACACCGAATAATAGGTGATCAACCTAAAAAGTTATCTAACAAGAATCTCTGTAGGGTTGAGCCTTTCAAACATGGGTATTAGTGTGACTGTGTTGCAGTCATCAACTGCTGAGTAGATCAGTGTAAGATATATAGTTGTATTTACATGCCATTGTATTTTAAAATTTAGGAATGATTTTTAAATTAATCATGCCAAAGGGGAAGAATAATGAATTTGACAAAGCAGTTAAAAACAATGGCTGAAAGAAATGGTTGAAACACTTATTCCACCAGAATTTGGTTGTACAGTGCTGGCATTCAGTGAATTACGGTTGGCGATAGATTTGTGTATTATCAAAGAACATATAACATCATCAGCTGGAGGTGACTGGACTAGCAGAAAGCATTTGGATGACTAGAAGTTAGATTACATGCCACACTTGAATCGTACTGACTCTGTTACAAAACTGGAGAGTAAACTAATGGCATTTGTTAGACTGATAACTGAAACACCAAATGATCAAAAGCAGAGATCTAATCTAAACGAAATCAAGACATCAATTGATGATGTACTTCTTGCAGCTCACATGAATCTGTCAATGTTATCCATTGTTAGTATACATGATCACATGAAAAATTATGTTAAAATTCCAGATAACTGGCACAGCAAGAATTATAGTGTTTTTTTAATTTGTTGATTGTATAAATTATGTCATTCTAAAAGAAAGCATGAATGAATTGCATAATTTTGATTTATACTTATTAATTGTGGATAACAGTGCTGATATTTCTGTATCCAAAATGTTAATACTATACTTCAAATATTGTTGCATATATTCATATATGGACAAATGTGATAGTGAATCAATAAAAGCTGCTATTGAAAAATTCTACCATAGTCATAGGTTGAATCTTAGAAGGTTGTAATATTCACTTCTGATGATGTTTCAGTTATGCAGGGTAAGCAGTGTCACGACACTTTCCAGGAAATTAATTCCACATTTGATAGAATATTGTGTAGCACTTGACAGAGCAACTTTGTGTAGTATTATAGGGAAGACATTTGACAGAAAAAACATGGTAGCACTCGACAGAACAACATTGTGTAGATATAGGGAAAACTTGGGCACTTGACAAAACATTGTGTAGCACTTGACAGAACAACATTGTGTAGTAATCAAGTTCTCAACACAAATATTTAAATAACTAACTCATTCTTTTTACAGTGCTCAACACAAATACTTAAATAACTAACTCAATCTCTCCACAGTGCTCTACACAAACACTTAAATAACTAACTCATTCTTTTTACAGTGCTCAACATAAACACTTAAATAACTAACTCAATCTCTCCACAGTGCTCTACACAAACACTTAAATAACTAACTCATTCTTTTTACAGTGCTCAACATAAACTCTTAAATAACTAACTCAATCTCTCCACAGTGCTCAAAACAAACACTTATATAACTAACTCATTCTTTTTACAGTGCTCAACACAAACACTTAAATAAATAACTCATTCTTTTTACATTGCTCAAAATAAACACAATCACTTAAATAACTAACTCAATCTCTCCACAGTGCTCAAAACAAACACTTAAATAACTAACTCATGCTCAAAGAGACAAAAATGCAGCCTGATGAAGGCAAATATCCAATCAGTATGCTTCAAACTCTCTACCAGTGTGCTGCCACAGTAACCCTGTGCAATGTTCTTACTATTTGCATAACTGAGCATTATGTCACATTAATTTAGATGGTTACAGTGTAACATCTTGTAACATAATTTTGGGAGATAATGTCATAGCTATAGAGTAATATAATGTAATGTCATGTAACATACTTCTGATAGTTAACAAGTCATGGCATAAGTCAATATTTCCCAAATTATAAATTTTCTATTTACTCATACTGCCTAGCACACTTTTCATAGAAATATATTTGATAATTTTAGGATCACAAGTTGAAGCTAACATTACCTTCTCTATTTTTGTAATCTTCACTTCATATTTTCACACCATCAGAATAATTTAATAGCCTCTAAAATATTGTTATGGGGGGTCAATGACTTACAGGATTATCTATAAGCAGGTGCAAATGTGTTACGTTTCCAGTATTTATTTAGAGACCCTGCTTAGGAAATTATGGAAACTTTAATTTACTATTTAAATTAATTCCTTCTCGTTTAACCTAAACAGACTGGTTGCCCAAATCATCATTTGACTAGCTTAAAAATGTGTCGTGTAGTGCGGACAACAGATTTACAAACTGACAATTTGCGTACAAAGCTGGCTTGGAGTCGTTAAATTCCTCTAAATTAATATGCATTCGTTATGTCATTCAGCTCATTCGCCCCCATCCAAACCAAGAGTATCTATAGGTCTATCATGCATAAAAATATACTACGAAGAGGATTAACAATTAAAAATAAGATTTAATAAGTTTTCGGTACACCAAGCAATGACTTAGCTTGTGAAAGTGGCCACGTGTTCGAATCCAGTCCAGACCAGTCTACCCCACTTGTCTTCCCTCAGCAAGGATGCATACAGCATAACAATGGAACTGTCTTTCAGTATCACGCTGAATGGAATGGTGAGTATAGACAGACGTGCAAACCTGCGCGTCGGCACTGTCTATATATGGTAATAGGACAATAGTGGATTCAGCTCACTCGTAGAGCTTGAACAGGGCTTTGTAGAACAAGGATAAAAGCCGACCTGAAAACAAGAATGTTTTCGTAATCGTCTTGCGTTTGAGTTCGCCACCTAAGCACGATTAGATTTTAAATGCTCGGGCTAGAAATTCGACATAACGTGTCGTTTACAATTTAGATCAAAAATTTAATCTCACGCGTGTTGCGTTTAACAAGCATGACGTATGAATTACCAAATATTTACAACGTTAAAATTTAGAGTTCATACAAAAGGGACAATTCAAACTAAGCAAGGTGCTTTACAATTTACATTAAAATTCACACGCAATAATTTGAATTACAATAGAAATTCATGTCGGGCTCAGGCACTCCTGGCTCTAGTGAATTTAAAGTTATATAAATTAAAGTTACAATGGGAAAAGAGTTACAATGATTTATATACAATAACTTATAGGTTTTTGTCATTTATCAACGAACCATGCTTAAGCTCAGTAGCAATACATAGCACAAAAGTTACATACATAGTTCAAGAAATGCAAAATACAATCAATAAAAGTGGTACCTTTAGTGAGAAGTCGAAATGTTATCTCAGCAATCGCGTCGGCTGTCCTCTACGACTCAACGAATTAAGCGATGGCACGAAGTATCAATACTACATCTATGCTTCTAGATCTCGGAGTGGCTCTACAGAAACGCGTTCCCCTATTTATCAGAATGTATAGAACGCATCACGTGACTGGTCACGTGGTATGTAGTTGGTTCGAGAATTTAGACAATGGCCTAAAGTTACATAATTTCTCTGACCTCTTTGTTAGAAGCTTCTCGATACTGAAGTATCATGGGAGAACTCTAAACAAAGGAATTTCAAATTTTGATGTTTGAAAAACAAACAAGTGGGTCAAGGAGTCATGACATTTTTATCAGACTGTGACAAAATGTGAACTCAAAGACCATAAATATTTAGTAATAGAAATCTACCTGCAAAATCTGTCCCATAGTCCTGGATTTTGAACTCGAAATATATGGACAATCTTCTGCTGAGTAACATTCATTGTATCATAAAACTGCTCAGCTACTTTTTTGTATTCGTTGACAGAATTCTTCAACTCCACCAATTCAAAGTCTTGGTAACAGTCCAGTTTAGACCAGTGAGCTGGAACTGCATGCTCGGGAGGTTTTGGAAGAGATTGCATCAAATATGGTGACCTTAAAAAAAATGCATAATACACAATCTCTGGGTTTACAAACATGATGTAGCTGAAGAAAATTATTATTATTATTATTATTTAATTATCCATAACTAATTACAAATGATGAGAATCTTAATTTATGCTATTAATAACTCTCTAGAAGACATCACTCATCTCTCTCACTTAGTGGATATGCAGCACTGTAAATGTTTTCTCTCTTCCACAACAAACATTTACCATCACACAATATTTTCGTAGGTGGAAAACTTCTTACAAAGGAGAAGACAATCCATCTTTTAATCTAATATTTAGCCTGCCCCCATCCACCCACTTTCTCTCAAACATATGGTTATCAAATGTGTAAGAAGGTCAATAAATTTATTAAATCAGCAATCAAATATACAACATATGACTATAATCAAAGAGCGATGACATTTACATCACTTCACAACAATGTTTGATTAATGCTGGACATTCATTCAGTTTATCATAGCATATACATTAGCAGTCAATTATCATAAATAAAAATAAAAAGTGTTCATAATCCTGCGGTTTGCAACAAACCACGGTCTTTCTTATTCATGTGACAGCCTTACATGTCCCTTCTAGGCATGTTACATAGTTCCAGAATATTCAACATGCTCTCCAAACACATCGTAGAGAATCTTCCTGAATTTCACATGTGCTATAAAGCACACACCACTTGGAACATTCAAAATAATCTTCATTAATTCTTGAGACCAAACTCAAGCCACAATTTCCACCATATTGGTTCTCAAACAAAATTCACAGATAATCAACTTACAGCAACATGTTTTACTGGTAAGTTGACGACAACGTTAGATTCATACACCACTGTAATCTAGTAGAGTATAGTAGTCACCATAGCATGATGTCACAAAAGTAAAGCAAAAATGACTGCTCCTCTGCAAAAGTCAAATTAAGGTAGCGCTAAATTTCAAGCATATTTCATCTCTAAACTCCTTTCTCTCTTATAGACATGATCAACTTACAAAATACTGCAACAATTTCATTAGCCTGATATACACACAGCATGAGAAATATAGCACTGATCAAAATTCACAAGTGTAACGTATAACTTAGTCCAATTAATAAACACAGAAATAATAGTTCAATTACATAAAGCATTCTCTAATTCAAATCATAAATCAATAGCAAACATGTATGAAATATTCTAAGTACATTATTTCTTTATCAGTCAGTTAACTTACTATAAGCTAAAGATCACCTTTATGACCGGACTTATGTTCAAATTCAAAGTGATTATAAACATTCTTCTTGTGTGGATGTAAAGCCTTCCAGGAATATGACATCAATGCAGAAATTCGCAAGTTCAACAAAAAGGTAAGAAAACGTTTTATTATTTATTTATTTTCAAATTTTAAATCAATTTAAAATAATGCTTTTATAATTTTAGAATTTATTTTGTCTAGAATAATTTTCAATTAGCATTTTGAAAATTTGTGTAAAATGACCATTGCTTTTAATTTTTTAGTAAAGCAACATATAAAAAATTCACTGGGCAGCAAAAGTGCCTGACATGCTGACACCCAGCGAGTTTTTTAAAACTGACAGCGAACGGGTTAAAGGTCTTTATTCACCAATCATTCATGGAGTTTTGCTCTTCTTTATGGAGAGAACTTGCATGACAATACAGTAAGATTTTGCATTAACAATTCCTTAATTATGCTTCCACATTATTGTTAAACTGTCACATAAACATCACAAGAAAAATTATTCTAGCAATGACACTGTACTAATAAAATCTTATATCAACTTACAACAGGCTTCTTCACTATTATCAACACTCTGTCAGGCAAGCATTAGAAGAAAAATTATACCAGCATTAATACCGTACTAATAAAATCTTATATCAATGTATGACTTGAGTGTCTTCAATACTGTCAAACAATGCATCAAATGAACATTGAGAAAAAAATTGTAACTGATATATATAAAGGAATCTGATATCAACATATGAACTTTAAAAAGTTATAATGAAATTTAACTGACATTTCTGGTGCCATTTTTAAGTTGTGAGAAGTATGCTGTACAGGGCGACGCAAAACCTCCCTTTGTGTACCAGTGTCCAGGTTTAGCTGGATCATTTTACCAAAATGTATGCGGTATCTGAATCTGTCTCGCTCAAAGTAATACTTCTTCTGCCCAGCTACAAACTTTTCTTCCAGAGTGAACTGCAATGTTGCCTGAAAGTGGACACCAGGAATTCCAATTTTAAATATAAGAAAGGAAAGCATATATTATAACTGAATATTGTTTTGCTTCGAGCAGATAATTTAATTAAAGATGAAAAACATATAAATAAATATATTTTAAAAACCACATTGAAATCAAATTCATTCATCTCAAAGTCCCAGAAATGCTAATTTCCTAAATTTAAGGGATTCCTAAAAATTGTTTAATGTCTAGTAAAATGTTGTAAGGATACCTGAAAACTACCATCTAGTAAAAATGTAGAGATACCTGAAAATTAACATCTAGTAAAAATAGTGTAGGGATTCTGAAGAAAGACATGGCTGTAAGAATACAAAAAGGCTTATATCTAGTTTGAATGACATTAAGGATAATTAGGCTTATATCTAGTTAAAATGGTTGTAAGGATACATAAAAGCTTATAAAATGGCTGTAAGGATACATAAAAGCTTATATCTAGTTAAAATGGCTGTAAGGATACATAAAAGCTTATATCTAATTAAAATGGCTGTAAGGATAACAAGGGCTTATATCTAATTAAAATGGCTGTAAGGATAATAAGGGCTTATAATTAAAATGGCTGTAAGGATACATAAAGGCTTATATCTAATTAAAAGGGCTGTAAGGATACATAAAAGCTTGTACCTAATTAAAATGGCTGTTTAAAGATACATAAAAGCTTATACCTAATTAAAATGGCTTTAAGGATACACAAAGACTTATAATTAAAATGGCTGTAAGGATATACAAAATCTTATATCTAGTTAAAATGGCTGTAAGGATACATAAAGGTTTAAAATTAAAATGGCTATAAGGCAATATATTTATTTTTTTATAATTTAATAGAACTTGCATAAATTTTAATAAAGACAAACAAGTTGAATGAATTATATTTATATAATGCTTGATAATAGTGCAGACATACATCTGATAAAAGGCAAGATAACCTTACATAATGACCCACTAATCAGAATGGAATCTATAATATAAAAGTAAGGAACAGTAACCAAAAGAATTGTAATGGTAATGGCCTCCCTTGCTGTAATTTTCCCTGATAATAGGACAAGTACATGTAATTTAGAAGAACATAGTGAATACAGATGATAGTTAACATCTTCACATTAACTATCATCTTTATTCCACTCTAAAATACCACATATATTCTGGCTAAATCTTTATTCCACTCTAAAATACCACAAAACAACATTTTAGTTATACTGGCTAAATCTTTATTCCACTCTAAAATACCACAAAACAACATTTTAGTTATACTGGCTATATCTTTATTCCACTCTAAAATACCACAAAACAACATTTTAGTTATACTGGCTATATCTTTATTCCACTCTAAAATACCACAAAACAACATTTTAGTTATACTGGCTAAATCTTTATTCCACTCTAAAATACCACAAAACAACATTTTAGTTATACTGGCTATATCTTTATTTCACTCTAAAATACCACAAAAAAAAACATTATATCTTTATTTCACAATAAAATACCACAAAAAAAACCATTATATCTTTATTCCACTCTAAAATACCACAAAACCCAACATTTTATCTATTGGCTACATCTTTATTACTCTCTAAAATACCACAAAAACAATATGCTATGTAAGCTGGCTATATTGGATTGGATACCACAAAATACCACAAAAAAATCCACATACAGTTGCTATTAGTAAATATGCACAATGGTTCCACAGACGCTCACTAATTGAAAATCTAGTTCACCAAATCTATTATTTCAAATGGATTATTTTGACATAAAATTATTATTAACAAAACTGAAACTCTTTACAGGAAGTAACTTGTAAACCAAAATCTTTTTACTTGAACCACTCATTAAGTGAGGATCTATTTTTCTTGTATAATTACTGTATTTTTTATTCAACTTATTATTCCAAAATACCACAAAAGCAATATACTCTAAGTATTGGCGGTATTCAATTCAACTTATAAAAAGTTATATTTTTTATATACCAACTAAAATAGCTGATTACTTATCATTATCAGAAAATACTGCCTAATATATATAATACATAATGGTAGTATTTTCTTTCACTAATTATTTTTATCAAATACCACCAAAAAATATATCAGCACATACCATATGTATTGTGTCCCAATAGTTATTGATATAAAAATATAGCAGACCTACGAGATGTAATACATCCAACAGTTCCCATTATAAAAATATAGCAACTCAATGCCAGTTGTAATGCATCCCAATAGTTACTGTTAGAAAAATACAGCAGACCTATCTGATGTAATACCTCCCAACAGTTATTGTTACAAAAATATAGCAGTACTTGCCAGATGAAATGTGTCCCAACAGTTATTGTAAGAAAAATATAGCAGCAAATGCCAGTTGAAATGCATCCCAATAGTTATTGCTAGAAAAATATAGCAGCATTTATCAACTGTATTAACTCCTACTATTTTTTTTTTTTGTAGAAAATTTTTTTCTAAAAATGTGTACATACTGGCAGTATTGGCTCCATAACTAATTATTGTTAGAAAAATAAAATGTGTACATACTGGCAGTATTGGCTCCCAGTCCCACTCAATGTTCCTGAAATACCAGCACCATTGGCTATAATGGTTCAGAGGAGTGTCAGAATCAGCCTCTACATATGATGGCATTGACAGTCTCTGCACTGGAACTTCATTCTTGGAAAATCTCACACATGTGGAATCCAGAATACAAGTATTTGCCTTCATGGTACTGAAGTCAATGGTGACTTTCAAAGCACCAATTTTTTTTAAAACCACCTAGGTATATATATAATAATATTTAATTTTTAAATTAAAAAAAATTATGCATAAGTATTTAAAATAATTGTATATAATCTTGCAATTTATATGCAAGTACAGTATACTTATAAATTGTCATTAACATTAAACTACCCTAAGAATAATTAAAATCCATGCATAAAAATACAGACCTAAATATATTCTCAAACATTAGTATTGTTTCTCAGGGCTTGCAATTTAAATCTTACAAAATGTATACATGTATATGCATATACAAGTCCATGGGTGTGTATGCATGGTTAGTTCTATGTGTGTATACAAACCTATGTAATGTATGTAGGTGTGTATTCATGGTTAATTCTATGTGTGTATACATATCTATTTAATGTATGTAGGTGTTGAAAGAAATGCCAGTAGAAAGGGTAATATAAGAGACTACTGACAAATGCTAGAGTACAGTTTTAAAATCTTGCTGAAAGTTTTCACTTTACAGAAATTTACATATCAGTACAAATTAGTCAGGGTTTTGTCAGAAGAAATCTTTTTGTTTATAAAAGTATTCTGTAGTTACAAAACTAATATTTTCAGTCAATGTTCTGTGTGACTAAAAGCATGGCTTTAGTAGAGATGTGTTTGCAATGTGAGTAAAAAATGGTCTTAAAACATATTTTGTAATGCTTTATGAAAATGTCCTTTGACTAAATAAATATGTGGTTTTGAAAAAGCATATTTGCACCCTTAGTAAAACAGGATTTTGTAAAAATGTTTTATTAAGGTTACAATTATGTTCTCTGACTGAAAATGTGGGTTTTGTAAAAGTATGTTTGCACTCTCAGTAAAACAGTTTGTATAAACCTATTTTGGAAAGGTTTTTTAAAAAGTTCTTTGACTGAAAATGTGGGTTTTCTAAAGGTATGCTTGCACTCTCAGTAAAACAGGGTTTGTAAAACATGTTCTGCAAAAGGTTTATACCATAAAAATTCTGTGACTGAAAAAATGGGTTTTGTACAAAAAAGTATGTACTATTAGCAAACTAGAGTTTATACAATACTAATGAAATTTTTATTTTTTTAAACATTTATTGTAGCTGCATGTCTTCACCTGAAAGTCAGCTTGAGGTGCCAGATCACAGTAAGCTTTCTCAATATCATAATTATCTTTGGATGAGAAACCATGCCATTCATTGATGCAAATGTACCAGGCATATGGGCAGTGTTCAGGATGATGGAAATGAGGACACAACTTATCTTTACGACAAGTTTTCAACCAGGTGAAATTCTCACACAAATGTTTGTGTTTCCCATCAAAATTTTGCTTGAAATGCTGACTTTGACCTTGAGGAAAGAGTTGAAACTTACATTTAAAATAAATTATTTTAATAAAGATGGATGATTTTTACCTTGTGAAAATAAAAGAAAACTTAATTTAAATTATTTTAAAATGAAAACTGTTGACTTTGTTCACAAGCATGGAAACTTGAATTAAAATAATTTTAATATCAAATTGTAAAGAATTACAAACTTGTGGCAGAGTAAATTTACCTAATTTCCATCACAACTCACAATCTCAACACAAAGCTACTTAACCATTAAGCATGAACTCTGACATTACATGCAATAAATGACACAATACTGAAGTCGACCTCAACTGATCATGCTTTGTTTGGCCAGCAATTTTGCTTTACTTGAGACCAAGAAGTTAACAATATTGGGTGGAGCGGCACTTGGCTAATCAATGTTCAATTTATGTAGTGCGTCCAGATGGCATTTGATCATGCTGGTGTTGCCGCCCTTCACCAAAAGAATTTCTTTGCACAGATTGCATTTTGCCATGTCACTATCCAATCGCTTGGCATGACTCCACACAGACAATGTCTTACCAATATTAAAAATATTACAATGTTATTATTTAATTTATTGACTTTAAATACTCAAAAGTTTGTTTACTAAAGTCTCATTAATATGCTACAAGTGTTAACGAGCACAACAACCACAAGTGAAAGGAAAAGGCGCAAGCTATGGTGATCCATGTTGTCCATAATTAGACCATATATAGCGACTGCTCAGTGCAAGAGCCAACCCAGAGCCGGCATGATTTAGCAGGCCGACATTTACGGGCGAGATGCGAGTGTGATCAGAGGGAGAGTGTGCTAAATTGAACTACCTGTCTCAGTTCTCTGATCTATCGCGTGATTGGCTTGCTCTCCCTTTGTCAGTTTCCCTTGCACCCCCTTTTCTGTGCCTCATCCTCAGCTATACAGTGCCCTACCTAATGTATAGACATAATGGCCCCATTATCACAGATACCCGTTCACAATTTTACTACCCAGGTATTAGCATGGCAATGGGTACTCAGATTCCCAGGACCCGTTGCCACCACTACAAGTAGAGAATATGCTAGAAATTGTTGATGCAATCCAAACCAGTTCTAACTGGATGAGTAGTTTTTCTGACTAATAGTCTCACACTTGTTCATAACAACCTCAACTAATGGAGATGGACCAAAAGTTACATTGTTGAAGAAAGTCTATATTCTAAATCACTTTGATTTGAACAAAACTTGAGTCCGGTCATAAAGACGACCATTAGCTTATGGTAAAGAAAGAATGGACTTAGAATATTTCGTACATGTTTGCTATTGATCTATGATTTGAATTGGAGAATGCTTATGTAATTGAATCATTGTTTCTGTGTTCACTAATTTGATTACATTGTACATTATACTTGTGAATTTTTTATCGATGCTGTTTCTTATGCATGTTTATCTGGCTAATAAATATTTAGACCCACTTGTTCAGTACAGAGTACTGTACTCAACAAATCATGTTGGTGTGTGAATCCAGCATTGTTGTTGAACTTATCATTAAAAGCGTTGCTGTAAGTTGATTCCTGTGAATTCTATTCGAGAGCCAATATGGCAAAAATTGATGCTTTAGTTTGGTCTTGACAATTCACAAAGATTATTTTGAACATTCCTCATAGTGCTCATAGTGTGCTTGAGTAGCAAATGAAGATTCTAGAACATTCCTCCTAATGTGCTTGATAGCTCCTACGAATTTCTGGATGATTTTCCTCAGTGTGCTATGTGATTGCAGCAAAGATTCTGGAATAGTTGTGTAATGAGCCTAGAAGGGTACATTGGACCATCATCTAAATAAAAAAGTCATTAACTGCATGATTGTGAACACATGCTAGAGACAGTGGCCAACTTTGAAAGATTATGTACATTGCCTTTAATTATTTCTCTAAAAGTCCACTCTCGATAACAGTTAGTGAATGATAAGTTCATTGTTACTTCATTGTGACAAGTTCTATAACTTGTCGGTTCTACTTCTGTACTGTGTTTGCAAAAAAACCTGGCCAGACTAAATATGGGTCATGAAAAATAAATCTGACTTTTTGTAATGCAGTAAAACTATGACTTATTTTAGATGTTTTATAAGGAAGTGCACTAAAGCATTGGAAGACCCACACAAATTAAGTTAAGTTGGCAGGGATGAGCAAATTCTGTGAAACAATCTGCAACATACTTTTGATAAATAACATAATATTCAACAAAAGTTGATCTATTACCTATTTCTGAAAGTATATATAATTAATCATTCATACCTGCAGGTGGTCCTTGTCACGGTCTGATAAAATTGTCCGACTTCGTGACCCACTTGCCTTGTTTACTTCAAATTCGAATATTTGAAACCCTTGACCCCTTTGTTCAAAGCTTCCTTTTTCTAGGCGCTTCTAGAACAGGTCAAGATGTTATGTAACTTTAGGACCATTGTCCAGTTCTCGAACCAACTACATGCTTCGCGAACAGTCACGTGATACGCAATATACCTTTCTATATATGTACCCACACGCTTCCGCTCCCTCACTTCGAGCACACTTTAGCTAATTCCATCAGCTTACTCGGGTCGTGAGAGGCAGCCGACGCCATAGAGAATCAAGGTACCCTTCGACTTCTCTCAAAAGGTATCATTTATTTAATAGTATTTGCCTATGTATTGTTAAGTATGTATTTGTGCTATGTATTATATGATTTCCATATACACTTGAGCATGGTTCAGAGAAATAGCTGAAAACCTGTAAGTTACGGATATAAATTTATTGTAACCATTTTTCCATTTCTGTACTTTAATTTATATTGTTTTAATTCACTAAGAGCCAGAATGCTGCGCTCGATATGAATTCTTCATGTAATTCAATTATTGCGTGTAATTTTAATTGTAAATTGTGAAGCACTCTGTCGGTTTGAATTACCTCTTTGTATGAACATTAATTTAACGTTGTATCTATTTTATTGCTTCATACGTCATGACTGTTAAATGGAACACATGTGAGACGATTATATTTTTTCTAAATCTAATTGTAAGCGACGCGAGGTCGAAAACTCTTTGATTCAGCGCATTTAACTGAGCCATGCCTAAGTAGGACGCGTTTGGTTGAGAATTATATCCAAGCACGTTGCATCCACAGGTCGGTTCATGTTCACCCATGCCTCACCTGCATTAGCTTATTGGTATAAGCTGGTTGAATTCCACTCTGAGGGCCATGCCGCTAAAATTCCAGTTCCTAGCCACTAACAAGGGGACACCATTCCTTATGCACCACGTGCGCCGCTAAAGGGGGACTGAGGGAACGGACCGGCATGACTGAGTGTTGAGACCAAATTGATACAAGAATAGAGCTAAGTGCAAACCAAGTGTACAGATCTCAAAGGAACACTTTTCTGGCAATTTAGATTGACAAAAATCAGGCATATGCGCGTAAAGATAGAGTGAAAGACTATTCACGTTCGCATTCGATTTATTGTTAATTTGTTAAACTTCATTAAATCTTATTTTTTTTGTTAATACCTCTTAGTAGTTGATTTCTATGCACAATAGACCAATTAGATTAATTCTTAGATTTGAATGGGGGCGGATGAGCAGAAAGATTGATAACGAGTGCATATTAATTTAGAGGGATTTAACTGTTTTCAAATCTAGCTAAAAGTTCGCAGTTTATTAGTTTGTAAATTTGTCGTCTGAACTACAAGACACACTTTTAATTAGTCAAATAATAAATTGAGCAACCAGTCTGCGTAGAATATGAGAGAAAGAATTAATTATATTTAAAGTCTTTAATTATTCTAAGCAGGGTCTTTAAATAAATACTGGAAACGTAACAAGTGGGGGAAATCTCGTCCGTGGATTGATATGTATTAAATTGTAAATTGTAACATTTTTATACATAGGGCGCATCATAACCTAGAAACGAACGAACGAACAGAATTGCCAATTGTTCTTTTGATTTTTGTATTACTGATTTTCTTTGCTTTTGTTGTGACATGTGCATGCATTCTTTTGCAGAGTAGCGTGCATGTTTAATCAATGTTAATATGTTTAAGCGTAGTTAAGTGTTTAATATTGATTATTGAATGATTTATTTAGTATTGTGTTACTGAGTACTTCATTGTGAGGAGTCGAAGGTTATACCGCCAGCTAGGAGAGTTATCGGTAGTAACAGACTTCGGACTATTATATTTAGGGTGCTAGATATAATGTGTAATGTTGTATGGTAGGAGCCGTGACATTACGAAAGTCTTGGAACAGCGGACACTGTGACAAGCAGGTGAAACGTGTAAAGAGTTAACGCGTAATTTATTTCGGAAGGTGTTCGGAGTAAATTAAATAATTTTTGTAAGGTTGTAGCCTAAAAGTTATTTTCGGGATAAGCGGAGTTATCGCCGACGGTTAAAACACACAATTCACGAGATACATTCTTATTGTAGCCAGCGCGCTAAGACAGTAAAATGGATCGCAAACAGGTTATCGAAGACCTGAAAGAAACCGGTATCATGATAGGATATCAGGGTGACGAACTGACGAACTACATCAAAACTGAGCTAGAGAAAGCGGAAAAAGAGAAAGAAAGAGAAAGGGAAGAACGTGTAGCTGCTCGCGAGCTGAAAAGGTTAGAAACTGAAAAGTTAGCCGAAGCTAAAAAGTTAGAAGCCGAAACAGAAGCGAAAAAGCTAGAAACAGAAGCTAGAAAGTTAGAAGCTGAGAAACTAGCCGAAACTGAAGCAAAACGTATCGCAGCGGACACAGAAGCCAAACGCATCGCGGCAGACGCGGAAATAAAACGGTTAGAATGGGAAGTAAAGAAACTAGAAGTTACTAATCCAAACCGTGACCGCAGAAGCAGTGGTGATTCGCATTCTAGCGATGGAAATAATCACAGTAGAATTGAAAACATCATTCCAAAGATAAATATGGTCCCATTTGATGAGAACAAAGATCAAATAGACGCGTATTTAAAAACGTTTGAAAAGTTAGCCAGAGCAACAAACATTCCAGCGGAACATTGGGCGATAAATTTATCGGGATTATTGCAGGGCAGTGCGAAAAACGAGTTCAATAAGCTTAGCGATTCTGAGTCAGATAATTACGACACAGTCAAGGCCGCATTATTGAAACGTTACAAACTCACAGCCGACACATACCGACGTAAGTTTAAACAGGCCACGAAAGCCAGTTCAGAGACGCACGCACAGTACATACGACGTGTAACTGACTTGTTCCAAAGATGGATAGATCTAGCCGAAACTCCACAGACGTACGCAGGTCTTAGGGATGAAATGATAAAGGACCACATTCTCGGGTCGTACAAATCAGATCTACTGATTCACTTAGCAATAAGGGAAAAATCTACGCTAGAGGAGATAGGCAACGCCGCCGATCGCTTTGATGACGCACATTCTCGATTCTCGAACGCACACGCGAACAACAAGTCTCTATCGAACGAACCGCAGACTCGAAAGGATAAGAAAAATGACGGGAAGGCACCTAGTGAGCGTGATGATAAAACATCTAAACCCGACACTAAAAACAAGTCCGACAAACAGAAAGATAAAAAGAATCTTGCATGTTACACTTGTGGTGATAGTGGCCATTTTTCACGAACATGTCCTGAAAAGAAAACAGCTAAGGTTTACGCAGTAGAAAGTCATACACCTAAAACGGAAAAATCGAATCGAACACCAGTACAGGCAAACGGTCACGATACAATCGCTTTGCTTGATACAGGGTGTGAGCTGGACGCTATAGTAAATGCATCATTAGTTAACCGTACCGACTACACAGGGGAGACAATCTCTGTCACCTTTGCCAACGGCGAACAAGACATTTTACCAGTAGCTGAGATCTCGATTGTTTCAGACTTTGTAGAAGGAACAGTCAAAGCGGCAGTTATGGAAAACTCACCGCATGACGTGATCCTTGGTTGCAAGTATGTTTTGCCGTGCAAAAAACAAACTTCAACCGAACCACCACTGGTTAACGCTGTAACCAGAGCAGCAAGTAGTAAAGACAAATCTGTGACTGCACCGATGTCTGCCGCACCAGCCGTAGATGAAGCAACAGTTAGCGAGATTAAATTATTACAAGCTGAGGACGAAACACTGGACAAGTTACGCAAGCAAGCTGTACCTGTTAGTGACGTCAACACTGACGATTCGAATAAGAGAGCGTGCATTATTCTGAAAAAGGGTTTATTGTACCGCTATTCGAAAGTGGGAGACGAATTTCGGAAACAATTAGTCGTTCCACTAACCAAACGAAATGACGTATTACGATTAGGTCATGAGAGTCTTTTTGGTGCACACATGGGTGTACAAAAAACAACTAGTCGTATTACCAGTGAGTTTTATTGGCCGGACATCACTGCCGATATCCGTAGATTCGTGTTAAGTTGCGACACATGCCAGAGAACACAGTCTAAAAATTCAATCAGACCCGCACCGTTAGGAGAGCCTGAACTGATCAGTGAGCCCTACAAACGCGTAGCAATGGATCTGATTGGGCCTATAATACCCACATCAACGAGAGGTAATCGATACGTGCTGACCACTATTGATTACGCAACAAGATTCGCCGACGCAGTACCATTGAAAAATATTGATACTGAAACTGTCGCCGAAGCCCTTTTCGGTCTATGGAGTCGTGTTGGAATTCCTACTGAAATTTTGACAGATCAGGGGAGTCAATTCATAGGCAACGTAATGAAGGAAGTAAATCGCTTACTTTCCATCAAACATCTTACTTGCACACCATACCACCCCCAGGCAAATGGTCTGATTGAAAAATACAATGGGACATTAAAAACAGCACTTAAAAAGCTCGCCACTGATAAACCGAAAGACTGGGACAGATACATCCCTGCCCTACTATTTGCATATAGGGAGGTGCCACAAACTTCCACCGGGTTTTCACCATTTGAGCTACTTTACGGACGTACGGTACGCGGACCGATGATGATTTTGAAGGCACTTTGGACTGATGAAAAGACAGATGACGAAGTTAAAACAACGTACACATACGTCACTGACTTAAGAAACCGTCTTGAAACTATAGGCAAGATAGCACGGGAAAACCTGACAATAGCTCAGTCTAGACAGGCAGAATATTACAATAAGCACACCAAACCTAGAGAATTTGAAGTTAACGACAAAGTGTTACTGTTGCTTCCTGAAGCACATAACAAACTTCAGATGAAATGGAAGGGGCCCTTTGTAGTTACCGCCAAGCTAGGGGGACTGAACTATAAGGTGCAGACAGGAAAGAGAGAGAAAATCTTTCATGTTAACCTACTCAAAAAGTACATAAGCCGTGAGGATCAAACCACTCAAGCTGATTTTGTCGTAGCGACGATAGTTACAGAAGACGAGGGGGATACTGATTGCGTCACTGGTACTTTACCAAACTGTCCTCTACAGACGGACGAAACTGTCAAAGACGTTAGGGTAAATGAAGCCTTGACAGAAAGACAGAAAAAAGAAGTGAATGAATTGCTTAATGAGTTCTCATCTACTCTGACAGACAAACCAGGGTTGACAGACTTAATAGAATTTTCACTGAAGCTGACTGACAACAAACCGATACGTTTGAAGCCGTATCCGTTGCCACACGCTAAGATAGATGACGTTAGACGTGAGATTAAGACTATGCTAGATCTAGGGGTCATAGAGAAGACTGACAGTGCCTACGGATCACCCATCGTGTTGATTAAAAAACGTGATAACTCGTTCCGTTTTTGCGTAGACTACCGCAAACTCAATCAAGTGACAGAGTTTTGTGCCGAGCCTCTCCCTGATCCAGATCTCATCTTCACTAAGCTAGCTAACGCTCATTACTATACCAAAATAGATTTGTCACGCGGTTTTTGGCAAATCAAGGTCAAGGACACTGATCGACACATACTAGCTTTCACTACACCAGTAGGAAACTACACATGGAAAGTTATGCCTTTCGGAGTTTCGAACGCTCCAAGCATTTTTTCTAAAATGATGCGGTCATTGTTAGAACCACTGTACGGACGTGGAGTTGAGAACTTCATGGATGATTTAATTCTAGGCACCCAGACATGGGAGGAGCACTTAACACTCTTACGAGATGTGCTAGCCAGATTAAAGCAAGCCAACCTCACTGCCCGCCCTACGAAGTGTGAAATAGCACAATTCTCCTTAGACTTCTTGGGACACAAGTTGAGTCATGGAACTATGTCGCCAAGTGAAGCTAAGATAGCACAACTTAAGGACACTTCACAACCGCTAACAAAAACACAAGTTAGAAGTTTTCTTGGTCTTGCTAACTACTACAGAAAATTCGTACCAGATTTTAGTGCCATTGCATGTCCTCTGACTGACTTGACACGTAAGAATATGCCTACAAAAGTAGTGTGGACTGATGCATGCCAAAACGCTTTTGACACACTGAAATCTAGACTGACTTCAGATTTAGTTGTTAAACTGCCAGATCTGACAAAACCATTCTTGTTAAGGACTGATGCTAGCAACACAGGATTAGGAGCAGTGTTATTACAAGAACACAATGACACCAAACACCCAGTTGCATATGCAAGCCGTAAACTCACAACTACTGAACAGAAATATTCCACCAGTGAAAAGGAATGTCTTGCAATAGTTTGGGCCATAAAAAAGTTCGAAAACTATTTGTACGGAAAAACCTTTGTCATTGAGTGCGACCACCAGCCGTTGGCCTTTCTCGGACAGGCGCAATTTACGAACAGCCGTTTAATGCGTTGGTCTTTGTTTCTGACACAGTATGATGCAAATATTCATTACATCAAAGGGTCTTTGAATGTTGGCGCAGATTATATGAGTCGTGCTTGATGCCATCAAGTGCCGGTACTGATAGGATGTTGTTTAATCAATTAACTGAACCCTACGGATTCCTTCCTGTAAATATGAAATATAGTTGCACACTTTATTTCTAGGAATGTTGAAATTTTTTTGTGTAAATTTTTCTTCATTGTGGACTTCTACATTTTATCATACATAATTTGTAGGAGGCATTTTATCTTTGGCAAGATAAACGCCTCAAAAGCAAGGGGGTGTCACGGTCTGATAAAATTGTCCGACTTCGTGACCCACTTGCCTTGTTTACTTCAAATTCGAATATTTGAAACCCTTGACCCCTTTGTTCAAAGCTTCCTTTTTCTAGGCGCTTCTAGAACAGGTCAAGATGTTATGTAACTTTAGGACCATTGTCCAGTTCTCGAACCAACTACATGCTTCGCGAACAGTCACGTGATACGCAATATACCTTTCTATATATGTACCCACACGCTTCCGCTCCCTCACTTCGAGCACACTTTAGCTAATTCCATCAGCTTACTCGGGTCGTGAGAGGCAGCCGACGCCATAGAGAATCAAGGTACCCTTCGACTTCTCTCAAAAGGTATCATTTATTTAATAGTATTTGCCTATGTATTGTTAAGTATGTATTTGTGCTATGTATTATATGATTTCCATATACACTTGAGCATGGTTCAGAGAAATAGCTGAAAACCTGTAAGTTACGGATATAAATTTATTGTAACCATTTTTCCATTTCTGTACTTTAATTTATATTGTTTTAATTCACTAAGAGCCAGAATGCTGCGCTCGATATGAATTCTTCATGTAATTCAATTATTGCGTGTAATTTTAATTGTAAATTGTGAAGCACTCTGTCGGTTTGAATTACCTCTTTGTATGAACATTAATTTAACGTTGTATCTATTTTATTGCTTCATACGTCATGACTGTTAAATGGAACACATGTGAGACGATTATATTTTTTCTAAATCTAATTGTAAGCGACGCGAGGTCGAAAACTCTTTGATTCAGCGCATTTAACTGAGCCATGCCTAAGTAGGACGCGTTTGGTTGAGAATTATATCCAAGCACGTTGCATCCACAGGTCGGTTCATGTTCACCCATGCCTCACCTGCATTAGCTTATTGGTATAAGCTGGTTGAATTCCACTCTGAGGGCCATGCCGCTAAAATTCCAGTTCCTAGCCACTAACAAGGGGACACCATTCCTTATGCACCACGTGCGCCGCTAAAGGGGGACTGAGGGAACGGACCGGCATGACTGAGTGTTGAGACCAAATTGATACAAGAATAGAGCTAAGTGCAAACCAAGTGTACAGATCTCAAAGGAACACTTTTCTGGCAATTTAGATTGACAAAAATCAGGCATATGCGCGTAAAGATAGAGTGAAAGACTATTCACGTTCGCATTCGATTTATTGTTAATTTGTTAAACTTCATTAAATCTTATTTTTTTTGTTAATACCTCTTAGTAGTTGATTTCTATGCACAATAGACCAATTAGATTAATTCTTAGATTTGAATGGGGGCGGATGAGCAGAAAGATTGATAACGAGTGCATATTAATTTAGAGGGATTTAACTGTTTTCAAATCTAGCTAAAAGTTCGCAGTTTATTAGTTTGTAAATTTGTCGTCTGAACTACAAGACACACTTTTAATTAGTCAAATAATAAATTGAGCAACCAGTCTGCGTAGAATATGAGAGAAAGAATTAATTATATTTAAAGTCTTTAATTATTCTAAGCAGGGTCTTTAAATAAATACTGGAAACGTAACAGTCCTGTGGATCCCATTTCTGGTAATGCATAAATGTCAGGCTGTGCTTTCTTCATAACAAATTGATTTGGTCCTCCTCTCACCACATTTTCCACTCTTTCCTTTTCCTTTTTTTCTGGCAGTCTTTTGACAATAATATGTTTCATAATCTGTTCTTCACTTTTTGATTCCATGTGAAAAGTGCTTAACACCCACATGTTATGATGTGAATCTTTAATGGAATGATTAAGGGGACAAATTCCTCCTGCTGTACAAATGCGAAGAATATGTTTTGAACAGACGTGAATGTCAGGACAGTCCTGGTCATCACAAGTGTTCAGGTTGTATATCTCACATACCATTGGGGAACTACGAAGAACTATGGAACAGATTTCATTATCAGAATAACTGTCAAGACCAAGTCGTGAAGAGACCTTACAATTATTCTGATGATGAAAACTATGAAGAAAGTGACATCTGTCTCTAAACACACAGTGCCCAGTAAGGAAGCCTTTACAGATGTGAAAATAGTTGCATTTCTTGTTTTTGCAACTTTCTGCATTTGCATCTCGGTAGTTGAAACACATTCTAGCTCCTGGCAAATAAATGGATACATATTTTATCTTACCATTTTTCTCAAAAAGCCGGAATTTCTCATTCTGATACAGCCATTTTGCAAAATGTATTTCACTCACTCCCCTGAGAAAATCAGCCTTCTCAGTCAAAAGTGACTGAAACTTACTTCTTCCATTATACTTTGTCAGGAGAAGTCTGAAGACCTCATCTGAGTCAAAGGCATCCATTTGGAATTCTTTGTGAACAATCACTAGCTTGTGTAATGTTACTTCTGCCATTGTATCCATGCCAAATGTTCTTAACACCCATAGATTATGTTCTGAGTCCTTGATGTTATGACTCTGCCGGCAATCAGCTCCATCAGTACATTCCTGAAGTAGATACTTTGAACAGACATGAATATCTGCACATTCGTCATTAATGCATCCACGGTTGTTGTAGTTTTCACAAACTACTGGTGTGCTTCGAACAACTATCATTCGAATTTCCTCATTATTGAAAATGTCCAAATGTAACCTTGAACACTTATGTTCATTGCCATAGTCTTTGAAACTGTGAAGAAGTTGGCACTGTGATTCAGAGTCACAGTGACCACTAAGAAAATCTTTACAGATGTGGAAAAACCCACATTTCTTATTCTTGCAAGTTTTAGTACCAAGGTCACGATAGTTAAAACAAGCTCTAGCCCATCTGATGAAAACCGAGACATATTTTACACTTTCATTTCTTTCAAATACAAGAAAAAATGGATTGTTTTTGAACCATTCAGCAACATCTTCTCGTCTTAAACCACTTAAAAGGTTTCCTTTTCTTGCCATGAATGTGCCAAACTTGATTCTACCACTAAACTCAGTCAGCAAAAACTTAAACACATCAATCCAGTCAGCCTGTTCTGTAGGAACATCTGAAGATTGGGCCAATTTTTCAGAGGAGGCTAAAGGTGGATGATGTCTTGATCTTCTTCGTCTCCACTGTCGTTCATTCTTTTGCCTTCCTTCTTCTTTTGGATGTTGATCACTACTTTCACTGGCTATACTGTGACCACTTACACTGACATTGTCATCACTGGCAATATCATTTCCCCACTTGCTATAATTGTATAACTGCCCAAATGTGTCAGCATATGAAGATGTGTTTTCTCCAGCATTACTTTTCCAGTAAACATCTGTGTTTACTCTACCTGGTTTAGTAGACTGTAGATTTCTTACCTCACTACCTCGTCTTCGTCCCCAGCTCCGACCTTGAGCTTGATTTCTTTCATTCCAAGGATGTTCCTTACCAGATAAGTCAACTTTAAACATTTTCTTCTTTCAAAAAATTATTTCTGAAGAAGAAAAGAAAACAAAAATATTTTTATTTTAAGATTACAGAGAAAGAGAGATTGACTGCTGATATTTTAAACATATGAATAAAGAATCTTAATGATCTCCTCTAGCAAAACAAGACATAAGTGTTTATGAAAGTGAGTAAAACTTAAAATTCAACACCAAATATTTAACATAGAATAAATAGATCCTACAGGAAAATAGCAAGCAGTGTTAGAGAAACATCAAAATTTAGACAAGTTTGGTGCCAATCTACCAACAAAGGTTGGATAACAAGCCTATGACCCTTCCACAAGGAAATGTCTTTATTCTATTTCCAGGGAAGTGTTAAATCTGTAGAGCTTTACTAATATACACTTTTGTCTGCTTTTTGCAAGGGAGATTAAGATCCTTTCCCCCTATATTTAAAAGCACATATTTTTTATAATAAGAACAATTTCAATAAATTATTACATGCTTTACTGACATTATTGGTTATCTTTGAAACTCTGAATTTAGTATCAATCAAAATATTAGCATGCATTATGACATTATTGATTATCTTTTAAACTCTGAATTTAGTATCAATCAAAATATTAGCATGCATTATGACATCAATTTTGCTTCATCCTCATAGCTTATATAAAGAAAATTCTGACAAGAACTTATACTGATTAGTGAATTTAATGTCATATAATAACAGAATGTAATGTACAGTCTATGTGGTTGAAGTTTAAAAGGATTTTTTTTAAAAAGAGAGAATGATTTTTGTGAAAAAAATCGTGAATCATTGTTAGGGTGTTTTTTGTAACTCTTTGTTTTGGCAGAAATGAAAGGCACATTGTGGCAAAATAAATTTACCTATCCCTAAATCTAAACTTAATTGTTGTATAAATTTTTAAATGTCACAGTGACCCGACCTTCGGCACTCCTTATGATGGTATTTTTTCTAAGTGTTTGAGTTGGAGTGAACAACTAGGGTTGGGAATGTGCTAAAAAATTGCTGATGCGATCCAAACCAATTCCAAATGGATGAGTAGTTATTTTGACTATGTGATTTTACTGGGTTAACAAAATTGTTGCAGGATTTGTAAGCTGAGAATGTTTGTAAAAGAGAGAGGAGTTATAAAGATGAAATATGTCTGAAATTTAGTGCTGCCATAATTTGACTTTGCATAGAAAAGCATGCCTTTTTTTTCCGCTTCAGGCTACAATGACTACTGTACTCTACCTGATCATGTTGGTGTGTGCATCCAGCATTATAATAAAACTTATCAGTAACATGTTGCTGTAAGTTGATTCCTGTGAATTCTGTTTGAGAGCCAATACAGAGAAAATGGTGGCTTGAGTTTGGTCTCAAGAATTCATAAAGATTATTTTGAATATTCTTTGTGGTGTGCTGAGTAGCATACATGAAAATTCGAAAACATTCCTCCTGATGTGCTTGATAGTGCAAGGGAAATTTGAGAAAATTCACATGGTGTGCTTGGAAAGCACATAGAAGATTCTGGAACAGTTGTCTAACATGCCAAGAAGGGGAACATGAGGCCGTCATCTAAATAAAAAAGACAGTGACTTGTTGGAAGCCACATGATTGTGAACTCATGCTTGTGACAGTAGCCATTTTTGAAAAGGTTATGTACAGTGACTTTATTTCTGTAAAACTCCACTCTCATGACTATGATAAATTATGCCTATGAATTAGATTATTAAAAGTATATATATAACTATTTGACTGCTGATATCAATGCTAGGATAAATTGAACGATTGTCTAGCATTAATTGAACATTGTTGTGAAGCGAAGTAAATGTTAATGCTCTTTGATTGTATTTGTTATATGTATATTTGATTGTTGATTTAATAAATTTATTGTTACATTTATTTACCTTCTTACATATATTGATAAACATATGTTGGAGAGATAGTGGGTGGATGGGGGCTCACTAAGTATAGATTACAAGATGGATTTTCAGTGCATCTTCTCCTTTGATATAGAAATATTGTGACAATTAATGTGTGTCTTTAATGTTGTGGAATAGGGAAAACGTTTACAGTACCCACATATCTGCCAAGTGAGAGTGGTGTCTTCTTGAGAGTGGTGTCTTCTGGAGAATTATTAATAACATAAATTAAGATTCTCATCCTTGTAATTAGTTATGGATGATTACATGTAATAATAATAATAATCACAACCAATAACTAGGGTGGCATTGTGTCACATACATTTTATTTGCTATTGTATAAAAATTACAGAACTTTTGTTTATATGTAGGATGTTAAGTAGAATGCCGTATATGTTTTAATCTGTGCTTCTTTTTCAATTTAGGAGAATAATGATCAGAGGGATTTGACCTTGACACAAAAAAACACTCAATTTAATTGTAGCAAATACTTATTACTGCATTGTTACTTTGCAGGGTTTTTCTTTCTTGTAGTTCTGTTAAATTCCATTTGGTTGGAATTGCTGTTGCAGGATCTGGCCTAGAGTTTAAATATTTATTTAGCTGGGCTGTGACAAAGGTTCATGACATGAATCATTGCCAAGAGCAGATGGTGCATCAAGATGTAAGCTGCCCATCCTGTGTGTATGCAGTGGCACAAAAAAGGAAGTGTCGCCAGGTGGTGAAACAAGATAAGTGCACTAAAGACAGTTGTACTCCAAGTGTGTGCTCTGGTTACCAGAAACTCTTGTAAGAAACTGTTGAGTGAAGGAGAATAAAAAATTAGAAAGAGAGAAAAGCGATGAAAGAAATATAAAATGTCCTTGGGGGAAAATATTAAGAGATAGGAAGCTGAATTTAGAGTAGGTTAAATCTCTCTGAGATAGATAGGTTAAAAATTGGAAATTGTAATTGCAAATTGAGATTGGATGGTTTCCAATGTTCTTTCTTTCTTGATTTTTATATAAATTCTTTGTTAATTTTTCACCCATCTTTGTGTCATTCCTTCACTTCACTTTGTGTAAAATTCATATTTGTAATGTTTGTGCCATCTTGTTGTTACATATGTAGTGAGGCATTGCTTGGGGGCTCATCGAGCACCAGGAAGTGAGACCTTAATTAGTTATGTTGTCCTAGATATTAATTAGCTTAAGATTGTATTAACTTGTATAAGACAAAGTCCATACTTATACTTTATTAGCTTAAGATTGTATTAACTTGTATAAGACAAAGTCATACTTATACTTTATTAGCTTATGATTGTATTAATGTGTATAAGACAAAGTCCATACTTATACTTTATTAGCTTAAGATTGTATTAACTTGTATAAGACAAAGTCCATACTTATACTGTATTAGCTTCTGCATGTATTAATTTGTATAAGGCAAAGTCCATACTTATACTTTATCAGCTTCTGTATTAATTTGTATAAAACAAAGTCCATACATACTTTATTAGCTTCTGTATATATTAATTTGTATAAGACAAAGTCCATACTTATATTTTATTAGCTTAAGATTGTATCAATTTGTATAAGACAAATTCCATACTTATATTTTATTAGCTTAAGATTGTATCAATTTGTATAAGACAAAGTCCATACTTATATTTTATTAGCTTAAGATTATATCAATTTGTATAAGACAAAGTCCATACTTATACTTTATTAGCTTCTATATGTCGACCTGACCACCAAAACCAGCAACAATGATAAATTATATTTTAGATAATTTTGCTACAACATTTCAATCTGACCACTAAAAAAACCAGCAGTAAGAGTTAATTTTATTTTATAGAATTGTACTGTAACATATCCACCTGACTTCCACCACTAGCACCACCTCCTCCACTAACAACACAAGGCTAATAATTTGTGCATTGCATAAGTGTGGATATTTATTTTAGTTATAAACAGTATTTGTATCACCTATTCTGACTTGTACTAATTCATTTGTAAGAAAGTGAGTTACACCATTAGCTATAAGCAATACTTTTGCATCAGTTGTTCCAAGATATTTAGTGAGTTATACCATTAGCAATATTCTAAGTCATTTAGCAAGTTACACCACTAACTATAACTTTAAGCAATACTTCTATCAATTGCTCTAAGTCATTTAGTCAGTTACACCACTAACTACAGTTGTATAATCGATGCTTGTATCAATTGTTCTAAGTCATTTAGTGAGTTACATCCCTAAATATAAGCAATACTTGTATCAATTGTTCTAAGGCATTTAGTGAGTTACATCCCTAAATATAAGCAATACTTGTATCAAGTGTTCTAAGACATTTAGTGAGTTACACCACTAACTATAAGCAATCCTTGTATCACCTGTATTAAGACATTTAGTTACACCACTATTAAGGCATTTAGTTACACCACTAACTATAATCAATCTTTTTATCACCTGTATTAAGACATGTTAGCTTGACATTACTATTGCTCATGTCCTGTAAAAGTCACGTGTTAGTTTTATTCAATACAAAAAGTAATATTAATTAGTTGCTTATTATTTTCATTTAGTGGCAACCGATGTGTCAGGGAAGAGGTCTCTAAGCATGATACATTACTAGAAGTGGGTTCAGATCCATGTAATGAGTTATGACAGAGTGTTTGGTGTAAAAATGTCCCTAAATGGCAACAATCTCGACAAAGAGCAACGCCCAAGTGCATGTGACATTATATTCGGCTCTTTGTCAAATATGTATGCACTCTTTATGAAGCGAGTTTGGGACAGGTGCAATACAAGTTTAAAATTCCTTCGCTTTTTTCTCCTCGACCCCGTCCCCCCAATGCCCCACACCCCGCGCGAAATCGGCTCACCCTGGAAGCTCTCCCCTAAAATTCATTTCACCTTCCATGTACAGTACTCACAATTTGACAAAAGGCAGCGCCAAGTGCCTGTCATTCAGTTCTCTGTCGCATAAGTGGGCTAAACTAAAGTTCAGGTATCAAAATATCTAGTATAGTGCAATTTGTACTTTCAATTGAATACTACTTATATTTTCGATTGTGATGAACTGACTCAGTTATGATGAACTGGCTTCTTTCGGTTTCATTGAACTGATTACTTTCGGTTTTGTTGAACTGACTACTTTCGGTTGTGACGAACTACTTTCGATTTTGTTGAACTGACTACTTTGCCGAATACGCCTTGAAGTGAGAAGACATTTGAGTTTTCTTATGAAAAAAACCACACGGACTTAAAGTACATTAATTCACTAATTTTTTTTATTTCCAAAACATAAACATTCAAAAGTTTATTATTATATCATTGAAACGCTTTAGTATCGCACCACTGCCTTTTGTGACGTCAACACATTTTGTATATTACGATGTAAGCAGAAACAGGACAATGATCAATGCGCTTTTTCAATCCAACAGCGCTAAATAAAGATTGTTTTGTTGTCTTGAGTTTCTACTTTGATATACTTAAAAATAATTAAGTAAATCTGTTAATTCACCCTTTGCTCATTACAAATCAGTAACACAAAAAGGAAGGAGTGATAAACATGTGTTCACAAAATATTATCAATCTCATTATTATTATATCCCTACAGACACATATAAATACAAAAGCACAAACACAAAATATTATCAATCTCATTATTATTATATCTCTACAGACACAAATATAAATACAAAAGCACAAGCACAAAATATTACATGGAAATATACCTATGCCGTACTAGTGTAGACATGCTTATCTATATTAAAAATCAAAAACATATTCAGCTATATAGATAGGAAAAAAGACAAATGACTATATTGAATATAGGCCTATAAAAGAAAACATTTTTATATAAATAGTGTACAATAAATTAAGGATTAAACAGTATAAGCATGTTTATATAATAAAAGAGAACAAACTCACAAAATGATGCAATTTAAAGCACATATTTAGATGTAGGAAGTTGACAATTTGAATTTCAACATCATGCAATATATAACAATTGGGAATGAATATATAATAATGAACAGACTACACAAAAATTATGCAAGCACCTCTATGACACAAGTATGAACATACCTGCATCAAAACTCTCACCCTATGCACCTACATAATGATACTGGAAGGTGAAATATAACGATTAGAATAGCAATAGCATCAGTTAGGCATGAATATATAAATAAATGGTCAACAACATCAGTTAGGCATGAATATATAAATAAATGATCAACAATGTCAGAAAGGCATGAATACATGCTAAATGGTCAACATCACTAGGCATGCATACATAGATAAATGGTCAACAACATCATTGTGGCATGACTATATAGATAAATGGTCAACATCGCTATGGCATTACTACAAAGACAAATGGTCAACACCATCATTGTGGCATGACAGATAAATGATCAACATCATTATGGCATGACCACACAGATAAATGGTTAACAACATCAATACAGATGAATATTTAGATAAAAGGTAAACAAAATTATGCAAACTTAACAATGACACATGCTTACATCAAAATTCTGAATACAGTCACCTGCATATAAAGAGAATTTAAAGTTTCTTTATGTAGAACAAGAAGTGAAGAATGAGAAGTGGAGACTTTTAAAGTAGGTCATAATTAATAGCTTTAACTTAGTTATTATAAAAAACAATATTTTATGTCTTAAGTTGAAATTGAAAGTTTCAAGCATGCAACTGATACCTATCCCTAAAAGGGCAGTGTTTAATTTAGAACAAATAGTATATTCAATGAGATCAAAACAAGTTAGATCTGCTGCTGACCTTAACAACATCTGTAAATATCAATCATTCTTAATGTTTACTGAATTTTTACAAAAGAATGATTAAAACAAACAATTATATGGTTAAAGAAATGAAAGAGTTTTGCAGGAATAATGCAAACAGTAAAATATTTTCAAGGGAAAGAAATTAGAGTCATATGAAAATAAGTAATAATGTGTCATCGTCGTAGTGGTGTAGGAGGCGCTTTCATGCTGGGTGAGGGGGTGGTTTAGCCTGCTGGCTATGTCATCCTAGTTCCTGCTATAATTATTAATGCCAAATGGTCTGCTGCCCGTGCAAATTGTTTCGTTTTCACTGTGTATGTCATACCTGGCTAGTAAGTTAGGTTGGTGTTTCTGTTTTCTTGGCCACTCAGGGCTCCTGTTGGTCGGGTGGTGTTTTTTTTTTTAAACATAGACATTTTTTTTAATAAACAAAAAAAAACCCTAACACCCTTTTTTCTTTTCCCTTTCTCTTTTATTGTCATTTTTCTTTTATATTATTTAATACTTCTACTTATCTTATATTTTTATAAGCCCTATTTATCTTTTGTTTATGTTTTCTTTTCAATTGATGATTATTGTATTTTTATTTGTTTATTTCTTTACTTTAGTTTTTAGTTTTACTTTTATATTTGTCTGGTTCTAATAATATAATTGGTTTTATTTTGTTTATGTATATTTCTTTATCTTTGTTATTTCCTTGTTTATTTGTCAAGTTGTGTTGTGTTACAAGTCTGATAAAAATCTGTGTCATGACTTCTTGACCCACTTGCTGTTTTCAAAAATTAAATTTTGAAACTCCTTTGTTAAAGTTCTCCCATGATACATCAGTATCGAGAAGCTTCTAGCAAAGAGGTCAGGACGTTATGTAACTTTAGGCCATTGTCTAGATTCTCGAACCAACTACATACCACGTGACCCGTCACGTGACACGCTTTATGCATTTTTAATAAATACAGACACGCACCGAAAATTGTCACTCCGATCCAGAGAACGGCGACCGTCGTACCATACCTGTACCCGCCACATTCGTGAGTCGATAAGAGGAACACCGATGCTATTTTGCTCTGAAGGTAACACTTCGACTTCTCGCAAAGGTACTGCATTTATTTAATTGTATCTTGCATTTTGAACCATGTATGTAATTTTGTGCTATTCATTGCTACGTTAGCTTAAGCACGGTTCGCTTGTAAATGACAAAACCTATAAGTTATTGTATATAAGTTAGTGTAACTCCTTTTCATTGTAACTTTAATTTATATAACTTTAAATTCACTAGTGCCAGGAGCGCCTGTGCACGACATGAATTTCCTATGTAATTCAAATTATTGTGTGTAATTTTAATGTTAAATTGTGAAGCGCTTTGCTTGATTTGAATTGTTCCTTTGTATGAACTCTAAATTTTAATGTTGTGAATATTTGGTAATTCATACGTCATGTACTGTTAAATGTAACATACGTGAAATCATTTATATCTTCGGATCTAAATTGTAAACGACGCGTTAGTCGAATATCTAACTCAAAGCATTTAAATACGAATCTTGCTTAGGTTGGGCGAACCTTAAACGCAGAACGATTATGAGAACAATCTTGTTTTCAGGTCGGTTCCTGATTCCTAGTTCCTAGTTCCCAGGCACTAATTCCTAGTACTTAATTTCGATGCCTAGTTCCGAACTCCCAGAGTCGAGTTCTTCTCCGATTACCGTCCTACTGCCATTGTGTTGACGCGCAGGTCTTCACACCTTGTCTCCACTCACATTCTTCGTCTGGCTTGGTGACTGAGAGACAGTTTCTACCTATGCTAGTGTGCATTTTGCCGACGATGATAAGTGAGGTGGACCGGTTTGGACTGGATTTGGAACTCACGTGGCGTCAATCAAAAGCTAAGTACTAAAGGAAGGAACAAAAATCACAAGGAACATTTCTTGGCATATTTCTCAAAGAACAGTGACAAGCATATATTTAATTGCCGAGTAGAATTAGACTTCGCGCTCGTGTATTGATTATCTTGTTAATTGTTAAATCTTATTAAATCTTATTTTAATTGTTAAACCTCTTCGTAGTAAATTTTTATGCATAATAGACCTAAAATTACATGGTTTGGATGGGGGCGATTGAGCTGAATGACGTAATGAATGCATATTAATTAAGAGGAATTTAACAACTCCAAGCCAGCTTTGTACGCAAGTTGTCAGTTCGTAAATCTGTCGTCTGCACTACAAGACACATTTTTAAGTTCAGTCGAATGATAATTTGGGCAACCAGTCTGTGTAGGATAGAGAGAAGGAATTAATTTAATCTGATCATTTTAAAATCCTTAAAATCCTAGGCAGGGTCTGTAAAGAAATACTGGAAACGTAACATGTTGATTATTTTGTGTATTTTGGCGTTTATATTTAGGTGGCCCTCCCAATCATTACTTTAGTCGACTAGTCCTAAGGTTTCCCTTGGTCGTGGTGGGGCGGTAGGGGCATCACTGGGGGTGCAGACGGAATGTAAAAAGGACAGACCTCCTGGGTGCAATGGGGTTGGGATGAAATAATAACTACATATTTACATTACAATACAAACACATCTTTTATTACTGCGACTTATATATGCCAAACCTACAACAATAACAACAGCAATATCCACAATCAAACAACAACACCCACAGCACACACAAAAAATAATTCCTTCAACATATAGCCATCCGGGGAAAAAACATTGGTTTATAATCCGACACTAGCTCCCAACTCATACCCAGTGAGTGACTAAGTGGAGGCAGATTACTGGCACCGTTTGGGGGGGGGGGGGTTATAGGTCTGGGAATAAAATTATAAATCAAGGTTTGGGGGTTAAATTTCACACTGGAACCGGAGCACCCCTTTAGGCTACATTGCGAGCTGTGTGTCTGAGGTATCCAGTGTGAGATTAATAATGTGTACACTATATAAATATATAAAATAGTTATTATTTAAAAATCTTATCTTAAAATCTACATAACTGATTTATCACAAAGAGGCATTAAATCAAATTGTTCCATGCAGACTCAGCTGGCTACACATGTTGCTTTCACAACTGTGTCTATAATGTGGTTTTCACACCTGAGAATTTGTTTGTTGGTGTTCCAGCATATGGACTTTGCAGTGTCATATTTATTTTAGCAATTTGTTTGTTGGTGTTCCAGCATAATGGACTTTGCAGTGTTGTATTTATTTTGACAATGTACTTATTGGTGCTCCAGCATAACAGACTTTGCAGTCTTGTATTTATTTTGGCAATATGTTTATTGGTGCTCCAGAATAACGGACTTTTAAGAGGCTGTGGACTATTTCTTGGTGTAGAGCAGTCAATACATAAATCTGATTGGACCTCAGATAATACTACCTACCTAAAGCTAGTTTCTGTTTCATGTATGCTCACCTATACACATATGCACAGAGACAATTTAGGTTGGAACACAGCTTGTCAGATCCCTTTAGATTAATAAGCAGTTTAACACTCCTAAATTCTAGCCACAGCTTGTCAGATCCCATTAGATTAATAAGCCAGTTTAATACTCCTAAATTCTAGCCATAGCTTGACAGATCCCATTAGATTAATAAGCCAGTTTAACACTCCTAAATTCTAGCCACAGCTTGTCAGATCCCATTAGATTAATAAGCCAGTTTAACACTCCTAAATTCTAGCCATAGCTTGTCAGATCCCATTAGATTAATAAGCCAGTTTAACACTCCTAAATTCTAGCCTCATGTTAGGCTAGTGTCATCACTCATCCATCTTTCACAGACAAACTTCCATGTATGCTAATTTTCATTGATGTTGACATTGACTGCAGGTATGCATGGAAATCTCAAAGAATGGATGGATGAATAAAGGAATGAGTGGATAAAATCTTTGTTAGAGTTCAAGTAACTTCCCTCCTTTACTTTAAATCCAAACTAATTATTAAACTTAGATTGTCACACTTGGAGGTTGTTTTAGTGAAAATGAGAATATTGATTGCCCACTTAATTTTCACTGTATAAAATTGCTTGAAAGTTTTTGTTGTAGGGAAGCCTTTAAATATTTTCCCCTTGTTTAAGTCACCACTTGATAAGTCTCTTAGTGTTGCTCATACTGAGGTTTTTTTATGTCTTTTTCTCTGGCTTGCATAATGTATATTTTTGTACTTAGAATTTTTTTTAAAATGTTCCTGCAAAAACATTTTTGAATTTATTGTATGAATATGTGATGGTTGACTTTTTCTTTGGAGATGAAATATGGACCAAGTTAGATGTATATAACTGTTATGGCTGATGGCTAGTCCTTAAATTTGAAAACCTAAAAGTAGTGTGTTTATTTCTACCTTGGGTCCACTTTTGTCCTGGATTTGCTTTTTTTACTTTGAATCCACCTGGAATTTTATCTTGGAGTATTTTTTCTTTAAATTTCACCTGGGATCCAGTGTCTGGACCCAACTATAGGTCAGCAGTTTTAACCAGCATTCAGTACAGGTCAGCAGTTTTAGCCAGCATTCAATACAGGTCAGCAGTTTTAGCCAGCATTCAGTACATGCTTTGTGAAACACCACAGAAGTTGGAACTAAATTTCTTCCTCATCACTTGTATTCTGTCCATGAAGCAAATAATTTGCTAAATTAACATTAGTTGAATCGTGCTCACTTCTTGAGAAATGTGAAACAAAAGAGAAACATTCATTTTGGATTCTTTGTGAAGGATAAATGGTGTTTGAATGTGTGCTTTTGTTCATTGAACTGGGAATTTTATAAACGTCTAAAATCATCATCTCCAAGATCTGCCACTTATGTAATAATATGTAAAATCATCATCTTCGAGATCTGCCACTTATGTAATAATATGTAAAATCATCTTCAAGATCTGCCACTTATGTAATAATGTAAAATCATCATCTTCAAGATCTGCTACTTATGTAATAATATGTAAAATCATCTTCAAGATCTACCACTTGTGTAATAATATGTAAAATCATCATCTCCAAGATCTGCTACTTATGTAATAATATGTAAAATCATCTTCAAGATCTACCACTTGTGTAATAATATGTAAAATCATCATCTCCAAGATCTGCTACTTATGTAATAATATGTAAAATCATCTTCAAGATCTACCACTTGTGTAATAATATGTAAAATCATCATCTCCAAGATCTGCCACTTATGTAATGAAGAGTGCAATCTTTTATTCTATTCAACCAGTTCTATTTCATGTCTTGTCTATGATATGATCATATGGTATGTTTTGTCACAAAATTGTTTAACTAAATTAAAATTTATAAATTGTACTAAATTTATCTGCAAGCTGATTTTTTAAATCTAATTATTTCTTTATCATAATAAATTATATGAGGTATTTCAACCAGAAACATTTTAAGTATTTAGCATTGAATTTATTTTAAATAAAGAATTGTTTTTGAAATTGTGATTAATCTATTTTTGATCTACACGAGTTCTTTTTGCTTGACATTTTCATTCAGTGAGAGAATGAGTAAATCTAAATATTTGATGATATTTGTTGGTGAATCCTGCAAGACTTGATTACTATCTTTTACTAATAAACTGGTAACATATTCATATATTCTTGTTTTACGTTGAGCAGTAACCTAAGACTAAGGTGAGGGTATAGAAATGAATATATAAAGCTAGTACAGTACATGTTTTCAGCGAACATCCTTTCGACACATAGGATCTTGTTCATAAATCAGAGATTTTATCTACACCTGAGTTTGATCTGTGTATTGCTTGGCTCAGTATTAGGCCACAAAGCTACAATTACCACACCTCTTCTAACCCCATGAGCAGTACATTATTTTAAATGAATGTTTTAGTTTTATCAAAGTCATTTTACTATAAAGTACATGTATGTATGTTTTAGTATAAGTCACATTCTTGTAAGCTCTTTTATCACTTTCTTTCCTCTCTCTAGCAATATGAACAAAAGACAAATGATTAAACATTCCTTTATTCATTGTGAAAGAAAAAAGTCTATTCAAAAGAAAACAACACACGCATAAAAAGCAAAAGAAAAATACCAAACATAGAATTCAGCACACAAATTAAAATTACCTCAATATTGGGTTACAATGATCTCTCTTTGATCATGCAAGTGGAAGTGACCCAATGTCCTCTCTCCAATGCACACATATGGAAATAACCTAAATATTTATCTCACTGATGCATAAAAATAGAAATGACCTCCATATAAGGTTTAGTGATCTCTCTGCAATGTACATAAGTGGAAATAACATACATATAGAGTGCATGACTTCTCTTCAATGCACATAGAGAAATTACCTATGCCACCGCATAGGACT
Organism: Sinotaia quadrata; assembly: GCA_028829895.1. NCBI lineage: Eukaryota > Metazoa > Mollusca > Gastropoda > Architaenioglossa > Viviparidae > Sinotaia > Sinotaia quadrata. The sequence continues at coordinate 58,765,888 of CM054179.1, forward strand.
CCTAAAATAAACACATTTTTCTTTTCAAATCATTTTGTCTCAGAATTATAGTTATAAATACAATAGCCAAAGAAAATCAGTTCGTTTCAAAACAAACTGATAGAAAAGAAAAAAATTTAATAGAAATCTAATTTCTTTTTATGCCCACAGCTCAAATCAATGAAATATTTTGTTTCTTAAATGGTCTAAAAAATTCTAAATATTTCTCCATTGTGCTGCAGTAGTTCATTAAGCTGCTAGAATGACACTCCAGACACTAATAGCTTGCAGTCATCCAACAGGCACCTTTACATTAGTGGCAGTTTAACTTGTCATTGCACAATATAAATGTGAGTATATCTTTTTTTTTCTAAACACTTTTTATTTTTATTTTCTAGTAATTGTATCCTTCTTGTCAGTAACAAAGGCATGGTATGAATGACAGTGGCTTATTTGAAACAGCAGTCGATGGACAAAGTCGGGGTGGGTATTATACTTAGGTACACATTATACTTGAGATGATATCTAGGCAATAATAATAATAATAATACCAGGGAAGTAAATATGCAATACAGTAACAGAAGACAAATGCAAAAATTATAAAGGAATATACAGATTTTCCACTGCATATTGAGGCAAGTTGAGAGTGAGAGTAGTTAAAAATTTTGGAAACATTCAACAAAATTTTTAAAATCTTAAATTTTAAAGGTAAAGACTGTGTTCAGGAGACTGGATGCATTCTCAAGATGAGATCAATACTCCACAAACAGAGGAGCTAAAGTGAAAGGTCTGAGAGTAATCAGAAAATTATGGCTGCATGAATGCTACAACAACTACGTAGTAACAGCGATAATCAAAGTGCAATAACAATCAAAATTTGTGTGCATTAAAAAGTGAACATAACAGTGTATTAATAAAGTTAAAACAACAATGCACTTATAAAATAATTATAAATTAAATAAGATTAAAAAAAACTTTATTAGTACAAATAACTATAGCAAAAAACAAAATAATGAACTCATACTCCAGATGGACAAATAATATTTTGAATATTTATCTGTTCAAGAATGTATCCAAATAAACAGATAGTGAGAATTTAAGGTAAAAGTCAACTTCTTTATAAACATGACACAAGGCTAGACTTAAAATTTAAATAAACAACTTAAGTCAAACTGTTCTATTATGATAAAATGCTATATAGTTAAATAAGCAAGATTTATAAATTTAAATAATTTCATAAAACTTGTTGAATGTGGCACTAAATTATTACTTTTGAAAAGCATTTTGCTTTTTACAATTTCTTTCTTTTTTTATTTTCTTTGATTTTACTAACTTTTCTCCATTTCTTTAAATAAACAAAAAAACTCCAGTAACAATAAATAAACATTTAAATTCTTCAAATGAATATGACTTCTAAAGTTACTGTTACATAAATTCTTTCATTAAGTCACAAAACAAAACTTGATTTGATAAAATGATGATAAAGTTTTCAGTTATAATTCTGGCACCTTAAAATCAGAAATAGAGCAGAAACAAAATTTACAGCACACTAAGTGGGCCTTCAAATATCAGTTACTATAGTTTTTACAACACTACTGGTTATGATAGTTAGGCATTTTCACACCAAAAGCTGTACTTCATGATATATCAAACAGCACCAACCAAAACTGTGTATCATATAGCTTTATGATATATCCTGCAGATCAAACAGCACCAACCAAAATTCTGTATCACATAGCTTTATGATATATCCTGCAGATCAAACAGCACCAACCAAAACTGTGTATCATATAGCTTTATGATATATCCTGCAGACCAAACAGCACCAACCAAAACTGTGTATCATATAGCTTTATGATATATCCTGCAGATCAAACAGCACCAACCAAAACTGTGTATCATATAGCTTTATGATATATCCTGCAGATCAAACAGCACCAACCAATGCTGTACTTCAAAGCTTATTACATTTCAGCATATCTAACAATACCAAAGCTGAATATCAAAGGTGAACATCAAAGTTTAGTTATATATCCTGCAGATCAAACAACTCTACTGTACATCATGGCTTAATGAAGTATCCTGCAGATCAAACAGCACCAACCAAACAGCTAAATATCAAAGTCTAATGATATATCCTGCAGATAAACAGCACCAACCAAAATCTGATATATAATGATATCTGATATAATGATATATCCTGCACATCAAACAGTACCAACAAAAATGTACATTAGAGCTAATGATGTATCTTGCAGATAAAACAGCAATCTGGAGAGTATGCTAATAGTATACTGTACATCATGAGCAAATATTTTAAACTATGACTTAGTGCACACACACAAGTCTTTCTTGAAAAAAAAGAAGTTAAACAGTGGTTTAAAATTAATTTCTTACTTAATTTATGAGGAGTGCCTCCAGCATAGGCCAATTTTGCACTGGAGACTAGCGGCAGGGCAAATTATGAGGGGTGGTTGAGAGTTTGAAGGGGTACTAGGTTTACTCTAGTCTATGATGTTTGTTTTCATTAGCTGTGTAAAATTTTATTTGTTTCTCTTATTATATTTTCTACATACTCATTGCTTTTAGCTGCTGGATTTTGATGAGGTTAATATAGTTATTGAATGGGTTATAAATTTGTGTGCTATTTTATTTCAATTGGTTAAAGTTTTGATATTTAAGTGATTCTCCCAATCATTACTTTAGATGATTAATCCTTAGACTATGTCAAGCCTTGGACTGTGGAGCGGTGGACCAATTAGTCACCTTCCTACCACTAATCATCTATTTTATGTTGGGGGGCTTTGAACCACCCAGATATTTGACAGTGGATATATCAATTTTGGAACTTTATATTTTTAATAGTTTATATAGTGGATGGATCACTACCATCCTATTCAACCTGCCCATGCACTCATATCATTGTCACTCCGGGGGATTTAGTACTCCTGACTTTGTCGGTATGTCATTTTCTATTAAATATTCTGTCAGTGATCTTATTTCTATTCCTATTAATCTGCAGTCTTTTATGTTCTCCATGGTTAGTTTGTTCACCACAGTAGTTATTTCACTTCCAAGTCTGAGTTTAGAAATACTTGATTGTTGTCTTCTAGTGTCATTATATGATTATAGAATGTTGGTATATTATTTGTTGTTTTATCTATGTGGGGTCTTCATCCGTTTGCTGGTTTTAAATATTAGATTTCCCAGATTTTTTCAGTTTGTTTTTTTCAAGATGTTGATGTTTTCTTGATGTTGATGTGTGGTAATAACTTTTAGTTCTTTACCTTTTGTTAGTCCCTTTTTAGCCAGTTTATTTACCTTTTCATTGCCTGTATGGTAATGTGGGTAGGGATCTATAACTGCTTAACTTCATTCCCTCTATTAATATTTGTACACTTGGTCTGGTAATACTAAAAGGTAACAAATGTATGGTTGGCCTCCTGTGTGTTTTTCACAGCTGAGAGGGAGTCTGTAAGATATTTAGTGTTGTCTGGCTTGTTTTTTGGTAGCTTGTATGAGACCCATTAGTATGGCCATCAGGTGAGAGGGAGTCTGTAAGATATTTAGTGTTGTCTGGCTTGTTTTTTGGCAGCTTGTATGAGACCCATTAGTATGGCCATCATGTGAGATGTGAAGATGGAGATATTATTCTAAAGCTAGTATTGTGATTAGTGGGTATGTAAATCTCTGTGCCTGATTTTTCTCTTACAGGATCTTGGGAACCATCTCTGTATGCATTAAAATTTATATACACTTTCACTAAAACATATCTGTTCTGTACTGTTTATAACTATCTTTACAGTCTATGAAAGAAAAAGTCAAAAAGAAATAACTTAAACTTGTTTTCTCAAGTCAAAGACATTGTGAAGAAAAGAAGAGTTGACAGACAAGCCATTTCTTTTAATAAAAGGGTTGTAGGACTGATTACACTTAGTACCATTAGATATTAAAAACCCATCAAAACCCATCAAAGCAGAGTTTACATTTGAAAGTTCAAACACAATAATTGAGCTTGTACTGACTTGTCCTTAAATTGTTATGGCACAAAGATTATTTGACAATAATCACTTTAATCTAATAAATCACTTTCATATAGTAATAAACAAACTCTGATTAGTTTGCTGATGGCAAAAATAAAAATATGACAGGATAAATGTTTCTAAACAGGAAGTTTTGTCAAAAAAATGCTAGTTCTGACTATCTGACTGAATGACAACCTACCAATTCATTAATAACTGATCACCTTTAGTAGTTAACAACCAACACACTTGTCTGACTGAATGACAGCCTACCAATTCATTAATAACTGATCACCTTTAGTAGTTAACAACCAACACACTTGTCTGACTGAATGACAACCTACCAATTCATTAATAACTGATCACCTTTAGTAGTTAACAAACAACAAACTTGCTTTACCGAATGACAGCCTACCAATTCATAAATGACTAAACACCTTTAGTAGTTAACAACAAAGAGTTGAAAGATGTTATTAACCCAATTTCATGACTTACAATTATATTAATCAGACGTCAAAGAAAAGTGAACTACCGGCAATTAAATATATTCATCTAAAATGATGATGTGCACATATTTGCAAATTTTTAACATTAGATGACATGTTAAAACAAATTGTTCTGTATGACTTACAGATATCAGAATCTGTATGTCAAAGAAAACAGAACTACCAACATTTCAAACACCTTAATCACCACAACTACATTACATGTTTGTCTACAGCAGTAGATGAAGAGGTATTCAAACAAATTAATTTGTTTGTTTTTAATCAAAAGTCAAATGCAAACAGCATTCAAATATTAATTATTCAAATTTATGCAGCCACATCCACTGTTGTTTTTCAAAAGATCTCTTCCTCATATTATGGCACACACACACACACAACATAAAACAACCCAGTATTATTTTTAATACAACAGTTAAGAAAAATACTTTTACAGTTGTAGAGACAAGATTTTGTTAATATGGCTTTACACAGGGTTTCCAATTTTACAGACATCATTCACATTTATGCTTTCCTTTGTACAGCATTTTACAGACACATATTCACATCAATATACACATCTAACATATACCATTGACATCTTGTCTTTAATTGGCATATCCTTTGCAGACACACTGCCTTCAAATGGATATACACAACTAATATATGCCCTTTATAAATTGCCTTTCAATGGCATTAACATTATTTCCTCACAATTTGCACTGCTACTACTTTCTGAGGATCTAATGGACCATAATACCGTATGAGTGTAAATGTCAACATGATCACATTTATTAAGGTCTACTGTGTAAGTTTACCTTTAACATGTGTTTACATGTCATTAAGCATTCACACTTTTCTAGTTTGCTAGAAATGTTCAACATGCTCACACTTTCTTAAAGGCTACTGTGAAACTTTGCCTTTATAATTGTGTGTACATGTCAACTTTGTGCTCATGATTTTTTAAGGTCAAATTTACCTTCATGTAAAGAGTTTTACTGAATGTAAATGTCAACATGATTTACAAATGAATCATGTTCACTTTGCTATGCAGGAGGATCACATTCACAATGCACTGCAAGAAATTCAAGTTCACAATGCTTAATAATGAAAACATCCTCAGGAGTTTCATGTTCACTTTGCTTTACAATTTGACAACTCTATAAATAAGTGTCAAATAAGGAAACCTTACTAAACAAGTGTCAAATAAGAAACAACTCTCAGTCCCTGTAAACCTTATTAAACAAATGTCAAATAAGGAAACAACTCTCTCTGTAAACCTTATTAAACAAATGTCAAATAAGGAAACAACTCTCTCTGTAAACCTTATTAAACAAATGTCAAATAAGGAAACAACTCTCTCTGTAAACCTTACTAAACAAGTGTCAAATAAGGAAACAACTCTCTCTGTAAACCTTATTAAACAAATGTCAAATAAGGAAACAACTCTCTCTGTAAACCTTACTAAACAAATGTCAAATAAAGAAACAGCTCTCAGTCCCTGTAAACCTTATTAAACAAATGTCAAATAAGGAAACAATTCTCTCTGTAAACCTTACTAAACAAGTGTCAAATACGGAAACAATTCTCTGTCCCTGTAAACCTTACTAAATAAGTGTCAAATAAGGAAACAGCCCTCTCTGTAAACCTTACTAAAACAAGTGTCAAATAAGGAAACAACTCTCTCTGTAAACCTTATTAAATAAGTATCAAATAAGGAAACAACTCTCTGTCCCTGTAAACCTTACTAAATAAGTGTCAAATAAGGAAACAGCCCTTTCTGTAAACCTTACTAAACAAGTGTCAAATACGGAAACAACTCTCAGATAGATAAGTGCAAGTAAGATTACTAAAATCTTTCATTCTTGCTGTTTTTATTATCTATGGTCTGATTTTAATTAATTAAATTTTGCTTTTATTAGAGCTTCCCAGTGATAATATCTTCCCAATATCTAAGTGCTTTCTAATTAGTGTACTGAGCAAGTTTATGAGAAAATGTCTTTCTTGCATGAGAAAGACAACTCAGCTCATGTAACAATAAATTTCTGATTGTAGAAAATAAAGAATTTTACAATCACAAATATAACAATTACATATTTAATTTTTTAGGGGAAGAAACAATATAAAACTTCAACATATGATTTTGTAGTCTGTGCATGTATTATGTATATGTAAGATAGCAATAATAAATAATTTATTATGAAGAAAAACATAAAACAAATCCAAGCAAATTTGGTAGAAGGATTAGTTTAAAATAAAAGAGATGTATTTTCTTATTTTCATCCCATAATGTCAACTGTCAATAGCTATAAAATAAAAAGATGTACTTATAATTTTTATCTGCCCATAGCTACATGAATTCCTACTTTAAACGGACACTTGAAACTATGTGTTGAGATACAAACTGCCCATCGCTACATGAATTCCTACTTTAAACGGACACTTGAAACCGTGTTGAGATACAACTGCATGCCCTTGTAAGCAGAATGTGTAAACATTTTACAGTCTTGAGTCATCAGTAAATAAAACAAACCTTTTCTTTTTACACATGAATGATTCCAATCATATTGCAAATAGCAAAAACTTTCAAACTCAATCAATTTGAAAGAAATTTGCTGATAAAGAAATGCAAATCTCAATTATCAAAAACATCCCCAAACTGAAGGATGTAATAATTATTGTCAATTTGCAGTTTTTAAGAAAAAGCATTAACCATTCCGTTTGAATGGCCACAAGAACAACATACTCGTGCTGTAGATCAAAATGCCATGCTACCAAAGCAAAGTGCCTCAGTTACATGAAAAATATCTCTTTTCTTGTTTCTTTTTCTTTTTTCTTTTGTTAGGGAAGGAAGATAGAGATATATTACTGATGCATTTTTTTAATGTTAGTCTCATTTTTGTAAAAAATGATCAGTTTATGTTGTAACAAATGTGTGTTTGATTATATACAATACTTATTATCTTAGACTTTTCAATCTGTCTCTCTGTGCATGAGAGATTGAGAAAAAAGGTTTGAAAAATTGCTTGTGAAATCCTTTGAAACAAAAAAAGCATGCACTAATTAAATGTGATATAACAATTACTTTCACATTGAATTTGAACATTAGATATCTGATGTCAGTCATTATATAATTACAATCTTGTTATAATAAAGGTGTACTTGATCAGTGTTATACACTATATAATGTGATATAACAATTACTTTCACATTGAATTTGAACATTAGATATCTGATGTCAGTCATCATATAATTACAATCATGTTATAATAAAGGTGTACTTGATCAGTGTTATGCACTATATAATTATCAGTTATAAGACAATATTTACCGGTACATGAAAAATATCCTCAAAAGTAATTTAATATTAAGTAAATAAATTGTCAATAACTAAAATAAATTAATCATGTAAAAGTTTCATGACAATTTTCTAACTGAATGCACATTGTAACAAATCACATTTCTTTTAACATACTGGAGAGTTCTCCAATACCAAATAGCATGACAATTATTTTTCATTTCTATTTAATCTTAATGCAAAGACCAATTTTAATGAAATATAATACAATAAAAGCAAGTCCTAAAATAAAATTCCAGGTCCCATAAAGAGTCTTGAAACAAAGCAGAAAAATCATCATGGTGATCTTAATTCACAAATACAACATTATGAGAGGAAATATATTCAATGGAACAATTTTAAGCAATCTCAAATATCAAGTATTTTACTTAAAGAAACAATTTTCTTTAAGAAAACTCAAATTAAGTTACTTAAGTAAAACTAGCTTTTTAAACAACCACAAATTAGCAACATTTAAAATATATTACCAAATAGCAAAGTTAGCAAATTAAAAATAAGTGCAATGACAATAAATTAGGAAAAAAAATTTTTATACAATAACTTTAGACTAAAGTGTTTGAACATGAAAAGTATACATTGGCAGCTGACAAAAGTAAGGCCAAAAGCTCTTTGAAATTAAATATAGAAAAAACAACTTTCATATAACTAGACTAAAAGCAAAAGTACTTTTAAAAGTACAGCCAAGAATTCTTGAAAGTCAAGCTGGGAAAATAGTTTTATACATGTAGACTAAAAACAAAATTACTTTAAAAAAAACAAGTAGAGCCAAGAGTTCTTTAAAGTAAAGCTAAGAAAAAAAGTTTCATGTTTGTAGACTAAAAACTAAAGTATTTGAACAAGTACAGCCAAGAGCTCTTAAAGTCAAGTTGGGGAAAAAGTTTCATATGTGTAGACTAAAAACAAAATTACTTTAACAAGTGCAGCCAAAAGTTCTTTAAAGTGAAGCTGGGAGAAAAGTTTCATGTGTAAACTAAAAACAAAATTATTTTAACAAGTAAAGCCAAGAACTCTTTTAAAGTCAAGCTTGGGGAAAAAAGTTTCATATATAGAGACTAAAAACAAAAGTGCTTAACAAGTAAGGCAAGAGCTCTTAAATTCAAGTATAGAAAAAGCAAATTTTAGCTCACAAAATACTATATATTTACTAAGTACTGCTATGTCAAGGGGGGGATGTGTGTGTGTGTGTGTGTGTGTGTGTGTGTGTGTGTGTGTGTGTGTGTGTGTGTGTGTGTGTGTGTGTGTGTGTGTGTGTGTGTGTGTGTGTGTGTGTGTGTGTGTGTGTGGTGTGTGTGTGTGCATGCATGTGTATGCATTCATGTTTGTGAGTGGGGGGTTTGGACAGAGGAAGGAATTCATGTAATTTATAGAAACAACAATGCCTATTGTTCAAATATAGATATGTACATGGCATTAAGTTTAAAAGCTGGATTACAGTGACTGTAGATGTGCAAATTGAACAGTTGCGTCTCTAGAAATGTTCAAGATGAATAGTTGTAATACACGAGATGCCATTGTGGTCATACTTAAGACAAGATGCATTTTTCATTCTCTTTGTTAGTTTGTGGTGGAAGTTGAGAAACTCTTGTCTCAGTTCTAGAAAAAGTGGGTGTAGTTTTAAAAAATGATTCTCTTATGGGACTCAAAACAGGCAAAGTACTGCTCTGTGCAGTAGCTCCCGTTTCAAGAGATTTTGCGACACGAGTAAATGCTTCATGTGTTGGTGTTTGAGGCTGATTACTATCATAAGGATTTCCATACATTACAGTGTAAGTAGTGTCTGGTAATAATGGAACTGATTGCTCCTGATGCACTGATGGTGGAGTTTGTGGTCTTGGAGGTTGCAGTGGAATGTCTGTTTGCACTGTACTGATTATTTCATCACCAACAGCTTCATTATATTCATACTGTATGAGGTACTCTGGGTAGCTCTGAGAAAGATCAAAAATTACAAAAAGAGAAGGAGAAACTATGTTATCTACACAAGAATCATACATCATCACACCTTCTAACTGAGGAGGAACAGTATAAGATTTATGACCCATAGCATATTTTCCCACCAGAACTTTGGCAACAAACATAAAGCGATCAGATTTGTTACCCGTGTAGTTGTGACTGTATCGTGCCTTGACAGAAAAGTATACTCCCCTACCATACAATGCCCCAACATTTTCTCCTGCTCTGCGGAAGTCAAAACTGTTTGCACAAATTCCTCGAACACTATTCAAATCTGGTGTTCCATGGAATAATTGTTGCTCCTCCACACCATCTGAGCATTTGGACCGGGATGCCATCAATCGCTTTGTGCTGTGTAATGAAAAGAATGGGGGTTACTCTACTTTTAGTAATAATACAATAATATATTATACTTAAAATAATTCATTTGGTACTAAAGTATATCTAAAGTAACTCATCTGATACTAACTAAACTAAGAAGTGTCTAAAATATGTTTACATTAATTATTTAAATATGCAGATTATTCAAATATAACTTACATCATGAAAATCAATATAAATAGCAACAGATTTGAAAATTGACTTTTAACAAACTTTTCTTAAGATTATAAAAACCCAAAGTGAACAAAATGCATTTTTGTGTTTAAACACTTTATTTTTAAAAGTATGCTAAATATTATTGGCAAATAAGCAATCTAGAATCATTCAGAAACATAAGCTGGCAATGTTTGTTTTGTGTGTTTCCCTGTTTTGTATCAATTTCAGAATTCAATTTAATTTATTTTAAAAAAGACCCTATTTTTTTTCAATGCATCTTTTTTTTCACCAAAACAATTTTATTTGTTTACTTTAATCATCTATTGCAATGTGACACAGGGAATTTTTAAAAAACTTTATTTAAAACTTTAACAGTTACGGGTGATGCAACGTAAATTTTTCACTCTAGTGTCATTAGGGAAAAAAAAATCAGAAAAAATATATTTCCATATCTCAACAAAAATTCCACTGTACAGCCTGATAAGCATAATGTAGTTTTAAAGATAAAAATAAAATATAGGAGGTGCATTGAGGTCATGTGCTCTGAGGTTTGTTTAGGTAGATTTCATTCACAGCAGATGACAAGATATTGACGTAATTGAATCTGACACGCTAATTGAAGATATGTGTGAATGTCAGCAAAAACTTTGAAGGAGATGTTTATCACAGGGAAAAAAGAAACTTTCAAGGATTTTTGTGTGTATAAAAGGGAAGACAGAGAGAGACCAAACCAGAGAAACACATAGTTCTGGTAGAGGAAGGGAGGAGACTCTTCTTCGCATTTCTCTAGACGCCTCGTCCAAACTCAGATGTCATGTTGGAAAATGACTAAGACTTATTTTTGGACACAGTGAAAGTTGCCACAGTCCGCGCCATCATTTTTGGCAAGATGTTAAAGCCATCTACAGTGTAAGATGAACCAGTCAAGAAGATAGTCATCTCAGGACTTTGAAGAAACTCCATGCCAATGCTGTGAGTGTATCAGTCACTTTCCAGGCACAACTAATGGGATTATGACGTAACGGCACAAGGGACACATCACTGGCAGACAACAAGTGACAAGGGGTACGTCGCAGACAACAGCAGCGATACTGCTCCCGACCCAGCCTATGGTGAGATGGGTCAGACCCGACGACAGATTCATCACAAGTCCAGTAACAGGCAGAGAGTGACAAGAAGTACTACATAGAATGATATGGGCAGTAGTGAAGACTGTTCAAGTCTGGTTCCGGAAAGGGAATTACATCAACATTAGTGACAGCTTTTTAGTTCTTAGCCTCCAACACACACAAAAAAAAGAACAATGTTGTGAGTAGTGATAATACAATTAGAAAGATAAAACCTCAGTGCACCAAAATCTAAAACTAGCTATTCTAGAGTTAGTCTAAAACTGATCTAGAATACTGAGTGAATGAGAATTAGTATTTAAGCTGACTATTTCATATGATCTTGCAAGCTGAAAAACTTCTTCTTCTACCTTAAAACTACTGAACTCGATACAGGATAACAGTCCCAGAATGTCTGAACATTAAATTTCATTTAGGTCTTGGGTAGTAATTATTTGGTGGGAGTACCGCTGTGTGGAGAGATTTAGTTTAATTCCAATTTTTTTTCTATTTTTCATTTGCTCATCATTCATCCTTTCCATTTTTTTCTTTCCCCTCCCCGTAAGGGTGTGAGTTGTGAATGGCTGGCTATGACTGACTAATCACCACACGAAAGGGAACCCATAGATAAATAAATTTTAATTGAAACTTTGAAATTGAAACTTTTCCTGTCTATAGTTTTGAGAGAGTGGCTGTGGTTTGTTATTTCACGTAGTATCGTCTGTGCTGTTTACACTTCACCGTTCGCAATCATGCATACAAATACGTCGACAACTCATAACCTGCATGCAAAATAAATTCGAGCCAAACAAAACATTCTTGGTCTTCTGTGTGTGGATTTTGTGGTAACATCTATGCAAGTCCTTCGGAGAGAAGGGCGGTAGGTGACAGTTATTATATAGTATAACAGTTCAAATGTCAGCTAACCAAATGGTAATGAAAAAATATGCATTTCCTTATCCTGGAGACAGATAATAATAATAACAGAAAATTTAATAAAGTGCATAAGCACTTTGCAAAATTTAAGCATTTTGCAATAACCATCCCTAAATACACAAGGTCTTAGAACAAACTGTTTAAATCCCTATTAAACCAATATTATCATCACTACCATAACACTTATTATCACTTATGCTTTCACTCTGTAATGTAAAATATCAATTTCCAAAGCTGCCAAAGCCATATGCAAAGCAAACAAGAATGCTAAAGTTGAAGTACCTGATTTGTTGGAGAGTCTTATAACTTATATGTTAAAAAAAGAACTGATTGCAATGCTATACATATCACTATTGTCTTTCAAAGAGGAAGTGTGATGTTTGACTAATGTGTCCAATTATTTCCACTGTTTACAAATTAGTATATTTCAATTATTATGTAAGTAGATCATTTAGCTCATTAAATATTCATATTTTGTGAAGGCTATCAGAAATTCTATACCTGCAAAATCTATCCCAGAGACCAGGATTCTGTACACGAAAGATGTGAATGAGTTTGTGTTTCTTAGTGTCCATTGTTGCATAGAACTGGTCAGTCACTGTTTTATACTCTGGCTCTGAAGTGTGTAGCTCAACCAATTCAAAGTTCTGAAAACAGTCCAGTTTAGACCAGTGTGGTGGAACTTCATGATTGTGGGATTGTGGGAGCTCTTTCAGCAGAAAAGGTGACCTGAACAAAGAAAACGAAAACAGAAAAATCCTCTTTTTAAGGCCACATGCAGGGTAGGATGTACACTGATAGAGGTTTAACATAAATATAATCTGTATAAGGTGGAACATAGTAATTATGATTATAAAGTCTCAAATATTTAGGTTTTCATCAAAAATATTAATATAGAGTAGTAAATAAGTTGATCAATTTTCTCTCTTCATCTGACATCACCACCACAATGAAACAAAACAAATGCTGAATCGAACGTACACATTTATCTTTATATGACTTAACACCTCTTAAATAAAGGAACAATCTATATTATTTATTAAAATGAGTATTAACAATGAAAAGTCTGTCTTTGTTTAGTCATAGACTTGTGTTTATCAATACTTCACTAAGGGTTGATCTGGGGTGTTCATGGAAGATTTATGACAACCGACAGTACATTGTGCATTCTCCTATTCTACTCACCAATGACTCACTAGATCTGTCCTGACTTGAAAATATTAATGATAGAAGGGTCCTCATTTTACATGTCCATGTTACATGTCAGTCATGACTTCAAAGTATTAATTATACAGGGCTTCTATTTTATTTGTCTGCATTATATATCAGCCATAATTTCAAAATATTAGTTCCCCATTTTCCATTTCCATTTCCATCACAAAGTTTAACTAATTATCTTCTACTGCTTATCAAAAAGGTTTAACTAATTATCTTCTACTGCTTATCAAAAAGGTTTAACTAATTATCTTTCTACTGCTTATCAAAAAGGTTTAACTAATTATCTTCTACTGCTTATCAAAAAGGTTTAACTAATCTTCTACTGCTTATCAAAAAGGTTTAACTAATTATCTTCTACTGCTTATCAAAAAGGTTTAACTAATTATCTTCTACTGCTTATCAAAAAGGTTTAACTAATTATATTCTACTGCTTATCAAAAAGGTTTAACTAATTATCTTCTACTGCTCATCACAAAGGTTTAACTAATTATCTTCTAATGCTCATCACGAAGGTTTAACTAATTACCTTTTTTTAATTCACAGATCATCAATTTTGGTAACTTTTTAAGATCTACAATTTAGGTTTTGACTTATACTGAAGTGTATAAAGGATGTAAAAGTATGTTGGTCTAACTCACATTTCTTGTGGGATTTTGCTAGCATCTGGCATATGAAGTAGAATGGGACGACGCAAAACATTTCTGTGGTTGCCAGTGTCCAAGTTTACTTGTGACATTTCATGAAGTAACATAACATAGCGAAAGTTGTCTCTCTCAAAATAATACTTCTCCTGCCCATCATTATACTTTTCTTCCAAAGAGAATTGTAGTCTTTCCTGAAAGAGATAATCAGGACTGTGTAAATCAAACAGTTTAACAAATTAATTATTGCAGCTTTTCTTTTATAGTGAGCTCATTATTAAAATAAAACAGTTATTATAAAACTATAAAATAAAGAAATGCTTATATCTTTTGGAGATCTAGTTAAAGATTTCTCTCCATGAAAGTTATTAGGTTTCTGTAGTTTGCGGCAAAAGGTGTGTCTTTCTTATTTGCCTGAATAAGCTAATCTCTCTTTCTCTTGTCTTTCTCCTGCATGCATGCACACATACTCACACATGCACACTCATTTGAACCTTGATAAGTCACATTTTTAAATGTTGTAGTTACAGTGCTTGGTTCAGCGCTGCACTACTTTTGTTTAGTGAAAATAAATGTTTGTTTAATGGGTTTTTATACACAGAATGGTTAAATATATGATAGACGTTAGCGTGACTGCCTTTCCATGCTGCTAAAGATATAAGCAGAGGTACCCCACCCACCCCCGAACTCTGCCATAAGTAGGGGACTTCTAGTATATAAATTGACACGTAATTACATTGCAATACTCTATGTAATTAATTGTTCAATTTTATACTACTGATTATTTTATTTTCATCATTTACTTTTTTTTAAAGTATACTGTGAGTAATGGTTGCTGTATTTATATATCTTATTAAGTTGTAATTTTATTATTATTAATATTTATTTGTACCTCAACACAAAATTTCATTGTATACAGAATATCAATTGCTAATTGACACATCCTAAAAATATGATAAAACTATATAATCCAAACACTGCTTCAAAAAAAAAAAATTACATTTATACAGCGAAAGTTAACAATTATTCTGTAAGCTGAACTACTAGATCTGCATTCTAAGTAATAAATCTCTTTGCCTAGTATTCAAATATTATAGTTTAATCAGAGAGGTTAATCGTGACTGTTGCTGGACTAGATAAATCTATCATCTGCTTCCATTGAAATTGACTTACCACCTATGTTGTCAATATGTCCAAATGTATCCTTCTGAATCGTTTTCACTTTTTGTTTCAAAGCTGCTCCTCATTACTTTGCTGCCTCTCACTTAATGTAGTGAGCTTCTGAAGATGCCCAAACATTGTGTTTGGCAAAGTCCATAATGGAAAATATATTTTAATTCACGAAGTGCATTTATCGTTCATTCACAAGAAAATGACTAGGTTTCATAATAGTAATTTTTGTTTTAAAATTGTATGAAAAAATTTTGGAAGCAATACTAATCCTTCAAGCTATAAGTTGAATTCAGGTCAAAGTTTGACCACATGTTCTGGAAAAGTTAATAGAATCATGAGGTGGTTCAAAAAATATATCGCCCTCATATGAAATATACCAACCACCAAATCAACCAGGACTTAGAGTTTCCTGGTTGATATTTCTCTTATATTAATTTTTTTAAAATCTGATGATTGTTTGCAGTTAATGACATCCCCCAATACCTTTGGCACAACTGGGAAGCAATACATACTGATCTTTAATAGTTATTTTAATTGGTGAGATAAACAGAGTGAGAGAAATAAAAAGTTGTTCTATTTTAAAGCTGAGATTAAAGGACAATTACATACCGGTTGAATTGGCTCCCATTCATTACAGTTCCAGAAATACCAACACCACTGTGTATACTGGTTTAGAGGAGTAGCACAGTCAGCCTTGACATATGATGGCATTGATAAACGTTGTACTTTAAGTTCTTGGTACATAGAATTTCCTATGCTGACACCATAGGAGTCTAAAACCTTTGCTTTCATGGTATTAAAATTGATGACCAGTTTTAATCCTCCTACAGCATCCAGGACCACCTAACAAGTATGGGACAAAAGAGCAAAAGTCATGAATAATTACTATGAAACTCAATCATATACATATTTCAAAATCTTTTGGTGGAACATATTCTTGAGTAGTGATTTTAAATTTTGAAAACCATGGTCAAAGATTGATTTTCCCAATGCACAAAGATCAAACCTATATAATTCTGAGTCCAGAATCTAAATAACATATATTACACTTTTTGGTTATAAAGACTTCCAGTATTAATTTAGAATGACAGGTAAAGAATCAAACTTATATATTTAATTAAAGGCACTTCTATGGCAAACTTTGAGCTAGTAAGTACATGCATATATACATCTACATAAATAACAAAAAAACCCACATGCGGTAAACAAGTTTTCTTTTAAAAAAATATGTGAATTATTTTAGTCTCAGTTTTTTCAACTCTGTTTACATATTTCTGATTGATTTCCAGAAAGAAATCTGGAGATTCGAAATTATTTTCTGGTTATTGAACTTTTGATCTTGGACATATCCATAACTCAAATATACCCCATACTGGTGACAAAAAGAAAATTAGCTTTATAGAAAATCCTGCTTACTGATATTATATCACTGCTTATTTTAAGGTATTATTGCTTTCATTGCAAATTTTTTGTTGTGCTTTTCATGATATTAATAGAAATATCTTTACAAGTTAAAGAAGTGAAAATTAATTTATTACCTGTGTTCAATTTAATGTGTTTTATAATTATTGTTAATAGTGATACTGAGTAAGTTTACCAACTTTCATAGCAGGTCTTGCAAAAACTAAATAAAAAAGGCATATATATAAATAATTACTAGAGTTTTAAATTCAATATAAGTACATTTATTCACCTGTAAACAAAAGTGATCTAATCCATTTTTGATACAGAAAGCACAAATAATTTTTTCAAAATGAATACTAATATACAATGTGTGATCTATGTAAGAACATGTCAAAAAGATAGTTTTAAAAATATTAATATAAATATTTTACTACTATTAAATAACTTTATAAGTACATGTAAAACAAAATTAAAATCTATAATCTTAAAATACAGTGATTTTTTTTTTTCAAGAAAAAATGAGAATTATATCTTTTGTGTGACACAACCAAACAAATTTAAAGAAGTGGTCCACTGTAATTTGTATATAATAATTTTATTGAAGGATATTGTTCCACAGTACAAAAGTTATATATTATTTATTTTAAAAATAAAAAGATAATGGTATTAACAAAAAATGAAGTAAGTTTTGTTTTCCTTAAATTTGGTATTATTTGATAAAAAATTCTAGATATTTTATTTTTTCTCCTGGCCAGTTTAAGCACAAAAACCCCACTAACCATTTACTTTGGGAAGGGTGAGTGGAGTTACTGAAAGGCTGTGATGTGTTTCATAACAAACAATCCAGAATAATAGAAATATTATTTAAAAATTCTGAAATAAAGGTTGAAATAAAAAAAATGTAAGTAATTTCTCTGGTGTTTTATTTCATACTTTGTACTGTTGTGATTCTAAAAGGCTGTAATGTGTTCCATAACAAACAGTGCAGAATAATATATTACTTTATTTTAAAATGTTGAAATAAAAAATGTAAGTAATTTCTCTGGTGTTTTATTTCATATCGAGTACTGTTGTAGGTCTAAATGGCTGTGATGTGTTCCATAACAAACAGTGCAGAATAATATATTACATTATTTTAAAATGTTGAAATAAAAAATGCAAGTAACTTCTCTGGTGTTTTATTTTATAACCAGTATTGTTGTAGGTCTAAAAGGCTGTGATGAAACATAATAAACAGTGCAGAATAATATATTACATTATTTTAAAATGTTGAAATAAAAACTGGTGTTTTATTTTATATTATATTATAACCAGTATTGTTGTAGGTCTGAAAGGCTTTGATGAAACATAATAAACAGTGCAGAATAATATATTACATTATTTTAAAATGTTGAAATAAAAACTGGTGTTTTATTTCATAACCAGGACTGTTGTAGGTCTAAAATACAGTGCATCTAGCTCAACTGGCCAACTCAAAATTACACCTTAAAAATATCATAATAGGGGCATATTTTTCAGTAATTATTGAAAACTGACAATACTTTAAATTCCCATTTACCAGAACTGTAATAGGTAATGCATCAACAATCGCTGTCCTCCATGAGTACAACTGTTTTTCCACTAAATAAAGTGAAAATCATTTACTCTCAATCATTTTAAGTTAGAAAATTATTTATTAAATTCAATGTACTCAGGTCCACAATGAGAACTTCAAATAATTTTAATTTAAAGTAATGCAAGATGCATTTTCTACTGTTTGCAAAGGGCCATAGTCTATCTAATGTCAATGTACACTGCATGACATTGGATGTCAACTGCCAAATCATCACTTATCATAATAAACAAATATAGTAAAAGTTCTCTGTGACCTAAAAATTAATATAGTACTCATTTCTTAACCTTGAAATGGACCTAACTGAGTTGGTACAATAAAAGATATTTCTGTACTCATATAATATACCCTTTCACATAATGTAGTTATCTCATTCCCCACCACCAACACCCAGCCTTTTTACCAAAACAATTACACTTACACAAAGTTACAGTCTTATTTGTTTTAAAGTTTCAAAATTTAAGGCAATTTCCTAATTTAACAATAAAACTGTATAGTCCCACTGTTTGCACATTTAAAAACTCTTTTAAAAATATTAGCTTTCTATCTCAAGAAATCTATTTTTTTTTTTATAAAATAAAAACTTCTTAAAGTACGAATATACACCATATATAATTAAATTTCTAATTTAGTAATATGTACTTCATTTGTTTAATTAAGAGGATAAAAATCAAAATAATATCTTTAATGCCATAATAGAGAAACAATATAATATCTATGGGAATATAATATAAATGACAATCTTCAGAAACGAGTTAAAAATTCACTAGAGCAATGTTTCTAGGACTTCAATAAATTTAACTCACCTCAAATTCTGCCTCTTCAACCAGTCCACAAAACTCTCTTTCAATATCTTGATTGTCATCAAATGAAAATTCTTGCCATTCATCAAAAATTTGGAGATACCAAACATAAGAATATCGTCCAGGGTGGTGTAATTGAGGGCAAGTCTTACCTTTCAGGCAAGACCCTACCCAAGTGTAATTTTCACAGAGATGTGTAAATTTGGGATCCAACTTTGCAGGAAAATCTTCAACAACATCTATAGAATCAAAGAGAGTGAAATGAAGAGTTAAACAACTTTTATAATGAAGAAATGAACAAAATAAAGAAAATATTACAAATATATTTTGTTCATCTACAATAGAAAATTTAAAAAATACAACAACAGTTTATTTCACCCTTAATAAAATATATGCAATATTTTTTATACATTTAACATCCATAATAACTGAATAATACATTTCACAATAATCTTTTAACTATATTAATTTCAAAATACTCTTTTTCAAATGACTTATAAGCAGAAATTTAATGGCAATAAATCAACTGAAATATATATCGTTTTCAAAAATATCACTAGATTGACTACAATAAAGATATTTTATTTCCAAGACTTCTCAGAAATTGGAAGTCAAAAGTTTAGACATTCTAACATCTCTTTATTTAGGCACTTTGAAGTTTAACAGTCTGCCAACAGGTTTTACATTTTTAGACAAGATTTTAGTTTGTTTTTTTTTCTATTATAAAATTAAAACATATTAAAAATAGAATATTAAATTATTGTAGCTAATGAGATATTGGATATAGACTGAAAAAGCAAGTTTAAAAGGACATCAGTAACTAAAAGTACAATTCATGTGAATCTTAAAAAAACAAAAACAACTAACACTTGGTAATGCATAGCCCTAGATTTGATTTTATTATTTACAAATACCAACAACAAAAAAATCAACTAAAATAGTAAAGTATGCCAAAGAAATCCACATATTTCTTAATGCTTCAGTACCGAAGAGACAATTTTATGTGAAATAAATCTTGCCTTAGTTTTTATGCTTTTAATATAAAAGTGTCTGTAACTTCACTCATGCATGACATCATACATATTACAATAGTGGCAGAAAATTATGCTGTACCTAGATTCTGTTTGTGGACTGAAACTAATCATCTCAAACTTCTTGCAGACAGAAATGCCAAAACTTAAGTAGGTCAGTATATGACACATCTGAAAAATGAATTGAGCAGTTTTTTTTACATCATTTTGCTGAGTCATGTGAGTGTCATCATTCTGAAGTGAAAAACCAGCAATTTTGAAATGACCATGAACTCCCTAAAGGTAACATGATCAATGAGCTTTGTCAAATGGAGAATCTGAGGCATGTTTGACTAAATAAATGTGCATCAGCATCATATTGTTGTTTGCAGTATACAACCCCTCTTTATCTGCTTTGTCCATTGTAATTAAAGTGAGAAATATATATATTTTTGCATTTGTTCACTCAACATAAAAACCTTCCTTTGCTAAAGCAGGTCACTTTACTGAGTGGTGAAAGAGTGAAAATTTTGTTATATTATATATATTTTGAGCATACAATATGAAAAACACTAGTTTATAATGAATTATTTTTAAATCTGACTTTCTATTTTTAGAAGTAAAATTTAGATATTAGATATAAGTATATGGACATGATTAATCTTTAGAATCTTTAGAATCATTATTTTATTTTTTTAATTCAGGATAAGTTTCTAGAAAAAATTATTTTGAACTTTTTACCCCCAAAATGTATCCTTTTTTAACAAAACCCAAGTTATCTTACTTATCCAATTGTATTTACTCAGTGTGATCATCAAACTTACAAAAGCAATTAAATTTATTGGAATTTATTTATTTTTTATTGTTTATAATTATATGTGTACTTGAATACCTGCTGGGCTGAACATTTCAGGGATTGAAAGAACACAAAATGTATAAAAATCAAGAATGTTCCAATATTCTCATTAATTTTAGTCACAAAATTACCATTATAATACTTAGTGTTAAATTCAAAATAAATGTAACTCAAATACTGAATATGGAAAAACATGCATAATGATTCTCTATACGGTGAATATCTGTTGGCAATGGCTTTTTCATATCCTGAATTCTAATTCTAAACTAAATACTCAACTATATTAAAATTAGACTTTATTTATTGATTTACAATGAATCAGCAAATTAATTCAATTTCACATAAAGTTTCTTTAGCAGCTCAGTAGAGATTTCTGACCTGATTAAGCTCCAAACCACTGAATGGAACCAGATCTAGAGTCTGTTTAAAATTATTTCTTTACAAAATACAGTACCCTAGAAGAGCCTTTCTCAAACTTTTAACCCTGGAGGAATCTTTGAAATAATTTTCAGGTCTCAGGAAATCCCTGAATAAAAATTACTGTATTTACAGTTTTACTGTACTTATTTTTTTTCCAATCATGATTTTTTGAGAAAACCCTAGCAACCTCTTGAAGAACCCTAGGGTTCTGTGGAACCCCACTGAGAAACCCTGCTTTAGAACAGTAGAAGTAGAAGCTCAAGATCTTGTCAAATGAAATATACAGGAAGAACACTTAGAAGGTCATCACTATACAAAAAAAAGTACTAAATGTAGCTGTTCTGAGGCAAAGAACACTAGTTTTCAAGGAGAAAACTTAAACAACCATTGTAAGGACATTAACTGTTCAGCCAAAACAGTCAGACAATAGACCAGATCTTAAGGATGCCTCTAGTTTTGCAGATATCCCTTTTTAAAAAAAAATAATTTAAGTGACAGTACTGAAACTACTAAACATATGTTACACATTAATTTTCAATATAACTGTATCTCTTTACAATGTTATGATAGAAGCTTAATAACTAGACAAATATACAAAAGAACAATAGGAAGGTTGTCACTGTACAAGAAAGCACTAAATATATATGTAGCACATATATATATAACCACTTCTCTTTCTAATGTTATGATAGAATCTCAATAACTAGACAAATATACAAGAGAACAGTAGGAAGGTTGTCACTGTACAAGAAAGCACTAAATATATATGTAGCACATATATATATATATAACCACTTCTCTTTCCAATGTTATGATAGAATCTCAATAACTAGACAAATATACAAGAGGTCATCACTCTATCAAAGAGTATCAGAATAATTTCCAGTATAATATTAATAAAATATGGACTAAACATGAATCTTCTGATTTAATAATTTCATTTAAATGATGAGGAGGTTTTTTTAAATTGCACACTTACCTAT
Organism: Sinotaia quadrata; assembly: GCA_028829895.1. Classification (NCBI taxonomy): domain Eukaryota; kingdom Metazoa; phylum Mollusca; class Gastropoda; order Architaenioglossa; family Viviparidae; genus Sinotaia; species Sinotaia quadrata. Next base: position 58,788,381 of record CM054179.1, read on the forward strand.
ATTTTAGAAAAAAAATGTTATTAAAATGTGTTTATTACTAAACTTGTTTAGTTGTTATAATAAACATTTTATATTACTTTTATTAGTAAAATGTGAAAACATGTTCTCTTGTAATAAAACAAAACAACAGATAAACATATTATAATTATAAGGCAGAATATAATTAATAATACAAATACAGATTTAAACTTTTTTCTAACCTTAAAAATCAATGGCTCAATTTCACTTTATTTTTTCAGTATTAACTATTAAAATATTTTGGATTCTGAGCTTTAATTACAGCTTGTATCCTTGTCCTGCCCATTTGAGTAAATCTATATGAACATTACATTTTCAGCAAACTATATGAACACTACCATGTGAGTAAACTTTATATGAACACTGTGTTTTGAAAACACATTTTCAGCAAACTATATGAACACTATCTTGTGAGTAAACTTTATATGAACACTGTGTTTTGAAACTCTGAGTAAATTTTATATGAACATGAAAAAACTCTCTAGGAACACAACTCTCTATAAACACTTTCATTTTATGCACACTCAGGTCCTTTTGTCTGCAAAATACCCTCTACTGTAGACCATGCATTAGCTGAACTAACAAAAGAGACTTATCTTCCACTATTTAATATTAACAAGTATTAGAAATATATTCAGCACTGTCACTATTTACTATTAACAAGTATTAGAAATATATTCAGCGTTGTCACTATTTAGTATTAACAAGTATTACTATTAGAAATATATTCAGCATTGTCACTATTTAGTATTAACAAGTATTAGAAATATATTCAGCGTTGTCACTATTTAGTATTAACTAACAAGTATTAGAAATATATTCAGCGTTGTCACTATTTAGTATTAACAAGTATTAGAAATATATTCAGCGTTGTCACTATTTAGTATTAAGTATTAGAAATATATTCAGCGTTGTCACTATTTAGTATTAACAAGTATTAGAAATATATTCAGTACTGTCACTATTTAGTATTAACAAGTATTAGAAATATATTCAGGACTGTCACTATTTAGTATTAACAAGTATTAGAAATATATTCAGTACTGTCACTATTTAGTATTAACTATTAACAAGTATTAGAAATATATTCAGTACTGTCACTATTTACTTTAGTATTAACTATTGACAAGTATTAGAAATATATTCAGCGTTGTCACTATTTAGTATTAACAAGTATTAGAAATATATTTAGTGTTGTCACTATTTAGTATTAACTATTAACAAGTATTAGAAATATATTCAGCGTTGTCACTATTTAGTATTAACAAGTATTAGAAATATATTCAGCGTTGTCACTATTTAGTATTAACAAGTATTAGAAATATATTCAGTACTGTCACTATTTAGTATTAACAAGTATTAGAAATATATTCAGTACTGTCACTATTTAGTATTAACAAGTATTAGAAATATATTCAGCGTTGTCACTATTTAGTATTAACAAGTATTAGAAATATATTCAGTACTGTTACTATGTAACAAGTATTAGAAATATATTCAGTACTGTCACTATTTAGTATTAACAAGTATTAGAAATATATTCAGTGTTGTCACTATTTAGTATTAACAAGTATTAGAAATATATTCAGCGTTGTCACTATTTAGTATTAACAAGTATTAGAAATATATTCAGTACTGTCACTTTTAAAAAAAAGTGGATAATGGATATCTGCAAAACCAGAGGCATCCCTAAGTAAGATCTGGTCTATTATCAGACTGTTTTGGCTGAACAGTTATGTCATTCAAACTACAATGTGGTTAACAAATTAATCCTGAAAATCAGCTATTTCTGTGAGTCACTTTCAGAGTCACCAATATTTAAATTTGACTAATTAATTAATGTTAATGATTTTCTAGAACCTTACTATAAATTGTAGCTGTTCTGAAGCAAAGAACACTAGTTTTCGCTGTTAAGTTGAAGAGAAAACTTAAGACAACTTAAACAATCATAAGGATAGTATTTGAATTATATTTTGATCACCTAAACCTAGCTGAAGAATAGCAAACTGTATTGACCTCCAACAAGGCATTGGTCCAACACATTAGATAGGTTAAAGTGACATGAATTAATTTCCAGTTTGTCATAACACATTTAATCTTATACTGTTATAGTTATAACATTCCAAGAAAAATGAGGAAATATCTATAACAATATTACACTTACATTAGTTACATACATTTTTCAGTTTTATTAATGAAGCTGTTTTTAGAAGTTATTAAAAGATTTTAAATTACCTGATTCAGGAATGCTCCCTTGTAAAGAGGTTTCGGGACCAGGTGAGGGTGGTTCAGAATCAACATTATCCAATATTGTAGTTTGTCTTGCTGAAAGTTTTAGTGTTTTATGTTCAGGTTCTTTCTTAATAATAATCAGTCTCTGAATAACTCGTTCTGGAATTTTTTCCATGCGAAATGAACTTAATACCCACATATTGTGGTCAGACTCTTTTACAGAATGATTTTGAGCACATTTCTCCCCTTCTGTACATCTTTTTTGAAACTGTTTAGAGCAGACATGGAGGTCTGGACAGTCTTCATCAGTGCATTCTTGGGTATTGTACTTTCTGCAAACTACTGGAATGCTTCGAAAAACAATAATACGTATTTGTTCTTCAGTAAACATATCCAAGCCCAAGTCTGCACACACTTTACTGTTGTATTTTGTCCTGAAGCTGTGCGAGAATTTACATCTGGAACGAGTGCAGTTCCCACCAAGGAAATCCTTACAAATATGAAAGAATTTGCAGTTTTCATTGTTGCATCTATCAGTCAAGGCATCTCTGTAATTAAAACATGCTTTTGCTCCACGATAGAAAACAGAAACATGCCTGATGATGCTATCTTTACTAAAGGTTATAAACCGACTTTTATTACTTTGAATCCAATGAGCAATGTTTTCAGGGCTTAAACCTTTTAAGAGATCACCTTTTCCCATCATCAGTGCATTAAATGTTGTTCTCCCTTCAAATTCTCTCAGCAAAAACTTGTAGACATTGACCCACTCATGAGCATCAACAATTACTTGTTTCAGTAGTGGTGTTCCTGATAGGGTATTCCCTGGAGGTTGTTGGTCGAACAGGTTGTCTGATTCATTTGCTTCACTGAGAGACACTTTTTCTCCAGTCTTTCTACCTCTTTTTGCATCACATTCAGGGTTTAACTTTAATTCTGTTGTAGTTTCTGGCTCTCTCTTGACTATGATATGTTTTCTAATATGCTCTTCATCTCTCTTTTCCATTCGGAAAATGCTCAATACCCACATGTTATGTTCAGATTCCGTAATAGAATGAAGCAGATTGCAATTTCCTTCCAATGTACACTGACGTAGCACGTATTTTGAACAGACATGGATGTCAGGGCAATCCCGATCTTCACAGCCTATTTTGTTGTATTTCTCACATACCACAGGGGAACTTCGATGAATAATGGTGCAGATTTCAATGTCAGAAAAGTCTTCAATGCCCAATTCTTTACAGACAGCTAAGTTACTTTTCTGATGAAAACTGTGAAGAAAATGACAGCGGTCTCCATGCCTGCAGAAACCACCAAGGAAATCCTTACAAATGTGAAATGATTTGCAATGTTTATTTTGGCAGCTGTCCGTACCAGCATCTCGATAATAGAAACATGCTTTAGCATCCCGTAGATAAATTGAGATATGTTTAACTTTATTATTCTTTTCAAAAAGCAAAAATTTGCTTTCATTCTGCTTCAACCAATCCAAAATGACTGGTTCACTTAAACCTTTCAGGAGATTTCCCTTTTTAACCATTAGTGTCCCAAATTTGGTTCTTCCATTAAACTTTTTTAGCAGCAGTTTAACTACTTGCAACCATTCATTTGGGGGAATAGTATCAGCTGCAGAAGATTTTGCATTTGGGGTGTCTCCAAGACTTGAAATGTTAGGTATTGGCAGCAAGCCTCTCATTTTCATAGGATCTGAAGACACTTTTGCTTCTTCCTGAACATCCATTTTCTCTGGCTCTTTCTCAACAATCACAGTCTTGTTTAATGTGATTTCTTCCATTTTTTCCATACCAAAAGCCTTCAGTACCCATATATTGTGCTCCAAACTTTTGATGGAATGATTTAATTTGCACTTATTTCCATCATTACAATTCTGAAGCAGAAACTTGGAACACACATGGATATCTGAGCATTCTTCATTTTTGCAACCACTTTTGTTGTACAGTTTGCATGCTACTGGAGTGCTTCGCACCACAATTTTACAAATTTCCTCATCAGTATAGTTTTCTAAGCCTAGTTTTGAGCAGATACTAAAATTATTATGATTGTGAAAACTGTGAGTCAGCTGGCACTGTGATCTAGGACAGTATCCACTAAGAAAATCCCTACAAACATGAAAAAACTGACATCTTTTATTCCTGCATGTTTCAGTACCTGCATCATTATAGTTGAAACAACCTCTAGCCCCATTTATAAAAATGGAAACAAATTTAACTTTACCATTTATTTCAAATGCCAGGAATTTGTTGTTTCTTTTAATCCATTCTTCAGCAGCTGCATGGCCAATACCTTTCAACAGATTTCCCTTTTTAGACATCAGAGTGCCAAATTTGGTTCTACCATCAAATTCACTCAAAAGAAACCTAAAGACCTTGATCCCCTCATCTGGGTTGATGGAGGAAACTTCCTGACTAGATGATGGAGGCTGAGCATTACTTTGGGGTTGGCGGTTTGTGTTGGTGAGGTTGGGTTGTAGATTTGGTTTACTGGATTGAGGGTTTTTTGCTTGATTCACCCCTTCTCTTAAAGTAGACATTAAACTCTGATCTAAAGAACTAATGTTAGGAAGTGAGCCTGTTGGATTTGGTAGCTGCCTGTCCATAAAATTTCCACTACTGGAATAGCTAGACTTCTCATCATCTCGAGATGCTTTATCCCGCCTTCCTCCTCTTTCTCTCCCCCTATTACTTCTTGATCCTTTTCCCCTATGTCTTCCTCTTCCTCCTTGACCTTGACTGTCACTGTTAACACTTAACCCACTTACACTTGAGCTGTCATCACTGTCATCATCAATTTCACTACTATCATCATCATTACCTCCACCATCTTTAGTGGTGGCATTGTTCTTTGGTCCTCCTCCCCTATTACGATTATGATATCTGCCACGACCTTGACCTTTACCTCTTCCATGCCCTCTAGGATTTGAAGTATCATCTGATTTTAAAGTTTCATGATGTTTTCTTGGCTTTGAAGATTTTTCATTGCCAGAAGCTTCTTTAGATGAGTCTTTATTTGGAAACTGAACATGAAACATTCTGTTATGGCATTTGACGAGCCTCTATATCTCCTGGGGAAAAAAATAAAAAATCTCTCTTGAACACATAATCATTATTATATATGTGCAGACATTTTTTAAAATGTGAGGGCCTGATAACAACTTTGAGACTGACAAGAATAGTTCAGCTAAAGCCGGTTATTTGGACGAGTAACACCTGGAAGGAAGACATAATTAGTGACGTACCCCAGGGCTTGACTTGGTCACTCCCAGACTGCAGAAAGACGAAGACCCTGTCATGGGCTTAGTGTATGATTGCAGGAGGAATTGAATGTGGAAAGATAATTATTTAAAATTTTGAATGTTATCACACACTGAGTAATCATCGACACTAGTACCATTCACATAATATTTTTTAAAATGTCTGCTCTGGCAAAAGGTAGATTAGGACATTTTTGTTGTCATTAACAGTTTTTAATTTGTCAACCATTTGTCTATAATTTGGTTGATAATTGAATTACCAACTTTAAAACTAAAGAATTTTACAAGCATTTGAGATCAATATATGAAAATAATACCATTCTGAAAAAAACTGGGGTGTAAGATTAGTAACAATTTATGACAAAGTGTCTTTGTTTATGGTCAAAATCAATATAAGAAAACTTGCCACTCTTTATATATCTTGATTTTAAAATGTGTCACTGTGATGCAAAATAACAGGATCTCCTCAGTAACTATATTTTTTTAAATCAAAATTACCAGAGTTAAATTGATAAAATGTATTTTTCTCTATTTTAACATCAAAATTTTGTTATATTCAAGGTCAGCATAAATTAATGCTCAGAAAAGTTAGATCTAATAAAAAGTTACAATGATGTAGGAAGACTGTCACATAATGACATTATGTAGCCACACTTTCACCTTATGGTAAAAAATAGTCAACATCTAAACCCTATCTCCGGGATGATTGACCTGGGCTAAAGAGTGAACCAATTAGTATTTAACTCAGTTCAAACAGACCATTCTGAGCACAGCCCAACAGTGAGCAATGAATGTGCCATTTGAACCTCTATTAATCAGCAGTTCAGCACCACTGATCATAGAGGCAAAACCTGATTCCTGACCCCATAAATTACATGAGCAACTATCATTGCTGGCTGGTAATTAATACATCAGGAAACCATCTGTCTACTATATTGCCAAAGATTGGCACTTTATCTTCAATGCTGACCCGCGAAGACTGCAGAGTCATGAAGGAAACACCAGAAGAGAATGGACCACAGGCCAGGAACCAATATTTTATTTGACTGACTACATGTGCCACCTATTCTAATGAACCACTAGATGACATCAGGCTCTATATGTGATAAATGGGCATACAATCAACTAACTTCAGCTTCTCTCATAGATTAGCTTCAGCAAGCTTCAATAACAACAACTGTGCTCCTTCGCTTTAATAGCTATTGCTTCTTACTAGACTCACATAATCGTGATTATGAATGCTATATATATTTTATTTATTGTTGATACTTAGATCACTCATGTTAGTGTGGCTTACTTGTGTACTATGTGTTGTAGTGTATTACCTGTATTTTATTTTCCTGGCTGTATGTTTTGGGGGCTCAGAGCTTATTCTTGTCTATCAGTATCACTCTTCTATCTATTTTCCTTCTTTAAAACGTGTGGCCAGCCTGAAGGTGTGTTTTGGGATTAGCTTATGGCTATGGGAGGCCCAGGGTGGTGGAGAATTAACACCATGCCCATACCCAGCAAAATGTCACAAAAAGACCTTCAATACCTATTCAGCATTTATCTCAGTTCATCATTAGCGAATTAGGATTCATGTTACCAGAATATACGTAAATATTATTCCCAACATCAATTTTCCAATCAAAATGGGTACACAATATTTTACATCAATGTTTCCAAATCCAATATTAGCAATCAAAAGTCTAGCGATATTTGTGTGACGTAACTTTTTTCTAAAATTGCAGTTAGCACATGTAGAGACACTATGTGAAATAGCTATTTTCAATATTAGCAATTAAAAGATGACACAACTAATCAATGTGTTCCATATTAGCAATTTAAAAAATGATCCAATGTGTGACAGCAATGTATCCTACAATAGCAATTAACAGATGAGGTAGAAAATTGAAATGTTTTTTTCATTCAGCAGGTATGTAGACAATATGCAGTTTCCAGTAATTAAAAAAAATTCAAATCAACATAGACAATATGTGACATCACTGAATATATGAGAACTCTCTTCAATATTCTTTATGTTTAATATATTTTTTTTTAATTGCAAACCCAAATTCAAATATATGCAAATTAAAACATACTTTTGCCATTTTATAAATGTACTAAATGCACAGACATGACAGTGTGTATGATACTGTTTGTTGACACTGACTGGAGCCAATAGTATTTGACATGAATTGGCTCTGTTCAACATTTATTGGTACAACATATGGTACAGTTCCTGCAGCTGCTGCACCATCAGCAATCATAATTCAGGTAGGTGATGTTTGCTTTCATGCTCAATTCATGTATGTTGTCTAATGTATATATATATATATATGTGCAAAAACCTGTATAGATGTAATATTAAGACACCTAAAAACCTACTCTATTTCTTTCTATTGCTTCTTAAGCTCCACTTGCACAAATTTAAAGTAAACACTGTTTGAAGAGAATGGAATCCTTAAATATGTGTAGGGTCAAGTGTACAAATTCATGTATCTATCTACCAATTTTTTTTTTAATGTGCACATGTATGCTTATTTACTTGGTCTTACTGCTAATTCTTGCAGCCCATGTGAAGATGTTAAATGCAAAGCCCGTACAAACATACAAGTAGAAAGCCTCTATAAAATAAAAAACTAGTTTTGTTACATCAATCCTCCCCTTATGTCAGTGTCAAATTACTGCCAATTTAAGTGTCACATTTTAGTTCGCATCACATATTTTTTCTTTATTTAATTTTTTAAAGTGCCATAGGTTGATAAAATAACTTGATGTGCTTCCTCTTCCAAAATTAAAATTAGTGAGCTTTAATTTCTAATCCTGCTTGTTATTTTAAATTATATTTTCACAAAGATTGTAGTGTTTTAGAATTAAATGAGCATCCACCCGAAAGGTACTCTAGTTTGATATAATTTATTGTTTCTAAAAGTACTGTAAACGTTAGTAATTAGTATGTTAATAATCTAAATACTCAACACACTATATCAACCACTATTATATTATTTAATAGCAACTGACTCTCTATCGGCACTAAAGGCGCTGGAAAAAAACTTGGGACAAAGACCAGATATTAATTATTTTATACTAAACAAAACAAACGAACTAATTGACAAGGGCAGTAAAGTAGACATAATATGGATTCCAGCCTGCATTAATATACCAGGAAACGAAAGAGCTGATAAACTAGCAAAAGACGGACTGACTGAAAATAAAGAACTAAAAATTTTAATGTCATCCCAGGAAAACTTAAACCTACTAAATAAACAACTCAACAAGATATGGCAAGAAAAATATAATATACTAGCTAAAGGTAGAAGACCCAAGATAGACAAAACAATCAAGACAACCCCAACATATTTTGACTCAACAAGAAGGGACCAGACAAGAATAACTAAACTACGTCTAGGTAGTGAAAGAACACACTACACAGTTATCAAATGCAGTTGTGGGCAATGCTTGACATTTGAACATATATTAAAAAATTGCCAATTGATAGCCCATGAAAGAAGGGATTTTACAGAATATTTGATAGAAAATGACATTCAAACTTCAATAGAAGGGGTACTCAACCCCCCAGAACAGCTCTGGCAGGGGTGTCTTAGCAAACTTAATAGTCTCATCACCAAACACCCCCCTTCACAGACTACTATGAAAGAAAACTAGAGGAGGGAAGATATCCCAAATTAAAACCCCAAATTACACTAAGGTGGTCCTATGCGCCCCACACGAAATTGAGACCAGTGGTGGGAAGCTAACTGTTGGGATGACTATACTCTCTCTATGTACATAACAGTATCCCATCCAGGGCCTGTGAATATATAGATAAATTTAAATATTTAGAATTTTTTTTTCTCTCTCTTTTTTTTTTAATTTTTTTTTTTACAATAGCCGATTGCTGGCTTTGTCCGCCAGCAAGGCAGGAGAAATCCGACATGAGGCGACGTCCCCCCAAAATCCAGCCCTTGTGGTGGGCTGGGTGGCGGCAGAAAACCGACCCAAAACAACGTCCCAAGATAAAGGACATGGCGCGCCCCATAGTACCATCACCCAATGTGGCAAATACGATGGGCAGGTCCCACCCACCCACATTTCCCCACCACCACACAAGGCCACGAACCCAACCACAACATAACCTTTCCCTCTCGCACAAACCACAGGATGTATTGCAAGATGGTTCTCGAGCAATAGATGCCTACTATAGACAGCTCGAGATATATAATCACCTTTTTTATAGTCCCCACAATCTCACACTGGATACCTCAGACACAGCTCGCAATGAAGCCTAAAGGGGTGCTCTGGTTTCAGTGTGAAATTTACCCCCCAAACCTTGATTTTTAATTTATTCCCAAGACCTATAACCCCCCAAACCGGTGCTGGTAATCTGCCTCCACTCAGTCACCCACTGGGTATGAGTTGGGAGCTAGTGTCAGATTATAAACCTATGTTTTTCCCCGGATGGGACCTATGTGTTAAAGGAACTTTTTTTTTTTCTGTCTTGGTGTGTTGTATTGTTGAAGTATCGTCTGGAATGTGCATGTAGTTACTTATATATGTTTATTATTTCATCCCAACCCCATTGCACCCAGGAGGTCTGTCCTTTTTTACATTCCGTCTGCTTCCCCAGTGATGCCCCCTACCGCCCCACCATTGGTCGACTAAAGTAATGATTGGGAGGACCACCTAAATTTATACAACAAAGTTCACAAAGTAAATAAGGAAATAATATCGGATATATAAAAACAACTAATTAAATTATTATAACCAGATAAATAAAAGTAAAATCTAGAGTAAAGAAATAAACAAGTAAAATAGAACAAATAATAAGTGAAATGATAAAAGATTAACAGGAAAAAGGAAAAAAAAGGGGAAAAAATAATAACAATTAGAACTGCTAAATAATATAAAAGAAAAAAAGAGGACAATAAAAAATAAAAAGAGGAAGGAAGGAAAAGACAAGAAGGGAGTTGGATTCTTTGTTTGTTGTTTTTTTTAAAAAAAATAATAATAATAATTATTAAAAAAAATAATTAAAAAAAAATTTTAAAAAAAAAGGATACCGAACAACAAGAGCTCAGAGTGACAGACAGCTTTGACCGGCCAGGCATGAGGTAATGAGTAAGCCACAAAACAACTCTGCGGACAGCTGACCAATTGGAAATGATACATGAGAACTACTTTGACATAGTCAGTGGGCTAAACCACCCCCTCCCTTTCCCCCACAACCCCCTCACCCAGCGCGAAAGCCGGAAGCGCCCCCTACACTCAATCAATCAATCAATCAAATCAATCAATCAGACCCTCTCCTTGCAAAAAAAAACCTGCACACACACACATATATATGCATCTCTTAGTCTTATTCAATTGTGGAGTATGGGGGCAAAATCAGTTAACATCTAAACTAAATCTACAGAAGAGCAAACTAGTGCAGATAAATCAGACCTCATTACAATAAATTACATTAATACGTCAAACATTGTAAACCAGCTCTACTGATCACTAAATCAATTATTGCAGTTATCAAAAGCGCTTTTATTTCATTAATCATAGAAAGATTAAAGTTCTTTCATTGCGTGTATATATTTCGTTAAAATTGATTAAATATTGTTTACTTGCGTTTTGCTGCCTGACTACCAACTAAGCAGTTTGCAAGTGAGCACGAATTCTCGGAAACGTGTCTGAACTAGAGTAGTCTTAAAACAGTATATACAATTCTAGAATTAGAAATCAAACAAGACTGCAGTGAACTATATAAAAAGAAATATAATTATACTAATGATTGCTAACTTTCGTTTCAGTTATGAAGCATAAGAGGCTTTTTCCACAATAACGAATGCTCTAAAAACTTATATATAGCTTGTATGATTTTGAGAGTATATATAATTAAAACCTGTTCGGTGGGGTGCCTGTGTCAGCCTGCACTGTCCCGCACTTAGAGACGAAATTTAAATCGAAATTTAGTCGAACACAACAAAAACCATAGATCCTAGCTTTAAACTGACAACAAAGACTCATCTGGCATACGATTCGACAATGCATACCTTTTAGTATTTTCCAGCGATAATAATAGTTTCTCTGACGTGTGCTAGTCACTCCTTCGCATATGACAGCTCATGTACGTGTCAAGATAAAAAATGACGTGATTAATCGTACACAGTCTGACAAAGTTTGCATTTTCGGAAGGGTGAATATAGCACTGTTTTTTTTTTTTTAACCGTACGTCCTTGTCCTGATAAGAGTAGACCCATTTTCTAACCAATCAAATGTACGCCACAAGTTTAACCGTAATATAATAAACATGAAATGGTCTAATACTAACAGGAGCTGTATCATTTAAAAATTATTTAAATATCCCCACTGTAGTAATCAAACTTTTTATGTTGATAACGTTTGTCTTTGTTGTATTTCGTGGTTTTGCTGCCCCTTTGTTTGCTCATTGTTGATGGCGGCTAACCATTTCTGGATGTTTTTCCGATATATATATGTGGAGGTGATCTTTTCCGAAATTTTTACTCAGTTTTGAATTTTTCCCATTTTGAGCTTTTGGTGAAGCTGTTGAGCTGCTTTATTTGGTGTTATCCAGGGTGTAATTAATTTTTTATGCTGTATCATGATGAATTTTCGTCTGTTTCCTTGATAGTTTGGTTTTGCTTATCTTTCAGTGTAGTTGTTTTTGTTTTTTTTTTGCTGAGTATTGATGGCATCTTTCAATACATTTTTTTGTTGAGTTTCAATAGTGATAGAGAGTTTCAGTCTTGGGAATTGCGTGTTTTGACCTCTATGGTGAATTTTTCCATTTGTGAAATGGCTTTTTTGTTTTTTTTTGTTTTGTCACATTGAAAGGATGATCGTTTCAGTTATTAAAACCCGTTTCTTCAGTTTCAATTCTACCTAGCTGGGTACGATTCCTGTGGTTTACTTTCTGCAGCTGCAAAATTTTAATTTCTTAAGGTATTTTTCTTAGCATTCTTATTGCTATTTCATGGGTTCCATAGTAGTCGACTTTATCATAGTAATCTCCTATATCTAATACAAATAGAAGTTGTCTATCTTGAGACTGCCTGTGTCCCAAGATATTTTGAAATGTGGTGCAGGTCACAACTGTATACCGAATCTTAACCTCCCAGTGACCAGTAATTAAAATAGCATTTGGCCAGACTGAGCAAGCAACCACTGCCATAATGATAGTTGATACAGACCCTGAACAATGACCACTGGTATTATGAAACAGACCATGAGTAAAAAAAAAAAATGGTGTGGAGATAACAGACCATGAGCAAGTGACCAATGGCATGGTAATACAAACCCTGTGACCATTGGTGTGGTGATAAAGAGCAAGTGACCAATAGCATAGTAGTACAAACCTGCTAAAGTTCTCCTTCCCTTTTAGCTGATTTGCAGACACTTTCTTTCTTTTTATAAAACTTCAGTGACAAATCCAAACTTTAATTACCATTTCTGCTTTTAATTTTAAAAACTAAAGCTAGTTACCTTCAAGCATTGTTTTCACCTGACATTATTTTTTTATTTTGTATAAATTAGATTCTGATTTGTATTTGTTTTGTCTCCGCTGCCACAACTTTATTCAGTCCCCAAGTGATTTGTTAACACTGCATAGAACCTGTCTGTTTTCGTCAGTGTCCGACACGCACATATCATGAATTTTTTTCTGGCTCTTTTATTATGCATGCAAGGGTTACATATGCTGACATGTTTGTATGCAAGATTAATGAAGAATAGAAACAATACAGAACAGTTCAATGTAGACACCACACTCGCCCTTTCAAAACAATAGTAGACAAGTTACTATTTTTTGATGACTATTATTTGACTTTATTGTCCTATGGATTCTCTTTCATGTGATGGATAAAAGAAAGACTTATTTGCTAGTTTCACAAACCATTCAGTCATAAAACATGCACTCTGGCAATAAAGGAGTACTCTATACACATAGGAAAATAAATATTAAAACTAAGAACAGGTTTATTTACATATTTTATTTACAATTAGAAAACAAAATTTAACTCAAAACAAACTTATTTTACTATACTGATTTATTTTAAAAAACAATAATTCATATATATATCACACTTGTAAATAAAATCAATCTAAAATATATTGTTATTTAAAACATGAACTGTTTCCTTTCCTAGTTGTGTTTTACATCTGAAAAGTAGAACATCTTAAGGGTTTTCTTTGGGAAAACAAAAAAATGAATGAGGATAAAAAGTGATGTCAAATGCTAAGCTATGTCAAAAATCTCTATGATTGGCAAGCAAAAGAGAAATGAAATATAATGTTATGAACTTAGAGTAAGCATATCTTTATCCTTTAATTCATAAATAACAATTTAAAAAAAATTAATTTATACTCTTTTATAACTAAGTATACAATCAAAAGCAAGTTTTTAATATTTGTTTTAATAGATTTTGTTGATAAATACCAAAACTTAATTAAGATATTGTTTTAAATACTGTTCAAAATGATGAGTAAGCATTTATTTATAACCAGATCAATAAATCTAAGCTTTATGTTTTATTTTTTGGCTTTTCAAGCTGATTTTCAAAATTAAAAAATAAAAAGAAGATAATTTATACATAGTGAAAATGTTGTTGAACCATTCTTAACCCGTCTTTTGTTGTAATTTTTCATAAAAGCACATTTGATACATTCAACATGACTTTTATTTAGGGGAAAATAATTTTTCACCCCTTCACTGCCTGACATTATTTTGAATATATTTTCCCTATACATATTTAATCTTTAAATAAAAAACCAAAACAAAATGATTTTTCTAAGTTTCTTTAAAAGTCGTCAAAGAATAACTTCCATTTGTATGAACTAAACTGCATGTCAGAAAGGCAGAGAAGGGTTGGTAAAGATATAGACTTCTCCCCTTAAAATTTTATGAAATTTAAAATAAGTAATAAATACCACTAGAAAAACAGATTTTATACAAAGACATATTTAGGATTAAATAAAACCTTAATTTATTTATTTCACTTTTTAGCTATGGCTGGCCACAAATGGTACATAAGAAAACAACATTTAGCAAATAGTGCTGAAAAGTTCAGAATGAGAAAAAAATTAATTAATTAATATTTTTCACCCTTCTTCTATATTTAAATGTATTTAAGTAAATATAAAATGTTAGAAACTTAGTGTTTGCTATCAGCAGATGAAAGCATTTGACCAATTGGATAAAAAGTGATGTAACTGAAGAATATTGCCTAGACAACCCACTAATCCTTCAAAAAGTCATTGAAATCAAGTTTCTATGTCCAAATATCATCTCTTTAAGCTAGCAAAGCCACTTTCAAAAGATCATGTTGTGTAACACGCGAAAGGAAAGTGTGCTTCACTAACAGTTGGAGGTGTGAGTCTCCACCAAATACCAGCTGACACATAACTTCAATCATAAACTGTTTCAGCCAAACGGAAAACTCTTTTTGTCGCCATAACAGTTTCTGCAAGTCTGTCCCCTTGTCAAAGTCTGTTGTGAAAGGTTGAAGTGGAGTGGGGCTCCAAAGGAAAAGCTGCATTACTGTGGCTGCAACAGTAGAGGATGGTCTCTGGGGGAAAGATGGGGCAAAAATGAAATGTAAAATCCCAGAAGAATACATTGCTCATTTTGTAATGATACTTATAATGATAATAATATTGCTGAAATGAAAGACATTCTTATAAAAACTCTAAGCATTTTATAATATTTACTCATGAAATACTAAATATTTATGGAAGATGAGTCACTTTTTAAAAATAAAATTCAAATTAGATGCAACAAGTAAGTAGGCTGTACTATTCATTCATAAAATATAATATTTACGACTTCCAACTAAACAATTAAAAATTATTTTTCAATTTCTCAAAACACTGGCTCTTGCTCTAGATTTATATTTTAGTGTCTAACATTTATTTATTAACTGGCTTTTATTTGTTGTCAGGAAAGATAAGGTCTCTCTCAAAACACACACACACACACACACACACACACACACATGCACACCACTCTATCTTTACTATTAATTTAAACTGTACAACAAACAATTTGAAGGGTTATATAAGTTAAATAATATAATGCTACACTATTATAATTTGTACTGAAAAAACTATCAATGAATGGCCATAAGTACAAGAATAAAATTCATCTCTAGTCAAATGTGGAAAATTTGACTCAATGTTGTTCAGACTATTATTGAACTGAGTCTGCCTATATTTAAAAAAAATATACCTCATCAGCACTAACAGACGTTTACACCTGAACAGATTTCAAAGTAATGTATTTAGTAGCTAGCAAAAGTTTACACCTGAACAGATTTCAACATTATTTAGTAGCTAGCAAGGAATCTAAATCATATAAAAGAAAATGTAATACAAATGAATGTGTCTACTGAACATGTGCACTTTTTCTGTGCAGGTTCACTAAGACCTAACCATCTTAACTGTAAATTTAAGCGGTGGTCATTTGGTCATGGAACAGATCTCTCTCTTATTTTTCTTTTAATAAAATTTGCTCTCTCTCTTTAGCACTTTCAAATTGTGTTCATAATTGGTATGCAAGCTGTTGATAAACATTATGCATTAGTATTTAACCCTCATTTCAATCATACAGCAACTTGACTGTCTAGCTTAATAACCTACAATATTCAGTGGAGAGCACACATTATAATAGTGATCATACAGCAACTTGACTGTCTAGCTTAATAACCTACAATATTCAGTGGAGAGCACACATTATAATAGTGATCGTACAGCAACTTGTCTAGCTTAATAACCTACAATATTCAGTGGAGAGCACACATTATAATAGTGATCATGCAGACAAACCCTAATGTGAACAGGGCTATCAAATGCAAGAAGTCTAGGCTGTACATATAAATTTACCATTCACAAAGCTGTGGTCACAAGGCTATACCTAATTAAACTAAAGTAGACCAAATCTTGTCATTTAAATATAGTTTTACCAATTTCAGATATAAGACAATATAGAAGATTAGTTTCTATATATTTTTTCTATTTCATTTTAATGTTATTAGCATCTTTATTTTGAAGATACCTTCTCTGTAAAAGACTAAAGAGCCATTTCTAACATCATTAGAGAATGAAGAAAAGTTGTCTAGCTACGTGAACAATTATTTATATATTTATCTCCTACATTTTTACAAATGATAGTTAAATTCCTGCTATTATTCATTTATTGACAATAAAATTATATAACTAAAATTACTTTGGCATTTCCATATGTTAACAATGTTTTTTCATTAACCCATTTAATTACTAATTTTATTTCTTTTTGTTTACTGAAAATGAAAGAATGAATGAAATAGGCATGATTGTAAACAGAATGTCAGATATACCAAGGCAATTATAATGAAGAAAATGTCATCACTTAAAACATAACAAAACGCTGAGCAAATATGAATTTTCCCTTTGCAATGAGTCATTACCTCATTTGGATCTCTCTTCAGCAAAAGTCTCACAAGCTTTCGAACTGTCAGTGGAACATTGTCTGCCAAAGAGAAAAAAAATTCTTTTACTGAAGTATGCTATAAACTGCAGGTTATAAAAAGCTCAATTTTGTTCTAATACACTGTCACAGAGAAACAAAACACTATTCTTGTATGCCATAAAATGTAGGCTACAACAGCTCAATTTAGTTGTAATATACTGTCCAACATAAGGTTATCAATATGTGTAAAAAGGTAAATAAATTTATTAAATCAACAATCAAATATACATATAACAAATACAATATTAAAGATTATTTGACATCAATATTTCCACAAAACCACGTTTGAATAAATTTAATATCTATACAGTCTTATATCCTAAAACAATTCAACAATTTACTGTCAATACAAATCACATGATAGTTCTTATCAGAGAACAGAAATGGAGCTATTAAAGAAAAGAGATAATAATTTGTACATAACCTGATTTAGGTGCTGTCTCAATAGTCTTTCATGTGCTCTTTTTGTAACAAAGCCACAAGTTTATAGTTCAGTGAAAACTGTCAATTCCACATGATTCCCTCCTCATGTTGTAGAACACTGATTCACTGCTATTCTCTGGAGACTAACCTGGCACTCCTTCACCGTGTTAGCAGAACAACAATTATAGCAACTTCCAGTAACTTCCTCTTACCAGAAAATGTTCGATGTAGTCAGCATACCCTGCAACCATACCATACATCAATGGAGTGTAGTGTATTCTTTACACTTACACACTGCAGTAGATAGTTCGCACATCTACCATGGTCACAGCAGTTTATAATCAGTAAAAACCAGAAGATTCAGATAATTCAAGGAAAGGCTGCTTTTTCCCTGAAAAATATAACTAAGGAGCAAATGCTAAATTTCCAGTTTATTCTTTTTAAACACCATTCTTTCCTACATTTAAATCTCAACTTACAGTTTCCCATAACAGTATTTATTAGCACGATACATGCATACAGCATAATAAATACAACGTAATAGTTTATGAAGAGGTTCACTAGAAACAATGTCAAGTGTTTAGCATACTACATACAAGCATTCCACTGCATCACAAAAATTTTTTTTTTTTTAAATTAAGCCCCACAATGTTTTGCAACTTGCCAATTTTCTGATGTTTTTCCTGAAAACATAATCTTTCAATATACTGGATGGCATACTTTAACTTTCAATATTATTCCACTTCTATTTTAACAATGGAACTATGGTAGCAATACAAAGTGCTGTACAATTACAGAGCGACATTTCATTTCTATGATCTGAAAGATGCTACCATATAGTAGTAGAGTACCAAAAGGGTGTGACAGCATTACACATCACTGTTCAAATTACAAAGCAACGTGTTCATTCCTATGATCTGAACACTACCACCATACAATAGTAGTAGTATTGAAAAGTCACCTCTGATGTGACAGCATTACACATCACTGTTCAAATTACAAAGCAATGTGTTCATTCCTATGATCTGAACACTACTACCATACAATAGTAGTCACCTCGGATGTTCAATATATACATTTCTTTTTAATTCATGTATAAATCATCAGAGATAATTTTAATTTTGTATTTAGTGCTGATTCACAGTAGGAGTACATTTCTTGACATTATACATGAAAGTTTGGTAGTTTATTTAAATAATTATCTCATATTTCAATAACATGTATGGTAATTTATCATAAATAATCATCTCATATTTCAATAACATGTATGATAATTTATCATAAATAATTATCTCATATTTCAATAACATGTATGGTAATTTATCATAAATAATTATCTCATATATTTCAATAACAGGTATAGTAATTTACTGTAAATAATTATCTCATATATTTCAATAACATGTATGGTAATTTTTCATAAATTATTATGTCTTATATATTTCACTACTAAAAGCATTGAGAAATCCTCAAATACTTCAGACAGATATTTAATATGTATCTATACATTTTGAGCAACAATAATCATACCAGGCAGCTCTGGAAGTTCTTCCTCTTTGTAATACAAGCTGTCAAGATGACAAGAGCAGCTGTAGAAAGGATTTTCCATACCAAAAATCTCATAGGCCAGAGAGCCTGCAGCCCATAGATCAGCTTTGCTGTAGTCCAAAACATGTTTATCACCGGGTTCTGCACATTTTATTTCTGGAGCCATTAAGACAGGATTTCCTCCTTTATTCACCTCAGCTGATTGGTAGGGAATTTGCAAACCATGTGCTTTATCAGCCAGACAACAGCCAAAGTCGCAAATAGCTAAGAGGGGTTGATCTACAAGGAATAAAAAAAAAATATGAGCTGTTTATAAAATCGAAAACATCAGCACATTTATTCCTCTATATATATCTGCTTCCCAGTGCAATTAATAAATGAGATCTGATCTAAAACAGAAGAGTCTTGAGCACTTTCCAGGTTTCAAGAATATGTATTAATTTGTGGAGAAATATATGTTTCTCCATTTACTAAACATAAGATTATGATTTTTTAAATTTGCCTTTAAAAAAATAACTCGAAACAAAAAGCAAATTATATACTTCCAAACTGCTACTTTTGCTGAAACTTAAATTATGCAATCGATATCCAGTCCATAAATAAGAAATATTAAAAAAAATAATGATGATTATTTTTATACAACATAAAACCTTTATAATATATAGATATAATTAACTGGCTTAATTTCTACACTTTATTTAATGATGCATATAGTAATAGTTTGTGGTATGGCTGAATAATTACAGTAGATTTACAGTATAACTAATACTGTCTCTTTTAATGCATGCTAACTCTCAAATCAGTCCCCACAAATTAGTCTATTACTTTTTTCCTAATCATGAATAAGATGTGCACAGATTTTTCAAACTACTGAGTACTCTATAAAGTGATTTCATCCAACGAACTACTCATCCATGTGACAATTCAACATTTTGCAAAACATTAAAACTTTATTCATTAAAGTATTTAAATTATCAATTACAGGTGTTTTAGTGTTTGCATAATTATTAGACTAAGTAATATGTATCTTTATAATATTTATGGTAAAGATAACAATTTCTCTCATACCATTAAAAACTTATTTCAATTACAATTCTCTCTTGTACCATTAGCAAACTTATCCCAATTACAATTTTTCATACTATTAACAAATATATCCCAGTTATATTCAAAAACATTCTGGCTAATAATTAAATATATACTTGACATTAGAAATATTTATGTTAATTTTATATAACTACACTATAATATTTCAAATACAAGAAAAACATCCATCACCAACCAAATATGACAAAATACACATTACTCTTTGTTTAAAATTATTACTGACATAAAAATATTAAAAAAATTTAACATTGTGAATTATTTTACTGCCTGCTCTCTGAAGCAATGAGTGACATAAGTAGAACATGTTTTCTGTTTCAAATCTACTACAATTACCAAGTTACACAAGTACAATACAAGTTTTTTAGTTTAAAAAAACTACTACAATTAACAAGTTACACAAGTAGAATACAAATTTTTTAGTTTAAAAAACTACTACAATTACCAAGTTACACAAGTAGAATACAAGTTTTTTAGTTTAAAATATACTAGAATTACCAAGTTACACAAGTGGATTACAAGTTTTTTAGTTTAAAAAAAAACTACTACAATTACCAAGTTACACAAGTGGAATACAAGTTTTTTAGTTTAAAAAAACTACTACAATTACCACATCATGCCAGCTAGTAACATAAGTAGAATAATTGCTTTTTAATTTTAAAAACTACTACAATTACCACATCGAGCCAGCTAGTAACACAAGTAGAATAATTGCTTTTTAGTTTTAAAAACTACTACAATTACCAAGCCAAGCCAGCTAGGGCCTGAGATAGAACACAAGGTTTTTAGTTTTAAAAACTACTGCAATTACCAAGCCAAGCCAGCTAGGGCCTGAGATAGAACACAAGGTTTTTAGTTTTAAAAACTACTGCAATTACCAGCTAGAGACCTACGCTGACAAACAAAAGATCCATGCTTCTGATAATGTACAATATATATATATATATATGTTCTTTCCCATCTCCCTTTAATACTCCACACCCATTCCACCAACCTCATCAAATAATTTCTCTGCCAACTCCCTTTAATACTCCCCAACCATACCACCAAATTCATCTCAAATAATTTCTCTGCCAACTCCCTTTAATACTCCCCAACCATACCACCAAATTCATCTCAAATAATTTCTCTGCCAACTCTCTTTAATACTCCCCAACCATACCACCAAATTCATCTCAAATAATTTCTCTGCCAACTCCCTTTAATACTCCTCAACCATACCACCAAATTCATCTCAAATAATTTCTCTGCCAACTCCCTTTAATACTCCCCAACCATACCACCAAATTCATCTCAAATAATCTCTCTGCCAACCCCCTTTAATACTCCCCAGCCATACCACCAAATTCATCTCAAATAATTTCTCTGCCAACTCCCTTTAATACTCCCCAACCATACCACCAAATTCATCTCAAATAATTTCTCTGCCAACTCCCTTTAATACTCCCCAACCATACCACCAAATTCATCTCAAATAATTTCTCTCCCAACTCCCTTTAATACTTACCTCCATATCACTAATCTCACATCAAAACATGTTCTCTCCCAACTCCTTTAACACTTACCACTAATCTCACATCAAAACATGTTCTCTCCCAACTCCTTTAACACTTACCACTAATCTCATATCAAAACATGTTCTCTCCCAACTGCCTTTAATTCTCCCTAACAATACTCCCAAACTTTCATTAAAATATGTTTTCTACCAACTGCCTTTAACTCTCCCTAACAATACTCCCAAACTTTCATTAAAATATATGTTTTCTCCCAACTTCCTTTAACTCTCCCCACCCATATCACCAATCTCACATCAAAAGCATAGGTCTGATGAAGGACACAATTATGACAAGCTGCAGTCTTAAACAAAAGTACTTAAATGCAGTGAGAAATTCCCCTATTGTCTTAGCACAAACTGATCCAGAATTACTGTCACTTTTGTCTTTGCTACGCTACTCATAATAGTTATTATTACTCTACTAAAGTCATTCTTACTCAAATTAGTTACTGCTATACTATCAAAGTAATTCCTACTCACATTAATTATTACCACTCTCCTAAATTCATTCTTACCCATACTAGTCATTGCCAGTCTACTAAAATCATTCTGCCAACTCCCGTCTATCTAGCTATCTTATCCCTGAGTCCATGGTGTTGGCCATTATCCTGCCAGATCTTATTGCAGATTGTTAGTAGGATGCTTATCATGGCTTCTCCCCCTTCTTGGACTAGTTCTGAAGTGATGTTGTCTACTCCTGCTGCCTTCCCTTTTTTTTTAATGATTTCACTGCAGTCTCTACTACTGCTCAGAGAATGGGGTAGTTGTCAGTGTTGGTCATTGGTGGGTGTTGAGTATGTCTTGGTCCCATGTAGGTCTTAGCATATTCTGTCCATCTCTTAAGAATATCTTCATCTTCTGTAAGACATTTCCTTCTACTATCTTGAATGATGGAGGAGCGTGCTTGTTTTACACTGGTCAGGTCTTTCACCAGCTAGTATGCTTTTTTGCTATTCTTCTTTTAATTTATTTTCTATATCTTTACACTGGCTTTCAGTCCATGTCTCCTTTGCCTGTTTCATTCTTTTCTTGATAAGGTTGATTTCCCTGTATTGTTTTGCTCCTTCTACTTATGATTTCTTCTTCTTTAGCTCTCGATGCTTGTCACACAGATCAAGGATGTCAGATGTAACCCAAGGTTTCTTTGCTTGTCGATGTTTGATTAGGATCTCTTTGCCAACTCCCAAGCTGTTTACAAAAGTCTTTCCTAATATTAATTATTACCACTTGCTTAAAAGTCAGTCTAAATCATAATATTTACTACTATTAAAGTCATTGCTATTTATATTAGTTATTGCTAATTACTAAAGTCATTGCTATTTATATTAGTTATTGCTAGTCTGCTAAAGTAATTGCTATTTATATTAGTTATTGCTAGTCTGCTAAAGTAATTGCTCTTATATTAGTTATTGCTAGTCTGCTAAAGTAATTGCTATTTATATTAGTTATTGCTAGTCTGCTAAAGTAATTGCTATTATATTAGTTATTGCTAGTCTGCTAAAGTAATTGCTATTTATATTAGTTATTGCTAATCTACTAAAGTAATTGCTATTTATATTAGTTATTGCTAATCTACTAAAATCATTGCTACTCATATTAGTTATTACTAGTCTGCTAAAGTCATTCCTACTCAGTTATTGTTAGTCTACTAAAGTAATTCCTACTCATATTAGTTACTGCTAGTCTACTAAAGTCATTTCTACTTATATTTTTGCTACTCTACTACAGTCATTCCCACTCAGTTATTGCTAATCTACTGCAGTCATTCCTACTCAACTATTGCTAAACTACTACAGTCATTCCTACTCAGCTAGTGCTAAGCTACTACAGTCATTCCTACTCAGCTATTGCTAAACTACTAAAGACATTCCTACTAAAGCTATTGCTAAACTGCTACAGTCATTCCTACTCAGCTATTGCTAAACTACTACAGTCATTCCTACTCTGTTATTGCTAAACTACTACAGTCATTCTTACTCAGTTATTACTAAACTATTACAGTCATTCCTACTCAGTTATTACTAAACTATTACAGTCATTCCTACTCAGTTATTGCTAAACTACTACAGTCATTCCTACTCAGTTATTACTAAACTACTACAGTCATTTCTACTCAGCTATTGCTAAACTACTACAGTCATTCCTACTCAGTTATTACTAAACTACTAGTCATTCCTACTCAGTTATTGCTAAACTACTACAGTCATTCCTACTCAGTTATTACTAAACTACTACAGTCATTCCTACTCAGTTATTGCTAAACTACTACAGTCATTCCTACTCAGTTATTGCTAAACTACTACAGTCATTCCTACTCAGTTATTACTAAACTACTACAGTCACTCCTACTCACTTCTGTAAATGCTAGTATAACAGATTTTTTCCTTCCTATATTTGTTATTGCTAGTCTAAAGAAATCACTGTTACTTGGTCACTGCTAGTGTACAAAAGAATCACTACATACTTGGTTACTACAACTACAAGAATCCTTGTTTACTCGTTTTTTATTATTATCTTTTTTACTACTAGTCTACAAGAATCACTCTTGCTCAATTATAGCTAGCCTACAAGAATCACTCTTATTTAGTTATTGCTAATTTACTACTATTTGTTATCGCTACTCTGTTACAGTCATTCCTACTTATTTTTATTATTGTTAATAAAAGATTCATTCCTGCTCCTATTAGTTATTTCTAGTCTACAAGAATCATTCTTACTCAGTTATTTCTAGTCTATTACAGTTGCTCCTATTCAAATTTGTTATTACTAGTTCACCAGCTATTCCTTCTCATATCAATTATTGCTAATCTGCTAGAGTTGTGTTTGCTATATTTATTAACGTTAGTCTACAATGGTCATTCATACTGTTATGCTAGTCTACTAGATTAGTTTCTACTCTCATGTATTACTGCTAGTCTAGGGTTGTTCCTATTCATAAAACTATTATTGCTAGTCCAGTACAGCTGTTCCAATTCACATTAGTTATTGCTAGTCTAATACAGCTGTTCCAATTCACATTAGTTATTGCTAGTCTAATACAGCTGTTCCAATTCACATTAGTTATTGCTAGTCTAATACAGCTGTTCCAATTCACATTAGTTATTGCTAGTCTAGTACAGCTGTTCCAATTCACATTAGTTATTGCTAGTCTAATACAGCTGTTCCAATTCACATTAGTTACTGCTAGTCTAGTACAGCTGTTCCAATTCACATTAGTTATTGCTAGTCTAGTACAGTTGTTCCTACTGATTTTTTTTTCAAAGAGATATAGTATATACTGACTAACCAAATGTAACAACAAAATGCAAACTATAACTTACATAATATAGGAAATGGTACCCTAAATCCAAAACTCTTCTGTTATGCAAATTATTAGAAAAGTTATGATATGAAATTTTGAATTAATTAATTTTTTTTACATTTACTACTACTATTTTTATTTTACTATCAAACATAGCAACATTAAAATTAATACAATGTATAATTGAAAAATAAATTGTTAGACAAAACACAGACATGCAAAAAAATATTAAAATTAACACAATGTATAGATGAAAATAACTGTTAGAAAATACAGTCATGCAAACAAATCTTAAAATTAACACAATATATGATGACAATAAACTGTTAGACAAATACAGTCATGCAAACAAATCTTAAAATTAACACAATTTACGATGACAATAAACTGTTAGACAAATACGGTCAAGCAAACATGTTTGAGTACATTTTAACAGCTACAAACTTGAATGACCTTGCTGAAAACTGAAGTCCACAAGGATGTTGTTACTTTTAAGATCTCGGTGTGCAATTCCATGGCTACTCAAGTGAGCCACACCCTCCAAAAGTTGAGCAAGGAGAAGGCATCGTGTGGATATATCTGGGTTCTTACTGCTCAAGTACTCTCTCATAGTCATATTATACCTTGCAAAGAATAATACAATGCTTGTAATAGTAATAAAAATGATAATAGGATTAATACAACGAAAAAGGTTGCAACATCATACCGAAGAAAATAAATTATACAGCACTAAAAATAAAATCTGGAACAATACTCAGCTATACATGTTTGAATAGTTGAGATCTCAGTAAAACTAAAGTAAAACAAATACAATACTTTAAAGAAAGGGACAACACTCTACATGGGTTGAACTACTCCAGGTCATGTTGATCATATTTTTATTCTCTATTTTCAATCTCACTGTTGCTCAACATTACTTGTCATTATTATTTTCTGTCAACCTTTGGTGTGTGAAAGTAATAGCCATTTAAATCTTCTAAATGGACCTTTAAAAGTGTATTTGTCTACTTTATTTACTTGATGCACATGGCCAATCTTAGAGTGTCATTATTCCATGTCTATGTTTTATTATCAACCCCTATTTCTATAATTACATTATACTTACCTATGCTGTTAAAATTAATTTTGTAAAACCAACTTGTGTTAAGGAAATTTATTTCCAAAACCAAAGATCAACAAAAGAGCATATGTTTGGATCACAATTACCACAACTGTTTTTAATGTACATAAGATGGGGCAAACAGGAATCAAAAGCATTAATTTATTAAAATATATAGTTTATTAAAATTTTAAGTTATCTATTTTAAATTTTATTTTCTTTCGATTATATACCTATAAATCTTTGGTCATATTATGTGAAAAACTTTGATCTCTTGAATGCACATTATCTGCTAAAAATTTGAAACATGTAATGTCACTGGTTGAACTATTCAACAGCTATGATAATCTCTCTGGAAAGACTGGAATCCTTTCTTCAGACAAAATCAACTCAAGCATATGAAACGCAGCCCTGCTTATGAAACTGTTTTTCTATACAAAGTTGTTAAAGTTAGAAGTAAATTTTGATTAGGATAAGCAAAATTTTACAAGACATTTACATCTGTGTACCCAAGAATTATACTTCCGAAGCAAATCATATTGCAGTGCAAATTTTATTGTGAAAATACTTGGATATATGTGCTGAAGGATTTATTTTTTAAATTATTCAATTTCAGTGTAATGTGGAATATGAGATGGAATGGTGCATGTCAATGCAAAATAACAAGTCTCTGCACTTTCTAAAACAAACTTGTGTAGTATATGCATATACATATAATTTTAATCATTATTTCTAATCTCTTCTAGCAATTTAGATTTTCACACATACATCCATAACCAATGTAAATTTAACATATATATAAAAAAAGTGATTCTGCACATTAAAAGTATTTCATTTTATTCCAGTCAATGACTTCCTGTCATTCACAGTTGTCCCTTTCGCAAACCATGTCACTCAAAACTGGCCCTACAGTCTAAGTTTATTTACTTCTTCATTACTAAGAAGAGTGTTGAATTTCTTCCAAGGCCATCTTTATTCAAACGCTGAGGAAGTGCAGCAGGATAGTCAGTCATGCTTTCCGGAAGAGAAGGCATTTGGTCCACAAACACGTTGTGCATAGTTACAATGTTGGGGTGTGGTGGCAAGTTCTCACTAAATTAAAATAAGCAACATTTAATTTAATGGAATGTTCACTGCTTCTATAAAGTGTTTTTTAAAAAATTCTATTAACAAAATAGTTAACTAAGAAAAAGTATTTTAAATAATGACCACTTCCAATTATGAGTGTGATACAACATTTATTTTTCATTTATATCACACAAAATAAGTCTTAAAATATTACTGAATCAATTTATGCCATAGAACATAACGTACTATTGTATAGGTAAGTTCAAATGTAAAAATTAAAGGAGACATGGATAAAACATTGATGAGAACTGTACAAATCTAAGTTCAGTACTATGTAAAACAGGTACTCTTAACAATTTCAACCAAGACCAATAAAACATCTATAAGTATATACAAATTTAAGTTCAGTTTGTATTGTGATGAAAATATCGTGTCAATTTCAATTAAGAGCCAAAAACATATGTTCATTAACTTACCATTTCTCTAAAATCAATTTTTCTGTGTTTGAGGAAGAAATGTGTGCTGGCAGAGTTTCACGTGCCATAGCTGATAAAATTCTATCTGCATTTGACTCAACACTGTAGTTGAACATCACCTTTACTGCAAGAGGGTAATCCAGTGAAGGAGAACATTCTGAAGAATCCATTCTAGTTGCAGATACTGAAGTACTAGATGTACTCTTACATTCTGGATGGAAATGAAAATAAAAAATATGAAATAGGTCATTGTGTGTCTAACCATTCTCTGCTCATATGGAAGCAAAATGAAAGGAACATCTGAGTAAAAGGGAAGTAACTCTCAGATTCATCTTTAGTGAAATCAGAATGTTAAAAATTGGGACCACCCCACCCACCACGAAAAAAAATTGTATAGCTCTTAAATTAAATTTAAAACTGTAGTAGAGTTAATAGACCTATCATGATGAGAATTTATAAGGCTCACTCATTTATTGTATCTTCAGTTGTTATGGTTATTAACTTGAATAATTATGTGAGTGCCCTTGTTATTTATGTTGTTGTACCTATTGTACAAATGTCTAGATGATGTTAGGTGTTTGAATGCCAAGTCATATTAGAAATATTAAATCTGAGGATACAGAATATACATCTGATGATTCTGCTGAAGATAACTGTTTAAAAAAACCAGCTCTTGAAAAAAATCTGAATGCTTCCATCAATGTATCCATGATAACAGATAAGCGTGAACACCCAACTCTTCCTGGAACACAAACCAGAGATATTCTAAGGAGTCTTTGTCTATTAAGTTATGAAAATAATCTTTGAGACTGAGACTTGCAGCAAGATCCCCTGATACAAAGTGATAGAACAGGATGACTTGAAATGAGGAGATGGAGTGAATTTTGCTTGAGTGTTAAATATTTACACATCTCCAATTCCTGAATGCTAATGTACCAGAAAAAAAGTCTGGAGTAAGTCCCCAAAGTATGATCTCTGACTTCTTCAGAAAAAATGTTTTAATTTCTGTAAAAGAGGGGATTCCCTCAGCCAAAATTTATGTTTTTTATAAATGATCTGGTAATGTGAGTTGAGAGAGGTTGCAAAATATGACAAAAGGAGCCCAACAAATAATCTGTATAATTCACTCCTCAAATTTGATTGCTTCCCAAGGTGATATGATATGCAACACCCCACCCCATTAATCATTGTGGCCCAGCTAGTCAAGAATGCTTTCCCCCTTCATTTAAGATGACAGTCAACACCTGAATATTGTTCTATCTTTTAGCACTTTCTCTTCTGGAAAGAAAAATATACTGAGAGTCCCTGCGTTCAGAACATGAGTCTGTGTATCACAGTATGACTAAGAAGGGAGGTGACAAAGGAAGGAAATCTTTTTGTTTACATCTACAAACACACTACCAAACATGCAAGCAATCTATCAATTCTTTTAGTTAAAGCAGTCTAAATCTTTGCACTAACATCAATTTAGTACAGGACACAATATTCTGCAGTCACTATAAATTTATAATTAATAAACCACATCAACAGGATAATGACCCTGACAATGTCCTTAATGATGGCAGTGACATCACTTGCTAGGTCAAAATAGCATGGGAGGTCAGACCAATGCACAACACTTAGAATTCATAAGTGTTACAGTGTTACTTATAGGCTGTGCCAGGCATGAAATATGAAAGACACAAAAGGCATTATTATGCATGTTCAAAGTCTCCATGGGCAAGATACTGGAAAAGTGTGATTGACAGGACTGTCCACTGGCAATACTTGGGACTGATAAATCCCTAACCATGGTAAAAATGATCTAATGTAAGCAAAATATTAAATATTATACATATAACAATCAAACAGCAAATTGCATAAATAATGATAGGTTTTTTTTTTTAGGTCTCCTGTCAAATTCATTATATTTCTTTCTGACCCATTTTTTGCTGAGATAGCAATAAGAAAAGCCTGCTATGTTGTTTAAAAAAGAGTTGTGGACAGTCTTGCCTGGTCATGTTAATAGTTATACAATCAACCTACACAGCACAGTGGCCAGAAGTAAACTGAGTGAGCACTTAAGACACACCCAAATAGTTGCAACTTGCCTACAGACATTTTATTTTTTTGTAGTCCAAAGCGCATGGTAAATTTTGGCTCTGTGTTGACCAACTTTATAGGCAAGGAATTTTAAGTATTGTAGAGTTGAACACATGACTTTTCAAGTTGGCCAACTTTATAGGTAAGGAATTTTAAGTATTGTAGAGTTGAACACCTGACTTTTCAAGTGGGGAATATGCTGCCAACTGGGAATGAACACAATGAATACATGACTTGAGGCCATTGCAAGTACCAATCACTCACAAACAGATTTTGTTCCAACCAGAATAATAAGAGCAAACACATACACAAACATATATATATACTAGGTTCTTTATTTGGTCTAGAGACAGTCCCATTTTTTTAAGACTTTGTGGTGGTTAACAATGCAAAATTCAGGGATAACTGGGGTGGAGTTAAAATTCTGTACTAAGAAATTCTTTAGTTGCGGGTTTTCAAACTAAAGAAATTCTTTAATTGCATTTTTTTTTTTTTGGTACTTAGAAGTTCTTTGAATTTTCCATATTCAGAAAATGCTTCAATTGTAATTTCTATAGAGAGAAATTTCTTTAGTTGAATTTTTTTATACTTTTTGCTATTAGAATCCTTTCATTGCATCTTCACATATAGAAGACTTGCATTTATTCATACTTAGGAAAATTCATTGGTTGTATTTTTATATATGGTTTCATCTGCTGGTTGAGTTATAATGTGCATGAATATGTCTGAGAGAGGTTGTGGGGAGGAATAATTAATTACATCTATGGAATTATGCACACCTGTGTATTATTCTATCACCAGTGTTTCAAAGCTTTCAATTCTCCAAATCTTCATTTCTTCCTCCTGGGTTTGCACTACTGCTGTGAGCCTGTCAAACACATCACATGTCTCATACTGATGCAGCAAAGCTACTGGGAAACTGTGCTTTCCTGCAAACTACACACTGTCAGTATTCGTAGTCTCACCAGGGCAAGGGTCATCCTAGCAACTCATGCAAGGGGAGAAAAACTCAGCCGTCATCATGTCAATGCACCAGATGACAGAATTCCAATTTATAACCCTCTCAAAATGTCTATGTGATTGAAACTTCTATTTTCTTACTCTTTGTACAAATATTGTATCTGTGCAAATTCGTATCTTGGTGGAGACCAGCCTAAATTTTAAATTCTGAATGTCAATTACTAGTGGCATTAGAAAAATTGATGAACATGGAGCTGTAATCATTTTTTAAAGGACAAACGAACTATCAATATTTTAGAAGGCAAAAGGAATGAACTGTCACCATGATAATCTCTATACCTAATTGCTGTGACAATACTCTTGTTTTATAATTATGCTGATTTGCATAGTATTTTCCATTACTGATTTACATGTCAAAAATTCTGTTGTTTGAACATCCTACATTCTTTATGTAAATATTGCCTTTGTGACTACGATTGTATCTCTTAGTTAATCTCATAGTCATAATTATTTACATCTTATGTCAATCTTTATTGTTTAATTTTCTTTTTTATTGTTTAATTTTCTTTTTTATTGTTTAATAAATTTTATCATATTGTTTATACTCCCATTTCTATTGTGGAAAGAAGTATGATGCATATCCCCCTTAAATGTGAGAAGTGTAAGGGCCAGAATTGTATAAAATTGGGTAGCAAACTGGTGCACTAGTTGTTATACAAATTCTGAATCAATAAAATCACTCAGTGACAAAGTTGGAAGTCTAATTTCATACCACTAATATCTCTGAGATCTGACTGAGTTTCTCATCTGTGTTTACAAAGATTTGTATGGGTGGGATTAATTAGATTAAGTGGTTTAAGTGGAATCTGTTGAACCCACTCATCACAATACCATTTGTCCATGGTCAAGACCTGCAGAAACGTCTGATTTTATGTCAATGTACAATCTATTGATGCCATAAGTTTATTTCTATCATCTACTGAGATGCAACCTGACTAGAGCACTCAGTCTCTGCAAAAATATTATAAATAATTTTTCTGGCATAAATTCTCATGGTATCTCTGTGCACTGACCCAAAATGGTATGAGAACAGACAACAGGGTTGTCGACATAGTTTTCTGGAAGTTTACATCATCATAGGAAGTTTGAATTCCAGAAGGCCTGGCAGGTATATGGCTCATTCTCTGGACAAGTGTACCATTTTTGGAAGTGCAAAAAAATAAAGTGGATTAAATCTAATCAATTTACATGTGTTAAAGTCTATAACAGAGTCTAAAGCTCACATAAAAACATAAGAAAATATAAAACTTTAAAATGTTGATGTTATGGGAGTTTGAAATAAATAAAAATCATGCTTACAAGAAAAAATATTTTAAATTAAGCAATATAATTATCTCATTACAACAAATATATTTTCTTTATTAACCTAAATTATTTAACTTAATCTGGATACATTTTAATTTAAAATAGAGTCTAAAACTATAACTTTGTAACATGGAAACCACATTAACAAACTTATCAGCCATCATAAAAGAAGTTCTATTTTTCTCAACTAAACATAAACAGGCTAATTTATTATGTTGTGAAGAAAATATTAAGTAATAAAGTATTTATTTAAATATAATGTTTTTAATATACAATAAGCCTAACTGCCAATTTTATATTCCTGAATGTAATTCAGAGGTTTTACTACCCTTACTAGCTCAGGTTTAAAACATACACACAGCTATGTGAAACTTTAAATGCAAAAGATGTGTTACTAAATATATATGCTATTTACGATGTTAATCAATTTAATCAAAATATACTTAGGTTATAAAAAATCTTAGCTGTTTTCAAACGTTGATGATTCCAAAAATTTCCCAGCCTTTACTGTTGAAAAATGTGATCTAAATGGAAATGAAAGCTACTTTTCTTATTTGGTACTTAAACTCATCACACCAAGACAAAATGACATGAAAGCTATCTTTCTGGAATTGGCGCCTTTGAAAAATGTAAGAAGTAGTTCGCAAAATTATCATCATTATTTTATATTTACAAATGTATTAATTCTGTTAATTAGTTTCCCTAATGCTGAATATTTATGAAAATAACAAATAAATTTGAAAAACATTAGTGCATAAACACTTCGAGTAAATGAATTATTTAAAAAGCACATGGTGTTTAAGTATGACATGTTGATGTTTGGTAAAAGAATAAAAGTTTTGGATCCAATTTATGTAGAAACTAAGCATTACAAAAATTATGCCTTTTTAAACTATTATATTTCTTGTCTGTGGAAAGCTATTTAATTAGATGTAATTTTAATTTAGTATTTAAGTATTTAATTTAGTATTTTTCTGTTGTTTCCTTTCTGCTGATGATTATTATTTCAATTATCAAAACTTTTCTAAGTAAAAAGATAATAAAACTTACCGAGAGATGAAGAATCCATGGATGTTTCTGAACCTAATACCATGGTTTCAGCATTAGAGTCTATAGCCAGCGGAACAATAGTCCATGAACTTTCTACTTCCCCCACATCAAAAGCCAGGTCCAAGTCTTCTTCTTCACCAGCCAGAACAAATATATCACTCTCGGTGTCAGAGGAATTGTTTACATCCAACTCAGCTGGAACCTTTGAGAATCTGTATAATGCCCAGCCTTTCAGATCAGTCATGCCATCATTTTCATCTTCAACTTCATGATCACTGACAATGCTAAAGACCTCACTTTTCCTATCTGAAATAAAAGTCAGGCTCAATTTAGAGACAAAAGGTAAAAAAAAACCCAACAACTTTATGATGTTCCACTTAACACTTTAGCTCTCAGATATGTATTCAGAAGCATGAGAAAGTGGGTTTACCAAAATGCAAATAGCTGTATGTTACTGTCAAGTGAATAAAGTGTACTTATGTCCCTTACACTAGTTACAGAAATGGCTATATCAATGACATTTTCTGTGATATTTTTGCCTGAGATTCAAGTTAATTTTAGTGATTAAAAAAATGTCTTCAAACTACATTTGAAAGATGGCTCTCCATGTCTTTAATCACGAAGATATATCATCTATTTTATTCAATATAATGATTGTGAACAAAATGATGGCTTGAGAAGTGATAGTGAAGAACTAAGAATACTATAATAATAATGGTTGACAGAATAATACTATTTGTACAAGAAATTATAGTCTCAATAAAGTAGAGCCATACAATGCAAAGAGATAGTATGAACAGTTCTGCTAAGATTTTGGCAAAATAAAACCTTGATATACAAATATATGTACAGCATAAAGCATTTATACAATAATATACATTATTTATACCTTTTTTTTCACTTATGTATTGATATGCTACAGCTAACATTCTCCAAACACTCTTTCTGAATGTCAAAAATAATGAGTTTAATAATTACATTTTAATGCCAGTAATACAAATATTTATAACTCTTTAACATATTTTGTTTCTTGAAAAAGGTAAAATATTTGGAATCATAGGAAAATAAAGTATTTAAAACATAATGTAAATGAGATAGGCATAATAGTGTAGATGTATCTTATTACCCATGATTATGTTAATCTAAATAATGAAAACTACAAAAAGTGTCTATTTTGGCAAATACTACACTATATTACCATTTTGAAAATATATACTTTAATTACAGATCCAAGTTATTTTCTGTATTAGGTTATTGTAAAAATATAAGCGATCAAAAATTTCAAAATAGACCTGAAAATGAAAGTTAAGATGCTCCATTATTGTCATAAACAATTAACGACAAAACTGAATCTACCTGGAATGTGGAATCATTTAGTCCAATGAATGGCCTGTTTCCTAAGAAATTTTAAAATGACCTCATTCACTGTGGACACACTTAATGTTAGATTATGATGAACATTTACTGAATAATTGACATTACAAAACTTGGATCATATCATGTGTAAGATTAGGTATTACTGGATTAGAGGGTAAATACCTTCAAATTCCAATTTTTCTTCACAGACATCTGAATGCAGAGCTGGGTCTGAAGGTGAAACAAAATCTTCACTATTGCTTTTAACTGGCAGTTGCTGGCATGAAAGAGATCTGGCTGCAGCAATGTCTAAGAAAACTTTCTTTGTCAAATCCTCATCTTCAATTTTAAGACACTGTTTTGGGCTTGGGAAGAAAGTGATTTTCGTGACATCAGGGGCTTCAATATATGAAACAAAATCTTCATCCTTATTTTGAAGAGATTGATGGTGACTTGGGAAAGAACTGGGTTCAGTAATATCAGGGGCTTCATAATCTTCATCTGTGGTTTTCACTGCCTGTTGGTGGTGAGGAATGGCACTGACACTTAAAGCCTCGGGAGACAGTGGAACATTCATGAAACTAGCAGACACATTTTTCAATTCTTCTCTGTCTTTTGGGGAGGTTGTAGCTTCATCTAGTACAAACAAATCAATAATTATGACCAAAACATATACAAGAAATCTAAATACAAATACAATAGAAACTGTTGTAAGGATGCCAAGTTAAATTTGTTTTTAAAGCTATAAAAATATAATATAGCCAACTAATCAAATGATGCTGATAAAAAATAAGGCTGAAAGGAGGTAAAACCTTTTAGACCAACTGATCAATGGAATGCTTTAAGTCAAAATCTCAAATGAGGAAGGCATAACATTATGGAAGTAAGTCACAATTGATTTACTGTATGTAATTACAGCATTCCATTGATGTTCTTCTATACCAAAACTAGTACTTGATTTTAATTTTGAAATAAAATTCACTATTCAAATAATAATTATTTTGATTAATTTTATTTTAAAATTAAAATCAAGAACTAAATTGTCACATTTGTTTTGCAATTAGAGGACTGAAAATATGGTTCCCAGAAGACTAAAATTCCATGAACAAACCTTGTTCTTTCAACTTTTAGTATTGCTTTATAGTTAATTTTTTTCCAAAAGTAAAATCAAATATTAAAGTTGTTACATTTATTCGGCACCCAGAAGAATGAAAAAATATTGTCTTATCCATGAACAAACCTTGTTCTTTCAACCGTTAGCATTGCTCTATAGATATTTTTTTGTTTCAAAATTAAAATCAAATATTTATTGTTATATTTGGTCTCCACCTACAATACTGCAAAATATTGACTTTTCATTGAACAAACTTTGATTCTTTCAATGTTTAACAATCCTTTAAACTGATAGAGTTTTTCAAAGAACATTTTTCAGGTTTTTTAAAAAATTTTAAAAAGTGCCTTTCATTAAAGACAGCTTCTACTTTATGTGAAACTTTAATACAGATTTGTATATTTTTTAATTTAAAAAGGGTTTGCTGTTTTAGAACAGCAAAAGGTCTCTGACATTTGGAGAATTCGAACTAGTAAATATTTATACAGAATAATAGGTACTTCAGTAAAATCAAGTTTTTAAAATGTATTTTGAAAAAAATGTTTATATTTCAACAGATTAATCCAGAATTCAAATGATTTTAAACTAGTAAGTAATGGGAGATTTAAACATTATTACAATAAACATGGAAAAGTTTACTCACTGATCAAATGCAGAAACTTATAAATGAAATACAATTTTTTGCTTTAAACTTCTCTAAACCCAGAATACCTGTAAACTCTTCAATACCATTTTGTTGTGCACAAGTAATAGCGTTGCATAAAATGCTTATGCATGCACAAAAGAAGCATGCCTCATTGTTGAGATCAGCTCTGGAACATTCTAATTACAAAGTACAAAAGCTAGGTTAAATAGATACGCACACTATAACTACCAAAAATAAACAAAAGTATTATTACTGTTGGAATCAAGCTTGTACATCAAGGGATGCCTGTATTTCCATTTAGATTTGCAATATCTGTGCCACCTTACACTCCATTACACATGATAAATGAGAGTTGACTGTAATACAGTAAAAAGTAAATATATATATACATGTATTTTAAATATTACCACTTTTAGTCTGTATATTCCTAGCTTCATATACTGCAGCACTGCATCCTTTGCCAATTAACTGACCAAGCTCTAATGTTTCCAGTTTATACTCCTCATTTGGCCCAACAAGAGTACTTTTTGCTGCATAAACTCGGAACAAATCCTGCAATAAATATTGTAAAAAATGTAGAGTTACTCCAATTCAATGCTAGTACCACTCTCAAAATGCAAACACAAAACATATACACACACACACAAACACATAAAGTCCAAAACTAGTTTAAACCAATTCTTGAATTAAATGATTAATTTCAACCAGAATGTCAAGGTTTCTACCATCCAGAATTCACAAAAATAAGCTTATCCATTTTCTCATAATTTTATTAAAATCTTGAATGAATACTTTTAATTCTTGTCTTCGGATTCTTCTAATCAATTAAATATTTACTTATATGTCTATCAATAAATTAACTCCCTTAATAATAACTTCATATGAGCTTATTTATTCTAAAGCAACTAACTGTTGGAGTTCTTTCAATTAGTATTGCTATTACTAGTATTAGGGTAACGTGTACTTCATCATCCTTCATGTAAGCAAGTGGTGTTCCCAGCCCAAGGCTGCAAGAATTAGCATCCTCTGACTTCTTGCAATTGAGAACATTGTAGCTAAACATGTTAATCATCCTCTGACCTTGCGATTGAGTGCATTGTAGTTAAACTTGTTAACCATCCTCTGACCTCTTGAGATTGAGTGCATTGGAGCTAAACTCATTAATTTTCCTGACCTTGCATTGTAGCTAAACTCATTAAGACTAGATGAGCACTCTCTGAACTTGACTGGATCTACTCGAGTCAGTTCCAATCAAGTGATAGCTATGCATCAGCAATTAATCAGTACAATGGCCAGTGAAATACAGCATTAGATAAAATAGCCATTTGCAGTTTTTCCAGCAGATTGCTCTGACAAATCCATAGAGAACAGTCAAGCTTTTCCCCACATGAAAAAGCAAGGCAGTAAAATTGGAAATTGTAGTAAGACCTATGAACAGTTCTTTGATCCAAATCATGAACAAGTACTAATGAACGCTTGCAGTGTGGGAGAGTGTTCAGGCTTACATTTCTTTCTAATATTAAAACCTTAAAAACTAATAATTTTTTATTCACCATTTTACTGTATATTTTTTAATTCTATATTTTATATAGTGAATAATCAGATATGTATTTATGTATGTGTGTCTAATGTTTAAAGGCATGTGTCTGAAGTTAAAAGACTCTAGTGGCATGTCTATCTTGTATTCCAATGCCAGCAAGTGGAAAAGTAAGATTTTCTTCCCCTGCTTTGGAGGATGCCACTTATTTTGTTCATCCATCTGTCAGTATACTTTCCAAGTCAACTCTAAATGATGGTTTATAGGCTCAAATGAGGAACATCTTTGAAAATGTACATAAAAAGACACCAAATGATAATAATTAACAGAAAACCACAAATTATCTGTAATTCACAATTTAAATTAATTTTGCAACTTACATATTTATTTGTGAAAAAATTGTAAATTCTTAACTTTATCTTTTTTTTAGTGACAAATGACTTTTTCACTTTGTCTTGTAATTTGGTGACCTAGGGCTCTATTTATTGTAAATTTTGTCTGCTAGGGGTATGCGGGCTAGATTATACATTTACAAAGTTATAAATCTAGAGATGGATTATAAAATTAAATGAATGTAAAATGTACCTAACATATATCAGGTATTTATGAACATACTTTGTGTCACTCATCTTTTATTTTCCTTTTGAAACTAGTTGGTATGTATGTGACTGAGTGAAAGAGTTAAACTCTAGCAGTAAAAGAGGAAATAATCAAAGAAGGTTTAACCATCCTTCTTGTCTTTTCCTTAATTCATATTTTACACATCCATACAAAACAGTAATTCACTTATGAAACAAACTTTTCTCTGCAAAATACACATATTTATAGTGCTATTTCATATAGCAGAAAAAAATTGGCATACAAAGTGTGTACATACGGTGAATGTGCTCAGATATTAATCAAAATACCCAAATTCATTGAGTAAGCAAGTAAAATAAAGCAACTGAATATGTGTGTGTGTGTGTATATATATATATATATGTGTGTGCTGAACATATAACAATTAGAGTGACTTACTACTTTGCATATATCCTTTAAAGAGTCTCTAAAATTCTGGCAGAAGAAAGATGTCATCTGAGGCATTGTTCCATAATGACTTTGCAAATTTATTACACTTTAACAAAAAGTTTAAGTTAACATTTTAATGTTAATGTTTTTACTTCTTCTGAGCACTGGCTAATATACACAAGTTACAGCTTGTGCCACATGTTTTGGTCATCAAATATTCATTGTATTATACATTAAACAACAAACGCAAAAAAAAACTTAGATTAGATGCCACTATATGATCATTTTATTTCATTGAAACACTCTAAAATATACTGAATTTTGTTCATCTAATTGTCTACTAAGAGTTCAGACCTTCACCATCCATCATGGCAACAGTCACATTTGTTAATAGAATGAAACCTCAGGATTTTATTTTTTTTATTTATTAAAATAAATAAATAAAATATGTAAAGACCACTGATGCCAATTACTGAATTAGATAAAGCAAGTTTTCACAACAGTCACCATACTGATCATCCTAATTGGTCCTTACTGGCACTAACTGGCATCTTCTGACACTAACATAAGAAATTACATAATATAAAAATATAGCTGGCAGACTATTCACCAAATAATTAACCACTAAAATACCTTCCATATCTACAAAAAGATCATAACCATCTAATTGAAAATATACCTATATAGACTTGGTATGGCTGGATTTCAAATGAAATCTAAAAAATAATCATAATTAGAAATGTGAAGGTAAAGAAAATAAATAATTTGTTATGTTACTTTTAACAAGCAGTGTTTAGATCTTGGATTTTAATTTTATTATATTATTAATTTTACTAAGATTTTAATACAGTCTGTTACTAATCATAGTCAATGAATCAGTGTAGAATGGTGGCTAAAGAAAATGTCTAATGTGCTTATCTTCTAAAAATATCAAATAAAAAACATTAGAAAGCTGTTTATTTATGTAATGCATGAATAATAAGATAATCCAGCACAACACTTGAAACATACAATGAGTCAATCATGTTTTAACATTTGGTGCTAATATTTTCAAGGATTTTTTTTAATTTAGTGACTGAAAAATTAACTTTCTAAAGTTCACTATATGTGTATTGAATGCAAGATTTAGATTCATATAAAAAATAATTTATCGAAGTCCTGTAAAACATTTCTGTGTGCCTTCCTTCATAGTGAACGTTATAAATAAGTGCATTGTATGCAACTGGCAGTCAATCCTCTAGGAAATAAGCAAAATTCTGCACAAGACATTTAAGTAGATTCCATCATTTTATCAATACCAGCCAGAGTGGCCATCAAAATCTTGAGTTTGAAAAATCACATTCTCTAGTGACAACTGTACATACATTGAATAGACGTGTAAAACTAAAAGATGTGATTTTGACAAAGTACAAATAATCAATTTTAAATTATATTCAGCCCACATTAAAAATGTTATAAAGATAAAGAATAACTAATAAGTCCTGGATTATACTTCTGAGATGAATTATACTGTACTGCAAAATCTTATTTTAGCATTTGATTGAATCAATAACTAAGAAACAATATTTGAAAACAGTATAAACCAAATAATATTTATCTACAAAGTAACTTGCAAACTTAGTAAGATAATTTTCTTGAATTACTGTACTGTACACCTGACTATTGCTTTTAAGAAGAATTTTAATATTGTTTAATATTGAGTACTATTAATACTGCGATGAAATATAATGCAGCACAAGAGAAAAGTTTCACCTATAAATAACTAAAACACATGCCCTCTAAAAAATAATGAAACTGGACCCGAGTTCTGTTGATCAATATTCGTGGTGTGAGGCTATATGATGTCAATTTAACAAATTTATTTATGCTTGTTGTTTAAAAAAAATAATAAAAACATGTACAAGGGTACGAGAGCTGTCAGCAGAATGATGTTAAAGTGTGGATAATATGTATCTCAGAGTCAGACTATTGGCTACTTTTAATTTTATTTAAGCAATTTTCAATAAGATTATTTTTTAGTAATATAAAAATATAGACATTTTAGATTTTTACTGCACTCAAAGTTAAATTAATTTCAAAATTCACCCGAATTTCTGAACAAAATGCGTCGTCTGTTTGCCCTTTCTCAAGTGACACCCCAAGGGTCAATCCCACGAAAGCGAAAACGGGAATCCTTCTAGAACCACTGATCAAACGTATGGCCGCCTGTCTTCTTGCTTCAGACGCAGCTGTTTTTATCGCATTTTGAGGAAAAAGTCCCCCAATAAGCCTGACCT
Source organism: Sinotaia quadrata (assembly GCA_028829895.1). NCBI lineage: Eukaryota > Metazoa > Mollusca > Gastropoda > Architaenioglossa > Viviparidae > Sinotaia > Sinotaia quadrata. The sequence goes on from CM054179.1 coordinate 58,829,361, forward strand.
TCTTGGATGTCCTGTCGCCAACATGAATTGGTGTTGCACGAAGACTCCATGTTGATTTAGGAAGCTCTCTCTTAGCTACATCTCCTTTTCGGAGAACTGTCTGTAAAATTTTTTTGCCATTTATTAGAAGACGAGAAAATACATTGTCGGCTCTGGTTGTGGCCTGGGCCCACAAGGGGCCAACCACTTTAAACATATTTGCTGATAGTGCGAATACAGCGTTTAATCGTCGAAATGAAAGTTAATTGCAAGATCACTTTTGCTTTGTATAGAAGCGACTTTAGCGAGATAGCTTATAATTGCGTCATTTGTTTGTGTTGCATCCAGAGCTGGCAATTTCCAGCCAAGGCGGCCTCATCACTATAGGTTGTAAATATTATTTTATCATCTCTGAAGTATCTTTATAGTTTTAGCCATTATATTTATATTATATAATTATATAATTATTTGTAAATAAAAAGATAGATGTGAACACCATAATTTATTTTTTCGAAACTAACACGATTATCGGGGATGTACCTTTCAATAAGCGCCCTCCGCCCCCCCCCCCCCCAAAGAAGAACAACAAAGGTTAGAACAAGGAGTGTCCTTTGGTTAGATGTTTCCTGCTACATCATTTAGCCGAAACACTGCATCTGTTTCAATAGCAAAATCAAAATTGTATGACTTTAATTCAGTTCGTTCAAACTAAATAACTGATTGAAAAGCAGGAAACAATTATATAACGGTTTTATAAATATGTCTATAGACTGCCAGCCCTCGATAATAATTAGCTAGAACGGAGCTTGTCGTGGAGCGGCTTTCTTTTTTAAATATTTAATTAAACACCAACAACACCATAAACAACGTCACATATGAAACAACAACAACAGTGGTCCTGATTTGCATAAAATACATTTTCAGGGGTGATAATGTTAACTGAACTTTATGCTGCACCTTGAGAATCTTGCACAAATAAAACCTGCCCTGGACGGACGTTAAATCAGATAAAAACACTCATTGGTCTGATTCATATAATACAAAACTTAATATAAGTCTTCATTGTCGTATGTGACCCACTTAACATTGAACTATACATGCTTAATAATAATATTTAATATGATATGCTTATATTTAGGGCATATTTAAGTGTTCAAAGACGGGTTTTAAAAGTTAACCAGAACCCCAATAATCGTTCACCACCCTACAAAAAATCCTGCACCTATATCTGATGCTGTAAGTCCTCAATCACAGTCTTACACAATCATTTGTTAATGATTGTCACCCTGGTCTTTACCCATCATGGTCAGTGATTGAACTTTTGGGCATTCATTTAGTAATGATTGTCACCCTGGTCAGTGATTGAGCTTTCGGGCAATCATTTAGTAATGATTGTCACCTTGGTCTTTCTCCATCATGGTCAGTGATTAAGCTTCCAAACAGTCATTTAGTAATGATTGTCACCCTGGACTTTACCCATCATAGTCAGTGATTGAGCTTCCAGGCATCGTTAATAAAACGAATTAACAATGCATTGTGGGATACCTATAGTATACTACAATGAACAGAAAAAACTATTGACTAGTTAAGACTGGAATAATGAAAATTTAATAAAAAGTTATAACTTTTAGCAGAGACTAGCTTACTTCAGTAGCAATTTATATTCAAACGTTGTATAATAGATAACAAGCAATTTATTTAGTATGTGTAAAGTTGTGGAATTTGGTAGTGCTCATCTCAAATGAGTTCTGGTGAATAATTATGTATAAATAATTTAGTGTTCAAGTAAAGCATATACAAATTGCTGTACAATTATAAATGAAATAACTAATATTATATTGAATACTGTATATGTGATGGATCAGTTTCTAACAGTAATATTTTGCAAATTGAGTGAAATGAATGTAATAAAAACTACGGTAAAAATATGGATGATATGATTGTAATCCAGTTAAAATTTGTGTGAACTTTGATGCAAACATAACTGTTTGTTTGATGATGCATTAATTAACCTGGTACATAAATCTACAATTGCTGGACCCAAAATTATACATGTATATCTAGGTATATTCTTGATCATTTACCTTACAACAGTCATAAAAATAATGAGTTGTTTTGTTTTTCTTAAATGACCTATATCTCCGAGATAACAGACTTCAAGTTTGTTTTCAAAGAAGCTATTTATTTTTTATTTATCAGCAGAACACTGCTTCCTTTCAGTCATGGATTTGCTATAAATCTCATTTCATAGGCAAAGTATTTATGACAGAAACAATGAAGCAAGGATTCACTCCACTTTGTTATCACTCTTACATTTGATGTCATGTGTGCGAGGTCAGATCTCTATATTTAGAATTTCTTTAAGATCATGTGATTAGTGTGTTTTGGAGCTGCTTGAACAGAAGACAGCCAGAATAGCTGGTTTCTTTCAACTTTTAAAATATTTTTAATGTGTGGTTTATTCGATTGGTTACAGGGTTTCATATAAATTAGATTGATAAGGGTTTTAATAAAACAGTACTTACACTTTAATTATTGAATTTTTTTACACTATTAATCAGTTGTATGAATTTGGAAAGTTAATTTAATTTTTTGTTGTTGTTCTACTAACTGATTGACAATGACAAACCTAAATTTTAAAAATCTTTTTTTTTTGAAGAATTCAAGTCAATTTGAGGCAATGCTTCCAAAGTTCATGAACTTCAAAGGTTACTTCTTGTAAATAACAACTTTTTTTCAACAAGGTGGGGCACCCTGTATTTATGCTTTGTAGGTGCAGTAGTTTCTCAGACCAGCAGGACCTCTTGCTTGGCTATTTCATTCATCTGATCTGTCACCATTGGACCTTTTCTTGTGGGGGTCATGCCAAAGCTGTTGTGTATGCATCAAAACCTACTTCTGTGAATGATCTTAGGGCTAAGATAATAAATGCAACCCATTCAGTTACTGAAATTCAGCAGATGAATGTTTTCACAGAGTTAAAAAAATCAACTAGAACAATGAATCCACACATGATGAAAGTTATGTTGAAGTTTAAAAATAAAAATCAGATCGTTTTAAAATTTAAATTTCAAAAGATGCTTATTGTAAGTTTGCAATATTTATATATCTTAAGTTATTAAAGTTTAAAACTGCACAAGTGACACTCTCTCTTTCACTCTCTCTCTCTCTATATATATATATACATACACACACACATTTATATTATATTATATTATATTAATATATATACTGATCATACTTAGTTCATCCCTGAAATAAAATAATAATAATATGTACTGAGGAATAATTTATTTCAAATAATTTCAACATCTGAAAAATGCACAATATGGACTAGTGTTGCATTCCTTCTAGATCCATGTATAATTATGTTACTGTTAACAATAATAAATTAGTTTAAATGCACTGCAATTATTTTATATGAATTTTGCATCAAAATGAATAATGAAATAGTTAATTTAGAACATTTTATAAAAATAGAAATTAAGTAAACTTAATCTTAATGAAACTAAACAATGATTATGTCTGAATTTCCAAACAGCACCACAACAGAACAGTGCTTGATTATTAAATAATTAATGAATTTAAAAAATCTGTGAGATCTGTTTTGAAACTGAAAGTATATGATGTAGTATTGTACTTTATTCTGCCAATTGATTCCTTTTTCTACAAGCAATTTTACCAACTGAAAAAGAATAACCCGCCACAACTAATTACTACCCAAGTAAATGTAAATATCAACCTTTATGCCCCCTTGGTTATTCATTTAAGTAAATGTTAACCATCAATCTTTTAGTATGTTTTCTTCTTCAGTTAAAAAATGAAAACAAACAGTGTTGAATTTTTCAACTATTAACTTGGCACACATCAGGACTGACAAACTCAACACACATGATTTATTATGAAGCATTACTCTTGCTCTTGATAAGCATATAGAGGAATGTACTTCCACAAATTGAACTGTATGTCTTACATCATAATTCACCAACAAATTTAAGGCCTTGAAACATTCTCACATTTCTTTCTTTGTAGTGAATTTGCACACACTTGGTACAGAAAACCAGAACAAGTGCTTTTAACAAATACTAGTTTTTAATGAATTTAGTACTCTCTTGGGGGGTGGGGCCCAATAACTTAAAATAAAATTTATTTTTATTTTTGTGTGTGTGTCTCTGTTATGAATTAAGTCTTAGTGTCCCATGAGATTCTGTATCTCACATAAGAAATCAAAATATATCTCAGACACAATCATATTTAGCTTCAAGCAATGTAAAGTATTTTTACTAAAAAGTAAAATCCTGCAATTTAGTACTATCAAGCATAAATTGATTAAAATTTAATTATCCATTTGTCCAATTGATCAAATATATTTTAGAACTAGATCCAGAAAATTAATATTGAAATTAAGAAAAAACTAAATGATTAGTTAGAGAGATAGTGAGTTTTTATAAAGGGGAGGGCAGATAAGTTGCAGAAAAGGGAGTACTTAATATCAGGAAGTTCCAATAAAAGAAAGATTATACTGGCATATTTCGCTAAAAATAGTGAGCAGTTAAAAGGGATGCATGGCTTATGAATTAATAATGTCCTTAGGCTGTAAAAATCTTTGTGTAGTTTTTTTTTTAATTAAATTTTAATAAATTGCTGAATTAAGTCAATTCGTAGTTTATGATTGTTGAGTGGCCCATCTTTGTCATTAACTACAGTTCATTAATAAAAAATGGAAATATATATTATTTAGATCATACTTATAAGAAGAAATATATATATAGTGCAATTTCATTATACTGAACTTATTATTACATCATTTTAAAAAATTGGGTAGTTTGAACTTTCTGAAATGGATATATTGCCCTTGGATATATCGAACCATTTATGATAATTTCTTAAACTTTGATACCGAGATTGCACTGTAACTCTCAAACTTTCAAGGGAACTAATATTAATCTAAAAATAAAAATAAGATAAATGACTGCCAGATACAACTAAAAATATAATACAAACAGGTAATTTCATATCTTACCTAATTTCACTGCAAGTAAATTTAAGAAAAATGACTGCCCAGTTATGGCTAACAAATTAATACAATTAGGCAGATTTCATGTATGACCAATAATACAAGCAAACAAATTTAGAAAAAGAAAATCTGAGAGTTTTCTTTGCCTTAGTCAGGTATTATTTATTGTGGAGAAAACATTCCAATTGAATTGAATGATATGTATAAGAAGTAACAAATTCCTGGAATGCCTGCATAAAAGCTGCATTTAATTACTTACAGATCAAAAGCTACTATCAGCTTTGAAATAGTCTCTTCTGCATCAGTACACTGAGTCAATGTTTCCACTGTCTGAGGCATAAGAACTTTTTTTCTGCAAAGATGTTCAGAATGGTCATTGCATGACCTGAATGTTAGCAATGATCTTCATTATTATGAACAACCAAATGTTGCGTGGGGAAAAAGTAGGGCAGATATTCCAATTAAACTGTAGATTTTTGGTCCAAAACGTCTGGACAACTATCATTAAGCATCAGTGTCGCCAAGATGCAAGCTTAGGGAGGACAATGCTGACCACAAGGAAAATGTTCACTGTGAGTTCTTGAAAAAAATTCTTCACTGTGAGTTGTTTCTTGAACGGCAAAACAAGACATTGTTCACAGTGAGTTTCTTAAATAAGATAAAACAAGGCATTGTTCACACTGAGGTTCTTGAATAAGATCAAACATGGAATCAGCATTGCAACATCAAAATCTTAGTGACAGCATGTGAGGCTTTTGTGGGAAAAAACCTGCAAATAAGGCTTTTCTTAAGGCCTGCACATGACGCTTTTGCTGGAAAAGTCCTGCATGAGGCTTTTCTTGGAAAAGACCTCATATTGCTTGGGTATTGTGTCATGACAATGCTTCTAACAAGATGTGTTTGCTGTCCAGGAATTAGGGGACAAATATTTGCCAGATTTGATCCACAATGACTTTTGACTATTCCTAAAACTAAATATGGCTTGGAAGGGTCATAGAATTTCTGGCACTTGCAATGAATATGCAATGACTATCCAGAAGAGCATTCCTGAAGATGAATGCCAACTCATTATTTCTGAGCAAACACACTTCTTTCAAGTGCTGTGTAAGATGACTATATGGAAATAGTGAGAAAATCAAGCTCTGAGAAAGAATGCTACTTTAAAGTGCTGCGCAAGATGGCTACTTGAAGTTCTGAGCAAGATTTGACATTAACTATAGTCTGTAGGTACTTAAATCCAGCTTTTATTGGGGCATTCCAGGAACTTAACTGTCCAACTTATACCTGATGAAAAAACAAATGAGACTTTGAATAAAGTGCTGTTTGAGTCAATGGTGCCTAATATAGCAGGATTTTAACATAGATGATATGAAAAATTTAAATAATTCTTTTCAATTAGAATGAATAAAAAACCCAAGCATAACTCATACAAGAGGAATTTTTGTAATTTTTCTTTAACCTACTGACAAATAAACCACTATATCTTGCTCCCAATAATACAATTACTATCCATGAAACAACTAGGTATGTGATATCACAAACAAATGTTCTTAAAATTCCTCAAATGGGACTTTAAATATGTGACTGTTTCTCTTAACTGACATATACTGTAATTCTTTAAAATAAGGTTACTAACACAAAGCATAAGCAATAACTTCTTAGTAAAGTTGCATACAGTTAAAAATATTTTGTTCCCGTAGCTGATTTGAGTATGGTTAACTGGTTACTAAAATAGTTTAGATGAAAAACATCAGACCTTTTGAAATTTTATTAAGAAATTCGCTATTGGTAGTAAATGACGAGAAAGCAAAGAAAATGGATTTAAATCTGTTTACAGGAAAGTCTGATTTAAGTAATGGGCACCATTTTAAGATTAGATCCACCATTAATCATTACTGAAATTATAAATTACTAAACTTTATCTAATGTGTAAATCTATGTATACACTACCATAGATTAACTGTTTGTTTGCTTTATTTAGTCATGTTAATACTAAATTCAGATTTAAAGAAAAATATTTTATCAGACAATTAACATTTTCCATGTAAAAAAAATGTTTAATAGATATTTGATAATTTATTGATAAACAGTGAGTACTGTACAATTTTTATAATATATTTAAACAACAAAATGATTTATAATGGTGCAAGCAAAACATCTGATAACAAAATACAAGAGGAGGTATGGAATCATTTTGGATAATTTAAACAAAAAACAAAGGAGCTAGGGTGACTGGCTATGTTAAACAATCAGAACAAAAGTATATTTATCAACTAAATTTTACCTACTTTCACAAAGTACCATATCAAAAACACACTTCACACTACACTTTACACTACCTGTAAACTCCATTAATTTGAAGTTTGTGATGTTTATAATGTGAAGTTAGAAAATTAATAGTGCTGTAATATATAAAATATTTTCTTTTCTTTTCTGCTGTATTCTTCAAATAAATTATAAGGGTAAATTAACATAAACAAAAGTATCACTAGACTGCTCGGAGTGGGGGAATGCAATAACCCCCATAAGAATGCATTAATATACATGTATATAGCACTGATGTGTCTAATGAAGGCATGTCAGCTACAAAGTCTTCAACTTCATTTAGAAATGCCTGCATAGAGTGTGCTAGAAGACAAGGCCAAAATAAAATACATTAAAAAATTCTGAAATATATGTAGTACGAAATTTGTTATATACAATTTTTTTGTGTGATAGAATTTCTAATCCTGTTTTGACACTGATTTACACATGAGGCAGTGAACAATGTATTTAAAGACAATATACAACATCAAACATCATTCATTTCCCATGCTGCTCATTTTGTTAGCAGTAAATCAAAACAAATATTGCATTTTATACACTGATGATCTTGTTATTATTCATTCAAAACACTATTTCAAACACTGTTAACCTTCAAACTTTTAAATTAAAATATCACATTACATTCACTGCTAATTTTGTCATTTTCAATCAAAATAAAATTGCATTTTACTGCTGATCTTGTCAGCTTTACATCAAAACAAAACTGCATTTCACTGCTGATCTTCTGACTTAAGTAGATAAAGTATAAAATATTTTTGTGACTTACTGTGTAATTTGTTTAGTATAGAGACTAGACTGTAAGTGAATCACCACAAATATAATTTTTAAAAGTCTTGTGGAATTGAGATATTTTATATATTATAGTCAGATATCTAAATGTACCTCAAAACCAATCTTATTAATATATAAACTTTTGCATCACCCATCAATGTACTAGATAAAGAAAGCTCATATCTAAGATGATTTTTACAAAAGGTTAATAATGCTCTAAGTGTCATATGTATCCTAAAGAATGTGAAATGACTGATGTCAAGTTAAGCATGACATCATTATGAGTGATAAAAAATGACAAATGTCATCCGAAACAGCATTCTGAGTAATAGCCAATCATCATTTCAAGTGATGTCCAATGTTTATTCTCACCAAAATGGACACCTGAAACAGAATAGAAAAACTATATTTCTTTCTATACATTACAACAAACTAAAAAAATGACACCTGAAAGAGATAGAAAAGCTATATTTCTTTATATATATATTACAGCAAACTAAAAAAATGACATCTGAAACAGAATAAAAAACTATATTTCTCTCTATATATTACAGCATACTAAACAAAAACGAAACCTAAAACAAAATAGAAAAATTATATTTCTCTCTCTATATTATAGCAAACTAAAATAAATTACTCCTTTAACAGAATAGGAAAGCTATATTTCTCTCTATATTACAGCAAAAAAAATGACAAAATCCACAATATAAGCCACCCTCTGTTATTTGTGTTGCAGAAAAGAAAACGCCCTACCATCCAATGTAGCACTGACAAAGGTTTTCATGTGATGTGGCCTGCTGGATCAGGAGCTCAACTTGTCTGGACACAACAATGGGGTCTTCTGTATTGAAGTCACGACCTGTCAACTTGTCACGCACTCTGTTGATGATATTAATGGCCTTTTTGTTCATAACTTCTGAAGGAATATTGCCACTGCCCTCTGAGGAGAATTTAGAAAATCAGAAAACTGGTAATTTACACCAAAACAGAATAGATCTCAAAATTTTAAAAAAGTACTTTCAATAAATGTGATATTTTATAGAAATAATTGGCAATGATGAATACAACTTGATTGGTGGTATAACAGGCAGCATGCTGACTTGGCATGAGAGAGAGAACAGTGCCAGACTGGCAAATCACATGACAAACAACATGTGAAGTCAAATGAAAACAATAATGAGCTGACATTTCAGCTAAATAGCTTAATCAGGACAATACAGCTCAAAGATAATAAATAATGAAATTAATAAACTTACTGATGCATGAAAATCTTATCTGATTAGATGGCAGCTAATATTAAAAACTGTTAAAATAAGTCTTTATAGTAAGACCTGATATGTAACTATAAAAACAAGGATGTTGTAAAAATAATATTTAGTGATTAAATTCAAACTGTAATTATGCAAATTTCTAAGACTATTTATGCAAATTTAAAGTCTTCTAAAATTGTAATTATGCAAATTCAAAGTTTGTCATTAAGACTGCAAGTTTATGAATGAAACATGATTTCATGTCTTTCTTGAATTATCTTTAGAAATCTCTCATTTTCATCAGTTTTATATCTCCAATTCCATGAAAAGACTTCAATAAGCTAAAGTGTTGAGAATGTGGCTTGATAATTATAATCAGTGTATAGGTGAAAAATCAACTCTTGGAATTGTTTTGTAATGTATATCTTTAAGGAAGTGGTAGATAGTTTTATTTAGTACATATACTGTTTGGTTTGACCTATGCTCATGTGCAGACATTTTGCATGACAATCTTTATACATGAAGGAAGAAAATGAACAGAAAAGGTGTTATATATAACACTCTAACAAGCATACAATAGGATCTTAGTCAATACCATGGCATTCTTACATAACAGGCTTGTAGAGTAAAAGATTAAAAACAGTTACCTGATAGAGAGAGTAAATAAGAGCCAGATGATTATACTTGGTGACAATTTAATGAACAATATGGCTATGGTACAAGATTACAGACTGCAATCTGATTGGATGGATACCATCTCCAAAGAAAATCTTTATAAAAAGAACTAATCTTTGGCTTTATACCAATGTTTGTGCTAGTCAATAAAATAAAGCTCTAGTTTCTTGGACACTTTTGACACAGAGTGCTCTAGGCAATGGATTCTTAAACAAAAGGATGTGGGAGTTTTCCAATGGATGCACCCTTTCCTTAGTTTGGCACTGTCAAGCCTAGAACCCCAACCGTTAACAGTCAAGTGCTTAGAAATTCCATTATTCTTATATTTATTAATATTATTGTAGTGATTGCTGGTTCTTAGCAATCAGACATAAACAAAGCAAGGTTGTGGTAGTTGTGGTCAAATAAGGTCATATCACGACTTCATATCACTTAGAAAATTGTAGCATTAGGTTTGTTTTCATCTTAGGCAAACATGGCCAACCTGTATCAAGAATAATCTTGGCATTAACATAATAATGAGAATACAAGTTTAAAGTTCAAAGGTCAAACAAAAGAGATGTAATGTTCCTGGTGGTTGGTGCAACATGCATGCAATCCAGTGTCAATCACCTGTAGGTGGTTCGGGTCCTTCCATACCCATTTTTTTGCTTGCTGACTGGGAAGGTGTCTGGTCTACATTTTCTAGAAGATCACCCCCTGAAATCCAGAATGAAATAATTATTATTGTCACCATTGCTTAGGCATAAGGACGAAATACATTTCACAAAGAAAAGACTGTAATCTGGAGTATATCGTGTACTGGTGCAACAAATGATGATTCAACATAAATTTTTACTTAGGATTCCTTACAATTAAACATTTTTTGCGAAATAGTATGAAAAATATTGATCTACGTTTCACTACAATGTTAAAAATTAAACTTGTAAACAATTGTGACACAATGCCACCCTAGTTATTGATTACGATTAGTATTTAATCATCCTAAACTAATTACAAGTGATGAGAAACTTAATTTGCTATTAATAATTCTCCAGAGGACACCACTCGTCTCTCTCATCTGGTGGATATGCAGGCGCCGTAAATGTTTTCTCTCTTCCACAACATTACAGACAAACATTTACCATCACACAATATTTCCGTAGGTGGAAAACTTCTTACCAAAGGAGACAATAAATCCATCTTTTAATTTATATTTAGTGAGCCCCCATCTACCCACTATCTCTCCAACATATGGTTATCAATATGTGTAAGAAGGTCAATAAATTTAACAATAAATTTATTAAATCAACAATCAAATATACAACATATGAATAAAAATCAAAAGAGCCTTGACTTCACAACAATGTTTGATTAATGCTAGACAATCATTCAGTTTATCCTAGCATAGTTGTCAGCAGTCAATTAACAGATATATATATATTCAAGCTCATGGATATCATTCATCATAGTATGAGAGTGGAGTTTTAGAGAAATAATTAAAGTCAATTTATAAAAACTTTTCAATGATAGTGGCTGTCACGGGCACAATCATGTGGTTGTCACAAGTCTAATTCCAGTCATTTGTACATTACCCTGACACTGTTAAAGATCTACATTCCATGTACAAGTGACACACCAAAAGTTGATATGATTAGTATCAGAATGCATATACATACGACTAATGTCAAAGAGCATATACAAAGTGACTAGTGTCAAAATGCATGTATAAGTGACTAGTGTCAAAATGTGTGTATAGTGACTAGTGTCAAAATGCATGCACAATGGACTAGCGTAAGGGTGTTTATACAAGTAACTGAAATTAGATTATTGGTACAGCATAACATGATCAATTACTGTTTTAACATGTATCTTGATACTAACAAATATGGTTATTGGAAAACTATTATTTTATTCTGTGTAAATGGACTATAAATCACTTTTATTAATTTTAAAAAATGAAAACTTTTAATCCCCTCACCTCTATTTTCCCACACAACAATAAGCTAATAGTGCAGAAATTTGTAACAAACTTAATTTATAACATTTCATCATTTTAAATGAAGGTAGTAATTTAAATAAACTCCTTCACTGCTAGAGATGGACATTACGCAATTACTTCTTCCCCCAAATCTGAACTCTCCAGAGGACATGTGTTATAAATAAATAAGATTTCTTTTATGTTAGTTCACCTTGTCAAAACTTGTATAGCAATGTTGCTGAGTGACATTCCTCACACTGCTTTAAAACATTTTGAGAACATATGTGTTCTAAATACATAAGATTTTCTTTGTAAGGAGTTAATCTTATCAAAACTTGTACGGTAATGTTACTGAGTGACATTCCTCTCACTGCATTAAAACATTTAATTCAACATGACTATATTAAGACATCTGCAAGATTATTTTTAAGCTGACAATGACTCAAGAAAATAACTTTTGCCATTAAATCATGTTTGCAAAGAAAGGAATTTATAACCATAAAAAAATTACAACTTGGTATTCTGTGTGTGGATTTGTAATAACATCTATGCAAGTCCTATGTGACGTCGACTAGCCACCACCCCCTCTCTTCGAAGAGAAGGGTGGCAGCGACAATTAAATATATTTTATAGTACAAATAAGTTTTAATAATGAACTAATTTAAAATAAATAATCAAAAGAAAAACAAAACTTAAAAGTATCTTTTAAATATGTATCATTATTTGCTTTTTGAGATGTTTCTAAACTAAAACAATGGCTGGCAAATGGTATTATATTTTTAATAAAAGTTCAGATCCAAGCTGGAGGACAGTTGTTTCTTGACAACATTATCACAATTCTCATTATTCAACAGTTTTTCTTGTTCATTCATTCTTCACAGCCTCTTTCTTTATTAAAAAAATGGAGGAAAAAAAGACAGCTATGTTTATAATATTTTTTTAAAATATGCATATATAAGACTATGTATGTAGGTATAATCCATAGTTAAATAGAAATATAATGGCAAAATTTAATTCTAGAACACTACATCAATCAAATATTTTTTAGAGAATTTTACTATAACCATGAACAACATAACATATATCCCAATAGTAAAAAATTAGCAAAGTACAATACTTTCAGTTTAGTATCCACAAATAGAAAATTTTTAAGAAGCAGAAACTTCATTAAATTTTGTGAATTTCTAGCTTGTAAATTAAGTCAAACAATAATTTTTAATAAAAGCCACCCATGTGCCCCCCCCTCCCCCCCACCCACCCCCACCCCCCGCAAAAAAAATAAAAATAGAAAGAAAGAAGAAAGAAAACAGAAAAATAGTAAGAAGTCATATTCAGCAAAATGAAGACAATAATTCTGTCAACAAATAAAATGTTCTAGTAAGGAACTGAAAGACAAGACTGCTGCTTAATTCCACACTCCATTCTTACCGCCTTCTTGACTCTCTCCATATGATCCGGACCTTTCAGTCTTGGTTTTTGTTTTATTGACAGCTGAAAAGAGAAATTTAAAAAGAAAATCAGTTCACATACAATTTGTCTTTAAAAGTGCTCTAAATGCAAACATTTTTTTAAAATGGCTTAAAAAATATAATTCACCTAATGTAGCATATATCTTAAAAATATATCATTAACTGCAAATTAAAGACAAATGTTACAGACTGTCACAGTCTGATAAAAATGTCCGACTTGGTGACCTACTTGTCTTGTTTACTTCAATTTTGAAATTTGAAACCCTTGGCTCCTTTGTTCAAAGCTTCCTTTTTCGAGATGCTTCTAGAACAGGTCAAGATGTTATGTAACTTTAGGTCCATTGTCCAGATTCTCGAACCAACTACATACTTCGCGATCAGTCACGTGATACGCATTATGCTTTTCTATAAATGTGGGTACGCGCTTCCGTTCCCTTACTGCGAGAACACATTAGCTTTATCCAATTAGCTAACTCCGGTCATGAGGCAGCCGACAGCAGATGAGAACCAAGATACCTTCGACTTCTCATAAAAAGGTACCATTTTATCTGATAGTATTTTGCATATCTTGATTATAAATATGTATTTGTGCTATGTATTATATTAATTCCATATATGCTTGAGCATGGTCCAGAGAGATGGCTGAAAAACCTATAAGTTATGGAATATAAATTTATTGTAACTCTTTTTCCATTTGTAACTTTAATTTATATTGTTTTAATTCACTAAGAGCCAGAATGCCTGTGCTCGATATGAATTTCTCATGTAATTCAATTATTGCGTGTAATTTTAATTGTAAATTGTGAAGCGCTTTGTTGGTTTGAATTACCCCTTTTTGTATGAACATTAATTTAACGTTGTAACTATTTTATTGCTTCATACGTCATGCTGTTAAATGAAAACACGCGTGAGACGATTACATTTTTTCTAAATCTAATTGTAAAACGACGCGAGGTCGAAACTCTTATTCAGCGCATTTTAAACTGGGACATGCTTGAGTAGGAACGTGTTAAATTGAAATTACATTAGAACACGTTACTTCTCTAGGTCGGCCCTGGCTTTACTTTTGCCTTGCCTTGCTTTTTGCCTTGGGCTTTGGCTTCACCTTGCCTTGCCTTGTTCGTCTGATACTAACTGGTCTGAGCTCAAAGTGTGAGTTCATTTCTGAGGGTCCACGCCACTGAAGTTCAAGTTCACTAGCAACATAAAGGAACACCTTCCTAGATGCCACGTGCGTCGTCGCTGTAGTGAGACTGTGAAAAATAGACTGGCTGACTGAGTAAAGAGACCAGGCAGATACAGACAATCCAACTGAGTATTACTCAGTGTTTATGCAAGTATCGAAAAGAACAGTTGATTGGCAATTTGTTAGTTAACCGATAAAAGCATGTATGCGCAAAGAATCGAGAAATAGACTATTCGCGCTCGTATTTGATCATTGTTAACTTGTTAAACTTTATTAAATCTTATTTTCTTTGTTAAAACCTCTTAGTAGTCAATTTTTATGCATAATAGACCTATAGACTTCTTAGATTGAATGGGGGCGGATGAGCAGAATGTTGATAACGAATGCATATTAATTTAGAGGAATTTAACTGGTTTCAATCTAGCTAAAAGTTCGCAATTTATTAGTTTGTAAATTTGTCGTCTGACTACAAGACACACTTTTAATTAGTCAAATAGTAAATTGAGCAACCAGTCTGCATAGAATATGAGAGAAGGAATTAATTATATTTAAAATCCTTAATTATTCTAGGGCAGGGTCTATAAATAAATACTGGAAACGTAACACAGACAAATAATTATAAAAATTCATTTAGTTTCTAATGACTTGAAATTCACCTTCTACCAGGCGCCAATTGAGCAATGGGTCATACACAAAAGCTTCTAATACAGCCATTAGAGAATCTTTATTTTCTCGCAGCACTTCCATCACCTTCTGACAAGTCAGGCGATAAATGCCATCAATGCCTGTTGCCTGTTAAGAAGAGAATTTTGATAATATGACTTTTTCTAATATTCTAGTGCAGTTTCTTATAACAATATTTACAGAGCTGTGCATTAATACAACTAGCCCCCTGTAATGCCTATGCCACCCTATTATTATCATTTAATCATCCATAACTAATTGCAAGTGATGAGATTCTTAATTTATGTTTATTAATAATTCTCCAGAAGACACTACTTGTCTCTCACTTGGTTTGGTGTTTTCTCTCTTCCACATTAAAGACAAACATTTACTGTCACACAATATTTCCGTAGGTAGAAAACTTCTTAAAAGGAGACAATAAATCTATCTTTTAATCTATATTTAGCAAGCCCCAATCCACCTACCATCTCTCCAACATGGTCATCAATATGTGTAAGAAGGTCAATAAATTTATTAATCAACAATCAAATATAAAACATAAGAATATAATAAAAAGAGTGTTAACATTTACATAACTTCACAACAATGTTCAATTAATGCTAGACAATTGTTCAATTTATCCTAGTATAGACATCAGCAGTTGAATTTACACACATATATACAATCAAGTTCATCACAGAATGAGAGCAGAGTTTTAGAGAAATAATTAAAGTCAATGTACATAACTTTTTCAATGTTGGTGGCTGTCACTGACACTTGCTCACAATCATGCAGTTTACAACAAGTCACTGTTCACTCAAGCGCATTACAAGGAATGTTCAAAATAATCTTCATAAATTTTCAAGACCAAACTCGGGCCACAAATTTCTGGCTCTCAAACAGAATTCACAGGAATCAACTTACAGCAAACATTAACTGATAAGTTCGATGATAATGCTGGATGTACACACCAATGTGATCAAGTGTGACTGAAGCAAAAGGAAAGGTCTGAGAAAAAGCAAATTAAGACAGCACTAAATTTCTTGCATATTTCATCTCTAAAACTCCATTCTCTCCTACAAACATTCTCAACTTACAACTCCTGTAACAATTTCTTTATCCCAATACATACACAGCATAAGAAATATAGCAATGAACAAAATTCACAAGTATAATGTACAATGTAATCAAACTAGTGAACATGGAAATAATGGTTCAATTACATTAAGCATTCTCCAATTCAAATCATAGATCAATAGCAAACATTTATGAAATATTCTAAGTCCATTCTTTTTTTATCAGTCAGTTAACTTACCATAAGTAATGATCGCCTTTATCACCAGATGCGAGCTGTGTTCAAATCAAAGTGATTAGAATATAGGACTTTCTTCAACAAAGTATCTTTTGGTCCATCCCAATTGGATGAATTTGTTATGAACAAGTGTGAGACTGTTAGTCAGAAAACCTACTCATCCAGTTGGAACCAGTTCGGATTGCATCAGCAATTTCTAACATATTCTCCATCTGAGTTTTTTACTCCAGATCAAAAATATCATCATAAGCAGTGCCCATGATTGGGGCACGTTGACCTTGGCAACAAAGATATAACAATTAAGTTTACAAATAGGGATAGGCAAATTTACTCTGCTATACACACCCCTCCCTGAAATGTGTTATTCTAGTAAAAGTAATAATAATAATAATGGTATGTAATACATATAGCCTGATGTGAGAAGTCTAAAGTATAAATAATAACAATGTTAATAATAATGGTATATAGCACTAGAGCTTGGTGCCAGAAATCTAAATAACAATAGTATCACTAATAATGGTATATAATACACACATATAGTTTGGTGCTTGAAGTTTAAGTAATAATAACTATAGTTTATAATATAGGTATCTAGCTGTTAGAAGTCTATGGAATAATAATAATAATAATAATACAGTGCCTAAAGATAGCTTTACAACAATATACTGATGTATAGAATCAAATCAACACCCCATTAAAAAAAAACTAATGACTTACCTCCATTGCATTAATAAGCATACGTGTGAGACGAAATGGAATCTTCTCAGGGAATTTCTCACGGGTCATAGCCACCTCAAAACAGTCACCGAAGTCAATGTGAATTATTTTTCCACTGACACGATCCAGCATGAGATTAGAAGGGTGTCTGGAAAGAAAAATGTATTTATCATGCATGTTTCTCTCTCACACAAACAAACATGCAAGTATGCACAATCAATTATCTATCTATTTATTTGTCTATCCAGCTATAAAAGTTTTGTTAAAGAAGAGATATTAATAATCATGTGTTGCTTTGTCCTGATAAAAGTATTTGAAAAACATGTTTCAAAGTCACAATAAAATGAGCTGTTAGCAAATTGTTCTAGCATGTTACATTGCCCCCCAAACAGTGATTTTATATATTACATAGCAATTCTCCCCACTGATCATTGTTCTCCCTTATAAGTGCTAATACAAAATGGCTAGTTCAAATTCTGATCATATTTACAATCTGTATTGAATATTTGTTTTCAAAAAATGTGTGCAAGCTTGATGCATTTATGTTCTCAACAGTAAGTATTTTCCAACCACAACAGCTGCCTAATATCAGCCATTCTTCATAAAGCTGCATAACAATAACTGTTAAATGAATCTGTACCCAGGTCATAGACTGCACATATACTATATTTCTATACACACCTTTCTTTTAAATAAAATTTTGTAAGAACTTTTACAAGTTGTGACCTGCTTATGAGAAGTCAAAAAAGCCAGCTACCTTTTGTTAATTATTTTTAAATAGACCCATACATCTATTAGATGTACAAATTAGTTTAATTTGTCATCATATTAACTACTATACAGTGTGTTGTTGTTGACTTATGACCACAGTCGGTTCTGACAAAACGGTCATTAAATCGATATGGTCGTATGTCAGACTACCCTTTATTTTATATCATTTTCTACACATCTTATAAATGCACTGTCAAATATCAGTACATATTCGCGGTTAGATTGTAGTCATAAAGTCGATCAGTTGTAAGTCGCATAGGTCATTAGTCAGCAAGTAGCTGTATAAGATATTTTATTAAAATTAAGTTTTGAAACTGACTATAAATGCAATATATATTTTTCTAAATGCCATTTAGTCAGTTTAACTCATGTAAACATTATTATGTTGTGTGTACAAGAGTATGCGTAAATATCAGAATATTTGGTAAATTATGTGGTGTCTAGACATTATGTCCAACAAGAAGTAATTCTAGAATTTGTTGGTTTAAGGACCTCAAAGAATTGTTGTGATAGCAACGAATGGACATATTTATGACTTTTTGTTGTGAAGTCCTTAGCCTTGTTAAGCTTTGTTTTTACTACATCTTGAATAAGAACATCTCTATATTACGGTGGTTCATTCAAAAAGTCAGTGTAGCTTCATTTAGATCTAAGT
This sequence comes from Sinotaia quadrata, assembly GCA_028829895.1. Classification (NCBI taxonomy): domain Eukaryota; kingdom Metazoa; phylum Mollusca; class Gastropoda; order Architaenioglossa; family Viviparidae; genus Sinotaia; species Sinotaia quadrata. The sequence continues at coordinate 58,848,111 of CM054179.1, forward strand.
ATATTTCTAACTTGCCATTTGTGAGAATGATATATAATGTAAACAGTTAAAAATGAATGATGTTTAGATTGTGGTGTTGTTTGAAATGTGATGTTTATAACTATCAGAATGTACAGGATCACTTTTCCATTTCAATACATTTAGCTCCCAAAACATCATCATCTGAACAGAGTTGCTATAGACATAAAAACTGAAAATATGGAATACTGCTGTTAGTGTAGGAGTTTGGGATGATTGATAATCCAGGTATGAATGAGAATAATAAAATATTATTTTTCATAAGCTACCTCAAGTTACAAAAAACCAAAAAATTTATCGCTGACCTGTCTCCAAGTCCCAAAACATATCCCACCATAGACATAACAGCCAGAGAACGAGTGTAGTTGGTGCGTCGATCAAACCATTCCTGCATAGCCATAAACATTTTTATATACAATTATTCAGGTCTGCATATGTATTAATAACATAACAGAAGCCATTCTCAGAACAAACTTAAGTCTTAGATACAAGTGCCCAGGTCTGCACTGTATTAATAAAATGACAGAAACCACTCTCATACACAACACAACTGCCCAGGTCTGCCCTGTATTAATGTGAAAGATAATACTCTCATACACAACAGAACTGCCTAGGTCTGCATGTATTAATGACATGAAATAAACCATTTATGCAAGATTTTATGTCAGTTATGTAAACTATTAACACATAATGTGTTTAGAGATTATTGATATTTTATTGGATTTCATAATAAAATCTATATTCTGAAAACTGTGGTACATTTATTTACATTTTTTATATGGTATAATTGTGTAGAAATGAAATAAGACCTAAATCATTTTATTCAAAGCACCATGCAGAACTAAATACTTTAAGCAACAGACAGATAGCCTTGCAAAACAGTTATCAACTACTGACATACAATTGCATATGGCAAAAATGGGCAATTTAAATTTGTCTGGATTACAAGGAGTTTGGATTATGGGCCTGTGTTAACAAGGATGCACAATATTAAGACTATAATGTCTTAAAGTTAATTGTTGTAAATAAAAAATAACAGTCAACATTTACAAGTTAAGCTATTATAATAAAAAATTGGCCTACAAAGACATTTATTAATACTTATGCTCTAAATAAAGATAATTCCCCTAAATAATGTGCATATTATCACATCTATTTAAATAAACCATTTTAATCAATTCAAAATCTGTTTACTTGTTACTGTATGAAATGTGCTGTTATTTCTATAATTACCCCAGGTTTTTTGTTCATCAAATGTTTCACATTTTGATTTCTACACATCTCTCATTACTCAGTGAATGTGTATGTCTGTTACACTGACACATTTGTCTGTGAATCTCTCATTGTTTTGTTGTGGATCTCTGTGTGTGTGTGTGTGTGTGTGTGTGTGTGCATGTGTGCATGTGTGTGTGTGAATGATCCCTTTGCTCAGCAAAAGGGGAAAATCTATTCTACTGACAGTCTGCTATGGCATTTTTTGCTCTGACACATTTCTCTCTGACACTCTTTGCTGATTGAAAGGGGAACATATATTTTACTTACACATTCCTCTATAACACTTTTAGCTCAGTGAAAGGGGTACATCTATTCTACTGTACATTACAGCACTCTCATTGGTTTTGTTGGAAGTTAAATGTGTAGTGTGTTTATTGAGAGCTTTATGAATAAAGCACAATTTATAATTTGTGATTAATTTAATATGTTTTCATTCATTCTGTTAGACATCATCTATAGGACTGTTCTCTAAAATGATCTAATACAGATCCTTCAGAAACTTGAATCCCTCGTAATACTGCATTTTGTAAAAAAATTAGGGAAGAATCTGACATCATCAAATGAAAGTACAAGTATCCAAAAGAGAGTGTACACATTGGAATTAATGAAAGTGCAAGTATCCATAAAAAAGTGTACATTGTAAAATATCCATAACAAAGGATACATATTGGAAGGAATGTAATGAAAGTACAAATATCCATAACAAAGTGTACACACTGGAATGTAATGAAAGTGCAAGTATCCATAACAACATGTACATTTTGGAATGTAATGGAAGTGCATGTAATTGATAACAAAGTGTACATATTGGAATGGAATGTAATGAAGGTTGCATGGGTTAACAGATCATAACAGATCAAAATGTTCATATGGTCTTGTTTGAATGCAATGAATGCTGCTTAACAGATCATAGCAGATCAATGTGTACACATGTTTTTCTATGATTGTAATGAATGCTACAAGGATTAATAGATCACAACAGATCAAAGTGTACACATGATTTTTGTAGTATGTAATAAGTACTGCATGAATTAACAGATTATAACAGATTATATTACACTACATCAATTAATAAAATGGTAATGACTGAAATTGTAATTACAACTTCTTTATTTATTTGATATCAAGTTCTATGGTCTTGTATCAAAAACTTATAATTAACCACTACACAAATACTGGGCATAATAAAATGAATTCCAATTTTGGGAATGATTTTAAAATACTAATGTTATAACTGAATCATATTTTCCATAAATCATGGGATATGGCTGTGTGGGTATATTTTCATGTTAAATAAAGAAAACTGTTGTGTTCTGGAGATACCATTCTTTAGAAAATTGTTAAGTTCCATACTAAAAACTTAAACAATCATTATAATATGATGAATCTTGTCTGTTTACAGTCATTATAATGAGTCCTTTTGTCTACAGTCATTCTACGTAGAAGCAATAATAGCCTGTAAATGTACCACACATAACTGACTATAGTGAAATCTTATATTATGACCTAAAAATTATCATAACATATTCTGCATTCAAACTGGCTGAAAAGAACAAGAAGCTTGTTCAAACTTGTTCTAGCTGTGATTGTAACTTGCTTATCTCAAATTGCTAATTATAGCTGTCCTATTTTTAAACAAACAATAAACAGGCAAACAGAGGAAGACTAGTTCTACTGAATTTAAGCATATTACAATTTTGCTCATAACATTTGTAACATTACATTGCATGAAAAACAGCCACATTTGCTTAAAAATTACCCATGTTTTGCTGTAGAGATGGACTTTTGAGTGTTTACAATATTTTTACATAAGACAACAGAAATATTCACATGCACTGCTCAAGACATGATACAACTATACACACACACTGCTCAAGACATGAATGAGATCAGAAAGACCTCCGCCCAACTAGAGCTTAACAAAGAGATAATAACTTGTGCACTATTGTGCAGTGAACACTGAAGTGATGACTGGTTGTGCTGCTCTAAGAGTGATCCTAGCTACTGGGTTTGGGACTTTAGAAGTTTATACAAAAGTACAATAGCAGATCATGTAGCAAATAGCTACACTAATCAAGATGAAAATAGTGAACTCATAAGATCTTTGTATAATTCAAGTTTCAAATGAGTAAAAATAAGACAACTCACTTCAGAACTGGGACTCTTGTACCAGAGAATCTTGGCAAGATCATCCCCATGTGTGTGTGCCAAAGCAGTCTCAAATACTTCCACTTTTTGCATTAGGGTCAGGTGATCATAGTCTGGTGCCATCTGATGTGGAATATATTAGGTAATGTTGAATTACAAACAAACAAGTGTGTGTGTGCGTGCGCATGCGTGCGTGCGTGTGTGTGTTAGAATATATTTAGATTTTCAAGAAATTTCAAATAATAAAAAGCACAACAAGCATTTAAAGGAAGAAAAACAACAACAAAAACCCCAACACAACTCTTTTTTTTTTTTATCAGAACTTGTGAACTTCAGTTGTATTTCTGGTATTGCACCACCTTTCAGCTTCGAGTGGGTTCTCAGACAAGCAATTAAAAGCAACAAGTATGGTTTAAATTTGTTTAAAATTTGTAAAATATTGTGCCAGAAGAAGAGGAAGAGAAATATAAAAATGTGGAGGTAGAAATTTTTGGTTAATTCTGCCCAAAGTATGGCAGGTGACAAATGTCAACTGGTTAAGAATCTTTAGAATGCATAATTTGTAGTAAAAGAGACTTACTGAACAGTCAAACTTAGCCTATTAATTTTAAAATGTTTAGCAACTAAACATAAAATGTTATTTATTTCTTCAATTTGTATATTAAGTTTAAAAAATAATAGCATGCTACCTAAGCAGTTAGTTTTCTTTCATCATATTCTAACAGATTAATCTAAGATCAGAAAAACAGTCTGATTAACAAATGACAAGAAAATAAAACTTAGATTTTTCTTTTTGAAACTTTTATAATCATAAGGTATTCTGAACAAACAAAAAAATATGACAAAGTGCAACATGAAACAAAAAATTAAAAACTGTACATAAAATAAATCAGTTATTCCAAATTTAAAAATACAATCATCATATCTGTTCATATTTTGACTTCTGCAAGGGGTGATTTTAATGTGAAGATCATAATAGCACTTATAATGTAACAAATATACTGTCCTATAATAGCATTTTTATTTTTATATGTTTGTATTAATACATTTAAAATTAAGAGAATCACTACACAAAAATATAAACATTGACTAATTAAATTAAATTTGTAAATATGGCACAAAGATATTAGTTCCTCAGTGCATAAACAAACTAGTATATATTTGTACATATAGTCTTAACAATTATTTTAGCATTCTTTAAACCATTACTACATAGTCTTCTTCTGAATTTTTTATCAATGGAAATGGAAATTAAACCATTAAATGACCTAAAAATGTAAACAAACAATACTGTTATAAACTGTTTATGATACTTTGAGAGGCCATACATACACAGGAAGTGGAAATGTGGTAGCTTCCTGTTTGGACAAAATAACTCAAAAGTAACTTACTGAAAATTATTTTATAATTCATAAATGTTATTATCAGTTTATTACAATTAATTAAGGAACATACCAACCAATTAAAAAAATAAGAATCAGTTAAAACAATTGCCTCTTAAAATGCTTACATTGTTTTATTGCCTGGTAAAAAATATGCATTATGTCAATAAAATTGTTCAGTAAAGAATTTCCATTATACTGTCCAAGAAACTGCCTGGTAAAGAATTTGCATTAATTCTTTGAATAAAATTTCCTATTAGAGACTTATAATATTTTGTCAATAACAATGCCTGGTAAAATATATTGCATTATAGTTTACTGCACATATTTTCTGGCTCACATTAAAATAAATTAAATGAGGCAATAAAGTGATTAACAAAATACTGTTTGAAATATGCTGTTAGAAAACTGTAAGATAAAGATTTACCCTTAACATAAGACGATGCTCAATATTAAGGAGAATTTTCCTTTTGTCACGGAAGTCACGAATTAAGGAATGAAGTGTGTCACAATGGGGCACCCATCCAATCAGTCCAGAATTTGTTGAAAGAGGAATAGCAGCAAATCTTGTAATTCTGCAACATACAAATAATATATGGCCTGTGGTCCTTTATCATGTTGAACAATTTAGACAGATTTGTGACTTTTTAACACTAAACAAGATAATGTGATATATACAACAGTATAATAAAGGGTTACAGATCTTTTCCTGTCTTGTGCAGTATGATAAAGGATCATTGTATTGTTTAGTATGAATAATCATAGAGACCTGTCTGTCTTGTTCAATATTATAAATGATAGCAGGCACTTTGTGTATTTATCAATTTGATAAAGATCACAAACCTATCTGACTTGTTCAGTATTGTACATGATAATAGGTCTTGTAATATATTGTTTAGTATGATAAAGAATCACAAACCTTGTTCAGTAATATAAATGATCACAGGCCTTTTATTGGATCAAAGACCTGTCAATTTGATCAGTATGATTTTTTTTGGGAACAATTAAAATTTAAGAAAAACGAAACAACAGATATGAAGGATTACATGATTTTTTTGTCATAGATCCACGTGACCTAACAGTGAAATTGCTAATGTTCCAATGTCTGAACTGCTTTTATACTGTTGCACTGGCATCCTAGAATACAACAAGCATCAAGTTCATGGAGTATTTATGCATTCAGCTCTCGAATGTGGTAGTGATGGTCCATCACATACACAACTGCATATTAGTGTCACACGACACACACACACACACACACACACACACACACACACACACACACACACACACACACACACACAGAACTCTTATGTCAGTTGGTAGCCAAACCCAATGTAGATTATCAAACAACTTGTAATCCCAACTAAGCTGATCAATATAGTACAGGTTTACTAGTACACAAACACTCTGGTACTGAACACTGAGCTCTGTGAACACAATGAGGATTTCCCATATGTTTCTTCACTAATATCTCTCTAACTTAATAATTCTTACTAATTTCAGGAGGGGAGGGTAATCATTAAAATACAATTGCAAAAATTATAATAATCAATTTTCATTCATACAATAGAAAAAATACAATTTAAAATTATAACTTTCACTCTTTCACAGATGCCCAGTTTTTAGCTTCCCAAAAGGGTTTAAACTAGGATGTTAATTCTCTTGATTTCACAGTCTAGAGACTCCTGCCTACAAAGACACACCTTCTCTTGGGACAACTTGGCATGGAGTGAAGTTAATTGGCTCTTTTAGGAAGAATGTTGGCTTTAGCCATGCCTATTCCCCCTTGGTCACCTAACTCTTTAACCAGTTGAATGCAGCACACTTTTTCAAAACAGCTGATATATGCACTTGATCTAAAATCTCAATTCACTATTGTTGTTTCCTGCCCTTCCAGACACCATACTATGTGTCTGCTAAGCACTATCAATACGACTAATTCCAATCAACACTTTACCCATTCATACTTCACCATTTACAACTGACTCAACTACCAGGAAGAAAAAAACTTCCATTAAATAGACAACCTATGTGACAGAATATGAAATAAGTTTATATTCATATAACTCAAATGAATGTTATAAATGAAATCTCCATTCCAGTGTCCAACAATCTCATATGGCATGAGTTGACATTTGTTGCTTGGCAATAGCATACAAGGGTAAAGGCTGTTCCTAGGCTCTTGGCATGCAAACACTGACAGTCAGTGGTGTTGATAGTCATTTATGACTTTAGTCAGCAGGAAAAACAGTATGTGTAAGTGGGCTGGCAGTCTATTAAAAGGAATGACAATGACTTCAGTCAGCAAGACAAAGAGTATATGATGGGATGATAGTCTATTAGAAGGGTTGAGAACATCAATGACTTAAATCAAAAAGTCAAACAGTATGTGTAAGTGCACTGGCAGTCTATGAGAAGGGTTGAAAACATGAATGACTTCAGTCAGCAGGACAAAGAGTATGTGACAGTGGGATGATAGTCTATTAACATCAATGACTTCAGTCAACAGGTCAAACAGTATTTTTAAGTGGCAGGATATCTTTCAAAACAGTAGTACACATAGACCATACATACACAGGAACTGTGGTTCAAGGGTGCCAAGCAATAGCAATACTGTGATAGCATGTCAGCCAGAATGACATCTGCCAGTGAAGTCAATGTACAGTAGAAAGCCAGAGTGACATTTGCCAGTGAAGTCAATGTATAGCAGAAAGCCAGGAGCCAGGAAGTGTGATCTGCATACAAATCTGATACTAAACTTTCTTGCAATCTTTAAACTTTCACTAGGCAATCTTAGTATATACTCCAACACTATTCTAACTTCACTGATTCAAACACAACACAGCAATATTATGGGATATCTAGAGTATAGGCAACACAAAACAATGCCTACTATATACACCCATTTTCCTTCACTCTTAGTTAAAACTTGAAGATGCGTTCATAACTATAATGTAATGACAAATAAAAACATTGTTACAAGTTGGCTGGCAGCAGCAGCCAAATCTCACATTTAGGTATGACTATATAGTGGTATACATAAAAAAATACAATATAGATGATGAGGGAATAGCAAGTTAGCAAAAAACCAATTAGAGAAATCATAATTTTAAAAAATAGATCTGATAAGAAAAGAATAAAAACATAATGAATTGCAGGTTGAAACAATGCAATATGATTTTATTTCTAACATAAGTGAGAGAAATTAACACAAGAATAAAGACACTCACACACTGAGCACTAGCATTTCACACATGAAATTAGAACAGGGCTAAGCATAATAAGAACAGAAAATAAAAATGAAGTTGCTTTGCACAATTATGACAAAAGAGAAAAACCATTACTAATCTTTTTGGCAATTATTATTACTTAGTAATAATATGCAGATAGCCAGGATGTTAGCAAAGTTTCTTTATGCCAACAGCAATTTATTCATTTCTGCTTACAGGAAAGGTCATATGGTTCTCCTTGAGTACATTACACTTTTTTTTTATTATAATGTGAGTGATATCTTTTAGCAAGGCCAACTTCCATAATACAGTAGATTTCTTTAGATCTTAATGTGGATAATTATATTGTCTTATTAGGTAGTCCCACTCATTTTTTTCTACTTGATATTGTACAAATGTTTTATGCTCAAAATGTGTGTTCTGATGAAATAAGGTTGTACAGAAAAAATTATGATGATAGCTATAATACTTTTTGAGATATCACAAATTTAGTGTCGTTATTTGTGGTCAACTTTTTTTAGATGTAATGAATGTGTGATTTTACAAGTTTATTACAAGCAAGATATAAACCTCACTGAAAAACAATCTAATAATTCTAATAAACATAGTGACATACAAGAAGAAAAACCAGATATAATGCAAAATTTACTTTTCAGTTTATTATAAATTGCAAAAGAAAATGGGCTTTTGTTTCATAAAATTGCTCGCAAAACGCAACAAAAAGGAACATTCATGGCATCATAACATATGCAACTGATGCACAAAGTACATCCAAAATGCATATTATTAAATCATGTACCATATAGTTAATGCCTATTTTTTTCTAAAGGCATTGCAAAGAAAATGTGGAAATTATTGGATGCTGAAAATGACCATTTCAGCAAATTTTAACCAAAAAAAAGCATTAACGAAGTTTATTACAGAAAACGTAAACAAGCAAACGGTCGTATCTCTGAAACTATACATCATACAGAGTTGGTTCACATATCAAAATGATCAGTAAACTATACTTGATCAATATGTATAAAGATAATTTCTGTTTAATCACATATTAAGTTACATTTTTCATTTTATCATGCAATTTTTATTTACAAATAAAATTAAAACTGATAAATAGTCACATCTCTGAAAGTATACATCATATAGTTTTGGTTCACCTATTAAAATGATCAGCATGAAGTTATCTATTTATCTAAAGACAGAAAATTTATTTATAACCTTTTATCTGAATTAGTACTGTTTACACAATAGAAACTTTCATATTTAAAAAAAATCTTTAAAACTGTATACATGGTATTCTTTACGCATAATTCATAGATATAAAAACATGTTTGACATACTGCTCATCAGCTTCATAGAACATACCATAAAATATGTAATCGACATTTTAATAATGTGATATAAAATCTTCATGTTAACTTATTCTTAATTTATGTACCAACAAAAAAATTAAAAGATCGTGAAACCAAAACAAAGGCATAAGCCATACAATTTTTTAAATTAAGAGGATAACATTATGTTCAAATTCAAAACAAACAGGATAAAATTATTTAAAATATATGTATATAAAAGCATTCACTAAATAAATATCTTATTAGCATTATTGTAAATCCACTGCTTGAAAAGAACATTTCACAGACCCAAGTGTTTCGGTTGTTTACTATTTTTGCATCAAGAGTTATCTTTTCTTTTTTAAATTATCGTCGTAAGAAAACGATTTTTCTAAATAATAAGATAACCATCTTGACTAAAATTAACTAAATAAATAAAATAATATATTTAAATACGATCTGCGACTTCAAAATATATATTGCAAGGAAATAGCAATCAAACTTTCGCGATAGAGTGACGCACTGACTAACCTATTTTCAAACTACGGAATTGGTAGTGATAGTGAGGACAAAATGAATAATTCTGCTTTAAAAATAGAGATATGTTTACAAATAAACTAATCACAGAGTAAAGTAATCATTACTAAATGCTTACAAAAGATTTTACCGATAAGAGGTTTTAATTGTTCACATAAAATGTGAGAAAAATCAGCGGTAGCGTCAACGCGTGTTTCGCACGTGGAAGCCATGACTGAAACAGGATGCGTACTACGTGGTTTTCAATTAAGTGTATCTGGCAGGGGTCACCAATCAAGGGCTACAGCATATCATTAGAGAGATATTGAAATTCCGCAGAAAATGATATAAGTCAAACTATTTTGTGATAAATATTTCTTCCGAAAATTTTATCGTGAACTTTTTAGTTTGAAAATTTATTTGGTTATTCGTATTAAACAAAATTGAAATTTATATGATTGTAAAGAGTGATATGTCCTCTATTTAAAGGACCAATCACTTTTAGGGTTACAAAACGCTGCCAGTTTCAGAATCTTTTTTAAAATTGGTACCCGAAAACGTGAATTTTACTTTTTCGGCCGTGAGGCGACTTTTGACCCATTTTTCTTGCAACCCTAAGGTACTTTCGTCAAAGTTTATGGATACTATAATAAAATTCAGAAAAAAAACAACAAAACAGTTCGAAAGACAAAACATCGATCTTTATTTTCATATAAAAATGGTTAGTTGAGGTTTAATGTGAAGAAAACCACTCTGAGGTAAAGTTTAGCAAATTTGTGTGCGTTTGCGAGTTTTTGCCTGTAAAGCGGTGGCCGTGGGACTACCTAGTCTTATAGCAAAGTCACATCCCACATTACAGTAGATTTCTTTAGATCTTAATGTGAGTGATGTCATAGCAAGGTCACATCCCATAACACAGTAGACTTCTTTAGATCCTAATGTGGGTGGTATCTTATAGCAAGGTCACATCCCATAATAGACTTCTTTAGATCCTAATGTGGGTGATATCTTATAGCAAGGTCACATCCCATAATAGAGTAGACTTCTTTAGATTCTAATTGGGTGATGTCTTATAGCAAGGTCAGCTCCCATAATACAGTACAATATTAGACAATTAAAGGTTTGTCAGTTTGTAAAATGTGTACAAATGACTTGAAATTCTGTAGTGTACCCTAGAATATCTCAGTGATAAAAGCAAATTTACAGCTTTTTGTTTCATTTTTCAATTTAAAAATTCTCCTTTAAATGTCGTGGCCTTTTTACTCAAACCCATTTAATTTATATTGAGTTTATTTTTCTTGACTGTATTTTTGCTAGAGTGATGATAACAATCTAATCTGCACTGATTTTTATCACCAATGAACTTTGAAGCCTGTCATTCTGTTCTATCTTTGAAAACTTAACAAGCCACCAACTGTTCACTTTCAAAATGCAAAACCAGTTCTAAAGCACATTCTTTATACTGCATACATTAAAAACAGTAAAATCCGGTTTTAAAAAAAATTTTCATACTACTCACATTAAAACCAGTAAAATAAATTTTTTTAAAAAGTACATTTTCATACAATAAAATCCAGTTCTACAAAACATTCTTCAGCCTTTTCACAGAATAAATGGTTACCATTAGGAATTGATTTTGTCTCTGTACTTTATAAATCTTTAATCATGTAATCAGTTTTCCAGTGTTGAATTCTCTGCTAACCTTGTTAATCTTTTCTGACATAATCATTTTGATCAGAGTCCAAACTTTCAACATTTATAACACATAAATGCACATTTATAGATTCTAAAAGAAAATCTCAACAAATTTTAATCAATTTCACCTTTTCACTCCATGAAAGTTTTCTTCAGTTTTTGTTTAGACAAGATAACCTGGTGATTACCTTACTTAGTGCATAGGAAAAAAATCTTTTACGAAATAAATGTTTCCTTGACATTTTAATGAAAATAATTATGATCACATAAATTCATAATAAACTGACTCACGTGAGATTGCGGCGAAAAGTGTCTGCATTATTCCTTAGTAATGAATTAACAAGTCCAAAGAGTTGCATGACACGCTCATCTTGGCGCAAGTCTTCATGCCCCTTGAGCAGAAACTGGTACTCCTTGCCATTACTCCCTACAGTCCAAAATTAAACTATATAGAATTTGTGCAAGAAAAATATGTCTATTTATTTCTTTATTATTTTTATATTTCAAGTTAATTTACTTTAACAGATTCTAGTTCTAAAATTAAACTGTATAGAATTTGTGCAAGAAAAATATCTGTTTCTTTATTATTTTATATTTCAAGCTAATTTACCTTTAACAGATTCTAGTTCTAAAATTAAACTGTATAGAATTTAGAAATATGTGTCTATTTATTTCAAGCTAATTTACCTTTAACAGATTCTAGTTCTAAAATTACTTAAATATTTGGCATTATGATTTTGAAATAATAATCTCTGTACAAGCTATCTTCTTAATTTTTCAAAGACTATTAAAAAATATTTAAGAAATTTTACTTAAAAGACATATTTGTAAGATAAGAAAGTGTTTATCACTGACCAAAGATACTAAGTTTGCGAGGCCTTTGCTTGGAGGTGATGACCTGCAGTGAACTCTGAACTCTCTGGATGCGAATGACTGGTTGATTAGGTTCATAAGTCCCTGGCACAGCCAGTTCCAAATCCTGACATGCAAGTAGTTTGGGAGAAACATACTGAAGTTCCAGAGATGTCAACTGCAAAAGTTACAAAATTTTAAAAATATTTATTCTTACTTTAATGAGTTTTGTTTTTGAATTTTATATATATGCATTAGTAGTGTGCTCAAGAGTTTGTATTGTGATATTCTGTCTTGAAATAATATTGTAGTTACATATACAGCAGTCCTCAACATAAATGTGCTTCAGAAATAACATACATGGGTTAGGAGAAATGGACACAAATTTCCTACAGAAAATAGTGTATATGAATTTAGAGAAATGGACACAAATTGCCTACAGAAAATAGTGTATATGAATTTAGAGAAATGGACACAAATTGCTTAAAGAAAATAATGTATATGGATTTAGAGAAATGGACACAAATTGCCTACAGAAAATAGTGTATATGAATTTAGAGAAATGGACACAAATTGCCTATAGAAAATAGTACACATTGATTTAGAGAAATGGATACATATTGCCTAAAGAAAATAGTACACAGAGATTTAGAGAAATGGACACATATTGCCTAAAGAAAATAGTACACAGAGATTTAGAGAAATGGACACATATTGTCTACAGAAAATAGTACACACAGGTTTAGAGAAATGGACACAAATTGCCTACAGAAAATAATGTAGATGGAAACAGAGAAATGGACACAAATTGCCTACAGAAAATAATGTACATGGAAACAGAGAAATGGACACAAGTTGCCTATAAAAAAAAAATAGTACATATTTTCAAACATTAAAAAATTAATAAAATAAAAACTAAACAATATATTCTAAATCAGGCAACTGTTTTCGCTTTCTTATATAAAGGGCAATTTATATTCCAAATCTGAAGGCTGTAGGTTGATAAATATTGTTCTCCTTCTTGGCGTGTAGTAGTGTGGCCTTAAATCTAGCAAATTATTCAGTAATTAGACCTATTTTTAAAATAAGTGCTAAATATATATCACTCTACTATTCAAATTTCCTAAAATTATTAAAAGAAGAGTTATGAAGATTAAATAAAAAACTGGTAATGTCCATAAGTTTTATACAGTTTGAATATCTATAATTCTTAGGGTACTTGAAAATATATAATTCTTAACATAATTTGAAAGAGTACTATAATCACTGTTTATCAGCTTTATACACTATGAACATTTATAATTCTTAATGGTGTTTGAAAGTATACTACAATTTGTTCTTTACCAGCTTTGTAAATTTTTAATTCTATAATTCTTAAGAGTATTTGAAAGTATATTATAATTTACTGCTTATCAGCTTCAAACATCAAGCTACTGGATTCTGTATTTTTTACATCTGATATTTATCATTTTTATATCACTTTTAAAATTTACTTCAGCCATTTACTACTGTAAAAGTTGTAACTCTTCATATTATGATAACAAAAATAAAGCAAGCAAAAACCTGAGGCAGTTGTTTTGAGATACGTCGAAAAACATGATAATACAAATCCCATGCTTGAGTCAAGTCCTTAACATTGGAGGAACGCTGGTACTTTCGACACCATTCCTGTGCATCCATCAAATCACGTCCATAGGCCTGAGATGTAAGAGAATTATAAATAAAAATACAAAATGATGAAGAAATTAGGTGGTAGTGAACAAATCTTTAGTATAATGTTATGTAGAGATTCTCCTGTGGGATGAGATCCAGTACTCACAAATGTTCTCAATGAAAAGACGTCCTGAGTTGTGCCAGTATGAAATTTCTCAGTGTACAGAAAGCAAAATTAAAACACTGTTTAACTAGTCTGTCCATCTTACAAAGATATAATGTAATGCTTATATTTCCAAGTAATCCAATTCTTTCTTTTTCACAGTAAATTCTTATCTGACATTCTAAATAAAAATATTTTAATATTTAGAACTGAATTTAGTATTGTTATTGTAATGAATGATTTGTAATCTATTTGAGTTCAGTTTCATAAAGTATGATTGTATTAAATTTTATTCACTGAGGGAATGAGAATTTGATCTATCATATATATTTGATATTTTTGTTATGGCAAGTGAGTAAGACTCATTATTATCTTTTCTTAACAAATTGTTGATTTATCTTTAAACATATAAATATTCGTTGTTTTATACTGGACAGTAACATATACATAAGTCTAAAGGTGGGGGCACAGAAAATTTAGAAAGCCTATATAATTTTTTAGCTCACATCTTGAAGACTTAATTGTAGGGATTATATATATGATGGCTGATATATTAAATTGATTTGCAAGAGCAGAACTGATCACATATCAAGAGCTGAACAGATCAGATATTGATCCAATAACAACATATATTTAATAAAAAGATAATAGGTTTGCCCAAGATATACCCCTCCAGCATATATTACAGTTTGTCAAGGAATAAATGACTGTCACATAATGCATATGACAATTTTACATCTCAGTAAACACAAGATTTATTTTCACCTGATTGAAAGAAGTTTCCTTCAGTGTTTGTGGGCCTCGCTCAATCATGGCATGCAAAGGTTCTAGAGTCACAAACATTCCCTTGACATTGCGCTCACCAAAATAAAGCCGTGATGCTTCTTCTAATCCTTCATGCCATAACTCATGCCAAAGTATGGCCACTCGAATGAGTTCTTCAGAAACCTTAACCAAATTTCAATATGTAAATATCAGTAATTAACTGTTCAAATGAAATCTCTTTAAATAAAATATGTATAGAATACAAAGACTTTAAAAAAAAGTATATTTTAAAAAATATTTTATAACAAGCATCATTTTCATAAAGTAAACTTTTATTGATTAAATCAATAAAATAATAAAATTATTTCCTTGATGAGTTTACATTAAAGGGCACATTATACAACATCTATTTCAGAATGTATTCAAAATAAATTATTTGTAAACAAACAATCCAAATTTAAATGGAATTTGTCTTATCAAAATCAACATGCAAATGTGATGATTACACTGTTGCATCATATTCTTAAAAAGTCTTTTTATTTCCAAACAGATATGGTGACCAAATTAGATTATTTACTATATCTTTTTTCCAGCTGCATGAGCATTATTTACTTAAATATAAGCTATTTTGGAATGCTAAAGATTTATCTTATTTTAAATCAGTTTGTTGACTATTACAGATTTAGACCTTCACTTCTGTGTGCAAAGGAGAGTATTATATAAGAATGTAGGTAGAATGTGCAATGGAAAATAGCATATAGATTTCATAACTTTTCTCATGTCCCAACTAGACTGCCAGTTGAGTTCATCAACAAGTATGGAGGTTTCTGACATCATCTATACATGAAGGCTTATTATTGTTACCATAGTTAATGCTAATTTGAGAAGGAAACACATGTCATTCAATTTCAACTGAGTCATTTGGGTACATAATCATGGAGGGCAATGAATTTTAAAACTTGGAATAGTTTCAAATTTATGTAAGATTAATATAGTGCATGTACACACCTACTAATTTTTTCTAGTTATTTCCACAAGAATGCCTAAAGCAAGTGGTGAAATGGGGATGGAGGGGGGGAAGATATCAGCATTCTTGAGCTTAGTCAGATATATGCATTTAGACCAGATTGCATACAGTACTTTTACATTATGAAGAGGGGTGGAGGGTAGGGGATGGTGTATGATGATCACTGCATTCCTACTCTTTATTTAAAAAAAAGTTTTCTTTCTTCAACATTTTTCTTTATATAGGAAGTTAAGTGTAAATTTATTTAAATGTATTTATCATCCTGTTAATTTTTAATTTTATATTATGTATTACTAAAGTAATACACAAAACTTATACAATGACAGTAAAGAAAAAATGTTGCTAACATTTCGATTTTTATTTAATAAGAATATTTAGGTTTATTATAATTTTTAATTGAATTAATTGAATTGAATTAAAAATTATATAATACTTATTATTAGTTAATACAGATGATGGTGATGCTATTAATGATCTTAGAAACAAGAATAATAATGATATGATTGATGAATTTGAACTAAAAGGAATATTAAAGGTAGCACGTATTATGGCAATGATAAAGCTTCATCTGATGATAGTAAAATAAATGGAATATCAACAGTAGCATATATAGTGGTGGTGATGTTATAAAGCTTTGTTTGGTGATAGTATTATTAAAATAGAATATTAATGATAGCACGCATTATGATAATGAATTGATTAATGTCTGATGTCAGGTGATAAAACTAGAAGGAATATTAAAGGTAGCATATGTTATGGTGGTAAACTATTAATGACCAACTTGACTTAATTTACTATACATGTATATGTGTATTAGTAATTTTAGCAAAAAAATTTAATTAATAATTTTTAGTAAAAAAGATAAAAGCATGGAAAGAAATGTACTATGACAATGAAAGCATGAAAAACAGCTTTAAATGAGCACAGGGTAAGTAAAAAACAACAAGCCAGAATAATAATATGAAATAACAGACTGGGTAAGAGCTGTGGGAAGTAAAACATACACTCACCAACATAGCTTGCTGAACCAGATTAGAGTTACGTTCACACATACTCTTGAGGATTTTGTTAGCAGCTGCCTGACGTGCTGAAACATTGGACTTGGATGCTACTGTCAGAGGGTAAATCAGTGCCTGAAATGACAATTCTGTCATTATATGTCAGATGATATATCAGTGCCTGGAATAACAATTCTGTCATTACATATCAGATGATATAACACATTATATATTAGATGATATATAATTCCTGGAATAACACATTACATATCAGATGAAATATAAGTGCCTGGAATAACATTACATATCAGATTATGTATCAATGCCTGGATTAACACATTATGTCAGATGATATATAAGTGCCTGGAATAACACATTACTTATCAGATGATATATAAGTGCCTGGAATAACACATTACATATCAGATGATATATCAGTGCCTGGAATAGGAAAACTGAACACATCAGTATAATAATGCTGTTACTGCAGTGGGAAAACTGATCACAAACTGTTAATGTTATTCTTATTTATCAGCAGTTGTTATGAAAATGTTTATCTTTTAAGTCATGAAATTTCAGCATCTATTGAAAGAAATGAAACAATGCGATAATTTCTAAAATAATATTACGAGTGTTTAAGCAAATGACAAGTATATTTAGTCCACCACTGTCACAAAAATACTGGCGCTGTTAAGCCGGCCCGAGCCAAAGTTAGAGATACAAGGGGTGAGGTCTGTTTTGGCCTGCTCCGGTGTACCTCCAAGAAAAGCCCATGTGACATGTGCCAGTAATACATCATGTCAGGTTGTTACATAGACACACATGACATACACCATTGATGATTGGGTGGGGCCCAGTTTTATTATGTCATGCCAAGGAACGTTTTATTGGCTGTGTATGTTGTGAGCGAGTATCATGCAAGAGAACGAACAGACGAACGGTACAAAACAATACAAATACAAATTCTTTTGCCCCTCTCAAAAACTATGAATAACAAGGTAGTTGAAAGTGATTAAATCAGGTTGTTTATTTCCTGATTTAAAGGGGGCACTACTCTTTCGCACAGTGATTAGTCATACATTCAACTTTCCAATGTCATACACTCTGGGGGAAATAAGGGGAGATGAAAATGATAATATTCCAAAAATGTAAAATAAAAGTTAATCATATCATCAACAATTTGTACACAAAAATAGGCCTACATTAGCCATCATACATTGTATAGAAATACCCAAAATCAATAGTGAATTTCTATTCACAAAAATTATAGCAATAATAATAAATTTCTGATCAAAAAAGTACAATTCTATATTCCTATCCCTAACAGTTCTAGGTGTGCTAAGATTTTAAATGTTCTCATTCCTATCAGTTCTAGGTGCGCTTTTGCCTTTTAATTTTATTAACTACTCACAGTACTGTCAAAGTTCGAAGGTCAGTGACATAATCTCACGTGTCACTTATAAGGGATGTTTTGAAGAGGTGACGTAACTCATAGAGATGTTTTGGAGAGAAGATGATGCATCATAGCCTGGCTCATAAGATGCTTCGAAGTGAAGATGATGTAATCTGTTGCGTCACTCACAAGGGATGCTTGAGAAAATGTGATGAAAGATGGCACCTCGTAGCGTCGTTCATAAGAATTCTCTGAAGAGAGGTGATGATCACTGTTGTGTCACTCATAGAGGTGCTCCAAAGAGAAGATGACGCATCGCTCGTTTGGATGCTTTGTTGAGAAGATATAGAAGCCTCGTAGCGTCTTTATAGTAGGTGAAGATCTGCATGAATCTAGGCACCCTTTCAGATTATCGCAAGGGGAAAAATCTGATATTCAGTTGACCGTTGCCAACCTTGATAACTGTCGTTGTTTCTTGGTTGCCGTGACGACGGAAAACCCAACGACGTTTAGCATTATCGGATGATTCGTCTAGTGAAGTGTGTCATCGCATCCTATCAAAAGCAGGAATCCTTGTGTCCATTAAGGAAATGTAGGCGCTGTCCCTTCGACTGCGGAATAGAGAATTCAGACATAGCTCAGACAGGGGAGAACAAAACGCATACTTGAGCTGTCTGAACTGATTCACTCGCCAGGTAGTCATTAAGCAAATTACCTCAATGTTTAATACAAGGCGGTCGATGAGATGAAAGACGGGTGGAGAGAGATATTTCCAGCCCTCCTCAGTAAATCTCTGAGAATACGAGAATTTACTACATAATTGAAGATAATAGCTTCGAATATATGTTTCCCATGTTCATTAAACAAATAGAATCTTCTTTCTTCCTTCTAGCAAAAGACTGCATTCTTGGACAAAGTTGCTGTTACAAAAGCTTGATGTTACATGGAGAGAAATGCTTCCTTGTCTTCGTCCGATGGCCACACTCTATGACACGAGGTCATAACAGCGGGCATGTTTCTCAAAGTGTTCCCATAGCTGATGTTAAAACTCTCTCTCTCTCTCTCTCTCTCTCTCTCTCTCTCTCTCTCTCTCTCTCTCTCAGATTTAGTTGGTTGGTCCTCCTTATTTATACAATTTTGACAACTGTAGAACCTTCTAGAAGTCTTTAGTCTTGTGACTGGTTTTGTCCTTGAACGTCTATTTTCGTCATGCTGCGCGCTCTCTTGACCGATCACTTTTAATACGCATTGGCTTTCTTCTTCACTCTCTGTGGTCATTTCTAATACGCATTGGCTTTCTTCTTCTTAAACAACATTTGACCAGTCATGCGTAATTACTCTAATTCATTTAATATAAACATATAAAAACCCTTCTTAAATATATATATACACATGCGCATGAAATAATATACACATACTATGTCTTATCTAGATGAGATAGGTGGATAAACTAGTGTTTAGAAATTAAAAGTTATCTAAGCGTTAGGGTGAGGCATTACAAAAATTACCTCCCTTACTTTGCGTTTTGTTTACGTGGTACGTACATGATTTTAAGTGAAATAAAATATTAATTCTGAATCCCCCCATCCCTGTGACAACCACTAATACAGTTTAAATATGATCTATTTTGTTTTACTTTTAACGTTAACTGTCTGTTCTCTCCAAGAATACAGTTTAATTATGATCTAGTTTGTTTTATTTTTAATGTTAACTGTCTGTTCTCTCCACTAAAGAATACAGTTTAAATATGATCTATTTTGTTTTATTTTTAATGTTAATTGTCTGTTCTCTCCACTAAAGAATACAGTTTAATTATAACTATTTTTTGTTTATGGTGTTTACTGTTTTTTCAATGACTCTTTCTTTGTCTGTGTGTCATATCCTATCCTAGTTTTATTCCTTGTTAATTCTATTAATAATAGCATTACTAGGCATTTGTTAAGTCATTCATGTGTAATCTGAATGATTCAGTAACAATTGCTTTCTAAATGCTTCAAATAATAGCCTCAAATTGAAATTAAATCACTCTTAAATTATGACATTTAAAAATTACACTACTTGCTGAAACATGTCTTTTTATTTATTTAATAGTTGTTCACTTTCAACACTGCCTTCTGCCCCACCCCACTCCCACTTTTCAAATCTTGATCTTTACTAATTTTTTTAATGCACAAGCTTCTAATGAATGCCATTTATTTCCTTATAGCTTTTACATATCTTTACCACACAATTGTAAAGAAAACTTGCAGAATAGTTAGAGACGTTTTAGTAAAAATAATTTTATACCAAAAATGAGGAAGATGTATATTTCTTTTGACTTTTCCAGATGAATTACAGTAACTATCACTCCAAAGTCTTTGCAAAATCAAGTACGATTATATCATTTAGACATAATAAAAGGTAAATGAAAGATTACTAAACAATCAAGTACAATATTAGTTGTTTATACCATTCAGACATAACAAAAGGCAAATGAAAAACTATTGCAAGATAGCTTACAATGATTTGATTGTTATACTGTTCAGAGATATAAGAAAAGTAAATGAATGACTGTTGCACGATCAAGTACAATGTTTTTGGTTATTTGTATTGTTCACGCACAATTATATACAATGATAAGAGCTGTTTGTATTGTTTATGGACAAAATAACAGTTAATGAAAGACCATTACACAAGGGTGGTGGATAATTAACATATTGCCCATCTTCCAGCAAAATGTCACAGACCCAATGCTATAAACTCATCTCTTTCAAACTGTATTTGAAAACAGAAATTAATCTAGGCCTTTGACAAAATGGATATGCTAAATGTATGCTAAAGGTAACAAATTAGGAACTAGGTCCATTTCCAAAACAGAACAGGACAATTGTATTGGACAATTGTCCCAGCTAGAAAGTTCTAAATGCAGGATAATAGCTTGTATTGGACAATTGTCCCAGTTAGAGGGCTCTAAATAATCTGACCAATTTTTTGCCTGTCTGATAAAATACTAGCGCCATGACTATAGCATGCTTCCAGGAAGACTCAGTATCAGACAGATGTGAACGCAATTGGAGAAATTCTGACAAGTGGCAGTCTGAAAATCTGCATGTCTGGAGCCCTGGAGTGATTGCTGGTATGACATGCTTATTCCAGAAGGTGGATGTATAACTCTCTGCCTCATTTCTTGTGAAGGACGTTAATCCATTTTCATTCAGTTAGAGCAGGATCTCTGGAGCCAGTTGGCATACCAAACTCTAGCCCCAATATGGAGGAATGACCAAGCTCCTGAGAGTGATGTTGTGCTGACAAGGGCATTAAATAACAAGAGCTCCTCATTTCTTCAAGACACTGATGAGAGCTGAGTAGAGAGATTGTGACTCATGGTGCTAATCTCCTTTTGCAGACGAGATGGTGACCACCATTCTCTTTATATACTGAAACTCACCTGAGTTTCTACTACCCTAGCCAACTCAAGTCACATGAGTGATGAGTAGAAAGATTGTGACTCATGGTGCTAATCTCCTTTTGCAGACAAGATGGTGACCACCATTCTCTTTATATACTGAAACTCACCTGAGTTTCTACTACCCTAGCCAACTCAAGTCACATGAGTGCACCAAACTTCAAATAGGAGCAAAATCTGAATTCCTAGAATTCCAATTTTTGTCCAGCTTTCCATGTTGTAACTCTCAAAAAGATATTTTTTTTTCTGATGGCATAAAGAAATTCAAGCAAATCTTGTGCCAAATGCTTTGAAAAGCAAGGTGCTATTTTGAAAAATAACAAATGGTCTTAATTGCTATTACAATAAATTGTATAAACATCATACAAATAATGTGTGCATACATGCTTGTGTGTGTGTGTGTGTGTGTGTGTGTGTGTGTGTGTGTGTGTGTGAATGTGGAGATGAAAAAATATGTCAGAGGATATGCATATCACAAACTTGTGTGCATGCATCTATGCGTAAACTTGGTTAAAAAAATAAACTTTGATAAATAAATCAATGGCTGGTAAGGAAAAGATATAAAAAGTAACTGTTTATGTTTTAATTTTATATTATCTTCAAAAAATGTTCTTATTAAAAACAACAAATAACTTGCTGAAAAAAAAATAAATGTGTAAAATTCTTACTTTTAATAAACAGATATGTGACAGTCTGAAAATGTAATGTTCTCATCAGTAAAGTAATAAGTAAAACAATTCAGTGACAAACTACAGTGGTCAACTTATATATGTTTGTTTTCCTACCTGTGGATGAGCCTTGCCAATGTCCACAAGTAACTGATGTACCAGACGACCAACAAGGCTGCGTGGCGTGTCAATACGAGCAATAAGTTGTGGAATTACCTTTAAATTAAACAACAAATCTGAAAATATACAAACTATACAAAAACAAACTAAAATGAACATATAAAAATCACTATCAAGTATTAAATAATGCAATGATCTTTTCATAACATTTAATATACTAATATATAAACAGCAAGAAAATCAATTTTGTACATTTTAAATATTCACATTTTATTACTTTCAACTTATCAAAACATCCTGGCAAAATCTTTTTAAAATGTTTTTATTTTACTGTTTAAATTAATACAAAAATCAAAGTTCTTGTTTGTGCTTAAGACCCTATAGTCTGACGACACAAAATGACTCCAACTGTTCTAAGACATAATCTGATCAAGGTTGTTTCTTTGTTTGATAATTGTTAAGGAAAGCAAAAGCACAATACATTAGTGCAAAGCACAAATTTGTTTTGTAAAGTGTCAATATAAAGAAGTGGCTCTGGAGCCTCTTGTATCATCATCATTGATACTATAATGCTTATACAGCAAATCAACTACTATCAGAAACAGACCATTCACATTGCTGTTCCTTATCTTTTCATCCTAAAGATTCCTTGTCATTCTGGGGATTATGTGGAGTACTACCCCTTTTCTTGTCATTTTAGGAGTTATGATAATAGTGGTGAGCTCTTGTAGACCCTAAGTTATGTTGTCCTCCCGTAGTTGTAGATATAGGTGTATAATGGAAAAGTCACATTTTGCACAACCACAACACCACTCAGGTTGTTTTATAAATATCTATCTATTTTGATTAAATATTTTATATTTTCATATGAATGAACAGAAATAAAACCTGGTTAAATATTTAACATTTATATTAGCATGGGATCTGAGCTTCTGTGATGGAAAGTAAAAGAAAACAGTTTTTGAGTTTGGAAAGGTAAAACATTTTAAGACCATTTGCAGACGATACATATAAAATGAAAACTTCCATAATATATAGCAAATGAAAACAAATAACGTGTGCATGCACATCTGAGAAATCCCAAAATAAAATGATCAAAAGTAATGAAATAAACAATAAAACTACAAAAGAAAGTACTTACTTGTAACCAGTTGTCAATTTGAATGCTCTTGATTCCATCTGCCAAAGATTCATACACATCAGGCCACTGGCCATAGTCAAACCATAAGGTCAGCAACCTACAAAACAGATATAGGAAATTGCACTTTATCATGCAACTCTCTAAATAGTTGTGTGTGTGTGTGTGTGTGTGTGTGTGTGTGTGTGTGTGTGTGTGTGTGTGTGTGTGTGTGTGTGCGTGCGTGCGTGTGTGTGTGTGTGTGTGTGTGTTTATTCCATTATATTTTACACCAGGTAAAGTTAACAGTGAATAAGGATTGATATTTAGCCATCTCCATGTACTTGATGTGGCAGTCTTGTGCATTAATGAGCTTTGATTTATTTTAGACTTTAATAATGAAAAGACATTTTGTGGTTGACTTGTAATGATGAAATAACATTTTATGTAGACTTACAACAATGAAATAACATTTGTGCAGATGTCGAATTACTTCATTCAGTTTTCAAAACAACTGAAAATTGCTAATTATATATTTAAAAATAAGTACATTTCCATAATGTGGATGTTTTCACTTAGTTTTTAAAGCTTATAAAATTTGAGATATATTGTCTAGTTTGGCATTCCACAAGGCAATATGATACATTACTTAGGGGAAGGTAGTATGCTACTAAAAAGACCAATAACAGAAAATACCAATTAATGAAAAGGCATTTAAAACAAAAAGGTACATAATTATATAGTGAAAATCTTTTATAAACCTTTACAAATAAAATATTTTCAGTAATCAAAATTGTCTGTTTTCATTTTTAGGATGCCAAATCATTATTTCTGAGCTTTTTAATATTTTTAAAAGACACTTTTTTCAGCAGCAAAAGTAGCACTATCTTTTATGTGTCATGGTTTGTCACATTCATAAATTGATTTTATTTATATTTCTCTTTTGCAAATACAATTATTTTTCTTATTGCCATTTTTCATGTGGATTCATTTTTTTTTTTTTGGGGGGGGGGGGGTGATATTACTTTTGTTTTGTTTTTTATGTCTTTAAGTAGTTTGTAGAAAGACCTTTGGTGCTTTTGTGAAATTACTTTTGTTTATTATGTCTTCAAGTAGTTTGTAGAAAGACCTTCGGTGCTTTTGTGAAATTACTTTTGTTTTTTATGTCTTTAAGTAATTTGTAGAAAGATCTTTGATATTGTATTCATAATTAAAGTGCTTAGAGAATTATAAGATAAGCATTTTATTAAGTATTCTTAATTATTATTAAGCCTCTTTCCACGACTTCTGTTTGACTGTTGGTTGTGATCCAAGGTCTTGGAATCTTACCAAGATTCTTGGAGATCCAAAGTTTTATGAAGGCACTTCCTAGGAGTGCTGCTTTGAGTAGTGGGGCGAATCTGTTGTTTCCAGGTTTCAGATAACTTTTCAACTTCCCCAAGGCTCATATCATTACAGGTATCACTTCTACTTTTACATTTCAGAGTTTCTGAATTTCTACTTTGAGGTCTTGGTATTTTTCTACTTTTTCTCTTTCTTTTATGTTTCTATCACTAGGAACAGTGACATCAATGATTGTGGCTGTTCTGTTGAACTTATTGAGAACTACAATGTCTGGTCTTTATGCAGAAATCACTCGATCTGTTCTTATCTCGAAGTCCCACAGTATTTTGACTTCTTCTCTTTCGGTGATTGCATCTGGTTGGTGCATCCATGTTCTTTCTGGGGTATTTATGCCAGAGTTCTCACTCATATTTCTATGTATGTGGTTTGTCACTTCATTATGTGTCTTTAAGTGTATTCTGTTCCAGCCAGAACCTGACATCCAGATAGTATGTGCTCTGTTGTTTCATGCAGAGTACATTTGGAATCAATTGAGATTTTCATGATTTTCATTTTGTGTGATTTTGTGTTGAGTGCTTGATCTTGTGCAGCTGTTATGAGTGCTTCTGCTTGCAATCCTGCCTCTTTCAACCATTTGTATGTTGATTGTTTTGTTGATATTTCATCGGCTTGTCATGCATGTTTTGGCTCCTGGTATGTGCTAGTGATTGTTTTGTTGTTTTCTTCTGTTTCTTTGTCTGTGTCTGGAGGTTGGTACAGTCCAATCATCTTTACTGCTTCTATCAGTGGATCATCTTTGTTGTTGTTGTTGTCATCGTTCTTCTTCTTCTTATTATTATTATTATGACACATTTGGAGAACAATTATATATACTAGGAATTTTTAAATGTATTGTGGTTGCAAGTCAATAATTAAAAAATATTCAAACCATCAAATCTGTAGCTAAGAGATGAATTTTCCGTAAGTGAGCTTCTTAACTCTGAAAGAACTTATCAATGTAGAAGACAACAGAAATATGAAAATTTATATACAAATATCTCAAATGCTACTAATTATATTTTGTAAATCATGGATCTGGAAGAATAAGGTCAAGGCCACTCAATTCAGATAACTAATCAATGAAATGTGATATAATATATATATATATATGCATTAGTAGTGGAATAGTTTGTTAGAATGCCCTAATAGTGGAAAAGTTTGTTAGAATGCCCTAATAGTGGAAAAGTCAGTATATGTGTCCTAGTAGTAGGAAAGTCAGTATATATGCCGCACTCATGAACAGTCAATATGTATGCCCTGGCATTGTGAAAGTCAGTATGTATGTGCTAGTAGTGAAAAAGTCTGAATGTATGATCTACTAGTGGGAAAGTCAGTACATATGCCCTAGTAAGGTGAAAGTCAATATGCATGTTGTACTCTACTCACAAGTAGAACACAAAAGACACAGACTATATACATAACAGGCTGATAGACTCTTCAGGAGAAAAGTGAACCTAGAGTGCCCACTGGAGGTTGTACACTATTCACGAGTAGAACATTGTTAGATACATAACAGTAAAGATAAAGTGCCTGCTGGTAAGGTGAATGTTATACTCATTAACAGAAGACTGAAGACAAATCATATACATGACAGTCAGATCAACTGAACAGGAGAAAAGCAAAGGTAGAGTGCATTATGTTACCTTAATGTGTCTTGCAAGCTGTTCTCAGCAGATAAGGCAATGGAACGCACAAAACCATGAACAGAAGGCACACAGAACTTCTGCAGCTTAGCAGCATTCTGTAAACAATACAAGCATAAAAGAATAAAATCACATCATCTCTTGTATAAACAAAAAAATTATAATCTCAGATTAAATTATATTTCGAATCCTGATTTAAAGTTTGCCATAATATACAAATTAATACTTCAAACTAATATTTTAGAGTGCTGACTTCTGTAAGAAAAAAGTGTATAAACTATATTAAAATTTACCGATTCTGGTTTGGGTGTATTAGGATATGCATCTATGGTGAGCCGGGGTGTACCAACAGTGGAAAGATCAGCAGAGGATGGGCTGATACTAGGAGGAATAATTGCACCTTGCTCTTTGTAGAACAATACTGCTTCATAATTCATCAGTGCCCATGCATGCCATGCCTGGAAATATGTGATTTAGAATTCACAGTCTTACAGAATACAAAAGAATAATCTTGAGCTTAAAATTGAGCTTAAAGACAATGTAACTAAAAATCATCCTCACTCAAATACAGCTAAAAGCAATGTAACTAATTGTCATCTACAGTCAATTGTCAAATGGAGCTTAAAAACAATGTCTGGAGGAGTAAATTTGCCTATCCCTATTTCTAAACTTAATAATTATATATTGTTGCCAATAATGGTGCAAACGGGTACCCAGGTGCCCATTGTCGTGCTAATATCTGGGTAGTAAAATTGAGAGTGGGTACCTGTGGTAATGCGGCCGTTATGTCTATATGGCTACTGTGTGAAATAGAGTGTTTATGTAATGTCTGCATTGTACATATAAAGATCATAACTAATAGTAAGTCACTAGATGCATACCTTTGGCTACTTTGTGAAATGGAGTGCATGCTTAATGGTTAAGTAGCTTTGTTAGAGATTGCGAGTTGCGATGGAGATTATGCTAATTTTTGAACGGATACCCAGGTACCCATTCAAAATTTGGACAGGTACCCATGCAGCATTTTAGAAAATATTAACAGCCTTAGTTGCCAATATTAATGTGACCCAACCTTGGGCACTACTTATGATGATATTTTGTGGGTGCCAAGTTGGAGTAAACAATTCAGGCAGAGAATATGTTAGAATTTGCTGATGCAAATCCAAACCAGTTCCAAGTAGACAAGTAGTTTTTCTAACTAATAGTCTCACACTTGTTCATAACAACTTCATCCAATGGAGATGGACCAAAAATTATTTTGTTGAAGAAAGTCCTATATTCTAATCACTTTAATTTTGACATAACTTGAGTCTGGTCATGAAGATTTTAGCTTATGGTAAGTTAACTGACTGAAAGTGAAAGAATGGACTTAGAAATATTTTGTACATGCTTGCTACTGATCTATGATATGAATTGGAGAAGTGCTTATTTATTTGAACCATTACTTCTACGTTCACTAATTTGATTACATTGTACATTACACAAGTGAATTTTGATTGATGCCATATTTCTTATGCTGTGTGTGTACCAGGCTAATGAATGTTGTTGCAGGATTTGTAAGTTGAGAATGTATGTAGGGCAGAAAGGAGTTTAGAATTGAAATATGCCTGAAATTAAACGCTGCCTTAATTAAGACTTTTGCAGAAAGGAGCACACCTTTTTTTAGTTGTTTTGTATCTACTTCAGACTGCAGTGGCTACTGTACTCTACCGGATCATGGGTGGTGTGTATCCAACACTGTCGTCTAACTTATAAGTAAATGTTATTGCTGCAAGTTGAATTCTGTTCAAGAGCCAATATGGCGAAAATTGAGGCTTGAGTTTGGTCTTGAGAATTCATGAAAGTTTTCTGAACATTCCTCATGGTGTGCTGAGTAGCACACACAAAGTTCTGGACAATTCTTCACAGTGTGCTTTGTGAGTGCATTGAAGATTCTGGAACACTTATGTAACATACCTAGAAGGGGTACATTGTACTGTCATCAAATAAGAAATAAAGTGACTTGTTGCAAACCAAATGATTGTGAACACATTACTAGTGACAGCTACCATCATTGATGGTTATGTATACTGACAATAATTATCTCTCTAAAATTCCACTCTCATTTCTGTGATGAATTATATCTATGAACTTAATTATATATATGTTAATTTGACTGCTGATGTCTATGTTAGGATGAAGTGGATGAGTGTCTAGCGTTAATCAAATACTGTGGTCAAGTGATGTAAATGTCAACACTCTTTTGATTATATGCATATGTTGTATATTTGATTGTTGATTTAATAAATTTTTTATTAAGAAGTTTCCACCTGCAGAACATTATGCAACAATAGAACATCAACTATAACAAAACTAGAAAAAAAATTATTCTTATATTATTAACAAGAAGCTAACAAACTTACTGAAACAGCAGCAGGAAGAAAATGACTGTACTCAAACACAATATTACTGACTTAAACATAACCACTATAGTTACAAAGCAAGAAGCAGGAAGTTATTTGAATCTCTCTTTTTTCTTCAATATGCATCTTGTTTCTTGTCTTCTCTTGATGCAATGAGCTTGGTCAACATGATTATTCTCTGTGTGGTCACTTGAGTGGAATGATTACAAAATAAGCTCACCTTGTACAAGTTACTGTCATATTGAGTAGCTAAGTGATAATATTCCAAAATCTGGGGAATTGAACCCTCTGTGATGCCTTTCAATGCCTCTTCCCACTGTCCCAGTCGAAGGTAACATCTGCCAATAAATTAAAAAGTGTTATATTTCATTTATAGATTTTATTAAAATCTGGTTTTAGGGCCAAAATAGTGAGTTTATACAGTACTAGTGACCTAAAGAGCTCACTAAGATTCTTTTCAATCATGACTGAACTACTTACCTAGCCAAGAGCTCACTAAGATTCTTTGTCAAGTATGATTGAACTACTTACCTAGCCATGAGCTCACTCAAATCCTTCTTCAGCTGACTGTCTTCTGGACCCATAACCTGCAAGGACTTGGTCTGCAGCGTTTGGCGCACAAAGTGTTGCAAGAGATGGTATGTTTCTTTAGCCTCTGTCTGTGACTAAAAGTGTGAAAAACTTAATTGTTTATTATATTTTATTTTCAATGGAATAACTTCTCTATTGAAAGTAAAGTAAACAAATATATACTATTTAAAAAAAAGTTATTCTGGTTTTCAAAACAAAATATATGCTATATATTACAAAGTTCTTTGTTTATCCCTTTGTAAACAAGGCACCTAAAACGTTTTCCAATTTTTTGCATGTCTCTCATTCCTGACTTTATGGTACTTCAAAGAATACAAATTTTATAGCAAATTTTGACTTTCAAAATTCATTTTCCTATAATTTATATTGACAAACAACATGCAATGACTACAAAGCAAAATGTTTATATCTGCAAGATGCTAGTAAAAAGGCAAACAATATTTGTCATCTCTAGTGTAATTTTTGTGACCAAAATATGTCAATCCCAAATAGAAATTTACTGACATAATACTCACTCATGCATATCAAAGTTAGACTGAAACAGCAACACTAATTTGTAAGAAAGAATTCAAAATCATTATGGGCTGCCAACACACACACTAATTTAGTACAACAGAAACTTGCCAAAACTAATCTTATGAAAGAATTAAAATCATTTATGGGCTGCCAACACACACTAATTTAGTATAATATAAATATCTTAATATGTCCTTACTAAACTGCATAAAAAAAAAATCATGGGCTATCAACACCCATTAATTTAGTATAATAGAAATGTATCTATACTAACCTGCATTAAAAAAAATTCAAAACATGCGGACTGCCAAAACTCACTAATTTAGTACAATAGAAATTTATCCAAATTAACCTTAGGAAAAAATTAAAATCATATATGGACTTCAACACAAACTAATTTAATACATTAGAAATTTGTCCACTCTAGCCTGCATAAAAGAAATTCAAAAACATTTGGGCTGCCAACACACCACTAACTGAGTACAAAAGAAATGTGTGCACATTAAGTATGTGAAAGAATAAAAATCTTCCAAAACAACAGTATACACATTAAACTATATGAAAGAAAAAAGCCAGCATTCAATAAGCCATCAGTACTCAGTAAAATAGTACAATAGAAATTTGTCCACACTAACCTGCATGCTTACACGCTGTTTACACACATTCCATTTGTGTTTGAGGTAGGCATAAGTGATAGCTGGGTGTGTGTTTGGCAGCGGTGTGCCAGGTTTCTTTGAGGGGTCCAACCCTAAAAGAGTTACCAGTGTCTTCTGAGAAAGGGCCTGTCAAATAAAATTGAAATGTGCATCTTTGCAATGAAAAATAATAGAAACAAAAACAAACAAACAAAAAAGAAGTTGTAATTTTTACATCTAGATTAACTTTTATTTTGTTCTATTCTTTATTATATGATCATTTTATCTGTGCATGTGCATGTGTGCGTGCGTGTGTGCGTGTGCATCTTTAAAAAAAACAAAACAACCTTCTTATACAAACTTGAAGTGTTGGTGAAATACTTTGCAATTTAATTCGGACTATCAAAGAAAACAGTTAAAGAATGTGCTCTTCCCCTCTCTTCATTATTATAAATTATAAGTGTCTTAATTAAGGAAGAAAAGTGACACAAGTAAGTTTTCCTATTAATTTCCTTCCAATTAAAATAAATCTAATTTCATTATTTCCTGTGCAACTAAGTAAGATCATGCACACATTTATCTTGGGATAGTAGTGTTCTGCTTGAATGCTTACTAAACATTTCCTAATAAACTGTATGAATGCACTTTATTATTTAGAAATCAACTCAAAATCTTGGCCACAGCATTTCATAATTCCTTATATATAATCTTAATTAACTATCTATCAGCACAAGACAAAAGATTCTGTTCACTGCCGTTCATAATTCTCTGTGTATAATCTTTATTAATTACATATAAACTCAAGATCATGTTCACTGTATCTCCTAATTTTCTGCATATATTATTATAATCTTTATTAGCTAATATATCAATTCAAGATTGTGTTCACTGCATTATCTAATAAGCATGTGCTTATTAGGTAGACATTAACTCAAGATTTTGTTTACCTAGTAATCCCTGTGTATATTTTTTTATTAGGTAAACATCCACTCAAAATTGCATTCACTACATTTCCTAATAAACCCTATGTATGCTTTATATTCGGTAGAAAATCAACCCAACTCTGTTCATTGCATTTCCCAGTAAACCCTGTGAAATGTTTTATTAAGAAGACATCAACTCAAGATTTTGTTCACTCATTTCCTAGTAAAAACGAGTATGTTCTACATTAACTATATGCATACTTACTAAACTTGGTTCAAAAGATTTTTTTAATCAGTAGCGGACAGCGGGTGAACCCATTTATCCAAAATGGATATCTTGGAGTTCTGGATTAGAGTACTAAGAACTTTGGATATAACTAACTAAATACCATCATATTCTTTCAGAAATGGGACTTCATTTAAATCATTTTCAATCTTGTTGCTTTGTCAGGTTAGAAATAATTACTTTTTCAAGGCAACTTTACTTTTATCTAAATTATGAATGCATAAAAAAAAATGGCTACCAATCACATATATGCTGTTTCTGTCTTAAAAGGTGATTTAGAAAAATTTACAAAAGCAAAAGAATCAGATAAATAATCAGGCATATGATGAAGAATTACTGAAACAAAGATGACTGGAATCTCTTCCAAAATTCAACATTTATCAGAAAATGTAAGGCAGTTACAATCTGTGAAGATTGTAAAATGGCAGCCATGGGTTTCTGACTTAAGACCATCCAATCTTCAAATATGGATGATTTCAATGTAAGGTAGAGCTGTATTTTTATTCATATCGACAATTAAATCTGTAAGTGGTAGATCCTACATAAAATGCATTGACAAGTTTGAAAATATGAGTAAATTGCTGTACTGAAGAAATTTTAAATATTAAAATAAGTTCATTTAATATTACTCTGTTAAAATAAGTGATGGTAAAAAAAAAAAAAAAGAGTAAATTGCTCTACTGAAATAAGAAATTTTAAATATTAAAATAAATTCATTTAATATTATTCTGTTAAAAGAAAAGTAGTGACATGGTTTTAAAAAAAAGAATTATGTTGTCATTATACTAATTCAGCAATCATCCCTTGTATCGCCTAAAGACAATTTTTTTAACATTCATTATAAATTTTCATTGGTTTAGGACAAATAAGAGCTTTTTTTTTCACTGTTACGAGTAAAAATATTTCTTCACTCAAAAGTTTGTACTGTAGTTTTTTGTATCATCATCTAGACTACAATATCACACACAATTCAAACATATATTAATGTAATTATCATCCAGACCACTATATCACACACAATTCAAACATATATTAATGTAATTATCATCCAGACCACTATATCACACACAATTCAAACATATGTTAATGTAATTATCATCCAGACCACTATATCACACACAATTCAAACATATATTAATGTAATTATCATCTAGACCACAATATCACACACAGAATACAAACATATTAATGGAATCATATGTGTCACTCTACCACAGATTGGGTTGTAATGTCTCTAAGTTGAAATGAAGAAAACACTGAAAATAGCTGGAGGGAGGCTACAATATCAAATGTGATATTAAAACCAAAATGCTTCAAAATTACAAAAGAAAACACCATTTGAAGTTATCACTTGGAAACATGGTCCTTATTTTTTGTAAATTTAAGACATCTATAATAAATTGTGTTTTAGGGGAAGGAAAATTAAGTTCTGAGATATTTTTATTTATTTATTTATTGAAATGAAATCAAAGCAAGCTTGAAATACTGCAAAAAACTGCATGTTCAGATGCTTGGTTTTATTATTTCAATTTCACAAATAACACATTTTGTGGGAAAGGCAATGAACAGGAAATAACAACACTGCTATGAAATCTTATCTTTTTAGAGAAATACTTCAACTTATTAGTCTGCCATTCTTGCAACAGAGAATGGCATACTTGAGCCATATATGCATGTCTTAATAACACTGCTAAGAAATCATACTTTTATAGAAGAGAAATACTTCAACACCAGTATTCCACTCTTGCAGCAGAAATTAACAATCTTCAGCTATATATGCGTGTCTTAATAACACTGCTAAGAAATCATACTTTTATAGAAGAGAAATACTTCAACACCAGTATTCCACTCTTGCAGCAGAAATTAACAATCTTCAGCTATATATGCGTGTCTTAATAACACTGCTAAGAAATCATATGTGAAAAATAGTCAAAAAGTAACTTCAACTTACCAGTCTGCCACTCTTGCGGCAGAGACTAGCATACTTGAGCCACACATGCATATCTTCTGCTGGAGAAATGACAAGAGATCGTACCTGCAGGATGCGCTGCCAGTCCTCAACATTCCTTTGGCATCCCTGGTCACATTTAAATTATATAAATATTTCAATGAACATACATGCAACATGCTCAAATTTTACATTATGTGATTAGAAGATCATGACTTAATTTATGGAAAGCACTTCTGGCCTAGAGTGATTTCATGCTAAGATTTAGAATGAATAACTAATATTACTTCTGAGTATAGAAATAAATGTAACTTCATCAATTGCGTTTGTATCTGTCAAATGCTTGTTTTGAAACAAACCTTTTTAAAGCTTATCAATTTTAGACACCTATTTAATAATACATTTAAATAAATGAATTGACAAGCAAAGCAAATCTGACTGAAATTTGTCCTTTCATCAAAATTAACATGCAAATTTTTTAAGATAATGCAACTTTCAACCACTATTTCCATTTAAAAATAAGACATTTTGAGGAATATGATTCAGAAGTTTCTTCTTTAGGCTTTTAGCAGTTCATGATGATACAGAGGACATTGATTGGCAGACTTTGCCAGCCATGTGATACAGAGGACATTGATTGGCAGACTTTGCCAGCCATGTGATACAGAGGACATTGATTGGCAGACTTTGACAGCCATGTAATACAAAGGACATTGATTGGCAAATTGTCAGAGATAGTCTGCTCTAAATAATTAACTATTCTTGGGAATGGGAGAGATAAACTGTTTCTGTTGATCACACTTTGATTGATAACCCCTCACAATCATAACCTATTCCAGTCTGTCTACTCCTGTCCTGTGTATGCCTCGTCATATGATGGAAAAAAGATATTTTTGAAGAACACCAAGTTACTCCTTTCAGCTGTACACAGTATAGAAGAAGATTGGCAGAGAATAAGAATATGTAAATCTGGTAAGTATCCAGCAATAACTTAATATTCTTTAAAAAATAATATTTTCCAACATACAATCAGGCATATCCACTACAGGACTAGGTGAGGGGACTGAGATGGACTGTGTAAATCTGGTAAACACCCAGCAATAATTTAATGTTCTTAAAAAGAATTTTCCAACATACAATCAGGCATACACTCTAGTTTTATTATAATTCAATGTAACTTGTGATTCTGCCCAGCAAAGGTAAAGCAATCTTTAAAATGATTCTTCTTTCCGATTCATGATGTCTTTAAATCATGTGACTAAGTGAAGAAGATTTACTACAAAATGAGAAACACTATATTTGATAATTGCAACTAATTATTTTAAGTGTCCATAGAAATATAAAAGTATTGTGTATCTGAAATTAATCCTCTGAAAACAAAATATATGTGTGTGTGTATATATATATGTCTGTGTGTGCGTGCGTGTGTGTGTGTGCGTGTGCGTGTTTGTGTGTGTGTGTGTGTGTGTGTGTGTGTGTGTACTGGTCATGCTTTCAAAATGATTTAGAAAGCATATAAATCAAGCAAATCATGAAGGAATGTTTTGAATTTTCTTATCTAAATTTTTATTGGGATTTTTATTATTTTCTATAGTTTAAAAAACAATGAGTGTTAGTGGTCTTTGTTTATGTTGCTTTCATTTTTAAATTTCTTATTTCCGAAGATGTTCAGGATTGCAAAATACTGATGAAAGACAATGACCATGAAGAGCACTCAAGCTTGCTATTAGATAATCTAAATATAATTTTTAAATAATAAGAGTTGAATTATTATATGCAATAATTAAACTCTCAAGACCAAGAGCAATTTAAATATAGTCTGAAAATGATCAAAGTTGAAAATACTGAGACTTAGAACATGTGAGCTCTCAAGAATGATATTTAGTAATCTAAACAAATAGTTTTAAAATGATCAAAACTGAAATACTGAAATGAGATACAGAACTCAAGCCTGGGTGTAGAGGGAATAATACCCTCATGATGCACATATGGAATTGCTTTAGCAAAAGTCTAATGATTGTTGAAATGATGAGAAATCTACCTTATGTCTAAAGACAGTTTTAATGATGAAAATTGAGTCTTGGAATGATGAAAGACCTATCTTAGAACTTATGAAAACCTACTTTAATTCTACTGATACTTAAAATGATGAAAATCCTATTGAGTCTTGGAAAGATGAAAGACCTATCTTAGAACTTATGAAAACCTACTTTAATTCTACTGATACTTAAAATGATGAAAAAAAAACAACCTATCTTAGATCTAATGACAGTTGTAACATTGAAAGACCTACCTTAAGTTTAATGATTGCTGAAATCATGAAAATCCTACCTTAAAATTAATGACAGTTGAAATGATGAAGGATGTATCCTTCATAGATAACAAAAACTTGATTTTCTTAAAATCACATTTTGGGGGGTACCTATCTCAAATGTTCATAGCACTGACACTAATTGTTTGATTATCTAACTGTTTTCACCACTGATTTCAACGTTAAAAATACTACTAGAATATACTAATAACTCAAAATTGACCTGTTGGACATTAAGACTCATTCTTGGTGGAGATAACCTATATACATATCTAGTTAAGTTATTATAACAAAACAATTACCTTAAGCCTCTCCCACCACATATCTTTAATAGCTTGGCGTCGTTCTGGTACCAGTTTGTACTGAATGATCTCTTCCAGTTCTGATAACATCTGTACATTTACCATGACTGCATAAGCACGATTATAGCTCTCTCCTGCCATGGCAGTCAGATCAGTGTCAACTATTTCACGTGCTTTATCAATACACTGCAAGAAAGTCAATCTATATAATTTTAATCAATAAAATACAGCATTAAAAAAATAAGTGGTTACAAATTGAAATAGTTAATAATAATTTTTAAAATGTATTATTTTTTTCATATTTCATTAGAATGTACTTTACAAAGATAAACATGCAAATAAGGATGCCCCCCCCCCAACCACACCTTTAGGAATGTTAAGACATTTCTGCTTTAAATGTACAAGTATAAAACTGAAGATGACAATCTTACCTGTTGAGCCTGTTGAAAGTTGTCCATATGCAGTGCAAACACAGCCTGGTAAAAGGCTGCATCATAGCTTGTGCGAGGAATGAAACACATATATTCCTCCATGCTATCCCAGTGACCTGGATCAAAGTAAAAAAAAAATATTGCAATGTGCTTTTTATCAATCAGTTACCAAAGGCATACATGTAAAAACTGGAAACACTTTACAATTCATTTGCTTGACAAGTAATGTCTATTTATGTGCAAGTGTAATTCTGAACCAGTCAAATGCATTTGAATAGCATCAACTGATAACCCAATTAAAGGGAAACACATGAAGTGCAAGAAAGTTGCTAGTGCTTTTAGGCAAGTCCTACTGCTTGTGAGTAAATCTAAGTGAGCTCAGGTAAGTCTAGGTTGTCTTTGGTTTCCTGCTGCTCTTAGGCAAGTCATAGCACTCTTAGTTCTACAAACTTCTGTATGTCCTATGTTGGAAGAGATTTGGTATACTCCTATGTAGAAAGAATGTTTGTACACTCCTATTTAGGAACAACTGTGTTATGTTTGATGAACTTTTATATCCTCTTATTTAGGAAGAGGTTCTTCCTAAAGAAGTCCCATATATGCAGAGCATTTTGTATATTGTTAAATAGGAAGAACTTTCATATAGTCATTTGTAGGAAAAGTTTTTGTAAACTGCTATATAAGAAAAGCTTTTGTGCACTCTTGTGTAGGAGGAACTTTGCATACTCCTATTCAGAAAGAGCTTTTGTGCACTTGTTTGTAGAAAGAGCTTTTGTGCACTTGTTTGTAGAAAGAGCTTTTATATACTCTTATTCAGGAAGAGCTTTTATATACTCTTATTGAGGAAGAGCTTCAGTGTATTGCTATGGAGGAAATGTTTCAATAGCAGTGAGAAACTGTAGAGTAGCAGATCCCTTATTAAGAAAACTATATGTGACCTGTCACCACAAAAAGATACTTAAGTCGCGCAAGGCTAAGCCAAGAAAAACGGCAAAAACGAAGGTGGGGGTCTACATGGGTGAAATTGAGATTTTCATTTTAGCGTGTTCCCAAACCATCGAACAACAAATTACTAGCGTGTTGTTTTTCCTTAATTCGAACTAGAAATAGCTTTATTATTATTTTTTTGTGACCTACTGTCTAACTTCGAAGGAAAAATATGGCCCAAAAGTGCTATAATCTGATGATCGTAGACGGTAGAATCCCTGGCTGAACCTCATCATGTTGTATATCAGAATGCTCAGGAAAAAGCCTATTTTTATGCTGACGACACTGGTTATTTATAACGTCTAATCAGAATGTTTTATAAGGCTGTGCTTGGCGTAAACAAAGTGAAAAGCGTCAGCCAATCCGCAGACAGTTTATCAAAGCTTGCTATAAGTTACCAAGCATGCTCTCATAAAAAGACGGTCGCGATTGGTTGAAACGCACACAAGGGAGACAGTTTCGTCCTGTAATGCGTAATGTAAACATGGAGAAACGAATCGCTAATTTGTTGAATTCATGTAAAGAAAGCAACATCTTAGAAAAATAAAGCATTCAGATTAAAGATTTGATATCTGATTATTTTGCTAATGAGGATGTAGCTGATGGATTTTCATCTGAAAGTGACACAGACAGCGAATCGCGTGATCGAACAACGAAAAAGACGAAGCAGACGACAGCTGACGATAACTGACTGTACACTGAAGTGAAAGGTGTGCTATAATTACTGGATTATTTAAACGATATTTTTTTTAAGAATGTGAAAGTAATGCAGCTTTAATCTGTGATTTATTTAGTGGAGCTAGCATCAGATTTAGAAAGAGGTATCAATTCAATATTATGCCTTAATTTTAGAATATTCTGTGAGCCACAATAATCATTCTCGCATACAGAAATTCTAATCATTATGGCTTAAAAAGACTGTTGTCTGTAAATGATGTAACAATATATTTGTGTTTATAGTTATTACAGTGTTAGCTATTGTGTCTTCTTCAACTCTGATTGCAAATGAAGCAGATTAATATATGGTTGCTAAGGAAAAACCTCTCAGAAATGTGTTCAATCTTTGAGGCCGATTTTCTCAAAATGGCCGTCCGGACAGTAGTGCACTTCAAACAAACATAACTTTTCCATATTTTGTCCTACACTCTTTATTTTTATATCAACAGAAAGCCCTTTCAATTTTCTTTCTATTGATATATATATATCTCAATACCCCCAAAATCCGACTTAAGTATCTTTTTGTGGTGACAGGTCACATATGTTCTTAACATGATGAGGGAAAACCTAAGACTGGCAATATACTGGAAAAACCTCATTCTAGAACAGAAAACCCAAGAGGTGGGGACGAGACTATTCCAGTATTTTCTACCTCACCTGGGAAGGAAAGGACACATATCTTTTGCAATAGATTTGAAAAGACCAGATTTCAGAGATACCATCTGTACAAGCAAAGAATCTAAGATGGTAATATTAGGTGGGTGGGGATAATAGATGAACATGTGCTTAATGTTAAGTGGCTAAAATCCTTGGAAAATTACATTCCATCTTGGTACTTATTATTTTTTTAAAAGTCTTTCTATTTTTCTTCTCATTTTGGATAAAGTATAATTTTTAAATGGATATATAAATTATTTAATTCTTTAAAATTGCATATGTAAATAAAGATCATGCAAAAGCATAAATTAGGTAGCATTTAGAAAGTATGTACTACTAAGAGCATGTACTTTGATTTCCAATACTCTGTATTATATTCAAGGCAAACTAAGAAATATACAAGTCAGGGTGCACAGTGGAGAAGAGGGGGTAACTTGTATATCTGCTAGTAGATATGTATGTTTTATCAGCATCTTACTTCATAAGTCTTAAAAAAAACATACAAAACAAACAGTTTATAATAAAATATATGAATAAGATACTGCCATTTTATTTATTTTTATTTTTAAAAAACGTTACTAACCCAATCCCCAAGCTGCAGCTGCAGCCATACGTGCCATTTTTGTGCGAACTTCCTTGTCTGCAGACGACCACTTGTCCACAGCAATCTGATGCAAGGATCCCCTATCAAATAAACATCTCTATGTCATGATGCAAATAACTGCTTTACAGTAAACACTCTTATCATGATGCAGACAATATATAAAATAAACACTCAGGTCATGATGCAGACAACCCATATACAATGAACAATAATGTTGTGATGCAGACAATCCATAAACAATAAATATCCATGTCATGATGCAGACAACACATATACAATAAACATCCATGTCATGATGCAGACAACCCATATACAATAAACACTCATGTCATGATGCAGAGATCCCTGTAAAAAAAAATAAACACTCATGTCAATATGCATAGAATCCATTTGAAATAAACACTCATGCTATCTCAAAACAAAATGTTTTTCTCTTTTAAGAGCACAACACTGATCATGCACAATTAAAATCAGTAATTGTAACACAGCAAATAAGTTTATAATATACAGGGCACTATTATATAAATCAATTACACAGTAATGAAGTGACATTCAAAAACAATATATTATTACCATTCCCCCATTGCTTCAAGACACCTCAATCGACCCAGCATAAGACTTTCATCATCAGGGTTTTGCTCCAGCTTTTGCTCATAAGCCATCAATGCTTTGTCCCATTCATGTAACTTCTCATACCAGTTTTCTTGAATTTTCTAAAAATAAATATAATATAGTCTTACAAAATGATTTAAATAAACTAAAGCAAAATCAAGATCTGCTTGAATTAAAAAGCCTACATAAAGAATGAAGACAACAAAACAATAACAAAGCTTCCAAAACAATAAAAAAAACCTGACAAAAGTGACTGTCACATAATGACTTATGTATCCCACATCTACCCTCCTCTAAAAATAGACTACATGCAAACCTAATTCTAGAATGGCTGACCCTTATCCCTAGGCTAGAAAAATATAAATGGAAGTGCAGCTCAATTGCATACAAATGAATGTGCTAGAAATCTACCTATATAATTCGGTAGTCCAAATCAAAATGTAGAGGCGACACATGTTTGACTCCTGGCCTTAATAAGTTATAACCATACTATTAAAAATATTGCCAGTTATAAACACAGAAGGAAACCATCCTCTCTATGTATGTGTGTGTGTGTGTGTGTGTGTGTGTGTGTGTGTGTGTATATATATCATACGCCAAAAGAATTCTGACCAAAGCATGGCTGCTATTTTTCTCAAAACACACCACACACTTAGTAAGTGTAATTATTTTTCATTCAAACATGGGTTTAAGTCACATTAAATATAATACAATAGTGTGTTAGACAAAGAAATTATCTTTAATTTTACCCAAGTTACATCAACAAATAACTATTTTTTTTAACATTAACATTTTTAAGTCTTTAGCTTTGCTATAGAAAATCCTCCAAATTTGTGCACTAAATGATACTAATTCCTGAATAGTGATGTTGGGACTAAATAGGTATCTAGTGTGCACAAGAACTGACTACACAAAGTCTCATGCCTATAGAATATCTAGTTTACAAGAACTGACTACACAAAGTCTCATGCCTATAGAATACCTAGTTTACAAGAACTAATTACACAAAATTTCATGCCTATAGAATACCTAATTTACAAGAACTGACTACACAAAGTCTCATGCCTATAGAATACTTAGTTTACAAGAACTGACTACATAAAGTCTCATGCCTATAGAATACCTAGTTTACAAGAACTGACTACACAAAGTCTCATGCCTACAGAATACCTAGTTTACAAGAACTGATTACAGAAAGTCTCATGCCTATAGAATACCTAGTTTACAAGAACTGATTACAGAAAGTCTCATGCCTACAGAATACCTAGTTTACAAGAACTGACTACATAAACTCTCATGCCTGTAGAATACCTAGTTTACAAGAACTGCCCTTAAATAAAGTGACAAGTGACAGTGGGCCAGAGGACAGGGGTACACTGCAACACTAGTAGAGAGAAAAGATTATAGCCTAAAAACAAACATGCAGATGAGACATAGGAAAGAAATGCCTTCATGCTCAAGTGAACTCAGCTAGCATAAATACCATCAAATTCACTCTCGTCACTTCGATTTT
The DNA here is from genome assembly GCA_028829895.1 of Sinotaia quadrata. NCBI lineage: Eukaryota > Metazoa > Mollusca > Gastropoda > Architaenioglossa > Viviparidae > Sinotaia > Sinotaia quadrata. The sequence continues at coordinate 58,890,371 of CM054179.1, forward strand.
GTATCAAGTCCAGTCTTAGAGCTGAACCATTAGTTTATTGGAGAGAGACTGCAGGAATATTTTTCATGTATTTAGAACTACTGATTTTATGGTTGCTAATTAGTTTTTAAGAGATATTTTGTATTATGTCACATGTTCATAGTGGAAATGTTTGATCAGCATATATTTGAGTTTAACTATGATTGTATTTAGGCCAATGTTGTGTGAATGGGGCTAATGACATTTATTTAAGATAATGTAAGTTTTGAGAATGCTAGTGAAGGAAGGTGGAAATGTAGAAGTTTCTGATCAGAAAATTATTGAAATTGAAAGCGGAAAATTGCTTTAGTAAGCGGAAGATTAGCGGTAAGACCAAAAGATTCTTCCACTCAAAATGGAAGGAATGTAAGCCTGGTAGTGATCTGCAATCCTCCTCTTCTGATCTAAGTTGGTACACTAGTCCCAACATCAACTGTTACAATTTTTATGCATATTAATTAAATTATGTTTGAAGTAATAGTGGGTGGATGGGGGCTTGCTAATATACATCAATGAGAAGTTCCACCTGTGAGAAAGAAATTATGTGTTAGTAAAGGTCTATCTAAATGTATGTGAAGAAAATAGAGTTCTACAAATGCCAGTGGTTCTACCAAGTGGAAGAGAAGCAAGGGTGTCGTATTGGGTTTTCTTTTTAATAATATATAAATTAAGATTTCCAACCACTCGTGTCTAGTTTTGCATTATTAATTGACAGGACAATAATAATAATAATCATAACAAGCCTGGACATCATCACACAATCCATTTCAAGTGAGAGATGTAGTGTAAAACTATGATCCTTTCAGATAAGATATTTGGGCCTCTTTCCAGTCTGGAAATACTGGAATATAGTGTAACCAGTGACCAATTTAGCAGGTATCTGGGTCCATTTCCAATGAGGGATGAAAATGCTTGGATGCAAAGTAACCAATGATCAAATCAGACAAATATTCAAATATATGGTCAATTTCCAGTCCAGAATGTACATAATTTGTAAATGATTTCATGTCTGCAAACTCATTACATTTTGTATGACACTCCCAGACCTCTCTGCAGGGTCAGGGCCTCACAAGTACTTTAACTAAAAACTATCTTAACTTTAAGATATAAAATGTGTGTTATTTAAATAATACTGTTATATGTCGCTGATAAATCTCATTAATCACTAATAAAACTTATTTTCATATTTGAAATATGCCAAAGATCTCATTGCTCATAGTACATAGGCACCAATTTGTCAACAATAGCTCACTTCTCTTACAATCTTTCTGCCTGTATTCTTATTCTGTATTGATAGTAATAATGAAGTATTTGGGGTTTTTTACCACCCCAACGTCAAGCTAAAAATAACTTTGTCAAAATGGTTCAAATGCATGCCTTTGAAAAGATACAGATGTAACAACATATTTTGGTAACTTCTGCATTTTAGCAGTTATGCTAAACTTACAATTAGAGAGGGGATGCATAGGGTACTACTACATTAAAAGTTATTAACTTGTTAATATTGGCTTGTGTAGTATATCTTAAACATGTATCAGCTTAATCAGCAGATATTTGGGAGATGTACTGGGTAGCAGCTCTTTACACCATTACAAAATTAACTATATAGATATTGTAAACTTGTACCAGCTCTTTACACCATTACAAAATTAACTATATAGATATTGTAAACTTGTACCAGCACTAATTATAAACTGGATTCAAATTCAAGAACTTGATACCATAACTATTTATTCAACTTTATATTTATTTATGATTTTTATTTTTAAAATGCAAATATGAAATTTTTAGTTTCAATTGGTCACAAAGTACTACACATGTTTATGTAGAAACTAAAAAAAAATTAATTTCTGTTTTGGATCAGAAAAACATATCCCCCGACTTCTGTATGGGTCACAAAAATGTCAGACAATGGAGATGAAAATTGTTTTCCTTTCAGTATTACTATTAATGTATCATAGTATATTTTAGAAAAACATGAATGAACATTTTTAACCAAGCATTCCAAAGCACAAGGATTAGTATAAAATGCGAGTCTTATTATATTAGCTTCTTACCTATAAGTATACAAAGCTCATTTTGATTTAAAAGTGAAGGCTTTTATAAATTGTTATATTCTTAACAAACTGTCTATATTGACTGAGAATTCTATTCAGGTATTATAAACAACAACAAAAATAAACAATGTATCAAAAGTTAAATATATGTGTTCCCAAAGATACAAACTGCTATGGGTGTTTGTGTAAGTCATGAAGGAAACTGATGAAATTAGTCATGGATTTTGCCAAGTTTAGACATTCAATCATGATCAACATACAAATTCCATTGTTTCAAATTAGTATTATTTAAGTGCAAATTTACTGATTTTAAATTATGCCAGAATACGAGTGGAACTAAAGTTGATTCTCATGAATTATGGTTGAAGTGTACAGTCTTTTTGTAATGGGTACTTCAGCAGGCCCAGTCTATATTTCAACAACTCTTCACTTACCAAATCAGTGCGATGATGGTGCACAGCATATTCCAGGGCACCAGTAGCAGCTTCCGACTGCTGAAGTTTGTTGTTGATGCTGCCCAAAAACCAAACAAACATAATATTTCCTTTTAGTCTTTTATAATAATTGACATTTTTTTCACACTTCAAGGGATGTGGAATATTGGCTTTTATGAAACAAAATGTATCTAGGTTTCATCAGGTTTCAGTTGCAATGCTAGTTAATACAACACCAACCTAGTTAGTGGTTGTGATATTATTCTTATTTAATCATTGATAACTAATTACAAGTGATGAGAATCTTAATTTATGTTATTAATAATTCTCCAGAGAAGACACCACTCGTCTCTCTCACTTGGTGGATAAGCGGGCACTGTAAACATGTTCTCTCTTCCACAACATTAAAGACAAATATTTACTGTCACACAATACCTTACCAAAGGAGAAGATAGATACATCTTTTAATCTATATTTAGCTCGCCCTCATCCACCCACTATCTCTCCAACATATGGTTATCAATATATGTAAGAAGGTCAATAAATTTAACAATAAATTTATTAAATCAACAATCAAATATACAACATATGAATATAATCAAAAGAGCATTGACATTTACATCTCTTCACAACAATGTTCAATTAATGCTAGACAATCGTTCAGTTTATCCTAGCATAGACATCAGCAGTCAAGTTTACTTATATATAATCAAGTTCATAGACATAATTCATCATTGAAATGAGAGTGGAGTTTTAGAGAGATAATTATAGTCAATGTACATAACCTTTTCAATGAGGACAGATGTCACTGACACATAATCACATGGGTTTTTTACACAACTGTTCCAGAATCTTCAATGCGCTCACAAAGCGCACCAGAGAGAATTGTCCAGAACTTTACATGTGCTATCAAAGCACATCATGTAGAGTGTTCTAGAATCTTCATGTGCAATACTCAGTACATGGCAAGGAATGTTCAAGAAACTTTTGTGAATTCTTGAGACCAAACTCAAGCCTCAATTTTTGTTGTATTGGCTCTTGAACAGAACTCACAGGAATCAACTTACAGCAACATGTTTACTGATAAGTTTGATGACAATGCTGGATTGACACACCAATGTGATCTGGTAGAGTACACTAGTCACAGTAGTCTGATGTGGGCACAAGACTACGAAATAAAAAAGGTGCGCTCCTGTCAACAAAAGTCAAATTAAGGCAGTGCTAAATTTCAGGCATATTTCATCATCTAAACTCCTTTCTCCCTTACACACATTCTCAACTTACAAATCTTGTAATGATATTCATTAATCCAATACACATGCAGCATAAGAAATATATCATTCATCAAAATTCACAAGTATAATCAAATTAGTAAAATTAGATATAATGGTTCAATTACATAAAGCATTCTCCAATTCAAATCAGAGATCAATAGCAAACATGTATGAAATATTTCTAAATCCATTCTTTCTCTGTCAGCCAGTTAACTTACCATAAGCTAACAATCACCTTTATGACTCTGAGTTATGTCAAAATCAATGATTAGAATATAGGACTTTCTTCAACAAAATAATTTTCGGCCCATCCCCATTGGATGAAATTGTTATGAACAAGTGTGAAACTATTAGTCAGAAAAACTACTCATCTGCTTGGAACTGGTTTGGATTGCATCAGCAAATTCTAGCATATTCTTTACCTGAGTTGTTTACTCCAACTTTGACACTTAAAAATATCAGCATAAGAAGTGCCCAAGATTGGGTCATTTTAACATTTAATAATTTATATAACAATTCAGTTTAGAAAAAGGGATAGGCAAATTTACTCTGCCACAACAGGTGTTGTTGACAATGGTCTAATATCAACTAAAAGGCCATATGCTTTGAGACTTTCAGGAAACATTTTTGTTTTTATTTTTGGTATCATGGAACTAAAATGTTTAAATCCCTAGAAAGAAATGCACTAAATTAAGAATAGAAGAAATTTACAGAAATTAAACACACACACACACATGCACACACACACACATTTGTTCTTAAATACTTTTCTTTTTATGAATTGGGTTAACAAGTGAACTATTACTTATACTTTCCATTGGTCTGGTTCTGGTATGCACAGAGTGACCAGCAGGCTTGCTGCTACAATTTCTATATGGCATTATTTATATTCTGTAGCATTATGATTTTTTATGAACAAGATGTCTACAACACACTGTGTCCTAAGGGATCTCTGAAGAAAACAGTTTATGACAGGAAGAACTTGACTAAGAGTTACTCAGTTCTTTATCTGGCATATGAAATAACCTTCAGAATTTTTTAATTTTTATCACAAAAGCAAAAGAAAAGGGTTCAAAGAGTGCAATTAGCTGACACTTTTCCAGGGTATAATTAGCAAATTTGCCATTTTGACTCGGAAATTAAATTAAAGCATTCAGAACAAATTTATTTTAAAATTTGTTAGCACTTCCCTTACACTGTATATCTGCTGCTGGGCTGACTAATTTCATGACTGTTTCTCAGTTAAACAGGTGAGTATTTAATTTTATATGGTTTTATTCAGTGTTTATTTGATATATATATATAAATGTCTAAAATACAACAAAATAACTGATAAATCGGTGTTAACTTTTGCCTTTGTGATAATTCAAACTGTTTTAATATTTTTCATATTTTATGCGGGTAAAGATATTTGTTGAAAATTGACAATGAGGGACTGAAGCAACAAATATTTTGTTGTTCATCACAACCAAGGTGCTGTATGTGTAATCTGCCAAACTACAATAGCTGTAATGAAGAAATATAACATTAATCATCAATCAACTATTAACATTTTTTCTTAATAATGCCAATGAATCTAGTAAATGATTTATTTTAGTTAAAAATAGACTTCCTGATCTAGGCATCTGAGAAGGTTATTAACCCACTGCCTTGTGTCTGCGAATGACAATAGCTCAACTATGTTAAGATTCAGTCACAATGCTAGAGAAATTCAGATTAAACAATTCTTTCCCCTGGAATGGGATACATTTTGTAGTTAAACATTATCATCCTGACTTAAAATGCAATCGGAAATGCCTATAGACATACTCATAATGCTGGCCCAAACTTTTTTGAGCCCACATTTATCCAGTTTATCATTTTAGAGAAATGTGACCTTAAGAGACAACAAGTCAGCAGCTTTCCCTTGATTCTATCTCAGACATATGTCTAGTTTGGCTTCTGACCTTTTCTCTGGGCCATGTGGCAGTTGCTCATTCCAGTCCTTGGATTTTACAAGAAGATTTTTCATACATCTTACACATAAATGAAGTGGGTTTTTAACTAAGGCAGAAAAATCTACAATTCTCTTACTGTTATGTATATATCTGGTTATATGATTTTTAAAAAAGGTATTTTAAATTTAATAAATGGTATTCCTGAACTTCACTTAATTGATTTACAGACATATAGTCCTTTCTAATGTTCCTGCTACTTCTGGGCTTACCTCCCTGATGATATAACTCACAGGAAAAGAGAGGACAATTCTAAGCAAACTTTAATCATCACTGCATTCTAAGGCTCTAGGTGGGCCCTGTTTGATTATAAGTACATTATGGCTTCTATTAATAGGACATCTAATATGTTGGGAAAACATATTCTTGTACATTATAAAGAGGTAATATATAGTCACTGTAACCTGATCAGAGCTTCAAGGGCTTCAGCAGTTGGACCCCGATGAAATTGTTCTTCTTTATAATGCAAAGCCTTTGCATAAGCTCGACACTTCATGGCCCGTTCTCCTAGAAGACTGCTGTCTAGGGGCAAGGGACCCTGCAAAAGACATCACAAACATGAGTGTAGAAATTATATTTTTAAAAATTTAAGTTTCTATTACATATTTTTATTTAGAATTAACCTGCATGATAGTATTATTAAACAGTGAATGTTGATAAAATTGTTTGCTTTCTCTAGACCTGGAGTGAACAAATGATGTCATCATTCTGGAACTAAATTTTCAGACATGGCAGAACTATAATCTTTTACAACAAAATTTCTCTCCAATCAACATGGCTGAAAATTAATTATCAAATTTCTCTTCAACTCAAACTTGTATGATTATTATTTTTAATTTTTAATTTGCAAAATAATAAAAAACAAAAAAAAATTGAGGAGGAAGTTGAAAGAAAGCTACTAAACGGGTATTTATTTTTTATTTTCAAATGTGAATGAAGTGAGTGAAAGTGAAAGTTGGTTGAGCCATACAGCCAACAATAGTCTATAATCTTTTGAAAGAGTGTGGGACCAGTGAATCTGTCACTTGATATTGATAAGAGCAGCACTTTTTGTATTTTTTACTGTGGACATCATTAATTTGTCAGTGAGGAAAAAAATGATATGCCAAATGTATACAGGAAAAAATAGATAATCTTGCAGATCTATCTCTGACATTTAAAAAATTGAGAGACGTGCCAGTTGAGATAAAATCTTTATTTATTTTTATTTTATTTATTAATTTTAATGTTTCCAACAACAATGTAACATAAGCACAAATCAATTGACATTTTAATCTGAATGCAGATGCTTCTATTCTACTCTCAAATTAAACAATCATAATGATATCCATATATCTATAAAATAAAGTTTGAAACAATAGGTGCATAATGATGAAGCTAGATTGAATTGAATGTACATACTTGTGTCTCACTACTGTCATAAATAATCTGGAGTATGGGAGTAATTCTGAAAATTAACCACACATTCCAAGCTTAGCGATCTACAAGATAACTTGTTAATAATAGGCAAGCACTGTATTGCACAGAGAGGACAGTAAGCTGATGATGTCAGCCTCTCCTTCCAGAATTACCAACAAACGAAAAATAATTATGTTAGACCTATATTTGAGCCTGCTCATGACACTCAGTAAGAAAATGTTTCTAAAATTGTGTCTTGGGTTATATTTGTATTCATATTGCTTTGGCTTATGGTTTTTAGTAACTTTACTATTAAATATTATCTATAAATTTTCATGTTGTAAATAGCATTAATTAAAATCAATTTACAACCTTTATTTAAATTAAATTTACCGAACCAACCTGCAAAAAAATTTAAACCCCATTTTGGCTTTAGACAAAATTTATTGTGTTTGCCTTATGAGATTTTAAAATTTAGAAAAGGGAAAGAAAGAGATTAAGAATGGTAAGCTAATCTTACCTACCTGGATTATTTTTTTCAAGGTTGTACAAAAAATAATTTTGAGTTTTAAATAGGAAAAAAACTACTCTTACACATACCATATACCCTATATAAAAACCATGTCTCATTAGCATATTGTAGAGTAGAAATTTGTGATAAGACTTTCATGCCTACTTGGATAAGGTAACAAAAATGAAACAGGAAAATTTTTAAATAAAGAAACCTGAAATTTCCTCCTCCTACACTACTGACCTTGCATTACAGTTGATATCTTTTGTTAGAGAGAGGGAACCAAACAAAGAGAGTAGACTGATAGATTGGCCAAAAAAACCCAGATCCACACAGAAATAGCATTCACTACTCAGAAGAACAATGACAATTATTATTGGATTATATTATTCACTACTCAAAAGAGCAGTGATAATTATTATTGGATTATATCATTTACTACTCAGAAGAACAATGACAATTATTATTGGATTATATCATTTACTACTCAAAAGAACAATGACAATTATTATTGGATTATATCATTCACTACTCAAAAGAGCAGTGATAATTATTATTGGATTATATCATTTACTATTCAGAAGAACAATGACAATTATTATTGGATTATAATAATTCACTACTCAGAAGAACAATGACAATTATTATTGGATTATATCATTTACTACTCAGAAGAGAAATGACAATTACTATTGGATTATTATATCTACAAGATACTGAGTTGTAGAAACAATAATTTTTGGTTCCCTGAGACCTGAAAATTATTTGAAGAGTCTTTCCAGGGTAAAAAGGTAGAGGAAAGCTGCCTTAAAGATCTACAATCTATCCTGCTTTGAATAACCTGTATCAAGTACTTTAAAATTAATTTTTTTGCTTACATCAAAGCTCTATGATCTAACCTATTTTCACTGTATCTCTTTCAATTTTAAAGTGTACCTTTGGTCACATAAGACATCTATTATCAAGTACAATTGAAAAAAGTGTTACAACTGAACCTCTTTTGACCATTGGTATCAATTATTTTGGAAGTGAACCTTAGGTTACATTAGAAAACTATATTATGGCACATTCTGACCAAGTATAAACATCACCACACATTAAAATTGAGTTTTCAATCACAAACAACAATAATAAATATTCTGACCAAATTTTTGTCACAAGCATTAGAACTGAGTTTTTAGTCAATGAGAAACACAAACTAACATGTTCTGACCATAATTCTGTTAAATACATTAGAACTATAAGGCAATATATTTTAAACCCACATCTCCATTAATTACTAACACTCATCTGTACAATAGCATTATTAATATATATGTTTATGTTGTAACAGTTTAAAAATTAAATTTTGATGGACAGAGGCATCATTTAGTATAGGAATCTATGAAGTTCAAATATTTTGTAACCAGGTAAATGCAGAGTTAATAATTGTCTCCCATTATAAAGTGCAATTTGATACTGAAACCTATTAGTAAAATTGGCAAATCCTACAAATTATATTATTTTCATAAGAACATTATTGTGAATGAGTCCTTACTTTGTCACAATGCTCCATGAACTCAGCAAGATTCAACAATGTCTGCATGATCTCTGGTATTTCTTGAGAAACAAGAGCTTGTTCTAAATTTTGTGCTAATTCATCCTGTTTTGCCTCGGACATCTCTGTCCAGCATGACACAAAGGCTGCATTAAATAAGTCCCTGAAAAAAGAGAACAAAAAAACAACCAGTAATATAGCATATGTTTGTCATAATGTTTGAAGGCTGGGGCTTGTTTGAGCTTGATTCTGAATCTTGATGCAGTGAGAATATGTGTAATCCATACATAATATAATTGACATGCTTTTTAAATACTGAAAGTTACACAGATTAAAGAGATTTGGTATATATATATATTAATTCCTTTAAGTGAAACATATAACATTAACTCTTAACTGGGTGAAGCATATCTGAAAGAAAATCACAGTGCCAAGGAATGGAGAGAATTCAGAGAGAAAGCAGAATACAAACCTGGCAAGTGGATTATAGGTCTGAGCAAGAGCCCAGCATGATCGAAGTGCTGGGGATGGAGTCTCCTTCAGAAGTTCAATACTGAGTTTTCGAAGCCATTCAATCCAGTCCTCCTTGGAAACACTTCGGCCAGCACTCAGTGACTAACAAAATGAACACCCATTACACATAATAAAGCTGAAAATTATGTTGGTGTGTGAGTATATATATATATATATATATATATACGTCACATGTATGTTGGATTACACATGGTGCAGAAAATTTGAGACAAGAACATAACAGGAAGATGTGAATATTTTTAATCCAGAAACCAGCAATCCAAGAATGCAAAAGTTACCAAAAAACCTTTATGTGTAAAATTACAGTTAAAAAACATAATTTATTAGGTTATATTTTTCAATTACAAAACTTTAAAAAATTCTTAAATAATCATGAGATAATATTGAGTAGAATAGAATTATTTTAAAATAAAAGATATTGGAAGGAACTGCAATACATTTCATATTCTGCTCTACTGAAAGAAAAGGAAATCTTTTCACAATATTTTATTTTGTAGCTTTCCATGGAATTTTATTTTTGCTACACAGTACATTTGATTTTCTCTACCTATAGTTTTCTTTTAAATGAAAGTTCAATCAGTTTTCAGAACAGGAATAATACAAAGAATATAGTGCATATATAAATAAACTGCACACTTCTTGAGTGTAAAACATCTTTATTTTTCACTGAAGAGAACATGAATACAGAAAACAAATAGTGTCTTTAAAACTAATCATGTGATAATGGTATGGTTTCAAATGTATCTAGAGGATAATATGGATTGCCAAATGTTATTCTATTAAACTAACTGTAGAAATGATGGTGAGATAGAAAGAACAAGGCTACCTTTTGCAGATTATCAAATTTGAGCTGCAGTTTAGCAATAGTGGTACTGTCTGCCTGAGTAATTTGTTCTCTTTCTTTCTGTGCCTGTTTCTTTTGCTTAGCATGTCGCAGAATCACTGGCACTTCTTCTTCTTCAGCAATGGTTGTACCCTGTTCAAAAGTATCAAGACAAGAAATTCTGAATATCACACATATATTTTTTTAACTTGTGATACCTGTTTAAACAGAAATTAAAGTCTTGATAAAAAATGCACACTTGTGATTAGAAAACAATTAAAGATTAGAAGTATTCTTGTAATAATAAGTATGTGAAGTATTAATGTTACGTATGTAAACATCACATTCATCCTATTAAACTAAAACATCTAAGCATGTATAGAAAAATGAGCAGCATTGCCCAAAAATTAAGGTATTTAGTTTTGAAACAACTCCACTATAACTGTTATATTTAGCAGCATTTTGCATATTTTTATCAAATTTAATACAACCAAATAAAAATAATTTTTCAGTTTTCAAATCAATTACCAATTAAATGGAAGAATAAATGATAAAATAAAAATTACATGAAATTTTAATTTATTCAATATATTAATTAGGGTGGAAATATAAACAAATTACATCTAAGATAAATGAAAAAGACAAAAGTTTAAATTATTCTATGCATCAACCAGGGTGGAAATGATAAGAAATATAATGAAAAATAAATTTGAACATGGCATAACTCACCATTCTGAGTGCCAAATAATACATACCTGCAACAATCTTGTCATGAGGATGTGGTAGCGCTGGTGATGAATGCGGTGTTTGACAGTCACTTTGTGCACCATGGGAATGAAAATATTGTACTTGTGTCCAAGCTGAGCAGCCATTGCAGCTAGTGCATCCATGCATACTGTCTGCAGGCTGTGACTAGTATCCAGTACTCGAACAAGTGGATGTATAATAAGTGATGCATATTCGGTCAGGTCTAATACTTCTGTAAACCGTTCTATTGTTTCTATGGCTAACCTGGGTATGAACACAAATGAAATCTATTTAAAATGACTACAACAGATAAATAAACATGAATATAAAGTGCATAATAACATTTCACATATATTATATATTATTTTTTTCAATAGATTCTGGAACTTTAAATATTCAAGTTAATGGTTAGAAAAAACAAATTAACAAGTGCAATGGATAATAATTTAATTGAGCAATGACAAAGGAAAACTGTAAAATTGTATGTATTAAGTATGCAAAGCAGGAAAATGAAATTATTTAGCCAAGAGAAACTGATCTAGAAGTTGACAGTGACTAATGGGAAACTTGTACTGGAAACAGTAATGTCTGTTAAATTTACTATGTAGACATTATACTATGGTACGGGAAAATGGATTGCAGAATAATCCATATCTTACTTTTAAACATGTGTGACAAAATATATCAGTAGCAAAATAGCAGCATGTGACTGCATGAATCTGAAAGTTTGTAATTATTCTCTACAAGACAAATCTCTTGCACATTTTATTTATGTAAAGAAATCTCATGGCAATAAATCTTATTTAAGATAAAACAAATCTTTATACAATTTGCAAAAGGCAAAAAGAAAACATCATGTATTCAAGTAAAATATTTTAGAACATTCATTGCTGTTTAAAATATTTATAAAATGTTTGTAACCATAAAATTGGCAACAACCAAAATGTTTACTTTCGCACAGGGAATGGCACTTCCAGTGAATCATACAACTTGACAATAGGAGGTAACAGCATATGAAGATAGTCATCAAGGTTGGCTCCAAACAGCTGTAATGTCCCCAGCAACTGCAAGAGCAAATTAAATCTGTTGAACATAGTGAACCAATGGATAAACATCTAGGATACTAAATAAAATCTGCATAACATTGAGGACACTGAATAAATAATTTAAACATCTAAGCTACTGAATAAAATCTGTTGAACCTAGCTGTGGACACTGAATCATCTGTTAACCAATGGTGCAGTTCACTAAAAGTGATTAAAATAAATGACTTAAATACTGCATTATTATTGCTTACGGCAGAAGCAAATCAGTAATAGTGCTCATATTATACTAATAATTTCAGTTTTGTTTAATTTTAAAGTTATTATAATTATCCTGTTAGAAGATACACTAATCATTATTTATAGCAGTAATGATATATAATTTAAGCAGGATTATTGTTTTCGAAAGTATTTTGTAGATGATAGAACCATTTCAGAACTCAGGGGTCTCAAAGTCATATAAATTTTGATTTTATTGGTCATAGAGGTTATGTAGAAACAAATAATGTACAATAAAACAAACACTTTTGTCATTTGGTAATAAATAAAATTGTGGAAAAAAAATCTTGTCAAACATTTACATTTTCCCCCATCCCTTTCCCAATGTGTGAAATTGTAAACAACCTCTTTAACTATGTTTTACAAGAATTCTGATGTGTATACTCACTAATAAGAGAACAACAGAACAATTGCAGGCCATTATTATCAGAACTAATTGTCATTTAATGCATACAATCTTTACTAAAATTATAAGTATTTTGCATGTTAATTAGGTTTTATATTTTTTAGTATTTTTAATACATTTTTATGTTGTTGTTGAGACCTCAGTTTGACTTGGTAACTAGAGAAACATGAACGTATTTGTAAACAAACTTTGGTCACTATCAAGACAAGTGATAGTAAAATTTGTTGTGTACATTTGTGTGCAACTGATCTGATATTGATATAAATGAAAAATGTTCAGCACTATATATTTATGTACATTTTCAGAAATCAATAAGATTTAAGTAATGAAAATGGAATAGCAGGTATTTTTATTTGCAAGAACTAAAAGTCAATAAAGGTTAAAAAGTACAAAGCAAATGGAATAGCAGTTTGTTTGAAAGAACTCCAAATCGATAATGGTTAAGAAATAATTAACTAAAAAACATGCAATAAAACAATATACTATGAAGATACATTTTCATAATGTGCATACCTGTAGAAAATATAATTAAAATGTTTGCCAATGCCACTACTGCCTGACATCTGATCTGTTTGTTTATACCACTAAAGATATTGGCAATGGAAGAGAAATATGTAAATTTCACCACTATATTTATAAACTGTAATAATCCAAATAAGAACTCACCAGTTTTAGTGTGTACCTTAAAATAAAACATTTGAGTGAAAACAAAAATGTAACCAAACTTTAAATAACCTACCTTGCCAGTAACAATCCGATCATGAGATGTATCATGCATGAAAACCCGTAGCACCATGGGGATGATGTGAGGTAAGTAAATACTAAATTCAGTCCCTAGTGCCCCTGCAATCTGTTCTATGAGCAAGAGGATTGTATTCTGCATAGGACTTTGTGCTGTCCAAAACTCCTATTACATTCCAGGAAAAACAACAATAACAGAATTAGATAAATAGTCAATTTAAATTCAGTATTTAGTGTAAATGCATTCATAAATTTATGTAAATAAAGATTGTCATAAAATATATTAATTTTCAGCTTTGAATATAACAAAATGTTTCTCCATTACCTTGATGAGGGTGAATATATCATCCAGGTAGTTTTTGATGTGCTGCTTAACAATAGCAATGATGACACCAAGCTGTTGAAACAGGAACTGAAAGGCAAAATAAAATTTGCTTACAAAATGCAATGACAAAGAAAACAATTTTTACTATGCAATGTGTTTTAAAATGTTCATCTGAATAAATCAAATACATTATATTGCAAATAAATCTTTCCCCCTATCGAATGGTACAACACTTAAGCTTTGGATAAGGAATATAAATTCATAAAGTCATTTTCAGAGTTCACCCACCACCACCTTCAAATTTAAATTCTGAGATGTAGGCCTATTATGTACATCAACTCACTTTTATATTTATTGTGGAAAAATAAGCTCGCAACATATTGTGATATATATTGTGTCAGAATTTAAAAAAAGAAAATCAGGTAAAAATAATAACTACATTTTTTTTTTAAATTATGCACCCATCTAGTGAACAGAGAATAAACTTTTTGTTTCATGTGCTTTTAATATACAAAGCTTCAATATACAGAGGAAACATGAGTGTTGAAAATGTAGAAAAAATGACTAAACAAGGTCACAATCAGCCAATCAGCACATGTTTGGCGTACCTACAGTTATGCATTTGAACATGACTATCTCATGTTTTAATATAAGAAAATGTTTTACTTGGTGATTAAATTGTTAAATATTTACTTACTATACGTTTATGAATATAAAACATCTCTCTATCACTCATAAAATACTGATGATACATGCAAGAAAATACTTATCTTGACACAAACTTTGTGGCATACATGTGACTGTAAGCATCACAGCAATATTGGCATTTAGGATTGCTTTATTTCTAGCTGTATGAGATTAAATCAACTATCAGTCTGGAACCATATTACTGATTTCTGATATTGAACAATATTTATATTCTAGGTTTAAATATCAGAATCATATTACTGATATTTAACTATACTACATTTTAGGTTTATATATCTGTTAACATTTAAAACTTTTAAAATTTAACACTTTAATGATCTGTAGTTGATATAATATAGATATAGTTACTGTGAAAGTGTTTGAGTATTGTTACATGTAGATTTCATTCATATGACTGGTGTGTATATATATTTATATGATGTGTATCAATTTACTGTTTTTATCATATGTTTTATCTTTAGAACTTACTCTCTGTCTCACTCAAAATTACCTCTTTGAAGTTTTTGTCAGCTGATCGAATGACAGAAAGATAGGCTGGAATAACTTGCTGAATGTAAGGAACACTTTTCAGCCCAAGTGATTTGAAAATGAATGTTATTGCCTGCACAACCATAGTGTGATGCTGACTCAAGCTTGGGTCTCGGATGATACGCATAAGTGTTCCAATTGCAACTGCTGGGTAGAAATCATCCAGAGATGAATTTGCACCCATGTTGGCTAACATCTCACTGGTATTAAA
Source organism: Sinotaia quadrata (assembly GCA_028829895.1). NCBI lineage: Eukaryota > Metazoa > Mollusca > Gastropoda > Architaenioglossa > Viviparidae > Sinotaia > Sinotaia quadrata. The sequence goes on from CM054179.1 coordinate 58,905,939, forward strand.
CTCTGCAAATTTGATAAATTCTAGTCATAGATAATTTTTATAAAAAGTTTCTCCATTTTACAATAACTAAATTCATGCTCATCTCTCATGAAGGCAAGCTCAGAAATGTTTATACAAAAATGATTATCATTAAAAGTTTATCTAAAATATACTTATTGAATTCATGAACACCTCACAAGAAAGCAAGATCAGAAATGTTTATTTTCTTAAGTTTATCCATTCCAAAATTACTAAATATGTCACCTCTTATGAAGATCTTACACAATTTTAGTCATCATTGAATTTATTCACAAAGCAAGGTATACTTAATTTAGAATTCTAAATTGCCTCATATTTATTTAATATTTTTAAAAGCTGATAGATGCTATTTATTCATGAAATATTTGGGAAGACATATAGATGTTTTGCTTTTCTCACTGCAACAAACTGATAAACATATTTATCTCTCTCAATCTTCAACCTTCTATTTGGGGTAAGCTGCAACAATTGTCATTTGGGGAAAGGATTTAATTTGCGAGAAATGCTGTTAAAATACTAATTTTGCACTTTATAAACAGTGTTCATGGCTATATCAGAGGTTTTGAAGGGGGTTCTGGCCCTTTTTTCTGACCAAATGGAATATTAACAAAGTCATTGTTTATGGTTTCACTAAAGCTTTTGAAAGAGGTACTGAAACCAATATTCTGATCAAAAGCATCAAAACACCAAGTGCTTGTGTTTATATTGCAGGTATGGGGAGGATGGGGGTGGAGGAGGTACTCAGATGCATAACTGATCAACTATAATGGAAACAAAGTCAATACTCAAGGTTTTAAAGCAGGTTTTGAGAGACATTAAAGTATACTGAACAAATGCAACATAAACAGCATTTGTGGTTAAACTGCTGGTTTTGAAAGCAGTATGAGATCTATATTCTGATGAAAGGCAATTTAAACAAAGTCAGTGCTTGTGGTTTTGTTATAGGGTTTGAGAGGTACTAAGATCTGTATCATGATCAAAGGTAACTAAAACAGTTGGTGACTATGGTTGTACAAAAGGTTTTGAGAGATACTAAGATCTGTATCATGATCAAAGGTAACTAAAACAGTTGGTGACTGGCTGTTACAAAAGGTTTTGAGAGGTACTAAGATCTGTATCATGATCAAAGGTAACTAAAACATTTGGTGACTATGGCTGTACAAAAGGTTTTGAGAGATACTAAGATCTGTATCATGATCAAAGGTAACTAAAACATTTGGTGACTATGGCTGTACAAAAGGTTTTGAGAGGTATTAAGGTTTACATTCTGATTTAAAGATAATTTAAACAGTGATTGTAGTTATATAATAGGTTTTGATCATTCTGATCAAAAGTAACTTAAATAGTTAGTGACTGTGGTTATACAACAAGTTTGAGAGGTACTAAGACCTATATTCTGATCAAAAGTAAATTAAACAGTTAGTGATTTTTGTTATACAAGAGGTTAGAGAGGTATTAAGACCTACAATCTACATTACAAAGTAACTTAAACAGTTAGTGATTGTGGTTATAGAAAGGGTTTTGAGAGGTACTAAGACCTACATTCTGATCAAATGCAACATAAAGTCAGTGCTTGTGATTGTTCTATAGTTTGTACTTTTTGTGGTATTAAGATATATTGTCATTTTTACTACATTGTAAACTTAATCCAATAATCAATGCACTGTACATAACAAATCTTTCATTTCTTTAAAAATCATTCTTTAATTTTTAAGTTTAACTTCTGTAATGCCACTTTTCACTTTTGACATCGATAGTCCATTGTCTGTTAAAATGAGAAATATTTTCTAATTCTCTAAGTTTGCCACTAGTGTGTATATTAAAATCTTTTCTATTAAAATGCATATACAAGAATCAAACAATAAATTAGCCTAGGAATTTTAACAAGAGTATAACACTAAAATACTACAATAAACTGAATAAATCTATCACTGAGTGCAAAATTATCCTTTTGAAAAGTGTTATGAAAATAAAAAAACTCTTGTGAAAGGAACTTTGGAAGAAAAATTACTGTAATTACACTGATATTGTCACTATAGCAACTCATTACATATTCTTATGATATTATTTAAAAAATCATGAAGATAATGATTGTTAAATTTAAATTAAGAAAATACAAATTAAAACTCAGTAAGTGATATGTTTTGAAGGATATAACCAAAATAAAAGGAATGAAAACGCTTATATAATTTAACAGATAAATCTTTACGATCACAAAACCTGATGATTGTCTTTCATACATTGCAAATCTCTCAAACTAAAAGTTACCTCCATCTTCCACTTTCTTTTCTGATTTGCTAACAGCAGCTTCACTTGCCTGGTCTTGACCTGTATTCATACGATGTTTGTGTGGATCAAGTGCTCCTAGTAAACCTAGCACACGGATCACCTAAAATGAAAGAAAATTACCAGAAATGTAATTTAGCAGATATTTACACATTACCTGAACAGTGCACAGAGTCAATATAGTGTTTCAAACAAGTGCCTAATACAGCAATATACTATGGTTCATAAGTAGATCAGAAGCTCAATGACTTGTGACAGCGCACAACTTTCAATATTTAAATAACAACACTCATTCCTCATTTAAGTCATATAATCAACATCCTTATGATGGATGATGTACTGACAAGCAATATTTCAAAATCAATTCCTTACAAAAGTAGCACACAAAAATGCTTACAGCTTACATAGCAAATGTTCACACATATAACTTTGACAATGTATCTTACTTGAATTACTTGACTTATCTCCTTGGATTCCCGTTGGAACAAAGGGCCTCATGTATCTTACATTAAATATAATTTTAATGTATGATGTGAATGCACTAAAAGAAAAAGTGTATTTCCATTAGGGAGAGATATTCTATCTGACAATAACAAAATACACTAATTATACCATTAAGCTCTCTCTGAACTTGAACTGTATATAACCTTAGCAATAACCACCACTGAATGTCTATTGCTTGATTACAATAGTCTGCTGGAATTAAAAATAACAAAATTAATAATTTAACTTTCAACTTAAATAGAACTTTTTTTTATATGTGAGAAATCAGATAAATGAGACTCAGATAATGAGTATCCCTGTGTACACATGCTATTACATCTATCTATTTTCTCCTTAGTATTTGTTTAGTACAGTGGTTCCCCAATCTGGGTGGCATCATGTGATTAGAAAATTAATTTTAGAAATTTTGAGTCATAAACAAAACAGTTGGGAAGCACTTGTTTGGTAAATATTACTGATTCAATATCTGTCTGTTGATTGTATAACTGCCATAATATCTGAACAGACTACATGTTCTGTGAGAGATATTTCAATCAAATACAGTCACTAGAGCTAAAACAAATTATCAGAGATGCTTACAAACAAACCCAATGTACATGTACATATGGCTGCCTGTGGAAAAATTACTTAATACTTACCAGATGTTCATAAGCATAAGCCCTCCCTGCTTAACTGACTTTTCTAGTCCATAGCTTTCTCTAAGGGTAGTGAACAGGGAAAACTCTCATCTAAAGATCAATAATCTTGTAAATTTGTTATTATCTCCCATGGGAGCTTTGCAAGCCATCTGGCTTTGGCTTATATATAAGTGGAATGTGTCATGTATCTAAGCTACGCGAAAGCGGCGGAAGCCGAAAGCGCCCCCTACATTAGCAAGCAAGTATCTAAGCTTTGTAGATCTAGTAAGCAATCATGAAAAAAAACATTACTTTAAAAACTGTATAGTATTTATTCAAGAAAAACAGTTTTACCACTTTAGTGCAAATAGTTATTACTGCATTTCACAGTGACTAAAATAAAACTGTAGAATAAATAATTTTAAATATACAATAGAAATACTAAAGTCATACCACCTTATTTAATTTTAATTATGCTCTGATGCTTTCCTGACTATTGAATTGTATTAAATTAATAATGAAAAAAGATATTATTTTATATCTGATGAGAGCATAGTGAATTGAAGACCCACCTCTCTGCGGATTGAAGGGCTTTGCTCTGTTTTCAGAAAGTTGAGTAGTATTTCCAAAAGATTTGGATACTTATGATAAGGTTCTACAACACATCCTGTACTTGCCACCAGTTGTCCCAATGTCCATAGTCCTTTCTGAAAAATTACACAACTTAATAATAATGATGATGATGATAATGAAATATATATATATATATAAAACTGATGAAACAGTCACTAAAACTGATAAAGCATTCACTAAAACCGATGAAATAGTCAATAAAACCAATGAAGCAGTCACTAAAACTGATGAAGCATTCAATAAAACTGATAAAGCATTCACTGATGAAGTAGTCAATAAAAACGAATGAATTAAATGAACTGTCTTCAAGAGCTTATGTTCCTCCCTCTCAGAACTTAAACCTCTCCTTCCAGAATGTAAATCTCCCCTTCCTTAGATGAGTGCTTCTCCCTTCAACATCATGTTCCTCCCTTCCCAAATCTCTAAATCTCTCCTCCAGGAATTTATGTTCCCCACTTCCAGAACTTAAATCTCTTCTATATCTTATGCCTCTCCTTTACAGAGCTTAAATCTCCCATTCCAGAATGTATGTTTCTCTTTTCCCAAACTTATGCTCCTCAATTCAAGAACTTATTCTTCTCAATTCTAAAACTTAAAAATCTCCCCTTCCCGAACTTAATCTTTTCTTTTCCAGAACTTATGTTTCTGCTCTCCTCCAAAACTTATGCTTCTCAATTCCAAGACTTAAATCTCCACATTCAGAACTTATACTTCTTCTTTCCAGAACTAAGTGCTTCTTCTTTCCAGAACTAAGTGCTTCTCCTTTCCAGAACTAAGTGCTTCTCCTTTCCAGAACTAAGTGCTTCTTCTTTCCAGAACTAAGTGCTTCTTCTTTCCAGAATTAAGTGCTTCTCCTTTCCAGAACTAAGTGCTTCTCCTTTCCAGAACTAAATGCTTTTTCTTTCCAGAAATAAATGTTTCTCTTTTCCAGAACTAAGTGTTTCTTCTTTCCAGAAGTTTAAATCTAGTCCTTTCAGAATTCATGCTTCTCTCCTAATTATATTCCTCATTTCAAGATTCATATCTCTCAATTCCAAAATTATTTATATATATTGATAAATGTTACACTATAATCAGAGAATTTCAAGTACATTTTATAAAGCTATCAGGTATCATATACTTTCAAAAACATAAATGGATTACAAATCAAAGTTATTCTCAACCTCTCGTTTCTGCATAGAAGAGGAGTCCTGAAGCATATCAATGATCATGGGAAGTAATTCTGCTGTGTACTTCTTCATGGCTGTGCCACTGACTTGTGCTAACTCCCCAACCGCAGCCAGCACATTGATGGTAACACTGGGGTTTGCATCTGGCTCTTTCAGCTTAGGAATCAGCGCCTGAAAGATGGGTGATGCATGTTTTCTATAAACACTTAAAAGAAAGCTTTTGGATAAAAACAAATGGACATATCTTTCAATTATAAAATCTCCAAATTTACTAACTTTAAAATTAACTAAAAACAAAATTTATGAGTAACAACATGTTATAAATAAAATCAAATTTTTCTTTAATCAATACCATTTATTTATTTTTTCAATAAACATTAACCATAAATGTATGTGGTTAGTCAAAAAGCTGTGCCATGCATGTGGTGTGTATGGGAAGGGCAAACTATTTGTGAGTTATAGCTTGAAGTTGTTTTTCCCCGATCAAAATATAACTATATTACATTATATAGTAAAAGATATATTAAAATTTTCACCACCTAATATTTACATAAGCTAATAAATCTGGCAAAGAGCTGCAAAACAGAAAAAAAAGTAATCCAGATGAAATGGGTTAAATTAAAAAAATATTCAATTCTGTAGTCTGCATGAGGTTAATCTAATGCAAGTTTCAAGATCCAGAACAAAAATTCATCAGTTATACTCTTTAACCAATTTACAAAGTTTCAAATAAATTGTGCCAAATTAAAAAATAACTCACACTTCTCTCAAAACTTACACTATTCATCTGACTTAAGCATTCATAAAAAAAAAAAATAAAGAAATAATTTTATGACTCACTCTCTTAGTCCAAGAAAGCTTTTTTTTATGCCTGTTCTTTTTATGATCTTCCTCCCAAAAGATCTGCTAATGCTAGCCTTGATATGCAGTAACATAGGCACTGCCTTTTTTCCCAATAATAATTGTGTCCAAATGAAACAATGTATTAATTAATCTAACTTTCATATCCATGAAACAAAAGTTTAATATAGAATAATTATTAAGTTAGTAACAAACTGAACCTAAATGTCATTATTCAACAAATACAAACTATTCTTAATCCTTTAAAAGCAATATTTTAAAAGGATAATGTATCTGATTATACAAAACATTTTTTTGATAACTAGTGCATAAGGTTTCTTTCAACATATTTCACAATGTTATGATGTACTGATGACATATTACACTGAATCATGACCAACTGCCCCTTCCCTGTTTAGGGAATTGTGATGCATGCAGCTAGGTGTGGGGCTAAAAACAGAACTTTCTTCTTATAAAGTAAAAAGAAGGGGCATGTGGTTTGTCAAATTAAAAAAAAAAAATTAACATCCACCTATATATTCCCATTTCCTATTTTGCTGCTCTAGATATAACTCTTGCTGTGTAGACAACATCTTTGAAGTTTGTTCTAGCAAAAAATGCTTTTTTTCTGACTAAGCTGGAAAGTTCTAGAATATTCTCTTTCACACCAAAGGGGCTTTCCTAAGATGATTAAATCAACCTCAGTTTTTTTTTTCTCCTCTGCACCTGAGGTCATGTAAATCTGTTAACAGTCAAGTTACTGCTTTGCTGTTTCTCACTGATATTTTGTGATATTTTTCAAAGATGTAAGAAAGTGTTTCTTTTTCTATTGAAGTGGCTGCAAATTGATTTCTTCCATGCCCAGATCACACCCATCAAAGGTCATATTTGGGAAATAACTGCCAAATTCATTAAAAACTGTTTTCTTCATTTCCATCATTCCAGTCAGTTTTAAGCAGACTGCACTGATGGTAGAAAAATAGATTATCTCTGACAAAGGAATTTATATAGAATGAGATCATCTCTGGCTGAGGAATATATATATATATTTATATATATATATATATATTTATATATATATATATATACAGGTCATCTCTGACCAAGAAGTTTATATATACAGTCAAATCCACTTATCTCGACCTCAGTTAACTTGCTCAACCCTGTTATGTCGACGTTTTGAAGTGGAACCGCCAAATTCCCTCTCTGTCTTAGCATTTTCTCATCAGTTATGTCGATTCTTTTATGTAACAAACCTTAATATCTCAAGCACAAAAGAGGGCCAAAATTGCCACTTAACATTGGTTATCTTGATCCCCATGACGACTAATCGCCGGCTTTTGAAAATGTTAGTTATCGATGCACTTCGCCATCTTGCTAATGATAAATGGCCATGGCTTGTTAACAACCTGCAGCTTAAAACTGAAAAAAGGCATTGTTTCCCTCATCAGGCACGATGTTTGCTATGGGCAAAATAGGCACACTGATGCCTTTCAACTGGCTCACACCTCTTTTATGTAAATTAGCCCACTTTTGAAATAACCACACATACGATACTTTTCAGAGCTGTGCCATTGTTGTTGACAGTCTTCAGAGATTTCGGTCACTGACCACAGTTCTTTCAATGCAATTCGGTACATGTGCAGTATTTTTTGTCTCAAACAAACAATATAGACTTATAGATGAAAAATTTTCCTATTTCTGGTAGCTTTTAAGGCTGCTATGTTATTGGAATCACCAAGAACGTAATTTAAGAAAATTTAAGTTTAACCTTATTTCACTTTTCACTTTATCTTGAAATTCCCACGCATTATTTTGTATGGAAATGAACCTTGTTCTCTCCCCTACATGAAAACCATTATTATTTTTAGATTACTGTACCGCATGCTTACCCACGGATTGAGAAAGAGTGCATGTGTTAAGCATTAGCGCTGTACAAGTTATGGTGGCTTGGTCAAAAAGTCACTCAGTTGGTAACTTCTGAATAACTTCTTAGTACTTTTTCACAATTATTTATTAAAACAAAAAACACAGAAAGACAGAACAGAGAACAAACTTTTTGTTTCATGTGCTTTTATTTTACAAAGCTTCAATATACAGAGGAAACATGAGTGTTGAAAAAGTAGAAAAAGTGACTAAACAACTTCTCAATCAGCCATTCAGTAATGTTTGGAATACCTACTCAAAGGTAAGAATGCATTTTTCCTCACTGTAGTCAGATTGACATAGTTGACTGGTGGAAGGTGTACCAAATTAATTCAACAGCAGAACATTTTAAAATCAATAGCAGCTCTAATGAGATTTCATTCTATAAGTTTTGCTGTGGTTAAAAGAAAAAGTGGGTGGTTTTTTTACCTGAAAGAATAATAATTTTAAGTTTCCACATTAAACTTAAATTTACCTTAAGGATGGGCTCCATATAAGGTTTAATGAGACGTGCTGTATTGGCCACTAAGTGACCTAGCATGCGAGCTGCTTGCTCTTTATTGCGCCCAACTCCACTGTACTGCAACTCAGACAAATTCTGCAGAAACATGACAGATATGAAGAACATTTCTCTATGTTCTTAGTCTTAAAAATGAAACATACTTCAGACAGCATAAAACAAGTACGAAAAAATAAATACATGAAGTATACTGATAATAATGAGTATATGACCTATTTGTTTGTATTTGTTGCATTCCAACAAAACAAAAAATTCTATTAAGTTCAAGACACTTACTCAATAATAAATTAACTGCATATTATTAGCAGAACTTTCAAATAACAAACTTTATACAATTTATAAAACACTTTCTTTAACTAAAAAGAATCAATTGTACCTGAAGCAGTATCTTACGAAGTGAAGGCATAACATAGGCTGGATTCTTGCTACTGAGCCTGCCTATCATGCATATAGCTCGTTCACGGATCTCAAATGCTTCATCGTACAGAGCATGGAACAATGCAGTCAAGTTTTCAGCCTGGGCAAGATGGGGGTCAAATCTTTCATCCAAACAAGTAAGCACACAGAAACGAATATCTGGGTCTGAAATAATAATCATTATCAAACATAATTATTTACTTACAATTTTGTTTATTTCTTATTCTAGTATGAAATAAGCCAGCTGTATTTGCACCAGTTCTGAAACGTGAAACAGTGTAACAAAAATTATGCATAGAAATTTTTCTAGTTTGAGCACTGAAATTTCATTTAGAAAATAAATAACTTCAAAGGTCTTGATATTAAAATTTCATCCTATTGAAATATATTCATATAATTCAATTTTGACCCTTATTTTTCACACCCATGCAAAATGTCTTTTTTATAAAAAATACATAAATATTAATAATAATTTCTGATATTGTCTGATCCCTAAAATCCATTCATTGTAATTAACAAATTTAAACAAGCTATTTATTAATATTTATATATAAATTATTTAATGCATTGGTGCTCAAAAAATAATTTTGGTTATCAGCAATCTGCATTTTATTCTCCACCATTTGAATATCACAGATGCATTGGCATGAATGATACTATAATGAGGAATATCTTTATTAGAAGCTTAAGGAAACATTTTCATATTTATCACCAGCTCAAGCATATTCATAGAAAAAAGAATAAAAAATATCTTTTATAAACTTTACATTGAGTATGAATGAATGCACTAAATGGCAAGAGACAATGTTTCAGTCTGTCAAAAGATGTCATTCTAGTGCCAATGTCTAATAGAACATTAGTCCAGTATTTCAAGCAGTCTTTTGACAGTGCCTATTTCTAGTATCAAGATACCATTCTCTAGCATAATAAAGCTTCATAAGGACCTGAAATATTATGGTTAGTCCAGTATTTCAAGCAGTCTTTTGACAGTGCATATTTCTAGTATCAAGATACCACTCTCTAGCATAATAAAGCTTCATAAGAACCTGAAATATTATAGTTAGTCCAGCATTTCAAGCAGTCTTCTGACAGTGCCTATTTCTAGTATCAAGGTACCATTTCAAGACCTGAAAGTTTATGATTAGTCCAGCATTTCAAGCATTCTATAACTATGTGAAAAAGTATCATTCTGTAGTTTAAAGCTTTGTTAAGACTTGTAATCTTATAGTTTATTTTAAAATGTTCTTTTTAAGGAGCAAGAAACTGACCTGAATCTGTAATGCCAACAACAAGCAGTTTGCTAAGAACATCTGCCACTGTGGTAATGGCTGCCATGCTGATCTGATTCTGATTGCTTGCCAGCAGCTGTAAAACATCCTTTAAATGTAACTTTGTAAAAATTGATAAAAAATGATATGATTGTTCAAATATAAAAATGGATGAGATTTTTAAGGAATAACTTTTAGTGCTAATACACCTTATCAAAAATAAAAATATACATAATAATGAAATAAAAGTTACTAACAAAGATGAAGTTTCATACTTATGATCTACTAATGATAACAACAATTTTTGCAAAATTAGAGCATAAAATTTCATAGAGTACCATATAATCTCAAAACAAATATTTGTCTACTTTTAACCTGTAAAATCTGATTGGGATGACAGCCTTAATGGCATGAAAAAGACCTGCTGTAAATAAGAACAAGTTGTTAAATTATTTCAAAGGGAACTAATACTATGTGGTGTTGGGGCCATGTAGTTCTAATAATCAATAGTGATCTTTGGACTAAAACTATTACATAGTGCTGAGAGTGTGGTTATAATGTCTAAAGAAAACTTCTAAGTAATATTGTCTAAAACTGTTTACTAATTTTTAAAAGAAATATTTATATCCATTTGACTAAAACTGCCATAAGGTACTGGGGCTATGCATTTTATAATTTCTAAAGACTTTTAAGTAATAATGTCCATTTGGCTATAATTGTTATGTTGTGTTGGGGCTTTGTGGTTCTAATTTATACAGAAAACTTCTAAGCAATATTGTCCATTAGACTAACACTATTATGTGATGATGGAGCTATGTGGTTCTAATTTCAAATAAAATATTTAAGCAGCATTGCCCTTGCAATGTACATATACAGGGTCTGTGTAGTTTTTAATTTCTAAAGAAAACCACTTAGAATATTGCCTATTTAACTAAAAACTACTAGAACAATAGGTTTTGTTGATATTTTGCTGCTGTGTTTATGCAGATTCTTTAGAAAATACTGAGTAAAATTGCCTATAGTGACTAGCAGATAAGAAAGTCTTTTCTGTACATGTGAATATCTGTCAATCCATCTATTTGTCTGACCACCCATCCATCCATCTAGAGAATAAATGTAACTTTTGTTAATATGCAGATTCTGAACCATACAGCTATAACAGTCTGAATGAAAAATAGGTTAGTCTAAAACACAAAATTTTAATAAAGAAAGAAGTGGTTAAAACAAACTAAATCAAATGCCACACAAAGATCAAAGACAAGTACAACAACAACAAATCTTTCCAACAGCACTATATGAAGTGACAAAAGTCTGACAATGATGGGTACAAGGCAGCAAAAAAAAAGTTTTTACATATAAAAACAAAATTAAACTTTGTTCATATAACACATCATTCATTGATGCTTTTTACATAAAGTTGGTAGATTTCAACTTAAAATCAATTATCAAACAGTGTTATTGTCTCATCCAAATTTTATACTAATTTAAAAAATGAATTAAACTAAAAAGAATTACAGATAAAATGAATGTTTTTTCCCCATTTTTACCGAGAAGCACTTGAAAAATCAAGAGATGCTATATGAAGTCACTCCGTGATATGGAAGGGTGCTGAAATTATCTTGTTAATTAAATAAGTTTTTTTGTGGAAATGCTTACCAGGCATACTTTCTTCATGTGCTGTTTTTGCCCAATACATGACAAACAAGATAAGAAGAAGGATCGCAATGCATACCTAAAGAAACAATATCATTAGAACTTACACTGAGCAATGGTGTAAGTAATCTGGCACATGTCTGCACAGCCTCCATTCGGATTTCTTTGTGTTCACTCCCCAAGAACTGCTCAGCACAATGTTTCACAAATTGTGTTAAAGAGTGACCTGAAACCGAATAATCTACAAGCTGGTTTTGAGTTTGAATGTTTTGTAATAAATTAACATTAATAAATTAACATTACAATAGATTCAACAATGTACAATGTAGAATAGATAACAGTAATTTATTTTTGTTGTCTAAAAGAAAAAACTCATAAACAAAATAGTTTTAATTTCTACATCACCACTAGTGGTTTAAGTTAGCAATATTATGGTCATTAAAGCAGAAATCTACACGGTTACTTTATCCTCGATGTGATGTTTCTGTTTTCTATGTGCTACAGTTCAACTAGACAATTAGACAGATGACAGAAATTATCAAATATAAAATTAAATGTTCTCTGACCTTCAAAATCAAAGCTTCCCAATGTTCTGAGAGCAAGAGTTATGCTTGTGACATCATGCACCTCTGCAGTAACCAAAGCTGGAAATGCAAGGAAATTGTGAAAACACCCACTTGGAGGGGTCATGATCCCATTTTTTAATTTGCTGTAATATTAGGTTCTGTACTATTTTCCTTACTCTTTCACAACACACACTACGCAGAATTTTCCCTTTCTTTCTGCTTTTATTCTAAGGTCTACAAGACTAACACTTTTCACATTATATGATGCAAAAGTCTGACAATACAGTAAATACTGTCACTAACAGACTCCAGCCCAAAGTTTCTCACCAATATAAATATTCCAGTGAGATGTGTGTGCTCTACTGTCACTTGTATCCTTTGCATCATCATGAAAACCAAAACATATGGTATATCATTCTTTTCTCATATCAGAGTTCTATTACCTGGAATGAACTACCTTGAGAACTCAGACAATCATACCAAAGATCTTTCTGAAAGCCTCTCAAACACATTATTTTTACTGTTTATTGTTTTTCCTTATTTCATATTTAGTGCACATATCAATGTGCTATATGTTACATCTGTAATTATGCACTTGTATGATATGTTTATTCTTCTGCATTATGTGTTATTGTATACATTTATCACAGTTGCTACTGCATATGCTTGTGTTGCTGTGTGGGTGTTTACCAAGTGCTACAGTATATTTTAGATGATTTTTTTGACTGTGTACTAATGTATTTTATTCAGTAAAGTGATTAAGAGCTTTAGTTGTTTCTTTAATTATATATTAAGTATTATTGAAAAATCGCCATTATTATCATGATCTCTCTTTTGCCACAGTCCATATACACTGAGTTATCTACATAGACGTTCTGTATACTTACCTACTAAACTGAATGGCTGTCAACAATGTATGATAAGATTACTGACTATGTTGTACATAATTTGCCATAACTTCTCTTTACAAATGATGAGAGAGAAAAATTAAAAAATGTCGTATGGGTGAGAAATATGTTTGACTAATAATTGTGTTAGAGGGTTTGCACCTTTAGAACATGGCTACTGGAAGGGTGACATAAATGTTGATCTAATGTAGTAGTGTTCATAATCTCATTGCTTAATAATAATTTAACATAAATGTGATTGTTCAGTAAAAAATATTTTTAAAAAGTATATTTTACTCTGTAACCATCCTACACTTAAAAAATTTTTAACAAAGAAAACCCTCTATAAACAAAGAACCTGTTGAGCAGTATTGACCGCAGATACAACAAGTGCTCCATCAACATTCCAATGGCTATTGGATTGCATTTTAGACTGCTTGCATGGTGCTTGCTCACATTAGATAACAGCACCTATATAATTATGAATAAATCCCTTCCTAGGAATTATATTTCTTTACCTATATAGAGCATTTCTGAGAGTCAACACAGCAGAAACTATTTATTGTACAACAGAAGATGAATGACTATAACTAATAAAATAAATATTTAAGTAAGGAAAAAATCTTAAGATATATCTTAGAAATAGTATTATCTATAATCATATGAATGCTGGAGAAACTTGCACCAAAATAGTCTGCTTGATAAAATGTTTTTATAAAATTTACTAAGACAGCGACTGGGTTAAAAAATGATTGCCTCTTTTCCAGGAGTAAAGAAATAAATGATCTTTCAATATTTTTCAGGATTTAAGGTGGTGGGGTATTTGAAACTAAGAAATAAACAAAAACAGGTTATAACATGGGAAGTACTGGGGATAGGGTGGTGGTATCTGGGGGTATAAGAAATAAACAAAAAGTGTCTCCAGTATTTATAGGTTGTAAGGTAGTGGAATTATGGATAAGGTGGTGGTATCTGGGGGTGTAAGAAATAAACAAAAAGTGTCTCCAGTGTTTACAGATTGTAAGGTGGTGGTATATGGGGCTGTAAGAAGCAAAACTGTCTGCAGTAATTATAGGTTGTAAGGTAGTGGAATTGTGGATAAGGTGGTGGTATCTGGGGGTGTAAGAAATAAACAAAAAGTGTCTCCAATATTTACAGGTTGTAAGGTGGTGGAATTGAGGGTAAAGTGGTGGTATCTGGGGCTGTAAGAAAGAAGCAAAAATTGTCTCCAGTATTTATAGGTTGTAAGGTGGTTTTATTTTGGACTATAAGAAATAAAAGCAAAAAAATACCTTCAGTGTTACAGAGTAAAAGATAGTAGTATTTGGGATGGCACAAAATAAAAGCAAAATTATCTTTAGTGTTCGATTGAAAGATGGTATTTTGGACAGTAAGAAATAAAAACACAATATCCTCAGTGTTACAGAGATAGTGGTATTTGGGGTAGTACGAAATAAAAGCAAAACTATCTTTAGTGTTACAGATTGAAAGATGGTGTTATATGGGACAGCAAGGAATAAAAGCAAAAAATACCTAGAGTGTTACAGATTGAAATATAGTGGCATTTAGGGCAGTAATAAATAAAAGCAAAAACTACCTTCAGTATTACAGATTGAAAGATGGGGATAGAAAAAGTAAAAGTTAATAGTACCTCCAGTGTTTACAGGTTGTAAAGTGGTGATATTTGGGGCTGTAGTAGCTCCTGGGTGCTTGAGGGGGTGTCCCATCAAAATAAATGACAATGTCTTCAGAAGTCCATCCTGGATATCCCGCTTCAACTGAGGGATCTGTGTGGCGAGTTCACGTAGGGCAGCAGTCAAGGCTGGACTATTAAATATCAATAATACACTAACTAATCAACAAGAAATATAAACAGCATAAAATAATTAATCAAAATTAAAAAACTATAAAGTATAAATAATTTCTGAATAAAGTGCTTTTCCATAAAAGCATTTTAAATTCTATATTGAGAAAGTTTAATCCATCGAATATTTTCAACAGGTAGTTATTTATAAGTAATTTTAGCTTTAGAATATAGTAAATCTGACAATAATCAGTTCTTGTTTTTAAAGCAATGATTACAAATGTCTAAAAGTAAAGTTGCAAACGATTCAAGATAAGATTTTTAAGCTATGAACAGCAACAGAGGAAAAAGTGATGCTGACAAAGTGATGCAAATGATTTAGAATGGGCATGATGTTTTAAGTCAAAACAAATTGCTGACAAAAAAAAATGACACTGTGAAGGGCACACCATTTAGTTAATGAATTATTATTATTAATAATTAATCTTTCACAACCAATTACAAAAGTGATGAGAATCTTAATTTATTTTATTAAGATCCTCCAACAGACACCATTCGTCCCTTACTTGGCAGATATTTGGCGCTGTAAACGTTTTCTATATTCATAACATTTACAGTCACATGATGTTTCCGTGAGTGGAAAACTTCTTACTAAAGGAGAAGACAAATCTGACTTTAATCTATTATTAGTGAGCCACCATCCACCCACTTTCTTCTCCAACATAAGATTTATCAATATGTGTAAGATGGTCAATAAATTTAACAATAAGTTTATTAAATGAACAATCAAATATACATATGACAATTACAGTGAAATAGCAAATGATTCAGAATGGGCAAGATGCTTTCTTATAAACAATTATAAGATATCCTGGCAAATGATTCAGAATGGACAATATGCTTTCAAGCCATTCAAAGTATTTAACTTTTACAAACTGAAGAACAAGGTACAAAAATACAAACTTGACTGCTTCTTGAATAGGTACTTCTCATCGACTGAAAGAGTAATCATACCAGCACAATTGACAGTAATCTAGGCATTTTGGCCAAAGATGAAATTGTTTTACAACACAATAAAAAGATTAAATAATATATTAATCTAACTTTTGTTGATCAAGTGAACATTAGGAAACATAAATCACTTAATCAGTAAGAACTATAAGTAAACTCCTGTATAACTATATTTTTTTTATTTAAAAAAAAAATCAAACAACTATCTGAACATGAATTTAGTTTTCTCTTTTAAGTAATCAAACAACAATCCTGATTTTATCCTCTATGAAACATGTATTTAGTCAGAACACAACACAACCCATGGATTGAACATCTGTTATCTACTATAATACAAACATGTATTAAGTCAGAGCACAACACAATCCTATGTACTGGAAAGTCTGTTATCTACTATAATACATGTATACAGTCAGAGTATAACACAATCCTATGTACTGGAAAGTCTGTTATCTACTATAATACATGTATACAGTCAGAGTATAACACAATCCTATGTACTGGAAAGTCTGTTATCTACTATAATACATGTATACAGCCCTATGTACTGGACATTAGTCTTTTACTTACTATAATACATTTTGTATTCAGTTAAAACACAACAACAGATATCAGACTGTTATGTATTATATGTATTCAATCAGACCACAACACAGTCTTATGAACTGGAGTCTTTAGCCTAAGCAGAAATAAATATTACTAAAATATATAATAAAAATAGAAGTCCTTCAGTAAAAATAATGGCACATATGAATAACTAAAACTAGTCAGAAAACAAAACACTGTTGAAAACATGCTGATAAAAAGAGTTCAACGCAAACAAGTCTTTCAGCAATAAGGGCACACCTCAGTGACTAATATTAGCCAGAAATAAAACACAAGTGAGAACATGTCAGTAACTAGTCTTACATCAACAATAATGGCACATCTTAATGACTAATGTTGGCCATAAATAAAGCATTGGTGAGAGCATGTCATTAAGAAGCCTTTCACTAACCATAATCAGATAATGATACATCTCAACGACTAATGCTGGCCATAAATAAATCATCAGTGGCTACTATTCAGTATGCTGTTTCTTAATCCATTTCATACTAAAGGTTCTGTGGTTTTGCTTTTTAGGCAAGGGCTTATATACCTTAAGGTTTGATGTTTCTCAGTAGATGTAGGAAAAAGCAAATTATATAAAAATTCCTTTCTATTATACAATTAATAATACAAATTTTATGCATGAAACCTGTTATAGCCGTACAGGCTCACCTATGATTGAGGTTAAAAGAAATAATTCCAATCAACAGATAATGAAAAGCAAAGCAGAAATATAATTCTATAGTTTATCACTCTGATTTATAGCTTCATTTACAACAATTAAAAATAATTCCAAAACAAGGTCTAAGACATAATGGTGTAATAATTGTGAGCAGTTCTAAGGTATCATTAATGCTGGGGAAAATGTTGTATATCATGAAAACAATGGCATATTCCAACTTAACTTTCTACTTAACATTTAAACCATTTCTCAATACAATTTGGTGATTTTCCAATTTTCAAACTGTGCTGATAATTTCACACAATCTGGACAATCTGCATTCACATTTATGTGAATGTACAGTGTCAATCCACACCAGATAAGTAAGCATCTAATGTACAGTGTCAACCCTCAGTATCTAATGTATAGTGTCAATCCACAACCACACAAGTGAACATCTAATGTACATGTCAATACATAACCATACAAGTGAGCATCTAATGTACAGTGTCAATACATAACCATACAAGTGAACAGCTAATGTACAGTGTCAATACATAACCACATAAGTGAGCATCTAATGTACAGTGTCAATACATAACCACATAAGTAAGCATCTAATGTACAGTGTCAATACATAACCACATAAGTGAGCATCTAATGTAGAGAGTATCGATCCACAAACACATAAGTGAGCATCTAATGTACATGTCAATACATAACCATCGATCCACAACCACATAATTGAGCATCAAATGTACAGCATCAACTCACAACCAGATAAGTGAACATCTAATGCTTAGTGTCAACTCACAACCAGAAGATAACTAAGCATCTAACTCATACTTTTTAAAATAAAGGAACAATTTACTGGATCGAAGCATTACAGTTATTTCCTTTCAGATAAATTACTGACACCTACCTGAGTCCAGTGGCAAACATGGAATCCAACAATTCCTTGACATCATGAGTCATCTCTGGACCCATTGCACGAGCCAACATACTAATGCAAGTGAACACGGCAGGATCTGCTGTAAAGTGTCGAGTCTTCCTGGTTTGTAAAATGCCAAATTATAAAATACAGTAAAAAGAGCACATCTACAAAAAAAGTAAATAAATAAAATACAACAAGGTATTCAGGCAGATTTATATTTCAGTACAACTTCTCATAGGGAATGTGAGAACTGTACAAAACAATAAGCTAGTGAATAAGACATGGTGGAGAACATGTGAATTACGGTATAACAGTTGTGTAAAAAAAAATATGTGGGGGTTTTTTCATCAATATCATATGAGCATCTATAGAATTGAAACATGTCACTACAAACCACAATCAAGGGACCGTCAAATTTAGGGGGAAGAAGAATGAAAGAAAGCTTACTCAATATTCAAGTTTTAAGAGTGCTATATGCTCAATTTAACTTCAGTACAGGCAAAATGTGATTATTTCAGCTATTTTGCAGTGTGTCAGATATTTTTTTTATCACTTTTAATAACTTGCTGTAGTTTTTTCTCTCTTCCATCTTCTTTTTTTCTCCTCCCATCTTCCTGTCTTCATGACATTGTATGATGTACTGTCCTTTTTTTTTTTGTTAGTTGATACCTCAGTTGTTTCTCTGGATAGACTTTATATGTTATGGTTGACAATATACAAGCTAAGTGCAAAAGTATTTTGTTCCCCTCCCCTCTTGTATAATAAGTATTACAAGAGTGCAAGCAGAGGCATGCTTTGTGAATGCTGATAGTAAGTCTACTGGGAGTTAGCAAACAAATGCTTAACTGTCCAGAGCTGGTATTAATAAGCATGACATTAACAAGATTGGCCATCAAGTTAATGACAGTCAGATATCTGATATTATGCTGCATGCTTTGACAGAAAATGCATTGGGTCTGATCAGAATATTTCATTTTTTCCACAATATCTTAAGAAAGGGATAAGTATTCTAGTCTGAATATGCTAAATTAATCTACTACTATTCTATCCTGAATAAATGATGTATGTATTCTAGTCTGAATAGGCTAAGTAAATCTACCAAGTGATTGCTGTTCTAGCCTGAATTCATATATGTATTCTAGCCTGAATACACTAAATGAATCTACTACATGTATTCTAGCTTGAATAATCTAGGTGAACCTACTACATATATTCTGACTTGAATAGGCTAAGTAAGACTACATGTATTCTTGTTTAAATAAGCTAAGTGAATCTACTACATATATCTGAATAGGCTAACAACAAATTTACAGAATGAATAAATACACCAAGTACTGAACCTTTTATCCAGGAAGCTTGGGATCTGAATTGTCCCAGATTTCTGAAATTTTCACATACCTGGCACTTGGACTACCATGTAATTTCTGTTTACTTTCATTTTAATATAAAGAACTGTTGTTTAAAAATGTATTTATTCAAATGCCTGATGCACTTACATGATTTTAACTTCACTACCAATGATAAAGCAAACTGAAATTATTGTATTTATGAACATCAATGTCCTCAAAGTATTCTGAATTAATAAGTTATTACTTAGATGAAGTTAATGCTTAAAATACATGTATATGTAATCACTGTTCAAGCTTTGACAAAGCTTTAGAAGCTTACAAGACATACAATGTGTGTCAACTATTGAGTAAATATTATGCATTTTAAATTAATCTATCTCTGGTCATTTTCTGATCTTTGATACTTGTTAAACCTTGAGTTTTAGTGGTCTTTTTATGTTAAATTTCTAGATTTTTGAATACTTCTGAAATGCTGGATTTTGATGGTTTACTATTTCAAAGGTTGCAATGGGCAAAAAATAATTTTAACCACAACATACTTGGAAGAATACTCTTTAGAAGGAAGAGAGACACGAATAATTTCCATTATGCGAGGAAGGTGTCGAAACATCTCTCCTTGGATTGAAATAGCTAAGTAGCCAATAGCCTGGAATGCTTGTGTACGATCACGGTCACGTTTCAAAGATGCCAGAAGGAAGTTGATAGTCTCCACTAGATAACTGAAAGAAAATATATAAAATGTGTGCAAACAACACACACACACACACAGACACACACACACACACACACACACACACACACACACACACACCACACACATATCAAACATCAACCTACATCCTGATTTTAAGTCAGAATAATGTCAAAAGTAAACTAATAAGTTCAAGATGTGGGGGTTGGGTTGGTGGTTGTTTATATTAATTAATAACTTATAAACCACTGCTGTTAAAGACTGAAATGACATTTTATAAGTTAAACTCATAATAATTTTTCTAAAACATTTTTGCAATTTTGTTTGTTCCTTTTATTGCAAGTGAAATCAAAATTCAGCAGAAGTAAATAAATGTAGTTATTTGGGGCACATTTTCTTTGATTGTAGATGAGCAAAGCTTCCAATCCCAATCCACATGAACACAGTGCTCATATGTATAAAGACTGTAACAAATGACAGGTATGAAACTGTTGAACAGGTTACAAATCTTATGTGATAGGCAAATTATAGTCTTCCTATTATACTTTTAAAAAGTTAACTTTCTATTGAATTAAGATAGGTCACTTTTTAAAGACTACTTTTTCCTTTACTTTACTTTTCACTTAATTGTCCTCTAAGGATTGTTTAATTCTCTCTTCAAAAAAATAAATGAAACTATTTCTTGGAAAATTGTGTTCTACAACATGAAAGCTCATTCTAAAGAATAAATATTCACTCACAATTTTGGGTCAATATTTTTTTATCTTCATCAAAAACTGTTTTATTTAAGCACTAAAAGAATTTAATGCAAATAAGCTATTTATTTATTTTTAAAATCCACATGATTGAAAATGAATTTTAAGGAAAAATTACTTGATTTTTATATATATATATATTTTTTAAAATAAATAATTACAAATGTATTTTTACAGAATTACTTACGCTCGTGAAAAAACTGTAGGATTAAAGGATGCCAAACGAGGAAGTGCTGCAAGCAAGACTTGTTGTACATAGAAACTGCGACTAGACCGATACCGCAGCATCATGTTACATATCTGAATTAAAAATAATATTATTAATATATTTATTATATAGAAAATCTGTAAGATATTCTATACTACAAATGGAAGTCAAACTACCCACATAATCATCTAGTAAATTTTTTTATATTTGGTATTTCATACTATAAGGTACCTTGTGACCTAATGAGTATTTAGATTTGAGAAGTTAGTAAACATACTGATTCTCTTCATATATTTTGAGTTTACAGTCCAAATTTTAAACCTCTAATCTGCTCATTGTTAAGATGACCTATATTTTGAAGTAATTAACTAAGAATTTATGGAAAACAGTCTTTTATAAAACCTTACAGCACCAGCTCTACTTGCAGCTACAAAATAAATCATTCATCCATTGATTTTTAAGATTATCTAATGTTTATTTAATAAATGTTGTAATAATTAAATAAACATTTCTAGAAAACAGCCTCTTATAGAACATTTAATGGATATGAGATGCACCACTGTTGTCACAATTTTTTGTTGTTGCCTACTTTATAGTTTCGAAACGTGAAACTATTGCATATCTGGAGACAGGTGGAAAAAACCCATATAGTAATGGTTATTTTTGTGGATCTCTGCAAACATAGTTTGCAAGAAATTTGAAACTATTGAAACTATTGCATATCTGGAGCCAGGTAAAAAAAAAAACCATATAGAAAGTGGTTATTTTTGTGGATCTCTGCAAACATAGTTTGCAAGAAATTTTCACAGATAATTATACTTTAAATATGTTGAGAGACAAGACCCCCAAAATGAAAGAATCAAAGCCTGCAATGTAAGATGAGAAGAAAAGTTTCTGAACTTGAAAGGTTTCTTAAAAAGTGCAGATCTCTCTTATTATGGACTTATTATATCAGCAAGAAAGAAATATTGAGAGTGATATGTTAAATCAACAAGAAAGAAACACTGATATTGGTATGTTTAAACAACAAGAAAGAAACACTGATATTGGTATGTTTAAACAACAAGAAAGAAACACTGATATTGGTATGTTTAAACAACAAGAAAGAAACACTGATATTGGTATGTTTAAACAACAAGAAAGAAACACTGATCTCACATATCAGTCATGACTCGTTTTTCCTATAGGATCCTTGGGGCACTACTACCATTGTCATAAATGGTGATTATGTTGTTGCTTCCTGCAAGTATCAATCCCTCCCTGTGTATAGGTAGGGTCTAATGGCTTCAATACCATTTCTTGTAATGACAATTCATTGTCACTGTCATCACTTGTAAGTGAAAGTATCCTCACGACATGAATGATCATCTTCCACCCAAACTCCAGCATAGGAAACGATACTCAATTCACTCATGGAATAGGTTAATTGTAAAAATAATCCAAGATAGAGAGTTCTACTCACTCATCTATCTATCACTATGAATGGTTAATCCTTCAAATCACCAAGCACAAGGGTAATGTAATCCAAATCAACACTTTCACTTTCGTCAAGAAAAATGTACAGAATGCTTGCCTTTACATCCTTAACACACAATGCGACAAATAGAGAAAAGGAGGAATTTTATGTCTCTTTTCCAGCTGTGTATTCCAACACAAATTTTGGTACCTCTCTCCGAGTTACTATATTTTTCTCCCTTTTATTTCTTGCTTAAATTTTTTTCATAAAATTTGCTGAGTTAGTAGTTTTCAGCACTTGGGGCATGCATCGACGAAAGTTCATGTACCCCATGCTTAACACGCATTATGTTTCCTAGCTGCAGCATGAGAATTTGTTTCTGGACCTCAGACTTCCTAATCCTACCAAAGTGCTCTAAATGTATAACATATTGTTTAAATTATTCTTAATATTAAAGTAAATATATATATTAGTCATTCCTTAATAAAATCTTTCACACAAAATAGTGAATAGGTCACACTCACACAATGCATAAATCTTTTGCATTTATACAATAAATAAATCTCTAATTACACAGAAACACTTTATGAAGTATATTCTATAATCTAATGTCAACATAAACTGTCAGTCTTTGCCAATGAAATACAGGTGAATTCTTATATATTAATGTTCTTCAAAACAAATACTTATGATAGAAACAAGGACCATGTTTATGAGTAATCGGCGATCTTGGCAAACAAAAATTTATTTATCTGGCACGTATTATCTCCCTTAGACCAAGGTAGTCAATGTAAACGATGAATTATATAATTTTAAAAAAATATTTTGGCACTAGGCTCTTTCTTCGTGAAAGGGAACAAGAACTCCTGTCAAATCTTTTTCATTATAGCCATCAGATAGTAATGTCCACATCAGACCCAGACTTATAAATGAGCAGGCTCTGTGTGTGTGTGTATGGTTTGTGTGTGTGCATATGTGCACGTGTGTGCATATGTGTGCGCATGTATGCATGTATCAACACTGGGGCTTTAAAAAATTTGCATCACAGATCATGTGCCCTGGGTGGTAGCAAGGCATTCCCGTAGGTCAGGTGAGCTGTTCTATCTTCTATAGAATGGACATATATGATTGTATGATTATAACATTATTTTACTTAGAAAAATACTATTCTATTCCATATTGTCTTGAAATGAATGTACTGGCATAAAACTAGAAAATTACCTTGTCAAAGTTTGCACTCATTAAATCTTTACAGACTTTGCTTTCAAACAGTGGGTTCTTTTGTTGCAAGTTTCTGCCTCCCAGGCCAAAGGTTACAAGGGGAGATGACTTTTGCTGAAGTTGCTGCAGAGCTGAAATGGTTCCATTTGCCCTCATTTTTGATCCCACTTCCTGCTATATATATACAAATGTATATTCCTTTAGTACAATATCGTAACCTTTTTCATGAAAAATATATATGAAAATTATTTTGAAAAAAATATTTAAATGCGTCATAAAGAACAAAGTTAAGGAACACACACATAAAAACACGTATTCTGGTTGTTGAAGACAGCTTGAAGGCATATAGTTTATGGTATTGTCATTGCTGGTCTATACATGCACACTACTCATGTTCTTTTAATATAATGTGTAATTCTGCATGATTATCAAGAGTGTCATGCTCAGTGTTACACTAAACCTAACTCCACTTTAGTGCATCCCTAGAAGTCACTCATGCTAGATATATTATCATGAAAAGGGTAACAGTTTTAAAATAAATTACTTTTATTTTACATATTTTAAAAATGGCAATCATATTTTTCACACCATATATATTTTACTTTTCAGAATAAAAATTATGTTTGCTTCAGAAGAATTTTTATTTTTACAAGGTCCTATTTTAAAAACATACAACTTAGCAGGTATATAAAAATTACTCCTACAAGTAATTTAGAGTATTTCTAGTTCATTTTATATAATTATTACTTTAATCTACTCTTCAATGATTACTCTATTATATAACTTTTTATATACTCAACACAAACTGAAAATAAAATAGACTAAAATTTCCACTAATCTAAATAATTCCAGCCTTTATGTATTCTGCTGTCTTCTGTCATCAGAAGAAATATACCATGAAATAGTGTAATTGTAAAATGTGAATTATTGTAGGAATAATTATTACTTATTACTGATCCATGAGCAAAGCCAGTAAGTTGTCTTTGTGATTATATTCAATTAATTCTATAAACAATTGTTGCACAAAAAATAGTTGACATTGTGCTCCTTCTTTAATTGCATACACAGCCAAGCAGCAAAGTGGTGGTAGATAAAAGATTCTCACAATTTAATAAACATCAAAGAACTAAAGCCAAAAACATGTTGGTCGGGCATGGCAGTGTTGTTAGACACAATCAGTTGAAAGTACATGTATATGTTCTTGGAAAAAAGTAAAATATTGTAAAAACCCGCACTAACACGACCCAGCTATTAATGCAATCCGATTTTATGGACCAACAATTATCGCATTATAGCGAGGTTTCACTGTAAAAACACCCTCATGCACACAAATACACACTAATAAACTCAACAACACACTCGTGCACTCAAATACACACTAATACACTCAAAAACACACTCATGCACACAAATACACACTAATACAATATGCTCATGCAAACAACAAAATATACATCACATATGTCTTTACTGAATTGTAAGATAATACACAAGGATAATACACTACCACACAAATGTGCCTTTACTGAGTTATAAGATAATACACATCACATTAACTGCTGTTACTGGGTTGTAAGATAATATACAGCCAAATAAATGTGCTTTTAATGGGTTTGTAGGATAATACTACATCCTTGTGTTAACTTTTAAACTATTACTAATAAACATGTGTCAATCTTGAAAATCATAAATAAGAAATAAAACAAAGAATATTTCTGATTATAACATAAATGCTATTAGCTTTGTCTTCAAGTCATTTATTATAATATATTAAGCAAGTCAGGTTTGAAAATTATAACCTACTACCTACCACTACAAAAGGATCTGCCAGTAAAGACTAAAAGAATATCTTTGGATTTTTCCTTATTGTTACTCTTTAGGTCTTGTTCAAAATTCAATTCAAACCTTGAAGAAGTTAATATATAAATAAGTGAATAATTTCCTCTAGCATAGAAAAGCATCAATGATGTTTCATCTACTTATTGAGTTATGGGCCATCAGGTCACTGGACACTAAGTGAACACTGAATGAACTTTGCCCAACCTTTTACTAATATCAGTGATAAAAATTGTAGGATATATTTTGTGGAATTCCATGGTTTTAAAGCAAGCAAAAATGTTGTATTCTGGATTTTCACAATTCGTTGGAGAATCACAAATATTCTTTATGAATTTTACATTCTGAGCAATTTCACACATTTTGTTGGGGAATCTTAAATGCCTTTTTTAAATTACAACTTTGTAGTTATTACAAATAACTCATGTATTTTTCCCCCCATGACTTAAGTAAATGGAAGAAATCTAATTCTATTCACTTTATACCTAGAAAAACATTGAGACCTTAGTTGCCTAACTCTAAAGAATAAGGGATTTTTGCAACATTTTATATCATCAATGGTGGTGCTGATGGGGTGAGAGATTGTTAATAAATAGATATGAAGAAAGGAAAAATGATATGTCATGCATTAGTCATTCATAATATAATGCTCAAATAATTAGAGTAAATAAATAGAATTATTATTGTACTATTGACTCCCTTATAAATTGTAAATTATACACTAGACAAGGCTAACACTGATATACTGTTCACATCCTTATAGATTGTAAACTGTTCACTTCCTTATAGAGTTTAAATTATACCTGGACAAGATTATGCATTAATAATACACTGTTATAATATTCACTTCCTTATAGTTTATACCCTGGACACTCTTTCGTGTTGACTCTGCTGAGCAGAAACCTCTTCAATTTCTTGACGGAGTCGCTGCAACACAACAAATGCTCAATATTGTGTGTGTGTGTTTGTGAATATATATAAATATATATGCACACACACACACATATATCTAATTCCAACATTTAAATCATTGGTTTTCTTCAAAGTTTAAACATTTAAAGATTAACAAAGTAAAAGCATTTTAAAAATCATTTATACTACAACAATATATGTATCACATAATGGCATTGTGTAGCTACACTTCCCACATGCTTAAAATAGCCTACCCCAAACCTTATCCATATAAGGAGTGATACAGCCCTAATTAGTATTCTACCTAATTTAGAGTACTGACCACCTGTGATGAATGCATGATTAAGCAACCTTAGATCCAAAAGACCAGCACAAATGACCACACAGGAGAGCACATGGTATTCTTGGCTCACCAAAATAGTTACCTATATATTTTGTGCTTTTATATAAGCTACTCACTATTACTGCTGGTTAAACTAATGAGGTATGTGCTTTTGCCCATATCCTTAAATATTAAATCTTACTTATATTTTTAGCCTTTAGCCTTGCCCTATATCCTGCCTAGAACATTTATTAGAGATAATACTATGTGTGGAAGAGTGTTCTGTCAAGGAACACCACAAATTTTAAGTCCCTGCATATTTCCCTGCAGATCGCATCTTATCATCAATTTTGACCCGATGAACAATCATTGAGCCAAAAAGGCAACATCTGATATAAAAAGACCACAGTTTGACTGGACCCACATTTGTAAACCTAGATGACCACATTTATAATGAGACAATCCCCATCAGGCACAACTATGAAATACAATCAACAGCTTCCAGTTTCTTCAGCTCCAACAGCTTGTTCAGTTCTTTCAAAAGACTCACATAGTTATGATAAAACAAACTCTAATTATTACTATTATCCATTTCATACTGTTAACCATTACATGACCTATAGTTTCTATTTTGATTTTCTTTTATATATATATATATATATATATATATATATATACTGAACTGTGGATCACACTTATTGGCATGATCCATTTTCACAGTATGTTATTAGTCTGTCATTTTAATTAAATAACTCTGGCTGTATGTATCAGGGGGCGTGAAGCTTTATTCTTGTCTTTCATTCCTCTATCCAATGTGTGCATGTGGCCAATCAAAAGGTGTTGTGGGTCATAGCCAATAGTTATGGGGAGCCCAGATTAGTGGAAGATTTTACATTTTGTCTCAACTCATCTCCCTAACAAAACATCACAGCATATAAATTAAAAGCAAAGCTTCACTGAGTGGTGTCCCCATGGTGTTGGATTTAAGCTATTATTGTGAAGCAATCTAAGTAATTATAACAAAGACTAAAGACAACAGCTGTAGTTCACCAAAAAAAAAGTATAAGTCAGCCATGAAACTAAATATTTATAACAAAGACAAAATACATTGGCTGTTCACCATGACACTAAGTAATTATAACAAAGACAAGAATGGTTGTGCATCAGGAAAAAGTAAGGTTACTGTGCCTTACAGCAAGTCAAGGATAGATAAAAAGAACAATAGGAATGAATGAAAACCTAAAGCAATGATAAATTAGAAAAAAGTTAATGACCTTTAGAAATTCTGCAAAAGTGAACAATACAAGTATGCAATATGACTATATATGGTACTGAACAAGATGAGGCCAGTTATCTCATATAAAATATGGAACAGTTATCCCATGCAAAAAGACATAAAACATTTAGCACACCTTGATCTATCATTTTATTCTAAGGGTCTTTATTGATGAAATCTGATTAAGTACAAGAAACAAGATGTGAATTCTATCCTCTAGTTTGATGAAAAAACAGTAAAATATCTCATGAGATTAATTAAAGTGAATTTAATCTGTCCCATATTAGGCTCACCATTTCAGAGTCTGATGGTCCTTATGGTCAAACCCTGTATTTTATCTTATTTCAACTAAAGAAAATGCATATAATTAATATAACTATTTCCAATGGCTAACTCTCAAAGAACTGAAGGAAAACGTTTTTTTTTTCCAAATGATTAAAAACCTAGACAAATCAAAATTAATATCAGTATCTAAAGCATCTATCAAGTTTGTCTCATTATTTGTATTCCGGTCAGAATACATTATACTGCAATTACTAATGTAGTGTGATTTGTTCTGTTTCACAATATCTTTTCAGATCAGAATACAATTACTAATGCAGTGTAATGTGTTCTGTTTCACTATATTTTTTCAGCTCAGAATACAATTACTAATACAAGTTTATTTGTGCGTTTTTTTTAAGCTTTATGTTTCAGCTTAGAATACAATAATATTACTAATATAAATATAATTTGTTCATGTTTTATTATGTTTTCTGTTAATATTACAGGACAATATTAATACAAATGTAATTTATTGAAGGGTTATTATATGCTTTCAGCTCACAATGCATTACATTACAATTAGTAGCACAAGTGTAATTTGTTTATGTATATTTGATGTATATTTCACTAAGGCAAGTGTGAAAAATTTATAATTAAAAACTTTTGACCCAGCACACACCTCTCCTTCAGCATTGCTGCATCTTAAAAGCTCGTTGATTATAAGAAGAGAGCCATGAGTCCACTCATCACGAGACATTTTTCTTTCTTTCAGTTGGCTATCATCAATCTGTTCCTCGGCTTTTTCAAAACATTGCTGCATATAAGTATCATATAAATAATTAAAAATATATACTACTAAAACATCTAGCAATCTGACAAACCAGCAATTAAATGGAAATTTTAAAGTTCACAAATATGCAGCTAATCTGAAAATGAACAAAAATTGTTTCCAATGTAAAATTATCTGTTAAAAATAAAATAAAGTAGTGATGAATAAGCAGGTTGCTCTTAACATTTGTTAAGAAAGGAGAAATATTAACATCTACAGCTGTGACAATTGCAATAGGACTGAATAGGTGCACACGAGGACAAATTGAATAAAGTTTATAAGTGTAATTTCTCCCAAAAGATCAAAGTAAAAACTGCACTCACCTGATACCAAAGAGATCGCTGAAGTGCCTTGGTTTCTCTCTGTGCCGTCACTGCTAGGGCAGCTCTAAGAGCTTCCACTGCACTCTCACGGACATTGAGCTAGAAATAAATTCCTTAAAATGTATTCAACACTATATCAAAACACTGAGAGCAAGTAAATCCCCTTGCATAAACTGATAAAGCAAATAAATTTTTTGGTTTATAGTTCAATCAATTTTGCTCTGGACAGACAACCAACTAGATGTTATGTCAAACTTACAAAATAATTTTCACAAAAGATTTTAAAATAATTTTAAAAATATTTCTTCTAAACATATTTTAACAGGATAATCACTCACACAAGTAACAAGATCATCGAGGACCATGTCTCACTCCAGGCATTTGAACCACTCACACAAGTAACAAGACCATCCAAGAAAATGTCTCACTATTTGCGCAGTTGTTGGACAGTAAAACAAAAAATTAATAATCTCTGACACTGAATTTAAGAAATGTTTTAAAGATGGCATTAACTCTAGCTGCCATACTGAAATTGCACTGAACATTCAAACATACAAATAAAAGAACAACAAATCTGTGTATCCATATTTAGTAGGAAATCCATAAGGTATGAAGCTAAATTTATTTTTAAAATTGTAAGCAACTAGATCATATCTGCACATATAAGAGCATCAATTTATAATGATGCAAAACTTGCATGCTATTTGGTTGTATAGTGTGCCTGATGGAAAAGCTAAGCTACATGATCATTGCATGTACTTGATGGTAGCATGTTCAAGATTAAAATCCTAACCTAACTTCATATCACTTTTAAATCCTATATATAAGAAGGATGCATGCACAAAACATTTGCTATGTGGAGTGAATGACTAACTAGCAATATGCCAATCAGCCTCAGTTGATCCAATATTTGTTGAAAAGGACAAAATGTTGATAAATACTGCACACACCGGTTAATCTCTTACAATTGGAAATTTGAAGACAGCACATTGTCATCTACTCCTTGGGCAAAATTTTAAAGTAATAAAATCCAATTTCACTCTCCCTTCCAGAGTATAAGCTCTGCCTTGGTGAGTGCACCTTTGTCTGATAAATCACTGAAAACTAGAAATAAATGTGAAAGCCTATTCAGCAATATTAAATCAAATGCCCTCTTGTAGACAAAAGGCAGTGGGATACAAAATTCTAAATATCTTTAAAAAAAAAATTGTAGATAAGATTGTGTTAATTTAACAACAACAGCCACATCACCACCACCTTAATGTGTGAATAATACTAATAGTTAGTTAAAAATACAATGTAGTGAATAATAATAGTTAAAACTAAAACGTTACCTTTGGATCACGAATGGCATTAAAGATAGAGTCAAAAAACTGTTGGACTTGTTGGAAAAAAAATGTTGGTGTGTTCATAGCTAACTCTTTCAAAACTAAGACCTGAAACATATGATTTTATCAAAGACATTTTTAGCTACAAGTATATGAAAATATAAGTAAATAAATAAATATTTGAATGTTGTACATACTACTTTATATATTAAGAATATTAATAACTGAAAATCAATTACTGCAAATAGAAATAGAAAGCATAATCAGCAAATAAAGTTTCGGTCTATCCCCATTGGATGAAATTGTTATGAGCAAGTGTGAGACTATTAGTCAGAAAAACTACTTATCCACTTGGAACTGGTTTGGATTGCATCAGCAAGTTCTAGCATATTCTTTACCTGAGTTGTTATTTTAACTCTGGTACTTACAAAAATATCATCTTGTGCAGTACCCGAAGGCTATGTCATGTTGATATTTAACAAGTTATATAACAATTAAGTTTAGAAATAGGGACAGGCAAATTTACTCTGCCACATTAATTATTATTAAAATGAGTTATGTATGATTTTTATGTAAATATATCTATCTATCTAGTGACAATTACAAAACTCTACTTAAAAAGTTTTTGTTACTAGATAGATAGATAGATAGATTACGTTACTACCAATATTTATTACTATTAGTGATAGTATTAACAATCTGTACTAACATTTAGAAAACAGCAGTATAGTTATGCTTTAAAAAAGTGATTATCTTTCTGTATATTATTTTTAATTACTTTTATTTTCTAATGATGAACAATACAGACAGTAGTAGTATAGTCTTGTTTTTAATTGAGTGATTATTATTCATATTATAAATATATATAATTTTTAATTACTTTACCTACTAGTAGTTTCCTTTATATTTCTCTCTATATATTTGCATATTTGTGAATGAATGTTTGCATAAGTATTATGTGTGTTTATTTTTATTTTTGTGTACTGCCTTATTTATTTAGTACTGTAAATCAAAAGCTTTCAAATTTAATAATTAATGGCCAATACTATATGAATTTAATAAAGTAACAATCAAGTACAGTTAAAACAAAACCAAAAAAATGCTAGAATTCTAGGGGAAAAAAATCCCAGTTTTTGCCACCTTACTAGTGGTGGTATATATAATTAGTGCAACAAAATTCTATAACTTTGCTAATACTGTAATACAGTAATAGTAATACTAATATGCATTATTATAAAACCATAAACTGTAAAGTAAAATATTTAATTATAATCAAGTTACTTCAACTCTTCATTTGTACACAAGCAAATCTGGCAGTTGCATAATAATAATGATCAAATTCTAATGGATTTACTAACTAAAGTTAACAGCAGAAAATAAAGACTTCAGTTTTTGTTCTTGTACTGGCAAGAGTAATAAGGTTATCTATTCAATAAAATTTGTCATATAAAATTATGTTATAAATAGTGTTAAAAGTAATGGTACAGTATATAAAGTAAAATATTATGATGCAATTAACACACAAGCAACCGCTGATGTAATAATATGCATTCATACAAATTCAGATTAAAAGATGATGATATGGGCTTAATGAATATATATTTAATATATGAAGCATCTTATTCATTAGATTTTTTTTTTAATTATCAGCTGTTGAAAAGTAATTAAACAACAGTTGATTAAGTATTAGTTAATTAATCATACTAATAAACATGTTAAGAACACATATCAAGTTAAAACTGCAAGAAGTATTGATTTTAATAAATTTGTTAAAAGCACAACTGTTTTATTCACTTACCAATACTCATTATTAACTCACTAAAAGTGTTTATAATTATTGCATGAATTTTCTATCTTTTTACCATTTTCTATCTTTATTGCATAGGTGCAAATGTGGAAAGTTAATTTAAATTAATTTTTGATTTATGTACACCATCAAAAATTAATTACATGTCTGCAATTAAGAAAAAATAAAACCAATCAGAAATCAGTAAAATTTTAAATACATTTTCTGAGATTACTTATTAACTTCCCAGTTAAGAGAAGATTCACTGAATGAATGGATTTAAAACTTATTCAGTTAACATCACACACTGCATATTTATGACAGCTGTCACCGTAATGAACCTATTGTATATAAAATTACAAATCAATGTCAATGATCAAACAATAGAACAATAAATGTTCAGGTGTAAGACTGTGCTCACTACACACTACAGTCTGTGCTCGCTACACACTACTGTCTGTGCTCGCTACACACTGTGCTGTCAGATGAAAATTTTCTCTTTTCAGCTTTGTAATTCACTTTTTTCATAATTTATAATCTTTGGAAAATGTACAAAAATTAATATTTTTTCGTCTGTCTGCTGTTTGTGCAGTCATATGAACTGTAATATTTAACCATGTTTCAATTTTTCAAACCAAGTACTTTAATGCAAGACAATATGTCAGACAGCACAGGTGGATTGTTGTTCCCACTTATGACGTCATGTTATGAGCTATGGTGAGAAGTCAGTCTTGCAAAAGAACGAGAGTTTTAATTTCTTTCAAAAATACATGTACTGACTTTATATAAATCTCTGAAAGTTTAAATTATGCAGTCTTTTTCTAAGAATGGGAATTATTCATTTCACATGGATTTATTCTTATTTGTGGCTGACCTAGATTCCATTTCACTTGGTCTTTAATGCTTGTTCACTGGTTATATTATAATTGCCACACTAAGAAAGCTGTTTTCTTTCCATAATTTTTGGTATATTTTTGTTGTTTTTCTTGGGTTGGTGTGGTTTTTTTCTTTCTTTCTTTTACAGTTTTAGCCAGTGAACATTACTTCTTAATTTAAAAAAAAGAAAAATAATGATATAATACTGTATGGCAATAAACTTGAAATATTTTGTTCAAGTAAAATAAATCTGAAATAACTCTTTTGTTTCCAAGATCAAAGATTTATGGTTGAAAAGTTGTATGATGGTGGGTAATGAGATAGAATAAAAAATAAACATGAATTTTTCAAAATGTAGAACCAATATTTGCCTTAGACCTCTTCTGAGAGATGGAACTTCAATAAAAAGCCAGTGATTCTCATAAAGCTTGATAGGTATACATGCCATTATGTTGATGAATAATACATTCACTTAATCTTTCAATTTATTTCCTAAAGAAACATGTATTTACAATTAATTTTCCTTATATATGTATTCATTTTTCTTTCTTATTTACACAATCCTCAAAAAATAGCTTTAACAATTAAGCATTCTGCAACTTATAAACTTTAGATAAACATTCAAGAAATCTCTATCCAATAAACATTTATTATTACATAAGAAGTGGTTTTAGTAATATATTATTTTAAAGTCAACATCTGCATAAACAAAAAATCCCACTTACTGCCCCATGCCGTCTGCCTTCACTTTTATCTGTTGCCAGCCATTCCAAAGCCCTTCGCACTTCAAATTCTACATACTCAGCTGCATAAGTTCCAGAAGAAAGAGCAAGCACTCCCATGGCTTTAGCAGACATTTCCATGACGACAGCATCACTACAGGGCAACAAGTTACGCAGGTAGTTTGCAAATCTACTCATACGTGTTGTAACATTGCCAACATCTACACCTATTAAGCTCACTGTGAAAAAAGAATTAATAAAATACCTATAACAATAACCACAAAACTATTTTAAAATATCAAACCATTCCCCTACCACCACACATACATAAACACACAATATTTACCCATAAATATATAAAATTGCTTGGGATTTAACGTATTCGGGTCTGATGATTCATTTGGATATACAAGGAAGGAGACAAACGATTTTTCATCTTTCATGAAACATTAAGTGTGACAGAATAATTAATAAAAGATGTTACAGTGAAAAGTTTACGTAATTACACCATAAACACTATTACAGTGAAAGGTTTACGTTATTACACCATAAACACTATTACACTTTACAAGTTTAGGTTATTACACCATAAACACTATTACAGTGAAAAGTTTACGTTATTGCACCATAAACACTATTACAGAGAAAAGTTTACGTTATTACACCATAAACACTATTACACTTTACAGAGAAAAGTTTAGGTTATTACACCATAAACACTATTACAGAGAAAAGTTTACGTTATTACACCATAAACACTATTACAGAGAAAAGTTTACGTTATTACACCATAAACACTATTACACTTTACAGAGAAAAGTTTAGGTTATTACACCATAAACACTATTACAGAGAAAAGTTTACGTTATTACACCATAAACACTGTTACAGTGAAAAGTTTACATTATTACACCATAAACACTATTACACTTTACAGTGAAAAGTTTACATTATTACACCATAAACACTATTACACTTTACAGTGAAAAATTTACATTATTACACCATAAACACTATTACACTTTACAGTGAAAAGTTTACATTATTACACCATAAACACTGTTACAGTGAAAGGTTTACGTTATTACATCATAAACACTATTACGGTGAAAAGTTTACATTATTACATCATAAACACTATTACAGTGAAAAGTTTATGTTATTACATCATAAACACTATTACAGTGAAAAGTTTACATTATTACACAAACACTCACCCTAGCACAAAGCTAAAAGCATCAACACAATTTTTTCCATTTTGTTTCTGAAACTCATTTGAATGACAACATGGTCAGTGTAGATACAGTCTCCATTTATGGCATAACTATTAGGTGTTGTGACATATTTTGTCAGTTAAATTAATTTATTTAATTTAATTAATTTAATTAATTTAACTGTATACAGGTACAGTTTGTAAGCTATATAAATAAGTAATGTTTAATTCATTCAGTTGTATCCCAAGCAATGTTAGAGTCAGTCAATGTATATCAGCTATGTTTAAATATGTCAGTTATACAAATATTTTAAATTTGTAAATAGACTAGCCTTGGACATCTGAAATAATTAAAATATGTTTTAAAATCCTTTGTGGTAAATATTAAGGTGCATATAATATACTGTATGCTATCATTTACAATATACAATGCACAAAATCAGTCTTTGAAGGAAATAAAGGCACTATATTTTGGCCAATATGTAACCTTATTGCATTCCAAAATGAAATGATTTTGAATAAAGAGATAGTTTAATAAAAATATTAATATAATGTGACAGACAAAGTTAGTGTCACTGACTCACTAAAAAATACAACATAAAAATCAGTGCCACAAACTCACTGAAGAAATATAATATAATTATTATCTTGAGTTTGTTTTAAAATATTTTTCAAAAAATACTATTAATAAGTTTATTTCTGCTAATATTA
The DNA here is from genome assembly GCA_028829895.1 of Sinotaia quadrata. Taxonomy (NCBI): domain Eukaryota; kingdom Metazoa; phylum Mollusca; class Gastropoda; order Architaenioglossa; family Viviparidae; genus Sinotaia; species Sinotaia quadrata. The sequence continues at coordinate 58,942,319 of CM054179.1, forward strand.
ATTAGCACCAATACAAATAAAGCATTCTAGTATATTACATCATTTCTCTACAAAGAAAGTTAAGACCTACAAGTGTACAATGTATATGCCAATAACTCAGTGAATACTGAACAAGATTAAAAACAAGTGAAATCTATGAACAGACCAAATATTTGCTGGCACATATTATTAATGTTGTTTGCATAGTGGACAATTTAAATATGAGGTCAATGAGTATACTAATACTGTTTCTGTTATTCTGACATACATCCCTGCCTTAACTGAATTAGTGAATACTGCAAAAAATGTCCTCTTCACTGACAACAGAACAATAACTACAACAATGAAAAGAATAGTGAGACATTTATTAAATTCAATATTCTGTTTGTAAAAAAAGTTTCTTTCTGTTTTGATTCTGCAATAAAACTGTCTACAGTTACAAATGCTTTTGTTTGTTAATTAACTGATGTTTTTGGATATGCAACTCCTTGTGTTATTTGTCCAACTTAATATAGCACATTAACAATTAAAATATTATGTTGTCAGTATTCTTTCTTGTTCCATTTAAACATTTTTAAAATTGATATTTTAAAAAATAACATTTTTTATTTAGATGGTTGCAGTTGCAGTTTCCATTGAAAGGTACTAACTGGTATCAGAAAAGATTTGTGGGGAAGTAGGGCCTATGTCATCTTTCACAGCATGGAAAGAAATCTGACAAGAAGCACTCTCTGTAGCAGTTAAAAAGATGTGTTTATTTTAATGACTACCAAGCAATATTGGTTGACATACTTGGGGCTCAAAAAGCAATAGGTACACTTTTCCCCTATTAATAAGGTACTGTCAAGTAAAAGCAGATATGTTTTGATTATAAATGTGTGAGAGAACTGAAGTTAGTCCAGAGAGAGATTATTTTAAAAATCAAATGTAACAAACAAACCAATAGTGAGAATCCCTCCTTTTCTGTCATTCATATCAGAGCTGGAAACCATTTCAAAGACATGATGGTTGAAGTCATCCAGGAACAAAGTAATCTCAGCTGCTGGCAATTCACGTAGCTCAGTGCTAACAAAATGGTACAGGTCATTGGCAGTTCTTAAACGAACCTCTTCACTGCGACTTTTTAGTCCAGCAATAAACTGATTCATTATCTGTTGTGTGGATGCCATTTTGCCAGTATGGTTGCTGTCACATTTGCTTTCTTGAATTTAATATTTCTGCAAAATAAACAACATATATTTTAAAATAGGATTGTGATTAAAACAAGGCAATAAAATCTGTAGAAGGCCTATTTGTTTCAAACCTGTTTTAAATATTTTGCTGAAAGTTTTCCATTAGGGCAGAGAAAATATTATCTTCATCAGAGACTGACTAAATAAAATGAGACTATTCCTTAAAAGTTTTTAAAATATGAATACACTGATCTTTGAAATATGGTTCTTGAATAACAGTTCTTAATTTATTAAGAACTACTGGATTTTAAGAGAGGTTTGCCTGCTATTCCTTTACAATCATTTTCAAATGTGTCAAAACAATAGTCATATGTAAGCAAGAAAAGTCATTCCTCCCATCTACCATATTTAACATTTAATATTTTTGAAAATTAGAGCATAAAATTAGTTGGATAATGTCCAAATGTCAAGCAAAAAGATTATAAAAAGTGAAACTAGAACTAAAGTGTGTCTATTTATATAATATATATGTATAAACTAGTTTCCTAAGATTAAATTCTTATTGAGAAATATGATTATCCATAATTACTCTTTGTATATTAATTTTTAATCTCTTCAGGTGAGTTCACCTTATTCAGAAGATGTGAACACACACACATACACAAGCATACATATAATTACATTAAATTTATTAACAGGTTTAGATTTAAATAATCTTCGGACTAATCAATTAGGCTGTTTCATATACTTCTCGTTTATAAATCTCACATTAAATTACTTAAATGACCATCTTAATTTATAAATCTTCATCATAAATGTATAAATCCATTATCCCTTAATAACCAAGGAAAGCAGTTAAAGCAAAAGCAAGAATCCAAAATTCAAAGATAGAATGAAACAATAATTTAAAATCTCAAGAGGAGTAAACCTATTTACACACACCAAGAAATGATTTAGAATGTACTGCATATTTAATCTACTTTATATTAAGCAACAAAATACAACTATCTATAATTTCTTTACACTTTACATCAAATGTCAATGTCCTTAACAATATAATTCTTCTTTAAATATCACAGATCTATTACAATACTAACACACTAACAGCACTGTCTGCACTAAATAAGAGTTAAAAGAAATTAATAAAATTAATGTTGACCATTCAACTCACAACACTGTTATTCGGAAAAAGGTGGCTCATTCACTTATCTAATATATAAACAACTTAAAAGTAAATATCAGATCACAATGACTCAAACTACAACTGTACTATCTTGCTGTGTAATTATACTTTCATTTGCTAAGTCCTGGCTGATGTAATTGTTCTCACTTTTTTCATTTCTATACTAACATCAAATCTATATTAAAAACAATTTGTATCAACTGACAGTAAAGTCTACAAACATCAAACATGTATTTATAAATTTGTGATAAGTATATTCCTAATCAATTATTAATCCTGAAATATAACTCTTTAATGTCTGAAAAAATAATAATAAAATAAAAATCACATTACACACATCAGTAAATTCTAAAGACAATAACCTTTACACACTAGGAAGTTCAGTAACTTAGTCGTATCAGTAAAATGTGAAGATGATAGCCTTTTCACACTAGGCAGTTCAGTAGCTCAGATGTATCAATAAACTGTGAAGATAGCCTTTTTCACACTAGGCAGTTCAGTATCAGTAAACTGTGAAGATGATAGCCTTTTCATACTAGGAGTAGGAAGTTCAGTATTGTATCTGCCAACACCTATTATTTATCACACCACTCCTATCTTCACTTCTACATAATCCTCAAAGACATATTGAAGATAAAGATCAGCTAGCACAACCCAAGCTCAAGATTCAGCCCCCAAACCACAGTCAAGGTTTGAATGGGTAGAAAGATAAAGAAGACCTCCATAGATTATTTCTGCAATTATTTTATCAGCAAAAATCTTTAGCTAATAATTTCCCATCTCATTCATCTATTCACTCCTCATTCAGTTTAAGTTACATGCTTATCAGCATGAACTTAGTAACACTTTACATCTGCTACCATGCCTTTCATTCTTAGAAGGTAAAAAATTATAACATTACATATGTAAAATAACACTATATAGTACATATCCCTGACAAAAGTAAAATTAAAGTTGTCTTTCATTAAAAAATATTCACAATGACAATATTTACAGATTTTTGGTGATTTTTTTAAATGAGGGATTTAATGTGAATTAAAGGTATCTGAATAAAATAATTTATGTTGGATACATATAATTTACTTTGATAAATATAGTTTCAGGCAGTTACTGATTGAATACAAGTAAATAGCCCACTTCCAAGTTTAATAAGATGTATAGTCCTCTGCTTCAAACAACTTTTAATTAATTTAGAAACAATGAAACACACATACTGACTAACTGATCAAGTTAATGTATCCAAAAGTTGATTTTCTTTTATTAAATAATCATGTTCAATATGGCACATTCATAAGTGATTCAAACTCTTGTTAATCATGTTAGAAAACTTAATAGTTGAAAAGACCTCTGTTAGAAAAGTCTTCTGATTACGCATTTTTAATGAGAGCTAGTTCATTCACTTGATACTTATACCTCCTAGTCTACTAAACTTCTGTTACCCTCAATATCACTCTCAGCCAATGAGACTACATATCACAGGGCAGATGGCTTACATATTTACTGTAAGTAGTGTATGCTTGGTCACCTTACCTATTTTAATGTATGCAATCATACAAAGTGTGTGATTGCTACATTGTCCATCTGCCCATTCAGCTGAAAGTCATCTAGCCTGGGAATACATAACATTATAAAGTGCCAACCTTTTCTTTATTACTAGAGCTAGACATGAAAGCAGTTATTTAATTCTAACACTTACCAGATTTTCAATAATCTCAAACCTACCATATTGGTACAAAATCTGTTTTAGTTGTATCAATTATCAACATATATCTGCACACCTTAACAATAAATAATAATACTTTAAAAAAAAAAAAATTTACTATGTCATTCCTGTTGTTACACGCACGCATGCACACACACACACACACACACACACACACACACACACAACACAACACATTCATGTATCAAATATTTTGACAAAGATGAAAACATAAGTTATAGAATTATTATTAATTTAGTGTTAAAAGTCGAACACAGTATTCAACTTTTCAAGATAACACCATTGGCACATGATGCTTGAGAGGGTCTAAATATCAATTTAAGAAGCATTGATTTTCTCCGTGATCCAAACTGTAATTAACTGTTCAAGTATGGGACAAAGTTAAAACAGTTCTATAGTTATCCACATTCAAGCTTAATATTCTTCAGTTAGATAAGGGTATACAAGTAATGGAAAGTTTATTTATTTGTTTATTCAATTAGTTTTCCTAGAAGCTTGCCATGGTACGAAAAGAGGCCTTCAAAGTTATGTAACAAGAGTATGAGTTGATTATGATTATCAGTTATTGTGCAATTCAGATCTCCAGTATCACCAAATATTTGTGCAGATCGTGTTCTACTTTTATATACTTTTATACTTCAGTATAAAAGTGTCTTTATGGTACACTTGTATGTCATCTTTCAATAATTATGTATAATATAAATTTAAAATCTTGCAAAAGATCTCTTTAGACTGCTTTCATTAAAATATCTACACAGTAATATTATTTTGAAATTTGCCATGTGCAATCAGAACACAAAACACTACTAATTTAATTCTAAGATTACTCATGATGTCATCTCTCTCTCTCTCTTGTACACACACACACACACACACACACACACACACACACACACACACACACACACACACACACACACACACAATGTATATATTACTAGCAGTATATTAGCTTTCAACAATACTGTATTTTTAACACACATACACTGATACAGATATAAGACATCATGATATTAGTATATTGACTTTCAATAAATAAAAACTATACTTTATAAAAATATTATTTTAATAATCTATTCTGCCATAATCATTGTCCAAAACCTGACAAATTTATAATTGCCAAAAGTACAATTTCCTATTGTATTAAACAAGAAATACTTAAACTTAAAGCCATTTTAATTCAAAAGTTTCTTTTAATTTAAAAAAATATAGCATCAAAGTTAAAATCAATGCAAGTATGACTAAAAACATTTTCTTTTGTGACAGGAAGTAGGGCCTATTTAATGATATGAATAAACTACAACTATTTATGATTTAATAAAAATTTAAATCTCCTAGGTTTAGTATTTTTACAATTACAATTTACATGTACACCCAAACTAAACTTAAAAATGATAACTGCAATTTTATTTGCATAAAGTGGCACAAAAATAATAAGTGACACAATTATCATGCATTAGTTGTGGTAAGTAAAATATATGTAAAAGAACATGTAATCCTCACTAATTAGTATTTTTCTTTATCCCTTTTATTATCATAGTTTTCTTTCTCTGTGTGTATCCAAAATTCAGAGCTTTAGTAAAATTACAGTTTGGGAGTTTGGAACATGGAGTTAGTATATCTATTAGTATTCATATTTTAAAAATTCACAAAGATTGTATGAGGAACATCTAGTCTGTAGGCCTATCTTATGATTATGAAGAACTGATTACAAAATATAATAACTTATAGGTGCATCAATCGACAACTCAACGCTTTCTTTCTGAAACCGGTTATTTTTAATCGGTGGCAAGAGATTCCGTAGCTTTAAAATAAAATATATTCCAGATTATCAAAAACAGTAGAGTGCTTAATCTAAGTATACGACTATACGGTAAACGCTGGTCTCAAATAAAATTTAAGCATTAATTTTTAGGTCGTATTGTAACGGATTTAATTATTTCGACCTTGTAATACATCGATTATATTGGATTTCTTAAAAAAGCTTTAATGATTATTTTACATGAATATGACAACCATCAAAATGCATACCAAGCATTTGAAATTAATTTTTCACTATATTTCAATTGCACTACCAAGGGCTGGGTATTACTGTACTAATGTACAGTGCATTATGAAGGCCTAAGTTATGATCAGTTAATCGACAATTATTTTAGCTTTCCCATTTCTGTTAAATTATAAAATAATTAAGGCAGAATATGCAAACAAATCCCTAAAAGCAGACTTTCTATATTCATGTACTTGTTTATATTTACATGCATACCGAATATTGTTTGTCAATGTCTACTGGTTATTTGTGATAGAACCTAGGTCCATACACATTGGCCATGGAAGTCTCGCACAGTCATAAACTTGAAATTATTATTTTTTAAAAATCAGTTAGCTTTGATAAACTAAATACGACAGGAAAATGTCCAAATACCTTTAAGCATTTGACCTTGCAAACACTGTATTTATTTATTTATTTCTGCGGTGGGTGTTGTGTTTTTCTTTTAAATAAATCAAAAATACCGGATGTGGTATTCTGTTAAACTTCCGTAGTCTGCCTCTTAAGAAGAATATGGAAGGACGTCAAAAATTATATATTTCTTAAATCGTTGGATGTCTGACTTTTCTACTTGCATACAACTTGTATACATTATACACAATGATTTGTAGTGAAACGTTTACAACTTCGTCTGAATTTACTGTGCCTTCAGTATCAAATGGAAAAGTAAGATCAGAGACTTCAGCAGATAATCCGGAGAATTCGCCCTTTGAAAAGTGTAGCAGTATTACTAGTAATACAGCTGTCAAAGATAATGAGCAAACAAAAAAGGATTGTAAGTCGCTACTCACCAGCTACCTTTTTGCCCTTCGTCCGTGGTCTTTTACTGCGTCTATCACTCCGGTAGCCCTTGGTTCTACTCTGGCCTATAAGTCTACAGGATTATTTGATCCCGTCATTTTTCTAACAACTGTTTTCACAGCGCTTTCTGTCCACGCTGCGGGCAATCTAGTTAACACTTATTACGATTATATGCGTGGCATAGACAGCAAAAAAAGCGATGATCGAACTCTAGTAGACAATATTCTTTCACCCAATGATGTTGCATGGTTTGGTGGATTGTTTTACATATGTGGGTGTATGGGTTACTTGTTATTAACGTATTTGTCGTCTGCTAAAATGGAGCATCTCGCCCTTGTGTATTTTTGCGGCCTCTCAAGTAGTTTCCTTTATACTGGAGGCTTAGGATTGAAGTACATTGCACTTGGAGATTTGCTTGTTGTGTTCACATTTGGACCACTCACAGTAGTGTTTGCATTCCTGTCACAGGCAGGAAAGCTAACCTTGATTCCATTTTTGTACGCAATACCAATATCTCTGAATACAGAAGCCATTCTACACAGTAATAATGCAAGAGATATGGAATATGACAAGCAAGCAGGCATTGTGACACTGGCAATTCTTCTTGGTCATACAGGGTCATATGCTCTCTTTTGCCTTCTTTTGTTTTTGCCCTACATCATCTTCATTCTGTTAGGACTGCATTTCACTCTTTGGATGTTTTTGCCAGCAGGATCAATTTTTATTGCCTTTAAACTGGAGAAGCAATTTAGGAGAGGAGAATTAGAGTGTATGCCTCAACAGGTTGCAAAGTTAAACTTGATTCTGGGTGCCCTATATGTGGTTGCCTGTTATATGTCAGAAGTTTCAACTCTACCTTCAATTGCAGTTGAAGATTAACCCTAAAAATAAATACCTGAAATTTTTTTTAATTTAAATTTTGAAAATTCAAGAATTGCTGTTTTAATTAGTGAAAACTTATTAAATTTGATAAATACAAAATATATTTATTATTTTTAAAAGTATTATTTTCAGTAAATAGAACTAAAAGCCATGTTATGAGCATTTTATTTGGTTGATTTTTAATTGAAGGTCTTATTATTGAAGTTAATTGACAGCACTTCTGACCTAGGGCTTTATAAGTGATTTTAGTATGCCATCAGAAATTCAATATTTTTTTAAAGTGTAGATTTAAATGTATATATTCATTTGTTTAGGTGTTAAAATAAAAATGAAACTATACCTGAAATGTAAAGAAGACACATTTTATTTTTCTGTTCTCTATTTTCTGTAATTTATTAATGTAGCAAATTGTAAGTAAAAAGTTCTAGTATTGAAGCTGTTTTGAAATCCACATAAGTAACAAGACCAAATTTTGCAAATTTTTACAAAAATTGTGTATGTAGAGTTTAGGTTAGCACAAAAAATAACTTATCTTAAGTAATCATGACACTCCTGGCTATTCAGTTTTTATGACAACATTGTCTATAAAATCTTTTTTTAAAATAATTTTTCTACTAAAAAAATAATTGCACCTAAAAAGCTTTTAAGAATATTTTTCATTTAAATATTTTCTTATGTAGCAAATACTCTTTTTTTAAAAATAAAAAGCAACAACATACCAATATTGCCTTGTAGGGAATTGATCATATACATTTATTTTTTGTGTGCAACCTTTAAGTAATTTCCCCCTTTTTCTAATCAGATAGCTTTATTAGAACATGTATATATCTAGTTAGAAACTTGTAGTTGTTATTTCAAAGCTATGATTATATAGATAGATTTTCAGCAAATCATGTCTGTCAGTTTTTTTCTTTTCAACCATGCCTGCCCTACACTATACATTATATGATAATTAAATATTTATGTATATGTGTTTATTTTTCTAGAGTATATTAAAGAGATAATTTATAAATGTACTGTTGTGTAGTCAAAAATCACCTAAATTCAGGACCACAGCATCTATGTATATATATTAAAACTAGAATCTTTTCCACTTCTTGGCTGGTTGCTCAAAGACTTGTTTTCAAAATGCACTCAAGGTCTCATTGCTTTTAAACATTTACTTTTTTTCAGAACACTATTCCTATCTAAAATGTACATAAAACTGCAGCTTAAATTGCTGTATTATCTGATGATTCTAGATCTCTTAGTTACTAAACTACAACTTAAATATAATAAGCATGTATTGTTTGTATACAAATATTGTTAAATTGTTTAATATATTTTTAGATAAATCTTATACAACATTATTATACAAAAACTAAAAGTCTATCATTTGTTGATTCTCTTTCAAGAGCTCTTGTCTGACATTTAGCTCCTCACATTTTGCACAGACCATATGAGAATAATTTAAAATGAATGGATTATTTTCTCTTAAATATTCATACCAGTGGATTTTTAAAGTGTCATCATATGTCCAGAAATTATTTTAAAGATTTTCAGACTTAATACAAAAATAATGCTTAAAAAGATTTTATTTGGGAAAAAATAATTAATATAATTATAGTTAATAACTCAGTAGAATTAATATTTCTAATAAAATTAAAGCAATATAGAGTGTTTTGTTTTTTTTTAACAAAAATACCTTTTGAAATTGTCCTACTAAAATGCAGGCTGTCCATATGCAAGAATTATTTCACAAGTCATAATTATTACTAAAATTCTTATCAATTAGGTAACAAAACACTTTGAATATAATAAAAGGTGAGGTTCCTTACTCTCTTAATTGTAGTGTCATTACTTTTGTATAGAATGGTAATAGTTCAATTTAGTAAAAGTAATAGCTAATTAAGTTTCTGTCAATTGGGAATACAGAAGAAAATGAATTTAACTGACTTAAAAACTACTATTGTACTAATGGTATTAAGCTGGCAGAGCTGTCATTATCACTGAAGATTAAAAGACAACCACATGGTAAAATTTATAATTTAATAGTAGGAAGCATTGATTACATTTAGTCTTTTACAATCTTAAGTTTAACCTATGGTTGTTTTTATTGTTTATTAATATACTCAGGATGTGCACAGATATTATTAGATTACCCCTAAAAATATTGTATATGCTTATTAATCAACAAATAAAAATAAATTCAGACTTCATTTACTCTGTTATGCCCTGGAACTGGAAGAAGTAAATGGAAATAATTTAAATAAATGAAAACAGTGTTTCTTCATGCTTATTAAAAACTACAGAACAGGTGAAAATTACTTATTCACATTACCTTATTTTAAATGTCTTTTTTTTTCTATATCACTAAAAAAAAAAAAAAAGTTGATGTGAGTTGTGAAAACTTTGTAAATGAAAAAAACCTGAGCATTTTGTCATTTGAAGATAAAAATTATCATTTGGAATGTACCATAAGCAATGTTTCACTTGCCAAACAAATGGAAAGTTCATATATTGATGCACAGTATAAAATGTTTTGGATAATTTGATTTTGTTATAAAAATGCCATTTCACAAAGTAAAATTTTACAAGTTTTATTTGTTTAATGAAATAGTAATAATAAATATTCTGTTTTCTAATATAGTGATGTGCTGTCATTTTCACCTGTTATTGTGAATATCACTTAGTATAGGGAATTTTATATGGAAAAATTCAGTTCTGGAAGCTAACTTTAAATTTGAAATAAATATAATTTCATATTTCTTTTGAAACTTTGGTTTGTTATTTTTTTAATTGGAAATTGGTGAACATTGCAATAAAAAGAGTATGTAAATAACTGTTTCAACATTAAAGTGAATATGCCATGAAAAAAATAAATAACAACATAGGAAATAAGTTAAGAAGTTTGTATATAATGACTGTAATTTATAAACACATTAATTAAAATGGATATTACTAAGAGTAAGAAGAAAAGGAAAAAACCATAGGGATTGAATTAAGAGTTTTGTATATAACTGGGGACAGCAAGCACATCAGAGTTGACATTACTAAGAAGACTAAAACACTTGGCACTGGTTTAAGAAATGTATCTGTATATATGTGAAAAAAATTGACATTGATTAAGCACATTAAAATAGATATATTTCTAAGACAAGGCTAGAAACTTTAAGAATTGTGTTTATAACCGACATCAAGTACATTAAAGTGGATATTATTATAAAAAAAGATTAGGCACATTGGGAACTAAGTTCTAAGTAGAGTATATATAACTGTTAAATCAAGCACATTGAAGTTATCATTAAGCAGGTAATAAATCAGTCATCATCAGATTATAAATTTAAAGAGAAGTAATTTATATTTAAAGTGTTGACATTAGATGTTGAATAACTTAGGACTGAATTAAAGGTGACATTTAAGAATGTTAGCATTTTGTTTAAGGATGATTTGCACGCCAGATATTTTACACGTTTTATTTTCTTTTTTGGGGTGAGGTCATTCTCATTTTTTTCTTAATAAGTTTTATGTACTGTAATTATAAACTTTATTTGAGATAATTGTTGTAGTTGTTTTTTTTAAATTCCAAATATCTTCACTTATTTTGTTTCAGCTTAGCTTGTGTAGTTATTATTTTCAGGCATGTACTGTTTTAGTCATTTGTTCAAATTACTTAGACAAATGTTAACCTGACCAAGATTCATTATTTCAGTCTTGTTTTAATTTAAATTCTGCTCACATAATGACATTGGTTAATTTAATCCTTATTAGGCAGTTACTTGGGTAGTATATTTGTTACCAGATGTGATGTGAACAGCCATGAATACCTTATTGTTGTAAACTAAAAATAAACTTTTCTTTGCTAGTCATTTGAATATATATCTTTAAACTGTGTATAAGTGCTTATGTTTGGCAGGTTCATTATTTTTCATATATTTTTTCAAAATAAATTTATTTACTTTATTTCTATGGAAGGATTACAAATTAAATGGATTAGAAATATTAAAATGTATCAAGTGCCTTCTGTTTATTATATCATTTAAAAAGCATACTTTATTGTTTAAAAATTGTATTCATGTAAGTAAGCATAGTTTACATGAATTGTTCCAATGATTTTGTGAGTATGCACACACTTGCATGTATGTGTGTGTGTATGCATGAGTGTGTGCTTGTGTGCATTAGTTTTGTCAGATTGTTTAATTAGATTCTTAATTGTGTCATAATTGTTAAAACTGACAATGAAAATGCTTCTAAACAGCTTAAATTAGTTTATAAATTTTGAAGATTTAATTTTGACTAAGTAATATTAATAGTTTTAAGTAATACAGCAACTTTATGTTGTAATGGGTTTTTTTTAATCTTTAGTTTAATATATACATGGTGAATAGTGTCATTTTCACACCCAGTCCAAGTTTAGGTTTTCTTATTTTTACTACTGAGATGGGCATTGTGACCCTAAGATTATTTACATGATGACAGCAGCTAGTGGAATATGAATCGAGCCTTTCATTATTGGGTACTTTAGGAAAATTATGAAAAGAATTCAAATAAAATGGTCCTTACACAGATGACCTGAGGTTGATACATAAAAGGCCATTGATATCTGAGAAATTAAAATTACATGTAAATATAAAACTGACAAGAAATACATTTGTTAAACATTAGAGTTATTGTAAATAAAAGCCTGAATTGGGTTTATAAAGCATTGAAAAATAGCTTCAGATGATGTTTCAGTAATGTGATTCAAAAAAGATAAAAATAAGTGAGAATTATAATTGTTTTTTTAAATGACAGTCACAGAAAATGTTAGATAGTTGATGCACTTGAAATATTTTTCTTCCATTAAACATAGCAATTATATTAGTATCTTAATTAGTATTACTCAGGTGAGTTCTTGTTTTACTAGAATTGGATTATCAAATATCCTACTATATTGAATATTGTCTCAACATATTTTTTACTGCTAAAAGACAAAAGAAAAATATTTGGTTCTTTTGAAATCGTTTACAATGAAGTTTTAGTTATAGAAACAGAATATTTTTAGTCCAAGTCAGTCTTTTTTCTAATAGATATTTGACTGTTTACAAATGAGATTTTGTAAGATTATGACACTTTCGCAAAAGGAATCCATAATAATGTGCCCACAAAACTGATCACCAAAGTTGGTAAAGTTCACCTAATGACTTTAGAGTAAGTAACTTGAAGACATTATTTACAGTGAAGTATCAGATACCAAATTTTGTTATTAGATTCTGCTGGTAAAAGAGGTCTTGACCAGTTTAGGCCATGATTACATTTAAAATAATTACTAAAGAACATAATAACAACTATTGACAGATCAGATTATCACTAATAGCATTAAGCGTTGAGATGGACTGACTCTTTAAGATTACAATGTTGTCACGTCCACTGAGAGTATTAGGTCATACCTGTGTTTTAAACAATTACTTATATTTATGATCATGAGTATTGTTATGTCTATAGGGAGTTGAGGTTATGCCTATGTTTCAAATTATTACTACTAATATTTATCAGACATATGATATTTAACTTCTATGAGTGTAGTAAATAGGGTTACCTTTTTTTTTATAGAAATGGTGGAATGGTAACATTTCCTTAATCTAATTCCCACATTTTCTTTGGGACTTAATTAAAAGACAAAGATATATAACTCTGAAAACTAATAAAAATTCATTTATAGCAGTCATCTCAAATTCTGATGAATAAGAAAGAAAACTCATTATAATTTGTATTAATTATTATCCTCAGGTCAAGGATATGAGTTTGAATACATCTTGCAATATCTGAATAAATATTAAAATTCTATTGTGTGTATGACTGCCTTACATCTTGTCTATATAAAATCCAAAAAGTTTGGTTTTGAAGTTTTTTTCAAATATCCTTCTCTTACTTTTATTTCTGCCTTATGTTTGTCTTTATGCTGGTTTTATGTTAGAGGCATGTTTGTTGTAATTAGTTATATGAATATACATCAAACAGAAGATCTATCAGTTATGCAACAATTTTATTACACAATAATACATAATAGAACTAATTTAGAGCTGCAGAGCATCACATAATTTGTTTGCAGTAGTGAAAACCAGTTCTGATAGCATCATGCATGTATATTTTGTCTGACATATAAAACAACAACTATAATCATAGGTTTCTTTAATCAACCATAGTCACAATTCACATGCAGAAAAAATAACCATGAACCACACAGTAAATTCTGTAACTGTGTTTCATTTGATCCTTATATTTTTATAGTTCATACCATTTCCAGAAAGCTAATATTGAGCTGGGGGTGTGATGTGGGAAAAAAATTAGGCCTCTGGTATAACTTACAAATTATATTTGAAGATAATTAATTAGATCAGATTGTTTGTAAGTACTTGTATTTACACTAATTTAAAATAAAATTAGATTTTTAAAAATTTAATCTAACGATTCATAAAACTGAAAAAAAAATGCCAGTTTTATATTATAAAGTATATATTGTTTTTCAAACACATTGTAACCTTGAAATAAAGTATATCAATATATATATCAGATAAACTAACAAGTGACTGACATCTAAGTACTATTCTTGTGTGAAACCATGACACTTGGAAAAGATTTTTGCTGTTGCTATTATGAAATAAGCTAAAAAAAAATTTTTTAAACTTTTCTGCACATTCTTCCTTTAAATACTGTACCATTCTAATGCAATTTAATAGTCAAAGTTTATATAAAGAATTTCAAACAATCCCCTATCAAAAATATCATATACACTCAGTTAAGTGATGTCTTGCAACAAACTAATCATTTATCCAGCAGCATGATTAGAAGTATAAATTACCATAATTACTAAATGTAAACAAAATGGGTGACATTTTTGTAAAGTGCTCTAATATTTTCCAAGTAAAAAGTACTTTATTTGCAAAGTATGCTCATTTCAAACAAAACTACAAATGATACATGTCTGGCTTCAGATACAGCTTGCTGTGACAGAAGGCTTTGCAAATAATACAAGTAACACATCTACCAAGTGCAGACAAATGTAAACAGCAAAATCTTAATGAGGATATTTATGTATACAATAACATGATTTTATAAAAATTACATGCATATTGCAATAAAATAATATGATACTTAACTAATAGGTTAAGATGTCACTGTACACATAAATGGTTTACAACACTAAGTGACTCATTAAGTGGTTTTGTTTTTGCACAATGTGTATATTTACACAGATAACTACTAAAAAAGTTGATTCATAAAGGGAACGATCAGCTGCTAAAAAGTGGGTAATCTATTTTGAAAGATCAAAATCTCACCATAAAGCATTCTAAATGTATTAAACAGCATCACAAGAGGTTTGTTTTATCAGATAATCACAGAATAACTGCTCACTTACCACTGAAAATAAAACTGAAACATCTGAACACATCAATATTGGTTTATGTTCATTTCTAAGAGAATAATATAAAGAATGTAACATATTTATTGATACAAAATGAATATTCTGTTATAAATATCTGCAGGATCCAAAAACCTTGCCCATTGGAGGTTATAAATAGTAAAAATCTGTTTCCTAATTTATTTTGACTTTACACATTGGGCAACTGCAAACAAGCCTTAACAAGCTTACTTTTTCACTATCCATCCGATAAAATCACTCTTTACATAATGTTAATTTAGATTCTTAAATATACAAAAATCAAAATGATATTTATATTTTTCTAACACATCATATTCTGAAGAGAGATAATAAAATTATTAAAAATAAAGACAGAAAAATCCAACATAACCTCCTTAAAGTTCCTTCTTAAGAATTTTCCAAATGGCATTTTTATTATCAGTATTTTTTAGCAATTTCTTTACCTTTGATGACATGAGAGCATTGAAAACAATTTAATTATATACCTGGTACATTATGTAAATTTTAATAATGTTCTCATTAGAATAAACATTGATTATATCCGACCTAAAGCATGGTGACTCTATGCTGTTTCAAGTGGCAGCTGTTTTCAATAAAGTTTATATATAATTATGAGACAAATAAGTGAACTATAATGTTTACAAACTTTATCAGAGTAAACAAAATTTTTCTAAGTGCATTGCAAACTGTACAATTTAACATATGTTGTTTTCAAAAGAAATATATTAAAATAAGTGATTTAAAAAAATAAGTACTTTAAAATGAACATATTATAATGCCATAATTAAACTACTAACAGACTTTATTTACATGAAATAGTCATAGAGTGAGCAAACGTTCCGACATGAATAAAACAATTTCTGAACAAGTGCACAAACACAACCACCTTTCCAATTTAGTCGTCAGGTGGGTAGTGTTAAAATCTGCATTCCACAGGCTCTAAAGAAAATACAAAAAGATATGAGTATATATACTGAAATGCAGCTGTCAGTAATATGTTCCTCTTAGTAAGGGTTAGGATTAAGAACAATAACACTAACAGAATTCATCTTAGCTCCAACATTCTTTATAAGACATTTATGTTGAGTTCAATGTGATTTTATTTAACAAATAGTAGCCTAATCACACCAAAAACAAAAATGGGGTGGGGGTGGGAGGGTAAGTACTGAACATAAAAATGACTATTAACATTTTGATTTAATTTATAAGAAATATACAACAAGGTTCAAATTTGAACTACATTCTTTTTAGAAACAGGCCAACAACTGAATATCAGAAATTTGTTTTCAAGGCAGATAGCAATAACACTGCTTTTTTTCATTTGCCCTTGATCATGACCCTGATCCACATAATTCTCTTATAGCAAAATAGTGTTACTAAGCACTATTACTCCAATTTACAAATGGCACTACTGTGTTCCATTGCCCATAGTATACATCATTTTGGAGGCATGAGACAAGAGTGATTATACTGTTGCTGCAACCCAACATAA
This sequence comes from Sinotaia quadrata, assembly GCA_028829895.1. Classification (NCBI taxonomy): domain Eukaryota; kingdom Metazoa; phylum Mollusca; class Gastropoda; order Architaenioglossa; family Viviparidae; genus Sinotaia; species Sinotaia quadrata. The sequence goes on from CM054179.1 coordinate 58,959,000, forward strand.
AAACAGATTCTTCAACTTTAAAAAAAATGTCCAGATCAACTCTGAAACAACCCTCACACACATACAGATTTTTTAATTTCTCCAAAATACTGATTAAAACTGCACAAGCCCATTTTAACCCTATCAGGGACTTTAATGCAACATTATTCCATTCTCTTAACCTTTCTCTCTCACTCTCTCTCACACACACAAACAAAAACATATTACAGAAAAACTAATTTTTAAAAATGGTAAAAATATTACAAAGTAAAATCAACATACAGAATACTTCAAGTATTCACTAAACAAAACTATATATATTCATTCATGTTGATTTTAGAACAAATCAGAAAACAGAGTACATTTTGTAAATTTACAAGTATGTTTTAATAATTTTTCATTAAGTTTCCTTCCCCATTAGACAAAACAAAATAAAATAAATCATAAATGCTTAGACCTAAGTAAACCAAAGTTTTATAAAATAAATTCACATGATAAAAAAATATAAGCAGACAGCCACAACCAAATACAGTGAGTTAGATAATATAAACTGTACAACAGTGCCCTTATATTTCCTTTGGTAAAGCTGCTTTAATATGTGCAAGTGTAAATATGTGTGCTTGTGTGTTCTCAAAAAAATATTTTCTGCCACTGCCAGAAAGCAGTAAGAATTTCGGTCCTGTTTCATTATACTTAGATATAAAAACAAAAACAATCTATAATAATAATAATAAAAATGTTCTTTTTCTTTTTGAGCTCTTCAGCCCCTAAGACTTAAGAGTTCTTCACAAAGGAGTTCAACAATCCTGAGCTAGGGAGGCTGTAAACATCCAATCAACTGGGTTGGGTCTCAAACAATACCCCAAAGATTCATGCATGAAATTAGTGCCTAGATTTCTCGACACAGCTCCCTAAATGAAAGAAATTAATTATTATAAAATCCCTATCATGAATCTTCAGTGTTTGAATTGAAATTTTGAAAATTGTTTTTTTAAATGTATACTTTTTCTTCTTTCAAATTATTATTTTAAAATTGCATGTATTATATTAAAATTTATAACAGATTCATAAAATCGTTTTATAAAGTCCCCTCCTCAAAGTCTTTATTTCCACAAACAGTTCAAACTGTTAGGCACTTTAAATGTATGGCAATATATAAACCTATTGTCTCAGAAAATAAAATGAAAATGAATTCCAAAAGACTGTTGTAAATTAATATTTGATTATAATCAAAATACAAGGATCAAACTATTATAATCTTGAAATAAATCATTAGTTAATATCTGCTTCAAATCTATTCAAACTTCTTAACATGAAATGTCATTCAAATTTAATAGTTAATATAGAGTATCTGAAAAGATTAAGACAAAAATTCTATATGGAGAGTCATTTTACTTGAAAAGTAAAGATCTTGTTCTGAATCACAGGGAAATATACAGATCATAGCATAATGTGTATAACTCCATAATAACCATCTCACATATCTGGACTATTTTTTCAATTTAGAAAATGTATGAGATAAAGTTAGCTACCTAGACTATTATTGATTGGTTGTATTTAAAAACCATTAAAGACAGTTATAACTCTATCAATCCTTAGTAGTTTCTTTCACATCTAGCTTTTAGGCAGGTAGCAAAATACATTAGTGCCTCATATTATACACCTTGATATATCACATACTTGCATATAACACGGACAGCCTGTGGATCCCATTTTTTAAAAAACCATCCAACCTCTTCAAATTACATGTACAGAATTAACGGCTTTGTATTAAATCAATTGGCTCAATTTGTTGCATATGTTGACTAAGCCTAAACTCTATACATTGTAAGCGTTCAGTATATTGTACATTTACTTGCCACTTCGCAAACACAAATGATCATTATTGTTTTGAAAAACAGCCGTCATGTGACATGGATTGTTCATGCATGACAGAAAGAATCTCTCATTATAACGCCACCTCACATACAACACGGGCAAATTTTTTAAACCCAAGGTCTGCATTACACTGAGGTACAAGTGTATAAACCATTCATGTGTAAATCCATCCAATTTGTATTTTCATTTTAAAATCCCAAATTTTCCTTGCAATTATGCCAATGCAGTTTTATAGGTACCTAAACTTCTATCTAATTACTCTGTTCCTTTCAAAATTTGGTGATTTGAACATTCTAGAGTTTTAAATCTTAAATACATGCAAGTTTTAGGTTAGAGCCACCTTCAGTTATGGCTTTCCCATGAGATCCAAGTAACTGCAGCAAACTAGTTTTGACACAGATGAACTGCTGATGTATACAACTTGGCATCATTGGAGCATAGGAATCAGTTGCCAGTTTGTCTTCTGGTGTTCTTGTTCACTACTGGACCAGTTTATAGATCATTTACATACATTTCTCAGACCTAGGAATCAGGAGCCATTTTAAGTCTTAACTTTAGTATGAGATTACAATATACTTAAATGAGTAAAACTTATTTCAAACCAAACTTCACATAATTATAAATAATATGGCTGATATTTTTTGACACTGTCAAAGAATAAATCTAAGTTTCTACTTAAATCTATGATACTATGAGTAACCAATTTATCTTTTAGTGATAATTTGATTCAAGGTAAGATTTCAAACAAATTAGCAAAATATCTAATGTGACAATAATTTATCAGTAGTTTCCACACCAAAAGTTTTATCACAGACATGCCAGGACCCCAAATTCTTGTCACTAGTAATGCTCTCTCCTACAAGTAGTTTTAGGCTATCCTTAGTAGCATAACTCTTTGCCTGAATGGACAAACAAAAACATAAAACAGAAAGAACAACAAAAATTAATCTGAAAACACCATCAACCAGTGACCTTCCACTGAAACTAACAAGCAACTTAAAAGTTTAAAGCCCCTACACTGTGAGGATAAAATTAATATATATATATATATATATATATATATATATATTATATATTTCTAGTTCAGTGAACAAATTCTTATATACATGCATATGCAACACATTCATGTGACAAGTAATGTCTCAAGCAATGACAGGGGGATGCAGAAACTATACTACAACCAAGCAAATGTCAATTTTGAGAAAAATTATGCAATCACACATATATGTGGGTCATTCTCTGGGCAAGTGTATCATTTTGTGAAATGAAGTTTAAAAAAATAAAGTGGATTAAATCTAATTATTTTATAAGTTAAAAGTTCACAACAGGGCCAAATGCTTACAGAAAAACTTAAGAAAAGATACACATTTTAAAAAAGAAGTTGTTATGAGTCTGAAATTTGTGAAAGCACGTTTCTGTTGAAAACTCAGAAAGTTGAGATGTATTTTACCAGGATAAAATATTTTAAAATAAGCAATATAATTATTTCATTACAATGAATATATTTTCTTTATTAATCTAAATTATTATTTAATCTGGATATGTATTTATTTAAAATGGGGTATAAAAACTAAAACTTCATCATGTGGAAACCTTATTCAGCTTCCACTGACAAATATTATCAACAATCACAAAAGAAGCTCTATTTTTCTCAACTAAACATAAAATGGACTATTATGCTATGAAGATAATATTAAGTAACAAAGTATCTATTTAAATATAATGTTTTTAATATATAATAAACCTAATAACAATGTTTATATTTTTTAATGTAATTCACAGGTTTAAAACATACACACCAGCTATATAAAACTTTAAATGCAAAAGAAATCACATATATATAAATATGTAAGCTATTTATGATGTTAATCAATTTAAACAAAATATATTGAGATTATCAGAAATTTTAGCTGTTTTTGAAACATCAATGATTCCAAAAAATGTTCCCACCATTGCTATTGTAACATGATCTTAATGGAAACAAATATTATTTTTCTTCTTTGGTACTTAAACTCATTACACCAAGACAAAATGAAATGAGAGTTATCTTTCCATAAACGGCACCTTTAAAAATGTAAGTAGTTTGCGATATTATCATTATTTTATATTTACAATTTGATTAATTTCTTTGTCACTCACAAAAACAGAAATGAAGGCAAATTAGTTTTTTTAAAGCTCAGTATTTATGAATACAATGAATAAATTTGAAAAATGTGTGAATATGTATGAATGTTTTGATTGCATCAATTGTTTAAATAACACAAGGCATTTATGTACTACAAGTCGATGTTTGATAAAAGAATGATATTTTTGGATCCAATTTATATGGAAAGGAAGCATGACCAAAAATGTGTCTTTTAAGAATATTATTTCTTCATAAAATTAACTATTTCAAGATAAAAGGGATACAGAATGTTGCTTTAATGAATTATCACTAGCTAAAACCTTGATACAATAAGTTTGTTGGATTATTTACAACAATGAAAATTAAAGAAAACAGCTATATGTAAGCAGGCTACAAAAGAGGTGCCATTTTTCAGTTCAAAATGAATTTGTATTACAAATAATTATAAAATAAATAAACACAAATTCACACAACTATCTTATGTATCTCTCACATTAATTCTGAATATATAGAACATAAACACATATTTCAATGCTTTACATTTAAGAAAATACATTTCAAATGGACCCACCCTATGTGGTACACTTGTCCAGAGAATGACCCATACACATGAGCATGCATTCTTGTACCATCATGACATTTACCAAGCATGCATGTTTGTATCATTCATGATTTTAAGCTTGAATGCAAATGTATGTAACATATATAACAGTCAATACCAAGAGTATTAAGACAACTTTAAATGAATCTGTTTCATATGGACAGACATGCACATCATAACTTGTTTTGCCAGAATGAACTATAGTTTTGACTGTAGCACCATAGTTTGTATAGAGGGACTTGTCAGCATTGCCTTGGTGAGGCACCACCAATACTGTTATCAGTAATTTCTGCATTAATATTTTTTCCTTTAACACACACTCCTGCTATCTAGAAGACACATTCAATACAGTTTACTGATAAACAAAATTAACATTTTATCATTAAATATTTTTTACTACAGTAATACTTATTTTAAAATATTGGTACTCAGCTATATTTGTGATTTTAACAATAAAATTAAAATAATTCTTGTAATTAAGTGGATATATATATATATTTAAGTAAGAAAGAAATAGAACTAGAAATTGTTGATTCCAAGTAATATCTGATATCCACTATTTCCTTAGATACACCATGCTAACTACATTTTGGAAAATCAGTCTGAATGCTGTATATAATTCTAAATTTGATTCCTTATATCTATTAATATTTTAGTATAATATAAAAAATATTAATGTAATATTTTGTTAAAAGGAAAACACATTTACAATTTTCATGCTTTGAGACATTTGGTAAAATCAGTCTGAATGCTGTATATAATTCTAAATTTGATTCCTTATATCTATTAATATTTTAGTATAATATAAAAAATATGAATGTAATATTTGTTAATATTTGTTAAAAGGGAAATACATTTACAATATTCATGCTTTGAGGCAATTGTATGGTTGACTTTGGAAAAAAACCCATGTTAATCTAAGATGACTAAACATAGGACCAGAAGAAGTGAACAGGACTCAGTCCACTCTTGACATGGAGGGCAATATACTAGATTAACAGATGGGCATCGTACCCAGACAGTACTGACTTTATAACGGACTAGGTAATTTTTCTAAGTGGCTGATAAAACATGCACGCACGCACACACATAGGCAGGAAGGCAGACAGTAAGGCAGGCAGGCAGATGGATTGGACAGACAGATAGATAGGTAGGTAGAGAGATAGATAGACAGATAAAATATGTTTTAGCTAAAGATATATGTTTTAGCTATCTTAAGTGACAAGTTCCCAATCTCAGCATAACAAAACTCAATTCATGCAGCTTTATGTTGAAAGCAGCACTGGTAGGTTATTAGCAAGTTATATTTGGTACTTTTGTACTGCCATTTTTTTTCCTACTAAAGATAAAGATACAAATGATTTGTATAAGAAATGATTACATTTGGTACACTCATGAGTGCAAGAAATTTTCTGCAGATAAATGTTGATAAAATATTCAGTTACTTAGAAAATATGTGATTATCAAAATAATATATGACATAAAATAGACATGGATGATTCTAGTATATTTATGCTCTATTTCATTGCTTGTCAATTGTAAGTGAGTAAAACATATCTAATACAAACAATTAATTTTTTCTGTATCTTGACTTTGGTTTCTCCCAAATTATTCTTTTCTAATGACACACTCTTACAACAAAACTTTCTAAAATATAATTGTCAAAATAAATTATTTTTAAAAAAAAGTAAAATAGTTATAATTTCCCATTTGTTTCATTCTAAAGAATAGAACAGTACAAAATAATGTATACAAATGACACAACATTATTATAATTTTTCTCATCAAATTTGTTAATACCAGTTCAAAGCAGTTTATTATTTAGTAAGAGATGCATCTTCTCATTTAAATGGCTACCTCCTTGAGTCTTTACCAATCATATCCATTGTGAGACAAATCCTCTCACACTATCTCCTTTTGTCTTTACAAATCATCTCTGGCTACCTGTTTTTGTCTTTACCAATCAGTTTCACTGTGAGGCAAATCCCATATGGCTATCTCTTTTTTGTCTTTCCAATCTGCTTCATTTTGAGACAAATCCTCTCTGGCTATCACAATATCACATCGCACATTTACAGCACCAAACAGCACAGTCCAATACCTCAATTTTCATCAACTAACCTTTATAATTAATAATAAATGATACTTTATAATCACTGATATAATCCTTAACTTGGTCTGACCACTAAACCATGCGACTAATTTATGATACACTGAAAGCTATTATAAAGTGCTGTAATTAGGAAACTTGGTATTTGTATGTCAGTTCCAACTGTCAATGTCAACAACTACTAGGTAATGATTACAAGTGAATTTTTGTACTGAGAGTGACCAAGCATGTTTCTCATTCTTTTAAAAATGCACAGCTTCTATTCTTGTAATGTCTGAAATTCTTATATTATACCAGCATCTAGCTTTTAAAAAGTTCCAAATTGTGAAAGCAACAGACCTTCATGGGAATAAAAGCACTCTCAAACTGAAGATAGTGAAACTTGAACAAGTCTATAAATATGAACATCTTAAACATTAACTTTAACTTTGATATTATAACAGGTTCTTGCATTTTTTTTCTTTCCAACTGCGAGTTCAACCTTGCCAGTATTATTTCTTTTTCTTTCATTTTCTTTAGATACTAGTCTCTAAATTTTATGAATTTATTCTACAGATCATTCCAGTTCTGAATCAAATTCTTTTCTTCTTTATGCAACCACCACTCTTGCTGGAATATTTCACAACCAGTTAAAATGATGGTGGGACAAGATAAGCTCTATAACAGTTTCATTCTTTTTATAAAAGAATTTTCTTGAACATAAGTGTTCTATAGATCTGTGCCAATATCTTTTATAAGTAAACATAAAGACACCATTTTCAACAGAACTCAAAACGAACACTTTACCACTTTACAAAGTCCAACAGATTACTATATCAGCAGATATGTATTATTTTAAAGTGAACTTCTGAAGAAAATATTACAAGCTGATATTTAATTATCTCTTTCACAAAACTGTTTTGTTGTACTACAAAACAAAGTTACTGACAGATATGTCAGAATAGGTTTCTGTAGGCAGTATAATATCATTCTTCAAATGCAGTACAATAATATCACTCTCCAAAAGCAATAAAACATGAAACAAAATGTTTCAAACTAAGATGCACAGACTGCTGACACATCTACCTAGCTGTCATGGAGTGAAGCAAATAATTTCTCAAGATCAATAATTATTTTTGCCTGTGAAGTATGTGCTTCATAATGAACAAACATCTTTGTTGATTCTTCCTTGTCCAATCTTTTCTTTTAAAAAACCCATACAAACAATCAAAAGACTTGTTCATCCATTCTTCCCCTGGTCTGATGGTTGACTTTTACCATCTACATTTTGTAGGTCACTGTTATGTGACTGTGATTCACTGTCATCAAGGAAGAGAGTATGTTCACCTTCACCTCTATCTGAACCATCTTCATCTTCCTCCTCGGACAAACGGTCTGGTGTTTTGGGTCGCGTTTCTTCATGGTCATCAGAAGAAGATTCCTGGGATAACTGAAAAATAATTTTTCAAATGAAAATGTATTCTATTTTTTATTTAATGCTGTCAGAAAAAACTATTATATCAACTATTAGCAGTAACAGCAGTAGAAGGAGAGTTTGATCAGAAATAACTGTATTACAGTAACTTAACAGTACAGTGAGAATATGATTAAAGATAACTGTATTATAAAACAGTCAACACTTTATGAAAAGATATGCCAGAGATATATAACATGACAACAGACAAAACCCAAAAATCTGCATGGTCCACCAGGAAGAAAGTTAACTAATGCATGAATGTAGTTTTCTATAGATGATGTAATTTTTGCAGGTGATTTCTAGGAACAAGTGGATATGTGTCATTGGCATGTGCCATGTACAATGATACAAATAAAAAATAGAAATGTTTCATCATAGATCTTTATCTAGAAAATAGATTATAAATGAAACATAGGGCTCTAATATCAATTTATGACAAGACTAAAAGTATGTGATGTAAGAAGTGCTTATTTCAGATATCACCAAATGAATTCCTGGACATTGATTTCTTTCAAAGTTGCTAAGTAATATTTTCAAATCAACTGACAATCATGGCTGTTAATTCTCAACAGATGAACAAGACTTAATGACAGTAGATTAACAAAACAAAGGCATCCAAGATTGGAGACTAGTGACATATTTAAACACCCTGAATAAATCTGCTCCTTCCCACTTTGTGATGCTGTTAAAACTAATGGTGTTGCATTTTTATGGGAATTATGCTGTTGAACTACTAGGGTATTTTACTGGGAATTATGCTATAAGCCTGGAACTCAAAATAAATAGATAAATGCAGAAATATTGGTTTTAACTTTATTTCAAGACTTTATACACCTAAAAATGCTCTCTGACACAACAAAGGTTTCAATTGATGGACACCTGCATACATAAGACTGATCATGAAATATCATATGTAATGATGCAAGACAGTGATAACCTTAGATATGTTCATTATAAATGGTTTTCTAAATTGATCTTGTTATGGTGTCTCAATGGAAATGGCAAAATTCTCAATACAGGTGACAATGAGTCAACTTCTCAAACAATCCCTCTCACTGGGCAACAAATGGCAGTCATCCCTGATAGTATGCACAGATACAAGCAAGACTGGGAGGGAGAGGGGAGCAATTTTGAGACCACTCAAGGATCCTGACCTCATGCAAAAAAAGATGATGCAAACTTACATTCAGCATTGGGAAGGGACAGGGAGAAACAGTCAGTACATCTGCCAGCTAATCAGACAAGACCTGTTATGGTGTATGGAAGAAAATATAATTATAAAAGTGCAACACATTCCTTGAACTCAATGTCAAAGAAAGGGAGTCTTTCCAGTTAGGACAGTCCCTCTTCACTGGCAAGGGTTTCTTACCCATTAGTTTTTCAAGTGATGTCTCCACTGGGGCCGACTGCATACAGGCCTGTTTGTTGGAAAATGAAATACTGAGTTATCTGTGTTACTGTCTCTATTTCCAGAACAGATCCTGTTAGTAGTTGATGCACTGTCAATAAGAATAACATTTTTGCATGTCTTCCATCTTGCTATATTAATCACAAAAGAATGTGTGAAGCCAGTCAGTTGGTAAACATCACTATGATGCTAGTAACTGTGTCCACATGGGGGGAGACATGGACAGAATGGTAGTAACTGTGTTTAAATGGAGCGAAGACGTGGATAGGATGATAGTAACTATGTTTAATTGGGTGGAAGTAACTGTGTTTAAATGGGGGGAAGACGTGGATAGGATGATAGTAACTATGTTTAATTGGGTGGAAGTAACTGTGTTTAAATGGGGGGAAGACATGGATAGGATGGTAGTAACATGTTTAATTGGGTGGAAGTAACTGTGTTTAAATGGGGTGAAGACATGGATAGGATGGTAGTAACTGTGCTTAAATGGGGTGAAGACATGGATAGGATGGTTGTAACTGTGTTTAAATGGGGCAAAGACATGGATAGGATGGTAGTAACTGTGTTTAAATGGGGTGAAGACATGGATAGGATGGTAGTAACTGTGTTTAAAAGGGGGGGGGAGACATGGATAGGATAGTGGTAACTATGTTTAAATGGGGGGGGGGAGAGACATGGATAGGATGGTAGTAACTGTGTTTAAATAGGGTGAAGACATGGATAGGATAATGGTAACTATGTTTAAATGGGGGGGGGGAGATATGGATAGGATGGTAGTAACTGTGTTTAAATAGGGTGAAGACATGGATAGGATAGTGGTAACTATGTTTAAATGGGGGGGGGGAGACATGGATAGGATGGTAGTAACTGTGTTTAAATAAGGGGGGGGGACATGGATAGGATGGTAGTAACTGTGTTTAAATGGGGGTAGACATGGTTAGGATGATAGTAACTGTGTTTAAATTGGGGGGGGGGGGGCATGGATATGATGCTATCAAACATGCACTGTAATTCTGTGGTCAATGTCATCAGACTGGAAGTTCTTAAACAGACTCTTCCAAGGACTTCCTGTACTAAATATATGGTTTTTATCAACTGTCATTTAACTCAACTTTCATTTAATGATTAGGTACTCGGATAGTGTCAGGCTAAACAAATGTTTTTGTCAAAGGTGTGAAATATGTTTTGAAACATTATATAATATATATCAGCCTTAGTGGATTTATTTGTCTGAAAAACAAATGTCAGTTACTAAAATTAAGGGATAGTGCTGAAATATTTAAATTCATTACTTTTCTGAACCTCTATATACAAAAGAATGTCAACCCTAATCCATAAAACTTTGTTTTTAGTGGTCATAATTGCACCTTCATGGATCAGTGCAATTTGTCTGTGTGGTCTTCAAGTATTGTTGCCCTTCATGATATCTCTTATGAGTCACTTTGGACACTTCTTTTTGGAAAAGACTGTTTGAGCAAGGGATTCCAATGGTCATTATCTTTCTTATACTCATTTCAGAAGATTTATCTCTTCAGTGCAGGATTCTGTTGAGAGGATTGGGGGCTAAAAAATGCAAAGTGCAAAGTCCAGATTATTTTCTGCCCATCTCCCCAGGAGCTGGAGATGTTTACAGTCAGATACTGACATGGTTAAAAGAAGTTATCAGTCAGATAAATTTAAACTTTTGATAGAAATGTGTCCCAAACCCTATGATTAAGTGTTTTTTTACCCTAGCCCTTTATGTATAGGTGAACATGCCACAGGTCCATAACACTTTTTCCCTAGGCATGCAGATAAATAACATTATCTGTAGGAGCACACAAGTAACTAATATTCTCTTTAGGCATGCATGTAAATGACCTTATTTCTTTAGGCACACAAGTAAATACCATTATTTCTTTAGGCACAGGAAAATAACACTGTTTCAGGAACTAAATTGCCCTTCTATTCTTTATTTTCTTCAGGTATGCTCATCTGGTGATATGATTAGGGACAGGAAGAAGCAGTCACCTAATGAATCTCTGCATTAATAAAAGAAAAATCAGCATCTTTGGTTAGGAAATTGTATGTTTTGCAGATTTATTCCATTACTAAATTTCAACTGTTTGCAATTCATTATTTGTGAACCGCAGGCCTTGTAACATATTCGTTCTCACATGTACACTAAGCCAAACAGCAAAATTATCTCCTTGGTGTGTACTGGGATTGAAATTTACCTACATAAAAATGTTTGTGTTCAAGATTGGTGGGGTGTGATGATTCCAGTAACATTTTATGAATGATCATGTAACAATATTCATTCCAAGCCCTAGTCATCAATTGCAGAGCTCTTCTCTTCATTTTCAAAACAGCTCATTATGTGTTCAGTGAAGAAATTATTCTTTCCTCTCCAGAATTATGAGGTTTTATTTTTTCTTCTGAACCTAATGAGCTATTACCTTTTGAAACACTTGAACAATAAAAACTGCATGGTAATAATCATAATCACACTGCTTACTGTGAATAAAGGCTGGTACACAAGTCATATAGTCTACAAGTCTGCTCTCAAATGAACAGATGCAGTGATATGAATATATACAGATATATTAAACTTTATTATAAAAAAAATATATCAAAGAAAAGGTGACGTGTTGGGAAGGGGATTTTCCCCATAGAAATTGGGAGGGTTGGCAAGTCGAATTTTAAACAAGATCATGATCAAGAACATGAGATCATGTTCAAGCATTACAACAAAAAAATTAACTAAAGAAATCTGAACACACAGCAACCATTCCAGTCAACATTAGTTTATATTCAAAGCCTGGACTCTATAGACTAGCAGAGTAAATCAGACAGGTTGCTGCTCATAAAGAAAAACAGACAATTTACTTCTGCTATCTTTTGTAAGATGTCAATGCAGAATAGACTCCATGACCTAGGCTCCATCGCATCAATCATTTTTTTTAGTGTCAAGTGTGCCCATCGATAAAGTAAATAAATGTGTTCTAGACAATATTTTGCTTATTATAGGTATTTTTAAAAGTGCAATACATGTGTGTGTGTTTGTGCGTGCATGTATGTGTGTTTGTGTGTGCATGTGTGTGTGTAATTACGTGCAAAAGAGAGAGAGGCTGCATTAACTGTGACCAAATAATGTAAATGCAAAGTTGCATGAAAAATGAACACCTTCAAACTTTGCTATATATATGTATGAATTTTTTTGCTCTAAACATTATTTCAAAATTTCCAAATGTTTTATTGTTTGGATGGATATAAGGACTGATGATATTACATTCTCTTTGCAAAATAAATCCAGCAACATTCTGATATTGGATGGAAATGCTTCTGCCATTTGTCACAATGAAATAAACATTTATTACTTTAACAATGCTGCTTCTATAATTTTCTCTTAAAAATATTTACAGAGATTTTATGGTAAAAGTAAACTTTAAAACAAAAAAGAAAAAGAAAAAAGAAAATTGCTAGTAATATTTCACCTTGTTTCAATAATAAAAAAAAAAAAATAAAAGTAATATATTGTAAGATTATCCTTTACCTGTCTCCTGATAGCATGATGACGAGGGTACAGAGGATAGTTTCTAAGAGCAGTATCCAGAGGTTGCATCAAATCATTAGCCACAAGACTGTTCAAAGACTGATCACTCTGCATGGCTGTGGATAACAATCACTCAATTTACATGACTTGGTAAAAGGAATGAAGATATGAGACAGAATTAGAAGGATTACTGGAATAAGGGAGATAAGAATAGATAAGAACTCTCCTAAATCAATGAATGTAACACACAACCTGCCCAGTTGTTAATGGTGACCAATTTCAGGTCAGGCTGGTAATCCATTTGGTAGGCAATGCTCCCCATAATATTTTTCCTGTGTGCACAGAACATTTTCCTGTGTGTGTGGAACTTTTGTTTGTGTGCACAGAACTTTTTCCTGTGTGCATGGAACTGGTGATTGTTTGAGCTTGCTTCCAAAACTTATGCAAGAAATTTAGAAACTGCTGTGCAGCATTTTGAGGAAACATTGCTGGTAGGTGTTGTTTTCCCTAATAAAGATGATGAAGCTTATGCTTAAGTCAGTTTTAGCAAGAGAGATTAGTGAAGTGAATATAAGGGAGTTGGCACTGTTTATAGCTGGCTTATGGCATGAGCCACCTGAACAGATCATGAAATGTTCATCATCTGTTATTTACTTTGAGAGAGATTGTTCAACCCATTCATTCAGCAATGGTCTGCTAGTGGCAATACCTGAAATGCAGATATTTTTTCCTTGCATTCATATGATCCACATTGGCAAGAAAAAAATTTTTAAAGTAGATTTTAAACATTTACTATTAGAAATTATTTTACAAATATTTTTCAATTAGATATCAGTCACTTTTAAAAGGAACATTATATAAGGTCATTTCATTACTCAAAATGTGCACCAGCTCAAACATATATACTTTGTCAGTAAATGTAGTGATTTTTTAAAATAATTTTGTAATATTTTTACAAACTGCTTTCTTCACTTTTATGTAATAGTGGTAGTGTGTGTGTGTGTGCGCACGTGTGTGTTTTATTTTCAACTCAGGGGAGACTTTTGGTATCTGCTGCAACTAGTTTTGTTCAAAGCAGTTTTAAGTGTGCGGCTGGTCACAAGCCTCTGTTCAATTCAACAGCTTCAAAAACAAAACAAAACAAAATCAAGGGAAGTAAATTCAAAGGAAGTAATCCATCTTTATGTGTATGTGGTCACAGGCCACTGCCCAATCATAACTAAAATATTAAGGCAGATAGTCACTGCTGCTGTCATACATCTACACAAACCAAAAAATTAGTATGAGGAATTCACACGACATCCATGTTGATCCTTCAGCTAGAAACATCATTCAAATTCATTCACAGTTCTCTAAATGTCTGTATCTCCAGGTATGAAACCTAAACATCTGAAAATTGGCTAGTTTAAAAAAGGCAAATATAAAAACAAATAGAAAACAAGATTTTCATTTCTTTTAAAACTGCGCTTTAAGAAATAAATAATTTTTAACACTGTTTTTTAAAATCTACTTTTAAGAACAGTGTTAAAAATTATTTATTTCATACAGAGTCAAACTTTGTGTAACAATTGAAGTGGGTGGCCCATAACATCAAACATGTTAACAATTGTTCTCTTGGAAGTCATTTATTATTTAAGCATGCATTCATGTATAACATAACATCTTCTGTCAGTAAAGTTTACTTAATACGTAGAATTACTGTGTTTGTACACCAACAGTGGTGACTTAATTTCACTTCATAAGTTTAGTGAGCCACCCACTTTTATTCTGAACATCAACTTTTCTGGGTTTTTTTTGGTAAAACAAGTTATTTTATATAGTGTGTTAGAGAGAGTGTGTGTGCGTGCGTGCAAGCATGTGCATGTATTTTATAAAGAGAGAGTAAATGAAAATATTATAATTCAGAATCAATGTTTAATAGTTTTTCATGAACTAGTCCAGCAAATCAACATGTTCTCATGTTCTATAATACTAAACGTTTTGCTAAAATCCATAATATCAAGTATACATAGATTATATACAGGAGATGAATTTCTCAGGAAGACTAAACTTCATTTTTACATCAGTGACACAACTTTATTTTATTTTTGTGAGTTGCTAATTATTAATTTTAAAGCAAAATAAAAATTAGTTTTAGTGTGGCATTAATGTACTATCATTAAAGAAAAGTCAATTATGTACTCTTAGTACCAGGGCTTTGGGTTTTTTTAAAGTCGCTAAAATATCACCAGGCTGATAACAAAATATATCTAGACTGGCTGAGTGTGAATTTACCAGCTCCAATGGTCGGTTGAAAAAATTTGTATATCCCTGATATAATAACACTCACTGAGATGCTTAAAACACTAAATAAATTAAAGCTTGTTAATTGTCCAATTTAGAGATTAAGTGGCCTGACATACTATTCAACTATTATGAAATCTATAAATAATGCTTACGTTTGACAACAGCAAATGGCCTATGCTTCTCTTCAGGTGAAGAAATACTTCGCGGAAGTGGTAAAGGTGAAGGACTGACACTGCGAGACATTTCACTGTTGCTCCGTTTGTATGCTGCTCTGGCTTGATGACTTTCATCCGAAAAAGGACTTAAAGACGATGGCATGTCCAAGGATTCTCCTAGCCCAGAGCTTCCACCTACACTCTTCCTCTGCGTATCCTCCTCTCCAGAAGAAGATACTAAAATTGCCTCTTTCCTCAATGTCTCTTCTAAGTCTCTGTTTAAGGCAGTAGCTTGAGAGGTGGCAGTTGCAGGAGTGATAGGAAACCCTGTTGGCCTACTCCTGCTCACAACTCTATTATTGAGTACCCGCACTTCTTCATGTGTGACTGGAATTATTTGAGCAGGCAAAGTTTGACCATTTCCTTCAAACTCTAACTGCCTCTCTGACTCTGTTGTTACTGGTATTCCTGATTTCAATTCATCCATCTTAACAACACTGACATCTTGAGCTTGTGTAGATGCTAGCACAGTTGGAACTGCAGTACAACGAAGTGTCAGGGTAGCTGCCTCTTGTTGGAGCTGCAGATGCTGCAACTGCTGTCTTTGATCATCAGTACTAGTTGACTGCACAGATCTTGCATTACCTGAAGGCATGGATGAAAGGAGTCTGCTGAAAAAAGGGACATTAGGCTCAGAGTCACCATTTCCACTTGTAGGGTTTGATGTATCTGAAGACTCAGCTAAAAGGAAGCTCAGAAGAGGTCTATTACCTGCCTGTCCGCTCCTTCCTCCAATCACAGTGTTTAAATCATCACCAGCTCCAGGTAACAGGTTTCTGTTTGAAGCATTCCTCAGTGGTGTTTCTGCAACTGATGAAGTACTGTAATTGGCCAAAAGTGGGTCAGTCTCAGTAAATTCCTTATTCTCAGGACTACAATCTAAGTCACAAGGTCTATTTGATAGACAGGAATTTGTGAAGTGATTCTTCTTTAAATCTTTTTTTATATATTCACAATCATCATTTTCATTTTCAGCAGGTATGGCAACTTTATTAGGATAATTGTAGAAATCTTCACTTTTCAACATCACAGTTCTGGGCAAAACAGTACCATTTATGTAGCCATTTACATCTTTGTGATCTTTGAAATCTGGTGTTAACAAGCTATGGTAGTATGGCTCTAAACTATAATCTTTCTGAGCAGACTGACCATTCATATTCACATATTGACCATTTCTGTGTGTATCTTGCAAGTTTGTGAAAAGCAAATCAGGGGCTTTAGCACCACCAGAGTCTGTCCCTGATTTTCCAGAGTGGCTGCTGTTTGGTTTACTGGAGGTGGAAAGGCAGCTCTCAGCACAAGCACAGCAGGAGTTGTTACTGTCATTGTCATTGTCATGAGCTGGTGTTTGATAACTGGCCTGTGGAACAGATGATCTACCTTCTATGTCATGCTGGTGACAAATTCCTGTAATGAAATTCTTTTAAGAGTGAAACTGAATTCATAAAATAAAATATGGGTATTCATGAGTAAGTAAAAACAAACATCTGCATATTTTATATTTCTGGGAGAAAAGAAAACATAAAAACAAAAAATGACATTAATTAATTTGATTTGAAATCCCAATCAATCAAAGATGGCAGTTCCATTTCTGAATTGCACTAAGTGTCAAGTTCTGTGATCCAGATTTTATAAGCTGATGTTCTAGTGGCAAATGAGCAATGATGTAGATAAGCAAATGGTGTGGAACACTGAAATATGCCCTCAAAGCCATGCAACGATAGCTGTTAGTTGTGGTAATGTGATATCTACACACTAAGTATATAATTTTCTTTCAATTTCTTAGCTTTTGGTATATAAAAATGTCCTAGTAACAGATGTTATAAGTTAGCTCTTTACTGGGCAGATGCTTTTCCTTTTATTAACCTCTGTGCAGGCAAGAATTTTCAGGATTTCAGTGAGATTTAGGGTTACATTAGTAAAATCACCATATCTTAGGTATTAGTACATATAATTCAATGAAATAAAATGCAAAATGAAATGAAATGAAAGCAGCTTTATTAATATCCTTAATTGAAGTATACTTTCAGGTGTTAAATTTGAATCCATGCATGAAAATATATATTTACACAAAAAGAATTTATTGTCCAGTTATTGTCAGCTACAAACACTATGTACACACACTTTGTTGATGCCAGGAACACTAATTTGTCACCAGACGACCAATACATCTCTTTTCTTGGCAGATTGTGAATTCCTATCAAAATCATAAGTCCAAAATAAGCCTTAATTTCAGTGGCATTAGTTTCCTTCCAACCTGGATCGCCATTTTTTCCCCCCGCGATTTTCGGATGTGCGTATTCGTTTGTTTATTCCGCTATCTTGTCAAATGTTTCTTCTTTGAAAAAATGGTAGAAAAAAGCCAGCTGAGTACTATCATTAGTTACAGTCACATTCGGCCCGGTTTCTTTTATAAATTCCTAAAGTACTACTATTCCAACTGTGTGCGTCTCCAGATACCCCTTCCCCCTACTCCTCTTCAATATCCTCAGAATCTGATGCACTCTCCTCCAAAATTTGAAAGATGCTACATGTGCATGCTACTGACGCTAATGTCACTTCTAATCCTATCGTCCGATTCAAAATCAAATTCTCTTACCTCATTATCCAATAAATTGAATTATGACTATCGCTCAACAATTTTAAGAAATCCATTTGAAACACCAAACGTGAAAAACAAAGAAAACTTTATGAAAAAATGAATGCAGCAAGGAGAAAACATTTTAAAATGGCGCGTGAATCATCATAGAAACATCAGACAGGAAGTAGATACCAGAACTCTCATGATTTCTCAAACGATATGAGAAGAAAAGAGCATTGGTTGATAGGACGCTTTCGGACGTTTTGCCCGATATGGCATATGGATGTTTTCGGGCGCTCCGCCCAGGAAATGATTAATGCATTTAAACAGTGGAGATATTATCTTTATCACTGGCATTCCCAATGAAAGGGAGGAAAACAAATCAAAATAATGCCCTGAAACTGCTCATCTTAACCAGACCTGAATACCCTACATTTTTGGTGGGAGAATCTCCCAGTCTTACCTCTATTCTCCCGCACTTCCATTTATGAATGTGTTTTTCTGCTTTCAATATCATTTTCAATAATTTTCTAATCAATTATGATAGGACAAAAATCCTGTTTGTCTTGTATACAATCACCTGCTCTGTGTTGGCCAGCCGACAATGTGGGTCAACGATAGTCATTATATAAAATACTAGCAAGCTATAGCTGCCCTATAACAAACTGCGAGTCAAAGATACTAAAATAATCATTGGTAGTATGTTTTTCCGGTTGACCAATCGTATATGTCGAAACGCACTTGGTGTTTGGAAGATGTTTTAAAGTAGCGCCTACAAAACATCCATAAATCGGCTGTTTGTGGAATGGCGGAAAGCAGATGGATACTGTTGAGAATGAGTTCAAAAAAGAATTAGAGAGGCTTTCAGAAGAGAATGAAGTTGAAGAGAATTAACCACAAGTGAAAAAAAGTGCTATGAACAAAAATACTGATCGGACTATCACAGAAAGTGTAATTATCTGCAGAAAAAAATAAAGCCTTTGTTTTCTACATATCATGCAGATTAAACTTAAAGTTGCACATAGTGGACTGAATGATGTCAATAGACATCTTGAAACACACATCGCATAAAAGCAACGTGACTTCGTGCAAGGGAAAAAGGCAGATTATGGCCTTTTATCTACCAAAGGATTTTGAAACAGATGAACTTCAGCTACAAATCACAAGGGCTGAGGCAACTATGTGCCGTTTGATAGCTTTCAACAATTTACCTTTGGCTTGTGCTGACATTCAATGGAGACTAGACAAAAAAAATAGACAAATTTTGTGCTATACATAAATCATTACAATATTGGTAAATATATACAAAATATAACATTATTTAACATGCATTTATTTTATATTATTGATATTTCTATTAAAATGCCAGATTCCACGTAGAATCTTCCACTTTTCATAAAAATCTTCCGGTTTTGGATCATTGATCTTACATTCTGCTGAGGAGGGTAGGCATTTCTGTCTTAACAACTAAACTTTCACTGAGCAGTGTTTCTAGAAAAAAAATATAAAACAATGCTTGTGGATACTTTTTGATTTACCAATAAAAAAATACTCATCTAGTACAAGTAAAAGCTCACAAGCACCATTTCATTGGGGGAGGGGCGAGGAGAGAGGGAGGGGTGAGAGAGAGGGGAGGAGTGTAGAGAGATGAGAGAAAGAGAGGATGAGAGAGAGATGAGAAAGAGAAAAAAGAAATAAGAGAGAGATGAGAAACAGAAAAAAGAAAAATGAGAGATGAAAGAAAGATGAAAGAGGAAGAAAAAAGAGATGGGAGAGAGTTGAAAAAAGAGAAATGAGAGATGAGAAATGGACTGAAAAAGTGAGAGAGATGCAAAAGGAGAGAGATGATAAAGGGGAGAGAGAAATGGGGAGAAAGAGATTAGAAAGAGAGGAGAGAGAAAAAAAGCAATAAAAAGTGAAAAAGATGAGAGAAGAGATGAGACAGAAAGACAAATGATAAGAAAGAGAAAAGAAAAGAGAGATAAAAGAGAAGAGAGAGAGAGGCCTGTGTTATATATGACTGGTAACATCAAACTGCACTGACAAATTACAGATTCACAATGGTCAGATTAGCAATTCAAAAATGAATTCAAAATATTTTTCAAACTTATTACAAAAGATGTGAAGAAAAAATATAACAATAATAACAAACAAAAGTTAAGTACTTACTGATCAAATGATGAAACCAGCCCTTTTTATGGCCAAACAGTACCAAAGCTACCAAAACGCCAATTAGAAGGACACATATTACTGTAATCAGCACTCTGCACACAAAAAAACAAGAGGCAAAAGGTATACAAAGGCAAAAGAGGACAAAGAAAGTAAAAGGCAAATAAAAACATATAAGGTAAATAAGGTTAATAAATGAACACAAAGGTATGCAAAGGTAAAAAGGGGAAAATAAAAGTACACACACACAACACAACACACACACACACACAGAGGCAAATAAAGGCATATACAGGTAAATAAAGACACAAAGGCAAATAAAAGCACATAAGCACACAAAAGCAGACATACGACTGCAAATAAAAGCACACAAAAGCAAAGGTAAAATCTTATGCTGGTATTGCATCTTATGCAACTTTAACTTCCATGCATTCAATTTATGCACTCAGGAATGGGAGGAAAAAAGTAAGAATGAGTGCCGAAATGAAAGACATGAATATGCTATACCTTTAGTTGGTTTCAGTTCCTGCAAGCCTGTCATGACGTCAGTATCTCACTATACTGATTGTAATTCTACTACATGGAAATGTAAAATTTAAAAATGTTTTTCATACAATATCACTACCAACCCAAATCAACTACATGTATTCATTTGATTCTCTGTTAAAGAAACAGAAACATTTGAATGATTTAATTTCTGAATATGATCCCTCTATGGAATGATTCTTCAACATCACAAGAAGCATTATTTAATTTTCAGTCTGTACAAAGAAATGTTGGGGGATAGCTGCAACAGTTGTTAATCACTAAGTTTTTTCAAGTAAAAAAACAACCAACAGCAGATAGTGTTCAGCAATCAACTTCTCAAACTGAACCAAAGCCAGCTCATACAATTCATGTACAACTCGCTCTCTTTCACAAAACTGTCTCCTGGATCAACATTACACTCTGAAGCCCTAGTAGAGTTGATGGGAGAAAAGAAAGACCAATCATTGCAGCCTTTTCTTGCAGAGTGCCAATATACATCATCTTGTAGTTCATCATATGGCACCATGCTAATAAATAATTATATCATTGACATTTTGACAATACATTATTTTTGCTTTACAAGCTAATGTCAGAACATCTAACCCCAGTGTAAGATGTGTTATCCCTGTACAAAAGTACACAAAGGCAAATACGGGCATACAAAAGCAAAAAGGTATACAAAGGCAAATGAAGTAATATGTAACAGCAAAAAAAAGTACACAAAGGGAAATAAAGCCATAAAATACATGTAATGGCATATAGAGGCAAATGAAAAACACAGGTAAATAGAGGAGAAAAAAGATAAACGTGCTAAAATACATACACACTAAAGTCAAAGAGAGAAAGAGCATTCCAGAATTTCTGTTTAGTAACAGATGGTCATGATGATTATTAATGTGCTATTATTTTACATGTAAACTAGTATTCATAGCATTATGAGCCAAGCCACTAAAAGCAAACAATTTATACATAGTGTAAAATTTATATGTATTTTATAATGAACATTTGAGTTTCACAAGACTAAACTAAGGACAGTGTAGATCACACTAAAAATGAAATAAGCTGGCCACATAAAAATAAAACATCAATTTAGTTCAGATTATACATACCCAACAGACATTCTTATACTGTTGCCAGTCAACTCAAGATAATGGCTAAAAATTATTTCTAAATCATTTATGGTTTTATGTCAGGTAAAAAAAATCTTACAAAAGATACTCAAGGAATATTTCTTTTAAAGAGGAACATCTCTTAATAAATGGTTATAATTACCAATATCTATGCATCCAAGTCTGATGGGATTTCTTGCCCATAACAAATTCTTTAAGTGTTGTCACTTTTTTAAGGAAAGACTGTTAAAGAAAGATGCATCTATTGTAAACAGAGGCTATAGATAATACTATACAAACGTTCCTTAACATTCAAATAGTTGTTTTGTTTTGTTTTGTTTTTTGAACTGAACAGACTATAGAAAATATTGTATAAGTTTGGGTTTTGTATGCTGAAAAACTTCCATTTTCTGTATTGGACATTTACAAATAATACTCTAAAAGTTTGGTTTTTATGCTAAACTGCTTGCAGTTATTGTAGATACTACTTCATTATGAGCCAAAGTAAAAAATCAATGTCTTTAGCAAAATCACCTCTTTGCATCTAAAAGAAACTAAATTTGTGAAGCATATATTCTAATAATAAAATAAAATACAAAAGCCATAAAGAAATTGGATAAAAATATTAATACTTTATGATTTAAAATAATCTAAGTAAAATCTGATTTGTTATTCAAATTAGATTTTATTTTTATCATGTTGGGTTTTACAAAGTAAAACTTTATTAAAACTTTAGGAAAAAAACAAACTTGTAACCTTCTGTAATGATTTTCGAGTCATTTATATATATATATAAAGCACACAACTTTACCATTAATCTATTAGTTTCATTTTGAAGACTAGTCTAAGTGAGACAAACTTTGAAATTGTTTGTCTTGTATATGTATAGAACATTTGAAAAATGTTGTGCTAGTTTAAATTTTAATTATGGTTGTTGCTAATAAATATTTCAACATTGGAGAAAAGTAATTAAACCAACTATTCTCTTATCTATAAATGCTAATTAACATTAAACATGTAAGCTATTAAGAGATAATATTTTTAAAAAATGAAAACATCACAGAGGCTTTGAATTGTCTTACATGTAAGTGACGTCACTGTTGACAGACTCATGCAGATGGCTTGTTCTGGTGGAACCAGAATGAGAAGTAGGGTCACTAGTTGAAATTGGTGTAGTTTTTGAAGCTGACACTATTATAAATAACAAAATGCATAATTTTCTTAAGAACTAAACATGATCATCAAATTAAAAGCCAATTAATTTCAATAAATAAAAACTTTTAAGAACACAATGATAATTAAACAGAGTAAGAATTACTCCAAAAGAAAATCAACAGAAACTTGACTTAATTCAATCTATCAAAGATTTGGATGTGTGTATGTGTGTGCGTGCGCATGCACTGTTCTGGTGAATACTGTTTAATAGTCACTAAAGTCTGGAGTCAGTGTCAGGCAGTACCACTTGATTGCATTCAGACAAACAAGATTAATGAGATTTAAACAACAACCACACTTTGACATTTATTAACAAAACATAAAACCAACAAATTCTCAATCATGTTAACAAATATTACAACAATGCAATTTTACTCATACCAGTTTCATAATTACATAACAGAAAGTTTAAATAATTACATTTAAATAATCAAATAATACTGGTAAATAATAATACTGGTAAAAACATACTTGATTCTGATTGCTTACAACTTACCGGCAATCATAAAACCCTCTGCTGGCTAATACACTTGTTTCAAATTGCTTACAACTTATTGGCAATTGATAAAAATCAATGCTGGTTTAATATGCTTTAGTCTGATTGTCTAGAACTGAAGAAAAAATTAATGATATTTGGAAAACTGATTGGGGGGGGGGGGGGAGAAGAGAAATAGCTATGTTGCAAAATTTCATAAAATTGCAATCATTCTCTGTTGGTTAGTTCAGGGATACTCCAACAACAAATGGCTTTTGGTGTCTGAAATTCATGTGGAAAAGGAAAATATTCTACAGAAACTACACTTATATAGTAGTTAAAATTCCTTCAAACTCAGTCGTGATTGTTTTGGGATATCACCTGACAAAACACTACTAAAAACATACTTGATTTTGATATTTCCTGAATTGGGATATCATCTACTGACAAAACACTACTAAAAACATACTTGATGATATTTCCGGACTTGTCTCTGATGGCTGAGTTGGTGGCGTTTCACATACAGCATCACTTTGTAAACTACCTTCCTTTAGCGTAGCCAACTTCATTGCTGTACAACTACAATAAACAAATAATATTAAAAATTAATTTATCTTTTTCAAATTAGGATACACAAATTTTAAAAATTTTCATGCACAAAAACTATATATATATAAATATAAGATATTTATAGCAGCAATAATAAATAACTTTACTTCAATATGTCCAAGTTAGCCATAGTTCAACTTGTCAAAGTAGAAAATTTGCCTGCTTTAACCTGCTTTAGCCTGTAGCCAACTAATAACATGTGCATTTCAAATAATTACTTCTGAACAATTTACTGTGTTATAAAAACAGCTTACTTCATTGATATCCCTCTGCTTTAGAAATAAAAAGTAGAAAGAAACAAAATACCCTCAGAAGAATGTTCAAATTAACAAATGAAATTTATTTATAAATTGATTCCTCTTTAACCCTTTACTGGGCACACATTTTTTCTTTTTTTTAGCTCTGTGCACGTAAGAATTTTCAGGATTTCAGTGAGATTTAGGGTTACGTTAGTAAAACCTCATATCCTAAGATGTTTCAATTTATTTCAATGAAAGGAAATGAAAGCAGCTTTATTATTTTCCTTACCTGAAGTATACATATCAGATGTCAAATTTTAATCCATATATGAACACATATATTTACAAACAATTATTGTCCAAACTTCCTTGAATCTCTTCAGGGGTATGACTTTGTTGATGCCAGGAACACCTAACTTATCATCAGATGACCAATACATCTTTTCTCTCGGCAGGTTGTGAATTCATATCAAAGTCCAAAATAGGCCTTCATTTCAGTGACATTAGTTTCCTTCCAAACTGGATCACCATGATCTTTTCCCGCGATCTTCTGACATGTGTACTCATTCGTTTGTTCCACTATCTTGTCAAATGTTTCTTCTTTGAAAAGCTGGTAGAAGAAAGCCAGCTGAGTAGGCCTATGATCATTTACAGTCACATTTGGTCCCTTTTCTGCTATAAATTTCACTATCTTCAGTGCTGAAGTACTACTATTCCAGGTATCCCCTCCCCTTTTTCATCTTCGATATCCTCAGAATCTGATGCACTCTCCTCCCAGTTGGAAAGATCTTACGCTTGTACGCTACTGACATTAATGTCTCTGCTGATCTAATCGTCTGATTCAAAATCAACTTCTCTCACCTCAATGTCTGACAAATTAAATCCTGTGAACTCTTCACTATCACTTGACGATTCAAAGAAATCCATTTGAAAAAAATGAACGCAGAAAAGAGAAAACATTTTGAAATGCACTTCAATTATCACAGAATTGACCTTACAGGAAGTAGACAACCTAAAATCTCATGATTTCTTAAAAGATGTGTGAGAAAGGAAAACTAGTTAATACCGACGCTTTTGGACATTTTGCCCAATCAGATGACCGGCTGTTTTTGGCCGATGTACCCAGTAGAGGGTTAAAAAAAACAAAAAACAACCCACTATTCAAGTAAAACACTTTAAAGTTTCATTCAAAATGAAAGATGTTAAGATTGATATAGAAAAACTGTATTTTTTAAAGTACATAATTTTTGTACTGCATTAATTTTACATTTTATGTTAAATGAAAATATAATAATATTCTTTTCACAATGCATCATTGCTGAAACAACAACTGTAAAGTGAAAATATAAAAAATAAAATTAATAAAAGAGAGCAAAAGAAAATTACAGTTGAAAGCATTAAACAAAACAAACAAATAAAAAATATGTAAAATCAACTTTTGAGTTAAGAATTTTGAAAAAAAAAACATCACTAACTGAAACCCATCCTAATCCATACTGCTCATCACCATTTAAGTTAATATCACTGTTAAGATACTTTATTTGTCCTGATGAATAAAGATTTACAAATAAAATATTAAAACAGGCATGTGTATGAATAAACTAGGGTGAGAGGTCAGTCTTGTCTTATTTATTATTAAGCCGCAAATCAACACCATCAATGCAAGTCCTGTGCAGAAATTTCTCATTGCCAATGGGAATATAAAAAGTATGCATTCTAAATTTATAAATATTTTTTTCTTTCATTTTTAATCCTAGATCAAAGTGGAAACAATTAAAATATAAAAAATTTCTCATTGCTAATGAGAATATAAAAGTATTAATTCTAAATTTATAAATATTCTTTTCTTTCTTTTTTAATCCTAGATCAAAGAGAAAACAATAAAAATAAAAAATAAAACAAACTGCTCACTTTTTCTGTGGCCGACACAACTTGCTAGAGTTGTCTTCATTTTGAAAGGTACCTTTAGAGCACTGTTTACAATCACCTGTAAAACATACACATTCTAATGAAATCTGAGTTCTGTACACAGATTACACAATAGTAAAAGATAAAACAAGACAATATATGTATAAATATTTCATCATTGGATTTTACTAATTTAAATGTCAAGCAAAAAAAAAAATGTGCATGCTGGTACAATCTTATAAATTCTAGACTGAACTGTAACTTTTTAATTCTCACTTTGCTTTCCAAACATTGTTTCAGCAGAGACTCTAAAACTAAATCCTGTAATTAGTTCAGCCCATTCTTTTAATCTTCAGGAGCTAGCAGATTTTTTACATAGAGACAAGAAAACTCAGGCCCCAGGTGTAAATATTCAGGTGTCATGGTGACTCGTATCTGTCTACCCCTGAATAAAAAATATGCTTTCATGTTTATGAAATCTGAGAGAACTTAAGTTTACTGATATCCAGACTTGTAGTAAAGACATCAACAAATGTGAGGGCCAAACATGATGAATGTGTAGAAAACCACAAATTGATGATGACAGATGAGTTGAAGCTTTGAATTTCTTTCCTAACTCTCCCTTACAAAATAGTCCCTTTTCCTGACCATTCAAGAAAATAATTCATTCCTAAGTGTATGTGCACCTAGCCTTGAAATCAACGAGTGTCGGACAATGCTAAAATCAGTATGAAATAAATTATGTCCATAAAATCTAGCTCTACTGGAAAGTTGATTAAACAGAAATTAATCCATGATTGTTAAAATTTAAATGAACATACAAGTGTGACATATTGTCATGGTAGTCAATTGGATTAGGTATCTTAAGCTCTTGTTTAACTGATTTCAGTGCAAGAACATTATATGAATTACTACTACATTTTTAATTAAAGATAAGCACTATAATTTGACTGTTAGATCTATATATCTTCAGGTATTGGTACAAAGGGGCTAAACAAAATTGCAGTAAGAAATAGATAAGCACTATAATTTGACTTAAGATCCATATATCCTCAGGTATTGGTACAAAGAGGCTAAAAAAAAAAAACAACCAAACAAAAAACCTAGTGGTTATTTAAAGAAAAATCCCATTCTAGAGGAGTCCAAATGGTGGAGATGAGAGTATTTCAGTTCTGCCAGGTAGGAAAAAAAATTTTTTTAGCAGCATAATGCTACAGCTAGACCAAATTTCTAAGATGCTGCCTGAACAACTGAATAATCAGGGTCAACTGCATAGCCCCAGGGGTGAGGAAATTACTGTTTTTATTTGTTCTAATGTTGGTTCATGATGTCACAATGTTATTATGTTAAACTTACAATCAATCAAATATTTGAAAGGAAATGGATGGAGGATTCAAACCTCAATCACTTACCATCCTGCGTTGGCTGAAAACCTGGCTTACATGTTTCAGGAAAAGGCTGGCAATATGAAGTGGGACCCATGGGAACTTGTGGCTCCATATAGTACAACCCTTGCTCCAGATCACAGTAACAGTTTTTTTTATCTTCTTGAGATGGTGAAAATGATCCTATGTTTAAAAAAAAAAAAAGAAAGAATTATTAAATAAATAAAACAAACATAAAAAATTGTTTAAATACTTTTTCAATTTATATCAATTTTTAATTATCATGTATTCTCAGATGTCTGAGCTTCAGCAGGTAAACAGCTTGCTGGATGAAGGTAATAAAAAGAAAGAAAAAATATTTTCAAAAATCTGTCTACATACTAATTAAAATCCAATGGTCTGGGTCAGATAATAATAAATGTCAATAAGATAAAAGGACTAATATATCTGATGTAAACAACACATAATATCTTAATATAATTATAACACATTTTTCTCCCCATATGAACTGACATATCAAAAGCTGAATGCCACACCATGCCATAGTTGGCTGACCGGCTTGACACCGTCACACTATTTTCTATGAAATCACTAGGGGTTGGTGTCTTTGTCCATTTTCATTAAACCTGAAGTGTGATGAGACAATGAATGTAGAATAGTTGGCTAAAGACAATGAATGTGAATTGACAGCTAAAGACAACAAATAGGAAATTGTTAGCTAAAGATCATGAATGTGACCAGGCCAGCTAAAGAAAGAAAAAACTCACTACAGTGTCTAATTATGAGTTTGAAAGAAATCATACACATAAAAAAACAACATGAAAATGAATCTGTAGACAACAAAAGATTCAAGCTGGCTAACAATTTTTATTTCATTGTTTTAAGGAATTTCAGTTTGAAATTGAAAATATGCTATGCAAAGTCTCATCCTAACTGGACATAGATTATCATGCAAGGGCAATGATATCACTGATATGTGCACATCAAGTAAAGTGAATTCAAGTATGGCTTCACTCATAAAGACAAAAATGAATGGTCCATATATTTCACCTTTAAGCTCTACAATTTGCAAAGAAAGTTCTCTTCTGACAGGTTCTTTAATGTGACCAACCAATTATCTCTGACTTGAAATTTATTTTCATTTAAATATTTTTCACCAAATTTAACCAGTTTTATTCACATATAAAGAATGCAACAATCTTTTTATACCAGTTATATTAAAGTATTGGATCAATATAATGAAAGATAATAGCTTTTCAAACAGAAAATAATTCACTACTAATGTATTCTACTTACATGGAATAATCATGTGTACATTCCCAAACAAAGATTTTATATATAATATTATGTGAGAAAGAAAATTATTTTGCACATAAGCATAATGTACATATAACTATATGATTATGTAGATAGACAGCATGAATTATATAATTATAAATGTAGAATGTATATGTTTATACAGAATAGTATAATGTGTAGCAACATATGTTAATGTGGAATATAACTATGACTATGTAGAATAGGAGAATCTTAAATTACTATAATGAAATAATAAGATTAAGAATAATAACTTGTAATTAATACATAAATGTTATATTACTTATAATCTTTGATATATTTCTGTACTAGTTATTTGCTTGCAGCTTTGCTCACATAAATATAAGTCTTCTGAATACAATGCTTAAAACCTGTTCGCTGTCAGGCAGAAATGCGTTAGCAGATGCCGCCCTGTTAGGTTATTTTGAAGCTTACCGATAATTGAATGGGTCAGTGTACTAAAAAATGAAAAATGACTGTAATTATCAATGGATTTTAAAAATTTAAATTACTACCTTTAATACCTATTATAGACATACTAAGGAATTTTAAAAGTATTATTTTTAATTTATTTCAAATTCAAAAATAAATAAATAAATAATAAAAGTAATCTTTATCTTTTGTTGAACTTGCGAATTTCAGCATCTTTTTTTTTTTAAACAATCTACTAAAAAATTAAAAGCGAGTATATTCCAAAAAGTATATTTCAAAATAAGTATTACAGACATACTAAGGAATTTTAAAAGTATTATTTTTAATTATTTCAAATAATAATTAAAAGTTTTCTTATCTATTTGTTGCACTTACGAATTTCAGCATCGTTTTTCTTTTTTTACAAGTTTACTAAAAAATTAAAAGTAAGAATAAACAAGATTTTCAAAATAAGTATTATAGACATACTAAGGAATTTTAAAAGTATTTATTTAAATTTATTTTGAATTCAAAAACAAAGAAATAATTTTAAAATTTCTTATCTTTTTGTTAAACTTTGAAAAGATTTTCAAAATAAGTATTATGGGGGACAGTTTTAAAGTATTTATTTAAATTTAATTAGACTACTGAATGTGCTGTTTTCCTAAGTTTATTATTTCAAATTCAAAAATAAATAAATAAATAATAACAAAGTTATTTTACCTTTTTGTTGTGTTGAACAGCATTGTTTTTCCTTTGTATAAATCCACACACTTTGTTGAACTGGTAATTGAATATAATATAATATAAATGTTTTAGTATGTTTTGTAATTGTTCACTGTTTCCTGGAAAAGTTCCATGCTTTTACACAACAAAAGTGTCACATGAAAGCCATGCATGCTTTAAGGGTGACTGGTTGTTTTTTTATTATCACATGGTCACATCCAAAATTTCAGTAGGGGCAGGTTGAATTTCATCTACAATTAATTAGAATCAACCACACAATAAAGTTCATTATCAACCACACAACTCACCATCACAAAAATTGGCCTCAAAACTTGCCATACCTGACAAAAAATTCAGTTCAAAATGGCTGCTCAACTTGAACAAGAGTGGGGGTGGTGGAGAATTTGTCCTTTTCAATGACATAACCATTCTAATAATAGTATCCAATGATAAAATTTAGAAAAGATTGGCTGCTGAAGCCAAACATATCTTTCCTTCACTTTGATTGATATTATTTTGAATGAATAGCTTCACTTTACACTGAACCAGCGTGTGTGCATGTGACCCTAGGATCCAGTGGAATGTTTTGTCTTTGTGACGAACGCTGTCACTCAATCAGGCAGCAGTTAATTATTTTATAGTACTTTTTTTTTTGCCAGGTAAGAACCATAATATAGCATTCCCAAAATGTGAGTTTTTTAAATATATATATGTCATCCAATTATATTTTAAGGTAGATTGAAATCTGATTTACAATTTGATGTGCTTTGATCTGGCTTTCTGAGTCACCCAGTTAGCTACCATTGTGGACCAGTATTATAGCATAATTTTCTGGATTTAAAAGCATAGGAAATAAGGAATAAGGCCAGCAGGCCTATAGCTTTTTATGCTCGTGGGAGTTGGTGTTTGGTGTAGAGAGAAAACATAGAAAACAGAGATAAAATAAGAGAAAGAGAAAGAACACGAATGAGAAAGAAAGGAAAGGGTTAAAAAAAGAGGTAGAAAAAGAGAAAAAAGAGATGGAGTAAAAAAGAGGCAATATAGAAGAAAATGAAAGAAAAGAGATTGACAGGAATTGTGAAAGGAAGAGCATTTGAGAAAAAGAGACAAAAAGAAAGAGGAAAATGAAAAAGCTGGACATGAAGACAAAGAGACAGAGACTGGCACACACACACACACACACACACACGCACACAGAATCACTTAAGGACAGAATGAATGAAAAAATAGAGGGAAGGAAGAATACAAAGGATGACAGCAAGATAGGGAAGGGGGCAAGAAATAAATGAATGAAAAAGAGAAGTGATAGAATGAGAACAGAAAAAAGACAGAAACAGAAAGAGATAAAAGAAGAGAGAGTGTATTAGGGAAAGAAAATGTGGTCTGATCTCTTTTGGGGAGGCATTGCAAAACTAAGAGTTAACCAGCCATCAAAATAAAAAATACAAATACTTACTATAGCCTAAAATCTAATACCAAGAATGAGGAATGCAATCTGAGTGAAATATGCATTGTTTCCTATACACAGAGGTCACAGCAATGTATAAGCCATGACCTGCGTCCTTACGCTTTACTTTTAACCCATTCAGTGTCGGGTTAAAAAATCCTGTCAGACGGCACTGTCAGGTTCTTTTGCCATTTACAGATATTTCAATGGGTCAGTATACTAAAAAATGAAAAGCGACTGTAATTATCAATGGATTTTTAACATTTAAATTACTACCTATTACAGACATTCTAATGAATGTTAAAAGTATCATTTTAAATTTATTTATTTCCACATACTTCTGTGTTATGGGATTGAGATCATGTGTACGACCGGTTTGCTAATTGACCCGAAAAGGTGACCTTTCTAATAAATTATTATTCTAATTACAATGAATACAAGGTTTCTTATCTATTCCCATCAAAAGAATAAGCCCTAAAAACTGAAAAATTACGCCTACCTGTCTTATGCCATTGGTTTGATACTATCTCACGCTACAATATGGCCCATGTATACATGACCAGTTGCCACTTGACCCGGAAAAGATGGTACTTTTAAGACGTGAGCATTCTATTTACAGTACCCAATAAAAAAATTTATAACAAATTGGCTGCTGAAATGAAGGCACATTTCCTTCACTCTGGTTATTTTTAGTGACTAGGATCGATGAGACTGAGTGAGTGCATCTTTGGTGATTTATGGTCACAGTGATATGCTACAGGTTAACTGCAAGCTCCATTATGCACCATAATATTTTTTCATAGTTTTAAACCTACTGGGATAGCATGATGTTATATAGCCTATCTTGATTAGGTAATGAACAGTAAAAAGTCATATCAAAATCTATCCAGTTTTTTATTTTTATTTAAGCTTGTACAAAACCACAGAAGTAACAATTTTATTATATGTATAGATTATTATTAGATTTCATTCTCTGAAGAACAATAAATTATATGGATTCTAATGATTATAAATCTGTAAAATGATAACAATTACTTATTACTATTATCCTTATAAATCTTTTTCTGTGAGATACTAAAATATTTGTTATTTATAATATAGTGTAGAAAAATAGATAAACAAAAGTACTGGATAAGCAAAAATAAAGCAATGAATGAAAATAATTGTACAATTGTGTAAACTGGGGGTGATAATGACTTATTTATTTTCCTTTCGAAAAAGCAATACAGTCATTTTGTACAGTTTCTGAAGACAATTTAATATTATATATTAATAATTATGGAAGCTTTCCTTCCTATGTGAATTTCTATGAAATTAAGTTAAAAACATTTTTAAAGCTGGCAACACAAGGGACTAGAGAGAGAAAGACAGTGAGAAGAAGTGAGAGAGACAGAGAGATTAGTACTTGTTTTCTGCACATAAAACTTGCTAAGAATGCATTAGTTATATTCCAGTTATCATTTTTAAAACTATATATTAGCTATATTTCAGCTGTCTTTCAAAAGTATGTATTAGATATATTCAACTAATCTTCTTTAAAAGTATGTTTTAACTATATTCCTGTTGTCTTTTTAAAAGCATATTTAAAGTTGTCTATTTTAAAAGCATATTTAAAGTTGTCTATTTTAAAAGCATGTATTAGTTATATTCTATTTGTCTTTTTAAAGTCAAGAAGCATGTCTGTTTATTACAAGAGGCAATGCCAGAAAGAGCCCAGCCCCAGTGCTCTTTACCTAGAAACATTTGTCATGCATGTTTATTACCTGGAGCAGGTTTACAGCTAGGATAAGGATCCAAAGGAAATATATGGCATGGTTCCACAGCAAAAGAAGATGTCCTTTTGAGCAGACGATAGCTACGTGGGCACTTATGACATGTATCCGTTGTTCCATTCTGTTCACAAAATTTTACATAGTGATCTGCACAAAAACACCATTTACTTGATAATTCATTAAAAATGTGAAGCACCTTATAAAAATACATTTATTTTGTTAACAGTTCTATTATCTTAGTTCACTCTCAGATAGCTTTAATGGAACTATTACAGTTTCAGAATCAAGAAAAATAATTGTAAATTTGAAATAAATACGGTTGTGCCTTTTAGACAAAATATTAACTACATGAAAACGCGTTATGTCCCTAACTCTAACCCTAACCCTAACCCCTAATCCTAACTGTAACCTAACCCTATCGCACTTTTGTTGGTGTGCACGATTGTCGTTCGTGCATTTGACGGGTCACCTTAAAATACAAGCTGTGAATAGAATCAAAAATGACTATTTCTTTTAGTTTTATATAAAAATATCTACAGTAATCATACTTTTTCTAAAGATGATAATTAAATATCTAAATTGGTGATGCTATTGCCTCAATCTGAAGCTTTTTCATAAAAGCTAAAGAGTTTTTTAAAATTTGGTAAGTAAATGTACATTATATTACAGTAGCTCTGTAGTATCTATGAAAAGTGTAGTGTTCTTCAAACTTAAACACTTTGCTTATTACAATATTAGGTAAGTTATAGATAGATTCATTCTTAAGAAATTGGTTTAGTTTTAAATATTAGAAAATGATATATTTTACTGAATTGGAAAATCTAATAGGCAAATAATTTGGAACAACTATTCCATGCATTTCATCAAATTAATTTTTTTTGTCAGTATACTCACAGTGTGTATTGTTTGCTGGGTTCAGGAATCAACACTAAATGAATCTGAACCCCACATTGTATTGAATCAAACTAATAATGCCGTTATGTTTACTGGGTCTAAAACTGAAATTCTGTTACCGAGCCAAACTAATCATGTCTCTATGTTTATTGAGTCCAAAACTGAAATTGTAATGAGCAAACTAATAATGTCTCAATGTTTACCAATGTTAATGTGTAGATAAAGAAATGAAAGATAAGCATGAAAGAGAAAGATTATAGATTGAAAGTGATAAAAAGATTACAGATTGAAAGAGAAGAAAGTGACAAAAGGCTAAAGATTGAAAGTGACCTTAAATGGGAGATAGTGTTTGCAAAGTTAGAAGATGATGATAAAAGAAACAGAGAGTTTGGCTTAAATCAATTGAAGAAACAGGAAGATATAAAGATAAGTGAGAGGGCAGTTAAGGTCCAGGAAGCAAACAGAAAGAGGAAAATATTGAGGACTGCCTATTAGGGTTTGAGCAGTGTGTCATAAGGTTAGGGCTACCAGAAGAATTTTGGCTCATGCATTTAGTGGCACTGGCAGGCATGAAGAGACAAGAAAGTATGGTATTCCAGTCACTGAGTCAGCATATCTCAGTGAAGGAGTCCTGAATGTCCTATTGTTGGGCCTTGTTAAACATTCAATCAATGAATAATTCTTACATTATTTCAATATGTATCTTTGCAAAATTACCAAATAATCCATTGTTCATTTACTATTTAAAAGTGTAAATAATAAACCAATCCCATGCCCTTCTGACCTAGATCAGTGTTGCTGTCTATTAATACCATACATTAATTGCTACTTCCATACATATAAATGTACAAAATAAATAATCTATATAATTATCTTAAGAAAAGGTTCAATCCCTCCAAATACTTTCCTTTACAGACAAAATATTTCACTCACCTGGCTCACAATCAGTAGGTAGGCAACAGAAAGTAGTACGATCACTTGTGTGTGTCACTGTTCCAGGGGAGCACAGATGACTTCTGATGCCAGTAATATGGGTCATGAACTGCAAAAGTCAGGCAAATATTTTTTAAAATTTAATTTTGCAACACACCTAAATCATATATTGCAAATATTAGGCAAACATGTTTTAATATAAAATCTGAGTTGTAAACTGCAAAATTCAAAGATGCTTCAAAAATATACAACCTGAATCATAATCAACAAAAGTAAAGATGCTTTTTACAACAACCAAGTCATAAACTGCAAAAGTGAAGCAAAGGTATTTTGAGGTGTAACAAGTAATACTAACCTAAAGCAATAAAGTATGTATGTACACTAAAACTAATTAGTAATCAAGATGCATTAACTCATTTGTACTTTAGTCAGTTTAGTGGCAAAGTGATAAAACTAGCTATAAAATTTAGTACAGGAAGATAAACTGCAAAAGTGAAGTAAAGATATTTTGAGATGTAAAAATGACACTAACCTAAAGCAGTAAATGATGCAGATACAACTCTAAAACTAATTATTAATAAGCATGCTTTAACTCATTTGTATTTCAGTGGCAAAGGATAAAACTAGTTATAAAGATTAGTACAGGAACATGCAGAAATTACTTATTTTCATAAATCATTAATGTTTAAAACTATAAGTTAATAACTAGGAATACAAATGAGTTTTGATAGCACTTTTAGCAGCTTAAGATTTTCATTCTAACATTTTAAAAGGAATTAAGTCTGTTCCTATTCTGAGATCTATATATTAAAAATGACTAAATATAACTTTCAACAAAGTTATTGGCACAATTAATGTTTGTCTATGAAACTGCTATAACTAAATAAATATTTTTTGCTATAAATATAACAATAATATCTAATGATTTATTTGGAAAAAAACATTTGTAATAAATAGCATTAATAAAAAAATGAAGGAAAAAAAAAACCAGAAGAAAATTAATGCTTAACTATTTAATTGTTATCTTTTCCACTTCAGTATTTGAATAAATATAGAAAGCAGCATATTACTAAATAGTACTTTTAATAGTGACTTATGAAGACTGTGTATAATGCATTCAAATAAATAAGGAATATAAAACTAAAATGGCAGTCATTTATGGAAAAGACTGTTATTGCATTTCAATAAATAAAAATATGCAATATGTAATTGGGAGATGAACTCTCTCTCTCTCTCTCTCACACAGTTAATTAAAAAAGTATGAAATACATCAAGTCCTTAAATGACTTTTATATGTTTTATCCATTTTATGATGGAGATTTGCACTTAGAACTATAATAGAAGTGATAATACATTAAAGCAACATTCCCTTTTAATTGTATCTGGAAACGGTCAAATTTATGATAATATTTTAAAGGGTACATTTTTGACATTTCCACATAAATTAGATTCAAAACTTTTGTTCTTTTACCAAACACAGATATGTCAAATGTAAACTCCATGTGCTATTTAAACAATCCATAATTGAAATATTCATGTGCTATAATGTGTTTCAAATTTATTTTTTGTACTAATATTCAGTTTTTTAAAAAACTAATTTGTTTTCATTTCCGTTTTAGCGTATGACAAAGAAATTAATAATTTCAATATTGCGAACTACTACTTACATTTTTTAAAGGTGCCATATTCCAGAAAGATAACTCTCAATCTCATGTCATTTTGTCTTGGTGTGTTGGGTTTAAGTACCAAATAAGAAAAATAACTTTTTCCATTAAGATCACATTGGGAAATGTTTTGGAATCACTGATATTTCAAAACAGCTAAGATTTCTGATAATCTTGATATATTTTGATTAAAACTGATTAATATCATAAATAGCTTACAATTACATATTAATGTACATATCCATATGGTTCTTTTGCATTTAAAGTTTCACTTAACTATGTGTATGTTTTAAACCTGAGCTAGTAAGTGTAGGAAAACCTGTGAATTACATTCAAACATTATAATTACTAAATTAGGCATATTATATATTAAAAACATTATATTTAATTAGATACTTTGTTTATTATTATTTACTTAATATTTCTTTGCAGCATAATAACCTAGCCTGTTCTATGTTTAGATGAGAAAAATAAAAAAAAGATCTTCTTTTATATAGTTGATAATTTTGTTTCCATGTGATGATGTTAGTTTTAACCCATTTTAAATAAATATGTATCCAGATTAATGAAGTTATTAATTTAGGTTAATAAAAAAATATAGGCCTATTCACTGTAATGTAATAATTATAATTTATATTGCTTATTTTTAAATATTTTTTCCTGGTATAATACATCTCAACCTTGCAAGTTTTCAACAGAAACATGCTTGTTTTTCAAACTCCTATAACATCAACAGTTTAAAAATATTTATCTTTACTTATGTTTTGTGTGAGCATTAGGCCCTGTTGTAAAATAATTAGATTTAATTCATTTTATTTTTTTAAACTTCATTTCACAAAATGGTACACTTGCCCAGAGAATGAGCCATATCCATTAAATCAAAAACATTTTATTTTTTAAAATGAAAGTAATAAAACACATTATAATATAGCTGTAATGTGGTGAATGGGAGTAATCTTGTTGGCTAAAAATGTAAAATCATGGTGTAATTATGATGCAGCTACTTGGACAAAAAAGTTTCATCAAAGTTTTATACTGCTGAGAAAAAAAATATTATTTGTTAAAATAAAAATGATACTTTTCCTTTATAATTATAGTTATAATTGACCACTATGGTTTCAGGCCCAGACCATGCCATGAATGCTTAATGTGCACTGTTGACATGACTTAAAATAATATAACCTCTGGATAATCATTTAGGTCTACATTCATTCATTCACTTAGTAAAACAAAATGAATTATGAATCCCAACAATATGGTTACATCTGACCTAACTTTATTAGAAGCATTCTTGTTCCTTCTTTTGTTAATTTCATTTTAAAATCAGTATGCAGATAATGTGACCATAAATCATAAAAGTTATGTAATTTTGATTTATTTGATATGGAATTATTATTAATTAGTACTGCTAACACAATAATATAGTTTATTTTATATGCAAAATGTTGTCAACTATATGAAATTTTTTATGCTTACATCTTCAGTCAGAGGTTAGTGTGAGTTCTGATAGTGAAATATAATTATAAAAGATCCTGATAATGCTTTCTTTTGATGCTAATGTGTGTTCTGTTACTGTATTACTATTACTAATAGTATTAGTGATTTATGAAAGATCCTAACTTGCATTTTTTTAAAGCTAGTGTGAGTTCTGTTAGTGATTTATGAAAGATCCTTTTCTTTTGAAGCTAGTGTGATCTAGCAATATCATCATTCAGCCATCATTTACATAACCTTCAAATTCAATAGAAACAAAAATCTGAAATAAACACTAGAAATTCTTAATAAATTTATATCTGATGTGGAATGCAGAACAACTCTTTTTAATACCTACTGCTTTCTATAGGTTGAGATATACAAAAAGCTAAAAGTTTTAAATTAATTAAAACTAATATATTCAACTTATTCCATTTATTCCAGACCTACCTAGGTGCAACACATTTGTCAACAGCAATATCCTCTCTTATCAATAGTTAATTTTTTAGTTTGAATTGAAGGTGTCCCTTAGAAGCAGTAACTTTTTCCAAATACACAAATAATCAATCATTCAATGAGAACATGCAGTTATGGAAAGATGTATGATATGATTTTGAAATATCTATATTGGAACTAGACACTGGTATAATGTGAAGACAAGCATATATCATAATAATCATGTGTGATAGTTAAAATACATACATATTTGTAAAAAATAATAATTAATATAAATAATATTCATTTCTGTAAATAGTCATACAAATTACAAGTGTTAGTTTTAAGTGAACAAACATCAGTATTATTTAAGAAGTTCTTGTTGCTACAACAGATCAAACTATAGTTCTGAGTGTCTGGCAGTATCACCACTACAGTGAGGGGTACAAGTAACAGCTAAATAGTGAAATACCATTCAGATTATTCGCTCAACCATAAATGTGCTAAGCTGTAGGACAGGGTGTTCAAAAAGAAATGCAGCCCATATATAATGTAAGCGCATATTATTGACATTATATTATAATGTCATAATAATAATTATTATTACTAAAATGAAACCTTGAGAAATGTGCTGGATAACATTATTCATTGAATATATTTATGTGCACAGCATGACAGCTAACATATTTAACAATAACAGTTTTGTAGTTTACTAATAAAATTATTAAATATGAATGCCCATAGGTTGCATTTCTTTTCAAACACCCTGTATAATTACACTCCTACTTGAGTACCACTTACTAACTTAGATATTAAGTAGACACAACAAGAGTTCTCTTCCTCAAGATGAAGTGCTCTTGAGAGTTTTCTGACAAAAAAACCTTCCTCACTGCTTATTATAGTACAGTAATGAGTTTTAATGCCTACTACAAACAAATGCCTACCAACCACAATCAGAATTTACTCTGCTACAGTAATATTATTATTAATAACCAATCTTTTTGTTAACCCTCCACTTTATACTCTAAGTCTAAGGAATAAGGAAGCTATTCTTCTTTTAGTTTTAAACTAGTAACCCTTCTTCCAAGTTTACCATAAATCTGGCTCTACACAGATAACCCACCTGAATGGATGTTAACATGGTATGTAGAACAATACAGGTGACAATAACTTGCAAGTTCAAGATATTAACTTGTAACTAATTTTGAACTAATTAACAGTTAATTGTTTGTTAGTACAATGATCCTACATGTTCATGTTTGAAAATTTCATTCAACAAATACAACAATTTTAATCCACACACACCTAAACAAAATAATCCCCATCAAAAGTGTGTGAATGATGTTATAATAAAGAAAACCTTCACAACTTGTCCAATCATGGAAGATTATTCACACCTGCACATTGGTACTTTTCAATATATACAACCATTATTCTAGTGAGTTTCTTTTTAAATAGCTATTGCTAATAAGTTAATATTTTATTTTAATATACATATTACATGTATTTCTATTTTTTACATGCTCAAAATCATATTTATAAAAGGCGTATTTTTTTCCTTATAGACAAATGCTAAGTACTTATTGTCAAGTTATTCTTTGAAAACTGTGACATAATGATGTACATCAGTACATGTCTAAAGAGAAGCATGTATACAGTGGTTATAGTGAAGTTGTCTTATACTTACATACAACTTATGCAAATTTAACTAAATGCACTTGGCAGCAAGAAAATAGACAGATAAATAATTTAAATGATTCCACCCACCATTTCTCACAAAAAGTACACCCAGAGTAAGTATGAGATAGAGAAGTGAATTTCATGTTCTCAGCATACTGCATAATTCTGGTAGCTTCAAGAATAATTCTGACTATACTTGATTTATGCCTTATGCAATGACTTTTAAACCCAACCCCAAATAAGATGCAACTCTACTGTAATTATAAACAAATAATTCTAAATTATTAAACTAGAAAAATGTCTATTTTTAAAAATATTTTTCAATATTGGAAATAATAAATAAATTAAAATTTCTATCTCTTTAATAACTTTAAATAAATGCACATTTTAAAATTCATTCTCTGATATGTTTAAAGTACTTACCACTAAGATGAAGATTGCTTCAAAATGATGTTTAGAAAGACCAGCTGATAATTCCATGGTGTTTTGTTTTGTATCTGTGAAATTCTTTTAACATATGTTCTTGATAGATGATAATCAAATAACAATCCAAAATAAGACACAACCATTGGATACTTTATTCAAGCTGCACAATTTGCTGATAAGATTCAATCTTATCACAATGCGAGATCTGTCCATGGTGAAGTAAAAATCAATTTCAAAGTTACTTGTCTGAGTTCACTTTAACTTTACTTTCCATCATCAGTAAAAATGAAAGTGTACTATGAGTCAATGCAAGAGAACTGTCAATAGAAGGAAAAAATGTTTCATTTCAGTCCAACATACATTATATATAGGACAGATTCTGAATATGATACCTAAATGAATGATATAAAAATACCTTAACTATTATTTAGCTATATAACTGAATCAGTGAATGAATGATGTAGAAATACTTTAACTATTTTGAACTAGAATCTGAAAGAATGATGCAGAAATACCTTAATTATTTTTTAACTAGATCCTGAATGAATGATGGAGAAATACCTTAACTATTTTGAACTAGAACCTGAATTAATGATGTGGAAATATCTTAACTATTTTTTAATTAGAACCTGAATGAATTATGTAGAAATACCTTAACTATTTTTTAATTAGATACCTAAATCGTAAATGAATGATACAGAAATACATAACTATTTTTTAATTAGATACCTAAATGAATGATGCAGAAATACTTTAATTATTTTTTAACTAGATCCTGAATGAATGATGGAGAAATACCTTAACTATTTTTTAATTAGAAACCTAAATGAATGATGCAGAAATACCTTAATTATTTTTTAACTAGATCCTGAATGAATGATGGAGAAATACCTTAACTATTTTTTAATTAGATACCTAAATCGTAAATGAATGATACAGAAATACATAACTATTTTTTAATTAGATACCTAAATGAATGATGCAGAAATACTTTAATTATTTTTTAACTAGATCCTGAATGAATGATGGAGAAATACCTTAACTATTTTTTAATTAGAAACCTAAATGAATGATGCAGAAATACCTTAATTATTTTTTAACTAGATCCTGAATGAATGATGGAGAAATACCTTAACTATTTTTTAATTAGATACCTAAATGAATGATACAGAAATGCATAACTATTTTTTAACCAGATACCCAAATGAATGATGAAGAAATATATGCAATACTATATGCAATACTATTTATGGTCATATTACATACTAAGTAGAAAAAGAATGATATATAAAATACCATATTATTATTTTAACTGGTACCTGAATGAATGATGTAGAAATACCTAAATATTGTTTTAACTAGTTACCCAAATGAATGATGTAGAAATACCTAAATATTGTTTTAACTAGGTACCCGAATGAATGATGTAGAAA
Organism: Sinotaia quadrata; assembly: GCA_028829895.1. Classification (NCBI taxonomy): domain Eukaryota; kingdom Metazoa; phylum Mollusca; class Gastropoda; order Architaenioglossa; family Viviparidae; genus Sinotaia; species Sinotaia quadrata. The sequence goes on from CM054179.1 coordinate 59,001,422, forward strand.
TACCTAAATATTATTTTAACTAGGTACCCGAATGAATGATGTAGAAATACCTAAATATTGTTTTAACTAGTTACCTGAATGAATGATGTAGAAATACCTATATTTGAACAGCATTTGTAGATATCTGACAAAGTGAAATAGCAATAAGCAACTATTTTTTAACAAGATAGTGACTAAATAGTAAATACCTCAATATTTCTTATAACATTTATATGAAAGAATTATGTCATAACATCTATTTCTGGTACCTGAATGAATGTCAAAATATCTATTTCTGAACCAAGTATATGATTATGAATGCATAAATACATAAACATTTCTAAACCAATTACCTGACTGAATATGTAGAAATGTCTAAATAATGCATAAAACAAAAAAACAAAAAAAATCCTCTCAATTTCAATAAAGGTATAGGCCCTAAACAATGAAACATAGTCTTACAAAAAAACAAAAAAAAAGAAATTTCAAACAATATTTTCTCAATGAGGATATTAATTTAAGATTCTCTTCTCTTCTGGCCTTGTCAGTGTGGAATGTTAATCAACTTAATGTTTACTAGCTTTCAAAAAAATAAAATCAATATTTTCTGTTCTTTTTAAAAGTAATCAGAATTTGGTTCTTCGCCAATTTTTACTGCAAGAAAAGTGATAAGCACCTCATACGAAAATAAGGTTTCATGAACATACAACCGAAAAAAGGGGTCAATGTCTTGCTCCCATTTCTACATCCAATTCAGTTATTTTACAAACACTTTTTGTCGGAAATTCTAAACAAATAATTTAATTAGTATATACTTTATTTCTCATAATGAACTATGATTAACACTATTAAGGCTGTTTCAATTGGTTACATTTCAAAATGTAGGCCTATATAGTGTAAAGATGCAAAAGTTCTAAATCTACTTCTTTAACTGAAACAGTTTATCTCTTAGGTAAACAAACAGTGGTCGAGAGTTAATCGAGGGTGAAAAATTATCATAACCTAAATGTTCTATTTTGTTTTCTAATACTTTTCTTTAAATGATTTAAAACATGCAAAAGCAAATTTACAATAAATGAACAAAAGCTTGGCTTTCTCAATACATACATACACCAAAATATTTGGGGTGTCAAGGTCGCATTTCAGTGTTGATTCAGCGATACCGATCCATACACATCGTGATACAAACAAGTATCCGAGTTTTGAAATGAAGAAGATAGTTTAAATCAATTCATAGATGGACGAAGTGTTAAGTTCTTTAGTATCCAGTTTGTCACAGATTAAAACAGTTAGTACACGAGTAGAAGACACCATAAAATTAACCGAGTGAGTCGATAAAATGGCTTCCTGTAGACAACTGTCAGAAAACAGACTTGTTCCAAATGAGAATATTGCAAGTCTCTTTTTATTTTCAGTCTTATATAATACTTTCCAAGCACACATATAAAGAGTAATTAGCGTTGCAAAAGTAATTGGAAAATAATTTCCCGATACGAATTAGTACCAATGGATTTTACTTGAAGATTTGCGTTTTACACAATAATTTCTTTTGATATAAAGCAAAACAAATAACAAAACAAAGTATAGCAATCGAGTTTCCATTGGTTCCCCAGTTGGCTCCATTTCGACCCATCTATTATGAGACGATCCCATTCAACTGTATTGGCTTTTACGGATTTCATTGTGCTTTCATAGTAACAAACTTTAATGCTTTCTCTGTATTATGGAGTGAATCCGCTAGCGAACTGCTCTCTCAAGAGAAGAAAATAATACACGAAGTATTGACAAGTGTAGGTTATTATATTTTTTTTTAGGACCGAATCAAACGGCACCTAACTAAATTGAAATTTAGATAATTTATAAATCATGTAGGCCTAACTAGTAGGCCCTATGTAATTGGTTAGTATTACGTGCGCGAATCACTAGCTGTATAACGCGAGTCCGTATACCACAGGTTACTATTATAAATTAGATGAGGATATGTTTGAAGGACCGAGTGTGAAACTTAGAACGTGCTGTATATAACCACGTTATAAGACGTAACTAATCCGTGCATTAATCTAGTCACAGTATAGCATGCATTACTCTCCATAGTTTTAAAGTTGAAAATACAAAATATAGTAATACTCACGTATATGATCAATAATAGTAAGTCATTTGAACTAGAGTTACAATATATTTATATAGGTCTAGTCTGTGGTCACTATATGCAATACTATTTATGGTCATATTACATATTAGCAGCTACTAGACGCAATATATTTCATCTGTACAAATGTAATATTTGTGGTCGAAGTATAAATTATTGTACTATTTATGGGCACATTATTGTAACATTTGTGGTTGAAGTATAAATAAGTCATTTTACTATATATTGTCACAGTATTGTCATGCTGTACTGCTTATAACCATAGCATGTTTTATTTACTATATCTAAAAACTCTATTTGGCACACTTGTTATTATACATATGCTTGCTATGTATAATAACAAGTGTGCCAAATATATACTACACTATTTATGGTCAGAGTACTTTTATTATCTAAAGTAATATAACTTATGCAATACATATTGTTTTGTTAATTCATAAATAAGTTTACTGTAACTGTATTCTGTCCACAAGAAAAAATTCAGAACACAGTTGTTTGATTCACTCTGAGAGCACATAAAAGTCAGTACCCCATCTCGTCATTTCTGTCTTCCTTTGATATTGACTCTTTACTGTGCCCATCGTGACTGACACTTGACTCTTTACTGTGCCCATTATGACTCACATTTGAATCTTTACTGTGCCCATTAAGACTGACACTTGACTCTTTACTGTGCTCATGATGACTGACATTTGAATAATTACTATGCCCATCATGACTGTGACTTGACTCTTTACTGTGCCCATCATGACTGACACTTGACTTTTTACTGTGCCTATCATGACTGACACTTGACTCTTTACTCTGCCCATTATGACACATTTGAGTCTTTACTGTGCCCATCATGCCTGACATTTGAATTTATACTGCACACATCATGATTGACATTTAGGCCTTTACTATGCCCATTATGACTGACATTTGAACCTGTCTGTGCCCATCATGGCTGATATTTGACTCTGCTCTGCTCACAATGACTGACATTTTAATATTTACTATGCCCATCATGACTGACATTTGACTCTCTATTGTGTTCATCATGACTTAACATTTGAAACCATACTGCACCTATCATGGCTGACATTTGAATATATACTGCATCCGTCAAGACTAATCTATACTCTGCTCATCATTGCTGATACTTGATTCTTGCTCTGCCCACAGTGACTGACATTTTAATATTTACTGTGTCCATCATGACTGACATTTAAATCTTTTCTATGCCCATCATGACTGACACTTGAATTGTTACTGTGTGCATCATAACTGTTGTTTGAATCTGTACAGTGTTCATCATGACTGACATTTCAATCTTTACTAAGCCCATCATAACTGACACTTGAATCTTTACTAAGCCCATCATGGCTGACACTTGAATCTTTCCATTATGACTGACACCCAAATCTATACTGTTCCATCATGACTGACATTTGACTCTTTACTGTGCCCATCATGACTGACATTTTACTATGCCCATCATAAATGAAACTCAAATCTTTACTCATCATGAAAAACACGTCAACATTTTTTCCTAATATTATCCTGTCAACTGGAATGAACTGACTTTACAAATATAGTCACACCATAAGATCTTTTTAAAAAAACTTTTACAACAAATCTTTTCATCAACAATACCAGAGTTTACTTACATGTTCTTTATTTCATATCTGGCCCACCTTTTAGTGTATTGTGTTACAGCTATAAATAGGTACTTTGTGTCTTTCTGGTTTGTATGTATTATATTTAATATTACTAAGTGTTATTTTATGTTTGTTATTGACTGTTACTGTATATGCTTGTGTATATATTATTTATCCGTATGTAATTGTCTGATTATTATATACATTAATGTGGTGTGTGTATATTTAGCTTTCCCATCAGCTGAAAGTTTAACCCAAGACCCTTGCCCAAAAATGTTCAGAGCAAGTAAGCTGATACATTCTGAAGAATTCTGGTGCAGTGGTTACCAGAATTGCTTAAATCACGTCCTACATGAAGGAGTGACATAGTAGGAGACATTCTAGAATATAGCAGCATGTCAGTTTCCAGTGGCAGGAACACCACTGAGTGTGGACATTTTGACATTGTTGCAAAGGAAGAGAAAGAGGGGGAGTTGACACTGTGACATTGTTGCAAAAGCAAGTGAAAGACTCTCAAGCAGTGATAATCCAGGTCATGTAAATTTACACATTTATTCTCTGATAGGTTTAACCTGCAATTTGTATTTATTGTTGAACTGTTAATTATATTTTTATTATTATTATTATATATATGTAGAAAGAGACTTTAAACAATAATTATCTGCACATGGGTTCATGGAGTATTGACGGCAAGTTATCTATTTCTTTGTAATTGTCTGATGTATATTTGATTTTTCTTCTAATAAATTTATTGACCTTCTTATGCATATTGATATTGATAATCTTATGTTGGAGAAGGAAGTTGGTGGATGGGGGCCTCCCAAATAAAAGTTGGATTTGTCTTCTTTAGTAAGAAGTTTTCCACTCACAGAAACCTTATGTGACTGAAAATGTTGATTTATGTTGTGGAATAGAGAAAAAGTTTACATCGCCAAAACATCCATCAAGTGAGAGATGAGCAGTGTCTGTTGGAGGATCATTAATAAAATAAAATTAATATTCTCATCACTTGAAATTAGTTATGAAAGATTAATTAATAACAATAATAATAATTATCTTTGTGTATCTAAGTGGTGTGTGCTGTATCACATCAAACTATTATGAGACTAGACTGAGCTTGTTTTGCACCAGTTTAGTACAAGTTACTGAAGGGAGACTATTCTTCTTTGCACTATTTCTTTATACTATTATAGTGCTCAGAGTACAGTAAACAAATATAGAGACCAAATAAAAATATCTTTGAAAAAGACTCTGCTTTATGTTTTGTTAAGAATAAATACAAGTAATATTAATTCTCCATTTCAAAGTTTAAATAATTTTCAGTTCATATAGATACTCACAGACAGCACAGGTAAACCCAACTATTTTAGAGGTTAATGTGGAATAGGGTAAAGCTTGTCAGCAGATTTTTAAAATAACCATTCATAATAGCAATAACACTCCTCTTATCTATCTCTCCCTCCTCTGTACTGAAGGGACATAGATTGATGTCACTGACTGCTAAAGTGAAGGGAAATAGTGTCACTGACTGCTGTAGTGAAGGGACATAGATTGACATCACTGACTGCTATAGTGAAGGGATATAGTGTCACTGAGTGTTTTTATATGTTTTTCAAATCTGCTGCCAATCAAACTACTATCATTTGTACTTAACGAAGATGTTTTGTTTGTTTATTCCAGTGTCACGTTTTCTACTCATCTCTGCAAAGACTAAAGTGACTAGTTTTCTTTTCAGTCTGTATGCCAAGCTATCCTTTGAATGGAACATAGATATATATCTACTGCTTTGTTGTCTATTGCACCTATCTGAGAAAAAGAAAATACTTTTAATATTATTATGTGAAAAAGAATGTCTTTTTCTATTTAAATGCTGTAAATATTTTGTTCGAGATTTTTTGTTCATAAAAATAATTTCTAAAGTTTTACTTTTGCAAATTTTCTTATCTACAGTAAAACAATATCTTTTGTATAGTTTGTGTGACCACAGATGCAAGTTGTTTGAATAATGTTTTTCCCAGAAGAATCCCTTATTGCTTCATTGATTTAAGTGGACATGCAAAGGTATTATCTGTTTATAGTTATGTTTTTGCATGTGTGTATAACATTGATAATATGACTGTCTCTATTTCTGGTCCTAAGTCCTTGTTCTGAGACTTGGTATGCTGCTTCTTTTTGGTTAATACACTATGATGATAAGTTAGATTATGACATCATTAACTCTTTGTTAAATGAGCGCAAGAGTTACAAGCCTGCTATTGCAGTAGTGTTACGATTCATTGCAGCCTGCTATTGCAGTAATGTCATGATTCATTGCTGCCACCTATTGCAGTAATGTCACGATTCATTGCAGCCTGATTTAATCACTTTCATAATTCTGAGCATTTCTTTAAAGCCAAATGTTATTCATATTCATTTTGGAGCCAAATGTTGTTCATATTCAGTGGATGTAAGTAACACATAATGGCACATGTATTACCCTCCTCTAAAATCAGACTACACATAAACGTACCTTCTAGAAAGGCTGCCCCTTATCCCCAGGCTGGAAATATACCTGTATGTTCCAGACAACTCACTAATCAATCAAAGTGCAGCTCAGCCACATGAATGAATGTACCAGACACTCACCTGTGAATCGTTGGTCAAATGCAGCTGACTGTTGAGGCAGCACATATTTAGGTTCCCGGTGTTAACAAAATATAATCATACCACTAACCTTATTGCCAGTTATCAGCACAGAAGGAAATCATCCTCTGTATATATTACTGCCAAAGTTATGTGGTTTTGCTTGCCTAGATAATATTGTATTCATGTTTATCTCTTGACATTTTATATTGTTATACCTTGCTTAATGATATTTAAATGTATGATGGCCATGTAAGTAAGAGTGTTCTGTCAGAGAACACATGATGATTTCTCTGCCCCTGTATATTTTATTGGCACTTTGTCTGGCACTGTGTCTAGGATATATGAGATGTTGAGTTTGACAAGCATAGAGTTGCAAAACAATGCCAGAACAGAACCACTTTATCCTGGAAGTTGACTTTGACGAGTTTTGCACTGCAAGCAGCATCAGAGCAGAACAACCCACATGCCATGGACCGATTCATTGGGACTCAAGACTGCACATCAGGCATACCAAAAGCTATTTATTTATAAAGTCATAACCAGACAGACAGCTTCAGTCAAGACAATCAAATTCACTCAAACTTAGAGTTTACTCAGAAACATTCAGTGTTCTCTTATAAACTCATTATAGTTTACTCATATAAATGAACCAAATAACTACCAGTGCTTTAGGGCTCAAACGGACATTCTCTTACGATACCACATGGTTGTGCTTGTGAACTTAAGTAATGTATATAAACATTAATTGTAACTGTTGAACTGTTTGCTAGATGTAACCATGCTATCTTATGTTATTTCTTGTTGAATCCAATTATTGTCAATACATAGACCACTCGTGTTACCGTGACTCACTTAACATGTTATATGTTGTAGTCTGTCACCTGTATTTACTTACTATCCTGGCTGTATTTACCAGGGGGCTTGAACTATCTTCTAGAACTATCACTCTTCTATTCTACATTATCTATCATTCATCTTTCTAACGTGTGTGGCCAGGGGAATTAGCCTAAGGTTATTGGTGGCACAGTGTGGTGGAGATTAACATCTTGCCCATCTGCCAGCAAAACATCACAGTAAAGTGCAATATAAATTGAAACAATATTCACCATTCCATGGAATTCTTATATATCTTCTAATGTTATTTGTTCTCTTGTGGATTTATTTATGCAAATGAATGTGATTTGCTTCAAAGGAATCTATATTCACATTTGTGAGTTGCCAATTATTACTGTAATAATTCATTCTATAGCCAAAAGGAGTTTATGAATCTACAATTTGATTAGTACATTTATATACTGAACAATATATGTATACTAGACATTTAACACTGTCATTAATGCAATAACATTTCTGAACAATTAAAATGTATATCTACATTTTAAGTGAGTCATTTATATGAACTGTAAAACATTTCTTTTCATTAGCTGGGTGAGTGGAGGGGTGATGGCTGATGTGATTTGATTTGTAAAATTATATTTGTGTGTAGTATTTACATGTGTTTGTTTGTATATAATAAATGGCAAATGTTATGTTGTGAGGACACTCTTACCAGGTCCAACCCCAATTCTACCTTCCCAGCTAGTGTCTGGCAGCTTGATGAAGGGAGTTGTGACAGGGGTGGGTGCTGTTTGCATTATGCTATAGAAAATGGTGCAGTGTAACTCTATAACACTACAATTGTTGGTGAGTGTAAGTCTATAACCTGCAAAAATTGGTGCTCAGAAAAGAATCAAACAACAATTTGTAATTTTACAAAATTTATTGCTTCCATGTATGCAAGCAAAAAGAAAATTAGCACCACTTTCATCCAAAGAAATGTATAAAATGGTGGTCTATCCATCAAAAACGAAATTTCAACTATGTAAATAAATAGTGAATTCAACATAAATTCTATTTTGAGAGTATATAAATATATTCATGCTTTAATAAAATAAAGTAATTCATACTCTTTAAAGTAAATTAGTATATTATCTTGATTTGAAAAAATAAATTATTAAAAACTATTATCAGTATTAAAAACATTCAACTAGGATATTTCAAATAGATTTTTAATATATGTTTATTATATATAATGCTTCTATATTATACATATTTTAAAAATTATTGTGAAGTATTCACTCTAATCTGCAATATCAACCAAAGTGCAGACACTTTCATATATTATTTCAACATAGTTCTAATCACTGTTTACAATAAAATGCAGCATTATCTACAGCTTACTTCAAGTATAGTTCAGTATAGTTACAATTACTATACACTCTAAGGTATAATTTTTTTTAAAATGTTGTACAGTTTCACACACTTTTTTCTTCATCAATGAAAATAGTCTATTTTGTTTATGTGTACACCTACCTCCCCCCCAATAAAAAATAAATAAATACACGAGGAGTAACAATTTTTCAGACTGAAGAAGATTTAAACTTTATTAAAAAAAACAATAGGATATTATATATAGACTTTTAATAGTGAAATGGTATATAAATAATAATTAAAATTTTAAAAAACCCTAAAGATGTGATAAGCTAAGAAACAATAGTTTGTTGTGCACAGGCATTCACTTTCACAAATGTACACAAAATTAATGCAATGATAAACCAATCTTTCAAAATAAATGCTCCAATATGAACATTTTTTCCTATTACCTTAATTGTAGGACAATGATAAACACATCCTACATAATACTATAAAGTTAAAGTTGTCAAATGGATTATATATTCTTGATTAATTGTGAAAAAAATTATATGATTTTCCCATCTTATTTTAAAATGGTTGTATTGCATCAAAAGTTTTTCCTTTAATCATACAATCAAATATGCAAGTACCCTTCCAGAATGAAACTCTTTCATTAATGTAAAAAAAAATTAAAAATCTTATAAAATATTTAAGTTTATATCAGACCTGCCTACCCCCCACCTTAGGAAACCAGAAGATCACTGGTCCAAAACCAGAAGATTTTGAATGGAAACCAGAAGATTTTATGCGGAGTCTGGCTTTTTAATAGAAATACCAATAATATAAAATAAATGCAAAATAAAAAAAATAATGTTAATAATATTTGTAAATAAACTTACCAATAATGTAATGATTAATGCAAAGCACAACAATTTGTCTACATTTTGTCTAGTCTCCATTCCACTGTTTATTTTAGATGAATTTTTGTCAAGCACACCAAGTGTTAGGCAGTTTTATTTAGATATTTCTTTAGACTTCATTTGAAGAAGGATCTTCACATTTCAGAATAATGGGCCATTGAAGTACCGCATCATGATTTTCACTTTTACAGAAATTCATTAAATATTTCATAAATGGATTTTTTTAAAAATATATATATTTAACTTTTTATTATCTAATGTACAAGCCACAAAAAGGAACGTGCTTATTGAAAAATTTTAAGAAAAAAATTATGATTTTTTTTATTGTACCCATCTAAAATATATGTTTTGGGAGAATTTAAAAAAATAAAATTTACTTAAACCTAAAGCATATAGGCTTTCATCCATGCACAACCTTTTAATTTTATGTATGAGAAACTAGTATACCAAATTTCAGGGACATGGAATAATTAGAACTATTCAAAAGGGGTCTTAGCATTGAGTTCAACAGAGGAAAAAAGTCATTTTGAGAAAAACACATTTAAAATTAAAGTAAAATAAAGATTACAGAACTTTAAAAGTGTTCAAGTGGTTTATTTTTTAAAAATAAATATACCCTATCCATACTACATTGGACTGCTCTTAGTCATTTAGCTCTCTCAGAATTAAATATACTAATACTATATATTACTATCCTTTACATCCCAGTGTACAGTCTTTTTATTTTCTAATACTACATAGAACCAGAATATTGCAAAGAAATTTTTAAAAAAATATATTTATCAATCCACATTAATAAAATTTGGAATATATTTGTCTTTGTTATGAGAAAGCAATACCAGTTATTAGTTTTAGAATATCTGGTTCAGATTTTAATTTATAAATGATTTAAATATATAAAACACCTGTATTTTTCTAAATTTACATGTCCATTAGACTAGAGAAAAAACAGTGAAAGTCTTCCTGTAACATTTAAAATGTTATTAAAAAGACATTATTCTTCAATAAGCATGCTTTGTTAATTAAGAATTGGATATGATTAATATTATTATTTTTAATGTTTTATGCATTTCTTTTGTCTTCAATGTATGTGTATTTATTATCATGCCTTCTAAAATTCTATTATAATAATGTGTGTAGTGCGTAATCACAAAATATCAACGGCTAATTTACAAATACATGTATATATATAGGCCTATATATATTTCTAATTTTTTATTATTTTTTTTAGCAGAAATGATTAAAATAAAAAATTCGACTAAATCAAAATGTTCACAATTCCGTAAATTACTTTCAAACAAATTTGACTCAGGATCATTTCTTTATCGCCGATGATCATTTGTTTTAAAACTTGTGTCACTTTTTTAAAAAAAAATAAATTTTGAAGCCTTACATATTATATAAGAATAATTACAACGGATTCTAGAAAAATGAGTATTTGAACCTCAATGCGGTTTCAAACAATGAAACATAGGCCTACCGTTATTGAAAACGCCAATCTTTTTCCTAGCATTGCAATATAATTCGTCAAAGTAGCTCGTTTTGGACGGATAATTTCTGAAGAAAAGTGCATAGACTGTCTTACATGTAAGTTGAATGTTATTTATTAAAGTAAATATTTCGTAATTGTCACGCATATACTATCGCTACGTGGCCGCCATTTTGAAAAAGCGAACTTCGTCTATCGGTCGAACGGGCAGTAAAAACGTTATGAACCGAATTTGCTTATCCCGCTAAGCTCTGACTTCTCAACATAAAAAATATTTAAAGAAAATGTTTATTTCACGAGCGAAATTCTGTTTTTGTCAACTAAAATTAATAACGGCCGACGAATAAGATTCCGGAAGTGTTAGAAAAGGACTCGAATGCTGAAGAGCTCATAGCAGACGACAGAGAAGCAGTTAGAGTTACGCCGCTGTTAGCTCTATTGAACGCACGGTAAGTTTTTCGTCCTGTCATAATCGATCGTGAAAAAAAAAATTGAAAATGAAAATGAAAGCGGAAGATTTCTTTTGGAAGCGGAAGAGCGGGAGATTCGAGGTAAAAGCGGGAGATTCTTCCGCTAAAAGCGGAAGGTAGGCAGGTATGTTATATACATATAAAAATTATTTGTTCCTGTGACCTGCACTTGGACACTACTTCCAAAGCACTTTTCCATTCTCCTGCAACTCTATTCTCTCGCTTGCCAGCAGTTCCAAAGCAGCAGGATATGCTCTGTGTTCTACTGTTTTCACCCGTTCTGACAGTGACTCCTCTGTATCCCCAGGGTACACAGGCACAGATTCTTGAGTAACTATTGCACCAGCATCTACCTCTTCCTGAAAAACAGGAAAGTGTGAATTTATTTCCATCTCTGCTTGCCCTTTTCATTGTAAAGAGTCATAGGTTGCTGTTTGTCATTATATCTAGTGAAGCTGCCATTCAAAGAGTCAGTTATTGCTTTGTCAAAATACCTAGTGAAATTAATCAATGTAAAAGGTCATAGGTTACTGTAAATGCTTGTCAGTCACATGAAATTTGTGCTCACTACTTTTTCATTTTTAAAGTGTAAAATAAGTGTTTGAGTTGAAAGAAAAATAGAGGCTACCATCCCCAATTAACAATATAGTTAACTTACTGCCACAAAATGTACTGTACAACCAGTAATCCGTACTCCTGCTTCCAATACTAGTTTATGAGCATTACCTCCCTTGAAGGATGGCAACAATGCTGGATGGATGTTTAATATTTTACCTTTCCATTTTGATACAAATTTTTCTGCAACATTATCAAAACATTTCCATATTATTTTATTTTAAACAAATATAAAATAATTCCCCTTCCATGCACACATACATACAAAATTCTTATGTAGAAGGTTTTATTCATTTACAATCTGCCTATTAAGAAAGACTGCTTTTAAGTGATAAACCAAACCTGTGATGTGATAGATAAATATAGCTAAAACAAATCACCTAGAGCATGTACAGCCAATAAAACACCCACCCACCCCAATTCATGTAAAGAACAGCATTATTAAAGCCAGTTTAAACAATATTTCTTGTAAGTAAAGTAAGTTTTAAAAAATAATTAACCTACTTAACTGACAGTTAAGTTTTAGTTTAATATAATTTTCCAAAAACACAATATTATTTTAGTTTTAATATAATTTTCCAAAAACACAATATTATAGTTTTAAAATATATATATAAAAAATTGAGTAAAGCCGGTTAAAATATAATTCCTTAAAAAAATCCCTAAAGACAGCTTCTGTAAAAGAATAAGTCATCTAAAGTATAGTAAAGCCAATTTAAGAAATATTTCATCTAAAATACTGTAAAGCCAGTTTTTAAAAAAAATCACCTAAAGTACACTAAAGCCAGTTTAAGAAATAATTCACTAAAAGAACACAAAAGCTGGTTTAAAAAATAATTCACCTAAAGTACACTAAAGCAAGTTTAAGAAATTCACCAAAAATACACTAAAGCCAGTTAGTTTAAAGAAATTCACCAAAAGTGATTTAAAGCCAGTTTAAAAAACTCACCAAAAGTGCACTAAAGCCAGTTTAAGAAATTCACCAAAAAACACACTAAAGCCAGTTTAAGAAATTCACCAAAAGTACACTAAAACCAGTTTAAGAAATAATGCACCTAAAGTGCATTAAAGCCAGTTTAAGAAATAATGCACCTAAAGTGCACCAAAGCCAGTTTCAAAAATGTATTTAATCTAGAGTAAAGCCAGTTTAAGAAATAGATCACCTAAAGTACTGATATGGGAATAGAAAATGTGAGAAAAGTCTGAAAGGTAGGGGGGATGGGGGAACCCCCCTCCATTAAAATTTTTAAAAAATACTAAATCAAAATCTGTGCAATTTAGTGATATCCTGGTACATCAAACGTTATTTTTAAATGTTTATTTAATGTACGGGGTTTTTTTGTTGATTGTTCCTTGTGAGGTTAGAAAACAAATTGTATACTGCGATGTCTTTATTTTAAGGGTACACTGTTGTAGCACAGCCAGTATTGGTAATACTTAATATGGGGAAACAATTAAATCACTTGGTAGGCATAGAACAGCTCACATTCTTGAATCAATGAATGCAAGGTCAAGTAGCTCTAGTTAGTAATATACAGTATAATATGAATGTCATAGTGTCTTCTGTAGAGACAGTAAAGGAATAGTTTTCACCATTAAACAGGGGTGATATATTTAAGTACCGCTTTTTTAAAGTCATCTTTGTTGTCTTTCTACACAAGACTAGTCTTAGCCAGCTTCATTAAGTAAATCTAGGTTGTTGTCAGCCTTATATCTGGAGACATTGCACTGCAGGCTAAGCTTGAACACTTACTTCCCTTTGTTAAATTTGTTTTAAAATATCAGCATCCAGGCCTTATTTGTCTTTGCTTACTAGTGTTCACAGTTATAATAATTTGATCAACATTCTCTGTATGGCAGGTGAACTGACCCATTAACTCTTTCATAAATAATGAGAAATGGCTTTCTGAGTTTGCTCATTTTTAGACTTTCGCCCACTGGTGTCACCACATCATTGTCGCTTGTTGTCTCAGTCTCAGCAGCCGATACATTCTAGCATATGTTGATTATTGTCAACATAAAGATATCTTTTGAAGTGCTTTTTTGCTTTGACATGCAGTGTCAATGAAGCAAGTCTCCTACTAGCATATGAGACCTTGTTACAAACATTACACCATGCAGCACCACACACATAAATCTTGTGAAATCGTGACCAATTTGCTCTTGTTAAGAAATGCTATCACCACACACATAAATCTTGTGAAATCGTGACCAATTTGCTCTTGTTAAGAAATGCTATCACCACACACATAAATCTTGTGAAATCGTGACCAATTCGCTCTTGTTAAGAAATGCTATCACCACACACACATAAATCTTGTGAAATCGTGACCACTTCACTCTTGTTAAGAAATGCTATCACCACACACATAAATCTTGTGAAATCGTGACCAATTCGCTCTTGTTAAGAAATGCTATCACCAACGTTGACATAACCACAGTATTTAACCATTCCCACTTCCATTTGTTGGCAGACACTCTGTCACTGAATTTTTGTCCCTGTTCAACCACTTTAGCTGCTGATGTAATCATCACCGTTCACAAGCCTTGACCTTCCCAGATGGATTTCAGAGTGAATGCACATGCCACTAAAGCAACATGTCCATCATATATTATAGGCCTAATAGAACAATTACTTGTGCGGACAGCAAAATTAGTGAACAAAGGATGCCAATGTAATATCAGTTTTGTGACCTAGCTTTTACTTATGCGGGAACAAGCTCGTTCATATATAATGAAGTAACATTGAGTCATACCATCAATTTAACAGAGAGGATGTGTGACTATCATAAACAAGCTCATTTATATATACATGTACTGGTAAGTAATTACGACAATCTCAAACAATTTTTTCAATCATTATCAATATCCACTGGGACTAGGACTTTGAAATTTGCTATATTTTCAGAACTCCTTACTTTATAGAATTAGCTTATATGCATGATTCACCCAGATTCCCTCTTCACTTGGTTTTTAAGTGCTGAAAGGATTTACAAGAATAGTGCAGTAAAGAGCATTAATACAGAGAGTGATATTATTTAACAAGATGTTTACTGAAGAGATCCTGTACATGATATAGAAACAAAAATGCCTTACCATGCCAAAATATGAACATTATATTATTCTTCAATTTATAATATAGTATAAAGTATTATAAATATTTGTATCACATATCTGTGCTGTAAACATTTGATATGAAATATATGACTAAAAACCAGCAACAGTCTTCTCCAACTATTCAACAATTATGTTAAAAATACTTTTATTCAAAACAGGAAGATTAGTTACTCACCACTCAAAATCCTCATAAAGCCGGCTAAACAGATAATCTCGACTCCTGAAGCCATGAGTGCGTCATGCAATGCATCATCAAACTCCTCTCGTGTTTTGTAGTCCTTGTGTATTATTACCTATGGTAACCCCAAAGGCAACTCATGAACATTATGTCAAAAATCCCTCTGTTCAACCACCTAGCAATGATACTAAGAGCAGATATAACATTACATCTTCTATATTTTGTGTAAAATAACCTAGTAAAGATATCAAAGGCAACATATAAAGTAAAGGAAGGCATATTTAAAAAATATCTACTAATCAAAAATTTATAGTTCTGTTCTGGAAACATTTTAAAAGATAACAAAAATTTCAACAAAAATTAAAACAGAATTTATGAAAACCTTGAAAAATGTTGGGTAATTAGAATCATTATACTGGCCTTGAAAATGATTTTACTAAAATGAACACTAATATCTGGTAAATATCAGTACAAAGTCCAATTTCATGAACTTTATTGCAAAAGTAGTCAATTATTAGCACCTAGTTCACCTTGAAATAACATTTAGTAAATTCTGTACAAAATCCATGCCAAGAACTATGGCAACATTGGTAAATTACTGGTATAAAGTCCAACCCATGAACTTGGCAACATTGGTAAATTACTGGTATAAAGTCCACCCCAAGAACTATGGCAACATTGGTAAATTACTGGTTTAAGTCCACCCCATGAACTTGGCAACATTGGTAAATTGCTGGTATAAAGTCCACCCCATGAACTATAGCAACAGTGGTAAACTCTGGTATAAAGTTCACCCTGTGAATCATGCCACAGTAGTAAAGTGCTCACATCTTGTTCACCCTGAATATTTGGTAATAATGTGTTTTCATTAGAATAATATTTGGCAATAATGTGATGTCGATAGAACTAATATTTGAAAATAAAGTGTTTTCATTAGAACTAATATTTGGAAACACTGTTTTCATTTGAAAAAAATGGCAATAATGTGTTTTCATTAGAACTAATATTTGGCAAATCTGTGTTTTCATTCAAACTAATATTTGGCAATAATGTGTTTTCATTCACGCTAATGTTTGGCAATAATGTAAATCAATGGCACCAAGTTCATCATTTTAATAAAAACTCTGTTATTATCACTAAGAACAAATAATTATTTCCAGCTACTTTCACATGCTGCTACTATGTTGTACTATTCCATATCAAAACTTAGAGTATATGGTTATTCTTTTGTATTGTTTCATAACAAAACAGCTGATTAGAGTATGTGGTTATTTAATGAAAACTGAATTATAATATGTTCATACAAATAAAGAGCAGAATCCTCACAACTCACAGATTTCATGTCCAAGAAAATAAGCAACAAATGTTTACAACAAAACTTATCCAAACAAGTAATGAACACAAAGACCTTGCACAGAGTGACTATCAAGCAAGTAATCAGTGAAATCCTGAAGACTCAATTCAAAAAGCACCAAAATCCTAACAACCCAGACAAAATATCCAAGAACTATGTAGAATAATCAACATGAAACAAGGACTGAAAGTTCAAAAACTGTTTTTGAATATAATATAGAACACAGACTGCAAGTCTAAAAAGAAAGCAATACCTACTACAAGTCACAGTTTAAAGCAAAGAACAAAAGACTCAGCTTACACTGACTATATATCCAAGTGGCAAAATTCTTACAACTCACACAAAGTACATAGCAAAAGAAAGGTCTCCTTATCTGAGATGACAAACTTCAGCTGGCATATCTCTTTAAGTTAGCAAACAAGAAAGTTCCTTATCTGAGATAACTAACTTTGACTGGCATGCCTGTTTAAGTCAACAAACAAAAAAGTTCCTTATCTGAGATGACAAACTTAACCAGCATGCCACTGTAAATCAACATATGAGAAAGTTCCTTATTTGAGATGACAAACATAAATGGCACGCCTCTTTAAGTTAACATTCTTCTTCTTTACGTTAACTTCTTTGCCCCACAGGAATTGCATGAAAACTTTTCATCGATGTTCTCATTTTTTTTTTGTAGGATTCCTGTGGAGCCTTTTATTTTTGCTCATTTCTTTTGTTCCACAATTTTATGGGCAAATAAAATAGGCTGAAAATAAAATTCAGATATCCAGAAAATACATAAAAAAAATTCCCTGGATATGCTTGAAACTGGATTTAATGGCTGTTGAGAAGACTTTTCTCACCTTTGTGTTAATGCCTGCAGTCTCAGCCCTCTCTAAGCCCTTTACACCTGCTTTATTAGAAATTACTAAAACAATCTCAGCTGCACTGTTGCTTGCAGGATTCTTAGTATGGTCGATTAATGCCTGCAAGTTTGTTCCTGTAAAAGTATATAGAATTAAAAATTTTAGCAAAATTAAATTAAAATTTGAGGGTTTTATTTTTAAATGATATTTTAGAAGTATTAAACAAAGAAATTAAGAAAATATAAATTGCTTCACACATTATCTTCCAAATTCAAAGGTTCAAATGACCAACATCAAATAGTGTCTGTCAAAACTACAATGAAAATCAGTAATTATCAAGACTACAACGAAAATCAGTAATTATGAACACTACAACGACAATCAGTAATTATGAACACTACAACGACAATCAGTAATTATGAACACTACAACGACAATCAGTAATTATCAAGACTACAATGACAACCAGTAATTATGAACACTACAACGACAATCAGTAATTATGAACACTACAGCGACAATCAGTAATTATCAAGACTACAACAACAATCAGTAATTATCAAGACTAGAATGACAATCATTAATTATCAAGACTAGAATGACAATCATTAATTATCAAGACTACAATGAAAATCAGTAATTATCAAGACTACAATGACAATCAGTAATTATCAAGACTACAATGACAATCAATAATTATCAAGACTACAATGACAATCAATAATTATCAAGACTACAATGACAATCAGTAATTATCAACACTACAATGACAATCAATAATTATTAACTACAATGACAATTAATTTACAAGAATATTTCCACCAAGTGTTAGATTAAAGTGTTCCTTTTGTTAACCCTGTTAGAGTTTGTGACTCAATATTCAGTCATATATATATATATAATAGTTACATTCAATGCCATACTTATGTGAATATTTGGACTGTGATCCAATTTGTAATGTTTATTTCCCAGGTTCTTCTATAGGTACAATGATTAAAAAAATAAAGTATTTAAATATTTAAAAATGTTTTTAAAAAACAGTAAACACAAAGCAGAAGCAATTATATGAATTTTCCATCAGTGCAGACAAGTTTGTGACCTCAACAGTTCTCTTTATTACTAGGATATGGTAGATCAGAAAAGTTTATCAACTTATTGGTCAAATGTAGTCAATCAGGTATCAAAGCATAGGAAAGCCATTTCTTAGGATTATTCCCATGTGAGAAGAGTATGAGATCATTTAATTTTCTCTCTCTCACTCTCTCCAGTGATAGTATAAGAAATTAAATTATTTGGACATAAAGATTTGTGATATAAATATGGATCATTCTGTGTTCGAGTTTACCAATTTGTGATTTGAAGTGTAAAATAATTAAGTGGATTAAATCTAATTATTTTACATGTTAAAGTCTATAAAGGGTTTAATGCTCAAAGAAAAACATAAAAAACTCATACAAATTATAAAAATGTTCATGTTATAGGAGTCTGAAAAATGTAAAAAAAATGCATGTATCTGTTAAAAACTTAGAAAGTAAAGTTGAAATTTGTTTTATCGCCCCCAAAATATTTGTAACCTATTCCCATGATGGAAGTGCAAATTTGGTCTGTAGATTTCGTAAGCACATTTTTCTGCAATGAACACTCAATACATTGGCACGATTTTTTTATTTAGGTTATAATATAGAGATGTATCAAAAGCAATAAAGTAACCATACTCATTGGAAAAACAATTAACAAAAAAATAACACACTGTTAAGAGCTAAATATATATTCATACAAGCAAGTAGAATACAAATATTCTTTAAAACATCAAGGGGCATCTCATAAAAATCCCAAAGCCTGTGATTCCATATGAGAAAAATTTACTGTAACAAGTTCTTTTCACCTGATCCAGAAATAAGAACAGCTGTTCGTTTCTTCCGTGTCACACCAGGTATTTTTCGCCAGGACTGTGCTAGTGCTGCTGCTAGGTGTTTGATTTTCACTTGCTCTACCCCTGTATGACACAGCAAGACAAAGAAATAAGACTCTATGTAAGGTGTTCAATAATATTAAATAATGGTATTTTCACTTGCTCAACACCTACATGACATTAGAACAAGACAAAGAAATAAGGCTATATGTAAGGTGTTTGATAATATAAAATAATGGAATTGTCATTTGCTCAACAACTACATGACATTAGAACAAGACAAAGAAATAAGGCCATATGTAAGGTGTTTGATAATATAAAATAATGGAATTGTCATTTGCTCAACAACTACATGACATTAGAACAAGACAAAGAAATAAGGCCATATGTAAGGTGTTTGATAATATAAAATAATGAAATTGTCATTTGCTCAACACTTGCATGACATTACAGCAAGAAACAGGAATAAGATTTATATAATATGTTAAAATGTTTAAACTGGTGGGATTTTTCACTTGTTACCTGTGACATCATAGCAAAAATAAAAGAAATAATGTTTTATGTCACATGTTAAATATACAAACTGACAGGTTGACAATCAATATAATTTTTTATAATACTTACTGAGAAAGATTGCAAATTCTTAACAAAAAAATCCCAAGAAACAATGAAATATGAAATTCTGTTGTAAACTGTGACTTTTTACTATTAAACATTTTTTATTTTCATGTTGTGTTTAATACTAAGAAACACTATATTTAATAGAAGTTTAAGATCCCTTAAATTACCTCAGAACATGTACATCTAATAATGAAATAAGAAAACTGATAATCAATTATTATGAAATGTATACAAGCAAATAAGCAGATTTATAGTCAACAAATAAGAAAATATTTAATTTTTTTAATGCAGGTCTGACAAATAAGAAAACATTTTATTTTTAAATGCAGGACTGACAAACAAATAAGAAAACATTTTAGTTTTAATGCAGGACTGACAAACAAATAAGAAAACATTTATTTTTAAATGCAGGACTGACAAACAAATAAGAAGACATTTTATTTTTAAATGCAGGTCTGACAAGCAAATAAGAAAACATTTTATTTTTAATGCAGGACTGACAAACAAATAAGAAAACATTTATTTTTAAATGCAGGACTGACAAACAAATAAGAAAACATTTTATTTTTAAATGCAGGTCTGACAAACAAATAAGAAAACATTTAAATTTTTTAATAAGTTATGTCAGAAAACATTTGTATAAATTAAAATGAAAGAACCAAACAAGAAATAAATATAAACCTTCTCTTTTTTCAAGAACACCGATGACAAAAGCCTTTTCACCCCTATCCTTCAGCTTTTCCATGACATCCTGGACATGAGACTTGCTCACAATAAGAACAGCACCCACTCCACAGTTGAAGGTGCGTGCCATTTCCAAAGGACTTATATTGCCCTGCAGGAAGCAATTTAAGAATTTTTATCTTTTTGCATCAGACAAATTATTTCTGAATAGTTTGCAAACTTAACTTCGAGCTAATTAGATATGACTTCAGTTCCTTTTACAACTAAAATTCTAAATAATATGTGAACGTACTTTAATTTATAGACTAATATGTTATCTATAAATCTATTGCTTTTCTAATGGCAAGCAGTAAATATGGTAATAAAATACATATTACTATTACTTACTAAAATCAATGCACTGTAAAGTGAAAGCAAAAAATCAGAATCAAACAAGATTGCAGCTGTTTCACTATATGTGAACAGAAAGAGTAAAGCATACAAATGTGTACTAAAAGTAATTTTTTTTTAAAAAGCTCACATTTTCAGCTAACCATCCAAAGACAGGTGGAATAGACCAGGATTTGGCATCAAGTCTGACTTCAAGGTCATCAGGAAGAACTCTGGGAACATTTTCAATAAGTCCTCCACCAGTTATATGGGCAAAAGCTTTAATTTTTCTTTCACGCATTAAAGGTAGCACAGAGTTCACATAGATCTCTGTAGGAGTCAGCAGGTCATAGCCTTTGTTTCAAGAGAGAAAGAAGAAATAAATACTGTGCATGATACTTTAGACACTAATGATGGATCCATCAACTTTTATGATGCAAATGAATTATTTTTTAAAATTTTAATTTTACATAATGCTGAAGAGATATTTGCTGCAGAAAAAATGCAAATATAGTAAGAAATCAATAAGAAATTGCTTTCATTTTATTATAATTTGCTAAAACATATTACAATAAAATTGTAAGAGTGGAGATGTGAAGTAGATAATAACAGTATGTTTCCCCACTGTTCACTTTCTTTGTTCCAAACCTCATCCCCTTGGTGTGACAGTAAATAAAATCCAAACATGAGATACTCATAGAAAACAGTATTAATAAAGCAAAGTGAAGATATTCCTATTAAAAACAGGGCTATAAAATGATGCCTTTATTAAAACAGGTGCAATAAATTTAAGTGGAGATATTCATATATAAAATAGGAGCAAGAAATTAAAGATAAAGATGCCTTTATTAAAAGTCAACAAAATCAAAGATGAAAATTCTCATTATTAAAATGAGGTCAAAGGAAAAAAAATTGATATTACTCATATAAAAGATATGGCCAATGAAAACAAAGGCAATACTACAAGTAAAATAAATAAAATCATAGATATTGAAGCCTATATTAAAACAGGATAAATAAAATATGAGGTGTGTTTACCTAATGTATTGCCAGTCTTAAATGGAGAAGGCATGTCATAACGCAGTTCCTTTCTCTCCACCAACTTTCGGACAAGGCTGTATCCATTACTATGGAGACCACTAGAAGCTAAAGCAATAACAACATTGTCAACATGAATTTCTGATGTTCGTGGTAAGATAAGATTACGTTCAACTGCACCAACAGCAAATCCAGCAATGTCATAGTCCTCGCCACCATACATTCCTGGCATTTCAGCTGTTTCTCCACCTGCAAGGTTACACATGTAGGTATGTTAAGTATAGATTATTTAATATAAATGCACAGTACAATCATTTTGGATTCATCTGGATTCAACCTTTTTTCCCCTAAACAAGTGGCAATATAGAGTTAATCTACAGTAACTACCCATTATCAAATGGTAACATAATTACTTTACAGAAGGCATAATTAATCAAGTGAAGAAACATACAGACACTCTACAGTAGGTACCACTAGTCAAATGGTAATATAGTCAATCTACAGTAGGTACCACTAATCAAGTGTAATATAGTCCATCTACAGTAGGCAGCTCTAGTCAAATGGTAACATATAATAAATCTACAGTATGTACCACTAATCAAGTGTAATATAGTCAGTCAAACTACAATAGGCAGAACTAGTCAAATGGTAACATATAGTCTATCTACAGTAGGTACTACTAATCAAGTGGCAACATATAATCACTCTAGGGTAGCTACTACTAATCAACTAATGGCAACACACAGTCACTATACAGGAGGTATTATATGTAATATTTACTAATCAAATGGCAACACACAGTCACTCTACAGTCGGTAGTACTAATCAAATGGCAACACATACTCTACAGTAGGTACTACCAATCAAATGATAACATAAGTCACTCTACATTAGGTACTACTAATCAAGTGGCAACACATAGTCACTCTAAATTAGGTACTACTAATCAAGTGGCAACACATAGTCACTCTAAATTAGGTACTACTAATCAAGTGGCAACACATAGTCACTCTAAATTAGGTACTACCAATCAAGTGGCAACACATAGTCACTCTAAATTAGGTACCACTAATCAAATGAAATAGTAACATACAATTGCTCTACAGTAGCTACCACTGTCAAGGAGCAACATATAATATAATTATTCTTCAGTTTCAGAAACTAATCAAGTAATAACATAATTGTATTGTGACATTTTGCGGTTCTTACCGCCATCATAATTAACGTTAAAATTTGTATTGGGTTTTCACCCTTATATTTGAGTCAATATATAATTGACTAGCACGCAATTTTTTGTGGTTATCACCACTTTGTTGACTAGCATTTGATTGATTGTGTTTTCACCCATGTATATGAGTATATACATTTCATGTATATACATCACTGCTGGTTATTATATATTTTGCTATCGTTATTATTAATGTTTTAATTTTTTTCATTTTTATTCTTTTTTTTAATATTTCATTGCTCTGGTCCCCCACCCCATGAATGCTGTATGTGGATGCTTCTAGATGAATGATTAACGGCCATGAGAAAGTAACCCCATATTGTTGAGAATAAAATTCTCGTTAACTCTTTTTCAAGAGCCCAGCTTTCTTTGGTTTGAGAAAGTGCTTAGTGCAGTTGTTTGTCCGTTTGTTCCACATTTACATTCAAACATGCATGCTCGCCTTCACACTTTACCCTGCACTCAGAATAAAATCCACACACACACACACACACAAGAACATCGTGGTGTCTGTGTGCAAGAGTTGGATTATTTTACATCTTGCCACTTGGTGTGTCTTGGCCTCACTTCTGACCCCACATCCAGGAGGGGGTCAACCAACAATCAAGAGAAACCAATAACTCACACACCACATTAACCAACAAATGAAGAGATGCCAATAACCAACACACTCATTATCATCTCATTATCATATTAAACAACAATGAAGAGATACCACTAACCAAGAATGAAGAGATTCCAATAACCAACACACTTATTATCACAATGACCAACAATGAAGAGACACCAATAATTCACACACCGCATTAACCAACAATGAAGAGATTCCAATAACCAACACACTTATTATCACAATGACCAACAATCAAGAGACACCAATAATTCACACACTGCATTAACCAACAATGAAGAGTTGCCAATAACCAACACATTCATTATTATTAAATTGATCAACAATCAAAACAATAAACAAATCACTCATTATCAAACTGATCAATAATTAAGACAGTAACCAATACATTCATTATCAAACTGACCAATAATTAAGACACCAATAATTAATCAACACACTCATTATCAAACTGACCAATAATCAATACACACTCATACTCACCAACAAGAGCACAACCAGCCTTCTTGCATCCTTCAGCCACACCTTTGATGACCTCAGCAGTCAAACTAACATGCAGTTTTCCAGTTGCAAAATAATCCAGGAAAAACAGGGGCTCTGCTCCATGGGCAAGAATGTCATTAACACACATAGCCACCAGGTCAATTCCAATGGTATCATGTTTGCCTACAGCTTGAGCTACCTGAAATATTACTGCCTCATTACTTATTCATAATATTTATTAAATAAACAATTTCATTAAAATATATTATTCATATTATTTGATAACTGTCTTTAACTCACCAAGTCTACTTTACATATTACTAGGTCATGTACTACTTCTTCTCCTTTACAATCACTACTTTTCCCCACAGGAACTGCATGGAAACTTTTCATCTTGATGTTCTCAGTTTCTGTATATTTCCTGTGGGGCCTTCCTCCTTACTCTGTTCTAGGAGGGGAGTAATGTTAAAAAAAAAAAAAATGTGGAAGATATATGGAAGTTATGGAATTAGTTTTCCACTTGCCTGTCATTGTTTACAGTTTACTTGCATGCTTTATTCTTGTGTCAGTTATTGTATGCATTGTTTTTCCTAGGAATTTTGTTAATATATTCATAGAAATTATTATTATTATTATTTTTTTTTAAATGTGAGGAAGCTATTTGTAACTTCCTTTACATTTGTGGTTTTCTATTTTATTACTTATTATCATGGTACTAGATCAAGTCTACAATACACATTACTAGGTCATGGTACTAGATCAAGTCTACAATACACATTACTAGGTCATGGTACTAGATTAACTTGTCTTTGACTTACCAAGACACCTAGTCTACAAAACAAAGATAAAGGTACTAGAACACTCTGTAAGTTTTTCGACTCACCAAAGACAACTTATCTACAATGAATGTAATTAGTATCTGGGTTTCTGCTATATTGATAAAGAACATGAAAAAATAATTTAAATTAAATTCTATATAGTGTACTGAAACTTTTATTTTTGTTAAGGCCACAGATGGCATGAGTTAGAGGAAGAAGATTTTTTTATTTTTTCTTTATTTTTGAGATATATATATATATATATATATTTGCATAGTTCAATGTCTACAGTCTTCTTTTTCAAGATTTTATATTTTCTTAATGTTGAAAATGCATTTTTATGTTCATAAAGATGTTTTTTGACCACCCTGTGCTGAAAAATTTATTTCCTAAGTTGAAAATGCAATAATTTGACTTAAGATTGCCACCATTATTTGTACTGTAGAAAAGAACAGCACACCGAAATAGAGAAGAATACGTCCTTTACATTGTTATCATTAAAATCCTGTCTCAAACCAATTTCTTGAGAAACCTTCACCTCAACTAATGGCTTGATTGATCGGATTTAATGCAAATCATGTAAAAGACTCGAATTGATTGGTTCAGGTTGAGACAGTCGTTTGCTATTCAACATATGGGTCCTTTTTTAAACACTTCCAGAATCTTATTTCGTCGGCTGCTATTAATTTTAGTTGACAACATACAATTTCGCACGTGAAATAAACATTTTCTTTAAATATTTATTTATGTTTAGAAGTCAAACCTTAAGGGGATAAGCAAAATTCGGCACAAAACTTTTCTACTGCCCATTTGACTGATAGAAGAAGTTTGCATTTTCAAAATGGCGGCCAAGTAGTGATGAGTACATGCACCCACACCATGTCATTTTAACAATTACAAAATATTTACTTTAATAAATCATGTCCAGCTTATATATAAGACAATATGTGCAATATTCTTCATAAATATCAATCCAAAATTAATTATTTTGAAGAATTATATTGCAATGCTAGGAAAACATTTACACAAATTTTTAATTTTAATCATTTCTACTACAAATCTAGAAATATATAAAAGAGGCGATATATATGTATTTGTAAATTAACAGTCGATATTTTGTGATTTCATAGTGCACAAGTTATAATGATTAAGAAAAGTCTTGTAATTAACTCTTGTAATCAAAAGTGGTATAATTGAACTTTAGAAGGCATAACAATAATAATAAATATGCATACATGAAGGCAAAGAAATGCATAAAACATTTAAAAATAATAATCATATCCAATTCTTAATTAACAAAGCATGCTTACTGAAGAACAATGATTTTAATAACATTTAAATTTTACAATAAAACTTTTTTTCTCTAATATGTCTAAATTTAGGAAAATATAAGTGTTTTATATATTTAAAAAAAAATATAAAATAAAATCTATACCAGATATTCTAAAACTAAATTTGCAAACTAGCAAACTTGCTTTTCATAACAAATACAATGTATATTCCAAATTTTATTAATGTAGACTGATAAATATATTTTTTTCTATTTTCCTAGCAGTATTCTGGTTGTATAGAAAATAAAAAAGATGGTACAATGAGGATGTTAAAGACAATATTTAATTCTGAGTTGCTAAGAGAGCTTAATGGATAAAAGCAGTCAATGCAGTATGGATAGGGTATATTTATATATATATATA
This sequence comes from Sinotaia quadrata, assembly GCA_028829895.1. Lineage (NCBI taxonomy): Eukaryota > Metazoa > Mollusca > Gastropoda > Architaenioglossa > Viviparidae > Sinotaia > Sinotaia quadrata. Next base: position 59,028,456 of record CM054179.1, read on the forward strand.
AAAAAGAAGTAAATGACTTTGAACACAGTTTTCATGTTCTAGTCTTTTATTTTACTTTAAAAGCGTTTTCTCAAAATGACTTTTTTCGTCTGTTGAACATGCCAAGCCCTTTTGAGTGTTTGTAATTATTCCATGGCCCTGGCATTTGGTATACTAGCTCCTCATATATCAGTTAAAAAGTTACACATAGGCCCCTTTTGAATAGTTGTAATTATTCCAAGGCCTGGCATTTGGTATACTAGCTCCTCAAATATCCTTAAAAAGTTACACATAGATGAAAGCTTATATGCTTTAGGGTCTACTTGTATCCCCCCACCCCAAAAAAAATGTTTGATGGGTATGAACAACAAAAAATCGTAATAGCATGCAGGATTTTGTTGAGCTTGTCTAGTAGATAAAACAATAAAAAACAATATTATTTTTTATAAAAATTAATGTATAAAATATGAACTTTTTATGAATGCTGAAATAGTACACATTTTCAAACATTAATACATTAATTAATTAAAAACTAAACAAGATATTCTAAATCTGGCAAATGTTATTGTTTTCTTAAACAAAGGGCAACTTATATTCCAAATTTGAAGGCTGTAGGTTTTAAACAGTTTTTTTCCTTCTTGGTGTGTAGTAGTGTGTGGCCTATATACTGTACTGAAATCTTTATTTTTGGGACTATCCAGAGTTTCGTATTTTAAATTTAATGAATCCAGATCCTGTCTTTTCTCCCTTCTACCCCCACAAACACACATAATAAATTTGTTATTTTCTTGTACTGTTGTCTTTCCTCCCTTCTACCCACACAAACACATAATAAATTTGAGTTTTTTTTCTCTAATGATGTCTTCCCTTCCACCCACACATAATAAATCTGTTATTTTCTTGTTCTGTTGGTGTGTGCATATATTTGAAAAACAACACTAATGTACCTTGCTGTTGGTACCTATACGTATATGCGAGTATGTCTGTGTGAGTATGCATATGTAAATGTGTGTTTTGAAAGAAAAACTATTGTACCTTGAGCTTGGTACCAACACCATCTGTACCCGAGACTAAAATAGGGTCCTGGTAGCCTGCTTCTTTGACATCAAAGAGTGCACCAAACATACCCAGTGATGAGAGACATCCAGCTCGCTGTGTTGCTTTGGCAAAAGGCTTGATTTCTTCTACAAGGTCATTGCCAGCAGTGATATCAACCCCAGCGTCTTTGTAACTTAGACTGCCTTTGGTTTGCAGTTTGGAACTGTGAAGAAAGCACCAACAATATGATCATTGTGGTGATAAATATATCTGAATTCAGTTTTAAATGATTTACAATAGAAACAAACACAGGTGACTGTACAAGGGTGACATCTGTTAGTATGAGATCAAAAAGATGTGTAAGCTACATATTATGGATAGTTTCATTTGTAAATGTTACTGTTACAGTGGTGATGGTAAAAAGTGTGAAGTGAGTAAATCTACTAAGAACTTCACTAGATTTACAACTAAATGTCCCACAGGAACAAATCATAAAATATCTGCTAGAAATGAGTCTTAGTCAATGAGTCAACAAACAATGAAGTATAAATCTAGTGCTCATTTGGTATATACTTGAATTTTTCTAATCAATATACTTATCTGTCCATACTTTGTTCTTGTTAATCTTAACAAACATGGTTTATGGACAACATTCCATGCTTTCAAACACTATCTTACCTATGCTACATGCCTAAGTGGAAAACCTGAATTTTGCAATTCTTAAGATTGCTGCATCCCTGATGACACTGCAGTGAATAAACCGGATTAAAACTGATACCATTGTAACGAATAAACAAAGTTAAGGCAGGATGACACAATTTCCCTTCTCAAATGAGCAGATCATTACTTTTGAGCTGTTTGTTATTTTGCAAAAAATGTGAACGAATCATTAACTATTGACCGTTGCGCATGTTCTTGCATATTTTCCACAGTATTCTCATACTCATAAGATGAAAGATGTCATATTTTATTGGTAATAGTTGAATAATCTTTGCAAATATAATTAGATCCATACTATTTACTATCCTCTATGTTGTTCTTGGGCAGACTAAAGATGGGACATGAACTCATGGTACATGCTGCTAGGAGCTCTCTGGCTTATCTTCACCTGGATGCTTATGGGTCTTGGTTCTCAAGAACATTTAGCTTATCTGGTGATTATGCATGAATAACTTATTTTCTATAGAGAGATTAATTTTACCTTTTAAGGACTCTATGGCCAATATCTGTGCGAAAAAAGGCCCCCTCAAATCGAATGAATGCAGCTCCTGTCTGGACACGTTCAGAGGCCATGTGCAAATCAGTATCCACAGCAACCACAGTTAGAACACGGCCACCATTAGTCACTAATTTATCATCTTTTATAGCAGTTCCAGCATGGAAAACAATGAGACCATGAGCTTCTGCTTCATGAATGCCTTAACAAAAAGAACCAAAACAAACCCCAACCCTATATCAAAAGATATAAACACTATGTTTCTAACAATTCTTCATCACTGTTTTTTTCTATTTCAATCTCACTGACTTTAAGATTCAGAAAATATTTTTCCATAAGATGATTAACTTCCATATTATGTTGAAATAAATTAGAAAATCTGTTTACATCATTTAAATGGGAATTCTTGTTGATCCTGGTAAAGATTGCACTTCTCTAGTCTTAAATCTGGCACTATGACTGGCTGATTAGAAAATCTGTTTACATCATTTAAATGGGAATTCTTGTTGATCCTGGTAAAGATTGCACTTCTCTAGTCAGAGAAAAGGGGCTCACTTTTTTTGTCAGTTATAGAAACATAAGCCTAAGGAGTCAGTTTTGAGGTCCTAGTTAGGGTATAAAACAATTGACTTTATTGGACATTTTATGACAAAATAATAAGAGGTATGCTAATAAAATTATTTTTTAAACAGAGCTCATTATTATCTTTGAGCATAAAAAATTAGGGAGATTAATAATTAGAATTTTAGAAAATGTAAAATTTAAAAACAACAACCAAATTTTCTTATTTTCATTCTCCCCTGATCAGACACAGTGATTTTGTCCATATTTTATGGGACTATGGGACTAAGTCATATTTTAACTAGCAATTAGTTTTCACTTGAGCAATGAAAGTTAATTATAATTCTCACAAGTGTAATCTGTTTTAACTTATGCTTATGGTATGCTGTGGTATTAACAATACATTTATAAGTGATTCCTGAAAAATGTTTCTATTGTATTTTTATAAATTTAAAATGAACTGAAATATTTTATTAAATAGTACATTATTGAATAATTTGGTGCTTTTTAAAAATAAATTATAATACTGTTAACAACAACAAAAATAACTGTTAGATCATTTTAACCCGTTGCCCGCAAGGCGGCCTTAAAAGGGATGCGCGTGCGCACATCGATAGCCACTTAAAAAAAATAACAATCAAGTCAAGCAGACGATATGTTTGGGTTCAGCAGCCAATCTGCTCTAATTTTATCATTGGCTAACTATTTTTAGAAAGGTATTTTCCATTACAAAGTTCGGAAATCCCCAGACACCTCACGTTTATCGAAGCTGAGCCGCCATTTTGAACCGAAGTTTGTACTACACATGGCTCGTTTCAAGGACCATTTTCAGTTGTTTGCTTGATCCTACCTAACGAACTTAATTGTGTAAATAAATTTAATATATTGTAGATGAAATTCGACAGGCCTACTGAATTTTTGGATGTGACCATTTGATAATAAAAAATAAAAACCGATCGCTCTCAAACCGAACCCTCGTGGACGTCGTTATGATACTATTTTTATCGATAGCCACTTTTAAAAAAATACCAATCAAGGTCAAGGAGAAAGATATGTTTGTGTTCAGCAGCCAATCTGCTCTAATTTTATCATTGGCTAACTAATTTTAGAACTGATATATCATTACAAAGTTCGGAAATCCCGAGTCACCCCTCGCTTGTAAAGAAGCTGAGCCGCCATTTTGAACCGGTTTGGAATTATACATTGCACGTTTCAAACACGATTTTTAGTTGATTGCCTGATCCTACCTAAAGAACTTTATTGTGTAAATTAATTTAAGATATTGTAGATGAAATTCGACAGGCCTACTGAATTTTTGGATGTGACCATTTGATAATAAAAAAAAAAAACCGATCAGTCTCAAACCGAACCCTCGTGGTTTTCATATGACTCTTTCGTTTTGTTCAAAATCAACCAATTTCCCCAGGAATAATATTTATTTACACAAGATAAATTATTATTTATACCATATATTCAAATGGCAATCAACAAAAATCGTTTTCTTTCGGATTTTATTCAAGGAAACATCTAACAAATTGACGAAGGTCAACACAAGAAAAAGGTAAGAAATTTTTTTATTTATTTATTTATTTTTGAATTTAAAATAATAATAAGCAAACGTTAAAAAATTAAATAAATATTTTTAAAATGTCCCCCATAATATTTATTTTGAAAATCATTTTAGAATTGTACGAATTATGCTTGCTTTTAATTATTTAGTAGACTAGTAAAAAAAACAAAACGGTGAAAATGTTCCCAAGTTCAACAAAACGATAAGAAATCTTTGTATTATTTCTTTGTTTTTGAATTCGAAAAAAATTTAAAAAATACTTTTAAGATTCCTTAGTATGTCTATAATAGGTAGTAATTTAAATTTTTAAAATCCATTGATAATTACAGTCGCTTTAAATTTTTTAGCACACTGACCCATTCAGTTATCGTTAAGCGTCAAAACACTACCGTCGTGGAACGGGTTAAAGAAGTGATGGCAAATTATTAATATAAGTAGTAAAATAAATTACCAAACAATATAAAATCTTAAAATTACTCTAGGAAATGGTCAGAGTATTTTTTTAGATTTTAATTTTGACCAGACTTGTATTACATGAGTGATGCAATTAGTTTACAACTGTATAAAAGCAATGAAAATGAACAAATAAGTGTTCTAATAATAATTTTACTTAATTATAATTTACAACAAAGTTATAGCACTTTAAAGGCCCTCAAACAACGCTATTAAATTTCTAGCAATTTAAGGATTTTACAGCCCATGGGGAAATGAATGGGAAAAACGTCACTTATTACCCTTAGAAATTCATGAATTTTTTTCTGTGCAGTGTAAAATGGTGAATTGTTTCTTCTAGTGGTAGAATCTAGAAAAAATAATGAGGTTTGGCAGGTCTGTCCTTGCTATAATAAACAGTATAAAAAACTGTCAACAGAACTATTAATACAAATGTTTTGCAGATATGATAGTCAGTACATAAAACTTTATGTTCAACTATGTACAGTTTAAGATTTGTTTGATCTGTAATTGTTCACATTTAAAACTTAGTGCTAACAAATACACAACAGCATCATTTCTGGATTTATTACAAGAAAAAATTATCTGAGTATATGAATGATTCATAAATCTTCATGAATGTAAATCATATTTATCTCTGGTGAAAAAAATTTTATTATTTAAAATAATGTAATTTTTAACAGCTGCTTAGTACCTGTTATTTCAAAACCCTTTCTGTATGATCCAGGATACCCATCACTGACAATCACTACACTTAATGTTGACTGCTCTTTATCAAATAGTGGGGTATAATCTTTCAGTGTTCCCTCCACACAGGCTCGACAGGTCAAGTAGAGGTCTGAAGTCATTAAAGGCATCAGAGCCTGCACAAAGACAAATGAGAATTAGAAGTGTAAATCACAGCCTGCATAAATACAAACAAGAACTGGTAATATAAATACAAACATTAGCTGGAATTGAAAGTGTAAATCAGGGGTCTCCAAACTACAGCCCTTGGAGAACTTTTTGTCTATGGAAATAAATTACGGAAATTTACGTGTAGCCTGCCAAGATCAGCCGCTGCTAAATTTTTCTATCTATAAACTCTGAGAGTTGAGGGGGAACAAACAACTCTGACCCAGATTCGGAACAAAGGAGCGTTATTGATATGGGTCACTGATTGTTACCTAAGTCAGACATATTCTTAGTATCCAGTCCACCCAGTCTATAGTATACAAGCAGTCAATCATGACTATTAAACAAAGCCATTGAGTTGCAAGCAAATGACCTCTTTAGGGACAAGTTCAAAGAAGGACTGGTGGGTTTTTACTAGTTTTTGCCCAAGGAAGACTTTCCTAATGTCAAAACCTTTGCATCAAGGTACGTTTCAATCTTTGGAACAACATACCTGTGTGAACAAACATTTTCAAGAATGAAAATACGTGAAGAACAATTTGAGAACAAACTTGTCTGATGATAATCTCAGGTCACTGTTGATGTTAGGGACATCAAATCGAAAGCCAGAAATATCTGCTATTTTGGCCTCCAAGAAACAATTTCACCATTCCCACTAATACAGGTGTTCATGTGTGGTGTATCAATGTTATTAAATAATAACTGAATAAAATAATATTAAATAAATAATTAAAAACAACATCCATGTTTTGATTAATTTTTATTTGGACCTTGAGTGTGTAGTCGGCCCACAAACTGCTGAAAAGTTTGGAGACCCCTGGTGTAAATCACAGCCTATAAATACAAACGAGAACTGGTAATATAAATCCAAACATTAGCTGGAATTGAAAGTGAAAATCACAGCCTGCACAAGCAAGAAATGCAAAAGATAATGTAAATTAAGATACATTCAAACCTGAATTGGAAATGGAAGCTTAAATCACAGTGACACTCAAAGCCTATATACAAACATGAACTGAAATTGGCAGTGTCACTCAAAACTACACACAATTGAAGTGAAAGTGGCAAATGTCAAAAGCTACACACAAACAAGAAGTGGATCTGGCAGTGACAATCAAAGTTACAAACAACCTTAACTGAAATTAGCAGTGTCAATAAACGCCTACACACAAACATGAATTGAAATTAGCAGTGTCAAAGTTACACACAAACATGAACTGAAACTAGCAGTGACGATCAAAGTCTACACACAAACATGAACTGAAACTAGCAGTGATGATCAAAGTCTACACACAAACATGAACTGAAACCAGCAATGACAATCAAAGCCTACACACAACACAAAAATGAATAAATTGCTAATTTTGACTGACACAATTTTGGAAAATAACATTGCAAAGCCTCTTTAAAAAATTCAGCTATATTAATATGTTGGATACTACTTATGCTAAGAGTCTGAACTATATTGTTTATCATTTCTTCATTTTGTGGGCTTTCAAAGTGAAATATTTGTACAATTTCATTTTTGAGTGTAAAAGTTTGCGAAAAATTGAATACTGAACAATTTGTAACTTTGGTTCTAATTGAGTTAGAAAATTGAACTCAGCAGAAAAAGTTCTATCTGTCTATATACTTTTAAATCATTAGTAATGATTATGAAAAAATATGTTTGGAATACCTAATATATATATGTATATCTATCTCTCTCTCTCTATATATATATATATATATCAGACCTGCCTACCCCCCACCTTAGGAAACCAGAAGATCACTGGTCCAAAACCAGAAGATTTTGAATGGAAACCAGAAGATTTTATGCGGAGTCTGGCTTTTTAATAGAAATACCAATAATATAAAATAAATGCAAAATAAAAGAAATAATGTTAATATTTGTAAATAAACTTACCAATAATGTAATGATTAATGCAAAGCACAACAATTTGTCTACATTTTGTCTAGTCTCCATTCCACTGTTTATTTTAGATGAATTTTTGTCAAGCACACCAAGTGTTAGGCAGTTTTATTTAGATATTTCTTTAGACTTCATTTGAAGAAGGATCTTCACATTTCAGAATAATGGGCCATTGAAGTACCGCATCATGATTTTCACTTTTACAGAAATTCATTAAATATTTCATAAATGGATTTTTAAAAAAATATATATTTAACTTTTTATTATCTAATGTACAAGCCACAAAAAGGAACATGTGCCTATTGAAAAATTTTAAGAAAAAAGTTATGATTTTTTTTTTATTGTACCCATCTAAAATATATATTTTGGGAGAACATGTAGAATTTAAAAAAATAAAATTTACTTAAACCTAAAGCATATAGGCTTTCATCCATGCACAACCTTTTAATTTTATGTATGAGAAACTAGTATACCAAATTTCAGGGACATGGAATAATTACAACTATTCAAAAGGGGTCTTAGCATTTAGTTCAACAGAGGAAAAAAGTCATTTTGAGAAAAACACATTTAAAGTAAAATAAAGACTACAGAACTTTAAAAGTGTTCAAGTGGTTTATTTTTTAAAATAAATATACCCTATCCATACTACATTGGACTGCTCTTAGTCATTTAGCTCTCTCAGAATTAAATATACTAATACTATATATTACTATCCTTTACATCCTCAGTGTACAGTCTTTTTATTTTCTAATACTACATAGAACCAGAATATTGCAAAGAAATTTTTTTTTAAATATATTTTATCAATCCACATTAATAAAATTTGGAATATATGTTGTCTTTGTTATGAGAAAGCAATACCAGTTATTAGTTTTAGAATATCTGGTTCAGATTTTAATTTATAAATGATTTAAATATATAAAACACCTGTATTTTTCTAAATTTACATGTCCATTAGACTAGAGAAAAAACAGTGAAAGTCTTCCTGTAACATTTAAAATGTTATTAAAAAGACATTATTCTTCAATAAGCATGTTTTGTTAATTAAGAATTGGATATGATTAATATATTATTTTTAATGTTTTATGCATTTCTTTTGTCTTCAATGTATGTGTATTTATTATCATGCCTTCTAAAATTCTATTATAATAATGTGTGTACTGCGTAATCACAAAATATCAACGGCTAATTTACAAATACATGTATATATATAGCCTATATATATTTCTAATTTTTTATTATTTTTTTAGCAGAAATGATTAAAATAAAAAATTCGACTAAATCAAAATGTTCACAATTCCGTAAATTACTTTCAAACAAATTTGATTCAGGATCATTTCTTTATCGCCGATGATCTTTTGTTTTAAAACTTGTGTCACTTTTTTTTAAAAATAAATTTTGAAGCCTTACATATTATATAAGAATAATTACAACGGATTCTAGAAAAATGATTATTTGAACCTCAATGCGGTTTCAAACATAGGCCTACCGTTATTGAAAACGCTAATCTTTTTCCTAGCATTGCAATATAATTCGTCAAAGTAGCTCGTTTTGGACGGATAATTTCTGAAGAAAATTGCATAGACTGTCTTACATGTAAGTTGAATGTTATTTATTAAAGTAAATATTTCGTAATTGTCACGCATATACTATCGCTACGTGGCCGCCATTTTGAAAAAGCGAACTTCGTCTATCGGTCGAACGGGCAGTAAAAACGTTATGAACCGAATTTGCTTATCCCGCTAAGCTCTGACTTCTCAACATAAAAAGATATTTAAAGAAAATGTTTATTTCACGAGCGAAATTCTGTTTTGTCAACTAAAATTAATAACGGCCGACGAATAAGATTCCGGAAGTGTTAGAAAAGGACTCGTATGCTGAAGAGCTCATAGCAGACGACAGAGAAGCAGTTAGAGTTACGCCACCGTTAGCTCTATTGAACGCACGGTTAAGTTTTTCGTCCTGTCATAATCGATCGTGAAAAAAAAAATTGAAAATGAAAATGAAAGCGGAAGAGCGGGAGATTCGAGGTAAAAGCGGGAGATTCTTCCGCTAAAAGCGGAAGGTAGGCAGGTATGATATATAGATATATATTTTGTTTTTTAGATGCAAGACTTTTAGAACTTCTTGTTGATTTTCATTGCTGTAAGACCTTTTAGGAATTCTAGATGATTTTCAGTGCTATAAGACTTTTAGGATTTGTTGCTGATTTTGAGTGATGGCTGACCTTGAGGACTTGTTGCTGATTTTCAGTGCTGGTAGACTTTTAGGACTTGTTGCTGATTTTCAGAGCTGCAAGACTTTTAGGATTGCTTCTCACTGCTACAAAATTAATTCTTAAAAAAGTTTCTAAAGCAGTGGTTCTTAATCTTTTTTGAGTCACAGACCCCTCTGAAAATATTTTTTTTAGTCACGAACCCCTTTGAAAATCTGGTGAAAGCTATAGATCCCCTCCTTAGAAAAAATGCACATAAGTAGAATTTATGAATATTTGACTTTCACAGACCCCCTGAAGCCCATTCATGGACTCCAGCTTATCTTACCCCCGTTCTTAAGCAAAAAAAAAAAACCTAGTACTTTATATTTTGCTTACTTTATCTTCTTGAATTTATATAAATATCAAGAATTTACTGGAATAATGTTTTCACAGACAGCCCTAAAAGTTATTTACCTGTGTTTCTGGATCACCAAAGCGACAGTTAAATTCCAATACTTTTGGTCCTTCCTTAGTCAGCATAATTCCAGCATAGAGAATACCTGTAAGCACACAATGGTCATAATGCAAGTATTGTCATGGTGAAATAAATGGATTTTGTTCAGTACAGAAAATACTTGTCTGATGATTAGTGTGAATGTGACTATGAATGTTGGTTTCATGCACCAAACTCCATCCTCTTGCACCATGTCGCTTTAAGCACGAACTAAACCACAATGACATTATTGGTAATACACCCGACAGATTTTTCACCCTTAATCACACTCAGTCATGCCTAGACAGACAAGAGAGTGGTCAGAATGAACTGGAGGCTTTAATATTTTTTTTTTAAATGGAATGAGGCTGTAATATGTGACCTGTCACCACAAAAAGATACTTAAGTCGCGCAAGGCTAAGCCGAGAAAAACGGCAAAAACGAAGGTGGGGGTCTACATGGGTGAAATTGAGATTTTCATTTTAGCGTGTTCCCAAACCATCGAACAACAAATTACTAGCATGTTTTTCCTTAATTCGAACTAGAAATAGCTTTATTATTATTTTTTTGTGACCTACTGTCTAACTTCGAAGGAAAAATATGGCCCAAAAGTGCTATAATCTGATGATCGTAGACGGTAGTATCCCTGGCTGAACCTCATCATGTTGTATATCAGAATGCTCAGGAAAAAGCCTATTTTTATGCTGACGACACTGGTTATTAATAACGTGTAATCAGAATGTTTTATAAGGCTGTGCTTGGCGTAAACAAAGTGAAAAGCGTCAGCCAATCCGCAGACAGTTTATCAAAGCTTACTATAAGTTACCAAGCATGCTCTCATAAAAAGACGGTCGCGATTGGTTGAAACGCACACAAGGGGAGACAGTTTCGTCCTGTAATGCGTAATGCAAACATGGAGAAACGAATCGCTAATTTGTTGAATTCATGTAAAGAAAGCAACATCTTAGAAAAATAAAGCATTCAGATTAAAGATTTGATATCTGATTATTTTGCTAATGAGGATGTAGCTGATGGATTTTCTTCTTAAAGTGACACGGACAGCGAATCGCGTGATCGAACAACGAAAAAGACGAAGCAGACGACAGATGACGATAACTGACTGTACACTGAAGTGAAAGGTGTGCTATAATTACTGGATTATTTAAACGATATTTTTTTTAAGAATGTGAAAGTAATGCAGCTTTAATCTGTGATTTATTTAGTGGAGCTAGTATCAGATTTAGAAAGAGGTATCAATTCAATATTATGCCTTAATTTTAGAATATTCTGTGAGCCACAATAATCATTCTCGCATACAGAAATTCTAATCGTTATGGCTTAAAAAGACTGTTGTCTGTAAATGATGTAACAATATATTTGTTGTTTATAGTTATTACAGTGTTAGCTATTGTGTCTTCTTCAACTCTGATTGCAAATGAAGCAGATTAATATGTGGTTGCTAAGGAAAAACCTCTCAGAAATGTGTTCAATCTTTGAGGCCGATTTTCTCAAAATGGCCGTCCGGACAGTAGTGCACTTCAAACAAACATAACTTTTCCATATTTTGTCCTACACTCTTTATTTTTATATCAACAGAAAGCCCTTTCAATTTTCTTTCTATTGATATATATATCTCAATACCCCCAAAATCCGACTTAAGTATCTTTTTGTGGTGACAGGTCACATATATCAACAAACAATACGGTGATGAAAAAAGTTGAAGAGAGAAAACATTTTTCTCAATGAATCAAGAAACAATATCAACACCATTCTACTTTTGTAATCAATAATGTTTCCTTTCATACTTTGTCTTGATTTGGGGGATTTACAAATAATTGTGTTTTCCTTTCATACTTATTCTGTCTTGATACTGGGGACATCTACTTTACAAATAATTATTTTTTCCTTTCCTCTTACTTTTGAGTTTATACTGGGAACAACTTGATTTTAAAAATAATTTAATTTTCCTTCTATAATTTGAGTTTATGCTGGGAACATCAAGATTTTAAAAAAAATTTAAAGTATGTAAACAATTTTTTTGCACCTCTTTTATCAATAAAAAGGGCACAGAGACCTAAATATTCAAACTACCTCGCTGACCCAGTTTTACTGCATTACAAAGTAAGGAAAATATCCTTATTCTTATTTCAAAGATTTATTAATTAATTATTTGTGATTTTGTTGTTGTGAGAGAACAACTCACTGTAAATTATTTTAGTAAACCTTTTTCTAATTTCTCATCTATAATCTTAATGTAAAAATATTTTGAATGAAACATGTCTTCCATTTTTTTTTAATTTTCTGAAAGACATTAGCTATTGTCTGTTTAAATAATATTTTATGACTATATATTTTTTTAACAAATTAATTTGTGTACTCCTAAAAAATTCTATTATAATATTATATTATTATTATCATATGCGTATGCAGTATAGCTATATAATTATATGAATGTGTCTTGTTTCATACAGATGATATGTTCATCTGCTTTCAGTACAACACATCATTTATTCCATGTCTACCTTTGTAAAAGTACTGTTGTCTAAGCCAAAATTATAAGATGCCACACGTTAACTTGTGCTAGATAGTTTATTATGTCAATTCTCCACCTGCTCTATGTATGAATAAGAGCAGAGCAAGCCTGCTAGGTCAGTGATGTCTTTGTAGCTCTAAAGAACAATATAGCAAATGACTAAAGCTCAGCAGTCAGAACAGCATACTATTTAATGTGGATATTATTAGTGCTATGCTAGAAGAGCATATTTACAGTGCTTCTTATGCTAAAAGAACATAGTTTTAAAGTGTGTCTTATTTACAGTGCTTCTTATGCTGGAACACTTTTTACTAAAGGATAGACTTCTACTTAGCCAGATCTGCCTCAAAGCTATGTGCTACTACCATCATCAGTCTATGCTAAAAATCTAGCAAGCATTCTTCTCATCTTAGATCAAACTGTCAGTCTCCCCTCTTTAGTCAGAACCCTGCAAAGGAAAGCATCCACTACAAGACAACTGCTCTGGAGTCATCCACCTGGAGACAAAGCATATCAATAGTATTTGTATTTTGGACAGTACAGAGTAGTGAACAGACAACCTGGAGATGCAAAGCATGTGTCATGGAATAGGGAATTGGAATTACCAAGAAAAATTTTTTGGTTGTTTGTTTACTGAATCATGTAAGATTCTTTCATTTTTCAGCTATCTGATTATCGTGAAATTTCATGTTATGTCACATCACATGGATAAGTCTAAAAGCTTTTTAAAAGTTAAGTTTGAAAGTGTAACTAACAAAGTTATACAAGACTAACAAACACACAGTGTATTTCTTCACAGCAGCTCATAATTTAAGAGTTAGGTCGTAACAGTTGTTAATAAATCTAGTTTTTGTTAAATATGCATGTAAAAATCAAGGTTCAAATTGTCGGTTGGTGCGTATATGTGTGTGTAGTTTCACCCGCACTCTTTTGTTATTGTGATATATTTTTTGGAAACAATGTATTAATGAAGAGAGCTGTGTCATTTGAAAATACTGATTTGGGGTTATGACTTTTTGAAGTGCTTTCTGAACGTGTTAATTGTGAAACACTTAAATCTTTGCATGGTTTCAGCGTGACAATGTTTTTGCTGAGAGTACTGATTATTTCGTAGCTGTATGCATTGTTTAGGAACTAGTTGATATTGTGTAATTGTATGAGAGAATGAGAAAAAAAAGGAACAATTATTTTGAGAACAGCGTGCTCTGCTTGGAAGGAGTTGTGTAGCATGGCGTTATTGAAAGCTTGCAGATTTTTCTCATGTGGCCCTCGGACAACAAAGAAAAAAGACTATGAACTTGAAGCAGAGAGAGAAGTGAATATAGAAAGACAGAGTACTCAGTTCAGAATTTGCTTTGAGAAAAGAAGTTGATATTTTAGTTTTGAGACAGTATACAGTTCAGAATTGGTTTTGAGAAAAGAAAGACAGTTGAGAATTTACCTTTAAGAAACACAGTTCAGATTTTGTTGGAGAAACGAATAGTTGAGAATTTATAGTGGCAGTTTAGAATTTGTGAGAAAAGAAAAACTTAGATTTGAACTCTCAAGAAAAGATAATTGAGTAAGACAGCTGAGAATTTGTCTCTGAAAGAAATAATGGAGATTTTGACAGATGGAGACTTTGCTTTGAGAAACAAATAGTCTGTGTTGTGAATTTATTCTTTGGGAGAATGTAGTTTGTTTTTTTAACATCAGAAGAAACAGACAGTTGGAGAGACTAGAAGAAACAGTTAGAGAAGGGAATAAACTGGATTTATTTCCTTGTATATCTCTTTCTGATGCCTTATTGAGTGCCCTACGAGGTTACGATGGAAAGTAACTGGGACCATTCAATGCAGTGGAAGTTCACTGGAAATTCGAAACTCCCACCATTTATGGTGAGCCACATGGCCCAACTATGGTGAGAGATGAACCAGTCATAAGGACAGTCATCCAGGCATGCTTCAATCCAGACATATACCGCAGATGTTTTGATCACAATCCATGCAGATGTATTGATGGAGGTGTGATGGCATGGCACGAGAACACCTCAATGACAGTGTGGGGCGAAATCACCGTGTTGCAGATTATGGAGATTTGAGAGCCCACACGAATTGACCTATGGACAGGCAATCGACTTTTGGATCAGGCAGAGTGCTGATCATGTGACACAAAGAGGGTGTCGGGGTAGGCCACCAACCCATGAGAGGAACCTTGTTTTGATGTCTCTACTTCAGTTGTGTTTTCTTCCATTTTTCTACATGAACATTCATATCATCATTCATGCCACCGTTTGTATCACCATTTTATATTGTCATTGAACTCACCCTACTTGAATTTTTGATGAGTGTAGAAATAAAATCTGTAAGTAAGTTAATTCAATGTACTGTAGAAAAACCTCAATGGATTTAATTTTATTTTAAAATTGTAAGGATAGTTAAAGATTTGAAATTTAATTAATTATTCATTTTTGCTCAACTATGAAGAAGCTAGTCAGCTCCAGGACTTTTGTTGACATTTATTAAATAATCTTGCATTTACTGATATAACCAATTGATATGGAAGTTATCGCATTATCGTGTATTCTGAACTTGTTTTAATGCAATGAATTGGAAACCTTAATTTGTATTTTTTAATTACCAGCAAGTCTGTTTATGTATAGTAAGCATTTATTTCTTAATCATTTATTTCATTTTTGTTAATTGTGACTGTATTGTAGTGTATGTATCTCATAATATATTATTGATTGTTCTTAATCATCAGTCATTATCTTACCTTGTGACTCCACAAAGCTCCATTTACAAATACAGTTCAAGGTAAAATATTGCTAAATAATTTTGTAATCTGTGATAATCTGAAGATATATAGCATCAGAATATGAAGATAATATAATAATTATTAATTACAATATGACATCGTCCCTTTAATCTTCTAGCTGTACCTCTCCTCACAGAAACAATGTCCATTACAGCACTATTACTTACCCACATATTTCCGATGTTCACTTCTCATGCAATCCACTGTTTTCTGAAGGATCTTTTCTTTAATGAACTGTAGTTCACACTCATTTATCTGTGTACAATGGAGTAAAATATTAAATAAGAATGCAAGTTATGTTTTAACTCATGACTGGATGATATTGGCTATAAGAAAGAATTATTTGAGAGTAAAGTCTAAGAAAAAACCTTATTTTTAATTTCCTCTCTCTCTCTCTCATCCATATGATTCCACAGAAAGAATGAACATAATCACTATTTGGGATTTAAAAAGTATACAATCATCCTATATATATGATGATTTTTAGTGCGGTTACTAAAAGTAATATAAAAACAGATGATCTTCAGAGTAATGGACATCTTATTGTGAACTAATTATTTTCTCAATGGTTCAATTAATAATTTTCAATATCTGTCAGTAGCACCAAAGTTTACAGGGGTTACCATAGAAACTATGGTCAATCCATAGCTATAGCAGACCTGCCTACCCCCCACCTTAGGAAACCAGAAGATCACTGGTCCAAAACCAGAAGATTTTGAATGGAAACCAGAAGATTTTATGCGGAGTCTGGTTTTTTAATAGAAATACCAATAATATAAAATAAATGCAAAATAAAAAAAATAATGTTAATATTTGTAAATAAATTTACCAATAATGTAATGATTAATGCAAAGCACAACAATTTGTCTACATTTTGTTTAGTCTCCATTCCACTGTTTATTTTAGACGAATTTTTGTCAAGCACACCAAGTGTTAGGCAGTTTTATTTAGATATTTCTTTAGACTTCATTTGAAGAAGGATCTTCACATTTCAGAATAATGGGCCATTGAAGTACCGCATCATGATTTTCACTTTTACAGAAATTCATTAAATATTTCATAAATGGATTTTTTTAAAAAATATATATTTAACTTTTTATTATCTAATGTACAAGCCACAAAAAGGAACATGTGCCTATTGAAACATTTTAAGAAAAAAGTTATGATTTTTTTTTATTGTACCCATCTAAAATATATATTTTGGGAGAACATGTAGAATTTAAAAAAATAATATTTACTTAAACCTAAAGCATATAGGCTTTCATCCATGCACAACCTTTTAATTTTATGTATGAGAAACTAGTATACCAAATTTCAGGGACATGGAATAATTACAACTATTCAAAAGGGGTCTTAGCATTTAGTTCAACAGAGGAAAAAAGTCATTTTGAGAAAAACACATTTAAAGTAAAATAAAGACTACAGAACTTTAAAAGTGTTCAAGTGGTTTATTTTTTTAAAATAAATATACCCTATCCATGCTACATTGGACTGCTCTTAGATTTTTAGCTCTCTCAGAATTAAATATACTAATACTATATATTACTATCCTTTACATCCTCAGTGTACAGTCTTTTTATTTTCTAATAGTAATACTACATAGAACCAGAATATTGCAAAGAAATTAAAAAAAAAAAAATATCAATCCACATTAATAAAATTTGGAATATATGTTGTCTTTGTTATGAGAAAGCAATACCAGTTATTAGTTTTAGAATATCTGGTTCAGATTTTAATTTATAAATGATTTAAATATATAAAACACCTGTATTTTTCTAAATTTACATGTCCATTAGGCTAGAGAAAAAACAGTGAAAGTCTTCCTGTAACATTTAAAATGTTATTAAAAAGACATTATTCTTTAATAAGCATGCTTTGTTAATTAAGAATTGGATATGATTAATATTATTATTTTTTAATGTTTTATGCATTTCTTTTGTCTTCAATGTGTGTATTTATTATCATGCCTTCTAAAATTCTATTATATTATTAAATAATGTGTGTACTGCGTAATCACAAAATATCAACGGCTAATTTACAAATACATGTATATATATAGGCCTATATATATTTCTAATTTTTTATTATTTTTTTTAGCAGAAATGATTAAAATAAAAAATTCGACTAAATCAAAATGTTCACAATTCCGTAAATTACTTTCAAACAAATTTGACTCAGGATCATTTCTTTATCGCCGATGATCTTTTGTTTTAAAACTTGTGTCACTTTTTTTTTTAAAAATAAATTTTGAAGCCTTACATATTATATAAGAATAATTACAACGGATTCTAGAAAAATGATTATTTGAACCTCAATGCGGTTTCAAACATAGGCCTACCGTTATTGAAAACGCCAATCTTTTCCCTAGCATTGCAATATAATTCGTCAAAGTAGCTCGTTTTGGACGGATAATTTCTGAAGAAAATTGCATAGACTGTCTTAGATGTAAGTTGAATGTTATTTATTAAAGTAAATATTTCGTAATTGTCACGCATATACTATCGCTACGTGGCCGCCATTTTGAAAAAGCGAACTTCGTCTATCGGTCGAACGGGCAGTAAAAACGTTATGAACCGAATTTGCTTATCCCGCTAAGCTCTGACTTCTCAACATAAAAAATATTTAAAGAAAATGTTTATTTCACGAGCGAAATTCTGTTTTGTCAACTAAAATTAATAACGGCCGACGAATAAGATTCCGGAAGTGTTAGAAAAGGACTCGTATGCTGAAGAGCTCATAGCAGACGACAGAGAAGCAGTTAGAGTTACGCCGCCGTTAGCTCTATTGAACGCACGGTAAGTTTTTCGTCCTGTCATAATCGATCGTGAAAAAAAAAATTGAAAATGAAAATGAAAGCGGAAGATTTCTTTGGGAAGCGGAAGAGCGGGAGATTCGAGGTAAAAGCGGGAGATTCTTCCGCTAAAAGCGGAAGGTAGGCAGGTATGCTATAGATCTAAACAAGTCTGTAAAGTGTATTGTTTAATTTTGTCCTAACAAATCAAGATATGTACATTGCCAAACATCATTGAAGAAGAGGTTCCAAAAGTACTTTTTGCAGAGACGAATTAAAAAAGAAGATAAAATCCCCCAAAATGAGAATAAAAGATGATGGTTTTTGAAAAATAGAAAAACTCAGAAAATGTAATTTCCATCTTCAACATTTTACAACTGATGGAATTCCTTCAAATAACTGACAAACTTCACCCAGTTATATATATATATATATATTTATTATATATATATTTATTATATACTTTTAATACATGGAGAAAGTTTCATGAATTTATTAGAGTATTTGGAAAGATTATAACAATTTAAAAACTGATAGGTGTCATTCAATTTAACTCAAGAAGAATCAAGAGTACTAAAAGAGTACTAAAAATAAACCAGGTTGTAATTTTTTTTTAATATATTGCTGCCCTGTTTAAATTTATTTTTAGTTGTATTATTTTGGTGCAAGAGAACAGGATTCCACTTCAAAAATACATTTATAAAAAAAAAACAGATATTTCAGTAATGTCAACATTTCTAAATGTCCTGGCAAAGTTTAAGTAGCAAGTAACTTTTATAAATATTATTATTTTAGGATTAAAAAGTAGAATAAAAATCAAGCTTTCAATCATGCTAGAGATCATAACATGATGACACATTGTGGCTAAATGCTCTGGGCTAGTCAAGTTAAATAGGTCAACTGACGCTACCGTGTCAGGCTGTTTTTGACGCTTTATGATAACTGAATGGGTCAGTGTACTAAAAAATTAAAAGCAACAGTAATTATCAATGGATTTTAAAAATTTAAATTACTACCTCAGACCTGCCTACCCCCCACCTTAGGAAACCAGAAGATCACTGGTCCAAAACCAGAAGATTTTGAATGGAAACCAGAAGATTTTATGCGGAGTCTGGCTTTTTAATAGAAATACCAATAATATAAAATAAATGCAAAATAAAAAAAATAATGTTAATATTTGTAAATAAACTTACCAATAATGTAATGATTTATGCAAAGCACAACATTTTGTCTAGTCTCCATTTTAGAGATGAATTTTTGTCAAGCACACCAAGTGTTAGGCAGTTTTATTTAGAAATACACTGGCCAAGATATTTGTTTAGACTTCATTTGAAAAAGGATCTTCACATTTCAGAATAATGGGCCATTGAAGTACCGCATCATGATTTTCACTTTTACAGAAATTCATTAAATATTTCATAAATGGATTTTTTAAAAAATATATATTTAACTTTTTATTATCTAATGTACAAGCCACAAAAAGGAACATATGCCTATTGAAAAATTTTAAGAAAAAAGTTATATATTTTTTTTAACTGTACCCATCTAAAATATATATTTTGGGAGAACATGTAGAATTTTAAAAAATAAAATTTACTTAAACAAAGCATATAGGCTTTCATCCATGCACAACCTTTTAATTTTATGTATGAGAAACTAGTATACCAAATTTCAGGGACATGGAATAATTACAACTATTCAAAAGGGAACTTAGCATTTAGTTCAACAGAGGGAAAAAGTCATTTTGAGAAAAACACATTTAAAGTAAAATAAAGACTACAGAACTTTAAAAGTGTTCAAGTGGTTTATTTTTTAAAATAAATATACCCTATCCATACTACATTGGACTGCTCTTAGTTATTTAGCTCTCTCAGAATTAAATATATAATACATTACAGATTACTACCCTTTACATCCAGTGTACAGTCTTTTTATTTTCTAATACTAAATAGAACAAGAATATTGCAAAGAAATTTTTAAAAATATATATTTATCAATCTACATTAATAAAATTTGGAATATATGTTGTCTTTGTTATGAGAAAGCAATACCAGTTATTAGTTTTAGAATATCTGGTTCAGATTTTAATTTATAAATGATTTAAATATATAAAACACCTATATTTTTCTAAATTTACACGTCCATTAGACTATAGAAAAAACAGTGAAAGTCTTCCTGTAACATTTAAAATGTTATTAAAAAGACAGTATTCTTCAATAAGCATGCTTTGTTAATTAAGAATTGGATATGATTAATATTATTATTTTTGTTTTATGCATTTCTTTTGTCTTCAAATTCAATGTATGTGTATTTATTATCATGCCTTCTAAAATTCTATTATAATGTGTGTACTGCATAATCACAAAATATCAACGGCTAATTTACAAATACATATATATATATATAGGCCTATATATATTTCTAATTTTTTATTATTTTTTTAGCAGAAATGATTAAAATAAAAAATTCGACTAAATCAAAATGTTCACAATTCCGTAAATTACTTTCAAACAAATTTGTCTCAGGATCATTTCTTTATCGCCGATGATTTTTTTGTTTTAAAACTTGTGTCACTTTAATTACAACGGATTCTAGAAAAATGATTATTTGAACCTCAATGCAGTTTCAAACATAGGCCTACCGTTATTGAAAACGCCAATCTTTTTCCTAGCATTGCAATATAATTCGTCAAAGTAGCTCGTTTTGGACGGATAATTTCTGAAGAAAATTGCATAGATTGTCTTATATGTAAGTTGAATGTTATTTATTAAAGTAAATATTTCGTAATTGTCACAATGGTATAGCGTTGTGCATGTACTATCGCTACGTGGCCGCCATTTTGAAAAAGCGAACTTTGTCTATCGGTCGAACGGGCAGTAAAAACGTTATGAACCGAATTTGCTTATCCCGCTAAGCTCTGACTTCTCAACATAAAAAATATTTAAAGAAAATGTTTATTTCACGAGCGAAATTCTGTTTTGTCAACTAAAATTAATAATGGCCGACGAATAAGATTCCGGAAGTGTTAGAAAAGGACTCGTATGCTGAAGAGCTCATAGCAGACGACAGAGAAGCAGTTAGAGTTACGCCGCCGTTAGCTCTATTGAACGCACGGCAAGTTTTTCGTCCTGTCATAACCGATCTTGAAAAAAAAAATTGAAAATGAAAATGAAAGCGGAAGATTTCTTTTGGAAGCGGAAGAGCGGGAGATTCGAGGTAAAAGCGGGAGATTCTTCCGCTAAAAGCGGAAGGTAGGCAGGTATGCTACCTATTATAGACATATTAAGGAATTTTAAAAGTATTATTTTAATTTCAAATTCAAAAACAAAAAAATCATAAAAAGTTTTCTTATCTTTTTGTTGAACTCGCAAATTTTGGCATCGTTTTTTTTTTTTTTTAACAAGTCTACTAAAAACTTAAAAGCGACTGTAATTATCAATGGATTTTAAAAATTTAAATTACTACCTTTAATACCTATTATAGACATACTACCTATTATAGACATACTAAGGAATTTTAAAAGTATTATTTAAATTTATTTCGAATTCAAAAACAAAGAAATCATAAAAAGTTTTCTTATCTTTTTGTTGAACTTGGGAATGTTTTCACCGTTTTTTTTAAAACTAGTCTACTAAATAATTAAAAGCAAGTATAATTCATACAATTCTAAAATGATTTTCAAAATAAGTATTATGGGGGACATTTTAAAAGTATTTATTTAAATTTAATTACTGAACGTGTTGTGGTTATTATTTCAAATTCAAAAATAAATAAATAAATAAAAAGTTTTCTTACCTTTTTCTTGTGTTGACCTTCGTCAATTTGTTAGATGTTTCCTTGAATAAAATCCGAAGAAAACTATTTATGTTAATTACCACTTGAATATATGGTACAAATAATAATTGTTCTTGTGTAAATATTCACTATTTCCTGGGGAAATTGGATGCTTTTGAACAAAATGAAAGTGTCACATGAAAGCCACGATGCTTTGCTTTGAGAATGACCGTTTTTTAAAAATTATCACATGGCCACATCCAAAATTTCAGTAGGCTGGTCGAATTTCATCTACAATTTATTACAATTAATCACACAATAAAGTTTGTTAGCTAGGATCAAGCCAACAACTGAAAATTGTCTTCGAAACGTGCCATGTATAATCAACTCTTCGGTTCATAAACTATTATGCTGTATATATTAAAGACAGATTTGTCTTCTCTTTAAGTAAAACGTTTTCCACCTACGGAAATACTGTGTGACAGTAAATGTATGTCTATAATATTGTTGAAGAAAGAAAATGTTTACAGTTTACCGCATGGAGAATTATTAATAACATAAATTAAGATTCTCATCACTTGTAATTAGTTATGGATGATTAATTAATAATCATAAACATAAACGAGGTGGTGTTGGTGTCCAATTCAAGTGATTAGATAATAGAATTCTCTACATCATGTAATCTCGGCCCATTGGCTGGTCTCGTTTCTCATAAATCTTAACCATTGGATAATAAAACTACTCATCCAGCTGGAAATGGTTTGCATTGCATCAGCAATTTCTAGCATATTCTCAGAATTCTATTATCTAATCACTTGAATTTGGTGTGGCAAGAAGTCTGCTCATAAAAGAAGACCATTAGCTTAATGGTGAGTTTAAATGACTGACTGAGAGAGAATGGACTAAGAAATATTTCGTGCATTTTTGCTACTGTTATATTTGTGTTTTACTTAGAAAAGTATTATGTGAGTAGACTATTATTTCTACAAATTGTGAACATAATGCTTATATGTAGTATGCTAAACATTTGACATTGTTTCTAATGAACCTGTTCATAAACTATTATGCTGTATATATTAAAGACAGATTTGTCTTCTCTTTAAGTAAAACGTTTTCCACCTACGGAAATACCGTTTACCGCATGGAGAATTATTAATAACATAAATTAAGATTCTCATCACTTGTAATTAGTTATGGATGATTAATTAATAATCATAAACATAAACTAAGTGGTGTTGGTGTCACAGATCCATATAATACTGTTTTAACATGAACTCATTTTATCCAATGCCAGTCTACTGACCTTTGGATATGGGCAAAAGGCTCCCATCCCTCCAGTATTAGGGCCCGTATCTCCAACATTCAAACGCTTATGGTCCTGAGCAGGCGGCATCATAGCAACAGATATTCCATCTGTAAATGCCAATACCTGTAATCATGGTCAAACTTGGATTTATTTATTTATAAATGACATTTTTCAAAATAACATATTCATACCCATATCTATTTATTTAAACTGTTGTAAGTATCCATCTGGGTCAACTGCTAAACAGCTCTTACATGCATTATGATAATGGACTATACAGAAATCTATTTAAATTCTGAACTGCAATACTTTCAATATTGTCATTGGTCACTATCAGCATTCTGAGAGCAGTTCTAACATTGTGCACTTGATTGTCATGGTCAATTTCAAGTTTCTGAGAGCAGTTCTAATATTGAGAGCAATACTTGATTGTCGCGGTCAATTTAAAGTTTCTAAGAGCAGTTCTAATATTGAGAGCAATACTTGATTGTCATGGTCAATGTCAGAATTCTGACAGCAGTTCTAATACTGAGTGCAATACTTGTTTTGTATGACGAGAAAATACAACAAAGTGAGAGCAAATTTTGCCTACACATATCTGATATAAATAATGTAATGAGTAATGCGTGGGACATAGTGAAGAAGTCCGCATTTCCTATGCATCAGGATGCTGAGAATGATGTTAAGCTGATATGTAATCTAAAATGCTAGACACAAAGGCACCATGGTTTGGTGAGAACAGTAGCATAAATACCCAGCATATTTTTCTTCTCAGTCTTCAATACTTTTTGGTCAAAGTCCGATCTTAATGGCTGATCAAGAGCTGTGGTAAGTCTGATAATGTGATAATTTAATTTAATTAAAATTTCATTATAGTTTCCTCAGCACATATTATAGCCAATAAAAATGATCAAAACAATACAGAATAATATTAAACTGCTATCAGGGTTTCTCATAGTGATACTCTTAAAATAACAAACAAATTCATGTGCTTTGTTTTGTTGTTTCTTTCATGTACTGTTCTCACATGCATGCACACACATAATGCATTCACCAGCCAAATGTTTTAAGTGTATCATTGAAGTAAAAAAAAAAAAAAGGGCATAGTTAATCTATTCATTATAATTATATACTTAACATTCTGGCTAATCACTAAAAATAAAAGATTTTAGTTATATTGTAACATAATACTACTGCTAAAAGTTAATATATTTTATTTTTAGAATCTGAACACTGATCTGTGGGGAGAAAAGCTTCATCACAAACATAGTTTAAAAAATAAATAAAATAAACCATCTAACATGGTTTACTGACTAATATTAACTTTAAATTAGATTTTGTGTGCTAAAGTTCTTGAATTTATTATAACAAAATGAATTTTGTACCAAATTGTATTAGATATCTGTTCTTGTATTTTTTTCTGACCCATCACATGTATCAATGTACACTGAAAACAATTTTTGGGACTAGAACTATCAGTGCCTACAGAAGTTCAAATTAATAAAGCCAAACAGCTTATTACTCCTGCAGAAATTTCAAATAAATCTAAGAAATCAATTAGAAAATACAAAATCTAGTTCATGATACATACAGAAACTTCCTCTCCTTGCAGAACTTCTTCGACAACAACCGTTTCCCCTGCAGAGCCAAAAATTTTATCTGCTAGCATAGACCGAGCAGCTTGGCATGCTTCCTCTTGAGTATTTGCAACAACAACACCCTTGCCTGCAGCAAGGCCACTGGCCTTTACCACAAGGGCAGGATAGTCAGCACTGAAACAATCAATTGCAATAACATTAACAGGATGGTCAGCACTGAAACAATCATATGCACTAACACTAACAGTATAGTCAGACTAAAGCAACCAAAACAATCACATACATTAAAACAAGATAGTCAACATTAAAACAATCACATGCATTAACACTAACAGAATAGTAAGCAATGAAATAACTCTAACAGAACACTCAGCATTGAAACAATCAGTTGCAATAAAACTAACAGAACAGTCAGAAATGAAACAATCACATGCATTATTAACAGTAAGAGGATATTCAGCACTAAAACAATCTCATGCAATATATTAATGGGACAGAACACTAAACAACCATGTGCAAGTAAGCACAGAAACAATCAATCTTGCAATAGCACAGTCCACATTAAACAATCAATTGCAATAATGTTAGCAGGACAGAGCACTAAAATAATTGTATGCAACAACACTAATAGCAGTGCAGAGCACTAAGTACACAGCACTGAAATAATTGCATGCAACAACACTAGCAGTGCAGAGCACTAAGTACACATCACTGAAATAATTGCATGCAACAACACTAACAGCATGAAAGAGCACTGAAATACATGTAATTGCATACAACAACAACAGCAGTTCAGAGCACTGAAATAATTTCATGCAACACTAACAGCAGTACAGAGCATTGAAATAACTGCAGGCAACAACACTTACAGCAATCCAGAGCACTAAAATAATTTCATGCAATAACACTAACAGCAATCCAGAGAACTGAAATAATTTCATGCAACAAAACTAACAGCAGTCCAGAGCACTAAAATAATTGCATGCAATAACACTAACAGCAGTACAGAATACTGAAATAATTACATGCAACAACACCAACAGCAGTACAGACCACTGAAACATTTGCATGTAACAACACTAACAGCAGTACAGAGCAATGAAATAATTGCATGCAATAACACTAACAGCTGTACAGATCACTAAAACAATGGCTAATAGCAATACAGATCACTAAAACAAAGGCATGCAACAACACTAACAGCAGTTTGTACATAAGAGCTAAAACAATGGCATGCAACAACACTAACAGCAGTACAGAGCAATGAAATAATTGCTTGCAACAATACTAACAGCAGTACATACCACTAAAACAATGGCATGCAACACTATAACAGCAGTACAAAACACAGAAATAATTGTGTGCAAAAAGAGATGTATTGGTTGTCTGATGACAGATTAGTGTTCTTGGCATCAACAAAGTGTGTGAACATAGTGTTTATAGCAGACAATAACTGGACAATATTTTTTTTTTGTGTGTAAATATATATTTTCACGCATGGATTCAAATTTAACACTGAAAGTATACTTCAATTAAGGATATTAATAAAGCTGCTTTCATTTCCTTTCGTTTTGCATTTTATTTCATTGAAATATATGCACTAATACCTAAGATATTATGTTTTAACTAATGTAACCTTAAATCTCACTGAAACCCTGAAAAATCTTGCCTGAACAGAGATAATAAAAAAAGAAAACGCCCACCCGGTAAAGGGTTAAGACAGTATCTTTTCTAAAATCAAGTTTTTGCTAGGATCACTGTAGATGCTAGAGAAGTGTTAACAATATCAATAAATGAATTTACATGAAACAGTTAAGTAGAGCTTGAATCAAGATTACATAAGGTTGGAAAACATTTCTTGAAGAATGATCTTAAGAAATTCTGAATTACAACTTCAAATAATAAGTTGAAATTTTGAAATTCTCTTGTCAATTGTGGATGATGAAGATGGCTTCACCTTTGTTATTAAATATATTAAATATTAAACTGGCTTGATATTTTTCATTTATTATGGAAGAAATTTGCAGACATGTTACTGAAGTCTTCAGGAGCCAAAGTAGTTTGGTAATAGTGTAGTTTTCTTTCTTGCCAATAATAAATTAGTGATATCAAATTCCATTTGTTGTTAGTGCTATGAACAATTCTGGTTTCGTTATGTATACTAAATCAGTTACTTTTTTCTTGAAAGTTTTATACATTTGTTGACAAGTAAGGAAGCAATCATTAAAGAGTATAAAAATTAACATATATGTTGCCATTTTCATGAACATGTTTTTGAGAAATGACTGTTGGCACCAGATTAGAGTGAATGTCATGCATAAAGTGAATTAGGTGGATCAAACTATTTCTCTTTTCAACAAAAATGGGTGGTGGATCGTGCACCAGATTATACTGATGTGTACAAAAATGGTCAAAAGTTCACGACAGGAGTAGATATGGTCAAAAGTTAAAAACAGGGGTAGATGTCATAATACCATCTTGAGGTATCAGTAGAATTCAACCTAAAATGTTGCCATTTTGTAGGTAGGTGAGTAGACAATGTTTTCAAATTAGAGCAAAGTTAAACTGAATTAATAATGGCATATTTCTTAATCTGTAAGAACTTATAAAGCTTTATAAAGAAATTCATTTTAAAGGACTGGTAAAGTTCCAATGCAATATCTGTCTTTTAATAAATATATAAGTTTGATGCAAACTCCTGTTTACCTGGTCTTCAAGTGTCATGTAGTCTATGACAATCTTACCCTAAGAAGTGATTGCAAGCATCATTCCATTCTCTAATATCAAAATTAATCCTCTCTAATGCCTTAAACTGAATTTTGTTGTAATGTGGACTATAAAAACCATACCTCATTATGTGCTTACAAGCTTCTTCTGCATCAGTGAAAGAATGAAAACGAGCAGTGGGAATGCCATGGCGAGACATAAACTGCTTGGCAAAATCTTTGCTTGATTCAATCTGAGCTGCAGCTGCACTGGGTCCAAAACATGCAATACCTGTTGAATGAAGAAAAAAATAAACAGCTAAGGTATTTTTTTTCTGGAAGACTTAATGTCTGCAAAACTAAGATAGGCATCCAATTCACTCTACTGTGGTGTTGGCAAAAATTGTTTTCAAGCCTTTTTCTGCCTATGTTTTCAAGTTTTGTTGTTCGACTGTAAAGGCTTTCAAGCTTTGTTCTGCAGATAATTGTTTTCAAGCTTTGTTCTGCCAAAATAATTATTTTCAAGCTTTGTTCTGCCAAAATAATTATTTTCAAGCTTTGTTCTGCAGATAATTGTTTTCAAGCTTTGTTCTGTGTATAACTGTTTTCAGGCTTTGTTCTGTCAACAAGTGTTTCCATGCATTGTTCTACTAACAACTGTTTCTAAGTTTTGTTCTGCTTAATTTTTTATAACTATGTTCAAACTTTGTTTTGCCTATAATTATATTCAAGCTTTATTTTGCCAATAACTATGTTAAACTTTTTTCTATCTATAACTATGTTCAAGTTTTGTTTTGGTTTATAACTATGTTTTAATAAATATATTCAAGCTTTGTTCTGCCTATAAATGTTTTAAGTTTATTCTGCCTATAACTGTTTCAAACTTTGACACATATTTAACAGCCTTCAAACTTTTTTCTTTACACTTGTTACCAAACTCCATTTTGTGCCTATCACTATACTAAAGCTTTAATTTGCCTATAACTGTTTTGAAGTTCTGTTCTGCCTATTATTTGTTTTAATTCTTGTTTTTGAAGAAAAATTAGTTCACATGACAGTCTAGTCCAGCATTTAGTTTGACATAATAAATGATCATTAATACTGATTAATGTTAAACCTTCCAATTGTAAAATGTTTAAATTCACCAAAGATAGCTATCTGCAGTATAAAACTTTGTGTTTAAATATTCCTTTTCTACTTTTCCATTTTAACTTTAAACAGTATTTGTAACAAAATGTAATCATGCCAAGGTATTTTATGAGGCCTGCAACAACACTTAGAATTCACTAAGAATCTATAATGCACAATACAGTTTAATGTTCACTTTCTTTTCATCTTTCTGATGACATAACTGATCTTGTAAGGGAGGGAAGTAATTTTTCCTACTCTTCATCTATAAGCCCCGTTGTAAAGAGAAGTGACTCTTAGGGTGATAATCTGTGGAAATGTAACTTCTTTGGTCTTGAGATTGTAGTGGGAATGTTACATTATCATTGTGCCTGT
Organism: Sinotaia quadrata; assembly: GCA_028829895.1. NCBI lineage: Eukaryota > Metazoa > Mollusca > Gastropoda > Architaenioglossa > Viviparidae > Sinotaia > Sinotaia quadrata. The sequence goes on from CM054179.1 coordinate 59,057,775, forward strand.
CATGTGTGGGAAGTTAATCTGTTTTGAATTAGATTTAATATAGTGAAAAGGCCACTGATTCCATCTTTCCATGGTCACTACATTGCCTTTAACATGTATCAGAGCAGTTAACCCTATGACCTTTATATCATCATGCTAATCACTAAGAACTATTCCTCTTCCCCCATCTCCTTAGCTCCCTCCCCTAATTCTCTTACTTCTGCCATGGTCCTAAATACCTACTGCATTAGCAGAGATCACACACTATTTTACTAAATGAATGTAAAGCTCTCAGAAATTACTTCAATGTCAAAAAAAAAAAAGAACAATCATTGAAGGAAAAAAGGTTTTGAAAAGAAGTGGAAGAATTTATATATTTTCACAGAGATAAGCAGCAAAATTCATTGCTATGCTTTGTCTGTCACCAAGCAATTTACTATTTCCAAGGAGTTGCCACTATGTTGCCACTGTGACACAGTCAACCATAAAAAAGCATTCATTAATGTTGAACCCATACTCGAAAAAATATGCAGATATAAGTTCTAACCTATACACACAGTTTGATGTATGATTTAAAAAAATCAAATCACTTGAGTCACAGTATAAACTTTTCTCCAAATCATTTACTGAGGAAATTGACAATGTTGTTGATGAATCCAGATGAAGCAAGAGTGTGATACCATTTTGAAGCAGAAGTATTTGGATGATGTACAATTTCTACAAAATTCTTCTTAAGAAAGATTCCAAAAATACTATCCTTTTCTGAAAAAATACTGGCAACGTTTGGAAGTACTTATATATATGAACAATTTTTTTTCATTCATGAAGATTAATAAATCAGTTTTATTAAGTCAAGGCCTATTGATAAACATTTGGAAGCAACACTGAGACTGGCTTCATTACAGGATATTACACCCAATACTGATGATCTCATTGATCTAAACACTGTCAACTAAGTGAACCAAAATAGATAAATAAAATTAAATAATGTATCGCAGCATGCTGATTTATTTATTTTTTTTTAGAGATACTTGAAATGTACAAGTGAGATTTCTGTGGTGTAAGCATGTGGTCCTTGTGTGGTCCTAGTGGTGATTTGAGCTTGAGACTGTAGATGTGTTCAATTACCTCCCCTATATAAGAAAAATACTGTCTTCCATTAAATGATACTAACATTTAAAAATATTTTTAAAAAGCAAGTCTGTTTACTTTTCAGGATTTCAGTGAGAAATAGGGTTAAGTTAGTAAAAACATTATGTCTTAGGTATTATTGCATATATTTCAATGAAATAAAATGCAAATGAAAGGAAATGAAAGCATCTTTATTGTTTTCTTACATGAAGTATACTTATCAGGTGTCATATATATGTGTGAACACATATATTTACACACAAAAAATTGTCCAGTGATTATCAGCCACATACACAATGTAAAAACACTATTTACATGTGTGTACACTACTGACACTAATGTCACTGTTGATCTCATCATCCGATTCAAAATAAACTTCTCCCACTTCAATATCCGACAAATTGAATCCTGTAAACTCCTCATATCACTCAATGATTCAAAAACCATTTGAAATACCAAATGTGAAGAAAAAAGTTTATGAAAAAATGAATGCATCAAAGAGAAAACATTTCAAAATGCACTTCAATCATTGCAGAATCGATTACACAGGAAGTAGGCAACCAGAAGTCTCGTGATTTATCGAACGATGTGTGAGAAAAAAAACACTGGTTGAGACGGCCGCTTTCAGACATTTTGCCAGATCAGGTGATTGGCCGCTTTCGACCACTGTGCCCAGTAAAGGGTTAAAGTCATAAAACATCTTTAACCAAATCACAGTATGAATGCACATCTGTATACCATGCTTCTTTACTAGTATTAAAGTTATAAAACATCTTTAACCAAATCAGTTTCATGTAAATGGACATCTACTAATTCATCATCTCAGGATAGAAAATCTTTCACTTCTATTAATAGCTCCACTAATTAATCATCACAGTTTAGTTTTACTAATAGCTATACCAATTAGTCATCAAGAAAAGTGTGGTTGACAATTTAGTTCTAATTAATCGTTTCTGGAAATATCTTCACAATTTATTAAAATTAAAATTATTAAACATTTCAGGATATAATTGCCCAATTTTTAATTCTATGAATTAATCAAGTCAAAAAATGTCTGAACATTCAGTTCTATTAATTATACATCTGACAAAATATGTGGACACTTTTAGTTCCACTAATTGTACTATTTCTCAGAAAATAACTGGACACTTTTAGTTCTATTAAAAGAAAAGAAAGAAAGAAAAATAACACAACAAACAACTATTACCAACCTTTTATAGACAAATAATCTGTAATTCCTGAAGCAAGTGGGTCCTCGGGACCAACCACCACCAGTGACACCTGACACTCTTGGCACCATTTAGTCAAAATCGGGAAGTCATTAATATTCAAATCTGCAAAAGAGAGATCAGACTGAAACTGCTGCAGTAGGGTAGTGTACAAATGACTCCATGTATAGTACTTAAAATTTGCAAATATTCACCTGAATTGGGTTTACCCAGATGTTTTCTGAGCAACCTAACCTCAAACATATTATTTTTAATTTATATTATTTAATATTTGATTATTTCACAACTTTAAACAACTGGTAATAAATAAAACATTTACATTTTAATGGTTAATTATATAGTGTATATTCTTATCCCTCCAATGCTACATTCCATTACTCTTCATCCCACTATTCCCCCCACCCCCATTATCTGCATCCTTTCCTTTTGAGTAACAAATGTGTTACAACATCAAACCTGTTCATATATTGTAATGATAATAATTTCATGTTTTATTAATAATGCTAGAAGACCTTTAGTGAGACAGTCTGACTTGTGTGAAGAAAACAACCAAGCTTGATCTTGGGCTGTTAATGAAGTTAGTGATGATATCTTAAATACTGAAAGAATATTTAGTATGTAGTGATGATATCTTAAATACTCTAAGAATATTTAGTAAGTTAGTGATGATATCTTAAATACTGAAAGAATATTTAGTAAGTTAGTGATGATATCTTAAATACTGAAAGATCATTTAGGAAGTTAGTGATGATATCTTAAATACTGAAAGAATATTTAGTAAGTTAGTGATGATATCTTAAATACTCTAAGAATATTTAGTAAGTTAGTGATGATATCTTAAATACTGAAAGAATATTTAGTATGTAGTGATGATATCTTAAATACTCTAAGAATATTTAGTAAGTTAGTGATGATATCTTAAATACTGAAAGAATATTTAGTAAGTTAGTGATGATATCTTAAATACTGAAAGATCATTTAGGAAGTTAGTGATGATATCTTAAATACTGAAAGAATATTTAGACAGTACATCATTCTTCTCTAAAGCTTGGCCAATTATAGTTGTATTAATTATCCTTCAATGACTGAGAGATGCATAATGAGATACCATTGATATCAATGAGATATCAATGATGCTGATTTTGATTTCTTAATTTAGCAGCAGTTTTGTTGTCATGGCCTATGAAACTATTGAAAGTGACTCTGGGTTAAATTCAACTAAAGTTCTATTAAGTTGAATGACTCTGGGTTAGATTCAACTAAAGTTCTATTAAGTTGAATACCTCCTCTACAGTTGTTCTATAGATGAACCATTAGACAAAGAAAAGTTAATCACTGCATAGTTTGAAATATACCTTTTAGTCTGAATTATATATTATTTATAAGATGGTCATAGTAAATTCTAGAGAGTGTAACTTTAGACATTTTATAATATTCTTGTTCTTTGAAAGAGGATTTGAACAAGCTAGAACTGTCTTCATAAGCCTTCTGCAGTGCCACCCATTCAGCTTTCCAGTCCTGGCACAATTTCATGAGATGCAACATTCCTGAGCTGTCATCTTCCAAACAAACTATTTAGTCCATTAGCTATTTACTTATTGAAAGCACCCTTATTTTAAGGGTAGCAATAGCCAGAAATTATTCTATTAGTATTATTAAACAAGCAAACTGTAATTAGACAGCAATTATCCTAGTACTATTATTAGCCAGAAATGGTTCTATTATTACTACTACAAGTACTAGATAAGGAAACACTAACTAGACAGAAATGACCTTAAGCATTACCACTAGATAAAGAAACAATAATTAGACAGAAATGATCCTGGTACTACAAAATAAGGAAAAACTAACTAGACATAAATTACCTTAAGTATTACTACAACAAGATAAAGAAACAATAATTAGATAGAAATGATCCTAGTATTTTAGTAATTAATATACTAGAAAAGGAAACACTATTAAGACAGAAATGACCTTAGTATTACTACAAGATAAAGAAACAATAATTAGACAGAAGTGATCTTGGTACTACAAGATAAGGAAACACTAATAACTAAACAAGACAGAAATGATCCTGGTATTACAAGATAAGGAAACAATAGACAAAATGATCCTATTACTATTAGCATTAATAGACAATAAAGCTCTAACAAGACAAAAATGATCCTACTACTGCTACTAAAAGAAAAATTAGCTAGGGAATAAATAATTCTATTACATTACTAACTTTACAAGCCAATGAAATATCAACTAGACAGAAATCCTATTATTAGCAATATTAGATTTAGACTAAGATTTCAGATTTCAGATTTCAGTAAAGATAAAAGTGATCCTATTACTAGTAAAAGTAGTATTAGTATTACATGTAATATTACTAGACTATGAAACACTAACTAAACAGAAATGATCCTATTGGAATTATTAGAAAAGAAACATTAAACTCCACTCTCACATGCACGCAAACAGAGTTTCTGCTAGAAATATTATTTAAATGACAATAACATACTGCTTGGAATCATTTGAAATTTCACACGTTTTGCATTTTAATATCATAGTAATTAGTATTTAAAAAGGAGGATGTGATTACTCTTGACACTATTTAAGTGATTGACTTAGTTTTGAATAACTAGTTAAAGTCAACATCAGCTTTTAAGTAAAAATTCATTACTTTGCTAAATAAATGTAACTATAAATTATAATTTACTAAATTTCACCAACATTTGGAAATATCTAAAATTGCCACTATATTTTAAGTGGATACTAAAACTAAAAAAGAGTAATGATTTTTCTTTCATAAAAATAATATAATTTATTATGAGTAAGTTAGTCTGGGTAGTTTTATCTTAATGATTCACCATTTTGTTAATAATTACATAGTATGTTAAGGTATTCAAAGAATGACATTAAGATTATACAATAAAATAACCATTTAACAATATCTGTAGTAATAAGTGTTTACTGTTTTTACTATATTATAACTAATATACAAAGAAAAATAAATCCTTACCGACATTTGTTATTTTTCTGCCATCTTGGGTACCAGCATTACCAGGGGAAACAAATACCTTTTCAACTAATGGTGACTGTGCCAGTTTCCAAGCCAATGCATTTTCTCTCCCACCACTTCCAATTAGAAGCACCTTTGCAGCAACCATTGTTGTGATTGATTGGTGCAACTTCTAAGCAATAAACCAACAATACTATTAAAATATTGATAATGATTTTAAGCAATCAGTAAATTATTTTTTATATATATACAGTGGTTTGTATTCAAATCAACAATAAGTCAAATTTAAAATATAAACATTCACAAATGTACTAAGAGTGTGTCATTCAAAACCATAAAAATAAAAGAAATTTAAAACAAATTTTTCAAACTAATAAAAAGTAATAATACTTTAGAAACAAATTAATTTAAACGGCTGACTTGATTTTACTTTTTATAGTGCTTGTATACGTATATATACATATATGTACTATATATGTATATATGTACTACCATTTAATATCTTGAATAATGCTACAGGAAATTAAATATATTTACTGACAAAAAAATGTGGCTTTTAAAAATATTATTTCTTCACAAAATTAGAAAATTGACTGTTTGCAGATTAAACTTAAAGGAATGTTGAATGTTACTTTACTGTATTTATCACTTCTAAGAAAACCTTAATATATAAGTTTGTTGGATTACTTATATAATTATTTATAACAATGAAAATGAAAGAAGATGGCTACATATATGCATTTCACAAAAATACAAAATAAATAACCACATATTCACACGTATATCTTATATATGCCTCATAAAAAGTCATATCAATTCTGAATATACAGAATATAACATATATTTATAACACATATTTCAATGCTTTATTTTTAAGAAAACATTAAAATGGACCCATGGTAGCAATTCTCTCTGTCAGCTAATAACAGTCAATAACTGTTATTCAGCCAGTCCAGACTAATCCTCAGACAGCAAGGCCTTGGGCAAGCAACATACTAAATTTAGAAATGCTGGCCATTGAAATTCTAAACAACAAATAACTAATCCTGGTGTGATAACTACTTTTGTTGAGTTGTTTCTCCCAACTCAAGTTTTGAAGTAAACAATTTATAATGACTTTTATTTATTGCTACACTTAATGTGCAAAGCACAGCCTATACTTTAAATGCTGCTAATTTTAAGCACTCATCTTAAACAAATATACTACATCTGTATGCATATAAAAAAATCAAACAATAGAAAATGTAAAATAAGAGCAATGGTAAAATATTTGCCATAGTTATGAGTATGACATTACTCTATAAAATTAAATTGTTAAGTAAGTGATTTGATATTATTAGTCCACAAAATTGTTCTTTTCAAATAAAATCAAACAGAATGCTAAAGAAAACTCATATCAAATGTTTGTTTCAAAGAATCCTTAAAAAATAAAATCCAAAAGATAATGATCTAAACTTACTGAATTAAAACAAATAAGAAAATGTCACTTTCACAAATAAGATTTAAATAACTAGAAGAATATAGCTGAACACAAGATATAGTGTACATACTAAAGAAATAATGAGTCATAATGTGGATTAGCAACAAATGATTAGAACTATTTGTCCATTAAAAACCAATACCCTTTGACAATTTTTCATTAAAAACCAGTACTCTTTGACCATTTTTGTCCATTTAAAAAGAAAATACAGTAAAATGGCAAGAAACTTTTTTTTTTTTTTAGTTCAAACTTTGTATCCTGACCAGGGATTCCCACAAAAAGTGCAAAGTTCCATTTTGGATGAAGTTAATAGTGGTAAAAGGTGAGATCATTTTGGATGAAGTTAACAGAGGTAAAAGGCGAGCTAGCTAACACTACAAAGTACAATTCATTTTGGATAAAGTTAATATTATTTATTAATAATGGTAAAAGGTGAGTTAGCTAACAGTTGGTTATGGATAAAGTTAAAAGTGGTAAAAGGTGAGCTAGCTAACAGTTCATTTTGGATGAAGTTAATAGTGGTAAAAGGTGAGCTAACTAACTAGTAACAGTTGATTATGGATGAAGTTAAAAGTGGTAAAAAAAAGGTGAGCTGGCTGGCATAGTTTATTCTGGATAAAATTAAAAGTGGTAAAAAGTGAACTAACAAAAATAAAATCATGACATTTATCAATATAATAAAAATTAAATGTAATAATACAAGTCAGCTCACTGTTTTATGTTCAAAACTAGACAAAAGTCAACATAAAAATAATAATAAAATTCAATAAAATGTAAATTTGTAATACAGAATTCCTTTCTTTCTTTAATTTTTCAGGTCTGTACATAGGCCTATACTATACACAATACAACAATGATTATGAATATGATGTAATACCAATACTAATAGTAGTTATATTAATATATGATACAAAATACGCACACATATTAAATAATTAATACATTGTAGGCCTAATGTTTTTGAATAGCCACTAAAAAGATGGCTGTTATGGGAATTAATACTGTTTGATACTTTAAAAGTGCATATTATATGATCATTAAACATTTTAATTTAAGTACGTAAACCATTAAATACTTACACAAGTAATTCAAGCAATTAACAACAATCTACTTGTCTGCTAAAAAATAGATGCGTAAAACATGCATAAACAAAACGTGGCCTGTTAGTGCTACTGTGTATGTATTAGTGACCTTGAAACAAACTACAGGGCTTTAGTAAAAAATGTTTCAGCATTTAAAACAATAACGCACTAGTACCGACAGACTAAAAGTACTCAAACGTGCAGCTTCATTAAATTTCTTTATGGAATCTAAAGTTTTCAATATAAAAAACAAACATGCCTCCACATGTAATTCTGCGACATTTGCCATTATTTGTGAGGGCTTAAAATATCTTACTTCTTAGTAAATAAAAATATGCTTACGTATATTCGGCGTATACATGCAGAGAAACTGAGAATACGGTCGATTGCAGAATCGGGCCTTTTAAAACAATCTCAACACGTGGGTAAGTGTGCCCAATTGAGAAGGGGAAGCTACTCATATTTACAGTTTATATTATATATTGTATATATAATATTTGATGGCATTACCACCCCCCTTGGTAGATATATTAACTCTCAGAACTTATTTATCTTCAACCATAGTCCATAACCTTTTTACGCAGTTATTTTTTTTAATTCTGGAACATATTTTTCCTACCACGGTAAAACTTCAGCCCAAGGGAGCCTTGGTGGTCTAGTGGTCGTTCAAACTATAAGATTTATTATTAATCTGTAATATACATTCATTGTCAGTTTGTGTCACGTTTTATTCTTACATGATAAAACAACAGATGTGACTAAGGATAAGAGTTTATCTCTTAACAACATAAAGGTAAAATTATTATAATAATAGGATGTTTTTATTTTAGAATTTTACGAATTCCCAGTACTTTCTTGCATCTTTCTGGAGTACAGTTCTTTTCAAAATTAACCACATCTTTTTCATCTCAGCGGTCTGCAGTGAAAAAATTAGTCACACTACTTTTATTGGGCTTTATCGGCACAAATTACCTTTCCCTTTTCCACTAGCTAAGATACAAATATTACTTTTATTTAGTTTCTGAGAAAAATAACAAAGGCAAATTGAAACTTGAATTGCCATTACAGTTATAATTATTATAACAAACTATCTGAAGTCACCAACGAAATGATATTACTATTCAAGCTATTTTGAATGGGTGATTTTATTATATAACAAATTTAACTGATTATTTTTCCCCATACTCACATTGGTGAGTTTTTGTTGTTGTTTTTTATAAATTCATCATGTCACTCCACATCTCCATAGTCTTCACAGGTTCTTCACAGCATCGCGTAGACCTATATTTGTTTATATTATTCTTCACTGGTTCACATCCTGTCTTGAAAGCGAAGCATTGTTTGTTTCTGTCTTTGACATTATGCTCATAATGCACTTATCTAGCAACTAGTGTCCCGGGGGGATTCTGTAATCGAGGTAAAACACAAACACGCACTCGCTATACAAAAAGTGAAATTTAATATACAAGCAAACCAAAAGCGCATTCTCGATCGCTTTTAATAGGTGAATAGACATATTTCCGAAACTGGAGAGGCTATAACAATTACTGCATGACTGATATATTTGTGTGCATATTAATTCTGATTTGCATCTTCGTGTTGTCAGTTGAGGCAAAACAGGAAAACAATTACTGGAGTCGGTGACCTTAATTCAGTTGTGGCAGTCTCGCTGACCCGGTCGTCGACTCGACTGAAAAGATGTTGATAACTTGTAAGATGGGCAGCGAATTATTTTTGTTTTTGTTGTCATCTGCACTGCACTTTCTTGAAAGATTCATAGATTTTTACCTTCCTTCACGCGATCTGTTTATGCCACCATGAATCCCTGAAAAACAAAGCTTTACATCCTGTATATAATAGTTTTAATAGAATTCTTTCCCATTACTTAGTAACGCTCAATCCCATTAATTAATCCAGTGTACTTTATGCAGTCCATTAATTTGTTGGCATTGTTTTTGAATTTGATGGCACTCGGTGATGTCCTATTAATTATGTGTTATTTATAATTATTTTTCCATTGTCCCATTGATTTGGTTTAATTTATGCTCCCATTAAATCGGTGGATTGTTTGTCGACTCATTACTTCAGTGTATTATATGAGTTATTTTAACGCGTGTTCATTTCGTCTTGGCAACACCGTCTCTTGAACTCGGTGTATACATATTCCCAGTGGCTCGCTGCATTAACAGTTCGGCTTGTTTACAAACCCGCGATTTTACAGCTGTATTTCTGTGTACGCATTGACTTAGTTTTGTTTGCCAGTCTTTAATTAATCTTTAGTTAAAGTGATTTGTCACGCTTCTGAAATTTCGTTTGTTTGCCGGTCTCTAATTTTTGTTTATTGTGGTTTGAGTCATGCTACGCTTGTTTATTTTACATGTGTAGTTCGATATAAACAGTCATGTGGGAATGAACAACATCAGTCAGTGACCTTAGTATTTATATGCCAGCTTAAATTGTAATAAATATGTTTACCAGAGTCTCTAAATCACCCTTACCCCACCCCACTCCCAGACTCCTCATACCGTGGCAACAACGAACAACTGCAGTCAGTCTATTCCACTTGTAGTCAGTGATAGCTTAAGTCCCCTGAACACACACACACACACACACACACACACACACACACATACACACAGTTTTGACCTTGAACTAGTTTTATAAAATAGGTTAAAGAAAGAAACACTTGGTGAACATAAACAATTGAATACAGTTTGTGTCTCTTTTCAGTCTTGATGACAGTCGGTCAGAAATTCGATACCAAAAGAAAATAATTTATCACTTGCTTTCGCAGATGATAACGAAGACGGATTTTTGTTGGTTTTTGTAAAAATATTTGTTAAAAATAAACCAAGTAAACACCTGTGCTTGAAAGAGAAAGGTCGCTCGTAACTGCTTGAAAGAGGAAAGTCGCATGTTTTAGGAGGCATAGAGATCACGCGTGTTTTTATCAAATTTAGTTAAACGTATTTTATAAATTGGTCAACAGGTGTGTAACTGAGGCACTGAGAGTATTTTGAATTATAAGATTGCTGAGATACATGAAAGGTGACTGTATACTTGGGACATGACAAAAAACTGTTTATATGATGTGCAAGAAATAAAAAGGTCATGTAGTAAGCTGCTTGATCAAGTTACGTGTACAATTAGCTTATGCATTGTTTAGGAGTACATGTGCGCGACAGACAGGGCCTGGTCACAGTTGCAGGTTGACTAAAAAATGGTTAAGATAGGGTAAACCCAGAAAGGACTTGTGCATAAGCGCATGTTACGATGTTAGCACAGACTGCTCCGTAGCACAACCTTAACGACCTTACCAGTCAGGTCAAGAGTCAAGAGGTCAACTGCTAGTATTTTAGCTAATTATAACCACCATCGCCTACACACTGTGAGGCTGATGACGTTCGCATAAAACAATTCTTATCTTTTAAAGTTTGGATTAAAATATCTAGAACATTAATTGCTACACGTGACAGTTGAAGCCACAGGTAACATAATTATTTCTTTATTAATTATTTTTCTAATTAATTAAATGTAACTTTTATAGACCTTTTATTCTTTATTTTTCTTGGGTAGGTCAAGAAAACATATTGGAATATTAGTGTTTTAGGCAAAGTGTCTTGGGATTATCAACCCATTTGTGTTAATAATACAGTTATTTGTCAAATCTACCAAAAGTAGCTGGTCAGAATTAAAATTTGTGTTGATAATACAGTTATTTGTCAAATCTACCAAAAGTAGCTGGTCAGAATTAAAATTTGTGTTGATAATACAGTTATTTGTCAAATCTACCAAAAGTAGCTGGTCAGAATTAAAATTTGTAATGCACCAGCAGTTTACGCATGGGTAGACACCTTTTGCCTGAAGACTTTCTTGGCATCTGATTAGCACTCATGCAATCTCAGACTAGTCCAAATTTCTAAAGGAGATTTGGGTGAACGGCAAAGCATTTCACCTGCAGGTCTTAAGATTGACCAAGCTGCCAGTGAGGAATTTCAAGTGGTATTAGCAAAAATATGACTGTCTTGTAATGCATTCCTAACTTTAGACCAAGTACAATCAAAACACAACTTGAAACCATAGTGTGAATGGTACTACTAGCGTCGATGATTACTCAATGCGTGATAACATTCATAATTTAAATAATTATCATTCCACATTCAATTCCTCCTGCAATCATACACTAAGTCCACGACAGGGTCTTTGTCATTCTGCAGTCTGTGAGTGACCAAGTCAAGCCCTGGGGTACGTCACTAACTACGTCTCCACCCCAGGTGTTACTCGTCCAAATAACCGGCTTCTAACTGAACTATTCCTGTCAGTCTCGAAGTCGTTATCAGGCCCTCACAATTATCTCCCCTATTAGATGACGGACTTACTCTAAGAAATGTGTCTTTAGACTGTTATAATGTATTACGTCAATTTACGAGCCCCCACGTCACCCTCTACACATTTGCCTCTGTTACGTAACAAGAGTAAGTAAAAATAACAAGAATTTATTAAGAATAATAATAATAAATCAATTACAATAATAACAATTAGTTTACATTCAAGGCGGTATCAGAGATTCGCAGATCTCTCAAAGAAAACTTATTACTTTAGAAAAGAATATTTTCTCCATCAATTAGTCCCTTTAACAATTAATAGGACTACAGTCGTAAAAGAATAATCTCAATAATTCTAAACGATTTATATGGAAAAATATCATCAATACTTCTAGTTAAGAATGAAACGTATCAAGAATATTTAGAATAGAATAAAGGAAGTTTACATTAAATCACAGGACAGATTACAGAACGTACGATAAGCAAGACACAAAATCACCTGAATTCAGTGAAATGGAAATAAAACAAGGTACAAGGTCAAGGTGGATCAGAATAATATACAGCTAATTGTCATCAGGATTATAGAAGGATTATAATGCACAGTCTTATGTAAGCATAAGCAATAGCAATGTCTTTTTGAGTGTCTTTCCCATTTTGACATATCTTTCACTTCGATGACTGGATGATGTGTGTCTCTTGGCTGTGTAAAAGCAAACTCAGCATTACTGTATCCTTGGTCAGGCGAATGGAGATGTGGTTTGGCATCTTTACACAGACCAAGTAATTTGTAGATAGTAAGTCACAAGAGTCTTCTTGGCTGGTGTCCCCTTGCACAAGGTGCCAAACTGGAGAGAAAATAGTACTTCTTCTTTTACATATTGAGATTGAGTACAATCAAGTGACGTTACTTGCACTCATTCAGACAATTTTAGATGAGAGAAAGGACAAAACTCTCTCACTTACTCTTGCTCAGAAATCTTAATTAATATTTAGGATTATAAATATATAAATGATAGGTATTAAAGTGAGCTGCACAATGAGGAGAAAAGATTAGTTTTGATAATTAGTTTGAGAAACCACGATAATGACCTTTGCTGGCAATTAATTATGAATTATAAAATCCAGATATTCCCACAAGTCCACAGACTTTTAATTTTGTTCAATTTGGGAAAGATACCATAGGAGCCAATCATTCACTATAGAAGACACTGGGTGTGGGTCCAAAAGGCAGTCTAATTTGGATTCTGACATCTATTGCCCAAATATATTTCAAGTTTAAAATCACTACATTTTTTTTAGTGGTTTAGAGTAATAGAGTTAGAAGTATTATTTGAATAATTATTATTAAATTTGAAATATTAAAATATTATTATGAATTAAGATATCTACTTTTAATTAAATCGTGAGGTGAGCGACCATGCCACACTGATTACCAGTGATACTGACAAAGAGCTGAGGAAGGATACAGTTAAAATCACTATGACCTACGTGTGTGCAATGAGTGATTCTGACACAAAGGGCTGAGGATGGATACAGTTAAAACCACTATGACCTACTGTCCTATGCAATGAATGTTTCAATTTAGTTTCCACTCTACGTAGAGAAATAGTTGTGGTTGCATAATCCCTAGGACTTGATGAATGTGTGACTTCCCACTTTATTATGATGCTGTTTTGAAATCCAAGAGGTGTTCAGTATCCCCCCCCCCTTTCGCTGGTCAGTACTTGACCATTCCTTCCCCCCTCGCCTCCAAGAAAAGGTCTTAAATACCCAGTGCACTAGCAATGACAGGGACAAGACAATGAAACTGTAAGCCAGTACAAAAGTTAACATAGGTTTAGGGCCAAAGAGAGAATTAGTATTTAACTTTATAAAAAAAAACAAAAAAAACCCCACTTAGTTGTTATAGAAATCACATCTCTGTCTTAGCATTACCAACTGTCAGTGAGCACATATAGCACATTGGACTTGCTTTATCGTCCCATTCGACAAACTAGACAATAGAGAGTTCAAATACGAGACATAATTTTTGTAAACTATTTGTACTAGGGTCACGTAATTTCCCCCTCAACATATTATCACCTAACATCAGCCCTACTGTCGTTCAATCTTAGAAAAATATTAAAAGTATGGCCTGCAATCTCAAATATTTAGGTCGGTTATGGCAATAACAGCATTAGAAAATCAAAAGTATTTTTCTTATTCCTAAATCGGTAGAAATAATAACATGAGCATATGAAGGACTTAACAGAATGAACATAAAGATTATCGATGATAAATATTTAAATTTATGATAGGAATTTGCTCAGCAGATCGCTTTTTTCCCCAGATATCTAATTATAGTCATTTTATTGATAATTTAATTAATTTGTTTTGTAGTTTTATTTGTCATAGTAACTGTTAACGCAAGCTCTGCTGCTATTTGTTCTAATCGAGTGCATTCCGTGCATTAACAAAACTTGTTAACTTTGCCGGTAAAATTACATGATTAACTTTGCCGGCAAAATTACTTGATTAACTTTGCCTGCAAAATTACTTGATGAATTTTGCCTGCAAAATTATATGATTAACTATGCCTGCAAATTTACATGATTAACGTTGCCTGCAAAATTACATGATTAACTATGCCGGTAAAATTACATGATTAACTATGCCGGCAAAATTACATGATTAACTATGCCGGCAAAATTACATGATTAACTATGCCGGCAAATTTACATGATTAACTTTGCAGCGAAGAAGCCAATTTAAGTGAATGACAATTCACGAACTCAGAATTTGATGTATGCTGATACAATTTTATATTTAATCTTTTCAGTTTATATAATAATATAATTGTTGATTATCTTTTTAAAATATAGTGAGAGAGGTAACAATAATTAATATTTTCTGTTTATACTGACATTATTTTATTGTTCTTTTTAATATATCCGATTACACAAATTAACTTTATTATGAAATAAAAATACACTCAGATTTAGATTTTGTGATAAGAACTCGATCATATAAATTACTAGGTATTTATTTTAAATATCGCTGAAAAAAGACTAAAAAGTTCTTAATAATGCAAGTGCACAAGAACATTTGGTGAGTTGACAGTTATAAGTAGTCAAAGAATTCTTGATGAAAAATTAAAGTATGTTGGTACACACGTATGTAATTTACTAGAGATATATTAATAAATTTAAAGAAGTAATGGAAATTCAACCATATAGATTTCCATAATGCTCAAAGACTACATCACCATCTGTTTGTGAAGTACTTGATCAAGATTTGTCTGACCCTTTTTTATAGCATCATCAACGTCACTCCGCTTTAAAAAAAATCTTTTAAAATTACTTATTTCTTCACCATTTGAAGCTAGGGTACAAGTGAGTCACCTTTTTCAACTACCCAACCCTAGGAGGGCTTGAACCTTATGCCTTTTGAGCGAGGTAATATCCTGCCTCTGCGCAACCGCGCATCATAACTCGGGCACGACAACCCGGGTCTTTGCGAAAGGCAATATTTGTTAATGTCCTTCTGCTACCGTCTGCACAAGATGTTATGGCCTAATAGCCCTAAGCGAAATGCTGTACTTGTATACATGTAGTCAGATGGGTTCGTGACCTTGACCTATTTCTCCGTCAGACTATTCTAGTTCAGTGGCGTTTCACTCAAGAATTAGAGAAGTAGTATTTTTTTTTTAAAGCTTGACCATTTAGATATTTTTATTCTTCGAAATTAATTACGGTTGTACAAGAATATAGTATCCTCACAACTGTAGCTTTCGAAGTAGGTCGTTGACCGTATTATAAGTCATGTGCTGGAAGAACATAATTGGGGGGGGGGGGGAGGGGGGAGGATTTTTCAGTTACCTCAATAATCTAACGCCTCTGATATGATGGGTATCCGAGTATCTGTTGTGATATCATAACTAAGTACATATATTAAAACAGATGTGTACATTTGCTGCTCAAAAGTGAGTACATACAAAGACGAAAAATATCAGAATATTTGAGGTTATATACTCCATCTAGCGGAAAGAAGCCACATAAGGTTGTGAAGAATGACTAAATGTTCCTCTGGATAGATTGTCTCTAGTGATGCATTGTGCGAAAGTAATCAAAGAATTATTTTATTTGTGTTTTTACTTACAAATATTCACCATGTACTATAAAGGTTAGTTGTGTGGCTTTATTATGAGTATACAAATCTTTGACTGATCGTCAATATTCGGAATGCAACGCTTAATTTTAACGCTTAAAAAAAACAACTACACTCTAATGACGACGTGGCCATGGTGTCCTAAAAACGTTTAATGCACAGTGTATGCTGGCAGTTTATGATGCAACCCATAACTTGTAATATTAAAGTCAAGGTGTCTTGTGTTACAGTACAACTTGTAATATTATATCCAAGTATTTTGTGCTACAGTACAACTTGTAATACTAAAGTCAATTTGTCTTGTGTTACAGTATAAATTGTAATACTAAAGTCAAGGTGTCTTGTGTTACAGTATATCTTGTAATGTTAAATACAATATTAAATCCAAGGTGTCTTGATTTACAGTATAATTTGTAATACTAAAGTCAAGGTGTCTTAAGATGTCTTGTGTTATAGTATGTGACACACTGCCACCCTAGTTAATGGTTATGATTATTATTATTCATCCATAACTAATTACAACTGATGAGAATCTTAATTTAAGTTATTAATAATTCTCCAGAAGTCATCACTCGTCTCTCTCACTTGGCAGATGTGCGGGCGCTGTGAATGTTTTGTTTGGTTGGAGTATGTGCTGTAGAAAGCTGTGTTTGGTTGGAGTATGTGCTGTAGAAAGCTGTTTGGTTGGAGTATGTGCTGTAGAAAGCTGTGTTTGGTTGGAGTATGTGCTGTAGAAAGCTGTGTTTGGTTGGAGTATGTGCTGTAGAAAGCTGTGTTTGGTTGGAGTATGTGCTGTAGAAAGCTGCGTTGGAGCATTCTCATTCTTCGGGCTTGTGCAAACATTGTACAACTTTTTGTCGGTATCAATCTACCGTTGGGCGGTTATGCTCGAATATCTTGAGGACAAAGATGGCGAACGTTAGCAAGGCTCTGCACTAGTTTAAAAAAGAGTGACGTCAGCAAGGCTCTGCACTGGTTTTAAAAAGAGTGACGTCATCAAGGCTCAGCACTAGTTTAAAAAGAGTGACTGACACAAGGTGGTGTGTAAGGGCCGATGTGACCAAGGCGTTGTACCACGGCTACAGGAGCTTTCAGTAGGCTTTTCAAGTCATTGCTGAAGATGTGAATCAGAGACAGTTCACGAGGTCAAATGTCTGCTAAATGACCTGTCAAAGAAGGAATATGTCATCATAGCAGGCTTCTGGGCAGTAATCTTAGACCGGATCAGATGAGTCGGCAAATCTGTACAAAAGGAAAAAACAGAACTTTAAATGGCCGTCTATCTTCTGAAATCACTGCTAGATTTTTTAACATTACAAAAAGAAAAGTTTGATGACTACGGGAGAAAGGCAAATGAGAAAATTACACTAATGAAAGCAGTCGTGTGCGCGTATGAGAAAGACATCACAACAATGGTGACGCGCCAAATGCGGAAGAGGTTAGGATTCGAGGAAGAGAAATGTTCAAGATTGAAACTTACCTACCAAGTTTGGATAAGTTATGTGCATGAAACTTACCTACCAAGTTTGGATAAGTTATGTGCATGAAACTTACCTACCAAGTTTGGATAAGTGCATGAAACTTACCTACCAAGTTTGGATAAGTTATGTGCATGAAACTTACTTACCAAGTTTGGATAAGTTATGTGCAGAACTTTCCCCGTCATGTGGAAACATATAATAAAATTCATTCTCTATTTGGGTTCCTAGATGACAAACGCCGAAATTAAAGAAACTGCCCAATGATTTAGAGAGAATTATGAAATATTTAAGTTCGAGTATTTCATATCCCATTTAGAAGATTTTGATGAAACAATTATTATAACTGAAGACAGATTAATTGAATTCGTGCTGTACATGGTAAATGATAAAGACGATATTGGCTAGTTTTGAGTCATAATACATTCTTTAAATAATGTTGCTTGTTTCAATGTAAACATTGTTTTATGCATTTGAATTATTTCTAAAGTTAATAAAAAGGCCAATACTTAAAGAAGCCACTGAGGGAAATACTGGTTATTATAATACGAAAACATAAAAAACCCAAACAGAAGTACATACATTTTCCTATGACCCCTCGCTCTATTGATCAGGTTTCGATTCTGACTAGAGGTCTAAACCTTACGGCTGGGTGTGATCATTGTCTGCTACTAAATTTAAGATAGGCGGCTCCGTGATTAGTTCGTCGAATGGAACGATGAATCTGGTTCCGAGTTGAGTGCTACTGACAACGAACTCAAAGATCTTTTGCCAGCTCAAAAATGAAAAGAGTAATTCGTTAAAATGGAAAGAGTATTTCTCCCATTCAAACCCTCTTAGCCCGTCATACATAATGATCTCTTTTGTCACTTGCACCCGTCTAACAAATCAGCCAGAAGCGGATGTGCGCCCAAATCAAACAATAACTATACTACTGATAATCTTACAGTAAAGTTTACGACGGTCCAGGCCTCGAACGTTGGAAGTGACGATTAAGTGAGTTACATTTATGTTTTGTGCTCAACGTTGAACCGCTAGCGTCAGCATATATTTGGAATTGTCTTTTATGCACACACTTTCACTCTTCTTTCCCCCAAACCCTTAGTGTCCGCGAAATCAGTGAAAGTTGGATACAGAAACGAAACCAATCATTGATGAAGATTTAGCCAATTGTTTAGACGAGTCAACTGAAAAGATGATTAGCCACAATTATAGTTTGGCTCAATCTAACTATCAACATATCAATTACACTACACTGACTACAGTATTTATCTTGTCAAATGATAATTTGGCTTGCTGTATATAATTCTCTCTTGCTAAATGAATTTCACACACTAAAGTTAGTTTTAGTAAGTCAACATTTATTCACTGGCAGTTTTGGATTTAAAACGGTTTGCTTGTCAAATGTTACTTATAGTTTGTCTTCTTCGTTTATTGAGCTAACATCACTTGTCGGTTTGAGCACAGACCTAGGTATGTTAGACCTAATGCAATATATCTCTTATAATTTATATTCAAACAAAAATGTGCACAAGTAAATGTAATATAATTATGAGCATGATTCTAGTTTTACAAATATACATTTGCCTAGTCCATTAGACTCTCCGAGATGTTACATTTTCAATCATGATTCTAGTTTTATAAATATACATTTGTCTAGTCCATTAGACTCTCCGAGAGGTTACATTTTCAATCATGATTCTAGTTTTATAAATATACATTTGTCTAGTCAAATTAAACTCTCCGAGATGTTACATTTTCAATCACGATTCTCGTTTTACAAAGTATACATTTGCCGAATCCATTGGACTCTCGAGAAATTACGTTTCAATCATGATTCTCGTTTTACAATGTAGGCCTATTTTTTGCCTAGTCCATCGGACTCTCCGAGAAGTTATATTTTTAACCATGATTCTCGTTTTACAAAGTGTACATTTGCCGAATTCCATTGGAGTATTGGACTCACAGTTAAGTTTGCATTCGATTTGGAAATCTCCTAGGTGATTTGAAGCATCCACTATATAGGCATACAGTAAATAAGTAATATGTTGAGTTCAGTGTTTTGCATTGCAGTTATTTCTAATCACTAGACAACAGATCGGCTCTGGTGTGCTGAAAACCTACATTTTGAGAGCAAGAGTAATGTCCCCCCACTTCCGAAAAAAAGGTCGATGGAAATATTTCGTTCACGCTTACACTGCGTGTCTTAGACTGGCGGTCTAATAATCCAATCACATCTCAAGGACATTTATGTGATATTCTGATTGGTTTAAATCTAAGTTCAGCATGCGCATGAACAAGAGTTCTTCATTTGTGTTTACAGTGTACGTTGTAGGAAGACTGCATGGAATCAAGTAAGAGAAATGTTATTCACAGTGTTGCTGGCGGGTATGTATTTAATAAATTTAAGTGCATTAAAACACTGTATTTTGGTTAGGTATTATTTCCTATTATTTATACTGTTCCATTTTAACAGCATGTTAAATATTTAACTTGAACGATCAGACTAAGTAAGAGTAAAAGCGTCCCGTCAAGGCTTGTGCTCAATGCCAGCGAGATTAGATGTATTTATTTGACATAATCGATTGTTTTACTTTCTAGATTTTGATTTTTGTGTCTCTTTTAGTTTTTGTTAGAATCTCTATCAAAGTTAAAAGACATTTATGAAGTTTCATTAAACTATTTGCAACACTTTATCTTTAGAAGTATAAGAACACTTTTAAAAACAAACGTGTTTATCCAAGTCGATTACGGATTAGTGAAGATAACTGTAACGTTTCCTCAGGCGCCACTAATGTTTATCACGTAAAAAGTAAAAATTTTATTCTAAATTTATATAATTTCTGTTTAAAAACTAACCTGTGCAATTTTAGACATTCAGTCATTTATCTTTACGTGTTGCAAAGCACTGACCTACAAATGTGCATTCATGAAGAACCCATACATTTATGAATAGTGTTAATTGTTAAATGTGCATGTACTAAAAGAAAACTGAAACCTTGATGATAGCCTATATATATATATATATCTATCTACGTCCCCCCCTCTCTCATACACACCCACCTTAAACGAAAACAGTCTAATAGTATTAGGGATCTGGTAGTATTGTATAAAATGTGTAGTGTGTTAATGTGGTTTGCATGCACAAATGTTTACCTTTACCTCTAAGTACATGTATTTTGATCTGATAGTATTGCTTCAGAAATATGCAAATTACAAGTACAAACAAAGTCACCATTAAGCAGTACACTCTTTGTAACATTGTTAATAATAGTATTAATACTAGTATAGTACTTTTAGTACTAGTAGTAATATGTTTGCATGATGATCTGAGTTTTCCATATCACAATATAAGAGAAACATACTGATTATGACTGCATTACTTACTATTAGTACTTTGTATTAAGATTTAAATAAAATATAATTGCACTAAATTAATATCATCTCTAGTCTTATTTATATAACTTTTCTAATTTTATGCATCTGTATATCTATTCTTAATTGTGTATATATTCTAGTAATTTGTTATTACATTTAAAATCACACCATTGGTGTTTATTAAAGCTATACACTAATACAGCATACATTGCTTTTTCATTTGTACTCAGTTTCTTTTTGTTTTATATAGTATAAAAAATGTTGGAAGTAAGAGGTGATCAGTATCTTTTAATGTCAGTGAATTAATTGTACAATTAATTGTTCAACCATGACTGCTCACAAATTGTGGACTCTAAGGTCATTAGGTGGACTTTCATCAGTTGTTTTAGTGATACGTATTGTGGAATATATTTGTGGAATTCTTTATTATTTCCGAACGAAGTTGGTGACCTTCCCAAATGAAACTTATTAGGTGCAATTTTAAGATGTAAATATTCTATAAACTAAAATTCTGACAAATTTTACTTATTCTTGTTATTATTTTAATACAACCTGATTTAGATTTTAAAATAAAAGTCTACCTTGTGCATGTACAGTGAAATTTTAATTTTATGTCTGAAACTATATCAGTGATGCAAAAAAAGTAACTTTCTGGACTGAATGACATAGTGAATGTCTATCTCCTTTGTATGAGTAATGGAAAATCACTTCATATTACTGAATAAATCTATTTTTCATTCATTATTATTATGATTTTTGTCTTGGTTTGATTTGATGCTTGGTGTTAGAATTTTTCATCAGCTATCTGTGAGATTGAAGTAACCAGTATTGCAAGATAGATGTCTTTCCTATGATCTTCTCTACTAATAATACTAAAGTAATAGACCTAATGAAGAAATTTATTTACTTCTTATTTCATTGGCTTCTACTAGTGTACATTGTAATTTTGTATGTAAATTATTTATTTTGTGTTTTCATCTGTTTGATTCTGAAATTGATACTTGAGACAGCTGGTAATTTTCTCTCTGCTTATTTATGACTTGCTATTAAAAAATAAACTAGTAAATGAAGCATAAATGACTGATGGAACACAAATAATAAATTCTTTCCTTAGATTGTCTTCTTACAATTATTTTTATGGTGTCATTTACTTTTTTGTATTTGCTCATGTTTTTAATGAGTTGCTAATTTTTCAGTGCTGGGGGGACAGCGGGTGCAGTTTTAACCTGTCCTTTAGAAGTTGTTAAAACTCGCCTTCAGTCATCAAATGCTTCAACTTTCGCCCGTGCATATGTCCAGCCAGATACTTTGCCTTTGCCATGGCAGGTTCAAGTCCAAGTTTGTACTACTTGCAATGCCAATATTCCAATTACTAGCACAGTTCTTCACCATCATACTAGAAGGAAAAGTGCCAGCATCATAGTATGTCTTAAGTAAGTTTGCTTTCAAAATATATTACTGCTTTGCTTTGAAAAACTGGGGAGTTTGTTGCTTATGAAAAATATAGTGGTCTGGTTGCCATAGGGCAAAATTGGGTTATTTTGCTAGTAATTTCTAGAGGTTCACTTATCATAAAATTTTGTTGTTGCTATTGTTTAATATGACATTGTGAATACATTATAAATGGCAGCATGTTCTTGGTTTCATCCATCCTGTTCCTTGCAGGATTACACTGAAATTATATTTGTTGGATACATTTAAAACTTGTTTCTGTAAGTGTAATGACGCGATAGCAGAACCACCTCTCATTATTACATTCTCTGAAATAAATAAATTCATGAAATTTGGAGATATGTTTTCTAACTTTTGTTAAAAATATTTTTAATATAATAATTTGAATTTTATTGAAACATTATTCTTGCTCAGTTGCTCTGTGCATGCGTATGTGTGTTGATTTTAAAAAAGTATAGATATCTGCAATTTACCAATTTCTCATTTTTCTGGAATGCCCTCATATGCTATAAATGTAAGGTATTAATTCAGGAAAAAAATCTATTTTAAGCCAGTGATTAAATTAGATTAATTTTTAAAGAAGTAGGCCAGGTGAAGAAAGAGTACTAGGCTTGCAGAGTATGAAGACATTTGCTATAAAAATGTTTCATGACTTAAGATAAAAGTAAAATAAAATTTTACATCTTGAGTCTAGTATTTAAAAAATTCTATATGTTTTTTGTACATACATGCACTTAACTATGCATATAGTTTACACCACTTAATTTGCCTTGTGTAGAAATGATCTGAAACCTATGCATATAAGTTTATAACTGGATTGTATACTTTATGGGTAAATGATCCAATCCCCAAAGCTATTAGAGCAAATCTGCCATTAATTCAGCTATGTCTTAACATAAATCGTGTAAGCAGTAAGATGGATGGATGCCTTTTATTCATTAAGTATCAGACCAGTGCATCTTATCCTTTTGTTTGATTAAATTTTGAGTATCCAAAAATCTTGGAATGAATTTACTATTCTTATTGCGGGAATACAGTAATCACACAAATAAAACAGTTTTTGTGCTGTATGTGTAAGATGTGAGATTCTTGATATGAAATATGATACTTATTTTAGATGCAAGTTTTGTTTTATTGTTATAGGTACATTCTTCAAACAGAGGGTATTAGAGGCCTCTTTAAAGGAATAGGCCCTACCATTGTTGGTGTTGCACCCTCCAGGTATGTAATTAGTAATTTTAATTAATTATTGTGACATTATTACTAGCTTTTCTACTTTAATAAAATTTTAAAAACCATGTTTATTTAATAAGAAATTTAGTCCTAGCAAATGCTGCATGGTAATTTCATTGAGTGACTCACCTGAAGCTATTTTATAAATTTGGGAGAATCAAATTTTTATGGTTTTAACCAAAGAATGCAAAAAATATTTGTCCATGCTTGAGCCACATGTACACAGTCTTAGTTTAGCACCACTGAATCAAATGGCAAGTTTGCAATGATTAGGAATTTGATAAATAGATGAATAGCCTGAAGCTTTATGTTAGGAGAACTACATTAGTAGAAATAAGAACATATTTAATTAAATGTATTTATCAAAATACAAACTCTGCATGATTTTTAAAAGAGGCAGAAAGCAATTTTTGTTAATAAAATATTATTATTTGAAATAATTTTTTGTGAAATTAGTGATAGGAAAAAAATATCCAGTATATGATAGCATTTATTTTTGTCCTGCAACAACGAGAATAAGACCTTGAATTCTATAACCACCATCCAGTAAGCATACAGATGGCAAAAACACATCAAATCAAGGAAAAAAGGACAATCAACTGGGGACAAGCACGCCCTGCCTTCATCTGAGCCACGACTGGCCGGATTCGGCCATTTTTTAACGGGAAATGTGATGTTTCTTGGCGTACGTACACTTCGTTATGTGAAATAAGTTCATTCTGCGAGCCACACGGGCGTTCGCAGCGGTGTTTATTATGCGAGGTACCACTGTGTACAGTAAACTTGTGCAAGGCTAATTATATTTGTAGGGCATCAGGTCTATGTTTGACATTTGGATACTCACTTTGAGAAATGTATTCATTAAAGCAGTGAACCATTTTGGTCACTTGTAGATCATTATATCCAACATTTGTGTGTTTGCTCTCCAAGATTAGCATCCAGCGACCAGTTAGGGCCCTTCAAGAAAAAATCAACCCGATTTCTTTTCAGTATTTCTATAGTATTTCTACAATGTAAGCAAGAAATAATTTTAAAATGGTTGTTGCCTTTTTGCTTTGTATGTGCCAAGCAATTCTGTTTGTCTGCTTGCAGAAATTGTGCCAGAAATCATTGTCCAAAATTCAGTGGCTTTACTCTCAGGGGAAATAGATTTTTATGTGGACTACACCCCCTTTCACACTCCTGTACTTTCAGATTCCATTTCAATGTCACTTTCAGTAATCATGATCTAAATCTAATTCATCCTCCTCTGAATCATTTAACACAAGTTCAGCAACTTGTTCCACTGTTAGCCTTTTAGTACTGCCTTTTTCAGCACACTTTTTTATCATGAAAAGGATTTAAAAATTACAAAATGAATTAAATTTATGGGTGTGCCATTAAATAACTTACCATAAGACATGTAAGGTATATAAACTTAAATATGGGTATGTGTGGGGGAATGAATTGTTTACACTCGGACTGAAAAATCAGGATCTTGGGTTCAAAGGGTTTACCATTATAACATTTCTGTTCATATTATTGGTTTAGATTGTTGGGTTTGTTTATTTTGGAATTGACATTAGTAGCTCAAAAAAATAATTTAGTCATTATTATTGTTTCTAGAGTGACAGCTTAAACAAGAAAAATCTTTATTAAATTAATGCACTAAGAGTTCAGTTTAAAGTTCAGTTTCAGCTTTAAAATTAAGTTCTTATTCTAACATTGAGGCAGTGAAATGAAATTCCAGCTGTGATTATATGGATGTTGGAAATAAATTGAAAAAACAAAATAATACAAACATTCAGTAATATACTACTAATAAAACAAATTAAAAATCACATATAATATGCCTGGTTTATATAAAATTTTCTGAAATTTTTTTTTAATTAGAATTTATAATTAGTTATTCTCTTGCAACTGTCACCTGGACAATACTTTTAAAGTAAATAATATAATTATTACTATTTGTTATGACTACTCTCTATAAACACTTTTAATAAACTATAGAATTAAATAAGATTGCTTTGGTTCTCCAGTAAATAATATATTACAGTTTTTCCTTTTTTAATGAAGTGAGTGTGGTTGACAACAGCTTTGGTTTGAATTTACAATATGCCACTTTCATACATTTGCTGTAATCACAATTCATATATTTCATTTGAGAAACACAGCTTTATGTTTATATAACTGACTTTCTGTAAATCATTCACATTTAAAAGTATTTTATTTTGATTCTAAGGCATTTATTATTACAATGTTAATTTATGTTGGAATAGTTGGATAAGAATGGATTTGTTAATTTTTATCACATTGTGAATACCACACGTTTTTTAATAGGTACCACACAATTTTGTATTATGTACATTTAAATAAGTAACTTTCTACTGTTTAAAGAATATAAAAGTTTGCTTTGCTTATTTGGCTTAATACTAATAGAATCACTCGTTGCCAAATCTTCTGGTTTCTATATTTCTGCACTGTTTGTTGCACTCTTGTTTAGTTTCATATTTCCTCTCACACCACACTCATATAGCACAATTGGTCTAAAGTTTGTGCACTGATACTAAAATTATCAATGATAAAAATAGATATGTTTATATATTTTACCCACTAGGTACTTTTCTTTATTAAACAGACTTTTATATAAAGAATTTTTGCCTTCACAATTTATTATTGATTTAGATTCTGTTTATTTTGTATAAACTAATTACTATGTGCAGTCTATTTTGACTTCGTAATCTTCTTAATAATTTCACATTATTTATTATTAACTAATATTTTTGATTTAAGAATTTTTGATATATTTGCAGTACTTAAAATATTTTTTATATAATATTAATTGATTGTTCTATATAATTAAATTTATCTAATTGTAGAGAACTGGCAGCAACAAAAAATTACTTATATATTCAACAAGTACACTGTTTCTATATCTGATTAAGAACTGACCATTTATTTGTGCATTAAAACAAGGTATATGACCACATTCTCTCCCTTTTTCCTTTCTCTCTTCCACCCTTTAACCTATATATGACTAACTTGTAAGTCAGAAAGTTATTTATATGAGACTTTAGTCTTTTCAATTGTATTAAAAGCTATACTGACAAGTCTTGCTTTTTGTCCATCAAAAGATAGTATTATAGGTAATCTACTTATATATACATGTAACATTCTTCTTGTGGGGTATTGCTACTTAGGAAATATTCTGAAACTATTTCCCAAGAATTCTTTTTAATTTTCTGAGAAATTTGTATATTTTCTCCATAAACTGCTGTGTTTGTGGTCTCTTCCCATGAGCATATTTTTGTATTTGTGCAATAGTTTCAATACACATATATCAAGGGTGGATATTTGCTGTGTGAATATAACCTCTGAGCCTCTCTGGCATTTGTATTTGAAATAGAATTATAAATTTATTTCCACATACAGTTTGATTGAGTGATGTCATAAATGTTAATGAATAGCTGACAGCACACCTGCAGCAGATCACATGACTTTGCTGAACTCTAGAAAGGAAATGGTAGCCACATCATACTCTGAACTTGAAAAATAAGTTTATGTTCTGTGTATATCAATTAAAAACTTAATTGGCAACATCTACAGTATACTGTTGGTTAACACTAATGTATGATAGTGAACAGAGGCCTTTAATTTTAGTCAAAGATACCAAGAGTAAAACAATATTGTTTGTATCAATATGATAGCCTTCCAATTTAAAAAACAAACAAACAAACATGGCTAGCACTTCTTTAATAAGAATTATGGCTTAATTTAAATTTAAGAAACCTTGTTTGTAGAGAATATGGCCAACATTTTTGTATTGTGTGTTTTGCTGAAGATCCCAACTACAGGACTTTTTAGTCATTTCAGTTTTAAGACAGTTTTAATCC
The DNA here is from genome assembly GCA_028829895.1 of Sinotaia quadrata. Taxonomy (NCBI): domain Eukaryota; kingdom Metazoa; phylum Mollusca; class Gastropoda; order Architaenioglossa; family Viviparidae; genus Sinotaia; species Sinotaia quadrata. Next base: position 59,085,567 of record CM054179.1, read on the forward strand.
CTTCTTGCAGACTGTCAGGTATTTTAGTAAAAATTACCAGGCATAGGGTTGGTGAGGCTTGGGTTCTAGCATCCATATTTTTTATTCTTTTCCCCCATTACTATCAGTCTGTTTTTGTCAGGTGGTAATTTTTATTGCAGACTTTTCAATTCTTACTGACATTATTGTGTACTACTGTTTTATTGTGTTCCACTTTAAAAAAAAATGTAATACTGTTTTATCATGCAATATTGTTGTATTGTGAACTACTGTTTGCTTTTTAAAAATGTTTCACTTCTGCACCAGCTAAAACTTCACAGGACTTATTATTTAAATATATAGACATGGGTCAAATTCAGATCAGGCATCATATAATTTTTTAAATTAAAAATTATTTATTGCTGTACAAAAAATTCTGCTTGCCATGTTGAAAAAAATAAAGTTGTTAGACAATGTTTATGTAGGGTCAAGCACTTTAGACCCAGAGTTTTTCAATTGTTATAACTTTATTAAAAGTGTTAGTGGCTAATTTTGACACATTTAGTGGAAATAACTGAAGATATAACAGTTACCTGTTTAATTGTTCTATTTGTGATGTTTTCCATTAACTGATTTCTCATATTTTGTCAGTTACCTGAACTTTCACTTAAATCTTTTCCTTTATTTTTCCTTAAAGTTTGTTGATGTACACTTTGTCCTTCAGGTGCACTCACAGATAGATTGGTTGACTTGACTGACCATGCCACTAATTGAATTAAAGAATGGTACAATCACCAAATATCTTACTTCCAATTTCATATTTACTCATTCTGTATAGATAGCTACTTCAACTTATTTCAACCATATTTCTTGTTGATTCTAAAGTTGAAATGCTATTCTAAGCTTTTGTGATAGCAGCAATGCTAAGCTTGCAGTGTTCAGCGTTTATGATAGCCTCACTGCCAATATTAATCTTAGAGAAGTTCAATACATAAATTCCAGATGATGCAATCCTTACTAAGCCATGATTTTTGGGCTATGTACCATAATTTGATAACTCTTTTGTGGATTGTTGTTGAATGAGTTCTGAAAAAAAAATGAGAAAGATGTACGTTGTCTTCATCATTTATCTTACAGTTTATGAGTTAAATTTGGGTTTTGTGCACTTGACCAGTAAATTATTTGCAGAAATGAAGATGCAATGCCATTTGATGATCATTTAGCTCCTGTGTTGTCTTTTTAGTACTTGTTGTTTTCAGGAGTACAGAACTGATTTCTCACCATTGTCTTACCTTCAGTCTGATTAGACATTAACTTATCTTCAAAATGATTGGATTGTATTTTGCCAAACTTATCCTGAAGATTTTAACTGTGTTTCTATGATATATTTAACAGAACTCTCAACTTTTTGAAAGTTCCACTTGTCTATGATTACACATTAGTATATTCAGTGTAGCAGTGGATGAAAATAAATGCCTTTAGGTACTACATTGTAAATACAAAGCTGTTGTTACTAAATACCTTCGGTTGATAAATACACAGCTATGGTTACTAAATGTTTTCAATTGCTAACTACTAAGCTGTGCTTATTTAATTCCTTCAGTTACTAAATACAAAACTGTGGTTTGTGAAGTATACTATCACTATCAGCCACAGAAGCAGTTTGTAAGAAAAAATCTGTCAGTTTGCTGTTCTCTAACATGCACAAGAAAAATATACTGTTACATCATTCATAACTGTTCAAGGTATTAGTGTCTTTATCATATTATTATATAAAACATTGTTTTCATCCACAGGGCAATCTATTTTGGAATATATGCAAAATGCAAACGCAGTCTCAACGAAAAAATAACTCCAGACACACCTCTTGTTCATTTGTGTTCAGCAGTTGCTGCAGGTGATGCTATGTTTTATTATTTTCACTTCTGTTGGTGTAACAATTGCTGCTGTGATACTGTTTTATTATTTTCACTTCTTTTGACATGACAAATGCTGCAGATGATACTGTGTTTTGTTGTTGTTTTCACCTATATTGGTGTAAAAGGTTCAGTATAATATTTTACTTGTCCAGTACTAGATTAATAGTAAATTTATTTTCTTCAAAAATTACATTGACATTGGGAAGTATTTCTGAATTTCTTAGTTAAAGGGAAAATAGTGAAATACTAATAAACAATAATAGTAAATACAGAAGTCATAGTTTGGAGAGAACTTTTGTTATAAATCTGTTCTTAAGTTTGACGTTTCCTAATAAGTAATATGTTTAGTGCATAACCCATTCACGGTTGGAATATATCTCCATGAACCTATTTTAAGCCATGGTCAATTATATGTGGCCTTATCAAGGATTTGACGGTCTTACAATGTAATCTTACAGTTATTATGGATCTAAACAGAGAAAACTGGTGAATAGTAATGATTGAACATTCACTGAATGTGATTTACAAAGAAATATTTTCCATGTAAGTACATGAGAAATGTGAATGGGATTGAATGAAATCCAACAAAGAATTAAAAAATTAAAATAAAAACACATCGCAATTGATGTCATTGAAGGTTTCTTCTTCTTTTTTCCATTAACTTCTTTGCCCCACAGGAATTGTGTGAAAGCTTTTCATCTTTATGATGTTTTCGGTTTTTGTAGGATTCCTGTAGGACCTTCCTCCTTTCACTTGTATTCCAGGAGGGTGGTCTTCTTCTGCATAGCTGTGTTTGAATGTTGTTTTCTCTTCGTCTGCACATTGTCGTGATTGTTGTGGATCAAATTTTTTAATTTTTATTTAAAAAAAAAAAAATTAGTAGAATGTGTCATGTCCTTTGTCCTCTTTGCAGGGCCACTCCAGTGATGTCCATGGGTTTTTCCGGTACCGCTGGGGGGAAAAAATTTGGTTTCTTTCTAGTTGTCTATTTTATATCCAGGAATAGTATCACACTTACACATGTATAATGTATTTATAGATTGATTATTTTGGCACTCATGATATTTTATAGCTTTCAGCACTGATAATCATGTTGACTTATCTGCACTGTTTCTGTTTCCATTTTATCATTTATTCCTATTTATGATCATGATATTTTATAGCTTTCAGCACTGATAATCATGTTGACTTATCTGCACTGTTTCTGTTTCCATTTTATCATTTATTCCTATTTATGATCATGATGTATAAAACAAATTGAGATGTATGTAATACCAATATATTTTGTAATGATTTTGTTTATTTATTTGTTTCTGTTGTCTGCATGTTTTATTGTCTTGTACTTTATTTGCATATTATATATATATATTCTGTATCAAGTTTATAGTTCTTATGCATTGAATGTTTCTGTTTTCATTGTAATATTTCTATTTCCATTTTATCTATCTATATAGAGAGAGGGGTGTAATTAATGTGGTTTTCTTTCTTTCAGGTCTGTCAGCAGCTACTTGTACCAATCCAATTTGGCTAGTCAAAACACGTCTGCAACTAGACCAAAAGTCAGTAAAATTTACTAAGAATTTTAATCTTGATATAGTCTTTTTCTCCCCTTCCTTTATTTAAGAGGGACAAGAAGAAAGCAATTTAAAGTTTACTTGTTAAAATTAGTGTATATGTCAGTATGAGAATAATTGTTATCACTATATCAGAAACTTATCTTGATCACATTTAATTGCTTATTGATTATGACTAGATTTTTTTCAAGAAAAAATATCTGACTAATGATATGAATAATCAGTTGGTTTTGTTTTTATTTAGAGAACAATTTGTGAGTTTTCACTTTGAAAATGATAACAAAGCAATTTAGTGGAATGATTTTGTTACCATTGTGTATATTTGAATGCCTGGAATTTTGTTTAATATAACAAATATAAATTATATCATATAAATATAAATTATAAAGTATAAATTAATTAGATTTTTTTAATAATGTCTGGATTTGGATATAATTTTTAGTCATTGTAATTAGGATAGCTTCATTTGAATTAATGATAGCTAGCAGTATAAACATCATGATTTCTAAGCATTACTAAAGAAATTAATGCAAAATGAAAATTCAAATACATTATGCTTTACAACTGAGGTCAGTAGAATTGTTACTAACAGTGGCAAAAGGCCATCAACAATTTAAAACCTATTCGTATGGTGGTTTTAAAGGAAAAAAATTTGAAACTGTTATAATATGAAAAACAACGTATTAATGAAGATTTGTAACATAAAAATTAAAATTTGTAATTTTTAGAAAATCAGGAACTGGATTCTTTGTGGGGAGAGGTAATGTAGAAAAATATAAAATGATGTATTTGACATAAATTAACCTGTTAAGTGCTCCCAGGATGAAAACATCCCAACATGTACGAGTGTCAAAGGGATGTATTCCATCTCAATACTACGGTCACTCAGTCTCGGTGATCCTAGTCACTAAAAATAACCAATCAGAGTAAAGGAAACGTACTTCATTTCATCTGCCAATTTGTTATACATTTTTTAATTGGATGCTGTAAATAGAAGCTCAGGTGATCCATTGGGAGCCTATTACCATACAACTCCCCCACAAGAAGTCGGCAGCCATTTTTTGTGGGATTTCATGCATGTTATTCATGGCAACTTTCGAGGCTGATTTTTCTAATGGCAAGTTCAAAAATGTGTTTGGCTTCAGCAGACAATTCTGTAATAAATTTTACCTTTGGATATTGAATACTGAATCATGAAGTGATAGAAAAAACGTCTTTCTGATACCAGGAGCAGACTGGTCTAACCACATGGCATGGATTTTGTAGTGTGGGTGTCAATGGAAAAGTAAGTGAAAGTTTTCAAACCTTTTCAGTTTTTAGGGTTTATTCTTTTGATGGGAATAATTAATAAAAGTTGTATTCATCATAATTTAAAAAAAATGTAACTTCCTGCTTATTCTTTCTTTCGTAAAGACTTGTCAGGATTCAGATTCTGTTTGTTTACACTTTTCAAGTAACAATCTCGCAACCGTAAATAAATTAAAAATAATAAAATAATACTTTTAAAATTCCTTAGTATGTTTTTAGGGCTTATTCTTTTGATGGGAATAGATAAGAAACCTTGCACTCATCATAATTTTTTAAAATTTGAACGTCTTTCTCATTGTTTCTTCATAAAGCCATGTCATAGCATATTTCATTTGTTTATATTTTTTGAATAAAATCTGGTGACTTGTAAATAAATTTAAAATAATACTTTTAAATTTCTTTAGTATGTCCTTAGGTGTTAATGCTTTAGAGTTCACATTTTAACATCATTAAGACAGTTGCTTGATGTTGATTAAATATTGTACACCTTTTTATAAAAGAAGTTTCTTGACCATTTACTTTATTTAATATTTTATGGGGAATGCATTTATATCAGTTCAATCCTGGTAGAATATATGTCTTCTGTTTTCAGAACTGATGGGCGACTTACATGTCGAGAATGCATTCGCAGGATCTACCAGCAAGGTGGTTTACTGGGCTTCTACAAAGGTCTTACTGCTTCATATTATGGAGTCAGCGAGACTGTTCTGCACTTAGTAGTTTATGAAGCTATCAAAGCTCGCTTGTTGCAGAATAGCAGTTTCAATCAAAATGGCTGTGTTGAAGTTATGGAAACCTCAGACTTTTTTAAGTGTATGCTGGCTGGAGCTATGTCAAAAACTTTTGCTACTTCATTGGCTTACCCTCATGGTAGGTTTTTGTTATGTATTCATCATTGGCCTACCCTCATAACGAGTTTTAGTTATGTATTCATCATTGGCCTACCCTCATAACGAGTTTTAGTTATGTATTCATCATTGGCCTACCCTCATAATGAGTTTTAGTTATGTATTCATCATTGGCCTACCCTCATAACGAGTTTTAGTAATGTATTCATCATTGGCCTACCCTCATAACGAGTTTTAGTTATGTATTTATCATTGTCTTATCTTCATGATGGGTTTTAGTAGGCAGTCCCACTCATTTTTTTCTAGTTGATATTGTACAGCTCTTTTATGTTTAAAGTGTGTGTTCTGATGAGATAAGTCTGTGTACAAAAAAATTATGATGATAGCTGTAATACTTTTTGAGATATTAATTTAGTGTTGCTTTTTATGGTCAACTTTTTGGGGATATAATGAATGTGTGTGATTTTCCAAGTTCATTACAAGTAAAATATAAACCACACTGAAAACAGTCTAACAATTTTAATAAACATAGTCACATACAACAAGAAAAATCAGATATAATGCAAAATTTACTTTTCAGTTTATTATAAATTGCAGAGGAAACAGGCTTTTGTTTCATAAAATTGCTCACAAAATGAAACAAAGAGGAACATTCATGTCATCATAAAATATGCTGCTGAAGAACAAAATACATCTAAAATGCATATTATTAAATCATTTTCCGTGTAGTTAACGCCTGTTTATTCCTAAAGGCATTGCAAAGAAAATTATTGGAGGCTTTAAGTGACCATTTCAGCAAATTGTAACCAAAAAAAAAGCATTAACGAAGTTTAATACAGAAAATGTAAACAAGCAAACTGTCATATCTCTGAAACTATACATCATACAGATTTGTTTCACATTTCAAAATGATCAGCAAATTATACTCGGTATAAATATATAAAGATAATTTTACTCTTGTAAATTTACATTTTTCATTTATTGTACAATTTTTTATTTAAAAAGTTTGAAAATGGATACAGGGTCACATCTCGGAAACTATATACAGTTAGGGTTCACCTATAAAAATGATCAGCAAGAAGTTATCCATTTTTCTCAACACAGATATCTATAACTTTTTATTTGTTTTAGTATTTTTACAATAGAAACTTTCATATTTAAAAAAATCTTTAAAACTGTATGCATAATTAATAGATATAAAAATGTGTTTGGCACATAGGTATAAAAATGTGTTTGGCACGTACTTAAAAAATCTTTAAAACTATATGCATAATTCATAGGTATAAAAATGTGTTTGGCACATACTGCTATTAATTATAACAAAATAATAAGTAATATCTTTATATTTCGAAAGTTTTTTGACAAGTATTAAAGCATGGAAAATATGTATGAAAACTTTATTGCTAAAACTCTATCCATGTGTATATGAATTAAATACACAGTGACAGGGCATTTAATATAATGATAATGTACCCTATAATAAAAGATTCAGTTCTTTCATATTTATTTCCATCATGAATATGCACAATACAGGTTCTGTGATGCCAACACCAACTAGTTAATGTTTATGATTATTATTAATTAATCATCCAGAAAAAATTACAGTGATGAGAATCTTAATTTATGTTATTAATAATTCTCCAGAAGACACCACTCTTCTCCCTTCGGAGATATGCGGGCGCTGTAAACATTTTCTCTCCTCCACAACATTAAAGACAAACATTTACCATTACACAGTACTTCGTAGGTGGAAAACTTTTTACTAAAGGAAAAGACAAATCCATCTTTAATCTATATTTAGCGAGCCCCCATCCATCTATTGTCTTTCAAACATATAGCTATCGATATGTGTAAGAAAGTCATTAAATATAACAATAAAAAATCAATTTCACTAGAAACAATGTCAAGTGTTTAGCATGCTTTATATGAGCATCTTAGTTTAAAAGTTTGTAGAAATAATAGTGATACTCACCTAATACATCTCCGCGTAAAGCACAAGTATAACATATCAGTAGGAAAATGTACAAAATATTTCTAAGTCCAGTCCCTCTCAATCAGTCAGTTAACTCACCATTAAGCTAATGGCTGCCTTTTCATGGCTGGACTTCTTGCCACTCCAAATTCATATGATTAGACAATAGAATTATCTACAGCAGGTAAGCTTTTGATCTCAGCCCATTGATTGGTCAAATTCCCATAAATCTTAACTTTTGGATAATAAGAACAACTCATCCAGCTGGAATTAGTTTGGATTGCATAAGTAATTTTCTAGCATATTCTCAACTCGAGTGTTTACTCCAACTCAGACACATACAAAAATACCATAATAAGGAGTGCCCAAGGTTGGGTTACTTCGACAATTTAACAATTAATTATAGGGATAGGCAAATTTACTCCGGTTTAAATATTTATTAATCGTAGTACATGTTTTTATAAATAGAAAATTCTTCCTGCAAAAGCTCTAGAATCAACAGCCATCCCGGTTTTTCTGTTGATTGTCTCCATTGTTAAACTTCATTTAAAAACAAATTTGGCATCCACACCAACATAGTCCATGCTACCATCCCACGTAAAAATATTCTTGACTGTTCCATAAATATAATCTTGGCAGTGCTGGCACTGTGAACTTTTAATACCTCACCAATGAAAAATCCAGAGTCGTAATATACAGCAACACGTTCACCTTGGCTTGTAAATCCACCTTGTTTCAGTCTCTTTGGTAGTGGGCTGCTTGGGACATTATTGAGATCAGTTGTTCTAATCACCTCCATTGCATTTATCAACAGCTCAAAATGCACTTTTAGACTGGCACACATTTTGCTTTATGTGCAAATTATCAACACAGGTTTTGACATCTTTTTATTTTTAAATACTTTTAGCGCCCATAATCAACCTGCGTTTTTTTTTTTTTATCTGGCACTGGAATATATTTTTCTTAGCACTGATGGTATGACATGCTTGAAGTAAGTTAGTAATGATAGCTTTATGTAGATAAGGTCCTCCAACCTTTGGTATTTTGTTGATATCAAGCTAGTCTTAACTAATTGAGATACCTTTTCTTCTCTTAAAAATTCAAATATACAAGAAATGTTCTGTTTGCTAGAAATAAAACATCCAGAAAATTGAGTAGAGAACTGCACACTTTAATTAACCTACTGCTATTAGTAATTAAATAATGTGAAGACAAAACAGTATGCTGTTCATCAGCCAGTTTTCATTTTTTTAAAGAATTGTTAAGTTTGCTCAAATTTCAAAATATTAAATCGAATAACTCTACAACTTAATGAATATGCTCTCTTTTATAATTAAATGATATAATATAAAAATCCTCATGTTAACTTGTTCTTCGTTTATGTACCACCAAAGAAAGGATTGTGAAACCAAAAATAAAGGCGGAAGCTAACTATAAATTAAAAAAATTAAGAGATAAACATTATGTTAAATTCAAAACAAAACATCATGCATTAAATGATGGTATAACTGTAAATCCACTGCTTGAAACAAACATTTCAAAGACCCTTCGTGTTTTGGTTGTTTACTATTATCTTATCTTGTTTAAAATTATCATTGCTTTATAACTATTTTTCTAAATAATAAATTTACCATCATGACTAAAATTAATTCATTAAACAAAATAAAATATATATATACAGACACAATCTGCTATTTTCACATTTGTATTGAAAAAAAATAGCAATCAAAACTTTGCAATAGACTGACAGAATGACTAGCCTATTTTCAAACTACAGAAATGGTATTGATGAGGGCAAAATTAATCATTCTGCTTTTAAAAAATAGAGATGTTTACAGAAAAATAATCACAGAGTAAAGTAATCATTAATAATTGCTTACAAAAAGATTTTACCAATAAGAGGTTTCAACTGTTCAAAAATCACAGAAATAGCAGCAGTAGGGTCAGTGCAATGTGCTTCAGACATGGAAGTCATGACTAACATAGGATGTGTACCAGGGGGTTTTCAGGGATCACTAATAGTGGATTATGGCATATCAATAGAAAGATTTTGAAATTCCGCAAACAATGAAATGTTTTGACAAATTTGTGATAAATGTTTCATCCGAGAAATACATAACTTTTTGCTTTGAAAAATTATTTGGTTATTTGCAACAACAAAGATTGGAAAAAAATATGAGTCTAGAAAATTATCTGTCATCTATTTAATGGACCAATCAGATTTTGGGTTACAAAAGCTTCGAAGCCCCCTTTTTTCTTAAAACATGGTACCCCAAATTGTGAATTTTACATTTTTGGCTAGGTTGCTATGTTTGACCCTAAGGTACTTTCGTCAAAGTTCATGGATACTATAATAAAATTCAGGAAAAAAAAACAATACAGTTCGAAAGACAAAACTTCAATCTTTATTTTCATATAAAAATAGTTAGTTGAGGTTTAATTTGAAGAGAATCTCTGCTAAATTTGCACATTTGTGAGTTTTTGTCTGTAAAGTGGTGGCATTGGAACTACCTAGTTTTAGTTATTTTTTGTTTAATTCCTTTTCATATGATGTGACTGGTTCTTCTCATATAACCTTTTATTTCTCTAATTATTGTATTTCACTAATTTTTTGCCAGTATAAATTCTTCTAAGTAATCATATAATTTAAACTGCGAATAATTTTCATCATTTCATTGGCAGATTTTTTTAGTGTATATATATGTCAGTAAGCAAAATAAGTTGAACTAGTAAAAGAATTTTCTCTTTGACTGGTTGTTTGAAGTTGAAGTTGGAAAGTCCTGAAAGGTGCACTTATTTTCTGACATCAATCCTGAAAAGTGCACTTATTTTCTGAAATCAGTCCTGAAAGGTACACTTATTTTCTGAAATCAGTCCTGAAAGGTACAATTATTTTCTGAAATCATGTCAGTTTATAAAATCACTGATACACTGCTACAACTAAAACTGTTGCTAATAAAGCAGATGACTAGATCAGCCTTTCTCCACCAGGAAGAACCCTTGAAATAATTTTCAGGTCTCTGGACCTCCTGCATTAAAATTAATATATCTACATATCATGGTACATTAGATTGTTCAGTAAAAGTTGTAGATATAATAATCCAGTAATAATTATCAATGCTCTTTACAGAAGAGAAAGATATTTTTCTGCTTATTTTGACCAATTATTAGCTTACTCTTTTTGTTTAGTTCCCCCTCCCCACCACATGATTTATTTTCAGCAAAATCAGTCCAGTTCGGAAGCTGCCATCATCCCAATCAAAGGAGAAAGGATTTATAATTTGGATTGATAGGTTGCTTGCTGTAATTGGCATTTCTATTGCCATGGAGACTGAAGTCACAACCATATTTGCTCATTGATAATTGAATTTTTTGGGTGCTGTATTTTTTTAGACTTTGGGCCATTTTGGAATTAATATAAATTGAAAACCTTAGAATTGTGTCCACTTCAAATTAATTCACTTCCAATCCATCCAACTTTAGCCATTTTTTCCATTTTCTTTGACAGGTATTTTCTCCATTCTAAAAACTTTCAGATATTTTTTCTTTTCTGTTACTTTGACAGACATACATACAGTCACATAAATTTAGAGGTTCTAATTAATCAAACTTTGTATTTTCCTTCTGTCCAAGATTTTTTGATTTGTGCAATTTTTTTCATGTTCAAAGAAAAAATGAAATATCATTTATTGGTTTTATATTAAATATAATCTTCTATTTTTCTTTCACAATTTGAAGTATTATGTTTAAATCTTACAGGATGAAGAGACTTCCATGATAACCATATTGATTTTTCAGTAGAAACTCAAAGTTGATAAATTACTTGTTAACTAAGTACCTGATAAATACCTGATGTCTCAACATTTTTTTTATCCCATTAAAGAAAATTAATACAATATATATCATATATTAAAATTACAATTTAGGATTTGAAGTAAAATAAATTATAATATTTAATTTTAATCTATTTAAATTTATCTAATTCTTTTTGTTTTTTAAAATCTTTTTGCACAGAAGTGGCACGCACCAGACTTCGTGAAGAAGGAACCAAATATCAGTCATTCTTTCAAACATTGGGCCTTGTGGTACAAGAAGAGGGATTTCGTGGTCTGTATCGTGGTTTGACCACTCAACTTGTTCGACAGATTCCCAATACAGCGATTATTATGGCAACATATGAAACTGTTGCCTATTTTCTTACAAAGTGTTTTGAAGAGGAGATATAGTCATGATTTTTTTGTGAATACCTGTCTGGCACTGTGTTCTTGTGCCAATTCTTGAGAGATGTACTTCATGAACTACGGGATACTTGTGAGAAATGTACTTTACAAACTATAGAATACGTGTGAGATGTACTATGAAAACAATTAAAATGCATGTGAGAGACAAACCCTATGATCTGTGGATATGCTTGTGTGATAATTATTTTATGAAGTATGGGATGTTTTGTAATAGGTAGATTATGACATGCGTATGTGAGAAAGTTACTGCTTGAAGTATTGGATGTCTGTGAGCGAGTTGTACAAGTTAAATTATGGAAGTTCACGTGTGAGAGAGTTGTACAAGGTAGATTATGGAAGTTCATGTGTGAGAAATTTACTTTGTGAAGTATCTGATATCTGTGAGAGAGACGTATTATGTGGATTATGGAAGTTCATGTGTGAGAAGATTACTTTGTGAAGTATAAAATGCTGGTGTGAGAGACTTGCTTACTGAACTATATGGCAGTGCATAATAATGTGAGACAATTTTTGTGGTTTAAGGAGCTGAATATTGGAGAATTACTCTTAGACTGTGAATGCATATTTAAGAGAATTACTCTGTGGACTATGGAATTCATGTCAAGAGAGTTGCTCCAAGGACTAAGAATTGCATGTGTGAAAATTAATACATGAACTGTGAGAAAATTACTAATGGATTGTGGAATGCTTGAGAAAATTACTACATTGGCTATGGAATGCACATGTGTGATACTATTGTGTAAAGATTATCTTTTATCAGTTAATTACAAGAGCATAGGAAATGTATTAGTTATTTTTTGTAAAAGAATGATTGGTCTCTGGTTATGAATGTATATGTTTGTTTATATATATTTATATGCTGTAGATGTTTGAATATTAAGGAGACTATTAGCTTTTGTGCTTATTTCTAATGAAAATTGGTTAACTCTTTACTGGGCAGGCGCTTATCTCTGTGTAGGCAAGAATTTTCAGGATTTCAGTGAGATTTAGGGTTATGTTAGTAAAAACATCATATCTTAGGTATTAGTGCATATATTTCAATAAAATAAAATGCAAAATGAAAGCAGCTTTATTAATATCCTTAATTGAAGTATACTTTCAGGTGTTAAATTTGAATCCATGCATGAAAATATATATTTACACAAAAAAAATTATTCTCCAGTTATTGTCAGCTACAAACACTATGACACACATGTTGTAAATTTACAAATTGAAAAGTAGATTATAAAGGGGATAGACTGATCATTTATTTTGTGAGTATTGAATGCTGTACAATGTTACAATCAAGAAATTTAAGAGAATGTTGTGATGTCAGTTTATGAAGTGTTTATTTCTACATAATTTGGTTTGATGCATTTTCAAGGGGCATTAAATGTACAGTTGTTATACAGTATGCTTACTTTATTTTTTTAATAATTTTTATATTTTTGAGTAAGTGTTTAGGAGATACCTGAAGTATGCATTGGTGGCTGTCAGGTGTCTTAGACAAACTGCTTAGTGAATGGCAGACATCTAATACATTTTAAGTTTGCTATTTCTTAAAAACTGTTTTCTAGGCCACTTTATTATTTGTTGTATTAAACAGAACACATCATACAATGTGAAGAACCTAGCAAGTACTCAGGCCTCACTTTGAATGTACTCAAACAGAATCCTGAAAAAATAAATCATCTCATTACATTAACTTGCTATTAATGAAAGTGATTCTGCAGACATAATGCTTATATGCTCTCAGAAAATGTTTCTAGTAAAGTAGGTGTATTCTTGCATTCCTGGACTTATGGAGTGAATCCTAGTTGAGAATTGTAGAATTACTATTACAATCTGTAAAGATGTAGCTGGGTGAGCTTACAGAAGTGTTATTATTTCATAACTTGAGCTATTTTGCTCACAGCACTTGACATGATGTTCTATGTGAATGTACAGAAGTGCTTATTAGTTTACAAGTAACTAGAGCTATTCTATTCACAGCACTTGACATGATGTTCTATAGTGAATGGTGCTACCTATGTGAATATACAGAAGTGCTTATTAGTTTACAAGTAACTAGAGCTATTCTACTCAGCTTTTAACATGGTGGTGTTCTATGGTGAATGGTGGTGCCTGTCTGAGCTTACAAAAAATGCTTATTATTTCACAAGCAACTTTACCTATTCTGTTCACAGCACTTGACATGGTGATTTTTTTTTTTAACAAAGAATAGAATGGTGCTACTTGTATGAAATTAAAGAAGTGCTTATTAGTTCACAAGCAACTTGTGCTATTCTACTCATAGCATTTAACATGGTGATATTATTATGGACAGTGAGTGTTGCTAGCACAGTAGTAGTGTGAGCTTACAGAAGTGTTATTACTTCACAACTTGAGCTATTCTACTCATAGCACTTGACATGGTGATGTTATCTATGGAGAGTGAGCGTTGCCAGCACAGTAGTAGTGTGAGCTTACAGAAGTGTTATTACTTCACAACTTGAGCTATTCTACTCATAGCATTTAACATGGTGATATTATTATGGACAGTGAGTGTTGCTAGCACAGTAGTAGTGTGAGCTTACAGAAGTGTTATTACTTCACAACTTGAGCTATTCTACTCATAGCACTTGACATGGTGATGTTATCTATGGACAGTGAGCGTTGCTAGCACAGTAGTAGTGTGAGCTTACAGAGGTGTTATTACTTCACAACTTGAGCTATTCTACTCATAGCACTTGACATGGTGATGTTATCTATGGACAGTGAGCGTTGCTAGCACAGTAGTAGTATGAGCTTACAGAAGTGCTTAAAAGTCAATAACAATGTATGGAGAACAATGTTAACAGTTTTATTCAAATTTCTACAACAGTGAATAAACTTATTTGAGTCAGTTTTCAGCAAGGAATTGTTGTATTGTTTGAAGCTCCTATTGCATAATTTTCTATTGTTTTAGTTCATCATGCTAAAAAAATATTTCAGCAGTTCAGCATGTTTATATTTTCCATTATTTTAATAAAACAAGCAATTTACAAAAGAAATATATATGTATATTATTGACATTATAGTTTGTACCAGAAATAAATAATGACCCATAGTTCATCTGTTCCTTGATAACACATGCACTAAGCTATACTATATATGTGTATAATGGAAGTAACTTTTGACCCAATTTTTATTTAAAAATCCAAACTTCGGGAAATATTAATGCCAATCACAAATGTCCTCTGTTCTATTGCTGCAATAAATTCGATAAATTACAAATAATTAATTGAGAGTGGATATAATTCAGAGTAATGTTTTTGGTTAATAATGTTTATTCTTAAAACTTGATAATTTATGGTATAACCAATTGTGCCTGTCAGTGTATTAAATATGTGAATGAATTTGATAGAATCCAAAACTCCATATTTGGTATTCCATTGAATGCTATGCAGGAATGTCTGGCATTCTAGGCTTGGTAGAATTTTATTCATTTATAAAATTATTTCTTCTTTCAAAGAGCAGTAACTGAACATAGATCTTATAACTAAGGCATACAATATATTGTCTTCCAAGCATTTTGACAGGATCAGTCATGTTCTACATTTATTGTTTTACGTTTAATAATATTCTTTCATGTGTATGTAGATATATGTGCACATCACTTCACTGTAGTATATGCTGTAACATAGAGATCTGACCTGCTGACCCAGTTTTGAGTTGATTAATCAAAGTTAGTAAATGGGCTTTATTTAGCTTGTGGTGTAGCTTTGTCAGCATTTAGTTTAGAATGTAAAACCACATTGTTCAAGTTTTTAAAAGACAATTAAAATAAGAAGCTATATTTCCAATCATTTTCTTACCTTAAAATGATTTATTTCAGTTGTTGTTAACTTTTCAGTAGTTTAAGTCATGACTGCCCTTCACCTCAACATAGAGTGTTGAACTTTTCTGAACATTTGACTTAGCTTTGCTTAAGACCTAATTTATAATAAGAAAATTAAGAGCACTCTAGACAACATAAAAAATGCAATCTTTTGCCACATAATTTGGCTTTTCAGCAATCCTTCATCATCCATGGTGGGCAAAACGAAATTCAGATTTACTTTCAGTATGAATGTTTAGAGACACAATTTAAAAATTGTTTCTGTCAGCTTCCACCACATTTCTTTTTTTTTGCACCACTTAGTATCAAAGTATCATTTTTTTAGTGCACAATTTAACATACAAGTCTAACATCTCTTCTGTTCACATAATCTTTATTTACAAATCTAACATCTGTTTAGTTAAAATGATGCAAAAACAAGCAATATTGTGTAAAATCCTATTTATCATTTTGAAATAATAAGGCCATATTAAAAAAAAAATTGTTAACCATATCACAACTTCATTGTATTTTGACAGAGATTGCATTAAAATATTTAAATTTTCATTTATACTATAAAGAGCAATAAAGTACATGTAATGTGCGGTGGGAAGTAATTTTTTTCTGATTTGAGGTTTTTGATTTTTTCGAGAAACTTGTAAATGTAGTAGTAAGTTTACTTATTCAGCTGTTTATGGTTATTGGAGCATTCTTGTATTTTTAGGCATGCTTTCAGTTGACATTCAAAAACATTACTACTATACTAGTCATCTGTCACATTTTCAAACTACCTGATAAATTGATTTCTTTGTGGAAATCTTTGTGGATTCCTGTAGCTAGTCTTGTTAAATTGTCCTCTGGAAAACACCTTATTCTTGTGAACATGATTTTATTTCAGATTGTATTTAAGCAGTATTATTTTGTTTAAAACAAAACTGCAAAATGTGTTCTTGGTAATACTTCAGAACTTTGTCCACAAATTTGTTTCTGCTGTGATGTTGCATGTGAATTGTGATAATATGCTATCTTGATTTGCAGTTGTTCAGGTGACTGTAAACACTTGTAAATAATATGGTTTCTGATTGCAATAAATGTTTTAAAAAAATGCATTTTAGTTTGTATGAAAAAATAATGGCAGTATGTGTGCATTTTTGTGTGAAGAAATGATGGCAGTTTGTGAATGCATTTTAGTTTGTATGAAGAAAAATGGCAGTTTATGTGTACATTTTAGTTTGTATTAAGATACAGATTCTTAAAATAACAAATCTGATCCAAAGTTAAAAAGCTTCGAATTTAATGAAATATAATTAACGTTTATAAAAAAAATATATTTGTAGTTATGGTCATTAAAATACATAAAAATAATTCTTCAATGATGCAGATTAAAAAAGAAACATAATATATAAACTATACATTTAAAATTAAGTATAAGAAACTGCTTTATGGTTTCCTTTGAATATTAGTTTGACCCTATAAGTCATCTCAGGGAAATTAAATACCTACCACCACCCTCTCCGCACCCCCACCTGCCCAGTCAGACATAAAATAGACTATTTCAACTGCCATGACTTTAAGAGCAAAAAATTTAATTTGTCATCAGATCTAAAAAAAAAAAAAAATTTAGAATTTTCATAAATCATGTTTGTAATTTTTTAATATAGATTTTGAATTTTGTTGTCATTTAAAAAAAACAAGAAAGGACCCTCAAAACAAAAAAAATTAAAAAGGGGGAAACGAATAAATTCTTGCCCATGTTCCAAGCAAACAAGGCTGTAATAATAATAAGAGACAATATAGCTTGAGTTTGTCATTAAATCTAAAATATGAATCAATGAAGCAAATGATGCTTTATAAACAACCATCCACCTATGAAATTTATTTAAGAGTATGATACACTTACCCAAAAGAGAAAACACTGTTAATATTTTACATTCACTTAATATAGATTTAAAACTGACTTTGGCACATTTGTGGAAAAGAAAATATTTTCATAATACCCAGCCGAACACAAATCAAAATAAATTCACTACTAAATCTGTCAATTTACCCATTTTCATTACTGAGTTTTGCAGTCTGCTTTTGCTGAAGTGTCATCATTAGTACATTTGATGTATTTGACACGTTTGTAAGCAGCAGTCTGCTTTTTATTTTGATCACTATCACAATTTGCACTTTTGGGAAATACAGATAGTGCCTCCATACTCTCCTTACCATCTATATCAATGACTTTGACATCGTGAGCAATGTTCACTTTGCGAGCAAGAGGAAGAGGGGAAAAATTGCAAGATGAAATGGTGTCTGCATTTTCTTGATCCTCATCTCCAGTAGTGGTTGCAAAGTTAACCAAGGATTTGAAGGTCTGCATTTCATCTTTCTTTGTCTTGTTTATACTACTTAATATTCCTGTAGCTTGCACATCACCATAAGATTCAGAAATGATTCTGCAAACTTGTTTATTTGTGCTTTTTAACTTCTGTGACTGTTGTATTATGCTGCCTATACTGGCTTTTCTTGGTGCCTGCTTGTCACCTGCACTCTTCCGAATTTTGCCTGAAGAACAATTAAGTAAACAAACAAATACATAAATAAATTAATGAAAATAACAATGATGTAATGAGTAAAGGAACATTTTAGAATAACTCTATGGTATTTTCAGATAATTTGATTTTTAAGATAATTTAGTTATTAAAAACTATTTTATTTTCATCTATTAACTCTTGATGTCTCATAAGTATTATTGCATAATGTAAGCAATACTCAAAGCAGGGAAAAGTATGGTTCCCAACAAACTCTGTGTAAATCATCTATATGCTACTATGAGAACAAGTTGTCCCAGCTTAAATCAAGCTCCCCCAATGCTTTGCACTTGTCAGACTTTTTCTTGGTTGACTTTTTTCCATAAATATTGTGACAAATTTTAAACTTTGACAAACACTGATTGATTTTATTTCACAATGGTGAAATTATGGCTCAAACTTCAATATATATTGATCAAGAAACATTGTTTTACTCTTCTTTTTAATCAACATATTTTATTGCCTTTGTTAAATACTTTTTCCGCACTTTAAAAATATTTCACATTCATATCCTTAACAATTTAACTTATGGCCCAATAAGATGAATTTCAGACCTTTTTTCTAATTATTCTGGATATACCTATGCTTTCAATGAAAACCAAACATTTAGTTCTTCACAAATATGATTGCTATAGTTTATAATATGCTTTACATTTATTTTTTTTTATAAATATCTCTGCTAAAGTTTATAATGTGCTTTACATTTATTTCTTTATAAATATATCTACTATGGTTTATATGCTTTACATTTATTTCTTTATAAATATCTCTGCTAAAGTTTATAATGTGCTTTACATTTATTTCTTTATAAATATATCTACTATAGTTTATATGTTTTACATTTATTTTTTTATAAATATTTCTGCTAAAGATTATAATGTGCTTTACATTTATTTCTGACAAAATGCAAAAACAACCCAGTTATTTACAATTATTTGAAATATATAAATATTCTGAAAGTGTTGCTGATTGATAATAGATTCATTAATTACCAACTGATTTGGCCTCTCAAAATAACTTATTGTAAAGAGCATTCTGATTCTGATGATTAAAGAAAATTCGAAATCTATACAACTTCTTTCAAAAAATTCTAATCAAAGCAGTATTTATAATCTAATCTGTTATCTTTTCAAATTCCTTACATGACACAAAAATTACTTTGACTGTAATTATGAAACATTAAGAATTAAAAGAAATTTTAGTTTAGTCATTTTGGGGGGGCTGAAAGAAAGGTATGACATGCTTTGTATGGTTACTATAATTATATCTAATATTTTTACAATTAAGTTTGCAAGCTTTCTTACACAATCCCAACCACATTAAATCACTGACGAAGAAAGTAAGTAAATTTTTAATATAATGTGTACTTTTTAATGGCCCCTTTAAAGTGTTAAATAATGGACCTAACAAATTTTATCCAACAGATTTCTCAAGAGTAATATATTTTCACTTGGAGTTACAAATACACTAACATAGTAGAATGTCAAGTGTATGAATTAAGTGGGAAAAGGTTGGTTTGCTTAATCAAACAAACATGAGACTATCCAGTTTATATGAAGTAAAGTGTAATTAAAATAATTTTTGCAAGGTTATTATTCCTGTCTGTTTAAATATGCTAGATGCCACCCTCTACCACACTCCCACATGTTCACAACAGACAATGGTACAAAAGACAATGATGCGTCAAGGCCAATGGAGACTGTCCAGAGTCTGCACTAAAGCCAAAATTTGATTTTTAACCCCTGTAATGACAATTTAAGACTATTTCTATGCTATACTGTCTACATCTTGGGATATATGATCGGAAATGAATGCATTAAACAGCAGGATCGAGGATATCTTTACATCCTATTGAATATCATTGTTTGTGTTTAATAGATTGGATTGAACTATATATTGCGAGGACACCAAGAAGTTTTTGCTAGTAGTATGGAGAGAGAAAATTAAGAAGTCTGGTCTAGTAGTGTGGAGAAAGTCTTGGCTTGCAGCATGGAAAGAGGAAACTTAAACGTTTTGGCTAGTAGTGTAGAAAAAGGAATCTAACAATTAGTGCACTAGCATAACAACTAGTATAGTTTGAAAAATCAACAATGTACTGTAGTATTTAGATTTAATCCTTTGAGTTAGTTTATCTGCTTTGTATTATCTATTACATGTATAATGACGTGTGCTGGAATCCATATTAATTTTACTTTGCTACTTTTATTAATCAGTTTATTCATTTGATTTAATAAATAGATCACAATGACTCCAACAACAATGCACATGTAATTGCACTGTTGTATACAAAATGCATTATGAGCAATGTAGTTTTATATAAAAAGTAAATGACATTAGATTGATGTTGACATAGATAATTAAGTTTTTCAAGTAAAGAAAAAGAATAAAACTTTTCATCACAGATCTGCAAAATGATTGTTCAACAAACATGGATGCCACACCACTACTGACTATATTATGCCAATTAAAAAATAACACAGTAGACTCTTGATTGTCCAAGACAAATGGGGGAAAATAAACTAGGATAAGTGAAATCCTAGTTAAAATGTACAACAAAGCTTCCTTCCCAAGCCAAGCTTTTCTTAAGTTTCATCAACCAACCATAAGTTAGTGTCCCTTTAATTTCAATTCATCAGAAAGTGAGGATTCTCTCATCCTGTGCTGGCTGGACTCCCCAAATACAAACCCAGATTATCAAATTACAGACTCTTGTGACTAGGAGTGAAAATTTTGATAAAAATAAGTGAAACTGAGGGTAATTAGTTAATTTGACTGCAGTGCAGTGGAAATTATAAAGAAAAAGAAGTCACATTCAGTTAAGAAATCCATTTGAACTGCAATATAGCACTAATGTTTTAATACATTGTCAAAGTTCAATAAAGAAATCCAAGAGAAAATTGGAGTCACTCTATGGGCAGTTTCCATTTTCCTTAATGTTGTGGAAAACTGGAATTTTAAAAACAGATAATAAATGCTAAAAAAAATATTTATATTAAAACAACATTAATTTATGTGATTAATTTCAGTTTCACCAACTTTTCTAATATTCAATGATTTTGCAGATAGTTTAGAATATTTCAGCTGTTTGATTTTTATGGTGATAAAACAGAAGCCTGTGCCATTTTCCCCATGCTCTTATGAATGTTTCTATCTAAGAAAAGTGGACTGACAGAAGTGGACGTACCAAAATTGTTTGACCCAGATGATGTACTTGTCCACACTGTATACATCTCATGTCCTTCAGTAGTGGCTACATCAATTTTCTCTACCACTGGTTTTTCCATCTTGCTATTCTTGACCTTATCTGGAAATTCATTAAATTCTTTCAAATAAGAAACAATAATTTATGAATAACATCACTATATGATTTCCCATCATTCATTAAAACTAGCTTACTCTTTATAAGCATTTATCTTCATTATACCAGAGAAAACAAAATACATTTAATATGAAATACACTGAACAAAATAAAAAGGATATAGCTAGAGTAAATTGACAGCTTACAAATATTCAATAAATATAATAAAAATAAAAATAAAAAAAATCAAATTTAAGAAACATGAAAGATAAAGCAAATTAATTTACACCACATATAGCACAATTTTGCAGTTATAATATTATTTTGTAGACAGATTCTGCACTACTATTCCAGAAATAAATCACCACTACACGCTAAAAAATAAAGTTTAAATCCTAAAATTAATTTTAAAAATTTGAATCAAAGAAGAAGCACCATAACAATGAATTTTAGGCGACTTCATTTCCGATTCATGCACAGCCATGTATTCTATGTATTATAAATAGAAACAAAGAGCCTTCTCACTCAAGGTGACACATGTGTGCACCTCTGAATGCTAAAAATACCATGCAAACAAGTCACGTGTTTATAGGGATGAAGTAGTCCCATCCTGGATCAAAGAGTTGACCCCCCCCCCTCCAGTAGTCATTTTATGCTTTAAAAAGCTATAATCTCGAGTTCAAACAGCATGGAACTCTTGGATTATTGAAAAATAATGATCAATAAATTTTTAAAGTAATCCCCCCAATTTTTTTTAAAAAAAATTTACAACTATAAATGGTTCTAGTGCAAAATTAATTATAGCGAGTTTTTGCAAGCTAAAACACATTTTGTAATTCACATTATAAAAACAAACATAGCTAAATACATGTTTTAAACATTTTAAATACAGACTAAAGCCATAACAAATTAGTACAAACAAATAATAATACCCAGCTTACAAAAGTAGCAAATCTATTCAATATCCACCAATTCAATCCATATTTCAAGCAGTAGAACATTTTTTTCTATAAATAAAACATGAATAGAACTAAAAATAAAAATTTTAACAAATTAAAATTTCAAAAATGAAATAATTCTGTGGTAATAAGAAATTGTTGGCAATTATTATTTGGAATATTGAAAGAAAAGGGAGTACATTTATTAAATGGACAAAACCTGGTTGAATTTTAAAGTGGCATTTATAAACTTATACAAAAATATCTTTATGAATTTATCAAAATTAAAATGTATTTCTTTTATTAAAAAGAAAAAAGAAATTTAGATAAAGACCCAGGGTCTTCAATTCATGAATACTTCTTGCTGGACCTGAAAAGTCTAGATAAGCCAGACTTTTGTTTGTATAAGAAACTTGTATTTTAAAGGGACATAAGCAACAAAATAAAAAGTGCTCCAACACTAGCCAAATATCAATAAGAAATATATAACAGTAACCAATATGAAACATCCAAATTATTCAACTATACTGATAACCTCACCAGGTTCATACTTGATCTGTAACTCTTCCATCTGTATGGTCATTTTTATTAGTGAAGCTTGTGTGCTTTTCAGTTCTGACTCCAGACGGTGCTTGTGAAATGTCAGCTCTATGTTCTGATTGCACATATCCAGATACTGCATTGTTTTACCTTGGAGTTCTGCTTGTGCTTTAGATGCATTGTCTCTGTGCAATAGAAATGTTCATTATAAGTCTTGCTTCCTGTCAAAACTGCAATAGAAATGTTTAGTACAAGTCTTGCTTCATGTTAAACTGCAATAGAAATGTACATAGAAATCTTGTTTCATGTCAAAACTACAATATGGAAGATTTTTTAAGTACATTATATGCAAGGAGACCTCATAGCCAGGGTAGGTATTTTCTAGCCTTGCAGTGAATGAATGTCTCAGCATGATCAGGCCTTTCACTATCTGTCAAAATAAAACTTAGCTTATTTTTGTTTATGTATATAGTAGACTTATGATTCACAATCAAAATTACCTGTAATTAAGTCTTGTTTTGATGCAAAAGTCAAAGATTATATTTATTTGCCAGTAGACTTACTTCTCTGAATCTAAATTATAATAGTGTAACCCATAATGTCAAAACTACACTAATCTTATATTTACACGTATTTGATATGTAGACTTACTTTTCAATACCAATATTTATCATAATCAGAGTTTGCGCTGAAAATCATAACTTAAATTTGCCTATTTTTATGTGTGTATAGCTTTAAAGCTGATCTTTTTTTATTTGTATAAAGTTTAAAGTTAGTCAATTTTTAACTTGTGTATGTAGCATATCTAGCCCATTTTTACTTGGTAGGTTGCTTAAACCTTACCTGCTTTTATTTTTTTTTTTGTGTGGAGGCTTACTACTTTTTTGTATCAATACTGTGCAGTTCAAGGAACCATCATAAATGACTAGATGTATTTGAAGTTCAAGGAACTGTCATAAATGGTTGGTATATTTGAGGTTCAAGGAACTGACATAAATGATTGGTATATTTGAGGTTCAAGGAATCATCATAAATGGCTGGAATATTTGAGGTTCAAGGAACCATCATAAATGGTTGGATGTTTTTGAAGTTAACAAGAACTCTCATATTGGACACATTTAAATTTCAAATAAATGGTTGGATGCATTTGAGTTTAACATATCCATTAAAAAATTTCAAGGCCACTCAGCATTTGAAAAGACACACAAACACTTCAATACTTGAAGGAAATGTCAGATAAGGTGGGATATCCTGACTAGCCATAGTGACATTATCAGCTTTAAGAAATTACTAAATATTATTAAATAAATGCAGTATAACATACATATATTTTCACTTTCTTGGGTCATATTTGCTGGCTGGAAAACACACAGCATTGTGGAAAAGTTGGATAAATAAATGACAATAATGTTTTCTGACCTCACTGATGCACAGTTCCAATGATGTATAGAATGGGTCTAAGGCATCACTTTTGATGGTTGATTGAATTTGTCAGTAAGCAAGATCTCTATTTTTGGTATTTTTATAAGGTTTTGGCTCACAATATATTACTGACTATAGTTCTCATCACAGGTTAACTCGTCAAGGGCAGAATTTCAATGCTAAATTATTTGTAATAATTATTTTCTTAAAGAATATGATAGTGTGGCAGAATAAATTTGACTATCACTATTTCTAGACTTAATTGTTATATAAATTATTAAATTGTCGAAGTGACCTGACCTTAGTGGTATTTTTATAGATACAGAGTTGGAGTAAACAACCCAAGCTAAGAATATGCTAGAAATTGCTGATGCAATCCAAACCAGTTCCAACTGGATGAGTAATTTTTTTTTTATCCAATGGTTAAGATTTACAGGAATGAGACCAGCCAATGGGCTGAGATCAAAAGTTTACCTGCTGTAGAGAATTTATTGTCAAATGAATTTGGTGTGGCAAGAAGTCTGGTCATAAAAGGCAGCCATTAGCTTAATGGTGAGTTAACTTACTGATTGAGAGAGATTGGACTTAGAAATATTTCATGCATTTTGCTATTGATATCTTATACTTGCATTTTATGTAGAGATGTATTATCTGAGTATACTATTATTTCTACAAATTGTGAACTATGATGCTTATATGTGGTATGCTATTGACATTGTTTCTAGTGAACCTGTTCATATACTATTATGCTGTATCAACTACATCGAGCAATTTCTGGTAAAAGGAAGTTACTAGAAATTGCTACAATTGTTGTTCTGCTTGAGGGAGCTAATATGGCAGAGCACCAGATGGCCTCAAGAGAACAGCAATTAATCAGTGCTCTACAACATGAGAAGGGAAACAAGTAGAAATGACAGATAATATGAACAATAAACTTGTGACTTTGAAATGAAAAGTCTGCAAACAGACTATTGTGGCTTCGCCTAGACAAGGTTACATAGAAACTATTATCACTTATCTCTAATAATTCTATTTCTGTTTACTGATAAGAACTATTCTGTGATTTGTATTGACATTAGTCGCATCAGTAGTAGCTCTTTTGGGCCTGAAGCCGTATTGGTGGGGGGAAGAGGAGGTTGTTTGATTCTAGGTGGAGGGTTAATCTTTGTCTCTAGCATCTTGGCCAGGGTAGGTAGGAGAGCTATTGTTTGTCCTATATGAGTTTGGGTCAGAGTGGTCTTTGTTGGGTTTAGGGATGGGGATGATTTTAGCATGTTTCCATGTTTATGGGATGTCTCCTGTTGTCTAGATTTGGTTGTATAATTCTGTTAAATTATTTAGTATGTTTTGAGGGAGTCTTGAACATATGATGAGGTATTTTGTCAAACCCTGGGGGTGTGTTTTTTTAATTTTTAATTGTGTATTTTACTTCATTTAGGGTTATGGGGGAGTTTATGGGGAGGTGGGATGGGGGCATTAGAGAATTTTCTTCTAGTTTTTGTAGTTCTGCCTTGAGAGAGTTGAGTTGTTTTTCTTTTAGTGGATTTGTTTTGCTTGAGTTGGCTTGGAATTGTGTTGATAGTGAGTTTGCTTTTTCCATTTCAGTTATTGCTAATAATTATATAATTGATTTAATTTTTTTTGGGTGGTGGTGGTGATTTTTTTCTTGATGGTTGTTCTATGCGCGAGTCTGTTTAATTTGTTCCATAAATTTTTGATGTTCATTTTTGGGGTTTAAGGTGATGCATATTTTTTTCCAGTTGTTTGTTTTTGCAGTATTAATTTTGTGTTTGTATTCAGTATTTAGGTAGTTTGCCTAGCTACTGGGTTGGTGGGGTTTGTTCTGAGTTGTTTGAGCACCTTTTTTCATTCTTTTTTGAGGTTTTTGAGGCTTTCCATTCAAACCACATGTGCTCATATTCTATGGGGGTGGCCCTCCCTGAAGCCCATGGAAGCAGAAAATAAAAATCTAGTGTAAAAGGCTTCTAAAAATAACTTCTCTGTTTCTTTACTTACTTTCAAAAATCAGTTGTAACTAAATGCCTAAGAAATATATAACAAATCAAATATACAATAAAACTAACATAATTATACTTTAATATAAAAATCTTTCTTAATATATTATATAAAGATTGAGACCTATAAAAAAATAAAATCTGTGTTGGTGGGCTGTAGGAAAAGCATTCACACACACATAATCTCCTTTCTGAATATATAAATGTCAACTTTTGTTACTAACTACCTAAAACAGTACACAACAATAAAAGCATGCTTTGTAACACAGCTCTATAAATTAGCACTGACATGTTTATGTGCCAATACACTGTACGATTTTAAAACAAAGGGAGTGGTCATGACCTAATTTGCAGCAGACAGCCGTGATCCTACTTGTAAAATAAAACAATAAGTGTGCAGATGCGGCTGTACACAAACACACACTATGTTACACACAGAAATACTAAAACTAACAGGGGCTACATATAAATGTACGAATTATGTCAGTGCATCTCTTTGGTGTACTTCTTGTTAAGGTTGTGAACAGTTAACCAGGTAACCAACCGTTTATAATCAACCATTTAATAAAATTACAGTCAACAATGTCTTCTGTATTTTTTCATCATTCACCAATTCCCATGAATTGTAAATGTAAACCTTACACTGTTGTAGTTACTGTAGTCACAGATTAATAACAATATTGATATCAACAATTAGAGTTCTCTGCTATTTCTCCACCATACCTGATGTCAGCTTTTGTTGCCCTGTTTAGATTCTGAAGGAAACTGTCATCAACATTATAGGGAGAAAAAGTGTTTACTGGTAAAACCAATCAGATGTCTGGCATTTTTGTGATACTGTGATACAAATATATTGTTTTCATAAAAATATGCATTTTTAACCATTTTTGTTATTGTAAGACAACCCTGAAAATAAAATTGTCAACTGATGCCAACTGCTTAGCATAATTTATTTTACTCTGTTTACAAATGAAATAACCATATATCTGATTTATTAATAATTTTTTCATAATACTTGAAGCTGTACCTGTTGATATTTTTTACACATGGTATACTGCGAAATGACTCTGCTATTTAAGGGATAAATATACTGTTGGCACTAGACTAAACTATGAGACTTGTCCTCGCTGTATTTGATGATACAAGGTGATTCTCAGCAAAAAGTTATATGGTATTTCTTTTTTCTTACCTCTATCAAATGTGGTTTCTGAGAAATTTGCAATTTAAAATCAGGGTATGAAGAATAGTATAATAAGAAAAGTAACAATTTTAATAAGCAACAATGCCAATAGTTTACAGGGAATATGTTGCCTTTATTCCTTATTTATTTTCCTTCTTGCTGCATTTCTGGTTTTAAACATATGGTCACATTTTAAAAATGTTTTTAAAAATACTTCTGTCAGCTGAGACTGCAGCCACAGCAGAAAACTAACATACTGTGAAATTTACCAAATATCTATAAATATTATTTTTATTTATTTTGTCTGAATAATTTTCTTTGAAATGTTTGTAAAAACAACTAGGTCAAATATATATTACTATTAATGTAGGACCTGTACATGTAAATACAATGAATTTTACCAGTGCAATAATTATCACTTCAGATCAAGAAACTTCAATAATGACCAGCGGTTACCAAGTTAATCAATTATCTTATGAGCATTATTTTCCAAAATTTACCAAACATTATTTCTTGTGCTATAATTTTATATACTGTATGAATTATGTCAGTTAAGTCTTTGATCCACTGTTTGTGCCATATTTATACAGTTACAGTCAGTGTAAGCAGCAGAATGCCCATAAAATTAAAATGTTTCTGTTGCCTGACAATGGTAAGGGTATAAAAAATTAATTGTACTTGTCTGAAAAAAGCAAAAATGTAATAAAACAACAGCAAACAAAAATTGTATATAATTCCACTGAAAAAAAAACAACTAAAAATAAGCAGAACAAATTTGATATAGCAACCACTGTATAGAGAATTCCTTGAAGAAACTATTGAAATGACAGAAGGTGACATGAATTTTGTTTACTGTTGTTTACTTGTTGAATGGATGATCTTGTATCAATTATAGTGTTTAGGAACATATATGAAGGACAAGTGAAGTTTGCCATCAATTTGTCTACTGAACAAGTTACATTTCTGTCATTTATGGAAATTTAGGTCTCTTTACAAAAAATGGGAGTAAACCTGAATCAGAATTTGTGAGAAACTGCTAAAGAGGTTAAAGAAAAATTTAAAAGAGGTTGTTATTCATAAAATGAAAAAATAAAAATGAGCACTAACTTTTCATTACTGATGACAGTAAGAAGGTATTTAACATAGTCTTTGTCTTCTACTTTGGTCAGCAAATCAGCAGCAGCAAGAGAGTTTGAACTGAGGCCCTGAAAAGATGAAAGATCAATAATAAAATTATAATAAATATTTACTAAATACATAAAAATATACTGATCTGATACTAGATGATAAATAGATCAAATCATTTCTTTATTTTATGTGAGATCGTACTGTGATTGCCATGAGTTTCATTTTCTCTTCTCTCAATTATTTACATTTAACACAGCAAAATCAATTCTAACACTTCAAAGCAGGCATGTCAATTTCTTTTTGTCTTCTTTCCTTTGCTCTTAGTTCAGTGTTAGTTCTAAAAATACAAGATTGCTTTTCTGTTTCTAGAACAAGTTCTTATTTTTCTTCAATTTTCTCATTTTGCTAGTGGTAGCATATTTATTCTAGATTTCAACTTTCAGTCCGACCACCCTAAATAATCCATGTGTCAAAACTCTTATGATATATATTCATTTTTTCCACTAAAAACAGTTCATAAGCATGCAAAATCCACAGACATGGCTACATGTATTGACCTGAAGACAGTATTTTGATTGCCACTATTGTCTCCTGTGAGCTTTAATCAGATCAATTAGGTACCCTATCTTTCCCTATCTCACTGTCCCATCTCCCCCACCAGAATGCACTTGAAAATGAATACCTGTGAACTTTAATCAGATCAATTAGGCACCCTATCTCAGCTGTCCCATCTCCCCTACCAGAATGCACTTGAAAATGAATACCTGTGAACTTTAATCAGATCAATTAGGCATCCCATCTCACCTTGGTACAGTTGTCCCTTATCCTCTACCAGAATGCACTTGAAAATGAATACCTGCTTGACTATCAGATTTTGGCTAACCAGTGATATTAGAACACAAAACATAAATATGCAAAATCTTACTGTTAAAAAATCATGTTTTCTAAGCTTAACAAATATTCCCAACAATCATTAGTCTTGTTGCAATGCAAAAATGTGCTCCTAGGTATATAACATTAGTGACAAACTAGGCAGTACAATGGCAGAATTCTGTAAAGCTGAACAGTCATGGACATTATCAGGTTTGATCATCCATAAGCAAACTTATGAAGTAGTCATAAAGAATGTAAAAGACATTGCTCAACCAGCAAAAATCCAATTTATATAGTTTTTAAAAAAATCACTAAAAGTACTGTTTTGCACCACATTTAAATTAATGGTAAGAATAAATTGTCACAACTTCCTATTACAGTCTCTATTAGTCAACCCTCAAAATTGTAGCCATGAATAACTTGCAGTTTGTTATGACAACTCGCTAGAGAAAGAATGCCAGCAATGGTGTGTGTGTGTGTGTGTGTGTGTATGTGACGATGGCAACAAGTGTTAACATCGAATATACAATAATAGGTTCAGGGAAGCAAAATGAACTAGGTACTTGTCTTTGTTGTAATAATAAGAAATACTTTGGCTTTAATATTTTGCAGTTTTTATTAAAACATTTTACCTAAACAATAAATCAGTCAGTGCCACCTTTATTTTTTAAATTTGTATTTGAAGAGTTAATTTTGGCAAAACACTCTTCTACCCCACCCCTGGTAACTATTGATCTATCTGCTCCTATAGATTCATCAATTTGCTGCGATTTTAAGGGCAATGATTGTTCCATGCAATTGGTGTCAGTATCACTTAAATAAAAGAAAATACATTTGACTGCTTCGTTGTCACTCATTATACCGAAGGTTTTAATTATTTAGATTTTTTTAAACGAACTATAGAGGTGGATGATGAGTAAAAGGCACTGAAGACCTGAATGAACACAAAATGAAAAAAAATGAATGAACATAAAGCAAAGCCCATGGAACCAACGCAACACACAATACAATTTCTGACAGGGACATGGTGCTTGTTGATGCTATCCACTTCTCTGAATCTGAACTGAATTACTTTGGTACAGGTGCACTGATGTCAATATACCAAATATACCTCTACAAATGTATGCCTCTCACCTGCACATGGCTCACACTCAAGATGCATATATACATCATTATTGTAATTATAATTCTATGTTCTCAGCAATCGCAGTTCATGTCTAACCTGAAACACTAGTCAAATTGATTGCTAGTAATTAAATTATTTTCTAAAATTGTTGATATACAGTCTTGAATTTTTGTGAAAAAATATCACCTTATGATAGACTGCTTATTATTTTCTAAGCTCACAAATGACATTTTGCCATGCAAGTGGGATTTTCAGGGATTGCTATTAGAGATAAACTCGATAGCATCCTGGTTCTTAATCTGTTTTGTCCTTATGGTCAGGATTCTGAGTTTCAATAACTAGATATCTTTCACAATATTTCAGCCAACATCTGGGAATATTTTAATATTTTACAATGAATAATGCTGAAGAAATGTATCTTAGTCATGTGAACTTGACCCCATTCTGTCATCACATCTGGGAATATTTTACTATTTTACAATGAATAATGCTAATAATAGTTATTTTGAGAACTTTTAAGTCATCATGTGCAATTAACTGACAAAACTTCCACACATTTCTGTTGATATTTAAATAAATCTTATGTATTCTTAATTATTTTAATAATATCAGACAATAAAATAACTTAAAATGCATTAAAGACAACAGTATCTTATGACTTCAGTTTATATAATTACTAAGACATACTGGCATTTAATTTAATTAATTAAAGCAATACATGAATAAATCAATATAATAATCTTGAGCTGAAATTACAAGGTTACCAAAAATAATAATAGTAATTTTATTGTTAGTTAATTTACTAAATAAAACTATTAAGTGATTGTAAAAATAGTATAAACAAATTGTATCAAACAAAGATTTCATTCTGAAATAAAAATACAAATCAGAGATTACAATAGTATAATATATAGTTGTTTAATGAAAGGACTCATTTCATAGTTCATATTAACTGTCCATTGTGCTGTAGTTCAGAAAGACAGCTAGTCAAATCTGAAATCATGTGTACATATGCAATTGTGTTAATAACAACTTGTTATAGGAAGTTTGTCTCTTTTCTATTTCTAAACAAACCTAGCTTGCTTTTCAAAAAGAATAGTTTGGTGAGTTCCCAAACATAAAGTCCTTATAGTTTTCTCTCTTTAGACCAAAGAAATGTTGCTTGTTCTAAGAAGCTTCTAAGACTTTTAAAAATCATTCTAACAAAAATATAACTATTTATAAATAAAGGGACAAACAATTTAAAATATGATAAACTGAGACAGTCATTAAACAGTTTGAGAAATAAGAATTAGCAAAAGAAATGTTTTAAGAATGAGAAAAACAAGTTGATAAAAAGCATTTGATAGGGAGAACCAGATTATAATGGTGCAAAACTGGGAGAACTAGCTAGAGACCTAAATAATAAGGGCAAAAGATGGCTTTAGACTGACAGTCAGATGAATAATTTAAAAAGTGAAACTAAAGAACAAAGCTGATGAATAGCTTAAATCTGAGGAACAAGCCACTAAATATGTGAAATTTGAGAATGAGATGTCTATGCTAAATTATCAGTTGAATTCTACATGAATCTATCTAATCAACTGTGACTAGGAAAACTAGTTGACAAATAAGCTTGAAACTGAGAGAACTAGGTCACACTTTGGTGAGACTAAGAAAATTAGCTAATAAATAAGTCTGAAGGACTACATCACAGATCGGTGAGACTAAAAAAATTAGTTAATAAATAAATGTGAAGGACTACACCACATATTGATAAAACCAAGAAAATTAGTTGATAATAAGCCTGAAGGATTACAGACCTGCCTAACCTCCTCCTCAGCAGACCATAAGATTAATGATCTAAAACCAGAAGATTTTTATGAAAAGCAGAAGAATCTGGTTTTTTAAGAAATATCAATAATATAAAATAAATGCAATATAATAACAAATAATGTTAATTTTTGTAAACGAACTTACCAATATTATAATGATTTATGTAAAGCACAACATTTGTCTATGATTTGTCTATTTTTTTGTCTAGTCTCCATTGAATGTCAGCACAAGCCAAAGGTAGATTGCCTAAGCCCTTGTGATTTGTAGCTGAAGTTCATCTGTTTCAGAATCCTTTGGCTGATAAAAGGCCATAAGCTGCCTTTCTCCCTTGCACGAAGTCACGTTGCTTTTATGCTATGCAGTTTCAAGATGTCTATTGATATCATGCAGTCCACCATGTGCAATTTTAAATTATAATCTGCATGCTGTACAGAAAACAGGTTTCCCCTGCAGATTACACTTTCTGTGATAGTCTGATTGGTATTTTTGTTCAAAGTGATTTTTTTCACTTGTGGTTTATTCTCTTCAACTTGATTTTCTTATGAAAGCCTCTCTAATTCTTTTTTGAACTCATTCTCAACAGTATCACACTCGTGCCCGCCATCTTTTATTCTACAAAGAGCCGATTTATGGACATTTGGTAGGCACTAAGTTTAAAACATCATCTTCCGAACACCGAGTGCATTTTGATAGATACAACTGGTCAACTGGAGAAGCAAACTATCAATGAATATTTCAGTATCTTTGGCTGGCAGTTTGTTACAGGGCGGCTGGAGCCTGCTAGTATTTTACATAATAACTATCACTGACAGATGTGGGCGGCTGACCAACACAGTGTGGGTGATTGCATACGAGACAAACAGGATTTTCGTCCTGTCATATATACTGAAAGTAGAAAATCATGTTTGTAAGCGGAAGAGTGGGAGATTAGAGGTAAGACCAGGAGATTCTTCCATTAAAAACGGAAGGTAGGCAGGCAGGTCTGGGATTACATCATATATTGATTAGACTAAGAAAAATTAGTTGATAAAAAAGTCTGAAACTGAGAGAACTAGGCCAATGATTGGTGTAACAATAAGAAAAAAAGCTAGTTGATAAATAAACCTGAAATTGATAAAACTAGACAAAATGACAACAAAAAAATGACTAGTGGGACAAAAAAACTAGCTGATAAATAACCCCAAATTGAGAAACTGACTGATAAATAATCCCCCAAACTGAGAGAACCTGAATGATAAATAACCCCAAACTGAGAACCTGACTGATAAATAAGCCCCCAAACTGAGAATCTGACTGATAAATAAGCCCCCAAACTGAGAACCTGACTGATAAATAAGCCCCCAAACCGAGAGAACCTGATAAATAACCCCACACTCAAAAAGCCTGACTGATAAATAAGCTCCCAAAGTGAGAGTACCTGACTGATAAATAAGCTCCCAAAGTGAGAGTACCTGACTGATAAATAAGCCCCCAAAGTGAGAGTACCTGACTGATAAATAAGCCCCCAAAGTGAGAGTACCTGACTGATAAATGGTTTGAGAGTGAAAAATGGAGGAACATGATGCTGAATTTTTTATTCCTAATAAACCCATTATAAGACAATAACCTTGGTTGTGTCTTGCTTCTGCAGATGGCTTTTTAGTGCTTGCAGCTCTGTATGTGCTTCCTGCAGTTGCCATCGCAGTTTCTGGACAGTAAACTCGTCTTGCTTGCGACTGGCCATCTCTAGTGCATCAGCTATTTCCATCTACAGGTCAGAAAAGAAGGGTATATCATATTAAAAATATCTTATTTAAGAAAGATATTTTATTTGAGATTAAGAGCAAAATTGCTTTGATTTGGTTTTTAAAATAAAACTAACAAAATAATGAATAAAACACTTTTATGTCTGTTCTAGGCATCATGGTTCCCATTCTCTTGTCACAAAAGTGCAGTTATATTCATATTTTTTCTCTTCTTGTCATAACAGTGCAGGTACTGGCAACATTACTTGCTTCCTGCCATGTCACAACATAGTGTAGGAATTGGTTTCACAATCTCTCCCTTTCTATTGTGTCACCATGGTGGGCAACATTACTATCTCTCTCTTATCATGTCACTACAGTGCAGAATTAGCATCACATTCTTTTCTTGTCATGTCATCGTGTTGCAGGGATTGGTAACATTACTATGCTTGTCAAGTCACTATGGTGCAGGGATTAGCAACATTACTACTCTTGTCATGTCACCATGGTGCAGGGATTGGCAACATTACTACTCTTGTCATGTCACCATGGTGCAAGGATTGGCAACATTACTACTCTTGTCCTGTCACCATGGTGCAAGGATTGGCAACATTACTTTTGTCATATCACCATACTGTAGGGATAAGCATCACTGGTCTCATCATGTCACATAGTGCAGGAATTAGCACCAGACTCTCTTCTTGGCATGTCAAAAGGTTGTAGGTATTGGCAATATTACTCTCTTCTTGTCATCAAGATAAATGAACAAGTTATATGAAGACAGTATCTAATGTGAGTGTATATAATTAGTGCAATAAATTTATTAAAGTCCTGTAATATTCACCCATTGAACATAAAACTCACTTTTTAAACATTTTCTTAAATTTCTTGAAGGAAAAACATAATTTTAAAACTTAAATTATATATGATCACTATCTACAAAGGACATCTGAATAAAATATGATTTTTATATAAATCTGTAAGCATAGTGTGGCAGAGTAAATTTGCCTATCCCTATTTCTAGACTTGATGTTATATAAATTGTTAAATGTCAAAATGACCCAACTTTGGGCATTGTATAAGATGATATTTTTAAGTGTCAGAGTTGGAAGTAAACAACTCAAGTGGAGGTTTAGGCTAGAAATTGCTGATGCAATCCAAACCAATACCAAGTAGATGAGTAGTTTTTCTGACTAATATTCTCACACTTGTTCATAACAATCTCAACCAATGGGGATGGACCAAAAGTTTCTTTGTTGAAGAAAAATACTCTATTCTAATCTTTTTGAATTTGAACACAACTCGAGTCGTCATAAAGGCAATCATTAGCTTATGGTAAGTTAACTGACTGATAAAGAAGAAATGGATTTAGAATATTTCATATGTTTGCTATTGATCCATGATTTGAATTGGAGAATGCTTTATGTAATCGAACCATTATTTCTGTGTTCCCTAATTTGATTAT
This sequence comes from Sinotaia quadrata, assembly GCA_028829895.1. Lineage (NCBI taxonomy): Eukaryota > Metazoa > Mollusca > Gastropoda > Architaenioglossa > Viviparidae > Sinotaia > Sinotaia quadrata. The sequence continues at coordinate 59,121,304 of CM054179.1, forward strand.
ATTGTACATTATACTTGTGAATTTTGATCGATACTAGGTTTTTTATGCTGTGTGTGTATCAGGTTAACAAAATTGTTGCAGCATTTATAAGTTGCGAATATGTGTAAGAGAGAAAAGAGTTTAGAGATGAAATATGCCTGAAATTTAGTGCTGCCTTAATCAGACTTTTGTAGAGCAGAGCAAGCTGTTTTCTTTTTCGTCACATTATACTACAGTGACTACTGTATTCTACTTGATTATTTTGGTGTATGCATACCAGCGTTCTTGTAAACTTATCAGTAAAACATGTTGCTGTAAGTTGATTCCTGTGAATTCTGTTCGAGAGCCAATACAGCAGAAATGGTGTCTCAAGTTTGGTCTCGAGAATTCATGAAGATTATTTTGAATGTTCCCCGTGGTGTGTTGAGTAAATGAACATAAAAATTCAAGAACATTCATTCCTCTTTATGTGCTTGATAGTGCATGTGAAATTCAGGACGATTTTCTATGGTGTGCTTTGTGAGCTCTTTGAAGATTCTGGAACAGTTGTTTAACATACCTGGAAGGGATATGTGGGGCTGTCACCTAAATAAGAAAGACAGTGATTTGTTGCAAACCATGTGATTGTGAACATATGAACATCTTTGAAAAGGTTATGTGCATTGACTTTAACTATTTCTCTGAAATTCTACTCTCATTTCTGTGGTCATAATCCATGAACTTTATTATATATTTATATTAATTGGCTGCTAATGTCTATGCTAGGATAAATTAAATGATTGTCCAGCATTAATTGAACATTGTTGTGAAGAGATGTAAATGTAAACGCTCTTTGATTATATTCATATGTTATATATTTGATAGTTGATTTAATAAATTTATTGACCGTCTTACACATTGATAACCATCCGTTGGAAAGACAGTTTGTGGGTGGGGGCTTGTTAAAAATAGATTAAGACACATTTGTCTTCTCATTTAGTAAGAAGTTTTCCACATAAGGAAATATTGTGTGACAGTAAATGTTTGTCTTTAATGTTGTGGAAGACAGAAAACGTTTACAGCAAGTGTGAGAGATGAGTGGTGACTTCTGGAGAATTATTAATAACAAATTAATATTGTCATCACTTGTAATTAATTATGGATGATTAATAATAATAATAATAATAATCATAACCAATAACTAGTTTTGCCTTTGCTTTACACATAGAAATATTATCTTTCTTACTGGTTATAATGAATCTCAGATACATCTTCTATTTATTGCTGTCATATTAGCATTTGTAAAACCATGTAATTTTTTAAAACATGCACATTACAATGCATTTTAAAAAAATTTAAGACTGAAGTAGCAAGTGTGAAAACAATTATTCGACAATAATTCATAAATGGCAAGCATAAAATTGACTAATCTGTATAAAATCTTAGCGAAAAAACTTCCACATTTATTCTTTCGGGAAAAAAGTACAGACCATTTTAGAACACAGATTCAAACCTTAGTAGACAAGGAGTCAAGACAGTTAAAGTTGCAAGCTATGTGAGTTCAAACTTCACCTTCTCATGAGCCAAGACAAAGTGGCAGGCTCCATGAGTTCAAACTTCACCTCATGAGCCAAGACGAAGTGGCAGGCTACATGGGTTCAAACCTCAACTTCCCACGAGCCAAGACAAAGTGGCAGGCTACATTGGTTCAAACTTCACCTTTCCATGAGCCAAGACAAAGTGGCAGGCTACATTGGTTCAAACTTCACCTTTCCATGAGCCAAGACAAAGTGGCAGGCCAATGGATTCAAACTTCATGGCAGGCTAATGAGTTCAAACCATCTTCCTATGAGCCAAGACAAAGTGGAGGCTGCTTGAGTTCAAACCACCTTTCCATGAACCGAGACAAAATGGCAGGTTACATGGGTTCAAACTTCATCTTTTCTGGAGCCAAGACAAAATGGCAGAGCTGCATGGGTCCAAGATTCAGCATCACAGATTCAGAAGAAAATATACTTCTCCACTCTCCCCCTTACAGCCACAAATAGAAAAACAAAGGGGAATTTGGATTTTCTTTTACCTGTTAGAGGACTTATATTTTGTGAATATGATGACAGTATAACATCTGGGATTCTTGGGAGGGTATGAAAAAAGTTCTTTGGGGTTGAGAAAGTTTGTCTAACAAAAAAAGCGCTTATACAATCGAATGCTTGTGATCTAGTTCCAGTTTTATATGTCAAAAATAAAGAGTTTGATAAGAATTTGTACTTACATCTTTATATTTAACAGGCAAGCTGAAACTACAATCAATATTACAATATCTTGCCATAAGAACACTTCCAATTTTAGTTTTAAGAATAAAAGAAGTGTAAGTGAAAATTTAATTCTCCATGCCACTCTTTAAACAATACATCATGATGCTTATAGAATGTATACATTCAAAGGTCATGCCGACATTTGACATTTTTAACTTTTATTTATTTGCCTATAATTTAATTTTTACTTTGTTTTTAGCCAACCTTTGTACTGAGCCAACTTTCTTTGATGTGAACATATTTCATTCCTTTTTATTTCCTTGTCTCTCTCTTCTGTTATTTCTTGGTACAAACTTATTTTTGGGTGTAAACTTACTTTGTACATTTTATTTTCTTGTCTCTCTATTCCATTTTTTCCTTCACCCAGAATTTCTTATTTTGCAGTTTTTTCTGTTCCATATTATTCTTGGTGTGAACTTATCCTGTAACTCTTTATTCTGCAGTTTTTCTCTGTTCCATATTATTCTTGTTGTGAATTTACCATATACTTACTTCTTATTCTACAGTCTTTTTGTTCCATATTATTTTTGGTGTAAATTTACCATGTATTTAGTAAACGTACCCTGTACTTTTTATTTTGTTGTTTCTGTTCCATATTTTTTGGGGAGTGAACTTACCTACTGCTGTCTTTCCATTCAACATTTTGGTGATAAAAACTTACCTGTATTTTAATACTGCTGTCTCTCTATTGAACACTTTGATCATATGAGCTTACCCTGTACTTTTTATTTTGTTTCTTTCTCTATTCAACATTTTAATGGTACAAACTTACCCTGTACTTTTTATTTTGTTTCTTTCTCTATTCAACATTTTAATGGTACAAACTTACCCGGTACTTTTTATTTTGTTGTTTCTCTAGTTCATATTTTTCTTTCATGACTTGGTACTGCACTTTCAAGGAAGCCATTTTTTTTTCCACAGTCAAACGGCGGTCCTCCAACTAAACATAATAAAGAACAATCACACTACAGATACAGAAAAAGCTCTTCAAACTAAAAAAAAAATGTTATTTTTGTCTGCATTTAGTTTGTATATGCCTGTTATTGTGTAAATGAAATGGGTATACAGATGAATTAGTGGAAAATTTCTACCCTCTAGTACTTGTGCACATTTCATTGGATGACCTTATAATAACTGTCCAATGAAGGCTTGGAAATAAGGTGATAGAATGTAAACAATGCATCAGTAGAACAGGATTTCCTTGGCTGATAAAGTGATTGTTGAGACTAGTTATGTGCTATTTGATGGTGACCTATGTTAGTGATCATTGAGACTAGTTTGTGATATTTGGAGGTGAGTCTATATTAGTGATCATTGAGACTAGTTTGTGATATTTGGAGGTGAGTCTATATTAGTGACTGTTGATACTAGTTATGTGCTATTTGATGGTGAGTCTATGTTAGTCGATTCAAGGCCAGACAGGACTCTTACAATGATGAAAATGGGATTCAAGTGGATGCATTAAAAATACCTTAAAAAAACAGGCTAATTATTAATTTTACAGATTATTCATCCTTTCTGTCATCGGTTCATGTCATATTGTCAATTTGATCATTTGCAGTGTGTTTTTAGCTCTTATAGATGAACTCATGTTTTTAACAATGTGTGCATTTTCCTTTAAATTTTCAAAAGCAAATAACAATACTACAGTACAACTTTGGAACCTATTTACTTGTATTATATTGTTTGTTTGTGCCGAGCATTGTGTATCTATAAATAGGATTGCTAAGGAAAATTAACATTAACAACTGTTATTTTGTCTTATTATAAAAATGAACACATGTGTGGTACCAATCTCTTTTAATCATTGTCTCATTTTACAACCATGCACCATTAAAAAAGTATGTCATCTAGTTTTGTCAGACATCAATAACTCAGAATGTACCAGAAGTGACTTGCAATTTATTTTGTGATGGCAGATCACCTAAGTGTGTGCAATTTTTTTGAATGTACATCTACAGTGGACTCCTGATAATTCATTATAATGCGTAAAGGGGAGCATGGGTAATCCCCAAACATGGTAAGCAATCCAGAAAACCATACTGTAATGCAATCTAGCTTTATTTAAGACATATACTCTGTGATTAGCACACATATTCTTTGAATTTTTATGATAAAAAGTGCTGACAGTTCAGAGGACCCATTAACCCCCAAACGAAAATAGTGGATGTATTTAAAAAAATACAATAAAGAGAAGAAATGAAGGGCTTGTATACTTATATATAGGGGAATGTAAATGCATGCATATACACACACACAAACACACACACACACACACACACACACACACACAAACATTAAAAGCAGTTATGCAAGTCCTTCACCATAGGAACACTCCATTAAAAAAAATAATTTTGTATAAAGTTAATATCTGTAGTGGATTTATATTTACAAAAATTAGTGAAAGTGCTATTTCCTCATATATTTGCAAATCTTGTCCTCAAAACATCAATTTTTATTAATTTTCCTGACTTGTACAAAACCTGGTTAAATACGCAAATTGAGACAAACATGAGTCAGTATAGATTATAAAGTATAAAGTGATAATGTATAAAATAAGGAAAACATAATAAACAGATAATTAGTCAATATCACTACTGATAAGTAATAATCCCAAAGAGCATCAGTATTCAGAGTGAAAATTCAAGGGTTTCTGACAAGGGAGTTGAACAATGACATGAAATCATAGGCAATTGAAAAACATGGATTTGAGTATGCCTCGAGTGTTATTTCTTATTGAATTCTCATATTTAAAAGAAAAAATAATTGAAATGCTGGTTATTTTTAACTGAATTTTAAAAAGTGGTAAAAAAAATGAAAAAAATATTAACAAGAAAATAGAAATTTTAAAGAAAAATAAACAAAATGTTTGCATGGCCATACAAAGAAATAAAAAAAGTACAAATTACAGTTAACCCTTACAAGTTGACAGTTGGTTTTCTTTGTTTTGGCCTGTTACTGTTTATAGCCATGATGTGATGTCATACTTTTTAAAATTAATGTTCTATGCATTTTATCTAAGATGATAACTGTGACTTATTTATGTGCATATTGTTTCACATCTCAGAGAGTGGTAATTATTTCATGGGCAAAAGGTGTTTAATTATCTAGATGTAGAATACTGTTTCCATATCAAACTGTCAATTTAATCCATGCTGCAGTGTAATGTAAACAAAGGGAAAAGTCATTGTACATTTAAAGTGCTAGTAACAAATCACCATCAATAAGTCTGAGATATTTAATTTAATGCATGTAATCTCTAGAGTCTAATCAAATTGTCAATTAATATACAAAGGATTTAGTTTCAAAGCACATCAAAATTAAATAAAGAGTACAGTATTACCAACTCATTGTTCATGGTATGTTGGTTTAATGACTCATTTAGTGGCTTAATTCAAGAATCTGCTTTTAAAAACTGAGTCTTAAATTTTAAAGAATTTAAAATGGATTCTTAAATATCTTAACACCTAGGATAGTAAAAGCAAAAGTCTATATATATTTAAAAAAACAACCATTTGTCTATTATTGTTTTATATTTAGAACTGAACAAGAAATATCTACTATATACAAACACAAAACCACACTTTGCCACATATGAAGTACCTGGCAATACAATAAATATTAATGTTAAAAGCTTACTTCAGAAAATAGTGAGTTGCCCTTTGAACTGTGTCCTTGACTTTCCAGTTTGGTCACATCAAGTTGAGCTCTTAAATCCATTATTTCACACCTCGATTGCTGTTCATAATTGATGGACATGCAGCATAAAACATGGATATATATATATATATAAAGAAAAAGAAAAATGAGAGGTAGTGATATCTTAAGAGGTGCAAGTACTCATATAATCTTGTCCTACCAAATGTATATAATTAAATGTCAATCTAAAAAAAAATTCAGGCTCTCATATAAACTTGTCCTGTTAAATGTATATGATTAAGTGTCAGTCTAAAAACAAGCAGGTATATCAACTGCATATGGTCCATATCCCCCCCCCCCCACCACATGCACACACCCACATACAGACATTATAATGTAGGCAACGACATAACAGAAATAAATAATCAAAACAATATTTAAAGAACATATATTAAAACTTGGACTATTGAGATGGCAGTTAAACAAGGTTATGTAAAACTATTATACATTTCTGTTCTCTGATAAGTCTATTCTGCAATTTGTATTGACATATTATTGAATTGTACAACCATAGCTGGTTGTACATACAACTCTTTCTCTATCAATACAATGAAAACAATCCCTCAGCTTTGTAGAATGGTGCAAAATATCAACAATATGATCAATGAGAATCAGTTCAACCATGGCATTTCACAATCACAATTTCACAATCACATTTCACATATCACAATCCCAGACAAGTTAGTGCTTGAAAAACAATCTGGCAAATATTCAATCAAGTTAATGCTTGAATAAATCCCAGAAAACATAATTTGACAATGTTTTGGGGAAAATGGATCAAAATCTCAAAATGGAACAATTCTGTATAGTAAGGAAAGTTTGGCGACTATACTGATGGTTTAGTAAGTATATTATTAATGTCAAGTTTGGTCTAAAGCCTGATAAATTCTGTGAGAATTTTTTTTCTCACCTAAACAGAATATTTTAATTAACTATTACACATGCATTTCTTTCCCACAACACAACAAAAACATTTACTGCCAAAGGAGATTCAAATTGAGCAAATGTAAAAGGAAAAATCCCAAACAAAATAAATCTTAAATAAAAAGTATATAATCCAAATTACAACTTTTTATACCAACAAAACTACACTGATTGATGAAAGAAATATCTGCATTAAATGAGCTTTAATGACAAGTCTAAATGAATTTTCATCAATTTTATTAATTACGTGAGAATAAGTTTAAGGGCTGTACTTTCAGATTACTCAAAGTTGTAACACTTGTATATTTACATCATGTACCTATCACAAGTTCAAATTTCTTAAACTGTAGGAATAATGTTAGTCCATTAACAAAATAGTCTGTATATGTCCAAAAATGATTTTATCTACTTGTTCTTACAATAGGTACTATGTTTTAAATAAATAAATGATACATATATAATTAAATTATCCTAAAGATTTCATTTAAAAATAAATGTGATCTGAAACATTTCAACAACTAACATTCTTAATCCAAAAGCTCACCTCTAGGTGTTTAGCATACGAAGAAATCTGACATTCCATATCTTTGATTTCTGTCTGACTTGATGCAAGCTTGTTCACCAGCTTCTCATTCTCTTGTTGCACTTCTTTTAGCTGACCACTCAGGTCAATATTATTTGCTTTGAGTTCTGTCTGTAATACAATGAATATTTCTCAAATTCAAGGGGTCAAATGAATATTACTTGCCTTGAGTTCTGTCTGTAATATACGGAATATTTCTTTAATTCAAGGGGTCAAATGAATATTACTTGCCTTGAGTTTTGTCTGTAATATATTGAATATTTCTTTAATTTAAGAGGTCAAATGAATATTATTTGCTTTAAGTTCTGACTGCAATACAACAAATATTTCTTTAATTCAAGGAGTCAGTTGAATATTACTTGCATTGAATTCTGTCTACAACACACTGAATATTTCTTTAATTCAAGGGGTCAGGTCAGTGCTAACTGCCTTGTGCTCTTGTCACAAAACTGAACTAACTATTAGATCACTGTTACTTGTCTTGAGTTCTGTTTGAGTTTATCAGACAGGTCATTCTTATTTGTCTTGAGTGTTTGTACCACACTGTTAATTAGGCAGGTCACTGTTACTTGCCTTGAGTTCTGTTTGTATAATAATGTTAATTAGTCAGGTCACTGTTACTGGTCTTGAGTTCTGTTTGTACAACATTGTTAATTAGTCAGGTCACTGTTACCGGTCTTGGTTCTGTTTGTACAATAATGTTCATTAGGCAGGTCACTGTTACTTGCCTTGAGTTCTGTTTGTATAATAATGTTAATTAGTCAGGTCACTGTTACAGGTCTCGAGTTCTGTTTGTACAACATTGTTAATTAGTCAGGTCACTGTTACCGGTCTTGGTTCTGTTTGTACAATAATGTTCATTAGGCAGGTCACTGTTACTTGCCTTGAGTTCTGTTTATATAATAATGTTAATTAGTCAGGTCACTGTTACTGGTCTTGAGTTCTGTTTGTACAACATTGTTAATTAGTCAGGTCACTGTTACCGGTCTTGGTTCTGTTTGTACAATAATGTTCATTAGGCAGGTCACTGTTACTTGCCTTGAGTTCTGTTTGTATAATAATATTAATTAGTCAGGTCACTGTTACAGGTCTCGAGTTCTGTTTGTACAACATTGTTAATTAGTCAGGTCACTGTTACTTGTTTGTACAATAATGTTAATTAGTCAAGTCACTGTTACCGGTCTTGGTTCTGTTTGTACAATAATGTTCATTAGGCAGGTCACTGTTACTGGTCTTGAGTTCTGTTTGTACAATAAAGATTATTTGTAATCAACTGCTTAAGCAGTTATCCTGTTTATTATAAAGAAATATCTCTCCAATCCCACCTAACTGAAACCAATGTTATAAAATGACCTATAATTTCTCTTTCCTGCTATTAGCAATATAGTGTAATGTCTGGCCACTTTTTCAGTGATCAGATAAAGTCAATGACATACTGCACTACCCACTACTCTTACTAATATGCTTTAAATATATATATAAACTTTACTGCAATTGCTCTGTAAGCCATCTTACCACATCCATCCTAAGAGCAAGCAAGTCTTGTTGTAGTGTTCCATTCTCCTCTGTTTCAAAGGATACTGACAATGAATGCATGTGTGTGTGATTAAGGTGAGAACGGAGCAAATTTTCTAGCTGCAACACTCTCTCACGCAATTCATGTTCTACACATTGGAAATGATCTATTTCTATGTTAAGAGTTTCAATCTGAAAAAGAGAAAAAAAAATAAGTAAACACAGTAACCTTATTCAGTTAAAATGATAAATTAAAAAAGCTCCAACTAAATTCATAAGACATTATTTATACTAAGAACATACATTTATAGTAAAAGCTTGCTAATTCAAATTCTATTATTCCAGATAATTGCAAAATCCACACACCAAATGGCTACTGGCTGAAAATGTTTCTTGTCCCATACACGTTCTTACTACCTAATCTATCTCCTTTCTTGACGTAGTTTGCCAATATTCATATTGTACATACCCCTCTTGATAATTTGACCTATAATAATTGTTACTTCTTACTAAGTGATTGAAATATACATACTGTCCATCACTAATCCAGATTTTCACTTAATCTGGACCCCCCACCTCCCCAATATAGTCTGGATTAAGGAGATATTACTGTATTATATATTATACTGGCTTTTTCAATCTATTTATGAGGCATTACGATATTGTATATTATAGTGGCTTTTTCAATTGCATCAACACAAGCACCTATCCCTGTCAAGACATCAGGTGGCTGATGTGGATATCATGCTTTGTGTGTTAGTTTCCACAGGCTTTGTTTTTAGGTTCATTCTTGTTCGACTGGGAACCAAACCAAAGGTAGCATATGACAATCGTGTTTTGTCCATTTTTAGAGAGGTTAGGATAGGGGTCTTAATTAGGCCCTCATGTGTTTGTCTACCAAGATTTGCTACTCTTTCAAACTGAACTAAAACATATGTATTAAGAAAATGATAAATGTAAGGAATGAATGCAGTTACCCAAAATATGATGAAATTAAGAAGGAAGGGATGGGTGGGGTAGGAAAGCACAATCTGCAATAGAAGTGGAGGACTTGCTGAAAAATGCTGATTTTCCACACAAATTAAAGTGATGATCCCTTATATGTGCAAGCTGTTCAGATATGATAAAAGTGCAGACTACTCATAATTATTTTTATTAACTAACATAGATCTAAAAACATAATGTGCCAAGCCAAAAAAAGTTTACTTGTTTTTTGTAGACAGATATCTCAGCTCGCTTTACTTCTTCAAACTTCTCATTTAGTTTGTCTCTTTGGTTCTGAATTTCCCTGTGTAGATTTGCAATCTCATCTTGTTGCCAGCGCTCAGTACATGCATGTACCTCAATGCGAGAATGAAGACCACATATTTCTTGCTGTTTTTCCTTTATGATAATAGAAATATTTATTTAAAAAAATCAAAGATAAAGATCTAGGTAAATAAAATCTAGGTTCATGGATATACATTGTTTTTAAAAAGAGACATATTATAAGTATTTTCACTTCTTTCAAATGTTGTGACACAGTATAAGAAGTCAACAATATGTAGAATGGTAATTTTGAAGTCATAAGGTGAGCAGCACATTCGTGTTAATAAAGCTGAGACTGTCATATGTTACAATTACATAATAATAACAAAAATGTATGTGGTGCAGAAACCTTATTGGTATATTCAGTTCTATGTATATAACAAAAATAATAATAAATATTTCACCACAAACAAATTGCAACTAGAAAAATACACAGACTAGTACAATACATTATTTAAATAATGAATATATCAATATAATTATAAGCATAATATTGACCTCATACGAAAAATTCAGTACTTATACTAAAAAATGAATTGAGATGGGTGGATGATTCGAAGCCTTGATGGAGTAATGATCATGAGTTAATTTTTTTCATGATTTATTTCTACTTTATTTTGTCATATGTACCTGTACAACCAAAATACAAGTTTGTGCTTTTATAGCAAATTAAATGAATTGATTAAAGTAGCATAAACAATGAAATTGTGAATCCTCAGCAAATGAAACTAGTGCAGAAAATATGTGCAAGTGGTTGGCATACAAAACCTTGTGGAACACAAAATTTCAAAGTGATGTTGGGGTTGAGAAGAGGCCACTCACATATACAGTTCAGAAATTGTCACAGACGGATCTTGTTTAGTACAGTTTTGTTAATGACAAAGATGTGTTTTAGACATGCCAGAAAAAATTCATGATTTATCAAAACAGAAACTTTGCAATAATGGTTTACATAATGGGGAAAATGCCAGATGCTAAGAATTATTAACACTTGTTATAAATGGTAAAACACCACAAAGACATTCACACAACAGAGATATAAGGCAAAGTGTCATATTCACAGTAATGGCACACATTTCTTATAGGCACTCTCTGAAGGCTCATTTAAAAAGAATAGGCAGTTTAGAATCTAATAGGTAAATTGTTTCTTATTTTACCTCTCCATGTTTAGAGAATAAATGAAAAAAAGTAAAATATACATAGCAATGGGTACCATTTATATTTTTATTGCTGCTTGTTCTCTATATGAAGCAGAGTGTGCATTGTTTTACATTGTGTTGCAAAAATAGCACATAGTTTTACAATTTTAGTGTTGTACAATTGGTGTATAGATTTGCTTTGTGTTTGCATTTTAATAGATGCATATGTGTGCACTCGACAGTGCAAAGATAATTGTGTGTACATGTAACATTCTAACAATTCTGTAGAGAAAGATAAAATTTGTAGAGACTAAATATTGCATTTGTGTATCATTACGCTCTTTTATTTTGTTGTTATAAGTGTTTGTTTAAAATCACTATAGAGTATTGTGGTTTGTTTAAAATCAGTCAGTATAGAGATGAGTATTGTGGTTTGTTTAAAATCAATCAGTATAGAGATGAGTATTGTGGTTTGTTTAAAATCAGTCAGTATACAGATGAGTATTGTGCTTTTGATAAAATAGAAGTTTCGCTTTGATATCCTGCTCATTATTTAATATAAACCACATAGTGAAATAAAAATGCATTTAAGACTGAATCTAAATTATGTACGCCAAACACAGTCATTGAAAATTGCTTAATGTCAAGTAACATGATTCCCCACCCACCTGATGTTCTATTCTGTAGTACTTTCTTTGGCTACTTATAAAAACACTTTTGTCTTTAAAATATTACTCTGTTTACTGCTAATCTGATTATAACTATTGTATTATATAAGACAAGCACCAACTTCTATTGAAAAAGATTATACATATAAGTAAATACAATGAAAAAATTATTTGACATCATTATTTCCGCTAAATCACATTTGAATAATTTCAATGCCTATGCAGTCTAACACATAATTCATCAGATTAGTGTCAATATAAATCACAGGATCATTCTTATCAGAGAACAGAAATGCACTTAGAGAGAGATAATAGTTTGTACATAACCTTGTTATGAACAGGAAAACATATCTCCATATATGGACAATAAGCATCCATTAACAAGTTACCTTTCACTACCTCCCCCATCCATCTCTCAACTTTTGGTCTGTCCATGCATGATAGTCGGGTAACTTATATCCTTGACAATAACAAGGATGGTTATTGCACCACCATGTGTAAGATTGGGTTTTGTGGTATAGCATTCATTAATAGAAAAAAAATGGAAAACATAATTAATAAGTAAGATTAATTAAATCAGCATAATTTGCTGAGACTTTCCTGACAAGCACTACCAAATTTTTATAATACCAGAATCCATTGAGGCAGCAGTTTAATAATTTTGTACAAAAATTTGGTAAGAGTAGCCTAGCGACAGTATGAAAATGATCCTTAAAATGGTTTACTTTTGGAACTTAATACAATTGTTTCCTTTTAAATACATTAATATTTGTGCTCCATATTTTTCCAAATTCTATTAACAAATAATATGCTACTAACATTTGCAAGTTTAAGATTGCTTCTAATACTGTTTATTTTCATTAGAGGCACTATTTGACTAACATGTGTGGCTTCACAATTATATGACAATACACAAAAATTCATAAAAGAGTATTATTAATGTTAGAGAAATGTAATGTTATATGCATATGATACTTTAGTCATGGATATTTAAAGTCTGTTCTCATTGATGGTTTATAATTTTGTCTATTATGAATAGAAATACTTATAAGAATTAATATTTGTATAAACTCGTATGATCAATATGATGAATATTTTAATTTTACTATGTTAGCAGTTTATCTTCACTTCTATTTTATGTTTGACACTAATTTAAAAATTCAAATGAATGCATAGTTGTGAATAAAATCTGTGTTGAAAAAAATAAAGCATTAGTTGAATGAGAATGAAATCATCAATAGTTAACAGATCTTTCTTGCAGGACTCTAGGAAGAGAACAAATTTCTGCAAATAAAAAAAATCTTTTAATTTATTTTTTAGACTTACTTTGTTTCTTGGCTCTTAGAAAAAACTGAAAGTGTGATATGTATGACAAACAGTCTGACCTATTCCCCCCCCACCGACCTTTACACCCCCCAGGTGTCAAATGAAATACATGTACATTTTCCCCACAGTTATAATTATTAATACAAAATTTAATAAGCGTACATTGGAATACAGATACATTTTCCCATGATATGGTAAATGTTTAGTTATAATTTATTAGTAAAACTTTTATCAGTCTTTAAGTTGAAGAATAGGAAAATTATTGTATAGACTTAATAGTTAACTGTAGAGTCAACCTAGAGCAAGGCCACTGCTTTGGACCCTATTCATGGCTCAGGCTCCATACTGACATTTTTGTAACAAAATTCAATGAGTTTTCAAAGGCTATTTTTTTTTAATTTCAAAGAATCCGACAAAAACATAACTGTGCATGGTTTACACTCCTATATTAGAATTTACAGTCTCAAAGGTATATTTTAAAGAATGTATGGATATTAATGTACTAATTATCAAAATAAATTTAGTGCTAATCTTAGGTGCAATTAAATACATGACTATAAATAATTACCTTAGAACATCATAAAACTATAATCAGCTAAGCACATTCAAATCAGTAAGCACATTCATAATCCCTCATTAAAGGAAACTGATGTTTGACAAATTTATAAATTACATACGGGAAAGTCAAATAAAATATCAGATATGAAAGATAAAGCAGTTATGCTTTGTACAATGCAAATTTCAACCGTCCGTTTGACCTTAGGAAATAGGCTCATCATAACGAGAACAAAAACTCTTCATGGCAAACAAATAGCTACAGATTTATTAAGTCAAATGGCTTCATTAATAAATTAGCAGGCACAAACAAAATCCTCAGCATTAAGCAGGCAGCATTAGTGCTTTGACAAATGTGAGATACAATAATATTGGTTAAGTCAAACCTGCATTAAGAATGATGGTTGTAAATCAGTTTTGTTTCTTACAACTGAAACTGTAATTATAGAGAATTTCAGAATAAAACAATCAACTAGTACTCTGACAAATATGTAAAATACAAATTTATTAGAAATAACAGTCGTACTAGCAAATATGAAAGTTGTAAAACAGTTCTGTTTGCTACAAATCAAGTTGCAATTGTCTAATGTAATGAGAAAAACATCATTATAAGGTTTCTAGAGTAATAACAACTAATTGCTAAATATGTGCAAACAGTTTATTTTTTAAATGGAGCTAAGTCTTGCATCACTTCTTTTCTTCTGATTTTACAAGAAAAATTAAGTGTCTAAAAAAGTGAAATAACAAAATAAATGGCTTAATTTGTTCTACAATAAACACCAATATTTGTTCATAATTGTAAAATTCAAAGACTTTTCAAGGACTATTATAGTTTTTAAAATTCAAAGACTTTTCAAGGCCTTGAAATGATACCTTTAAAATTCAAGCACTTTCAAGGATTGCATAACATCCCCTTGGGGCTGCTTTGATACTGAACAGTCCACCCGGTGTGGTCAGGACCCCAGAATTTAGTTATGGGAACCAGTTCTCTCCAGAGCTATCTAAGTGAGTGGATCTTAAGACAGCTTCCCAGGGCTGAATTGTCCTAAAACAAACGATCTACTAAAGCTATCCTGGGCTGAGAGTGTCCTAAGACAAAAGATCCACCCAAGCAATCCAAGGCTGAGTGTCCTACCACAAAAGATCCACTCAAGCTATCCAGGGCTGAGAATATCTAAGACAAAAGATCCACTCAAGCTATCCAGGGTTGAGTGTCCTAAAACAAAAGATCCACTCAAGCTATCCAGGGCTGAGAATGTCCTAAGATAAAAGATCCACTCAAGCTATCCAGGGCTGAGAATGTCCTAAGACAAAAGATCCACTCAAGCTCTGGAGACGGAAGCTAATGCCCCCACCCCCCCACCCCACCATCATCTGTGACTTGAAGGACATGCATAGTTTTCAAACTATGTAGACACACTTAGTGACTATATAGCAGGGGTGCACAAACCGCGGCCCGCGGGCCGCATGCGGCCCCCGACAGGGCCCGGTGCGGCCCCCAGAAGACTTTAGAATGTTACCATTATTTGTGGCCTGCAAGGAGCTTTTAACATTATTCTGAACAAGGGAGTAGAACAGTGGTCTGCTTTCCCGCGCATGCTTCTTGTGCTGTGTTGAAAACAAACGCTGGATGCTGTATTGAGGTGAGAGCACTGTGTATTGGGCACATTGTTCACTTCAGCTGATCAAAGGGGTATGTGTTGAAATAGTAGTATCTGCAAATCTTTGATGTATGGCGACATCAAATAGCCTTAGAAAGACCCAAGTCGACAGGCAGCCAGCCAAAGTTCAGTCTGGGGATGGGGTGAGGTGATGCAGGGGGGGGGGAGAAGGAAGGTGCAGTCAGTGTGTATGAATATGCGGCTGTGGATGTCTGGTTGGCATGTACTGAATGAATTACACAGCATGAAGTGAAGTTGTTTTTAAACTACTGCCCTTTGTAAATATGTCAAAACCTGCTGCATAAGAAGCATAAAATTGAAGACAAAAATCGTCAGTTTAAAGAAGAGTGGATGGCTAAATACTTTATGTGGCATTTTAATGGAGCAGCTATGTGCTTAATTTGTTGTGAGTCTGTTACTGTGATTAAGGACTTCAACTGCAAGCGGCATTACAAAACAAAGCACGCTGCTACTTTTGATGACTTAAAAGGTGTTGTGAGAAACAACAAACTTGAGCAACTTTTAAAAGGTCTGTCAGCACAGCAACATTTCTTCACAAAAAAGTCTGAAGAAAACAAGTATTTTGCTGGTGCAAGTTGCAAAGTAGCACATATTGTTGCCAAATCATCACAGCCATTTACTGACGGTGAGCGTTTACTGACTGTGACTTCGTCAAAGACTGCATCCAAGCTGTCCAATATGTCCTGAAAAGGCGGATCTTTTCAACACAGTCCCACTCTCACTGACGACCATTCAAGGCCCTGTCGAAGACTTAGCAACAGATGTTTGTGAACAGTTGTGTGAAAGACTTGCTAACTGTAAGTACTTTTCAATTGCTTTGGACAAGAGCACTGACAACGTTGACATAGCACAATTGCTGGGTTTTGTGCGTGCTGTGGATGAGAACTTTGAAATAACTCAAGAATTAGCTGGTATGGCTTCACTACATGGGCGGACGACTGGTGAAGATATTTTTGGAGGAGTGACTTCCGTTCTTGGAAACCTTAACATCCAGTGGCCAAAGCTAGCCAGCGTTACCACAGATGGTGTGCCTGCTATGACTGGAAGAGCATCAGGATTTGTTGCTCATTTGCTGCCACATTTGCAGGGGCTTGGAATTCCAACAGATAGTGTCCACATGTACCATTGCATAATTCATCAGGATTCGCTCTGTGCACGAATCTTGAAATTTGACGTCATGAAATTCGTTTTTAATTCTGTGAACTTCATATGACCCAGAGGACTTAATCATCAACAGTTCAGACCATTTCTTGAAGACATCAAGGCAGAATATTGAGACATTCTGTATCACACAGATGTCATGTGGCTGAGTCGAGGAAAGGTATTAAAATGGTTTGTTGAGTTGCAAACGGAAATTTGTGAATTCCTTACTGTCAAAGGCAAAGACACGGCTGTGTTTGCTGACAAACAGTGGTTGGCAGACTTGGCATTTCTGACAGACATGGCAGATCACTTGAATAGATTCAACCAGCGTCTCCAAGGCAAAGATCACTTTATCTTTGATATGTACAAGGAACTGCAGTCCTTCACGTTGAAGTTGAGGCTCTTCTGTTCGAATCTGCAAGCTGGAAATCTTTGTCATTTTCCGATTTGTTCAGCTTTTCAGAAGGAGTACCAATGTAACTTCAGCAGATACCATTGCAATTGTGAAACATTGCTGAAGGAATTTACTGAACGCTTTGATGCCTTCAAGGAGCACAAGGACTTATTCAACTTCATTCGCGATCCTTTCTCATGTAGTGTAGAGTCCGTGCCTGATCACTGTCAACTGGAGGTCATTGATCTTCAATGTTCACCTGAACTGAAGTCATCATTTCAGCAGAACAACATTTTAACATTTTATGGAAGTCTCAGCTCGAGCACATACAGAAATGTCAAGGACTTGGCTTGCAAGTTGTTGTCAGAATTCGGCAGCACATACTTGTGTGAACAAACGTTTTCAGTAATGAACATGAACAAGAACAAGCTGAGATCGAATTTGACCGACAACAATCTATGTTCGATTTTGAGGCTGGCGACTACAAAACTCGAACCAAATATTGACAAAGTTGTTAACAACATTCAGGCTCACCCTTCTCACTAATAAAGACTAAATCTATGTTAATAAGGCAAAAACGAATGTAAAGACATTATTTCATTATTTGTGTTGTTCTTTTTCTACTCAGCCATCCATGTGTAATCTGACTTGCGGCCCTCCATGCACTATCAGTTGGAAATGTGGCCCTCTGGCCTAAAAAGTTTGTGCACCCCTGCTATATAGGAGAACACTACTTATTAGACTTTGTGCGTACATAGATATACTTACAATGAGCTTGTCTGTTCTGGAACAATAAGTAGAATATTATATTTTAATGAGTTTATTGCAACATGTTTGGGCTTTGCAATATCATAGACCAGGGGTCTCCAAACTTTTCAGCCCAAGGGCTGAATTAACTATCAAACAGCAGTTCGGGGGCCGACTACACACTCGAGGTCCAAATAAAAAAGAATCAAAACATGGATGTTGTTTTTAATTATTTATTTAATATTATTTTATTCAGTTATTATTTAATAACCATCGATACACTACACATGAACACCTGTATTAGTGGGAATGGTGAAATTGTTTCCTGGATGCCAAAATAGCAGACATTTCTGGCTTTAGATTTGATGTCCCTAACATCAACAGTGACCTGAGATTATGATCGGACAAGTTTGTTCTCACATTGTTCAGGTACTTTCATTCTTGAAAATGTTTGTTCACACAGATATGTTGTTCCAAAGATTGAAAGGTACCTTGATGCAAAGGTTTTAACATTAGGAAAGTCTTCCTTGGGCAAAAACTGGTAAAAACCCACCAATCCTTCTTTGAACTTTTCCCTAAGGAGGTCATTTGCTTGCAACTCAATGGCTTTGTCTAATAGTCACGGTTGACTGCTCGTATACTATAGACTGGGTGGACTGGATACTAAGAATATGTCCGACTTATGTAACAATCAGTGACCCATATCAATAACGCTCCTTTATTCCGAATCTGAGTCAGAGTTGTTTGTTCCCTCTCAACTCTCAGAGATTAGAGATAGAAAAATTTAGCAGCAGCTGATCTTGGCAGGATACACGTAAATTTCCGTAATTTTTCTCCATAGACAAAAAGATCTCCATGGGCTGCATGAGGGGGCCTCGCGGGCCATAGTTTGGAGACCCCTGTCATAGGCAAAAGACCAGATGATACTGGCATCTGATCTTGGACTCTGCCAAAATTTAGTCCTGGCCATTAGCTCTTATAAATTTTCACATATTTTAAAAAAAGATTTTAGGACCACTTCTGTTCAAAGTCTCTCAAGCATTGCAGGGCTTCGATAGTTACAGAAGAGACATGGATATTTATACATCTAGGCCATAGTGATAAAATTAAAGAAAATTTTGAATACAATTATGAAATGTCTAGCTGTTAAGGGATCCAGAATTTGTTGTACTCTGTTAGTATTTTATTACATGTCATTATAGTTATTCTTTAAGATTTTAGCATCAAAATTTAATGGATTACCTCTAGACTGGCAACATATTTTTGTGTCATATTCTCAATGTAATTTTGAAGGTCTTGATTTTTTTCCAAGAGTGATTTGCCAAAAATGGCTGCATTAATAGCATCTTGCTCTTTTTCATGTAAAGCCTTTTCCATCTCCTTTAACTGCCATTGCAGATCTGCTAACTCATTCTTGAAATCTGCTTTGACTTCAATTTCTGTAATTACAACACCAAATTACAATCATTAAAAATAAAAGTTTTGCCACTGTCAATTGTCTCTTACTCTTAGGGCAGGGGTCGGGAACCTATGGCTCGCGAGCCAGATGTGGCTCTATTGATGGCTGCATCTGGCTCGCAGACAAATGTTCGATTATAAAAAAAAATTTCTTTAGACTCCTTTGATCTACATATTAATTGCATATCAATATTTCATTCTACAAATGAGCTAAAGTCTACTAATGTCTCAACGCCTGCATGAAGCTTAACCTCACCACGTATCAACCAGACTACAAAGCCATCAGCAAAGCCATGCAGCACCAGAAGTCGCATTAATGGTAAGAAATACTCATTATTGATTAGCAACAGCATAACAATGTTATTAAAAAGAATTCAGAGACATAATTATTGTAGTTTTAGTGTTGAAATTACACAAAATGCACACATTTACTTGAATTTTTAGTTTTAAACATAATGTATGGCTCTCACAGAATTACTTTTCAAAATATGTGGTGTCCATGGCTCTCTCAGACAAAAAGGTTCCCGACCCCTGTCTTAGGGATTAGATGTCTTTGTTATTTATCAAAGAAATGATATCAATAGTTATTTTTTTCTTCACAAATCTATATTAAAAATTTCACACTATTATAATTGTTAATGTAGATAATAATAAGGATTTATTTTCTCTATGAATCTATATAAAAAGATGAATTTATATAAGAAAATTTATATCATTATTAACAGTATTTCTAAATAACAGCTAAGAATTAAGATTAAACACTCTTAATTTTATTTAAATAATAATTAAAATAAAAACACTTTTATAAAAGTAAACAAAAGACTATTCTGCATTAAGAAAATAATTTTTATATAAGTTATAACCAGAAATATCAAATAACTCATTTTGAAAGAAGAAAGGCTTTCAAAAAACATTAAAATTATTTCTATTTCTAAGTGCTTCAAAGAAATATTCATCAAGATCAGAAAAATATAGTGACAAAATTATCCTATGTTATATTAAAGGAAATCAAACATGAAAGCAATGATGGTTTAAAAACCTGAAAACCACAGTTGCCTTATAATATATTTTCTGATAATTTCATGAGTTCCCAAATTGCCATTATCTTGACTACATGCTGATTCATCAATTCATATTTATTCTTCATTTACTTGCTTTTATAAATTCTCCTAATTCTTTATTTACTTTAGTAATATGTGATAATTTCTTTATTACTCGATTCGCCAGACATTTTATTTGTTGTTTGCATGTAACATTACCCCCCCCCAAAAAAAAAAAAAAAAAAAAAAAGAAAAATTTAAAAAATTTAAAAATCAAACTGTACTGAACCAACCAAACAACAAAATTCATAATAGCTACTATTTTTTAGAAGAAGTCATATTCCAGAATTGAAAATATGTTGTAAATTAGTTATATAGTTTCCGAACATTCTTAGTTCTTCAAGTTGGGTTTCTCTTATCCTATCTCAGGCTTTTGAATGACATACCGAAAACAACCAAAGTGAATGATGAAATATCAAAAACTCAGCGATGACTTGCAAATATTTTCAATAAACATATTTATGCAAACTTACGGAAAAGAAAGAGGGGTGGGATATTTCTTTAAAAAGTAAAAATCAAGGACTAAGTCAAGGGTTCATAAGCGAATTCAACTGCTTTTCAAGATGGTTCTCATTTTTCTAGGACTTTTCATAACCTATGAACCATTGAATTAGTTAAGATGTCCTTGATTTTTATTTTAACTTTATTATAACTTTGTAATGTGGAAACCAAATTCATTTCCCAGTGACATAGAATATCAACCATCATAAATGAACACAAACATAAAACAGTCTAAGTTATTATGCTGTGAACATAATACTAGTAATAAAAAAGTATCTATTTAAATATAATTGTAAAAAATATAATAAATTTAATCAGGATGTTTAAATTCTTAAATGTAATTTGCAACTTTTTATATTTTACTCAGGTTTTAAACACACAGAAGCCAAGCAGACTTTAAATGCATAAGAAACCATATGGATAAATATTTAAGCTATTTATGATTTTATTCAAAATATATAGAAATATATAGAGATTATCAGAAATCTCAGCTTTTTCAAATGTTGGTGACTCCCAAACTTTTGATGCTATTACTTAATAACTTCATGAGCTTGATGGAAATAAGAACTATTTTTATAATGGGCCTATTATTATGCCCATCATATGACAAGTGGAAAAAAAAATGAATGCATTGCTACAATGCTAGAAATATAAATGAATTTGTTTGTTGGAAGGCTTGATTATAAGTCACATTGTGAGTGAAAATTTAAGCTTCATTTAGCAAATGACTATGACCGAAACTAAGCTGCAGTTCAAGATGGGTGCCCATCCCACGAGGACTCAGCATAATGTATTCCAGGCAGGCACACAGCAAAAGTGTGTCACCAGGTAAATTGGTGGAAATAAATTAAACTCAGTGCCTGTGGCTGTACTGATGATATCATAGTGCACTTGATCATGTGGTGTGCAAGAGTTTGCCAAAATATTTCACGAGTTAAAACTGTATCATTCTATCCATTACTCTCTTTCTGGATGTCTGCTGACAGTTCCTTACCTGCTTGGTTATTATTTTTACGTTATAAGTTATAGTGCAAGTGAAAATTTGAGCAATATTTAGCAAATTATTTTGACTCATATTTTTTAATGAATATGTTGTGATTGCAACGATGCAACATAAAGGTAGCCATGTGAAAAAAAGCCACCCACATGCTTGAAGGTCAAGGATGCTTTAGTTTCGTGAATATGACAATGTAACATAAAGCTGGTCATTCTGAAAAAAAACCTCCCACATGCTAAAAAGTCAAAGACACTTTAGCATTGCTTCCCAAAACTCCCATATGCTCGAAGAATGCGTTTCACAGATGGACAGAGCTGAAAAACTACATGTATGATTTATTGTTACTTAACTCATCTTATCAAGACAAAATGAAATGAGAGCTGTCTTTCCATACTAATATGGTACCTTTAAATATTTAAGAAGTAGTTCATGGTATTATCATTATTATTATTATTTTTAATGAATTTATGATTAACCTCATCCCATACTAAAATGGAAATGAAAGCAAATAAGTTTTCTTAAAGCTGAATATTTCTGAATAAACCAAATAAATTTGAAAAACATGAATGTATAAATATTGTAAGTGCATTGATGGTTTAAGAATTATATGGCATTTATGTTTGAAGAGCAGATGTTTGGTAACAGAATAAATATTTTGGATCCGATTTATGTGGAAAAAAAATAAGTGTTACAAAGTTAATGCCTTATTAAAGCTTTGTTTCTTCCAAATATTGACTGTTTCAAGAAAGAAGGGATCTAGAATGTTGCTTTAATGAATTATCATCATTTTAAAAAAATCATCTTGATATGATAACTTTAAAAAAAAAATCTTGAAATGATAACTTTGTCCAATTATTTATCAGAATGAAAATAGCAATACATAAGTTATTAAATATCACAAAAAGAGGCACCATTTTCAGTTCAATTACTTCAAAAGAAATTTGTATTACAAATAATTACTAACAAAATAAACAAATTCATTCAAATATCTTATATATTTCCCACATTAATTTTCAATATATAAAATATAAACACAATATTTCAGTGTTCTATTTTTAAAATTTACACATTTCAAATATGCCTATACAGAGAATGACACATGTGTCTCCCCCACCTCTCTTCAGACAAACACAGAACAGAACCCTGTTAATCCAAAGTAAAACTAATAAAAGGGATCCTGACTTGTTTGGATTACCAAACGTTTGTATTAAACAAAATTTAAGGGAACATACTGTAGATGTAAGGAAAAGTAATAAAATCTCTCTCCAAAGCTCCTGTTTTTCTTGTCCTCTGCACAGTTGGTTTCTCCAATAAGTTTTGAACATCCTCTTTAGTGGTGCACTGCTACTTAATCTTGATTTTCTTCAATATGTTGGACAAAATTTGACTGAATATGCAGTAACAAAGGATTTGTAAAGGTTTGATTACTACCTCTGTCTTTCAGTTTAATATACTTAATCTTGATTTGTTATAGAACCAAATAAATTTATATTTTCTCTGATATTTTTACACTGTTCCCTTAAAAGTAAAACACAATTTGGAATATCCATAAGTTTGAATTACGGTTTGGATCAGCAGGATTTTACTCTCTTTATATATAAATGTATATACAAATGTAAACTAAGAAGTGAAAAGGGGTCCTGTCTAATAGGTGTTGTGTGATTGTTCTATGAAGATGGCTGGGCTTTGAATAGAGTTGTGATGACACTTTACTCTTTAGTCAATATAGTCAGGATGTCAGCTGGCTTCAGTGAGTTTAACTAGCAAAAGTAGCAGGAGTGAGTGAGAAACAAATGATAAAATTAACTACTGCAGCATGTCAATAGAAGCACTTAGTAACCATAGCAATTGGGTGGCAGTGAATCTGGCAATTAGCCAGTTGAGATCAGGAGAGTATTGGCTGTACTTAGTCAGGATTGTATAGTGGGAGATTGTATATTGGTCATTTGGTGCATTGCCACATCAGAAGACAAAATGATGCAGCTGTAATAATGTAGACATGAAAATCAGACATCTAGTCTGTTTGCTGAAAGTGTAGGCCAAGATTCAAATAAATGTAACCCAGTGCTAGATGTTCTAACAGATCGCTCTGTGTCCTGAGATGTCTGTATGGCATGGTGATGAAATATCAACTGATGCTTTCTAAACTAAATGACACCAAAGTTCATTTTTTTAAAATTATGCAACAGCACCAGCCACAAATATATACACAAAATATAGAGTTTGTGTTCCAGATAAATGCTGAACTGGCCTACATCTTGGATGCTAAATTGCATTTGATTTTTGTTAAAGATTTTAGCCCCATTGATTAAATGATAGAAACACACACACATCTCAAAGAATGTTCTGATGAAGAGGAGGTATATGCATATAGACTTTCCATAATATGATACTATATTAGTATATAGACTTTCCATAATATGATACTATATTAGTATATAGACTTTCCATAACATGATGCTAATTATGACATTTTAAAATTGAGGAGTAGTTTGATTTATTTATAATGACAATTGAATAATCTGTTATCGTATCCCCAAAATTGAATGAATCATAAAACATGATTGAAATTGGATAACATATATTATTAGGAGATAATCAGATAATGAAGAGTGTTATGCTGTATAAAGTTATTAATAACATTAATTTTTATTAAACCGTTATTTTGTTAAACTTAAAGCATTTCCCATTTTTATTTAATAGAAAGTTTTAAATAGTTATATTATAGGCAAAGACAGGTTGGATGAGTTGAATGTATGAGTTAATGAAGGAATAGTTTGATTCTAGCAATTAAGAGAAACATCCTTGCATGCTGATTAGAGTGCTTATGAGATGGATATGTCAGCTATGGACTCTATTATTAGTATTAAATAAAATACTAAAATTACTTAAGAACCATTATTCAAACTAACAGGATAAGATTTAGGCCACTGTAAAAGAACATAAATAATAATATGATAATTGATATTGATCACAACAGATATGAAGCAATATACATCCCATAATTACTGTCACATTATCAAACTGAATAGTGAATTATTTTTTCAAGTGTTTAAAAAAAAAGTAAGCTCACACCAAGCATGTGATACTTTTAACTTAGTGATATATTTATAAGTAATAAAGAACGCATCAACTAAACTCACACACACTTCAGCACCTTACTCAGCCAGTGAGTAGAAGTGCCTTATTTTTATTAATTTTAATCTAATAATTAACTGAGTTACCTCTGTTGGTACATTTTCGGTTAGCTATATTTTCTTCATCCAAATGCCCTTGCTTCATCTTGATACTATAGATAGCTTCAAGATTACTGGATAAAACAAAAGCATAAATTCACAACACTTTCAGTTTTCACGTTATATGCTAAAATTGCTAGGAAAAAATGTATACCTTAGCACGGCGTAGGCTTAGAAATTAGATCATACCAACATTTATACTTAAGTTAATTGTAGTTTGTACACCAAATTAAAACTGAGGGTGCTGTAAAGCTAACTATTTGGAAGCAAGATTAACAATAAAAAATCTCTGCCCTTCCCCCCTCCCCAATATACTTTATTAAAATAAAATTAAAAAAGTTATTTGTGATTTACAAAAAGAAACTCTAACGTAAACAACAGCAATGAACCAGATGAACGATTATTTTATTATAACTTTTTGACTAACCTGAAAGACTTTGATTACTTCACTCAGAAGGTTGGATAGTCAAATCTGACAATCAATGAATCATACAAATTTACAATGTATTTGTAAAAGTGAGAAGTAAACAAATATTGTGTAGGCCTAACAATTAATGAAATAATTCAGCTCTGACGTTTGAAAGAATAGACCAACCAAATTTAAATTTGCACAATATTTTCGAGCCACTTTGGCTAATTTTGAAGGTCACTAAAAATAAAATAAAGAAAGAAGTTAAGACATTGATAAATTTAAATTCTAATGAAATACACTTTATAGATCGCATAAAAAGTTCTAGACTTCTTACATATCTTTGATTGTGTTAAGAACTTAGAGTAAAGATGTAACTTCATTTTTTTTGGTTTATTTTAAGACTAATCTTGAAATGGCTATTACTAATACTGCACAATACCTGGCTTAATTTATCGATATCATAAATCTTTCAGAAAGTGTACGTGAAACTGTAAATACTATCGTAGTTACTATTTGAAATTAGCGCTGTGTGAAAGGGAGACAACCTTTTGCAATCGCAGGAGCGGCTCAATTATTATTATTTTTTCTTAAAAAAAAAATTCTAAGGGAATTTCTTTAATTATTTGGACATTAAAAATGGAAATAATCACCATAATATAAAGCAACTGGATTTATGGTTATTTCGAGTAAAAAATAAGTAGTGGTAAAAACAAAATACACTCACAAAAATGGTTTCTTATGAAAGTTATGATAATCAATGCATTTATTTTAAATCTTCAACGTTCGTCTATATTAAAATTTAAAAAAATATGCAAAACTTTAAGGAACTTTAAAAGGGAAATATGACAGTCTCAATAAATAAGAAGCTTCCATCTACAGTACAGGCTGAACCGTAAACCCTGTCCAAACACATTGTCCTTAATTCTTTTTCTTTATTCTCTTCATCCGAGACATGTTTTTTTCTAACCCAGTAGTTGTTTCAACTTCCGGTCAAATAATTCGGCTGAAAGTTTTTTTGGGTTTCTTTTTCAACAATGATGTCAAAATAGATTTTAGTATAAGTCGTGAATTTTTTAATTACTTTCAACCATGATGACTGCTGTTCAAGCTATTCAAGATGCAAATAAGGAGATTCAGTAAGTATTTTTGTTTTAATTTTATTAATCTACCTGCATTCCTTGCAGAACCCAACTGCTTTGATGCATGCACATAAACGACTAGTGTTTTTCCTTTGGCAGTGATTTAGAATAACGTAATTCCTTAGATTTTGAGTTTACCGCATCATAATGTCAAAATATTAACTTGGAGTATTATTTTTTTATCAACTTAGTGACCAGAATGTTGATTTTGTTTTGTTAACCAAGGATGCAACAGTTATCTCCCTTTCAGTAGCGTATTTGTCATGGCGAGAGTCCCATTTTTGGGCTAATTTTATACCGTAGTGCGCCACATTTACTAGTTCTTTAACTAAATCTGTTTTCTTGCATAGTTTTAAAATATAAATATTACTTTTCATAGAAAATTAACGAAAGGAGAACTTTCGGATAAATAGTTAACATTACTAATACGCATGATGTAGTACTAGTAGTACTAATACATATAATTTGTTCAGTATTGTAGGTTGTTACTGCATAAATTACATATAAACTGAAACGACTAAATAGTAGATTTTTGTTGAAAATAACAAGATAAGCAGTAGAAAAGAGAAACATTTCAAACATGTAGTACAACAGTTCAAACTGATTGATAATTGATATAACTTATATTTATAAGTGAAATTCACTAGTGTAATTTTTTTTGTAAATGGATGTTTCAGATTAATAATATTAATAACATACTAAAAAATAGGCCTATATTAAAACCAAAAAGAGAAAAATATACTTTGTAGTCCACATCTAGCCTTGCTTTATTTAATTCAAGTCATGTTTAGTTGTTTAATTATAGCATAAAATATATTGAAAGCTGATTAGAACAACTTTGGTAAAATAGTAAGCAAATGCATATTCTTTCTACTTGAATAGACACTAAACATAAATTAATATATGTATTATGTTTCTGTTTCAAAAATACTCACAGATGGTTGGTATTAAAAAGATATTTTCACATAGCAAGAGTCACCTTCAATTAAGTGCTTTTCACTTTTTTTTTTACTAGCAAGAAATTAGGTTGATGAAAAAACTCTTTGATTGAGCATTAACTGATCTTCAGTATAAGAAAACAATTGAAAAAAGTAACTAATTAAGTATTTAATAAGTATTTAAAAAAATAAATACTTAATTGATTTTAGTCTTTATTATATACTATTGATAACAGTTTATAAAGACATTTATATTGTGTGTGTGTGTGTGTGTGTGTGTGTGTTATTGCCTGACAAATATTTTTATAACTGAATAGTTATACATTGAAATAGACTTTGATTCAGTCCACTCATTTTGTGTTTGTAATTTGTAAATGACTTAATTCCCAACAATTGCCATGCTGCAGGAATCACTTCATCTAAAAAAAAAACCAAGCAGATTAAGAATAATTGTGGCACAAATTAGTCATTATTGTTTAGGACTAGTTGTAACACTTGACTCATTTACTTGACTATTTCCTTGGATTCTCCGTGGAACAAAAGGCCTGAACAACAGCTCTCCATCGCACTTGATTCTGGGCAGCCTTTTTCAGTTCACCCCACAACAGGTTGCAACTCTTCATTTCCTCTTTGCTGGATTGTCTCCAGGTGGTCTTAGGGCGACCGACCCATCTCTTTCCCTGGGAGTTCCACTACAAAACCTGCCGGGTGATGTCCTGTGGGGGGTTTCAGCAGGGTGTGTCCTATCCATCGCCATTTACACCTGGCAATCTGCTGATTGATGGGATCTTGGTTTTCCGCTGCCACAAATCATTGTTCTTTACTTTGTTTGACCAACTGATCTTCAGTATGTTACGAAGGCAGCCGTTGACGAATACTTGGAGTTTGTTGGTTAGGGTGTTGGTGACTCTCCAGGACTCTGAGCCATAGAGGAGGACAGACTTAACGTTGCTGTTGAAATTCATAGTTTATTGCAGACAGATAGGAATGTTGACCTCCAGACTGGTCTCAGGGGGTAATAAAGGCGTATCTAGCTTTCCCTCAAAGTCCTCTATTAATTTGCCATTGTGGATAATTTGGCATATGGCACCTTCATAAAGTTCTAGTTGTAACAGCTGATACTTTATTTTAGAAAGTGTCTTATTTGGCTCTCATCATGGTACTTTCACTGATAATGACTGATTCAGATTTGGTGTATTCTGGTAGTGGTTCTGATCCTGATTCTAATCCAGACACTGGTTCCTTTATTTGTTCCTACTGCTTTTTCATGACACTAGTTCTGGCAGTGTAGTGTTTAGGTAATGGTTGTGGTTCTGATTCTGTGATGTCAGCAACAATCTATGTAAATGACATACACAGCATACACAAACATGATTTTTTACTTCAATCTAAACTTCTAAGTTCTATGGATAATAAGATTGTGAAAATCAGATCATCTAGACCAGTGGTTCTTAACCCCTTTTTTAGTCACGGACCCCTTTGAAAATCTGGTGAAAGCTATGGACCCCCCTCCCTAGAAAAATGCACATAAGTTGAAAATACAAATAGAATGAATATTTGATTTTATGGACCCCAGGTTAAGAACCCCTGGTCTAGATCATTTTAAGTAACATAAGAATGACAAGGTATATGGTTTACTCTGTGGAATTCATTTATCTAAGCTAATGTGTTTGCAAATTTGAGTCTGAACATGCCATACCATGATTAGTGCATTTCTAGTCTTTAACACTTATAAAGTTATATATACCAGAAAGAAGTCTTTTACATTTATTTTGACTCTTAAAGTCTTATTGATTAACAAAATGTGGAACATCTTAGGGGATCTTTGGTTTGATTTCATTACTATATCATTACAAGCAATAAGTTCAGAGTTTTGGGACATTGTAAAATAATATTAAAAAAAACCCTTGTTTAAAGTTGTTTGAGTTTACCTAGTTAAACAGGACTGCAGATTGTCTTTCTCCTACTCCTAATCCTAGGCATTATATATATATATTTTTTCCTTTTCTTATTTGATTTTGAAATACTACAAGAGCAGTATGTTTAAATTTATCATTTATCATATTATTCATCCATATATATTCCTGCCCTGAAAAGTATCCATTCAGTATAAGCAGCCAATTTTGTTTTGTTTTTTGGTGCCATGTGAGATGTCTTTAAAAGGCAATGGGACAGAGTTAATTGTTTATATACTGGGGATAATTTTTCAGTAGGTCTGATCATGGGTGGCAGCAAAAATATTTGTAAGCTGGTAATGTATTTAGAATTTTGTAAAAGGTCACGTGAACACACATTTTATGCAATCAAGTATTTTACATCTTTAGTAATATTAAATAGTTATACTTATAGATATTTTCAAAAACTGGTCTAGCTGATTGTTTGATTTTTCTTGGTCACATGCTTGAATATAAAATCTTTAGACAGAAGCTATACAATATCTCCAATGCTTATATTTTAATAATAACAATTGAAAGAATATATTTCTATAAGATTTGTAATTTTAGTAATGTACACTAACATAATATAATTAAAAATGTGGAGGAGTATGTAAAATCATATAGTATGTTGGCTGATTACTGACCTCATTTGATAAACACATCACTCTGTGTGCATGCATATTGTTTTTAATTGGAAAACAAAAAAATGGTAGTTAGTTGATATTATGTAATGATTCACAGGACATTGGAATTTTCAGTGTTTTTCTTGTAACTGTGTTTGTTTATATAATCTATTTTATATACTAGCTGTCCAATATGAAAGCATGTTGAACTGCTTGTGTTGAAATAAAAAACAGCCTTTATTGATTTAAAACCATTATCTAAAGCTTTCATGCCACGTGTTTATTGCTATTTTGAGGTAAGGAACATGTTTCTTCTTTATTTCATATATTTTAAAAATCCTATAAAACAAAACATTTCCCTTCTTTAATACTTTTCCTTGTATTTTAACTTTTATGTATAATATTAATTATTATATTGTGAATGTAACTTTCATATTCCTTCTGTTATTTTATTTATATCCACTACAGTATTGCTATTACTTTCATGGTATTGGTATTAATTATTTCTCTCTTCATTTATAGTTATAAACTTATGTGACTATATCTATGTTTGTAGAACATTATTAATTATATAGTGACTGTTTATTTTGCTGATTAGTAAATCATAAGTGATTAATACTAAAATTGTGTACACATACTTTTTCTTTCATCAGTTTACTCATAAGAAATATAGTTTAGACTGTCCTCTGACTTTTCTCAGCATGATTGAGTGTGTCTGGAAGAGTGTGTCAGTAACTGAGTAAGCTATCTGTCTGGTGTCTGATTTATAGCCTTGGCTCATGCCTAAAGCTGCAGGTGCAAGAGGAGTGACTGGCAATGGCATATGTAATCAGCATTTGTATTACCCCCTCAGTACATAACAGATTTAGATCACTGTTAATATTTTTATTTGTATAAATTTCTGTTGATTTGTTTGTATATGTATTATTATTAAAAATATTGATTTAGTAGGATAAAAAGTAATTCTGTCTATTGTAATTTTGATAGTCAAATGTGTAGTTGGGTTTGATTTGGCTTGACTTAGAACATTTTACATTGAAGTATTTTTATGATACATTAATGCAACTTTATTTAGTTAAAATATTTATAAGAATATTATTTGTCATTTGAAAATATTCAATAAAATAAATAAAATGAGTATGATGTATATATTTATAAATGATTTACTAAATCAATCATGAAAAATAATCCACTTTTAAACAAAATACAGACATCAATTTACATAAGGATTCAGAAATGTGTTTATAAGTGAAATCATGTAAATGTGTAGAAAAATCAGAAAAATGCTCTTTTTAATAAATGAAATTTTTTAAACAGGGAGCTATATAGGAAAAATGTGCTTGTTAAGTGAAATCTTATGAATGAGGAGTTGTACCAGAAAGTTGAGCTTGTAAATGAAATCTTGTGAACAGAGAATTACATTGCTATTAATTACTTTTAAAAGAAATATAATGCAATAATAGATTCTCAGTGTCTAAATATATCAACTAATTCAGTTTATCCTAAAATGAAAGTGTTATTACTGCTTATTTCTGGTCATTGATAGTGTATTAATTCATTCAATCCAGAGCTAGGATGTTTGCACATACACTTTAAATTAACAAGTAATACTGTTTTGTTTACTAAGACTAAGAGAGAGAATTTTCAGTCATGCTAGTTATACAATTATAGCAATATTATAGCAATATCATATTCATAATGTAGTGAATAGCTTGCCTCTGGCAGATTACATGACTTTGCAAGGGGCTATAAAAAAAAGGACAATAAACTAACAATTTTTTATGCATTGTATAGGAATACAGTGATTGCCCAAATCCAATGTTGATAACCATGATAGGAAGGATTGACTAGTTTTATTTGTTACATTAGGTTTGATTTGTCCAGGCTAATGTAATGGGATAGTTGGATGGTCTTGTCATACTGCCATAACAGCTAATAAAGCATGGTTAACTGACAAAATATTAAACATGTTACTTTTATTTTCATCCTTCATCATGCTTATTCAGCAGTGAGAAACTTCCTTTAACTTTAGAATTATTTAAAAAGTTTATGCAAACAGTCTGGTTTGGGGATTTCTTTATAAATATAATACAGTTATCTAACTATTTTTTTTCTCAATCAGTTGACCATTTAAAAATAATATGTCAAGGACAAAGAATAGGGGTGTTTTAGAGTATGTTGCACCAAGTACAAATACACCTCATACTGTGTATTGGGCATATTCCAAGTATTTGCAAAAATATTGTTTGATCTTGGGTAGAGGCTTTTAGTTTTAAAGAAAGGTATCACAAATACAAATGTTTATTACAAATATAAACAAATAGAAGAAAATATATAGAAACAGCTTTCTTAAAATAGTTTAATTTTTTATAAATGATCTTTAAACACAAATGTTGTTTTATTTCCTTATGACCTTGCAACTGTAGATTTAAAAATTATATATAGAACAGTGCAATTGATACTGAAAGACTCTAGACCTAAAATTTCTTGCATTTGATTGCAACCTAGTTAGGTGCAATATTTTAAGACTGAAAAGCTTTATTGTCTTAGCAATCTATTAGCACCAATGTTTGAAAATGGAAGGCTGTACTGGCTTGGTGACCTAATCTACAGCAAGGGTTGTAAGGCTGGAAGGCTGTACTGGCATGGTGACCTAGTTAACAATAAGACTTTGAGACTGGAAACCTGTACTGGCTTGGTGACCTAGTTAAAACAAAGTTGTAAGACTGGAAAGACTGGCTCCTGAATACACATATATGTCTTGGATAGTTCAGTCAGACATCTGTGTATTACAAAAGTGCATGTTTGATTAATAAACTGTATAACTATAAGTGTTTGATGTATTAGAGTACATTGCATACTACATTACTAGTTATACATTTTATAAATAAGTAAATTTAATTTAAAATGAGGAAAAAAGAAGGAAAAGAATGTGTTTTATTGATTTAAAGTTCATTACAAAAAAAATTCTACTTTATTAAATACATGTATATGCAAAACAAGAATACAGTTTTAGTTTAAAATAAAAGGGGCATAAATAAGTTTTTAATTCATTCATGCTAAATTTTTACTGCCACTATGATTTAGATCTCTTGCTATCTACTACTTTTAAAAGTAAATTGTGTTAATTTGTTAAACTTGAACTGCAAGTGTAAATATGAGTAAATAGTGCTGACAAGAATTTTTATTTATTTGATGGATTCCTTTTTGTTACCTGTTAAGTATTGAGTTGAGATTTTCAAAAGAGGATGAAGTTTTAGGGACTTGAGCTTGATATTATTTTTTCCTTGAAGTTGAATTTAATCAACAAAAATATTGTTTTTACTAATTAAATCATGGAGGAAAGGGAGTAAGCAACTGTTGTTCACTTATTGTTATAAGGTTTTGATCTCCACTTACTCATCAGTGGCTGATATATTTTAATTTTATTTTGGTATTCCTAAACTGGCCTTGATTTATTACCCTTAATTAAGCTGTGCATGAAAACTTAATGAATATAAAACATATATCTAGATAATACTCATTTTGGCAGCTTAGATTGGTAGGTAGATCAGTAGTTGGATTAATAATTCCAGTAATTAAAAGCTCTTATTTATAGATTAACATCATACTTTGTTATTTATTCATAAAACATTAACAAGTTAATATAATAAATTCTAAGCAATTTTATTTGTGTGACAGTAAAAATAATAAATGTAGGGATATACATTCTGCTTATTTTTAAGCATTGGTCATTGTAATCATGTAGTAAGAAATATATGTAGATATGTTATATTACTAAAGTAGAGAAAGTCTTTAGTAAAGAAGAAAGTAAATATAGTACTTTAGTAGTGGTTAAAAAGTTAAGAGAACCATTCTTTAACTCAAGGAGATACATAATATTTTTGAAATCTAGTTTAATAATATTAATAATAATAGTAATTTAAATACTATTTATTTCTCTATTTCTTGAAGGAACACTAGGCACATAAAACTTAAGTTTTTTACATTTCTCTACAAAGGCTGAAACTGTTATGCATCAATGGAATTGTGAAAAATGAAAAACTGATAGAATTTACAAAACCAGGAGTAAGAAGTAAATTGTTTCCATTTATTACTTTGGAAACAAGTGTTTCTTAATAGTTAACTCTTTCACTGCGATGATTTTTTTTTTTTTACATTTGTAACTCGATCCCTAGTAAAACCCTGAATACAATCTGCTCAAAATTAGAAGGGAAGTAACTGAACAGAAAGATGTTAACAAGTTTTGCAGAGTTATCTCTCTATAAGAGAGACCATTGCATACATTTCAAAGATCTTGGTGCCAGAGGAGTTGAAATAAATTTGGATGATAAATGCAATCACAAAATTCTTTAAATTTAAAGCAGTCTAAAAGTTTTTGTCAGCAAGTGTGAAGTAAAATAGAATCAATTTTTTTACCAATTCATCATAACCATATTGAGGTACTATTATAATGGTATATAAAACGTTTAATTGTAAAAAATGTAACAAGCAAACTTTGCATTTGTAGTTTCACTTTGTGTGTGAATTGCAATGAGTGACCCCAATACAAAATTCATAATGTTCTTGTACTGAAATATTTAATTTTTTTAAAATGAAACTAGATTTATTTAAAGTTATTTGATTATAATAAAGGTTAGACTGAGATGTAAGCCATCATATTTATTTTGGGATCTTTTTGCTGCTAAACACTTTGGAACAAAAGTGTGTTAAGTGGCACAACAATCTTTCAACTAAATTAGAAACTGACAGATTGCTTTAACCAGGTGGGATGGGGGAATGCACTTAAAGCTAATTTTGCTCTAGGATTTGGGTTTGCCACTGTTCTCATCAATTGTCTCTGTATGCTAATGTGGTGTATTTTAGCCATATCTGAGTGGGTGTTTAGAGATACAAGTGCTGTACTTTTTATGCTCTACTGATAATAAAGGAACTATATGGTAGCCATCTCTACCCCCCCCTCTGTGCACCTTCATTGGCACACTCAGGTCCAAGCATGACTGAGTTTTAGCATTTTCAGCTGCCACTCTGACTATTCTTTGCTTTTATTTCCATTGCTTATTTATATTATAGCTGATTTTCCTGAGGATGCTGACCTAGAAATTTGATTAGTTCTTGAAAGCATCTATACCATTTTATTTTTGGGGGGTAAGGGTAGTATTCCCATATGATTTAAAGGAAAATATGTTTTTTAAAATTAAGATTTAGAGTGTTTATTATTGTCCTTTATTAATGTTTAAATTTCTTGTATAATAAGCTTGCAATAGAATTTTGTATGGCAGTTTATTTTTAATTATTTAAAAAATAATTTTATATTGAACTTATATCATTATATATTGTTGTGTTATAAAATGTAAAAAACATTAATAATTTAATAATTTTGTATTTTAACAGAACTAAGATATTTATATGGTTATATGACCAGAGAAAAGTCAATATTACTTTGTTAACTTAAATTTTAAATTTTAACAGGTACAAGTTAAAAGCAAGATAAATATGTCCTTTATTAATTATTAGCTTTGATTAAAACAAAGTATTATTGAAATAAACATTGATTATTTGGTGTGGAATATATCTATTTTCTATCTTACATATGGCATTATTTTTTCCATAGTGACTGTCTAAAATTATGTAAAGAATAAAGAAACAGAAATGTTGAGAAAGTGAAAGGGAGGTAATTTTTTTATTTTTAGAATTTAAAAATGCAGAGAATAGTTATTCATTTACCAAATTTTATGTGCTATGTAGTATGAATGATGGAGTGAGTATGGCAAATGGTTCAAGAAACCAATCCAGTTATTGTTTGAACCATGATACTGATTGGATTGTAGTAGGTTCCAGTACCATCTAACTGATTGAAGTTTATAAGCTTAAAAAATTTCTAGAAGGATGCATCTGTGAATATAAGTAGATCAAGACTTGTTATAATCATATTTTCCCACTGAGGTCATGACTAGATGTCAGACATATAATTGGCATAATAGTGACTAGGCTGGGGCTGCTAACATTTCTTCTGTTTTGAGAAAATGATATCACCACTCATATAATTTGCTGTTTCAAGACCTCTAGTAAATATACTGACAGTTATAAATATAAAACTAGTTAAGGGTACACAGTATTAGGATATCATCCCCATCATACACCATTTTGCTTCCACAAGATAAAATGTGAATATAATAACAACTGACAACACATGTGGGTGCTTAGAGAGATTCTTTGTTCAAAAGTCTGATTCCATTTTAGCAAACAATTTTTTTTGTTCCTACTAGAAAAGAAGCTATAAATAATATTTGACTGATAGTCATGTGTTTGAATATACACACAGTCCTAGTACTATTATCTTCATTAAAAAAAAGAAAAAAAAGATGTCGTGCTAGTACTAGGACTAATGATTTTTCATCAAATGAAAGTTTTTGAAACCTATGGCCATTTTATCAGAATTGTTCTATCTTAGATATTATGTAGATATGATGAATATATTTTGCATCCTTATTTGGTATCAAGCTGATATCAAGAACTGAAGAAGCAACCCATGACTTGTTTCTGTTTAATTCTCTGCTGGAACTTTCAAGATCTCTGCAGATTTGATAATGTTTTAGTGGTAGAGGGGAAGATAATTTTTAGCAGTATAGGTTATTGACAAGTGGACTGTCTGATTGCTATTCAAAACCAAATAATTTCATAATTGTGTGCCTCACTTAAACTTGTTTCCTTTAAGTAACTGTTTTGGCTCTTTAAACTGATGGTTCTATGCTGTATGTCTAGAAACTTTTTATAATTTTATATGCATGTTTAGCTAAAGACCAGAACCTGATGACTGTTAGTTTTCCTATCATAGCTAATAATAGTAATAAACTTTATAGTTCTTGGCCCAACCAAAATATTTGATGAAAATTGTACATCTCTGGCCTTTTTCATTTCTTTATTGCATATATAATATATTCAAAAGGTTTTGAAAACCATCAAGACTAACAACAACAGGAGGATTTGTCATGCCATTGATGTTTGATCTGTACATATACCATAGTATTTCTTATAATTCAGTCATAATCATTATAATGGTTATAAAATAACATTGTCACATTTGGTAAATACTAGTTTTTGTTTGTTTATTTCCTTATTGAGTTTAAAAAAGGTTATCGAATCTGGATATTTTATTTTTAAAGAGATATAAACAAGAAATATACTGCCTGTGCATACTGTTAGAATTGAGCATGGGATTAATCACACACACACACACACACACATGCATGCACGCACGCACGCGCGCGCACACACACACACACACACACACACACAAAATTATTGTTTAGTAAATCAACTCTTGTTGAAAACAGTGTAAGAACATTATACTGAATTAGGAATCCCCTTCCCTTACAACCTTTTTCTTAACATTGTACAATGGTGTATATTTTTATTGAAATCTTAAATTATCTAGTCAGAATGCATTTTATAAGATTTTTTTATTTTATATGAGAAAAATGTTTGATGAAGACATTTTCTTTCACACGTTGAAGCATAGTGCTATTTAATATTATTATATGCTCAGGAAAAAATATTGATCCAAAAATCTCAAAGTGTGTTGCTTAGCAACATGTCAGAGTTTGGAACTGGTTATGTTCATACAGAGACATTGACATTGGCAAAGTGCCAGGAAAGTGGCTTAAAATAGATGGAGGGATAATTTTAAAAATAATCTTAAACTAGACAGAAAGAATACTTTCTCTCCTCTCTTTTCTCACATGTAAACATTCTAACTTACAACTGATGATTAAATGGATGGAGTCCTGTTGTGAGAATAAAATTGATCAGCTATGTGTTAATAATAGTTTTAATGAGTTACTTTCAAAGTGTTTTTAAAACAGTTTAGTTTATTATAATTGCCATAAGACTTTCCTTGCAAACATAGAGCAAAATATATTTTAGATTTGTTAAATAAAATCTCTACAGTTGATATACACATTTTAGGGCAAATTATATTTTTATATATATATAAGATAGTGACCAATATAACAACATATTAATGTCTAATAAAGTGATATTTTAATTAAAAATATTGCACTTCAATATTCTTAAAAAAATTATTTCATTAATTTGTAAGTGAACTTGAATTTGGCATTTCTAGAAATTGGCTGTGGTGTGAGAATTATTCTCTTTTGGCATTTTTAGAAACTGGCTGTGGCATGAGGGTTTTTCCTTTTTGTATTTCTAGAAATTGGCTATAGTGCAAGAGCCAAACTCTTTTGGCATATCTAGAAATTGGCTATAGTGCAAGAGCCAAACTCTTTTGTCATATCTAGAAAGTGGCTGTGGTGTGAGAATTATTCCATTTTGCATTTTTGTATGCGACATGTCTAGAAATTGGCTGATGTGAGGGATTATTCCCTTTGGCATTTTTGGCTGTGGTAATGAGAATCATTACCTTTGGCATATCTTGAAATTGGAGTAATGAATTACTCCCTTAAAGCACTTCTTGAAATTGATTATGAATGTAAATCATTCCCGTTAGGCTTTTAAAGAAATAGCCTGCAGTAATGAATCTTCCCCATGAACAGTTCTAGAAATTGCCTGTAGCAGTAAGCCATATCTTTTAACATTGCAAATAAATATAGTATTGAAAGTAATTCCCTCTTGGCAGTTCTAGAAATAGATTATGTTGTAAGG
Source organism: Sinotaia quadrata (assembly GCA_028829895.1). Classification (NCBI taxonomy): domain Eukaryota; kingdom Metazoa; phylum Mollusca; class Gastropoda; order Architaenioglossa; family Viviparidae; genus Sinotaia; species Sinotaia quadrata. The sequence continues at coordinate 59,160,265 of CM054179.1, forward strand.
TTGTAATGAATTATTCTCTTTACGCAGTTTTAAAAATGGACTTTGGTAATGTCATTCCCTTTCAGCAATTCTAGGAATTGCCAGCAATAGTGAAAAATTGCATATGACAGTGAGCCATTTCTATCAGCATTCCAAATAAATATGGTAGTGAAAGTTGTTTCCATCTGAGCTCCAGAAATAGGTTGTGGTGATGATTATCAGTGGTACCAGTAGGAGGTACACAAATATGTAGAGATAATGTTTTATTAAAATCAGTCTTATCAGTATGGAAATTTGGATGGCAGGTTAATACAATAAGCATAAACAGTATTCCTGAAGTGACATTAGGTAGGACTAAAAAAGAAAGACTGAAAGCATGGCCTTAGGAACCACATATGGAAATATACAAGAGTATATTTGATAAAAGCCTTTAGAAAAAAATGACAACGACAGGAACAAGAAAGATATCAAGAAGGATAATCTTTATTTCAAGGAGACTTTGAGGTTTTTTATTTAATTTGGTTTATGCTAGTATGATATTTATCCACAGCTTAGGGATATTAATATATATATATATAGATAAATTTTATTTAGTTGTAAAATATATAGATAAATTTTATTTATATATTTTACAACTGGGACAAAAATTACTTAATTAGTGAAGAAAATTAAACAATGTCTTTAGTTAAATTTTTAAAATTAATTAAATTAACCAATGTAAGCGACATACGCGGGCACACATACACAAACATACACACAGTCCTCCTTTAAACATAGTTCATTTTTTTCTCCTTAGCATAAGAGTTAGGCCACAAGGCTTCATGAGTATGGATTTTTTTAAAAATATCTTTTTAATATTAAAATTTTTAAAAATCTGACTGTCACCAGCAAAACCAATTCGCTTGCACACAATCAATTAGGATTTTTTCCTCTATAATTTTTTTTTCTTCTCTGGTTGGTGGCTTTCTGTTGTTGCTTTTTGGTGGCTTTCAATTAACAAAGGCATAATATTTGAAATCATTTGCAAGAAGCATAACATTTGCTACTCTTTCCCATATCTCCCCATCACAGATTATTCATAGATGGTTTGTTATGCTGAGATGGTTTATAGTAAATCAGTGTTCTATCATTTCATTTGGAAATAACTTTTGCTGGGAACTTTAGGAAGGATTCAGATGGATGATTTGAAAAGCACAGAATGTGTGTTAATATCACTCTAATATGATGTTGGCAACAAGAAATATACAAAAGTACCACTTCCACTTTATAGCCTTCTCATGTACACTCTTACCAATTAGCTGACAATGAAATTGGCACTGAGATGCCTTAAATTTTCATCACTGTTTTTCACATCTTGCGCTTCAGTTTGATTATTTAATGAAAACAAGTGAATCAGTTTAATATAATAATAGTGATTCATTTTATATGATAATGCTTAAAATTTACTCGTTATATTCATGATTTTCCTCCAGTAACATTGAATGTGACAAGGTATTTCATTGAAAAAAACGTGTGTGTGTGTGTGTGTGTGTGTGTGTTAGACTTGCACCCTGATGTTAATTCATCTGTGGATAATAATAAAAATAATACCACATACTATAATAATAATCTCTGTGTAGATCAAACATTGTAATTCTTAATAAGTCTGACAGAACAGCAACAATCATTGATGTTGCTGTAAAAACAAAAGGAAAAGAAAAATACCAGGATCATAGATTAGAAATCAAGAGACTGTGGAATGTAAAAGCAGAAGTAATATCTGTAGTGATAGGATCTTTGGAGAACATAACACCTGAATTAGAAGGCTATTTGAATAAAATGCCTGGACAACACAAAATTTCCCCACTGCTAAAAGTAGCGCTCCTCGGAAGTGCTCACATTCTCTGTAAAACCTTGGATCTCCCAGAATCTTGGTAAGATTCTGAGACCTTGGTTCATAACTGACAGTCAACAGAAGTTGTGAAAAAAATGATGAATAATAATAATAAATACTTTGCTATAACATAATATGGTGATCAGTTTTATTTGGTGCAAAATTTGCCCTTATAAATGTATATATCACTTTTATCAGTAAAAGAATAATACTTTTGCTATTGTTGAGAATATTAAAGTATATTTTTTGATATTCACTTATTGTAAATTTCCCAGTAAAATTAGTGCAAAAGAAATAAATGGAAGATTTATGTAATGTATCAGTCTGTGATGTTATTAAGATTTGCAGTCACTCAAAAGTTAAATCATTTATAATTTTATGATAGGACATTTTCTATCTTAGGTAGGTTCTGTTGTATCTTTTGCTTAGTAAATGTTCACTTTGTTAAAATGACTAGAATATTGAACACAAAAGCCATGCCTAACTTATAGAATTTATTATTTATTATACTTTTGAATTGAAATGAAGCAGTGACTTGAATTGTATTTGCAAGCACTTTGTAAACACGTTTGATAAAGAAACAGTATCACAATTTTAATAAGCTTCATCACCTAGAGAAAATTGAAAAGTTTACATTTTGTTATCAAAATATTCATTGTGGATCCTTACTTTGAGAATTTTAAGGCCTTTCTTGCTTATTGGCTTCTCTCTACCAGTCGCACAGAGTTGTCAGATGTGATGCCTGTGACCTCCATGGGAGGACCTGATACTCATCCTTCTTCATTGCCACCACCACCTCAAGGGGTGCAGATTTCCATGCCTTTGCATCAGCATCAGCATCATCAACAGCAACAGTCGTCTCCACATCAATCTCACCTACATCAGCTTCAAACACAGAATCACTTGACACAGTCACTTCAGAACCAGCATGATCACCACCATCATCATCATCAACAGTTAAAATCAGACCATGACCAGCTCCATCATCAGCATATACAACCTCTGCAGCCACCATTGACCCCAGGTTTACCACAGCAGCAGTCAAAACACCTTCAGTCTCAAGGAATGGTGACTGATAATTGCTCAGAGGGTAGTGGGGACATTGCAACAACATCACAGCGGGCACATGCATGTTCTACTTGCCTAAAGGGTTTCCGCAGCAAGCAGCAGCTGGCTCAGCATTCCTTGGTACACTCTAATGTACGCAAATACTCTTGCACTTACTGTGAGCGAGCGTTCAAGCAGCTCAGTCATCTACAACAGCATACCCGTATACATACAGGTAAGATTTTTAGAGTAGCTGAAATTAATTTAGCTGTTTGAATGTTTTATATATATATATTGCTTATTTAAGTAAAAGAATCAAATAATTAATTAGTGAAAAATAATGACATTTACTGTAAGAACATTGATGCCAACCTCAAACATTCAGTTTAAAACGGGCAAGGACAAAATTATGACTGTATATTGTTACAGAGCATTGTAGTCATGAATTTGCACTGTTTCTGTAATCTGCAAAAAATTACAAATATCTTGCAAATAAACGAGTTTTAACTCTTATGCTTGTTTAATTTTCAACATATAAACTGATTGATTATTGAATTGATTGATGGATTTCTTCTAAACATTAGCTTCCAAAGCTGACTGATTAATTTCTGCTAATTATCCAATTTCAGTGTTATTACGAATAAAAAAATAATTGCACACATATCAATTCAAACCTCTAAACTCATTTATAGCTTTTATAAAAGTTAAAACTGTATAAAATGATTATGATATTTGTTCCTACTTAAAATATTTATTTATATTGTTGGCATAGTTCATTTGAAAAAATACAATACATATAGTAGATTCACTCAGTTTTGTTCAATCATATTTTGCTCATAACAACTAAAATTATATATTAAATTAAATTCCCTGTTGCAGATACAAGGTGAGTCAGAAACTTGAAAGTGTCCACAGTTAATTTTTTCTCTAAAATTACAATATGAGCATAGTATTTCTGTATAGTCCCCTCCTTTTCAACACATTTAGTCCACAAGCTTCTGTATGCCCTCAACAAATATTTTTGGTTGAATGATAAGTATTAAATGCACCACTTTGTTCATTTCTTGGCCACTGATGACAGCATCAAAGCATCTTTGAGTGGTCCAGACCAGTGATAGTCAGGAATCAATCAAAATCTAAGCAGGGGATGCTTCAACACCCCAGGTTTTAAATGGTGGAGGGTTTCATTGGTTTGTGCAATATTTGTGAATGGGCATTTATATGCAACATTACAGAACCTTTTGATAGTAGTCCTTATATGTGGCAGAGTAAATTTGCCTATCCATATTTCTAAACTTAATTGTTATATAAATTGTTGAATGTCAAAGTAACCCGACCATGGGCACTACTTATGCTGATACTTTTAAGTGTCTATGTTGGAGTAAACAACTCAGGTGGAGAATGTGCTAGGAACTTGCTGATGTAATCTAAACCAGTTTTAGGTGGATGAATAATTTTTATTATCCAATGGTTAAGATTTACAAGAAAGAGACCAGCCAGTGGATAGAAGAAGTCCGATCACGAAAGGTGGCCATTAGCTTAATGGTAAGTTAACTGACTGATTGAGAGAGAATGGATTTAGAAATATTTTGTGCATTTTGCTATTGATATGTTATACTTGCGTTTTACGTAGAGATGTATTATGTGAGTAGACTATTATTTCTAAAAATTATGAACTATGGTGCTTGTATGTAGTATGCTAAACACTTGACATTGTTTCTAGTGTACAAATTCTTAAAATTGTTATTTTGTATTTATTATGCTGTATGCATGTATCAGGCTAATAAATACGGTTGCAGGAAACTGTAAGTTGAGTTTTGATTGTAAGAAAGAATGGAGTTAGAGATGAATAAAATGGAAACTTAGCATTTGTTTCCTGATTATATTTTACAGGGAAGAAACAGCCTTTTTGTTTTTTTTTGCTAGAATCTCTGGTTTACTGATTTATAAACCACTACAACCATGGTAGATTTGAGAAGTCTCTACCCCCCCCAGTGTGTAAGTGTATACTCTGCACTCTGTTGATGTATAGTGGCAAAGTATGCTTGACTATATCGTGGAATTTCTGATACAAGGAAATTACTGGAAATTGCTACATTGTTGTTTTGCTTGAGGGAACTAAAATGGTGAAGGAGCGCCCAGATTAGTCTTGAAAGAACAGTGGCTGATGGAACATTCTACATCATGCTAGAAGACACGTGACACTTGACTGTTCTATAGTGAACAATAAACTTACGAAAGCACGCAAAAGACTATTGCTACATCTTCTTGACAAGGCTATGTACAAACTTTTATCGCTATAATCTCTTTAGCTACATTTCTTTTTTATGATAAGAAGTATCCTGTGATTTATATTGACACTAATCTGTTGAATTATGTGTTAGGATATAAGACTGTATAATCATTGAAACTGTTCATCTTGGTTCGTGGAAATATTGATGTCAAGTAACCGTTTTATTGTATTTGCTGTATATATATTTGATTATTGGTTTAATAAATTTATTGTCCTTCTTACACATATTGATAAAATATGTTGGAGAGATAGTGGGTGGAAGGGGCTCACAAAATATAGATTAAAGACGGATTTATCTTCCCCTTTTGGTAAGAAGTTTTCCATCTACAGAAATATTGTGTGACGATAAATGTTTGTCTTTAATATTGTGGAAGAGAGAAAACTTTTATAGTGCCTGCATATCCACCAAGTAAGAGAGAAAGATGAGTGGTGTCTTGTGGGGAATTAAAAATTACAATTTTCATCACTTGTAATTAGTTATGGATGATTAATAATAACAATAATCATAACCAATAATTAGGGTGGCATTGTGCCACACTATCTCTTCACACAGTTTCTATATTGTGCTCAAAGTCTGCACTGGATTTCTGCCCCTGGTAAACCTCCAGCCCACAAAAATCAATTAACTGTATACTACTCACCTTCAGTATATATATATAAAGTATAGCAGCACTGTTAACCTAGCTAGAACTGGACAGTCAGTATCAGAAGTATTTTACAGTCATTGTAGGGATTTTGTGCTTTTATCAGCATACAAAATAAGTGGTGTAGCCAAAATAAATTTAAAATAAGTTATTGTGGAATCTTTCTGACTCACCTTCATATCATACAGTTTTATTCATGAACATGAAATTCCAGAAATTAAAAAAAAAATGTTTTATAATTTTTAGATACAAAGTTTTTTTAATTTGAAATTAAAAACATAAGCTCTGTTTATTTTTGTTGTCTATTTTAAAAATATGGTAGGAAGTTTATAAGCATACAGAAATCAGATGTATTGCCCAAATGGGAAATGCTCATTAATAACTTTATATCTTGAGTTATTTACCTAGTACAATGATTATTCACCACCCCTTCCAACTGTCTCATTTTTTATTGTGTATATACAAACTAATAAAATACAAAATATGTACATTTCATAATGACAAATAATAAGCCATTTATAATCAGAATTTGAAAAAATATCTTGCTTGTTCCTTACTGATTTTAAAAATTAACTAAAACTGTTGTTGAATCAGCATTTTCTACAGGTACACCAAAATTCAGTTTGATAATGTGTGATAATGATTTGATAATGATAAAAGAATTCTTCAGGTTAATTTTAAGAAAAGTATTGATTTAAAAAAAATACAAATATATACACGGATTGTGTGATTGTAGAGTTATACTTATATTGATTAGTTTTTTATGTATATTTTAAATCTGTCCTACCTCCCCCCCCCCCAAATAAAGCAGGAAAAAAACCCCTTCAACACCTTCCCCTCCATCAAAAAATAAAAAACTACTTAGGAAGTGTTTAGTAAATTAATATATCTGTTAACATCTTTATTTGTGCATTATTTTGCTGCAACACTTGCAAGTGGTTTTAATAAAACCAAGAACACAAGGAGGTTATTATTCTTGGCATAAATAGCTATAATTGTATTTGTAACATATAACTTTGATTCTTACTCATGTGTACATTAGTGCCCAGTACCAACAAAAAAATGAGTTTTCTTTTATGAAAGATGTCCAGATTGTGTACAGTTGTCAGTCAACTCAGTTTTCAGTAATGATAAGAATTATAAATCAAATTAGAAATGTTTGTCATTGGTAAATTTTCATAGCAGATGGTAGAGTTTGTTTAATGAGAACATTGAAGAGTCTCCAATATACGGGTTGGATGAAAATTAGTGGCAACATAAAATAGTAACATCATGTGTGGTATATCAAGACAAGTTTTATTTGAAATAAAAAGTAACATCACATGCCTTCACTATTGTCATCATATGTTGGTCAGTCTAGTTCAAGTTTGTTGAAATAAAAAGTAACATCACATGCCTTCACTATAGTCATCGTATGTTGGTCAGTCTAGTTCAAGTTTGTTGGAGAGGACATATATATTCATTTGATTGATTCGTGTTGACAGACGTGACAATGCCTGCATTACTTCTAGATAGTGAAACTGCTTGCCATAAAGGGCTTTCTTCGTCTTTGTGAACAGATCAAAGCCAGTTGTATCTATGTGAGAGAAATTTTTTCCTTTGCCACAAATTTAAAGCCTTTTTATTTGTACTTACATGGAACCACAAATGGTGGAGCAGATGAAAGTCCACTGCGGATGCAAATGATGTTTCAGAAACACTTGGTAATATTTTGCTTTGACAGGTTTGTTTACAGGGACTACATGGTGAAGGAGACATCTTTAGTTTAATCTTACACCTTACTTTTAATATATACCAAGGGAAAATGTGTGCATATACAATACAATTTTACTTGCATCTTAATAATATTAATTATTATAGTATAAATATATGCTATAATTGCACAATATTAGTACTATAGTACATTCTCTATAGTGCTCAGCAAAATTTAAATATAAAATTTCTAAAACATTTATAGCATTTAGTTTCAACTGTAGACACTAAAGTGCTGCAGTAACTTAAAAAAAATTAAAATAAGAGAAAACAGTGATGACATAAACAATTAACATTTATAATTATATATATAAACTTGGAAGTATCATACACTATTTCATTGCTTGTATTTTTATATTTTGAAAAGTCCATCAATTTGTGTTTTGACATGTGCAAAACAGCAAACTTAATAATAATATTGTTGACTAACATTTAATACATTGAAAATAAATGTTAGTATTTTTTATTATTACTGAATAAATTAGTAAAATGATTAAGTGAAATGTTTTTTTGATGGTGTAATTATAGGAATACATTTATTGTTGGTTGTCGTAAACTAATTAAAATCTAGAACATAAAACAATTTGAGGTCACCACCTTCATGGTTGCTCAATGAGTCCCCAGTAAGTATTCCTCACAAAATATAGAACATAACATAGACTATACACACATTACAAGATGAATTTTACATAAAATGAAGATGATAAGGAATCGAGACTAAGATGAGTGAAAAATTAATTTATTAAAGAAAATAGAAAAAATAAAATCAAAATTTACATGAGTTACAATTTTAAAACACTAATCTGGCTAACTCATAGAGATCTAGCCTGCCCTAAATGTCAATCTCTCTATCTTCTAGTTTTACCTCATAGGAAGTTTATACTTCTTCTACAGTTCTTCCTTTAATAATAAATATCTTGGCAAAATAGTCTTGTGAAATATATGGCACAAATAGAATACACACTCTGTGACAATAAAACACATGGGGAAGACTTATTTTATTGCAACATCTGTCAACTCCCTTTCCAGTCATGCAACAAGTGATTGATGTCACGGTATTGATGATCTTCTTAACTTGCCCCTAGCAAGCATTAGATGTGGCTAGATTCAGCAATGTCCCCAAACCACATGGTGATTGAAGGGTTGAAAAACCAAACAATCAAAATGAAGAATGGAAGCACCAACAACAAAGACTACAGCAGCAACCCTTTAGTTTTTGCAAAAACAAAAGGTAAAATAACCCACTGTATTGATGATTCTTGAATTTCATTATAGGGTCATTCACTCTTTTTTTTTCCAAGTCTGTTTAGACTCATTCATACACAGAATTTTTACGATGTCCAAATCTAGATCGGACTCTCTTCTTGCCGAACTATGGGGAGTCTCTAAGTCTAAGAGGAGTGATTCAAATTTGTCCATAAATCAAAGTAATTACCTCTGTCACTTGATATCTACAACACACCTTGACCCATGAGTCAAGGTATTTTTCCATGTCTTCTCATTCATGATGAAATACACTACTGCTGGTTCCTACCTGAGGCTAAGATCTCTAGTTCTACTTCTGCCTTTCCATTGATACTTCTGGGTTACTACTGAGTCGGTCAGATTTACAAGTTAAATAATTTATTTTAATTAGCTTCCATTTGTCCTACACTGTACTTCAACTGAAAAGTCTGTCTTCGTTGTAACTTAATTGACTGTGTATATGTGCCCCTTTTACTTTTATACTAAACTGTTTGAATTAATATATTTTAGTATTTTAATATTTATGAAATGCGACCAGGCTAAAACTAATGCTTTAGTCTCAGGAGAGACTGACAGTTGTAGTATTTACCACACCTTAATGGTGCTTTATATATTTTAAAGTTTAAATTAATGAAAACTGTAGGGTATGTGTGTATATATATATTTGTTGAGGTCCCTGTCCATATGAATGCATGAAAAAAAATATATATTAAACCTTAAAAGTTAAATAGATCAGATTGAAATCATTGACAGAAGTAATGTTATAATAAGCACCATGAAGGTACAGAAGTAGAGTTTTGACACTTTCATTTTTTATTTTTGGCCTGCTTTAAATTACAACTCACTTTTAGTTTTGGTAAGTCTTTCTGTACTTATATAAAAAAAATTAGTCTGATCAATTTAACTTTATGTAAGGTGTAATTGTCATAAGTTTGGTTTTATTTTTAACTTAATAAATCAAAAACAGATTTTTACCATTACATATAAAGAAGTTCACACTGCACATGCATAAAAAAGCTTTTTTTCTCTCATTTTTTTTGTATTTAGTGGTGAAAGGAAAGATAGAAGATTATATATGTCATCAAAATTTTAATGTGTTAGTTTTAATTTGTATGTTTGCTAAAATAATTGAAATTCAAGCACTTATCAATTGCAACTTAACTTACTAAGTATGAATATTTGAAAAAATGTATTTGATTGAAAATAAGAGGGTTGCAATATTGTTATCCTGTTAATCCTTTGCCTCCCATCTCCATCTAGAATGATTTAGCATTCATGAATATATTGTCTGAAACTATTTAATAAATACTTAAATTTGTTTTCTTTCAATGTTGCATGCCATTACTTCCAAAGAGGGTGAACACAACATTGCATGATCACTGACAGTATTTATAGACATCCAGTGAAATTAGACTTGTATTTCAGATATTTCAGAATTTATTTAAATTAAAGAACTAGAAGATGAGCCATGAAGTCAGACAAATATTTTTGTGACAAATTCTAACAAAAGGTAAAAGAACAAAATTCAAATTGCACATAAAACAAATAATTATCATAATTGATGAGTATGATTTTAAAGCCGAAATAGTTTGGTGGGTTTTTTTTTTTATATATATACACAAACATTTTTGTTTTAGCAGTTATATGGTTGTAAAGAAGAAATATAGTTTATTTTACATTGTACTAATTTGTGAAAGATCACAAATGCTTTTGGTGTTTGAACTGTTAGTGTTATTTAACTAGTTGAGAGATGAAGCTTTCCTTGGTTTGAGTACTTTCAGTTGCCTCTCTTTTGCTCTGATAGGATTATGATTTTAGTTCAAGCACATTTACACGTCTTTCTTGCCCTGATGAGATTAGAACTTTAGCAGACTTTATTTGTTATAGCAAATGTCTTCAGGACAAAATAATATCATGTTTTATTAAATAATACTTAGTAGGCTGTAGGATAAAAAACCCACTGGAACCAATCTATTTAACTTCCTGTTTGATATTGTATTGTGTGGTTTTAGAAACAAGAGCACAAGAGAAACATAGATGTCCATCTGAACAAGTTTGATGCTTGGCCATATGGAGAGAGCTAGGAAGCTGAAAGATTGCATGGAGGCAGGATTTAATTCTGGGGTGGACATAGGGTCAGGATCTGCCTCTGGGGTGCTTCAAGGGTGCTTCTTCCACCACTTATTCAGATGGGTGCAAGAAAGCTTAAATTTTGTATGTAGATGTTTACCTCCAAGGTGGACTTGGGGGTCAAGTTTGCCTCTGATCCCCATGGTACCTTTGTACCTGGGATGACCCCTCCATCCACAAATATGACTATTACTTTATTAGTATGAAGAAACTGAAATTTTACATGGAATCATACTTTACTTCTGGGACATCAGAGATTAGTCCTCCTCTGTCCCCAGAACACCCCATTTACAACATACATGCAATGGACTTTTAATATGATTTAAGATATAAGAGAGTTAGGAAGCTGAAATTTTGCATTGTTTCATGGTTACCCCAAGGATGGACATTTTTTTTGTGGGGTGGCAGTTTTTGCCTCCATTTACCCTCTCCACCATCATATATAAAAGAGGCTATTAATATGAAAGAGCTAGCTGAAATTGTACATAGAAGTATGCTTTATTCCTTGGATGTACATATGATGTGAAGGTTCTGTAACTTTTAAAAAATAAATGTTTGGCAAAATAAACTTACATTTAGATATACATGTTTAAACATGTCGATCACCTGAAATTAATTAAAATCTAGGACAGTATGACATTTAAGTGACACAGCTCTTGGTGATTTTCGAGCCGCCAAGCGAATATATCCTGCTAAATATAGAACAAAACAAGGACAGTACATACATTACAGGATGAATTTTACATAAAGTGAAGATGATAAGAAATGACACAAAAATGAGTGAAAATTAATAAAAGGATTCATAAAAAGAAAATAAATAACAAGGCAATCAAAAATATATATCAGTTACAATTTAAATATTTGTCTATCTCAGAGGTCTCTAGCCCACCCTAAAAGTCCATTTTTCTTTCTGCAAATTCTCCTGAAAAGTTTATCATTCATTTACGGTGTTTAATCTTATGAAGAAACAGTTCTCTTGATGTAAAAGTATGAATGAAACACACTCTGTGACACTAATATTCAGGATAACTCTTATTCTTTTACATCACTTAGCTATTGTTTGCTTACATGCCAAATGTGTGAACAATAGGATGTCACAGGACTGCTCTCAAGCTGTTCCAACCAAGAAAGAACTTTAAACCGGAGACTGGATCTAGTATGCTGAATATGGACCAAACCAGAATCCAGATACTGAGAAAACAATGATGACCAAAGAACCCTGCAACCAAGGGATGCAGTCTTAAATATTTTGCAACAATTGACTGTGAACATGTATCAGAGCAGACCCTCTGAGTGATGTAGTTCACTTCCCAGGAAGAGAATTATAGATTACAATATACATAGTGCTCTATCTAATATTATTACAATTTACAATGCTTTTATCATACACACAAAAGGGTTTTAAAATTATTATACTCTCACACACAGTACTTAAGCAAATACTGTACCTTTCTACCAAAACAAAGGGTGAAAGAAATAATGTATTGATGATTCCTTAATTCTGTTACAAAATCATTCATTCTTTTCTGAGTCTTTATGACACACAAACAAACTTTTTACAATTTTTGGTGAATCAGACTATATTCACTTGTAGCCAGAGCATCAGTTTCTCTCAAAGAAGTGATTTTAATTCATTCTTCGATCCATAATTCATTCTTCTATCACCTTTGTCACTTGACTCCTATGTCACACTTTGACCTGTGAGTAACCCACCTAACAGCTTTTATCCCCTTCATTCACAATGAGAGCACACTTGAGACTTTCCCAGCCCCAAGGCTATAGTTGACTAGTTTTACTTATGACTTTTCATTGATACCCTCTGGGGTTTTAATCACTGCTGGAGGTCAGGGTCAAATCTACAATTTTACATAATGTATTTGGAATTATTTCCATTTGCTCAACACTGGGCTCCAACTGAAAAACATTTGTAACTTAATGACTAAACTTATGTGTATACGCCCTTTAGCTTTAAGTTTTATAACAGTACACCATGTATTGTTTGAATGTTATATTTTAATATTTATTTAATGTTACCGTGCAAAATTAATAGTCTGATCTTGGGAGAGATTGACAACATATATACCCATAAAAATAATTTTGCAGTAATTACAATTTTAATTTAAATAGTTAAAATTTACTTTGTAGTGATTTTCTTAATTTCAGATGTGTTTTTACAGACATATACTTACTTGTACATTTATATTAAATAAGTACACTATTTGTATTACACTGTATTTTGTACCCTAAAGGTGTTAGAAGTTTTTGTTTATTACATTTGCTTTTATAAGATCAAAATATAAATGGACAAATATGATCACTATAATCCATGCCTAATGTGTTTTTCTACACCTTCGTTATTTTTTTATATCTTACAATTCTTAGGTATTTTTCTTTCGCTCTTCGTATAATAAATTCATCACTTAATAGAATCAGGATGTACTATGACAAATATAATCGTGATGCTCCTACAAAGAGACTTTGTTACTCGACTTAGGGAAATAGTACCAGAAAAGGACACTGTTTTTAATATCTGAAAAGCAGAAAGTTAATGTTTTTAATGTTTTGCATTAATTAACTAGAATAAATGATGTCCTCAATTCAGCAAAACCTACCTATAACTACCTACCTATTTATAAAGAAAAGTTAATTTGTATACATTATTTGCATTATTTGTAAATGTAACAAATGGTCATTTTTCATTGTTGTGCTGACCAGCAGAGAACGATCACTAATACTAACATCAAGTTTTATAGTATATATTTACATTTCAGAAATAAAAATAGTGTTAAATAGTATTTTTTAATATATATGAAAAGAAATATATTAAGCATTCCTTATCCATGCATGATATTGTGCTTAAAAGTTTGTACAGTTATGATTGTTTCTTATTGATAAATTTGCCACAATGCAATAGCCCATTTGCCATGTATGGTACATGGCAAATATATTGGACACTGCTAATGTAATTTATCAAGTGTCAGTATTTCTGCTTGAAAGAAGTAAAAGAAAATCTCATTCACATTTTGATTCGTAATAATTTCTTCTATATTGTGTTGGTTCTGAACAAGTGCATATGAGTAGAAGGGAATCAAGCCACAACTCTACTACTAGTACAACATATCTAATCTGATCAGCATGGACTATGTAAACTACTTTTAACTAATGATATTAATGCATCATAGTGTTTCACTGTTCTGTAGCACAAATAATGTTTCTATACATCTTTGGTTTTAATTCAGATTTTAATATTCTATAATATTAGAGAACAGTTTACTGGCTTAAACAGTATATTAATGATCAAAATTGTGGACTTGAATAGAGATGCTTGATACTGTTATCATTGAACTAAATAATATTTTAAAAAAATTTAATATATTTTGCATGTTTGGAAATGATATATATAAAGCTGAATTAATAATCTTGTAGTTTATTTACAATTATTTTTGTTTGCGATGAAATTATATAGTTAAAAAAACTTGAAATGGAGGAGGGATACCGACTAGCTGTGCATACACATTGTATGGGAAGGTTTAGATGGTAGGAAAAGATTCATCATGCAACAAGGGAGTGAGATGGGTTAAAAAGAAAAGAAAGAGGCAATTACTGTGTGTGTGTGTGTGTACTATAAGCATGGTTTTGAATAAAATTGAGTTGATATTCAGTTTAATGATTTGATGAGATGGAGCTGATATGCTGCTGCTCAAATGCTTCTTTTAAAAAATATGTATAAATAATCATTGCTTGAAAACTTAGAATGTACTTCACCAGAAATCTTTGTTTATTTACAAGTATCCTATGCAAAAAATTATAACTGATTTAAATTTATGATGTAATTTGAGAGATGACTGTAATTTGAATCAGATTTTTTTCACATTTATTGCATGTGTGCAAAGAATGTAATCACCCATTTTTTAAAGCATTATACTTTTTCCTCTTTTAAACAATATGATCATTTCCTTTGTGTCTCCTTGCCTGCACATTAAAAAAAATGTATACAATGTATATTATTGGTCATGAAGATGAGAACAGTTTGTATATGACGTTTACTTGTTAATTTACATACCGGTTTAATTGCTAATGGAAGGATATTTTTTTCATGTAAGCCATCATAAAGTTCAGTTCTTGTGCCTTTGAAACATGTGACTTGTGAGGAGCTCAAATACCAGTAAAGAAACTAGAAAAGCGAAACAACAGATCATTCATATATTGTCTGCAGTTTTATAGAACCTTTAGTCATCTTTTTGACTTAGGGCATTAGGCAAGATTGTTGATACTGGAAAAGCTAAATTCTTTTGAAAGCAGTTGATTTCAGTTTTATTCTTTGACAAAGACCTTGTGTCAAATTATCTGTTGTTAGGCAAGGAGACTGAGGAGAAAAATGAGGAGCGCAAGTACAAATGCTTGTACTGTGAACGGGCGTTCAAACAACTGACTCACCTTCAGCAACACACTCGCTTGCATACAGGTGAGGCAGTTCACACAACTGACAGATCTGTTCTCACACAGTATATATAGTGTTAACTTTTATTTACCAGCAGACTTTAATCCATGAGTATTTTATTTGTCAAGCAGTGCTTTTTTTGGGACCGGTACAGCACATCATCACATCTTTTATTGTAACTTTAAGTTCAACTCACTTTTGCCAGATAAAGTTAGCAGGAAAAAGCAACATGAGTACCAGGTCTTCTTCTTTTACAAAAAAAGCACTGTTGTCAAGTGTTCGACAACTTACAGATTTGAACTTTTACAGTACATGTAGTGTAAACTACCTGCATTCTTAATTCCAAGAGTATTTATAATCAGGTGTTTTATTAAGAAAACTTAATTTCCTGTGACATTGTACATTTTATTTTTGTTTAGATGGAGAAAGCATTTTCTCTGCAAATATATAACATTCTTAAAGGATTTTGTTTGTTCATATAATATGCACACATGCACTTGCTCCGATTATTGTGCATTTACAAGTGTAAGTGTATATACATTTGTGCATGTACAATATAGGCCTAATGACTGGGTAAATTTGAGTGACTTATTTTAAACACAAATTAAAGAAATGAAATATTAAGTTATTTTATTGAATTTTTTTTAATGAAATGCACAGTCAAAAAATAGATAATTTCAGTGAAATAGACATATAATTGAGAAATAATAAAATATTGATTAAATTGATTTAAATAAAAATTTTCATTCATCAAACAAGTAGTTATTCTGAATGGTCTCACTTTAAAAAAAAAAAATTACCTTTTAATGTAAAATGTTTAACTTTCCAAACATTTCTCATTATTTCTTCAACCCAACATGATTAAATGTAGTTTGTTGCTCATAATACCATTTATTAAATTAATCCATATTTTTAAGGAGTTTTATAGTTTATACACATAATACCTCTTATCAGTTTAAAAAAAATATACTTTTAAGTTTCATTCAGTATATATAAATATTTATTTCAAGATTTTGATGGCTGTATATTACCTCTGGCTCTATGTCATTTACAAAGGTGAAATTTGGCCAGAAGGATTGTCTTCAGAACAGTGGAAACAGTTAAGATTCTTGCATTTTAGGACTTAAGGGAGTCAATCAAAATTAAATTGTTATAAACTTATTTTTTTTCTTAACCATAGCAGTATTCCTTTGTATCACAAGTGCTCACTTAAAACTGCAATTTTGTTCATGGGTTTCTTTTAGTTAATAAACTATTCCAACAGCTGAAGACTAAAATGTAAAAATTAAAAGTATATATATATATATTACCATAACTAAAATGGAAAATAATTTTTAATATTGTACTTAAAAGTAAAAAAAAAATTGATCCAGATTGTCAACTTGGTGTACAGAACACGGTGGGTGGCTCATTTTTACTACTTAAGAGTAGAGTAACAAACTGCTAGTCAATTAATCTTAAAAGCCATTTATTTTATTGGAACACATTCCTTTTGATGAAAGTTGAAATGGTCAATGTTCCTTCAGGGAGTAATATGCTTGCTAAAAAAGTGGAATCTGTTTTATACACTTTTTATTTTACTTCAGCTCTATGTGTGTGTGTGTGTGTGTGTGTGTGTGTGTGTGTGTGTGTGTGTGTGTGTGGTGTGTTTGTATGTATGAAAGAGAGAGTACATGGTCTTGCATGCAGTCTTTCAAACCAAGGAAGTAACTGGAATGGCAAAAACCGTAAAAGACATTGTTCTCTTTTTTAAATCAAGGGAATTAATCCATTTTATGATTATGCATTGAATGGCCATTTGAAACAGCATGCCATAGACCATCATTCAGCTCGTTTTTTAAGTGATGGGAGGTAACCCATCTCTGCACACTAACATCAAACTCACCCACCTACTTACTGACACAAATGTTGGTTCTGGGTAGTCAATGTTTCTCATGGCTTGTTCATTTACCAAGTTAAATGCATCTGAAAGTACATTGAGGGCTTTTCGAATGCCTGATCTCTGGTTCTAAAAATCTAAATATTTAGCATGTCAGATACTTAACTGAAATGTTGTCCAAATATCAAGCCCAATAAGTAGGAAATAAATTAGATAAAACAATTTTTCACTGCAAACATTTTTAATTTGTTTTACTCATGAATAAAAAATAATTTAAAAGAGACCTAAATTGGTGTATTTGATGTACAGAGTAAAAGTGTGTGGCTTCATTTTACTATATATAATATATATTAAAGAGTGTACTCTTTTATGCAAAACATTTCATTCAGTCTCAAACCGTTTACTGTAAAAGAATACATATCTGTTGATGCAGTGGTTGCAATTACTTCTGGAAGTAAGAAGTTTGTTAACTAAGTAGAGTCAGTAAGGAAGACTACACATTTTCTATATTGGTGCTTATTTGGCTCGCTTATATTTTACCACAATTTAAATTTAGTGAGAAACAGATTTTTATTTAGTACAACTATGTATGACCTTATCTCTAAATAAAAAAAATTCCTTTAAGTGCAGTGTACTGTTATGTAAAGCATTTGAATAGAAATACTTTTTATTGCTGTTTTTATATTATATATATTTATATTATTGAAAAACTTGCTTTGTATCTATTTTATTATTTTGAACAGTAGTGTGGATGGTTCTGTTTTACTGCATACACATATTAATTTTAGTAAGCTGAACATTTTATTTGTTCATGTTTGACAGTATATTGTCTACTTATGATTGCAATGTTGAAAAACTATTTTTTTTTACTAAATGTTAAATTTGAAAAACTCATTGTTAATCTTTTTTTAATTTTAAATCTGATTTAGCCTGACCATTCATTTACATTAATCAAATGCATTCGTTATTGTTACCAAGAATTACATTTGTTTATGTTCATTTATTTTCCTACAATAACAAAATCTTTAATGTTGTAAGTCTTAAAGGAAATGTTGGTTTGAAATGAATAATGTTAACTTAATGTAGCATTTGTTTTTAAAAGTATATACTCTTGAAACAGTTATTGCATACTTTAATTTTATTTACTATACTTTAATTGATCACTATCCAACATGTATTCATTAAAAGAGAAAGAAAAAAGAAATAATAAAATAACTCACTTAGGTTAAGTGTAAGGTGTAACCAATTTTATAAAGATATTGGACTCGGTGTCTTAATTACACAGTTAAATTTGCTGAGTAAATAAATGCAATCTACTGCTAATTAAGTATATCAATTTTTCAATAAAAGGGTTAGCTTATGCTTTTGTGACATAGATAGATAGATAGATAGATAGATAGATAGATAGAAAGATAGACGGATTGATCCTGTGCTCTTTTGTATAATGAATTTAAAATATATTTTTGATATTTCATTACCTTCAGTAAAATTTATACTTTTGTTTACTGTGATGTATTTATTGATTCTACATAAAGTTTTAAAAATCATCAGAGGACAGTGGAAGAGTAGGGGAAAATGAAGTTATTTTTTGATGTTTTTAAAAAAAATTTATAATACATGTATGTTCTTATAACTGTATTGTATATTTGTAAACCCATTTTTGCATTATAATTATTGTAGCATTGAGGAAGGATTAGCAAGACTTATTTGATTGTAGTGCTGTTGGTTTTTGCAGATTATAATAAAAATAATAATGGTATTTATTTGTATTAATTTCCAAAGTCACAAAGCCCAGCATTCATGAGCTAAGGAAAGTGAAAATTGAAAAAATTGAAAAGTCTAAATAACAAAAGTAGGGTTGGCATTTGAGACCATCTATATATGAGGCCAGCATTTACCTCATCCTCATGATCTTTGCAAGATTATGCAAGCAACATAAATACCTAATGCACACATTAATAGCTATAGTCGAAAATGAGAAGAACATTAGAGACATGGTGGCTAATTTAGTTCATGTAATTATGAACAATTCATAAAAGTTATATAAAAGGCTTTAAAAGTTATATAAAAGGCTTTACTCTCTCTAAATGTCAATAGATCATTTAATAAATAATAATGATAAACAATAATCGAAGTAGCTAAGAAGATTTGTTAGTACAGTAGCTTTTTGATATATGCTGTCATTTAATCATGTGAACAATTATGCTATGTGTAACCTGATTAGCCATTTAGTTGGTAAAGGATTTTTCTTTTGATTTTGGCTGTCATCCCATTTTGGATTTCAGCTCAAAGGAGATGTAAACAGAACATAGACTTGATGTCCCATATAATCCTTACTTTTGCCTGCTATAAGAGAAAGATGACCATCCAGGTTGTCTGTTTCATGAGTTACTCATTCTTAACTTGTGTGATTGATGTGTCCATATTTCACTTTTTAGGCCTTGACATGAGTCATTTTTACAGCCTCATCAAAATGTTTGTAAATGTAATAGCTATGCTTACTTTTAAACACATCATTGGACAACTGTGTTGTGTTATATTTTCTTTCTTGAAGTTGGGCTAATATCACCTCAGTTCATTGGACAGTGGTTTTGCCTCAGCCAAAATTGATGCCCAATTGTCATGTGTATTGGATAAAGCAGAAAAATTAGGTCAGATGGAATCAGGTCTTTCAGTGTACAAGAATGGCATTTGTGGCAAGAAGTCTAAAACTTTCCTCACATTTTTGTTATTCTGAACCAGTAGTGTTGTTTTAAAACTTTGTTCTATCTCTTTTAATGCAGAACCAGTAGTGTTGTTTTAAAACTTTGTTGTATTTCTTTTAATGCTGAACCAGTAGTGTTGTTTTAAAACTTTGTTGTATTTCTTTTAATGCTGAACCAGTAGTGTTGTTTTAAAACTTTGATGTATCTCTTTTAATGATAAACCAGCAGTGATTGTTTAAAACTATGTTAGTTTCATTTAAGATTCTGTGATAGTCTTTTATGTATATGATTTTAGTACCTGGCTCCCTAATGACAAATGAATGACAATATGCTTTTCAAAATTTGGTTGCATCATCATTGTTGAACATGAATTTCTCTAGTTTTCCAAAAAGGATCATGATGTTTGATGGATGGATTGCTCAAGATTATGCAAGCATCATAAGCACTCAAGAATATATTTCATTAGTCAGATATAAGAGATAAACTGTGATAGTTCAACATGCTTTTGGGCTCTCAGGTACCCAATAGAGTCAAGACTGCCTAATTATGAATGTTTATGAACAAAATCAGTTTGCCAACAATATATGGATACACAGATGTGTTTCACTATCTCCATTTCCATAATGAATGTGTGATATATACCAATGTGATAAATGAAAATTAAATTTGTTACAGGAGAGTGTTGCTATAAAAACTGATGCTCTTAATTAATTAGTCATTTAATGACTAATGAGAAATTTGGATAATTCTTAGATTTTGGACTTGCTAGTGACTCTGGTTGGTGTAATCTTATTATGGTTTGCCAGCTACAAGACATGAAAAGTGTGATCTGCAGACTGTAGTTAAAGTCAGAACATAGATTTTTAAAAGTAAGACTCAAATAGAAATTGAGAACAGAGAGTCAAACTGCGGACATTTTGGATATGCATACTGTAGATAAAGTCAGAACATAGATTTTTGAATGTAAGACTCAAATAGAAATTGAGAACAGAGAGTCAAATTGTGGACATGTTGGATATGCAGACTGTAGATAAAGTCAGAACATAGATTTTTGAATGTAAGACTCAAATAGAAATTGGGAACAGAGTCAATTTATGGACACCTTGGATATGCAGACTGTAGATAAAAGTCAGAACAGATTTTTAAAGAAAGATTCATTGTGGGAATAGAGTCAAACTGAAGAGAAGATTGTTCCTTTAAGTACAAATATTTTCTAACAATACCCATTATATACCTATCTCATTCTTTCATTATTAGACATAACTCCATTATGAGCAGTCTAAACATATAACAGATTAGTGTACATTCATCAGTTAGTTATTTATGTGTGAAACAGAAATAGGTTATAGAAATCTACCATCAACTCTTCATATTAATAAATATTAGTGAATAAATAATATTATTAGTGAATCAAAGAATATAAAATGATTATGCTTGTGGAAAAAGTGAACATTGGCATTACGAAAGTAGGCAAAGTTTTACCACCATTGCACAAACCTAGGTACACTAGGCTGCATTTGCTACTCATACTTTTTATTGGCTTAAAAACCTGTTTGACACCTGGCTTCTAGAACAAAGGGAAAGAAGCCTGTTTAGTAATATCTTGCAATAAGCTGATTTGCAACAAACAAAACTCTGAGTTAGGCTTTTGAACTTTTTATGCATTACAACTTGATTTGGACCTAAATTTTTGAACAGTTTTATACTGTATAATGAAAAGGTTCACTATAGTAACATTTACTATCAGGCTTTGTAATGCAACCTTGTTCATGCCAATTTCACATACTTCAATTTTTGACTTGTGTTTATATTTGTTACAATTAATATGTCAATGTTTTTAAAGAAATGCCAGTGGAAATTACAGATTATATCTTCACATGTGATGTATACTGAACTATCTTTTGAAGGTCTTGCTCTCTCAAAATACATTAGGCTAAGATGCCAACATATTTGTTATAATTAAAAGTCAATGTTTTAATGAAATATTTGAGGAAATCATATATTGTCTGTATTTAAACTTCACTAGCCCTCTGGAGGCCTCACACTAAAGCACAACATTAGTTCACAAAGTCAACATATAATATAATGTTAAAATGTCAAACGCTTTGCATCGAATGAAAATCATATGTTGCCCTTGCATATATTGAACTAACCCTTGGGGTTTTTAATCTCGAGTACAAAATGAAGCCAAGATGCCAAAATATCTTTAAGTTTCTCAGTTTGTTACATCATTTAAACCTAAAAGAATAAACTGCAGTAATTGAATAGTAATATTTGCTTATTAAGTAATTAAAACCACAACTTAGAATGTTGATATATTTATTTGCTTTCACCTGTCTTAAGTTAGAACTTCCTCTTTCACCCCAGCATAGTAGGAGATATTTTATTAAGTGTACTTAAGTTTAAACACTCTTGCACATCATTGTAGCTCCTATGTATGATAATAATCACATTCATTGTGTATTAGCTATATTTTGAAATTTAAAAACAACTGCTTTTCATTCTTTATAAATGCTTCCCTGTTTCTATTATTCTTATGGGAAAATATGATTTTTAATATAGAAATTTCTATTATGCTATTTTTCATATATTCAAATGACTGGAATTTTGTATATATATATATCAGATTTGATGGTATGTACTTTTTCCAGTTAAGATTTAATTTATTTGGTAACATTGTGTACATTCAATGAGCTTCACTGCTTAGATTTTTTCTTTACTTTTTTTTTTTTACATTTTTAATTCCATTCCCAGAGATTTATCAGTAATGACTGAATAAATAAAAGGAGGGAAGCAACTGTTCAAAATTATATTCAGCAAGTGTGGAGAATTGTCTCATAAATATATTTTGATCAAAGTTCTAAAACGTAAATTTGATCATCTTACATTGTATGTCCTTAGTAGTAAAAGCACAGCTATGCTAATAAAGAATATTTACACAATGAAATTAAAGTTAAAAGAAATATTAACTTTAATATGACTGCCAAGCATATAAACAATGATAATTTTGAGAAAACATTTGATCCTATGCTGCTTGATACCACATTGATATTTTTCATTAGCTGAAGATCATAAATATGCATGTGTTTAAATATTATTTTTAATGTATATCAGAATATTAGTAAATTTGTCAAAAACTTATTTAAAAAGTATATATGTTCTTTATATATATATACAAGAGAAGAGAAGAGAACTTGCTTACTTTTTTGGTAATAATAATTATTATTATATATATTTAAAGGTGAAAAGCCCTACAGTTGCAAATTTGAAGGATGTGATCGAGCATTTGCCCAGCTATCCAATCTTCAGCATCACATGCGTAACCATGAGGACCAGGTTAAGAAAGAGGCCTCCCGCATCCATAAATGTGTCATCTGCCATCGCTCCTATACCAATGAAAGCAGCCTTAGAGCACATACACTAAAAGTGAGTTTTCTTCCAGATAAACAGTGTAATATAAATATTAATGTTTAAATAAGAAATCATATGAACATGACAATTCAAATGGGCTTTATACTGTACAAATTTAATTAAAACCCCAACATTTTAGCTAACTAAAATATTGAATATTATAATTTTTGTAATTTTTAGAAGAGCATTTTAAAAATTGTTGCATTGGTTTAATGGCTAGGTTCTTCACTATTTAAATGCATTTATTTTTTATTTAAAAAGTTTAAATTTAAGAATTCAAATTACATAAATAATGTTTAATACCAGTGGATGTTTCCTGCAGACAATTAACAAATTACCTGTACTGAACATTTACAAAATATATTCAAGAGAAACTCTGTTGTTTGTTAAAATGGATGTAAACATTTGGTAACACACCTTGAATATTATTGGTGTATTCAGATTTAATGAGGGTAGCTTGTTTAAAGTTTGGTGCATTCAAACTTATTGGGTAGTTTGTTTCAAGTTTGGTGCATTTAGACTTAATGGGTAGTTTGTTTAAACTTTGGTGCATTTAGACTTAACTGGGGGATGATTTGAAGACTTACTGTTTAATGAAATTACAGAAATCAAACAAATTAAAATAATTAAACATATAAATTAATTATAAATAAATAAAAATAAAAGTATATCATTTTGTAATTTGAAAAATAATAAAATTAAAAATTAAATAAACTAAATTTTAATAGAATATAAAATTAAATTATGAATTTAGAATATAAAGAATTAAATACTAGGTAATAAATAAAATTCTTCTCTACATCTCTCAAATATCTGTTAATTAATATCTTGGGTTTTTTAATTTATGTTTGGCCTTTATTTTTTTATGTTGTGTTTTATTTTACATCTCATTTATTATTTTTCTATTTAATGAAAAAATAGTGGTCACAGAAAAGTGGATGACTATATGGGAAAGAGTAGAGTGGGTTAGAGAAAGAAGTGTAACACAAAAATTAATGGGAAATAAATGGGTTGAAAAAATAGAGTTGAGGCAAGGGAGCAGTGACTTAGAAAATAGTAGGCTGGAATTGTTGGGGAAAAAGGGTTGTAGAGAGGTAGAATATGGTAATAAAAGATGTATGGGAAATAAACAAAAGAGTGTGTAAAGTGTTGAAAAAGGTAGATGTTGAATAAATAGTGGTGAGGCATAGAAATTGGGTATATGGAATGAAATGGTCATAGAGGAGAAAAAAATGGGAGGTAGAAAAGACAGTACAGTAAGAAAAGATACAGAAGATGGCAAATAAATAGAGTGAGTGAAAGATGGAAATAGAGAAGCAGAAAAGGAAAATAAATTGAAGGGGGAATGTGGGGTGGGATAATAGGAAAGTCAAGAATTGTGGGAAAGGAGTAAGGAAACAGAGTGTGCCAAGAACTGTGATGGGAATTGTGGGAAAGGAGTAAGGAAACTGAGTGTGCCAAGAACTGTGATGGGAATTGTGGGAAAGGAGTAAGGAAACTGAGTGTGCCAAGAACTGTGATGGGAATTGTGGGAAAGGAGTAAGGAAACTGAGTGTGCTGAGAGCTGTGGAGAGGGTTGTGGAAAAGGAAATAGTGTGCAGAGAGCTGTTGAGGGGGTTGTGAAAAAGGAGTAAGGAAATAGAAAGCTGCTGATGGAATTGTGGAAAAGGAGTAAGGAAATAGAGTGCTGAGAGCTTTTGAGAGAATTATGGGAAAGGAAATAGAGTGTGCTGAAAGCTGTGGAGGAAGTAGAAAGAAGCAAAAATTATATAAAGGTTTTTTAAGTAACTCTCACAGGGAACCATTCTTGTGCACTACTTTAAAGACCAGGCTAGTTTTAGAATCTAATGGTGTGGCCTTCTGCTAAATATAGAGAGTTTGCAGAAAAAGGCTAACCAGGTTTAGAATCCAATGAGAGAATATGAGAAAATAAGGGCTTTCTGCTAAGTATAGATAGTTTGCAGAAAAAGGCAAACCAGGTTTAGAATCCAGTGGGAGATTAAGGGCCTTCTGCTAAGTAATGAGAGATGCAGAAAAATGCAAACCAGGTTTAGAGTCCAGTGGGAGAATAAGGGCCTTCTGCTAAGTAATGAGAGTTGCAGAAAAATGCAAACCAGGTTTAGAATCTAGTGGGAGAATAAGGGCCTTCTGCTAAACATAGACAGTTCAAAGAAATAGGCAGAACCTCTTTGGTGCATAATGAAGTCTTGGTGTCCATTCTTCATAAATCTAGCTAAATTGTATGGCTTAGTACTAGCTCCCAATCCCTTTCCCATAGAGTAACTCTTAGTTAGATTTAAAGACCAAATGAACAAGAGCCCACTTTAAACATAAAGTGGTAAAATTCCAAAATCTAAGTAATGTCAACATTTCTAAATGTTTTGGCAAATTATAAGTAGACAGCAACTTTTATAACTGTTATTCTTTTAGAGTTAAAAGTGCAATAGAAACCAAAGCTCTTGATCATGCACAAGCTCACCATGGGATGACACAAAGTGGCTAAAATTACTGTTTCTTTGTTTCATATGTAGTTAAGATCTGCAACAAAATGAGACATTCTACCTTCAAAAATAGAAAAGAGTGGCTTTTTAGTCCTCTGTGTTGTCATTAAGCTTGTTTATGTATATTGATAATATAAAAAATTTCACATGTTCTTTTGAGTGTGTATATTACAATTTCCATTAGGACAATGTCTGAGATTTTATATATATTATTGGAACACCTAAATCTATTGATTGAGCTCACTTGCACAGTTGACCTTAATTCCCCTTCACTTGGTCTTTTTAACTTTTCAGCACAAATATTTGGGAGAAAGAGGAAATGGGGAAAATTAGAAGAAATGAAATTAGAAATCAAAAGAAATTAGAAATAAAGAGAGAAATGACTAAAGTGGAAAAAGCGAAACAAGCAGTCACACCCATCCACCCAACCAAAAAGGAAGAAAAATCTGGTTGGGTGGGGCATATTTAAATTATTAGTAATATTATATATTTTCCATTTAAAAAACAGCTTTACACTAGTCTTGCTCTTAACAGCTGTGCTAGTCACCCCTGAACAATCTTGTTGGTTTGTGGTATCCTGAGGAATTAATCTTTTGTTTTTACTGTGGCTTTGAGTGGTGATTGTGATTTGATTCTTGGTGGGGCCAATGTGTAGATAGAGTTCACATATATCTTAGTTTTATAATATTATTACAAGTATCAGGATTTTTTTTTTTTTTACCAATCATAAAATATAAATTACAAAAATATTTGCCTATCTTGGTTTGGGTACTGGCATAACAGAGCCTTAGGTGAGCAAGGAGGTTCTGACTAAGAATGTGTAAATTAACTATAGGTAGATTATATTAATTTTTACCTTGTCTTCCACTACTGGTTCTGCTTTTTTGTTGTTGATGGTGGCTATTATTAAACTCATAGACAGTTGCTGTGAGAGTCATATAAAAAGAGGAGATATAAAATAATCTCTCTCTCTCTCTCTCTCTCTCTCTCTCTCTCTCTCTCTCTCTCTCTCCACAAATATATGTCAGTCATACATTTTTTTTTTAACCAAATATATTTCTGTTTAAACTATCCTTACTATTTTATATGTTAAATTTGTAGTTTACATTATTACCTGCCATAAACTTTCTGTATATTTCTCTTTATGATGCAAATATTATTTGTGGGTAATTCCATTGGTGGCACATTAATGAGCCAAGCACAAGAAATTATCAAGATTCCATTTCCCTGAAAATTTTGGTACTAGGCACTGGAATATATGGCTGAATTAATAATTGGAAATTTTAGTTTACTTCACTACATGATTTTCCACATATGATAGACAGAAAATAGTAAAAAAGGGTACGTTCTTACTGATAACTGATGGAAAAGAAGTACAGTTCCTAGATGGGAAAAATCCCAAACAGTGCATGGCTAGTAAGAGATTGGAAAAACCCAAAACAGCACTGTATATCTCCTGGTTGAAAAGATTATAAATATCCTCCAATCAACACAGTATAGCCTGGCTGAGAGAAAATGCAAAAAAAGACATTCTTATTTCTTCAGCAATCTGAATTTTTAAAGAAAATTTAACATTAACAAAAAATTTTCTCTGAGTTCTCATGCAATGTTCAAAGGTTACTAATTAAAAATAAATCGTGTTTCTTTTTGACATCTTTAAGTTTTACAATTGCACACATAGCTGCTAACACACTCAGAAACCATTCAAGTAGATGTTACAAATGTTTCTTGAATTATGATTTCATTATGTATTATGTTGGGTTATTTATATAAGAAATGGTTTGCAATATTTTGTGTCTTCAGAATTTTTTGATTTGCATTACACATTGATTTCATTGACTGTATGCTGACTTTCATTGCATTGTAAATGGATATTTTGGCAAAGCAGTTTTGGGATAAATGTTTTACTATAATTTGATCATTTGTTTGCTTAGATTTTAACCCTTTCTTATACTGAATTCAGTTTAATATTAAGTTTGTTAATTTCTTTTGTTTGCAGTACAAAAAGAATTAAAACAATTTTTAACAATTTGTAAGAATTTGTAACACTGTTTCCCATAAGAAATTATACTATTTTTTTAATACGTAAACCAGTACCAGTACATACTCAAAAGCAGATTAAACTGCAGACAAGAAAACTAATGAAAACATTAACTTATTTTAACTTTAAAATTAATTGATTTCATCAGTTATATGATTAGTTGGAATTCTCTTATAAGTTTCCCTAAACATTTCAAAGTAGGATCTAATTTAATGATGGAAATGTTCCATAACAACTGTTGTTAACTGGAATTATTGTGGTGCACATGTTAAACTATTAATTCATCCTGGAGCCCAAGAGTGAGGCCCCTTCACTCTGAAATAATGGTTGAGAAAGAGTGCTTAAAAAAAAGTCAGTAGGAAAAAAAATAAATTAATAATGAATAAATAGAATGTATAGTTCTTACCTTCAGGTAATTAGATAACAGAATCATGTGGTATCAAACAACCATTGTTAATAGGAACATCATAAAATGAGACAATGTGATTCTGTACAAGATAGGAATCATCAAAATATAGATCAAATATATTGTAAAGTGAGAATGTTACAGAAAGATATAATTAAGGTATTATTTTATTAGATACATTATTATTATTAAGTTTAGAAAGCATAACTTGCCATATAAATTCTAATATCCATTAACAATCATTTATGTGCTTGTTCTCACTTTATTTAATTCAGAGTAAAACTTGGACATTATTATTAGTAGTAATAGTAGTAGTAGTTTTCAGTTTATCTTTAGAAATGTTTCATCAAAGAATCATCCATCACAAAGTATGCAATGCAGTCAGTAGAAGATAAAAGTAAAAATATTTGTCATTCTTTTATAGTATAATAATTACTCGCTCTGTGGTGCTTTTTGTCAGTATTAATCAGAAGTTTGAAGAAGTTAATTATATGACTTGATGATTATATACACATTAATAATTAACAGTAATTACGATTGTTTGTTTTCTCTAGATGCATGTGCATATCAAGCAGTTATCACAGGATGGCCCAAATCCAGAGGGTGCCCCAGTTAAGAAGCGAAGAAGAAAGAAACAAAACCTGTATGCTGCTCCCACTATGGTCCCAATTTCCTCTCACGACAATGCTGAAGATGTTGATAGACCCTCAAGTAGCATTCGGACCAGTCGAAAATTATCAGAGTCCTCATCAGATGATGACCTCATTATTATTGGTGAGAAAAATAAGGACAGTGATGAATCAAGAATTGGTAACATGTCACGATCATTAGTAGAATCGCTGAATCATTATGAGCGCACCTTAGTTGCAAGCATGGCAGGAGGTGGAGTTTTACGAGGGGTTGGTGGTGATGATGGAGGACGCAATGTTCAAGATTCAAACATTTCCAGTTCTAATCAATTTGCTGGTCAACATCAAGCAAATCATGGAGGCAATGGGGAACATAGAGGAAACAGATATGATTTAGGACGGCCAAGTGCCCTGGGGCTGCATAGTCTGATGGGATTATCAGGAATGGATCCATCCATCTTATCCAATCAGCATCCTGAGATGCTTGAGCGAGCAGCTGCAGCAGCAGCAGCTGCTGTATCAAATCAGCTTCATAACCTGAGCAATCGCAATAACACCATAAACAGCAACAGTGATGGAGGGATGAGTGGAAACCATGGTAATCATTCTCACTCTCAAGCTTCTCATAGTCAACATGGGCATAAGAGTGGTGGTGGTAGCAACAACAATGATATCACTCCAACAAGCACACCAACACCAACACCACCTCTTCACCCGCTTGACATGGTTGGTATGGGTGGGAGCCAATACAACAGTCAGAATCCATACATGTCTGCCTCTCAAATCATGGAAGCACATATTCGGAGCCAGCTTCCCCCTATGGGCCTATCAGTCATGCATGACCAGTATCCTGCACATTCAGGCGCTCAGCTGTCTTCAGTTGGTTCCCTGTCTCATCATGCTCGTTTCTTAGGTCCTCGTAGTATGGCAGATCTCTCTATGTCATATGGATCACAGTTGTCCACCGCATCTTCACTTCATTCTTCTGCATCCAGCAATCATATGAGCCTTTCCAACATTCAGCCTGGAGGAAGCAGACCACCATCTGTCATTGGATCACCTCAGCATGTGTCGGAATCATTGAATTTCAGTTCATAATACTGTTTCTTTTTTGACCTTTTCATTAATCCTTCCCACCCACCCCCATCAAGAGAAACATTCACCCACATGCTCATTCATATTGCTTTAGACTCTTGTGGTTTGCTTATGCTGTTTTTTGATTCAGTTAAAATCATCACTAGATGATATAGTCAGGTCTTATTTGTTTGAATGGGTGATTTTATTGCATTTGTCTTAGTGTGTCATTTTTGAGGGAGCAAATGTATGGTAAAATGACAAAAGAAATAGGTCTCTGTTTAGGACAGTCTATTTTTTCTTCTATTTTTTTAATTTTAATTTTAGAAATGCATTTTGAACACTGTACAGACTTTTCCCCACTATCTTTCATTAATGAGTAACCTTTTTATAATCTTTTATTTTTATGTTTTTTTAATTTTAAAAATCATGAAACATGTTTGATCAGGTTACCTGAATGTTGTATTAATTATGAAGATTAAAAATGTGAAATATTTTGAAATTAAGGCTTTGGTGCCTTTACTATTTACTGTAGTTATAAAAAGTAGTTTATTAACTTTAACAGAGCACAGTAAAAAAAATGCCATTAATTGTTTATATAATGATGTAATGTCACAAGTCCGTAATGTGTATTTCTTCGGAGCTCAGCTCACTTCTGTATTGGATTCATGTTCATCATTAACCTCTAATGAAAAGCAAAGCTTCTTTTTCCTCTTCTAGTGTGTTGTCACAATGGATTTAACTTAGTTGAAGTTGAACTGTTGATGATTTGATTGAATTCATGTCAGGAACTTCAGTTCTGTTTATTAACATTTTTTCATGCAACTTTGATTTGATTCATCTATTGCATATCTTCTTGCATAAAACTGACACAATACAATTGTGTGAAAAAACAATTATCTGAAAATAGATGAAATTTTACTTTTATTGACTTTTTAAATGGATAGAATTTTAAGCTGTGAGTATTTTTGTAATATTTGCAATAGACTTTAGTTATGCTAACTATTTTGCTAATGTCACTCCTGGGTTCTACCATTGGCCAATCAGATTTAGTAATTTCTGTGTTTTATAATCTGTACAGACACTAATGTAGAATTTTCCTGTCTGTGCAGTGCAAATAGTTGTATATTTTAGAGATGGGAAAGTGTCGTTACCATATTCTTACAAGATTCCATTCATAATAGTGTAGAATGAGTAATGGGACAATGTATTTAAATACAAAGACATGAACAACAGCAGTTGTTACTATATTTATTCAGAATTATTCCTTGCTACTCATCTTAACATCACACTATGAGTTCTAGGATATTTTTTTAGTTATAATTTTCTTTCTTTTAAAGACCAGTTAATTATTATTTAACTTTGATCTCTACTGCTGTCACATAGTTCTTTCCAATGTATTCACTATCTGATGTCCTGTAGTATATTTGGCATGATCTTCAACATGAGTAGACTTGTATAACTCTGACCTAGGGTCATTATTTATGTTCAGGCTAACCTTTTAGCTGAGACAATTAATCCCACTTCCGTACAGATCATTGTCATTAGAGGTCCCACTTAACTCAATCCATCTGTTGCCCTCAGGTTAGTACACCTTAGTTTAGTATTCAGTACTTTCTGGCAAGGATACAAATGTAAAACACATCTACACTATAATGTACTTTGGCTTTTTGATTTTTATTTAAACAAACTTTTCTGTTTGTATTAGTACTTGATTCAAAACACAAGAAACTGTTATTATCTCTATGAAAGAAATTTAAGACATGGTATACTGTGTAAAAATAACTTGTCAGACAAACAATTAAAATAATAGAGTGCAAAAATAGGCATTTAAATATACTGTAATTCTATAATATCATAGACTCGTGATTAACTGGAGTCAGGTTAACCAGGATGTTAAACATAATACATGCATAATATATATGTATGAAATATGGGATACGGAAACGTTGATTCTAAAAAAAGGATTTAAAAAATATAAGATACAAGAAGGTATGTTATGATGGCAAAGCCAAGAAAGCTGGTAATATGTATTGTGATATACATTATTTTACTGTTTTTGCATACATTTAATTTGAAAAATGAAAACCTCTTACATGATCATCATTGCAATGTACAAGTGTTGTTTCTTCTTTAGAACAGAACTTGGAAATAATTGTTAAAATATGAAAAGTCAAGATGCTAAGGACTGAATACAATGTTAATGATCGAACATTGCATGATTTTTTGAGAAACAGAAATAAATATTTCAGTCTGCCACAGTTCTTGACTATAAAAGCAGTATACCATTCCAGAAATTTCCTTAAATTATAAAATCTGTGTACAATAATCTTGATAATGTAGTGGTTTGTGGGTCAACTATCTGAGGGCTGAAAGAGTCCCTGCTTCAGATGCTGTTTTAGCAATTAAGTTGAAGTATTTTTATTTTGGATAGTTACCATATCATCTGGATTATTGACCAGAATGAATGGAAAAACCTTCTCATCTTTCCTATTTCAAATGAATAAATATGTTTAATTTCATATTTATATATATAATTTTTTTCTTAAATATACAGTATTTTGAACACCTTTATATTGATGGTTATTTTGATTATCTGTGAAAGCTTTATACTTTTCACCCTGGATAATTGAGTCTACTTAAGTCAGCAGAATATAATCCAAATAAGGTATTGTATAGCCGTACTAACTATGTGTTTTCCATTCTCTCACATATGCATACACACTTATAACCAATGTTCCCTCTAAGGTGCAAGGCCATGCAACTCAGTAGTTTCAAAATTCTGTGCACAAGTTTTGGTAGTAAGCTCAAACAATTGCCAGCTATGTGTATATAGGAAAAAGTTCCACGCACAGAGGAAAAAGTTCTGCACACAAAGGAAAAATAATTAGAGAGAGCTTTGCTTATAACTATAACCACTTCATATACCACCTGTTAACAGTAGAGTTCAGATTCTGTATATGAGAATAATAGATTTTAAAACTAGATTCAGAATTGCTGGTTGAAAATTTAGGCTTTTCAATGTTATTCACACTAATACTCTAACACTAATATGCATTCAGTAATTGTAAATTACTTTCCGTGTACACTATCATTATTTAATTAGATTGATAAGTATATAGCATTATTATTGCTTTATAACAATCATTCAACTTTCTTACAAGTTATAAGTTATCAATACATACGTTGATTATCCAAATTAATTGGGACAAGGTTGGTTCAGTTAATTAAATAGTTCTGATAATTAATCAGACATACATGAGAATACCCAGTTTAAAAGAAACAAAGTTTAATTAGACCTACACTTAAATTATTATATGCAAGATTATTACTCCTCTATTTTGAAATATGCTTACTTTCATCCCTACTCCACTCCCTCACTCACAATAGACAACAGTGCAGTAGATAATGATACATCAAGGTCACCAGAGATTGTCCTGAGTCCCCACAGTTGCTAAAAATAGATTTGATTTTTAACTACTATAATTACAAATTAAGACTATTTGTATGGTATACTGAATATAATTTAAATAAAATAAATAAAATAAGGTAAAATAATAAATAATTGGAAATGAATGCATTAAGTGGCAGGATTGAGAAAGATATCTTAACATCCTATTGAATAATGTCATTTGCAATCGAATATATTGGAACAGTGTGAACTAAGCCTGCTTCGTGCATACATCAAGAAATCTTAGCTAGTAATGTGGAAAGAAGACAGTAAGAAGTCTT
Organism: Sinotaia quadrata; assembly: GCA_028829895.1. Lineage (NCBI taxonomy): Eukaryota > Metazoa > Mollusca > Gastropoda > Architaenioglossa > Viviparidae > Sinotaia > Sinotaia quadrata. The sequence goes on from CM054179.1 coordinate 59,194,047, forward strand.
GGCTAATAGTGTGGAAAGAGGAATCTTGCAATTAGTGCACTAACATAACAACTAGTAGGAGATGATGGTGATTTGGATAATTGATGCTCTGCTGTATAAGTCTAATCAGCTACAACAGATTTATAAAAAACAAACACCCCACCCCCTTTTTATTGCTTTTTGATTTTGACAATCTTATGGCACCTAGAATAATCTCAAAATAACTGTATTTCTTTTCTTAATCACTTCTTATTAATAGTACACATGGAAAATCTCTGTATGCATGAGTCTTGTATCATAAATGGACCACATAGTCTTTTAGTAAACTTTCATAATTCTTAATTTCTCCATTCACCATAATTTATGATTCAGTATAACAGCTTGTCCACTATCTGCTATCACATTTATAGTCCAAAGTCTTAATAAAGAATGGTTAGTTTTTCTCTTATGTTTACTTTCTAGATCAGTACATTCATTCACAATATGTTAAACAGTTAAGTGAATACAGTATAATTATTTTATTTTATTTATTGTTCATACAATAAGTTTAATAAAATCATTTAAACAATTAAAGCAATAAATTAATTTGGATTTGCTAGGAAATACTTTTTAAAATTCTTTTCAGTGATAATTTTAAAAATAATTAAAATAAGAAACAACATAACAGCATTCAGATCATAATTACCTTTAAAAAACTTTAATGTTAGTGAATTATGCTTTTTGAAACTCTAGGATTTAACTCTCTTTTGAGGGGATCAAAAAAAGTTGAATGTTTAACATAGAAATGACAAAACATTAAGAGTTAACTTGTCACTTCTTTTTTTTTTTTATCAGCATTTTGTTTTGGTTTTTTGTCATGCATTTCTATAGGTGATCTCACAAGCAGATATGGAAATGATTTATTAATACTTCATACCATATAGTATTTCAGAATTTTTACTTAATAGAAAACACGACAACCCAGAAACATTATTAAAAGAGTAGTAATAGAAATAATTATATTCATTCATTGAAATCTGTATCATTTATGGTACATTTAATATATTCTGTATTGACATTTATATTATTGCATTAAATATTTTTGCATTTAAAAAATTCATTCTTAGATAATTAATTTTTCTTCTTGTTTTATGTGTGCTATCTGCTCAAAACCTAAATAAACTGATAGAAAAGAAATATTGAACAAAGGGATATAAAGCAAGTTTGATAAAATCTTCATTGTATAATACCACTATATATCATCATCATCATTAATTTTTACAAGTACAAGTTTATGACAGAGAGGAATTAATGTTTTTTTTTAAATTATTAAATTATTTTAAAATAGAAAGATTTTTACATATTATTTACTTAAATTAGTGAGTTTTTTTTTATTTTTTTTTTTTTAAAGATTACAAATAAAACAAAACAAGCAGAAACTTAGGAGATTTTCTTGTCTGCATTTATCCTACCCAAAATGCTAAATACCTGACTGGGTCTGAAGCTGATTGGGCTGGAAGCTGCCATGTGCATACATTATTGTTCACCAGGGTTTACCCGATTTCTAATTGCGACTCCAGGGCATCGTTTGAATACATCATTGTTCAACTGGGTTTACCACAATCCTAATTGTGACTCAAGGGGCACCACTCCAATTACATCATTGTTCAAGTGGATTTACCCCATTTCTAATGACAACTCCACACATTCTTTTGTCAATTTGACATTTCTGAATATGTTTAGTGCACAGTCCATTCAAGGTTGGAATATGTCTCCCTGAATTTGTTTTTAGCCATGGTCAATAATATGTTGCCTTATCAAGTGTTGCGATGTCAAAATTAAAATTATTGACAGATCTGAATGGGGAAAACTTTGAAAATGTGGTTTACAAAGAAATATTTTCTATGTAAGTACATGACAAAGCTAATATTGGAATTTAATTAAATCTAACAAATCAGAAATTACAATAAAGACGTAATTGATTCCTTCAAACCACAGTTTTTTCCTTACTATATTATACCTAGGCAGCTTTATATTGTAGTCTGAAAGTTATGACTGGTATAAGTTGCTATTATTATTAAAAATACTAACTATATATCTTTGGATTTAGTTTGGAGGATGATGGCAAACAGTAGGTGATTTCTTTACAAATGTTGCAGATAATTCAGATGTTAATAGACATTCAACATCGTAAGCTAAGAAAAGCAAACCCTAACCCGTTGTCTATAAAGATTAAATGAAAAGGAATCCTTGTTTGTATAAAGTTTTCCTGTGTGTATGTGTCTGCATAAGATTTTTCAGCAAGAATGATATTACAGGTATAAATGCTATACCATACATCATGCCTAAGTGGTTATGAACATCAGTATCTCACAAAATACAATTGTCCAATATTTATCAGCTATTTTTTTTGGACCAGAATTAAAATTTTTTCTAATTCTTTAGTCTTGCAATTTTTGTCAGCAGTTTTCTCTTTCTCATATTTGTGACACTTAGAATTTATGAACTTAAATGAATTTAGTTGACCATTTAAATGCTAAAAATATCATTTTAGGAGACTGTTTCTTACTAGTACAAAACATTTTTGATATAAAAATAATTATTTAATATTAAATGCAAAATATGTTTTAGAGAAAGACAAGTAAATGAACCTGCAGAATAAATCAACAACATAGAATTATAATCAGTAGGAAAAATGTTACCATTTCGTATTAAAATTGAAATTACCATAAGAATATCTTAACATATTCAGAATATTATAATAATTTAGTAGTAGTAAATGAGAAAATATAAGATTATAAAGAAATTATATACATACATATTGTCGTGTAGTGTTTTCTAAGATATGTAACTAATTTTCAAACATTTTGCTAAAGCTTAAGAAGTTCACAATTTATAGAACTATTTTTTCACTAGCACGTGAAATAAGTTAACATTCTTCTTGATGCATGAAATTACTTTATGACTTGTAGAGGCTAAATGTTAATTTTTTTATTTGGAGCATTGACAACTCGCCATGTTAAAAATAATAATTAGCCATTTATATATCTTTTAATAGATATGGAACATTGTAACTCTCCCTATCCAAAATAATAATTATCATTTATAAAACTGTCATAGTTTCTTTACTCTTGTATAAATTTTTCAGTTGAATTAATAAATTGAGAGAGATTTATTTATTTATATATTGATTTATATAATTCTTTTAGAAATGTCTTTTCGGTTGACGAACTCTTCAGAACGTAGCCCATTTCAAAGCTGCACAACATTGATAACATTTTGTACATGTTAAGATTTACAGTATCAGAAACACTTGTGGAATAGCAGTTTGTTTTCTCACGTGTCATAGATTTTATATGGAAAGGGTGTCTTATTTTTCCCTAGTTAGATATTATCACTCCATCTTGTATTGGAAAAATTATAGTGGTAGAAACCGCTCTTTTTATTGCATTTATTTACCCCTTCAATGCTTCCTTTTTTTTTTTTCAATTGTTGCAATATTTGACTTATAAATATTGGAAACAAAAAAATCTATACTAATGTTTAGATAAAAGTTTTAAACCTTTCTCAGAACTTCTGTTGTTGTTGTGTGTGTGATGCTATGATGTCAACAAGCACTGCTGAGAAACAATAATCAGTTTGTGGATATTTCAGCTTTGTAATTGTGTTTGATGGCAGCAGACAGATAGGCCTTGCTGTACTTTTTAAACAAAAATAAAAATTATTGTTGTGGGCTATGTAGATATTTTGGCTTTTTTTTTATTTATTTTTTTTTTTATAGTTTTCTAATTTGAAATGATTCTGAAGGAAAATGATTTTTTTACTTTATTTAGTGGAGAGGCAGTCAAGTCTATTGACTTCATTAATGCATTACTTAATGCAGATCTATATCAAATGTGAATTCAATCCAAGCATTAGTATGCCTCAATCATTAGGCCTGCTGAAAATACACACTTACAGAAAATGAATGAATTATATTTTTAAATAATGCATTTACAGAAAATTAATTTTTACTTGATCATTGATTAGATAGTCATAACACTAGTAAGTTCTAGATAGCATAAAACTATTTCAGTGAGTTCAAGATAGAACTCTGTTTTTGTTAAGTTCTAGATGGCATAAAACTCTGTTTCAGTGAGTTTGAGATAGCATAAAATTCTATTTCATTGATTTTGAGATATAATAGAACTCTGTTTCAGTAAGTTCCAGATAGCATAAAACTAGTAAAACTCTTGTTTCAGTGAGTTCGAGATAAAATAGCACTCTGTTTTAGTAAGTTCTAGATAGCATAAAACTCTGTTTCAATGAGTTCTAGATTTAGAATAGAACTCTGTTTTAGTGAGTTCTAGATAGCATAAAACTCTGTTCAGTGAGTTCAAGATAATAACTGTTTTAGTAAGTTCTGGATAGCATAAAACTTTCATTGATAGAATAAAACTCTGCTTTAGTGAGTTCAAGTAGCATAAAACTCTGTTTCATTGAGTTCTAGATAGCTTAAAACTCTGTTTCATTGAATTCTAGATAGCATGAAACTGTTTTAGCAAGTTCTAGATAGAATAGATCTCTGTTTTAGTAAGTTCTAGATAGAATAGATCTCTGTTTTAGTAAGAACTAGATATCAGATAAAAATCCAAGTTACTTGCATTTTCTCTCTGAACAATTATCATTTTAAATGGACTATAATCTATGATGTTTAGTTTGGAACACATTAAAAAACCCACGTAAAATTTCTGGGTTTTTTTATATTTCAACACTTATAATTTCATTTTATACAAGAAGAACATAATCTATTATTTTGCACTGTTTATCGATGGACATTACTGACAGGTCAGTAGCCAAGGGACTACTGTACTATTTATCTGTCTTATGTATGCACAACAACATAGTTTCTAACAGTAAATATTTTTTGTGGTAAATATTATATTTTTATATTAACAAAACATTTCTATGAACAAAATAATTTTTAAAATATCTATTTCAGTGTGTTCATAAGCATGGCTTTCACTTGGCCAAATAATGAATATTTATGAGTTTTTTTTAAAAAATTGTAATTATTGAAAGTGTATTTAATGTATTATCACTGAGAAGTAAGAATGAAAACATATATATTAAGTTAAATCAAATTAAAGTTTTAAATATACATATTTTTTATTTATTTATTTTCTCTTTTTGCACTAGGAAAGGTATTAGATTACTAAAGTATCTCCAAATGAAATAATTATATAGTACATAAAATTAATCACAAATAATATATTGTTTAGCAAGTCTTAAACTCTAAATAAATTCTGCTAATGCCACACAGTGCTTAATGAAAATTTTCCAACAAAAACAATGAGATGTCTTGAAAATAAAAAATAAACACAAACCCTAAAACTTTGCTAGTATCACATAGAATCATTTGGTTTTGTCAGCAATATAGGTCATAATAGGTTAAGGACATTTGTAAGCTGAAAATGTCATCAGTAAAGGTCACAATTGGGCTAAGGACTTCTATATGATGAAAATGTCAGCAGTCCAGATCATAATTGGGATACGGACTTTTATAAATGTCATCAGTAGAGATCATAATTGGGGTAAGGACATTTGTAAGGTGAAAGTCTCAGCAGTACAGGTCACGATTGGGCTAAGGATATTTGTAACCAGAAAAAAATTAAGAAACACCAGAAAAGAAATTAGTCAGAAACAAGTAAATGAATTTGAAATCTTAAATACTTGTAAGTGATGACATAACTTTCTTTTGTTTTAAAAGAAGCAAACTTGCTTATTTTTTAGCAACACGATAAGCACCAAAAATCTGTCCTATTTTCAAAGTGAGCCTCATTACAAACATGCAATAGTTGTTATAATAATTTGTATTTACAACATTGTTTAAGCATCCTAATATTTTCAAAGTACATAAATAATTAAGTGTTAATTGTTAAACAAGACACTGAAAAGATGTATAAAGTTATAAACGTCATATCATGCCTGTCAGTTGAATTATTTATCTAATGATGTCTGTTGTTAGTTCTCTGTGAAAAGAAAAGTGAGCTTGATTTACATTGTATAAGTGCACATTTTTATTTTTTTTAAAAAAAATATTGATTCTTTTCTTTTCTTGCTTTCATTTAAGTCTAATACTAGTCCTTTATTCCATAGTTGTACTTTGGCAGGTTTGAGGAAATTATAATGATAAATGCTTATAAGAATTCTTTAAAATAATTAATATTATAACATTTATTAAAGCGAGGGTGCTTTTTGTTATGCATTGTTATCATGATATAGGTTTATTTATGCATTTCAGAGTCTAGTGGCATATGCTTTTGTTATCAGAACTCATCAACTATAAGCTGAAATATCCCAAATAGCTGAAAGTCATTGGTATGAAGATAAAGTTATGAAAATGTGGTTTTGAATGCTCTGTAAGTTGGAATTAAAGATGAGAAGTATTATTTTAAAACTCGTGAAGATGAGATTATTATTGTAAAGGTCCACAAGCTCTTAAAGGAGTTCCTCTTTGTATCCTATCTGAAAGCATAATGTTAGAACTTTCCTAATGCATACAATTGCAGGCTCTTTCATGTTTTTAATTATATTTTTTTTCTTTTGTGTGTGTTTTTTTTCTGCCACCGATTGCCTTTGGAGATAGATGCTGTGCACTTGAGACAGTTTTTTAAAACCATTTACACCTTTCTTAAAAATAGAAATTTTAATTAAAACTGCTAACAAGCATCTTATTCTCTTTGCTTATTATTTTTCATTTACAAGGTGACATATCAGGCAGTGTTTTGGAAACTATTTACACCTTGTTGTTTTTATTTTTAAATTTTAAATAAAAACTGCTAACAAACATTTCATTCTTTGAGTGCATTGAAAGGCAACATTTTATTTAGTACCATGATTGAATTTCATTTCATAGCTACAATAATGTTGAGTGAAAGAGACTTTCTTCTTTACACTGCTGAAAGTTATTTCTTGCAAGAGTTTAGGATAGACGAGGTTTGCTCCAAGTTAATAGTTTTCTAATAAAGACTATCAGAAAAGATGTAAGTTAACTTTTCAAGCATTGGGCTCAGTTTGTGACTAAACAGTGGATCTTCACCTAATGATGGGTTCATATAATGATAATTCACATAATGTTAGGCTTCCACAGATACTTGTGTATTCACATAATACTAGAATCATAGTGTTACTATGTTTACATCAAACAAGTTCACAGTCTCACTCATGAAATGCTGTTGTAGGGTGTTTTACATTGTTTACTTGGCTCATTTCTCTAGTGAAAAGAACTCCCCTTACTCTTTCATATAATATTAATTAAATACAGTATCATAAATAATTATTAATGGTTTCTGAAATAGGTGAAAATAAAGGAAAAGATCAAGTAAACAATTTTACTACAAACTAAACAAGAAATTTTAGCAAAACATTAGAGAATGATGTGAATACAATTGTGATTATAGCTGAGTGTAGTTTTAATGAACCCTCATAAACAGATTTTCTTAGTCTAAGATAATAATTAAATTCACATTTATTATTAACAAAATTTATTTCACTACCTAGATTATGTTTATTTACAATAATTTCCATACTTGCCTAACTTTAATATAATACAGTATATTGAATTAATAGCATTATGTGAGGGTCCAAAGTAGTTGGGTAAATAATATTCTGAACTGGTTTTGATTTTATCTTGTTATTCAATTAGTAGTTTTTCTTGTTCTGTGGAAAATCTTGGTCTTATTAACAGTAATACTCACATATTCTGTCTTTGAATTCAAGTTCTTGACCTTATAGTTAGTAGATAGCTAGCAGCATGCATTGAATTCCTACTGAAGTGATATTCAAATGGAATATCGAGACTGTACAAGTCTTTTATTCATGGTTCAGTGATTTATTAGAGATTTTTATATTGTTTCTATTAAGTGATTAGAGCTCCTTTTGACAGCTTTTGAGATTTAAGAAAAACATTTTAAAATTTTGTTGGAATTGTAGTGTTGGGCAAGGTTGACCATTACATTTGAAAACTTTTAAAAATTAATGTAGTGGGGATAATTTCATGTTGATTTACTTCCAATATTTTGTTGTATGAGAAATAGCTGCATACACATGTGAATTTAAATATTAAAGTGTTGTATTGTTTGTATTTGTTTGGCTATTTTAATGAAGGATGTCACCAGCTTGTGGTCATAATATAAAGACCTAAAGGTCAAACTTCAGCTGTTAATAAATTCTTCTACTTCCAGGTATTGAAAGGAAATAATCCTTGTTGTTTGTTTGTTTGTTTTTTTCAGTATCACTTATTGCTTGGAATAACATTTAAAATGTCTTGAAATTTTTATATGAGTAAGCAGTCGACTCTAATCTTTTGCCGCAAAAAAATAAAAATCAGATTTGGAGGTTTCTAACATATTTTACATATAAAACTTAAAGCTGACACATGATTATGTACATACTAGTTACATGTTTTTTCTGTTTGTAAATTACATATATTTGTTTAAATGTATGTTGTAGGTATTGACATTTGTATTTGAATAAGATAGCTGAGCGGTATTGTTTGTGTTGACATTTGTATATGAATAAGATAGCTGAGCGGTATTGTCTGTGTTGACATTTGTATAAGAAGGATAGTTTGTTTCCTCCTATAAAATTCAATGCCATATGTATAAATAGGAAATGTACCTACTTGCACTCCTTTATCTGTCTTGGTGTACTTGTAAAGATAATACCTACATATTTTTAATAACTTTGCATGTTTTTCATTATTGTATATCAATATCTATTATTTGTTAAAAATATGAATATTGTGAATGTGTTTAAGCTTTTTAATTTTTAAAGGTATATGGTAAACTTGAAGGTTAAGTTAGATGATACATGATTAAACAGCATGTAATTGAATTTTCATTTAATATTTGAGTATAGTTTTCAGCAGTCAAGTTATTTTTCCTTTTCATGAGGCCTTAGATTCATTTTGGTTCATCACAGTCTTATTCCTATTTGGACACAGAGTGGTTCCTCATAAATGTTATTATTACTTACGTTACAGTGGTCATCACCATCTTATTCAAGGTTGGACATAGAGTGATTCATCATAAATGTTATTGTCAGTTATGACAGTGGTCGTCACCATCTTATTCAAGGTTGGACATAGAGTGATTCATCATAAATGTTATTGTCAGTTATGACAGTGGTCATCACCATATTTCTAGCTATGGCACATGATGGTCATCACTATGCTATTCCTAGCTAGGACTCGGTGGATCATCACTGTTATTCCTAGTTTGGCTTATAGTGGTATATTGTTTATTACTATCAGTTTGATATCTTGTGCACTAGATATATAGAATCATTTAAAGCTTAAAGATACAGAAATTAAAACAAAAATATTTTTTTTGAAAAAAATCAAGATTTTTTAATTATATTTTCTTGTTTATTGTTAGGTGGAAATATATTTAGTAGTTTGCCTTTTTCCTTTTTCTTTTCAGATAACACTCCTTTTATTATTAATGCAAGCAAATTATCAAATTAAGAAATTAGTTTTCCTAATGGAGTTACACTAGATTGCCATTCATTGTAAAACTTGAGAACATACAAGTCAGAATATATTTAGAAACTTCATTTATTAATTTATAATTTAAAATCATCAGTGTATTATTATTTTTTAAATATAAAATATATTGTTTTTGATTTGAAGCCCCATATGTCTGACATCATGTCATTCATGTGTACATATTGTGACAAACTTTCCTTGTGCTTCGTTCGGTGCTGTGTGGAAGGAGTATACAAAGCAGATTGTATTATTATTTTTTCTTCCATACTTTCATTTTAGCACTTTGCTTTATTCTTAAAATGTTTACCAGTTTGCACTTTCATGTATTCTTATTTGGTAATTTTCATTCCTGATGAATTAGGTGCTTGAAATAAAATTGTAAGAATTTTGTGATTAGACCGATTTTTGCAGGACTGGAGAAAAGCTCAAGATTTTCCGTAGGTCAAGGGGTAAAAATTGGCTGGGAATTTAACTTGACCTATTTAAATATATATTTTCCTACCCCACCATCTTCATTTAGGAAACAGCTAATAAAGTAATATTATTTAAATCCTCTCTTTACAGTAAAAATAATCTTTTGAGGCTTTATTGTCTGTTTCCAATTGAAATTGTTTGAATAGTAAAAAATATATATCAGTTTAACTCATGAGTTGAAGGTGGTCTATAATAACTGCTGAATATAAATTCCAAGTACCTCATTTGACTTTTTATTTGTATTTTTATACTGCAAGAGAAAAATTTAAACAAGCTGTACAGATTGAGAAAAATTATATTAAAACAGGTGCCTAGGGACTTTTGCTCAGTGTATCTGATAGTGAGATAAAAATATTATTAAGGCTTGATTAGTTATTATTTACGTGTAGTTTACATCACACATCACCCGTTAGTTTAAGAAATTGCTTTTTCAGTACTTTCACTGATCTTGTCTGAATTTTTACTTGTTGTTGACCTTCAGAATATTAAACAGACTTATCATTCTTTGAATTAAATAGATAAATGCTGATTTCTTGAATAAATAAAAAATTATGAAATATTTTCTTGTGCAGCTGCAGCAATGACTCAAGACATTCTGTAAAGTCAGACCAATAAAGAAACTTTTGTGATAGGCTATGCTCTTTCAGTATGACATGTGTTCCATACATGTCCCACCAACAGGCATTTGAAAAGACCACAGAACAGTAGCACTCCCTCCCTGTTAATATTTTACACTTTTGTTACAATAAATAAATGCTTTTAAGCACAAAGATAATTCACAATATCTGCTGGTATTTCAATGCCTGTACGACATTTAATCATAAATGTGCATTAGAGTTATATATCACTTGTGCTTGCAGCATTTGTTCTTTTTAAACACACATATATTTGTCTTTTAGTAAAAGTTTTACATCTGTGCTAGTTATCTATCACTTGCACTTGCAGCATTCTGTTTCATACACATATAATTGGCTTGTAATGTGTACTAGAATATCTATGACTTGAACGTGCAACGTTTTTCAGTTTCAGTACACATATTTTGTCTTATACATCTGTACTAGAGGTACTTACATTTTGCAGCATTTGTTGTATTTCAGATTTAGATTTCATATCCTTGACAGTTTTGATAAAAGTTTGAGAGTTTGAATGCAAATAATAAGTAGAAGACTTGTCTTTATGTATGGGACTGATAATGTGAGTAGTTGAATGTGTCAATTTCAATATAGTAACAAAACACATTGGAATAATTGTGTTGAACAATTTCTTCTTGTCATTGTTCATGTAAAACTCTAAATGTATAACATTTACTTACAGTTTGCATCTTGCAGTGTATATAATATTACAGTTTTATTATTATTATTCCAACATATTGACATTTTTATATAAGTTTCAAAATTTTAACCTTTAAATGTAATCTTTAAATACTGTATACACTGTAAATAATATGTGGGAAGAAAATGTCTCCTTTTGCTTCTGTGACTCAGTCAAACTGAGCAGTACAGAGTTACATCATTGAAATCTTAGTCTCAGTATCTGCCATACTAAAAGAAAGTACAGAGTTACATCATTGAAATCTTAGTCTCAGTATCTGCCATACTAAAAGAAAGTATGGAGTTCTATTCCTTCTGTTTTATCAGAAAATGTCAGAGATGAACTCACTTGAAGGAAAACTTGAAATGTTTTAGATTTAACTAAAGCAGAAAAAGGTAAAACAACAAGTATTTGACAGTTCATATCAGTAATGACCCGGTACATATTAATATACTAAATGTGCTGCAATTCCTATTGGAATAACTGCGATCCCTATTGGAGTATTAAGTTCAGCTCTTAAATTATAAGTGCCATACATTAGAAATACACAGACATAAGAAACTTTTGTTTTCTTTGTAAAATTTTGCCATTGTGATAATCAGCAATAAATCGAAAACTAATTTCTGTAGCAATATTTAGATCCCATCATGAACAATTGGTTACTTGTTATTTATGCTTATAGGAGTGTTTCTATTCTGAACCTGTAAACATTCATGCATTTACATTTTTTAAGAAATATATTTGCTATATATCAAATAATAATTGAAAATATTTGCAACAAATCCTTTTTTTCTTATTTAACTTTCTGTTCAATATCTTTTATAAAGAAACTGGAATGGAATATGCATATCACTAATGAACTGTGTGGTTTTGCATTTAAGACTCACATACACAATCACACTCATACACACACACACACCGATACACACTACATTTTATTTTAAAAAACAAAACCTTTTTTTGTGTGTGTGCCAAAAACAAACAATCTAAAAGTGTATACTTATGAATCATTTTACTAAATTTTAAGTAACTTAGTTAAATGGCAAATATTTTCTTTTGATAGCCTCATATTAATATTCCTATATATATATATATAAAAGTTAAATAACCCTATTAATTTATTTTTAAAATAGTTAAATGTATATGTTATGTTTAGTGATTTATTAAAGTGAATAAATATTTGTAAGGTCTTTCGCATAACTCAATAATCTTTAAAGTTTATGACTCCCAGGAACTCACCAGAATCACATACAACATTAAAACAGCAACATTTGGAAACACTATATCACATAAATGTGTAAAAAAAAAAAATGTATATTTATACATAATTATAAGAAAATATTAGAATTATTCATTCCTAAATAATTATATTAATCGTTTCAGGAATTGTATGCTCATGTGGGTAATATGAGGACCAAAATTATGAAGCTGTGGCTTCAGTGGGTGACACATTTTATGTATCTTTGCAAATACTTCACTTGCATTACTTTTTATTCCAGTATATTTATAGTTTATATTTTTTCTTGGATTTGTTAGCTTAATCTGTGCTAAATCATTCAGTCTTTGAAGTTTGAGACTGATTAAAAAGTAAAGCAAAAAAATTATTATCAGTAATAAAATTAAATTTTAAGACATATTTTATAAGCACACATACTTCTTCTCCTACTTGTTTTAGAGACTTTTTAAATGTTAAATAATTGTAAGACATTTATCTTGGAACTTTTAAAAGGTTTTGAATTATGACAGGTTTGATTGTTTGAATTTCACTTGACAAATAACTGGGTGCTTACATACATATTTTTATAATAGATGAGTATTAAAACATAATTTTACTTTTAGAATATGACTGTTGAAACAAGGTTTCAACAACAATGAAGTTTATGAATAAAGTCATGATACACTGTAAAGGGTTTTTAATTTTGGACCTTTATCACATTATATATAGACTATGGTTTGATTTGCTGCCAGAATCAATTCAGCACTTTGAGAACATTTTTATATATTTTTTAATAATGTCCTTGTCTTTTCTACTTTCCGTATTATTGCTGTGTACTGTAATATATTTCATATAAATAGTTTTCTAATAAATGTAAACGCTGATTGCAAGATAAAAGTTCAGATAATTATAAGAAGTAATGATTTATAACTGCTAATGTAGAGGACACTTTTTGAAATTGCTCTTACTTAAATGGTCACCAGTTAATCCTTTTATATTCTTCAAATTCCAGTAAGACTGATATTAAAGGCACCATCTCCACAAGATGAATGTTAAAATAGCAGATGAACTGTAAAGAATAATTGCTTGAGACTACTTTTTTTTTAATGGTTTTATTAAAGTACACACACCAATTGTCACTGTTTAAATTTTTAAAAGTTGTTGCTGCCCTTGTGCCATTGTATCTAACCATCTGACCATATTGAGATAGTGCGATGAGTTTTTTTTTGGAAATAAGCATAATTGTTATTGTGGTAACATAAATAGGTTTGCATTAACCATAGATCAATTGCACAGATATTTTGCAGTGGGATTAACTGGATTGCCAGTTTATCATGCTGTACATATAAGAAAATTATTATTGTAGTCTAAATCAGTGTAGAAGTAAAATAATTGTATATTTATTACATACTGGTATTTCTTTGTCGCATTGTGAAAAGTGCCTGATTATTTTGTTCTTTCCATTGTATGGCATTTTCTTATTAAGTAAACATTTTTAATTTTTATTTTATTAATTATTGAAAAAATAGGCTAGAAATTGTTACAAAACAATTGTAATTTTTAAAAAATGCTACTGTCTTTAATATCTACCATATAACTACAAACCTGTTCAGTAGGTTTTGAAAGTTGTAATTATTTTGTTATAAGAAATTGTTTGTAAAACATATCTTTTGCTAATTTATTGCTTGGATGGTAAATAATTTAAATTATGTTGATTTTTCTTTTGCACTGGAAGATTATTATACTTTATAGAAAACCTCTTACTAACTTATAAAGAATACTTTACTCTAGCTTACATCACTTTAAAAGTATCTTCAAAAAATATTGTAAAATTTAAAAAGAACTTTAAAAAAAATTATAAAATAAACTCAGTAAACTAAGCTTACAAGCCCATTGTGAATGTCTCTGTAGTTACACTTTAGAACATATTCTGAACTGTAAATTGCATAAATAATGATGTAAATAGCAATTTGTCTAGTGAGTAAACCCATTTATCAATAAATAATTTGTTAAATTTAATTAAAACTTTTATTTTTATTTATTTTTATAGTGTGGGTGAAATTGTAAAAGTAACATTTAACCAAATTCATATATGGGTATATTTAGTAACTTGTCAACTATTCATAGTTTATTAGATGAGGTGATTAAACTATTTTTAGATGAACTAATAAAACTGTTTGTTACTTTAGTCACTTTTGCACCGTTTCACATTGCATTAATTGAAATGATAAAAGTTCAAACTTTTTACTTGTTCATAAGACGAACTGATAAAATGTGTGTATATATGCTAATCTGTAGTGTGTGTATTCAAAACTAGTTTTTATTTTCATAAATGCTAATTGTAGTCCAAATTCTTTTAGCTCTATTGAAAACAAATTTATATCTGTCAATAACACATTTAAAATGTCTTTTGGCAACACATTTAGAATGCCAATTGATAACACATTTAGAATGTCAGTCTCAACAATAATTAGTTCAGTCAGGTAATATCTGCTATCTCCCTAAATGTATCTTTTTCCAGAGAAATAATATGTTTATGGTCATTAAGTGTCTTCTACTAGTTACAAAATCAAAATAAAATAAAGCATATATTATTTCTTATTGACATCTGATGTGAAAACTTTCATTTATACTCATCTAATACTGCAGTAAGTTAGAGCAAGAACTAGTCAGTTTCATTCATAGACATTATTATATTTGACTCAGTTGCTGTACAAAATAATATATGAATCAGTTAAATTTACACAAAGCTATAATTTAAAAAAATATCTTTTAAAATTCAACTAATGGATCATGATGTTGACATAGTTGTTGGCATATAATGTAATTAATTAAAACTAATCTGTTTACATTTTTCACTATATATATTTTTTAATTGATTTCTTTTTACATGCAGCTCAGGTCATAATGAAATAGGGTATAACAATGAAGGTTATTTTGATTCTGACCTGTATAAAGAGACACTTATTCATAAAGTCCTACAGGCTAGATCCACAATCTAGACGTCATAAAGTTCTATAGACTGAACCTATAAAATAGACACTTTATTCATAAAATCCTACAGGATAAACCCATAAACTTACACACTTTATTCATAAAGCCCTACAGGATAGACCCATAAACTAGACACTTTATTCATAGTCCTACAGGCTAGATCCACAATCTAGATGCCATAAAGTTCTATACACTAAACCCACAAACTAGACACGTTATTCATAAAGTTCTACAGTCTTGACCCACAAATTAGAAACTGTTCATAAAGTTATACAGGCTATTCCACAATCTAGACACTTCATAAAGTACTGACTAGATCCCCAAACTAGACACTTTATTCTTAAATCCTATAGGTCAGACCCACTAACTAGATTACTGTTCATAAAGTCCTACAAACTAGACCCAAATCAATCATTTTGTTCATAAAGTCCTACAGGCTAGCCCCATAAACTAGACACTAATAATGTCCTACAGGCTAGTCACACAGACATAGAAGCACAAGAATCTAATACAAAAATACAACTAAAAAATCTGCTAAAACTAACAGCTTAAAATCTGAAGAAAACTTAATACAATATTGAATATATTTATTTCTTCTTCACTTTTGAGCATGAATGTATGATTTTATAATAATTCAAATTGATTGGCTGGGGCTAATCTTAAATAGATCTACTTTTTGATTAGAATGCCAAATTTATTGAATATCTGGCAGTAATATACATTTACATGCACATACACACACATTTTTTTTTTTTTTTGGGGGGGGGGGGGATATTTTTGCTATATATAAATAATGTTACTAAATGAAATATATAGAATTTTAAAAAGTTATTTTAAATATTACTAAATGAAATATATAGAATTTTAAAAAGTTATTTTAAATGTTACTAAATGAAATATATAGAATTTTAAAAAGTTATTTTAAATGTTACTAAATGAAATATATAGAATTTTAAAAAGTATATATCCCTATGGGATTCAATTGAATGCACAGTTCTTTCTGTAACATCAATATAGTAATTATTTTCTTAAATTATTTTTAAATGATGACTCTTAATCATGCGTAATTTATGTTATGTTTTTTTTCTACTCTGAAATTGAAAGTCATGTTTTTTTTTTATGGTTTGCAAAACTCAGATCATATAGGTTCATTTCATGACAAAGCTCTTTAAAGCATTTCTTTTGTGTTTTAGAAACTTCTTTTCTATGTTGACCATAAGTTTGTAATTATTGCTATCCAAAGCAGTGTATCTAATAAACAAATCTTAAAAATAAATAAATATGCCCTAAAATCTTATTTTTAGTGAAAAATATTTGTTGTTTGTTGCAAGCATATTTTGATTGTGTTTGGATTTTGTTGTAGTTTTGATTAAAATAAAATCTTCCAAACAATTTAAACTATAATTTTGGCAGCAACAAAAGTTTATACTGGATAGTCATTGTAAGCTTAAAAATTTGATTTTACATTTTTAGATTTTATCATACCTAAAAACAAATATGATTTGAGTTTTGGCAAAAGTAAGCAAGTAGGATACCAGATAGTCACAGTACAAAACTTAACAGTTAAATTTTACTTTTAGATGTTATCATACCTAAACAGTATGATTTAAGTTTTGTCCAAAAGTAAACAGATAGGATACTTCATGGTTACTGTACACCTTAACAATTTCATTTTACATTTAGATTTTGTTACTCCAAATGGTATGATTTGAGTTTTAACATAAAGTAAATAAAGAGATACTTGGTAGTCACTGTATGCCTTAACAATTTGATTTTGCATTTTGATTTTGTTGTACCTAAACAGCCATTACAATTTAATTTATGACAAAAAGTCAACAAATGGGAACTTTGTGTGCCTTTCATATTAGTCTTTTGCTTGGATTTTTGTTGTCGTCCTGTTAATCTTTCTACTTTCTACATAATATTTCAAGTTAAATTTCATGTTAATATTATAAATTCAACACTCAAATAGTCATGAAGCAGAATCACAGAGTTTTCCATATAATAATGATAAATAGTAATAGTATGCTGACTGGGTGATAATTTGTGCAAGATAAACTACCCATCCTTGATAGAAACTAATCTGTAGCATCTTACCATTTGTTTATTGCATTATAGAACAAGATAAACTATCCATTGGTCAGAGAGATAAACTGATCATGTTTATTACATTATAATACAATTGAATTAGTGTATTTGTCAGATAAACTAATCATTTAGTGAGATAATCTTTAACCATAAACATGTTTAATGCATCACATACACTGGGCTGGTTTAGATGTAAGAAAAATAATCCTTCATTTAGAGGGAATTTGTTGTTGTGTTATAAAAATTGGGATTGATACAAGTGTATTTAAGTTTTATTATTCATCCTCAGGTAGTCAGTAGCCATTATGTTACTACGTAAATTTCAGTATGTTAAAAGAATAACATGAAAATTGCTTTGATTTATTTCAGAACTGAATATTTATATTTAAAAACTCTTCTAATGGAAAACCTAAATATTGTGGAATTTATTTATTTAAAGCTGAATTGATTTTTAAGTGTATAATTGATTTTTAAGTGTATAATTATATTTTTAAAACTTTAGTGTTTTAATTTTTTGTTACGGAATCTCTCTCACATGAAACAAGCCTACCCCACCCACACATTTGTCATTTGCACACAGAGAACATCTTTGTTTTTTCTGATCATCCATAAATCCATATATATTACTAGAGATTTAAAAGAGAATACATATTTTACTTTGGTTTATTTACTTTTTCTCCCATTGTTTATTGATTTATTGTTGATTATTAATAAAGAAATAATAATTTTATTTGTTTCTTCAATGCATTTGTATAACAGTTGTGTATTTAAAAAAAAACATTAATGAAATATTTTTGTTTTTTTCCAATATTTATAAATATAATGTGCTTAATCTTTGCCCTGCAAATTAATCATAGAATTGAACTACTTTGCTTGTAACAACCTATGTAATCTTGTGTATTGCCGTATTTAAAAAAAAATTGTAAATTTGTATGTTTTTGTTTATTTTAATCATGTTAATTAAGCAGAAGAGCTTTTGTGACACATAGTGTGCAAACAATGGAGTAAACTTTTATTTCAAAACTTATTCATTTTGTTTTATATGCTTGGGCATCCATGCTTGAATCTTTTGTTTGTATGCTTATCATTTCTGCTATACAGCAGATTGTGATGCGTTTGGTAAGAGAGGTAAAGTCATCAAAATGTTTTTCAATCGATTCTCAAAGTGGTGAAGTAATGGAAGGCAACTCAATTGCTGCATGATAACTGTGTACAGTGGTCATTGAATGCCTAGCGTGCCATATGGCCACACACCACTTCACAGCCTACACAGCTATTACGCCGCAGTATTGTGCGTGTGTGTATGTGTGTTCATTCAACATTCTGCCACTTTGCCTTACCACTCCACAGATAGGACAGATATTGTCGTAATTTGTGTACCTGTATTGCGTATTGCCACCCGGCCATTTAACAGTCAAGATATATCACCTTAGTGCATATTACCATGCAGCCACTTCATTTAACAGTCAAGATATATCACCTTAGTGCATATCGCCACCCGGCCATCTCATTTAACAGTCAAGATATATCGCCTTAGTGCATAGATTGTCATGTGGCACACCATTTAACAGTCAAGATATATTGCCTTAGTGCATAGATTGTCACGTGGCACACATTTAGCATCATAATCCGACCTGCATGAAACCATGTTTTACCTTACCCTAAGATTGAAAAGAATGACTAGTATTGATAATAAGCTACAGAAATGTTACTGGTTTGCTGGCAATAAATGACTGAATTACAAAATCCAGGAAATTCCTCAAAGTCATAATTTCAGTCTGGGATATAGGAGATAATTTGCTGGCAATAAATCACTGAATTACAAAATCCAGGAAATTCCTCAAAGTCATAATTTCAGTCTGGGATAGAGACTATGGGAGATAATGACTTGCTATAGGACATGCTCGTGTGGATCAGAAAGGCAGTCTAATTTTGACTTTCTCTAACACACCTATTTAAGTATTCTAACATCTGTTGCCCATATTTTAGCTTACTCTGGTTGACACTTTTCACATCCAGTCCGACTATACAGTATACACTAGCCGAGGGACATGGGTCCTCTCTTACTGACATTGATACTTTATGTACTTTTTGCAGTGGCCAGAGCAGCGACGAGCTTGACCAGGGGTTAGATAACTGATGAGTTGGGAAGCTCACAGCTAAGTCTAATTAAAATGTCTGAGTTAAAGAGACTTCAAATTGAAATCACTACTTTTATAGTGGTTTGAAGTAATAAATTTAAAACTATTGTTGTAGATGTATTATGTGAGTAGAATATTATTTCTACAAATTTTAAAACTATGATGCTCATATATATTATTTGCTAAACACTTGACATGGTTTCTAGTAAATGAGCTCATAAAATTCATATGCTGTATTTATTATGCTGTGTGTGTATATTGTGCTAATAAATACTGTTGCAGGAAATTGTAAGTTGAGACTTGCACATAAGAGAAAATGGAGTTAAAGATGAATAAACTGAAAACTTAGCATTTGTTCCCTGAATATATTTTACAGGGAATAACCAGCCTTTTCTTGTTTTACCTGAATTTCCTGGTTTACTTATAAATTGCTACGACCATGGTAGATGTGAGAAGTATCTACTACAGTATTTAAGTGTAAGGAATACACTGCACTCCATTGATGTATGATAGCAAATTATGCTGACTACATTGATCAATTTCTGGTACAAGGAAGTTACTAAAAATTGCTACAATTGTTGTCCTGCCTAAGGGAGCTAATATGGTAGAGCATCAGATGGCCTCAAAAGAATAGTGGCTAGTCAGTGTCCTACAACATGAGAAGGGAAACACGTGGAATTGACAGTAATAACATGAACAATAAACTTGTGACTTTGTTATAAAAAGCATGTGGAAAAGACTATTGTGGCTTCCCTAGACAAAGTTACATAGAAACTATTATTGCTGATCTCTAATAACTCCATTTCTGTTCGCTGATAAGAATTATCCTGTGATTTGTATTGACACTAATCTGTTGAATTGTGGTTTTAGGATATAAGACTATAGGTATTAAAATTATTTGAACATGGTTTTATGGAAATGTTGATGTCAAGTAATCTTTTTCATTTTATCTATTTAATTTTGATTGATTGAGTGTAGGGGGCGCTTCCGGCTTCCGCCGCTTTCGCGCTTATCTATTTAATAAATTTATTGACCTTCTTATACAATAACCATATGTTGGAGAAGAAAGTGGGGGTTCGCTAAATATAAATTAAAAGACGGATTAATCTTCTCCTTTAGTAAGAAGTTTTCCAACTACAGAAATAGTGTGATGGTAAATGTTTGTCTTTATTCTTGTGGAAGAGAGAAAACGTTTACAGTGCCCGAATATCTGCCAAGTGAGAGAGAGAGAGGAGTGGTGTCTGCTGTAGAATTATTAATAACATAAATTAAGATTCTCATCACTTGTAATTAGTTATGAATGATTAATTAATTAATAATAATAATAACCATTAACTAGATGGCGCTGGCGTCACACACACACTAACTACTACCTACAACAACCGCGCTATTACACCCCATGATACAAAATTCAGGAATTTAACAACTGCCATTTATTTGAAGTCTCTATCAAGCACTGCCATACTACATATACCAGGTCTATCGAATCATGCAGTGGATCTGCTGAGGCATTCAACACAAGCCACAGACAGACGATCTATGATTGTTGGGGTGCCAGAATATAAAGGGAAACTGGAACTCTGGCTCTGACACTAATTAATGTAGTCGTGTACAAACATCAGCATGGGTTTTTCCCATTTCCATCAGGCAACTGATTATGACCTTGCAGACCTGGCTGATTGTGTGTAATAAACCCATATGCGCCCGACACATCAAAACTAAAGGTCACAACAATACAAACCAGATAGCCAGCTAATTATGTCACACACAAAATACCCACAATTACCTTGCATGCAAAATATTACAAAACATTATTATAAAGTTTAAAAAATATGCAAATATTACAAATTATGATCATCTCTATGGATCATGTATAAATATTAATAGTGTTAATTAATACTTATATTTTTAAAAACTATGACGGTGGAATAATGTTGTCACACTATCTGTCCATCCTTATACACAATAATAGAAAGGCTCAATTCTATTCACTATGACTGGCACACTTACAATTGCATTCAGTTTTTCTTCTTCTTTCTCTTCTTCCTCGTCCTTTGTTGTGTTGTAGCTATTTTATTTGTTTCTTCCTCGAGTTTGGTCTAAATCTATTTTGTTGTGTTATAACTCTTTTGTCGTGGTTTCAAATCACTGCCAATATAGAGCCAAATAATATCTGCTTCAAACTTCTAAAACAGATTATAACTAGGACAACTGTCTTATAAGTTAAGGTGAAGGTGGGATAAGATGATGCCGTCAGTCCAGGTAGTCTACTAGCTATATCATGAACTTCAGCAACATGCCGTCACGCCAGGTAGTCTACTAGCTATATCATGAACTTCAGCAACATGCCGTCACGCCAGGTAGTCTACTAGCTATATCATGAACTTCAGCAACATGCCGTCACGCCAGGTGGTCTGAGGCTGTGAAATAAATACTGATGTCACAAGTGTAAAATGATTGTTGAGGCTGTTAAATAAATAATGAGGTCCCAGGTTTAGAAAGTGGTGTTTGGAAACTGTCACGCTGAATGGGATAGGTTTTATAAATAATTCGCATTTGACTTTATTTTCACCCTTATGGTTATAACTACTAACATCATTTTATAGTCACTTATATTGTTATAATCAACATTGGTACATTATGTTGTAGATACTAACATAATTTTACAGTACAGATGCTAATATCATTTTACAGTCACTGACATTGTTATAATCAACATTGGTACATTATGTTGTAGATACTAACATAATTTTACAGTACAGATACTAATATCATTTTACAGTCACTGACATTGTTATAATCAACATTGGTACATTATGTTGTAGATACTAACATAATTTTACAGAATAGATACTAATATCATTTTACAGTCACTGACATTGTTATAATCAACATTGGTACATTTTATTCTAGCCTAGATAATACCAGTTAGATGTGTTGTCTACTTAGAATAACCACTAACTCCATTTGTATAAATTCTGCAGTCGTTGTACTCCAGAGCAGTTCACCTCGTATTATTCGCTCTATGTAACCATGCTTTCTTATTTTATTTCTTGTTGAATACATTTATTGTTGAGATTTAGACCACTGGTGTTAGCATGACTCACTTATTATATATATATATAGTCTGTCACCTGTATTTATTTACGATCCCTTGCTGTGTGTATCAGGGAGCTTGAGCTATCGTCTAGAACTATTACTGTACTTTTCCCTATTACATATATTGCATCTTTCTAACACCTGTGGCCAACCAGAAGATGTGTTTTTCTATATTACATATCTTGCATCTTTCTAACACGTGTGGCCAACCAGAAGATGTGTTTTTCTATATTACATATATTGCATCTTTCTAACACGTGTGGCCAACCAGAAGATGTACTTTTCTATATTACATATATTGCATCTTTCTAACACGTGTGGCCAACCAGAAGATGTGTTTTTCTATATTACATATATTGCATCTTTCTAACACGTGTGGCCAACCAGAAGATGTGTTTTTCTATATTACATATATTGCATCTTTCTAACACGTGTGACCAACCAGAAGATCTTGCCTATCTCCCAGCAAAACGTCATAGACTGACATAATGATTATCAATCATGATAACAAATCCTGATTATCAATCATGATACATTCTAAACAGAGAATAGTGACTGAAATGATGATTATCAATAATAATAACAAATCCTAAACAAAGAATAGCGAATGAAATGATGATTATTATCTATAGTAATAACAAATCCTAATCAGAGAATAGTGACTGACATGATGCTTATCAATAGTAATAACAAATCATGGCTTAAGTTTAGTGTTAAATGCATGTAATAATTTACATGTCAAGTATTCCAGAAAAAAACTATATTACAACTTTACTTTCATCCCGACAAGATCTGGTTGGACCTTGTGAAAATAAGTAACTTCCAAAATATTTCCACCGGATAAATAATTATAATTAATCTTAGTTCACCTAATGTCCTTAAGATCCATAACATCAATATTATGTGAATATACTGTAGAAATTATTTACTTCGTTGTCACTTTCATGGTCTAGTTTCCAAGTCGTAATTCAACACCGGGTCGCAAAATAGCAGCTAATATTATAAAGAAAACAAACAATTAATTTTTTCTTTTTTCTTTTTTTTTAAAATTCTGAGAGACCCACCCATTCGTCAGTCAGTTTGGCATCAGATGTACAGAACCTATCAATTATGTAAAATGAGACTTGTGCGCCAGATACTAATCATTGTTTTGCCTTCATTTCAATTTGAGAACAAAGAGACGTCAGCGTGTGTTTGTTTTGGATTTGTAGGCAGTGAGTTCGAGTCATGGGATTACACTGTCTGCTCTACCAAGAAATGGATTGTAAGTTTTTTCTCTTTTCCTTGTCATTTCTCTCATTTTTTTATATCTCAACACCTTTCTTTCCTAGGGTACTCGTTCGTCTAATAGTGCTACAACAGGCATTATCACATGCTGCAACGTAAATATAGCTAAGCGCTTAGTAAAAATAACATGTGATGTTTGCTGTAAGGACGACATCAACGCAGATGTATATTGTAAAGAGCTAAAGGATTAGTGATTAAAATATAGACGTGAAATATAATTTATAATTATATTCAAAGAGAATACTAGGATATTAATATTGCGGTCTTTTAGGAACAATCTCATCAGTAGCATTCTGGACACAGATGACCTGTCACAATAATGCCGATCACAACATGATTTCTTATAAATCACTTTTTTTTTGCTACTAGGATTAATACAAAGGATTCTAATATCAACGACTTGTTAGATCAACACGTCAAACTGCTTGTTACAACAAGGCCCATCAAAAACATATTTAATTCATTAACTTCCTTGGTACAACAAAGCCCATCAAAAACATATTTAATTCATTAAATTGCTTGTCAAAAGGACCAATCAATGCATATTTAACTTTTAAACTTGTCACAATAAGTCCGACAAATATATTTTCTCTCATTAACTTATATTACAACAACTCCCCTATACAGTTTTGCAACGCCCGACAAAAGCATTTTGTTTTATATATTTTATTTATAACAACTCCCCTATATTACACAACGCCCGACAAAAGCATTTTGTTTTATATATTTTATTTATAACAACTCTCCTATATTACACAACGCCCGACAAAAGCATTTTGTTTTATATATTTTATTTATAACAACTCCCCTATATTACACAACGCCCGACAAAAGCATTTTGTTTTATATATTTTATTTATAACAACTCCCCTATATTACACAACGCCCGACAAAGGCATTTTGTTTCATTCGTAAATCTGTCACAGTAGCGCCGACAAAAAGCACTTTGTCTAATTATCCTGCTTGTCACCAAAGGCACTTTGTCTAATTATCCTACTTGTCACAAAAAGCACTTTGTCTAATTATCCTACTTGTCACCAAAAGCACTTTGTCTAATTACACTATGTAACACAATTTTTGTTCCTGGCTTCTAAGTGTTATATTTCAATTGCTTATGTCTAAAGTACGTGAAAAAATGACTTCATTAAGCACAAACTTTGCTTACACGACAACAGCACGAAGAAAACTCGTTTTTTTGTGAAAATAGAACGATTTTTTTTCATTTTCGTCATTATGATCAGGTAAAAACAAAAATTGCACAAGGAATAGACAAACACAGTCAGAAACCACTCAACAAGGTTCAGAAATGTATAGATTTTCTAGATTTACGATTGTACTGTGAATCACTCTCTCGAAGTAGCCCCCAAATGTAGTCCCCCATCATGTTTTCGTTATACTGTCCTTGGTAACGACGTTCAAAGTTCAATATATCTTGATGAAAGTGCTCGCCTTGCTCCTCCGAGTAAGCGCCCATGTTCTCCTTGAATTTGTCGAGATGCGAATCAAGGATATGGACTTTCAGAGACATTCTGCATCCCATTGTGGCGTAATTCTTTATGAGAGTCTGCACCAACTCCACATAGTTTTCAGTTTTGTGATTACCTAGGAAGCCCTGAACAACTGCAACGAAACTGCTCCAAGCCGCTCTCTCCGTCCTGTTCAACAGCTTTGCGAAATCCTCACATTCTATGATCTTCTTGATCTGTTGTCCGACGAATATACCAGCCCTGACCATAGCCTCGGACAGCTTTGGAAAAAGATCTTGGAGGTATTGAAATGCTGCTGACTCCTTGTCAAGAGCAGTGACAAATTGCTTAATGAGGCCTAACTTGATGTGCAGCGGTGGCATAAGCACTTTATGAGGTTCTATCAGCGGCGCCCACTTCACATTGCTCTTCCCAACAGAAAACTCGGTCCGTTGTGGCCAGTCCTTTGTGCGATAATGCGCCTTAGTGTCACGGCTGTCCCAGAGACAGAGGAAACAAGGAAATTTCGTGAAACCTCCTTGAAGACCCATGAGGAATGATACCATTTTGAAGTCACCGATGACCTCCCATCCGTAGTCGTCATACTTTAATGCACTCAGCAACATTTTGACACTGGTGTAGTCCTCTTTGAGATGCACAGAGTGGGCCATCGGGAGAGACGGGTAGTTGTTTCCATTGTGAAGCAACACGGTTTTGAGGCTCCGGGATGAACTGTCTATGAATAGGCGCCATTCAATAGGAGTACATGCGATACCTATAGCCTGGAATAGACTGGCAACATCGTTGCAGAAGCACAGCCCATCACGCTGACTGAAGAAGTTGGAGAATCTTTGATGCCGCTTCCTCTGATCCGTGACTTGTACGCTATCATCAACCAAGTTCCACTGTTTGAGCCTGGATATCGGAAGCTCAGCATTCGATTTCGTAAGCCCGAGGTCCCTAATTAAATCGTTCACGTCTTTCTGGTTAGGGAAGTATGGCTTTCTATCCCCAACTTCATCTGCGGAATCGTAGTCCATATCTCCAGTATCTGCCTCGCTATCTGACTTGCTGCTGTCTCCTGAAGATGGCCGATGAATGAATCAGCTGGATGCAAACAATCTCTTGATGCTATATCAAATAAATAACTTCTCTTCAACTACGAATCGTTATCCTTTCAGTCTGCAATAACACGAATTGGAATCTTGGTTCGAGACACCTGTGCTTTTATACTTGTACAGATACTTTTGGAACGTTCAAGAACGTTCTAGAAAGTTCTGAGAGTTTCTCGAAAGTTCTGGAAGTTTCTTGAACGTTCTAGAGTGTTCAGGAGAATTGTAGAAACATGTGGACAACTCTAGCAGTTCAGGGAGGAAGCTCGGCATTGAAAGCAAATCGAGAATTTTCTCGAACACACACGATTTTCCAAATTTCATTCCCGGTCACAGAAGCAAAGTTTTTCTGGAATAACAGCGATTTCCTTTCTGTTCTAGACCTAACGGATTAGGAAAACACACTTTCAACCCAGGAACAGAACAAAAGTGAAAATTTGTTACATAGTGTTATCCTACTTGTCACAAAAAGCACTTTGTCTAATTATCCCACTTGTCACAAAAGGTTAGTTACATGTTTATGAGTAACAAAATGAAGAAAAACTAAATTCACGTGTATCTTCGTTTATTAAATCAGTTCACTGTGAACACTAGTACAATCTACTATGGTGCGTGTCACTGTGAACACTAATACAATCCACTATGGTGTGTGTCACTGTGAACACTAATACAATCTACTATGGTGTGTGTCACTGTGAACACTAATACAATCCACTATGGTGTGTGTCACTGTGAACACTAATACAATCCACTATGGTGCGTGGAATGACATGTCACCTTCAGCAACATTGAAGTACACTATCTGGTCGAATACGACGAACTAGCTGTAAGTGTTTGTGTTACTTACAAAAAAATAATATAGTTTTCGTTATAAAAGTAATTTTGTTTACAATCTGAAAATTATATTGCTTTGATTATAAATTTGGATGTATTAATTAAACAAATAATTGCTTAAATGTGTTCAAATGTCATTCCTGCATCTGGGAGACCATATATGGGTTCAAAATGTTTTCAAGTTCAAAAGGTCTTAAATTAGAAACATTCGGGAATCTCTGGACTTCCAATGAGAAATCAAAAACAGGTAAAAGAATGTAAATTGGGAATTTCTGGGTTACTTTCGGGAAATCAATCATAAGAAGTAAAGGAATTTAAATTGAAAAAAAACACGTCACACCCTATTAGTCATGACAATACAGTCTTTCGTTTAAAAAAAAATAGCATCCTTATTGCTGACTACCTGTTAAATAGCCTATATGTCCGGACATAATACAGTTATAAATTCTAATGTCTAGGATGAAATAGTAAATGACAAGTTTTTGAGTTAAAAATCTCTCATGTTTTCAGTAATATATTAAAAAATACATTGATTCACATTTCGGTTTACTTGATTTAATTTTTAATTTCTTGTATAGATTATTATTTCCTTTAAAGTTGTAAGTGATAAGAACGCTGTAAGTGATATGATGGCTGTAACTGAATAAGAACGCTGTAAGTGATATGATGGCTGTAACTGAATAAGAACGCTGTAGAATGTAGATGATATCAACGAAAGGTAACCGTTTAGTTCTGAGATTTATAAACACTTTCTGACGTCAACTGTGGAGACATTTTGTTTGTCTCTTGCCTTTTTAAGAAGGTATACTCATAGTGACACAAACAGCGAAATTTTGCTTTAATTAAATTGACGTAAAACAGTCATATTTCACTGTAATTCAGTTGGCACAAAACAGTCAATTTTTATTATAATTAAGTCGTCACAAAACGGTAAAAGGTTTACTCGTAATTAAGTTGGCACAAAAAAGTCAAATTGTAAGAAAACTGACAATAAAATTGCTCATTAACAGTAACAGTAATTTAAATTTTGGAGGAAGACTAAAATGTAAACAGCATATTAGTACATTATAAGACATTATTAGTACAGTCAGCATTATCTGGAATTTTGAACAGTTAGTTTTCTATTCTTTGACGAATGACAACCGTTAACTGTTCGAATACTGGAAGCTTTATAAACATTTTCAAGTGTGAATAAGTGTGTACAAGTGTAACTGTGTAAAGAGTATAATTCTTAGTTCAGACTCCACTGTGTAAAGAGTATAATTCTTAGTTTAGACTCCATAATTCTTAGTTTAGACTCCACTGTTTTCCTTGACGCATTTGTGAAATGTTTTCATGCATCGATTAATTGTCATTTAGATATGTATAATGCGATGTGATTTTATTTGTCTAGTATATTGATAATGTGATCTATTTCATGTAGTCTAGCACATTGGTAATGCGATTAATTTCTTGTACTCTTGTATACTGTAATATGATTTTATGTACTCTAGTATATTGGTAATGCGATGTAATTTCATGTACTCTCATTAATTGTGATGAATTATATCCATGAACTTGATTATATATGTATGTTAATTTAACTGCTAATGTCTATGCTAAGATAAATGATTGAGTGTCTAATGTTTAATCAAACATTGTTGTGAAATAATGTAAATGTCAACACTCTTGATTATATTCATATGTTGTATAGTGATTGTTGATAAATAAATTTATTGTTTTATTTATTAACCTTATTGCACATATATTAAAACCTTATGTTGGAGTAATAGGGGGTGGATGGTTCTTGTCAAATATAAATAAAAGTCGGACTTTTATCACTCCTTTAGTAAGACATTTCCACCTGTAGAATATTATGCGACAGTAAAATGTCTATCTTATAAGAATACAGTTTTATGACACCCTTATAATCTGCCAAGTGAGAGGCATGTTGATCTTGTGGGAGAATTAGTAATAACTATAAATTAAGATTCTCAATCACTTGTAAGTAGTTATGCATTATTAATTAATAAATAATAATCATAACGAGTGGAGGCTGTGTCCATTGATGAGATCAAAATTGTTAAACTAATTGTCACAGTGTTGAAAGTAGTAAATGTAGAAAATGATTGTTGAAAATTTTTTTGTGCTTAGGAACCTAACCAGGAACCCAAGACTAAAAACAAAGCTAGAAAAGCTATAGTTGACTAGTGAAATAGATATTTATAAAGCAGTCTTATCTCACTCATTATTTTCAAACATTATCTAGAATTTGTCTTGCTTTGTCTATCCTTTTTTTCATTTTGAAATTTTCTTGATTAATCTTTTGACTTATTATACAGATTGCAAATTATATTGATGATATGTATTACCATAATTTCTATTATTGATGTGTAGAAACTCTATTGTTTATACTGATTGTGCATTAAGAGTAACTACATTTAAAGTTTATCAGTTGCAAGAGTGTGTGTGAATATACTTTTGTAAAATCAGTCAGATAGCTCCCCAGTAGGCTAAGTTGTCATGCGACTGTGGTAGAGTTATTTTGTGATTTAAATGGAAGATTTTGAAAGAAATAGAAAGAAATGGAGACAGGCAGGGAAAGAAGAAGCTAGTGATTTGGGTCTTTTGGGATGCAAAGCTATAGAGCAGGGGTGCACAAACTCCAGCCCGCAAAGAGTCGCCAAGTGGCCCACCAATGTCCAACAAAAATGTCAATTGTTTGCTCATACACTGTGAGTGATTTGAAACAAAGCAGCACCTCCTGATCCATTTGTCCAGGCGCTCCATGCAGATGATGTCTGCCCACTGACATAACACCCACAGAGGCAAGAGAATAAGGCTATACTGAGATGGCCAGCAAACCCCAGGCATACGTGCTTGCCCCTTCCTGTGATATGGTTGGTCAGTAGCTGTTAAGCATTAGTGTCCGACCTACCATATTGCGTTGTTTATTTTGATTACATTTTTGTGACAAAAGGCAACTAATCGTAAAAGAAAAGTTGACAATGAAAACCGGCAGTTTAATGATGACTGGACTCTACAATACTATTTTTTGTTCAACAACAGATGAACGTTATTTGTTTGCTGTGTCATTCGACAGTAGCAGTGGCGAAGGTTTCTAATATAAAGCATCATTTTGAGACGAAACATCAAGATTTTTACATCATTGTCGGTGACAAACAAACAGCTCAAATTGAATCTCTGAGGCATTCGCTGAATTGCTGACAGAACATTTTCTCAAAGCAGTCAGCAGATTTTAGTGCAGCGTGTGAGGTCAGTTATGAGATTTCGTTGATGATAGTGAAATCTGGCCGACCTTTCACTGATGGTGATTTTGTCAAGCAATGTATGATTACTGCATCAGAAAAGTTGTGTCCAGAAGCTGTTTGCAAACTGCAGACGGTGGCTTTGAAATCGTATGACAGTTCAACGAAGAATTTCACACCTCTCAGCAGAAGTGACAAGACAACTTGCAAACAAAGCAGCCAACTTTAACATGTCCACAGAATACCAGCTCGAAATTACTGATCTCTAGGCATCTGATGAATTGCATGCTACTTACCAAGAAAACAGTTTGCTTGACTTCTACAGAACATTGCCTGATACATTTGCTAATCTGAAAGATAACACACTTGTCCACAACAGCATACTTGGCAGCACATATTGCTGTGAACAGGCTTTCTCACAGATGAAAAACAAAAAACAAAAACAATACCTGCAGTCAGCTGACTGATGATAATTAATCCGGAAGCAATTTTGCATCTTTCAACGTCAAACATCATGCCGGACATTTCAAAGCTTGCAGATGACATGCAGCACTATCCATCACACTGACTTTGTGAAAGTTGATGTATCATAACATTTTTAGAATGAGTATGCAACTTCTTTGTCGTAATTATAGTCTTAATCGTTATTTGTGTGTTCTTAGATGTGATGTCTGTCTTTGTGTGGGACGATTTTGATCTTATGTTTCAAAGGTTTCTTTTATGTCTGACTTCTAATTACTATACATGTCCCCACTACCAAAGCAACCCCTTTCTCCTGAATATATATAAAACCCAAAAGAGTGGATGAACAAAAGCAGAAATAGAAATTTATTTAACAATGTAAATTTATCTACATTCTCTACACAATATAATTATAGCAAATCAAATAAAAAATATGGACAAACACAATATGCACACACGCACGCACACACACACACACACACACACACACACACACACACACACACACACACACACACACACACTTCTATAATCAATATTAATCAAAGTTCAGTAATAGTCTTAATTGCTGTCGCATTTATAGGTCAGAGTTCAGTTCTTTCCACAGCCCAATAATATTATCATTTTCACAGTGTTTGCTTCACTCTTCACATATTTTTCTGAAATATTTTACTGTTGATTGAAACAGACACTCAACACTCAACAGGTACTCATAATATCACAGAGGACAGCAAAGAATAATAAAAGAGAAATGTTAAATTTGACATGACTTGAATTGTCTTTCTCTGCCTGTATTTTCTTGTGCTGTTGCTGGCAGAGGAGTAAGAATAATGTCAGAGGTGGATGGTTCACACATTTACCTCAGTGGGTCACTTGCCATCCATCATCATTATAATGAAGGTCACTGTAGCTCATAGAGAGACCTCAGAATTAAGCGTAGAACAAGAAGAAATTATAAAAAGTCACTGCCAGATTTCCCTGGAAAGGCAATGTTATTCTTAAGCGTTTTGACCCAGCTCACCTTATCTATCTCTCCCCTTAAACCGTTCATCAGATTCATCTTAGTAATTAAAGAGTTCAATTATTCAGCTCTCTCAGTCTTGGCTGATTAACCTTGCTTCCTTGCTATGGGTAAACTATGAAACTCTACTATATGCTTCCTTTACATTTTATACATACGTCAATACACAAAGTCTCAATAAGTATAGTGTAAGATTAGATTTATCCAGAATGGACGTATGCAACAGAGAAAGAGATGGTACTGTCAGTGTACAATATCAGAATGCCCGTATGCGCGCGCGCGTGTATGTATGTGTGTGTGTGTGTGTGTGTGTGTGTGTGTGTGTGTGTGTGTGTGTGTGTGTGTGTGTATGAGAGAGAAAGAGAGAGAGAGAGAGAGAAAGAGAGAGAGAAAGAGAGAGATGGTATTTTCAGTGAAGAACATCTAATATCACAATACACAAGAGAGAGATAGTACTTTCAGTGAAGGACATCAAATGACAACATGTCCATAGAGCCAGGCAATTGTGAAGGCTATACAATTGTAGACAGGACCATTCCCTAAATACTGGTAACTATTGTGTAATTATTAAATAGTAAGGCATGAATAGCCATATGTTATGATTTTCTCTAGAAAGTTTTTACACCTCTTATTTGTTCTATAGTCAACTTGATAGATTGAACACTCTAGACTAGTAAGTAATGCCTAGAAAAAACGAAGGCGAATTTAGCACGTAGCCTACACTAGAAGAAAGGGAGAATCAATACAGAATCAAGTCAGGGAGAGAAACACGGAAACAGGTTATTTTTCGTGCCGGTTACTCGAGCTCTCGACGCGTACAGGTAACGATCAGTCGCGCGCGAAACGATTTGTGTCTCTGGGCGCGGCGCGGATGGTAATTAAGCAGGCGTCCCAGTTTGTGCAGTGCACTCTCTTTTGTTTGTCAGTGTTAGAGTCATTTGTTAATACTCTTAACAGTACCACGAATCGAGGTCATTTACATCGGCACGACACGACAACGACACCAACGAGGGCTTAGCAAGGTTATCGAATGTCTGAGTACTAATCTTTGTGCAATGATAGGAAAGAGAAAGCTTTCCATGAAAATTAACAATACTCGTATATCCGTGCCTGGTACGAAATGTAGGAAGCAGTGTGCCTTTGGGGTCACAAACTGTCACCGGTAAGTTATTCTTTCTGGATGGCGTGACCGGGAACATCGTCAATGATGAACGTGTGACGACAAATCGTGTGCGTTCAGAGAGGAGGGAAATGAACTTCCGGTTTCACCCATTCTGGTTGTATCGCACACTCTAGTTGTTTCACATTCGAAAATAGATTTTAAGTCCGGTTCACTTTACTACCGAATTTACTTTCTGAGCATCTATAGCTCGTCCACGGAATTGGAAAATATGTGACAGTTTTGAAAATAATGACTTGCACCAACCCAGTCATCCCGGCACAGTACACTGTGTTCCTTCTTGTAGTTGTACTGACTAAGTCATCCCGGCACAGTACACTGTGTTCCTTCTTGTAGTTGTACTAAGTCATCCCGGCACAGTACACTGTGTTCCTTCTTGTAGTTGTACTGACTAAGTCATCCCGGAATAGTACACTGTGTTCCTTCTTGTAGTTGTACTAAGTCATCCAGGAACGACAACTTTTCGAGTAAAAGCCTTCATTGTCAAAGTGTTGGCTAATGACCTAGGTACCAAATCGTCATAATGTCGACCCTATCTTGTCCTCAATACAGGCAGAAGTTGTTTTCATTTAGATCATATTTCTTTAAAGATTAACCGACCATTTCTTGAAATACATACCCGGGGGAAGTTAATGTTTAAAAATATTATTGTTATTAATTCCAAATGAGTTTTATTGTCCAGTTTTCAACACACTCTCTGAAAAATAGAAATTCAAATACAATTTAAAAAAAAAGGTTGAAACGCGGTCGCAAAAAGGCGAGCTATGAAATCGTGTGCAATGAGTGATATCATTAGTTCATATACTTCTTTTTCTTACGCAAGATATCATTAGTCTATGCACTACTTTTTCTTATGCAAGATATCATTAGTCTATGCACTACTTTTTCTTATGCAAGATATCATTAGTCTATGCACTACTTTTTCTTATGCAAGATATCATTAGTCTATGCACTACTTTTTCTTATGCAAGATATCATTAGTCTATGCACTACTTTTTCTTACGCAAGATATCATAAGTATATGCACTAATTTTTCGTAAGCAAGATATCATTAGTCTATGCACTACTTTTTCTTCGTTCTTTTTCTTCTAGTCAGTTCATACGAGCGATATAATTAAATCATACTCATTGCAATTACGACTAACATGATGAAGTTATTACATTTACGACTAACGTGATAAAGTTATTGCAGTTACGACTAACATGATGAAGTTATTACATTTACGACTAACGTGATAAAGTTATTGCAGTTACGACTAACATGATTAAATTGACTATCATGAAGTTATTTTTGAAAATCTAGGCTTGGCAAATAATTGAAAGATATTCCGTCTTTTCCTCCCACTTTTTTGTTTAATAGCATTGTTTGCTTGTTTTTGCTTTCAATGAACTTAATATGAATTAAGCGATCAATCTATCTTAAAAATCGCGCCACTGAAGTTATTTATTATCAAACTACTGCATTCGTCCTGAAGATATTTAGTGTCAGACTACCGTATTCGCTCTAAAGATATTTTGTCAGATTACCGTATTCGCTCTAAAGATATTTAGTGTCAGATTACCGTATTCGCTCTAAAGATATTTAGTATCAGACATAAAATGTTTCTACTTTCTCAGCAAAATTAAATAAAATTCAAACAAAATTTAGTTGTTTTGAATGCTATGTGTGATTGTAAATATTCCTTTAGGCATGCAGTCAGTCTCACGTGCTTTAGTGTTTCTAGGATTAGGTCTCTTTGTGTTTCTAGGATTAGGTCTCTTTAGTGTTTCTAGGATTAGGTCTCTTTAGTGTTTCTAGGATTAGGTCTCTTTCCCATTAACAAATTTGAAATATAATTTTACAGATTTCAAGTGAAATAAGAGCGCTAACTGAATTTACAAGCCATTTAAACCTGTCCTCATTGATTTTATTCTGAACAGCATACTATACACGCTCTTTACACCTAATCGTGTCACGGATAAGACAGTTACACTTATTTCAACAGTTATTTTAATAGGCAGCAGAAAATGGGAGAGTTACACTTATTTCAACAGTTACTTTAATAGGCAGCAGAAAATGGGAGAGTTACACTTATTTCAACAGTTAATTTAATAGGCAGCAGAAAATGGGAGAGTTACACTTATTTCAACAGTTAATTTAATAGGCAGCAGAAAATGGGAGAGTTACACTTATTTCAACAGTTACTGTAATAGGCAGCAGAAAATGGGAAAGTTACACTTATTTCAACAGTTACTTTAATACACATGCACTCACTTTGAACACGGTTTAAAGCACATAACCATATTTCTATTTATTCCGAAAGACATTAGATGATCAGGAATTACAAACATATTCGACAAAGCCGAAGTTTCGATAAAAGTGAGTGCTTTTGGTATGTCGTAGCAGTTTGGTACTCGGGACAAGGAGTACTATTTAAAACAAACAGAAATTAAATAATTCTGAGTGGTTTAGTAGTGTGATCAGAACCAAGGAGTACTCTTTAAGCAGGAAGTTCAAAATTAGCAAGTCAGATAAATCCGATTAAACATGTTCTTTGAGTAGTGTGATCAGAACCTAGGTTTAAAACAAGTAGAACTTCAATTAATCCGAATGGGTTTATTTTCGTATGTTTGACTAGTGTGGTCAGAACCAAGGTATATTGTTCAAAACAAACAAAAAGCCAATAAATCAAGTTCAGGATAATGAGATTACAACATATAGCTAGCTAGTCGTCTAAAGCAACTTCTAAAGCAACTGAATATTTGATAAAATATTAAGTTTTATTATTATAAATATACGAAGAAATACCAACTTTACATTTTCTGGCGCTTTGCACTTATTAAAAGTGGATGTTTGTTAAGTCGAATTCGAAAGATCGAGTGTCTATATTTGATTACAGACAAATCAACACATTGTTAAATAGATTTTAATTCTAAGGTACATAACCCTTTATAGTTCGTTTTCAAGTGAAATTAGTTTTAGCTCCCTTAGATATCCTTTAATAAAAAATATAAAGCTATTATCACTTTGTTAATATATTCCGGACTGTATGAATATAGTGACAGAAAAGTTTTAAAAAGTATATTATGCATGGTCAGATTTATTTCACAATCGCTTATTTATAAAGTAATTTTTAATTGCATTTTAGGAAAAATATATGATTATGTATTTTAAAATGACATTGGTGATACTGTAATCATGTATGGTCAGAATGGAATGACATAGTGAAATATACGAAAAGTTCAGAAAGAATTGTAGATTTACAACACAATCTGTGCATTTACTGATGTTCATGTGTTCATTAATGGCAAGTGAATTTCTCCCTTTTGTATGATGCAGCACTGACTGCCATACTATTGTATGTCAGAGAAATAAGACTGCAGTCTCCCTGTTCTAAAATGGACATTGAATGTAAGAAAACCATGTCTTTGTCTACCCAGATCTCCCTATTGTAAGATGAAAAACTGAATGTAAAAACACATTTTCCCTATTTTCAGCTTTGAATGCAAGAAAATTAAGTCTCCCTATTGTAAAAGACGCAACACTGAACTAAAACGGCAGCCTCCCTGTTCAAAGACAAACACTGAAGGTAAGGGAACTAAGACTGCAATCTATCTGTTCAAAGACAAACACTGAATGTAAGAGAACTAAGACTGCAATCTATCTGTTCAAAGACAAACACTGAATGTAAGAGAACTAAGACTGCAATCTATCTGTTCAAAGACAAACACTGAAAGTCAGAAAGCTAAAATTGCACTCTCCCTGCTCTAGGACAAACACTGAATGTCAGAGACCTGAGGCTGCAGTCTCCTGCTCAAAGACAAAACAATGTTAGAGAACTGAGGCTGCAGTCTCCTACTCAAAGACAAAACTGAATGTCTTAGAACTAAAACTGCAATCTCCTTTTTAAACACAAACACTGAATATAAGAGAACTGAGAGCAGTCTCCTACTCAAAGACAACACTGAATGCACGAAAACATGAATGCAGACTCCTGCTCAAAGACAACACCGAATGCAAGAAATCTTGAATGCCGTCTCCTGCTCAAAGACAACACCGAATGCAAGAAATCTTGAATGCCGTCTCCTGCTCAAAGACAACACCGAATGCAAGAAATCTTGAATGCCGTCTCCTGCTCAAAGACAACACCGAATGCAAGAAATCTTGAATGCCGTCTCCTGCTCAAAGACAACACCGAATGCAAGAAATCTTGAATGCCGACTCCTGCTCAAAGACAACACCGAATGCAAGAAATCTTGAATGCCGACTCCTGCTCAAAGACAACACCGAATGCAAGAAATCTTGAATGTCGACTCCTGCTCAAAGACAACACCGAATGCAAGAAATCTTGAATGCCGACTCCTGCTCAAAGACAACACCGAATGCAAGAAATCTTGAATGCCGTCTCCTGCTCAAAGACAACACCGAATGCAAGAAAACTTTTCGTTTTGAGAGGAATCATTGACTAGAACAGCTGCATTGGTTGTAGGGAAGGGGGGAACTGAAATAGTCTGCATCAACAACAGATACGACTTCAGCTTCTGTTTAGTTCACTTTTGGAGAGCACACTTGGGCTAAGCGGCATTCCAGGACCGTTTGCGCACTTTGGCCTGCTGCCTTTAGCCTTGTGATCGAGTTTCCCTTATCTTCGCCCGTGTCACCGCGCTGCTGATAAAGTTTCAATGCAAAACACAAGTCGTCAAGATTTATGGTGCGTGCTTGCATTGGTGTGTAACACAATTGCGGCCTGTTTAATTAATACAAACGAGGAAAGAGAAAGTCGCTGCTTATGTCATTCATTTGCGCACACACCTGTTTTCTGCTCCAATGCCATTACTTAGCAGTGAGGTAGACTAATAATACAGTTCATTAACCTACTGTCATTGTCTTTTTATTAAAATCATCGCGAAAAATCCATTCTTTCCGTTTCTTAATGAGAAATTACAATATGACGTCATGGATAAATTTAACTAGCCCAGAATGCTATTAGCAGTCATAGCTGACTTCTCTAGTTCTAAGTGTCCATACAAAACAGCCGTGGTCATATATTGACTTATCTAGTTCTAGTGCAGGTAGTTAAATTTGTATTTCCTGAGTCCTAATTGCAGGTAAAAATGCTTTGGTCAGGACTGAAATTCTAGTTCCTAAGTTCCAAAATTCAGGTAAAATGGAAGTCGTGCTCAGGACTGCATTTCCACACAAGTGGCACAATGTACTGTTAGGATGCCGGTTGCGTTTAGAAATTCAGAATACAAACAGTGCCAGAAAACATTAGACCTACTGCTGGTGCCAAACAGCAAAAGCTTACTGATTCACTGATCATAATTCTAGTTTTAGTGACCATTATAATGGATACAGCAAAAGCTTACTGATTCACTAATCATAATTCTAGTTTTAGTGACCATTATAATGGATACAGCAAAAGCTTACTGATTCACTAATCATAATTCTCGTTTTAGTGACCATTATAATGGATACAGCAAAAGCTTACTGATTCACTGATCATAATTCTCGTTTCTCTGGGTCTATCGGTAAAAACGACGCGAGTTTCTTCTATCAAGCTCCATATTGAGCTTCAGAGTTTGAGAGTTCTGGATTTAAAATAACGTCATCAATAGTTTAAACATCAGTTAAACCTGGGTGTGGTACGGATTCAGTATCGGGTACAGAGGTAGTACCATCCTCTATTACAATAGTAGAGACCATGTTATCCAAGAACTCTTTATATGCTTTCTTCAGATTAGCATGAAAAACGTTTGCTTTCAATCTGATCTGAATTCGGAAATTGCACCCACTCATTTTCTCAACAACTACATTGGTCCTTTCCATGATGCATCTAATTTGTTTTGGTGCAGATATAACAACAACACCTGCATACTGACTTCATTGTTACATACTTTTGTTTTATGGTTGTACAGACCAGCTTGTCTAGCTTTATTTTGTGTACATTCTTGACCACTATCTGATATGAAGTATCAATATGGTTTGCAAGTTTGATCAAGTGTTGATATGTACTTTTCACAGATTCCGCTATCTGTCCAATGCTCTCAAAACATAGACATAACGGTCCTACTGTACAAGAGTTCGAAGGGTGAAAATTTGGTCGAATCTTGTAGCACTTCGTGCAATACAAACAAAAGTGCTGCCCAAATCATATCCCAATCACGTGGTTTTCCACAAATAGTTTTCTCAAGGACTTGGTAAGAGTAGCATTCAGATTTTCAACTACACCATTACACATAGAGTGGTAAGGACTAGTTTTAAATTGCTTTACTCTCACTAGTTGATTGATCTCTTTCATTAACCTTCTGATAAATTGAGTTCCCAAATTGGACAAGATTTTTTCCAGAAATCCTACAGGCAAGAAAATGGTGAACAGTGCATTTGCTACTGACGTGGTACTAATAGAACTAAGAGCAACCACCTCATGTTATCAAGTAGCATAATCAATGACAGTGAGAGTCCATCTGTGGCCTTGACCCAATGAGGGCACACATTATCCAGTGAAATCAATGGCTACATGCCTAAATGGGATATCAATTGTTGGGGTTTCGCCTAATGTGGGACTGGGTGTTCCATCTTTCTATTCACTCTCTGACACTTGTCACATGACTGACAGTACTGAGTGTTTGACATCCCCCATCATAACTGGCCAATAAAACTCAGTCTGCACATGAGCTAAAGTTTTGCTTGGTCCTAGATGACCAGCAGTGAGTGGGTCATGATCCACATGACATCCAGCATATTCGCTCAATAGCTCAGAGGTATCATCAACCGAGTGCTATTACTGGGGGTTGGAATAGTCCACTCATCTTTACTGCATCTATCAGTGGATCATCTTTGTTGTTATTCCAGATGTAGTCCACAAGGCCAATGACTTCTCCTTAATGACATGTTTGATTTTCCTGAGACCTCGGCCTCCCATTTTTCAAGATACATAGAGCCTGTCTACGTCTGCTTTGGGGTGTAAGGCTTTATGTATTGTGACTAGTTTTCTTGTTCTTCTGTCCAGT
This sequence comes from Sinotaia quadrata, assembly GCA_028829895.1. Taxonomy (NCBI): domain Eukaryota; kingdom Metazoa; phylum Mollusca; class Gastropoda; order Architaenioglossa; family Viviparidae; genus Sinotaia; species Sinotaia quadrata. The sequence continues at coordinate 59,234,460 of CM054179.1, forward strand.
TCATTTATTTCATTTGCTGTCCAATCTATGATACCTCCAGTGTAGCTTACTACAGGTATTGCGTATGCAATTATTTATTATTGTGCCTCTTTCCACGACTTCTGTTTGACTGTCGGTTGTGATCCAAGGTCTCGGAATCTTACCAAGATTCTAGGAGATCCAAGGTTTTACACAGGATGTGGGCACTTCCGAGGAGTGCTGCTTTGAGTAGTGGAGCGAGTCTGTGGTTTCCAGGGAGTTTACTCAGGTAGCCTTCCAATTCAGATGTTATGTTCCCCAAGGCTCCTATCACTATAAGTATCACTTCTGCTTTTACATTTCCACATTATTATTATTATTATTATTATTATTAATCATCTATAACTAATTATAAACAATGAGAATATTAATTTATGCTATTAATAATTCTCCAGAAGACACCACTTGTCTCTCCCACTTGGTGGATATGCAGGTGATGTGAATGTTTTGTCTATTCAACAACATTAAGGACAAACATCTACTGTTATTATTATTAATTAATTTTCCATAACTAATTACAAGTGATGAGAATCTCCTCAGGGAACCTCTCAAAGACAATATCCTGTCCTTTCATTCCTGCCAATAAGTAATTAAACCATGGGTTTTCTGGTAGGTCTAATCTTACAGTGCATTGTTCAAAGCTTAATTCATAATCTTTGATGTTTTCCTCTTTTTGTTAAAAAAATAAAAATGAAATTTTGTCTGGCTTTCTGAACCTTAGTTGCCCTCTCACTTATCTTTAGGCTATTTTTCTGTATCTTCAGTTGCTTCAAGTGAAGCTCTCTGTTTCTTTTATCCTCAGTGTCTAATTTGGCAAATGCTATCTTGTATTGAAGATCATATTCGATTTTCAACCATTTGTCACTTTCATTCAAGTTTATTTCTAGTTTTTCTTTTTATTTCTAGTTCTTCTCTTTCAATCTTTACTCTATTTGAAATATAATCTGAAACATTATCTGCTAGGGTGCATACTATTTCAGCCTTCACCTTGCCCTCCTGCATGTTTTCTTTGAGCATAATTAAATTCCTACCAACATATTTGTATACTTTTATCCCAATCACCCATCACAAATTCCTACCAACGTATTTGCATATCATTTGTTTCTTATCAACCTCCCATTTTGTAACCAATTCAACCTTCACTTACCATCATATCGACCTCCCATTTTGAAACTAATTCAACCTTCACTTATCGTCATATCAACCTTCCATTTTGTAACTAATTCAACCTTCTCTTATCGTCATATCAACCTCTATCCATTTATACCTCTCTATAGATTCATCTTGTATTATATCTTCATATCATCCTCTATCCCGTGGTTCTTAACCTTTTTTGAGTCACAGACCTCTTTGAAAATCTGGTGAAAACTATGGACCCTCTCCCTAGAAAAATGCACATAAGCAGAACATAAAAATATAGTGTATATTTCACGGACACCCTGAAACTCACACATTGTCCCCTTTATAGCTATTCGTACCTCTTTATAGACATTCATCTTCTGTTATATCTTCATATCGTCCTCTTTCCATTCCTATCTCTGTACAGACACGATTCATGTATTATACTTTATATCATTGCTCCAAGATACAATGTTAGGCGGTTGGACTCGTAAGTATCTTTACTGACACAAATATGTGAAATTAACTAAATACTATTTGCCAGGAAACGCTACTTTCAATTTACATCAACTTCCGCCAAATTTAAAACTTTCGCTAAACTCATTTGGATTACTTCAGGGACAGAAATTAGTTAAATAACATTACTGAGATATTAATTTTTTTTAAAATTAAAAAATCTAAGTAACCATTATTCAGCTAAATTTAACGGATTATTTAGCGAAATAACTGCTTTATTAGGTACAATCAAATATTTAGTTTTTTTAAAAAAAAAATGCTAATGAACTCAACAGCCAAGGACAGGTCCAGACATTTCATCTTACCTTTATATACTTATATCTTCATACGAATCTAAACTTTGGCAAGTGAATCTTTAAAAAAAAAAAAGTCTTGTTGCTATTTTTCTTTATCTGTTGTTTCACACTTTAAAAAATAAAAGACCACCAAATATCTGTTGCATTGCATCCTTTGCCAGTAACGGCAATAGAAAGTATTTCTTGTAGTGCTCGCGAACAGTCTGCCTTCACTTTGCACAGTTAGAGAGAGTGGATAAGATCTTGAAAAGTCGCACACGCTAAGACGTGGAGGTTTTATCTGATGCGGCCTGTACAGGGGCGGTAAGTCAATACGGTTCCGCTTGGTTGTGGGACGTGGACTGTAGTTAGTAACGAGCTGAACGGAACAGGTGACTGCAGTCGACAAGTTAGTCGTGATTTTATGTCAGATTATGTAGACGAAATTTGAAAGTACTACGTTTAGTTAGTCGTTGTGTTGATTGGAATAAAACATTTATATTTATATATTTATTTGACTATGTCGATCATAACGACAACTGTGTTTACAATCTGACGTTGTTGCCGTCTAGAGAATATTTCTGGATTTTCCATGCTAGTCGAGAGCGCGCGCTAAAGATAGGAAAGTCAAAAGCACAACCGACCCAGATTCATTTCGAAAGTATTAAAAGAACAGCACATGCAGTTCAAATATAATTACTTTACAAAATTGTTTTATAGCAATAGTATTTTTAATTACAAAAACGAAGTCAATAATAAATAAGAGTTAAACGCATTATTCTGATCGTCCTTCACTAGTGATGACTAGACTTGCTCTCAGGCGACAAATCGGCTTGTCAGTAAACTCAGCACTGACTGACAGTCAGCAAATTAGTTGACGACAAGCTGTCACTTAGTAAAGCGGTCCACAACTATACTATTTAAAATTTAACTAGTCGTCATTAATAATTCAGTCTTTATCTAGCCGTAATTAGTAACTCGGTTTACAACTATCCGTCATTTAGTAATTCAGTCTTTATCTGTCCGTCATTTAGTAATTCAGTCTTTATCTGTCCGTCATTTAGTAATTCAGTCTTTAACTAGCCGTCATTTAGTAATTCAGTCTTTAACTAGCCGTCATTTAGTAACTCAGTCTTTAACTAGCCGTCATTTAGTAATTCAGTCTTTAACTAGCCGTCATTTAGTAATTCAGTCTTTATCTAGCCAACATTTGGTAGCTTGTTTACAACTACCCGTCATTTAGTAACTCGGTTTATCACTAGTCGTCATTTAGTAACTCAGTCTTTAACTAGCCGTCATTTAGTAATTCAGTCTTTATCTAGCCGTCATTTAGTAATTCAGTCTTTAACTAGCCGTCATTTAGTAATTCAGTCTTTATCTAGCCGCCATTTAGTAATTCAGTCTTTAACTAGCCGTCATTTAGTAATTCAGTCTTTATCAAGCCGTCATTTAGTAATTCAGTCTTTATCTAGCCGTCATTTAGTAATTCAGTCTTTAACTAGCCGTCATTTAGTAATTCAGTCTTTAACTAGCCGTCATTTAGTAATTCAGTCTTTATCTAGCCGCCATTTAGTAATTCAGTCTTTAACTAGCCGTCATTTAGTAATTCAGTCTTTATCTAGCCATCATTTGGTAGCTTGTTTACAACTACCCGTCATTTAGTAACTCGGTTTATCACAAGTCGTCATTTAGTAATTCAGTCTTTAACTAGCCGTCATTTGGTAGCTTGGCTTATATTTAGTAAATTGGTTTTTAATTAGCAGTCATTTGGTAAAATAGTCAAAAACTACCCGTATTTAGAAACTTGATTTATTACTAACCGTAATTTAGTAACTTGGTCTAAAACCAGTCATCAATTAGTAGTGCGGTCTATTATATATCAGTCGTCACTTAGTAAATGAGAAATAACTAGACGTCATTTAGTAAATGGTCCATAACTAGACGTAATTAGTAAATGGTCCATAACTAGACGTCACTTAGTAAATGGTCCATTATCAGTCGTCACTTAGTAAATGGGAAATAACTAGTCGTCATTTAGTAAATGGGGACATAACTATATGTTACTTATTAAAAAGGGACACAAGTAGTTTTCACTTAGTAACTTTGTTTAGAACCCGGCTTTAGTTAGAAACTTGATCCAAATCTAGCTTTCACATAGTAATCCGGTCTATAAATAGACAAAAGTTAATAACTTGATCCAAATCTAGCTTTCACATAGTAATCCGGTCTATAAATAGACAACAGTTAATAACTTGATCCAAATCTAGCTTTCACATAGTAATCCGGTCTATAAATAGACAACAGTTAATAAGTTGATCCAAATCTAGCTTTCACATAGTAATCCGGTCTATAAATAGACAAAAGTTAATAACTTGATCCAAATCTAGCTTTCACATAGTAATCCGGTCTATAAGTAGACAAAAGTTAATAACTTGATTCAATTTGTTTAAAAGTTACATTACATGACAATCAACTCTTGCAGTACAATCAGTTTTTAAAAATGTGCACTCCGTATCATACTTTTAAAATTTACATAAGCATATAGTTGATTTGGCAAAACTTTGAATTCAGTTTTAATTTTAAAAAAATACAAAAAAAAAAATACTTATCTGCCAGATAGCTTATCAGAGCCTCACTCATTTCAACATATTGCTTGCTCATCATTTCAGTACGCAGTTATTCAGTTTACATTAATCAGTTTATCAGGCAGCCAGTGAGCATTTCCCCCTCTTTTTCCTTTAGCTAGCAGTAATCAAGAAAGTCAGTCAATTTATCAGTATGCCAGTCAATTAGCTCCTCTACGAGTCATTTCATCTATGAGTCAGTAAGTCAGCAATGTGTCAATGAGTTCATCAGCAAGTCAGGAATCTAATAGCGAGTGAGCCATTGAAATATAATATCCACCAGTTCTTCACCTCACGAGCCATTGAGTAGTCCTTCTAACGTATCAGAGAATTTCTCTATGAATCTGCCGGTCAAACAATGCATCAATAAATTATTCAGCGAGTCAGTGCATCAGTCAGATACTCAATCCCTCAAGGTCTAGTCAGTTAACCAGTGCGTCATTTAGTGAGTCAAATAGTCAGTTTAGTCATTAGCGCGTCACTTAGTTCAATAGTCAATAATTTTATCAGTGTATTAATCACTTCATAAATGGCAGAAATTTATCAGCAACTCAGTTCGTCAGTGTCTCGGTCAGTTCATCAGTCACTTAATTAGGAACAAGACAGTTCATCAGTGTCAGCAATTTCATCAGTGTGTCAGTCATTTCATCAGAGCATGGGGATATAATTAAGAGAAAGGTCTGCGAACTGGATCTTGGGTGGGCATCAGTCAGCGAGAAGTCTTCCATTAGGCCCCGAGCGCCAGTTAGCGAGATGTTCGATGTTGCATGTTAAGTATCACCCCTTCGTTTCCAAAGCAACCTTGCTTACTAAGCGACACTAGTGCTGGAAAACGGCTCACTTCCAAGGAGCAAGGTCATTAAGCAGAAGCAGGCCAGAACAGTCATCATTTCTGGAGAGAGTCTAGGCCGCACACAACATTTACTATTCACTAGATATCGCTGTTCTGTCCTCTCGTGGGGTTAACTATTTACTAGGTCTCGGTGTCCCGACTTCTTGTAAAATTTACTATTTACTAGGTCTCGGTGTCCCGACTTCTTGTAAAATTTACTATTTACTAGGTCTCGAGAAATTCACAGTTAAAAAAAGATTTAAAAAAATAAATAATATAATCATTCCTCAAGTTATCATTCAGTTAAATTGTATTCGTTGTTCATATTAAGTGTTCATAACTGTAAAATTTAGATTATGATTATGAATGTAAAAGAAATCCCTTAACTGATAATGTAGTAGTTTAACTGTAAAGATGACATTTTAGCTGTTAAGGTGATATTCTAGTTGTCTCTTGTAAAGGTGGTACAATTTTACAAAAGCTTTAGAAAGTTTTATGCAAAATTGAATGACTGAATCACTGTTCGACATACTATATGTAAAAGGATTAGAAAGTAAATAAATATAAATTTTAATAATACAATCTACATTTAACACTCGAACACCTTAAAATAACTTCACTAAACAAAGCCGACAGATTGCATTGGCCTAAACAGAACAATCTTCATTATATAACGTGTAGTGACCTAAACAGAACAATCTTCATTATATAACGTGTAGTGATCTAAACAGAACAATCTTCATTACATAACGTGTAGTGACCTAAACAGAACAATCTTCATTACATAACGTGTAGTGGCCTAAACAGAGCAACCTTCAATAAATACATGACATGTAGTGACCTAAACAGAACAATCTTCAGTATAATTATAATACGTGTAATGGCATAAACACAACAATTTTCAGTGTATATATATAAAACGTGTAACGGCCTAAACGGATCTTCAGTATATATACATTGTGTAATGTCCTAAACAGAACTATCTTCAATATATATATATACAACATGGATTGACCTAAACAGAACTATCTTCAATATATATAATATGTAGTGGCCTAAACAGAACTATCTTCAATATATATAATATGTAGTGGCCTAAACAGAACTATCTTCAATATATATAATATGTAGTGGCCTAAACAGAACTATCTTTAATTATATATATAGTGTAGTACCCCAAACAGAGCAGCACTTCTTTTTCTTTATTTACAAAAGAAATGATAAAACAAGCAAAGTAGAGTAGTCTTTCTCATACTTTCTTCATTAAAACAAAATAAACAACGGATGCTGACAAATCCTACATCATGAATTCAGCTTTACCAAACTTATTATAAGACTGTGAAAGAAAACAAACGCAAATCAGTAAATTTCCCTCCATAAGAAAAAAAATCAACGGCTACAACACTGTTTAGAATTCTAGTGTTGTTTCAGCCAGGTGGGCTAGAGTGCATGTTACGAAAGTCGTGACTGGGTTAGATGATGGACGGCAACAGAGCTGTACAGAGGCAGGCTCAAGTATTGCCTTCGCCTCCTGCGCACTTCGCACAGTGAGACTGAAAAACGAGTGCCAGCGTTGTGCGCAATTATTTCAAACTGTTACTAACGTCACATTTCTTGAGAAACTGGCAACACCACGATCTCAAGGGTTGCCTTTGGAAATCTGACCTCCCCCCCCCCCTTCTTCTTCATAAACACTCTCCCGTCCGCTCATTTCTCACCCCTTTCACTCCACTGTCAGTGCCTATAAGTTTTCATTACTTTATTCAATTTTCATTAATAATGATCATTACTGTTTTAACATTATGTCCTCTCGTAATTAATATCATTCAGTTTTAACGTTGTGTTTTCTGCTGACTAATACAGATATTGCTATAACGCCTTGTTATCTCCTCAATGAAATCATTATTATAATGGTTGTTTTCTCCTGATCAAAACTATAATTAAAGCGTAATGTCATGTTCTTCTTGATTACTATCACTCTCTTGTAACGTCATGTTCTCGAGTGATAGCGTATTATTCTGACGTCATTTTCTTTATTAATGTCACACTGTTGTGATGGTCAGTCTTTTATGCTATGATGTCCATAGTAGCAAACAAACTAAAGTATTTGTTATCTATAAAAATATACTTCCTATCCTAGTACATACTGAGATATTAATTCAAAATAAGACGAAATCGCTTAATGCGTAAGTAACCAGACAACTATTTACTTTAACTACTGAATGCGTCTTTCTTCGCTTAACTTCATAAACATTACTTCAGTTCGGGTTTACATCTAATACATCACTACATAAATATTACTTCAATTCGGGTTTATATCTAATACATAACTAACTACATATAAACACATTATATCTAATACATTACTCACTACATATACACACACTTTATAGATAATACTTTACTCACTAGATAAACACACACTTTTATCTAGCGCATTATTTATTTCATATGTGCACACTCACTCACTGCTCTCACATTACCTATTCCTTTCCTTGCTAAAATGCTGAGTTACTTATTTTCCTGTATTCATACATATTTCTGTCATGTATAAATGTAATTAATTAATAGTTCCTGCCACACTGGGATGAGTAGTCACCCCCCGTCCCCGTGATTATTAGTTGTCGAACAAATAACATAACAAGTCGGTACAAACATACAGAAGAAGGTTAAGAATTGACATAAAGATGAATGAAAAGTAATAAAAGTATTTATTTAAATTATTAATTTAAAGTTTAGAGATGCAACTCTACTACACTAAATCCATGATTTTTGCCTAAATCCTAACAGTCCAGTTTTGTCCAGTTCAATAATTAATATACTCACGTTGCACTATTCAGCTTTTTGCATATTGATCTTTAAGATAGGACGCACTATTAATAAAATTCAGTATCTTTATATTCCTTTTCTTTCCTAAATGACCAAAGAAATCACTCTTTGTGGTGAGTACCATTGTACTTAACTAGCTTCATTCTCAGAGTCATGCTTGACAGTAAATCTGAAAACGAGTGATAAATGTTAGCCCTGCCTGGTGCCCCAGCAATTGAAGATTTAGGAATGAAATTAATTTTTAAATTTAATAACAATATTCAGTAATCCTCAACTTACAGACTAGCCAATCTCGGAAGGGGGATGGAATCATCTTCCTAAGTCTGCCTATTATTTATCAATGGCTCAGCCCCCACCCCTTCTATGATTATGCAAGAAGACAAAGGAAGATTTGCGAGTAAATGATAAAATATTTAATTAATGAAATGAACGCATCATAACGAAACGTAAATTGTAAGTTACATGGCACAAGGACGTGTGAGACACACACCAAAGTCTAGTACAGAAGATACTACTTATAAAAGGCAAATAATATTTACAAAGATATAATTATACAACGTCAATCAAATAACGTGTGAGACACACTACAAAGTCTAGTACAGAAGATACTACTTATAAAAGGCAAATAATATTTACAAAGATATAATTATACAACGTCAATCAAAAGAATGTTCAGGACATAAATCAACAAATCTATCCTGTGCGTTAATTTCAGAGTTCTAGAATCCTCCAGAGCGTAACTGTTCACAAATGTCACCGCTGTCTTATGTCATGCATCATTGCTTGTTAACAAAGAACAATTCTCCACATGTAAAATTAAAAAATAATTTCAATAATAACACAAAACAACCATAACAAAGAAACAATTCTCCACATGTACAATTAAAAAATAATTTCAATAATAACAAAGAAGCACTCATTCATCTTCAGATGCTCAACTTTAATGACCTGGTTTCCGGTAAGTATGAATCAAATTACGTCTGATAAACTGGCCATCAAGCCCTGGTATAATTTAGACAGAAAGAATAATTCAGTGATCATGAACAATCAAATGACTTGCATGTTACAGACAGCAAATGCTCTATTCTCAAATCTGTCGGCAAACAGAGACAATACATGACGTGTGCTTAAACCTTGAATCGCTTCAAGAACTCTACCTCATAAGCTGTACAATAACGAGAAGGATAACTAATTCTCATCCCAGTAGAGATTTCTACAGCTTTCATTCATAATCATAATCCTTCAATAAGTAGACTTTCTACAGCTATCATTCATAATCCTTCAATAAATAGAGATTTCTACAGCTATCATTCACAATCCTTCAATATGTAGAGATTTCTACAGCTATCATTCACAATCCTTCAATATGTAGAGATTTCTACAGCTATCATTCACAATCCTTCAATAAGTAGAGATTTCTACAGCTATCATTCATAATCCTTCAATAAGTAGAGATTTTTATAGCTATCATTCATAATCCTTTAATAAGTAGAGATTTCTACAGCTATCATTCATACTCCTTCAATAAGTAGAGGTTTCTACAGCTATCATTCATAATCCTTCAATAAGTAGAGATTTCTACAGCTTTCATTCATAATCATAATCCTTCAATAAGCAGAGGTTTCTACAGATATCATTCATAATAATCCTTCAATAAGTAGAGATTTCTACAGCTTTCATTCATAATCATAATCCTTCAATAAGTAGAGATTTCTACAGCTATCATTCATAATCCTTCAATAAGTAGCGACTTCTACTATATTAAGGACAACCATAATCAACGCCCACATAAAGCATTAACGTAAGGTATATTGACAGACTATAGATGTTGACACAAACTAGATAGTAACAGAATTCGAGGCAGCTCCATGAACTTCAACCAGTCCTAAATCGGCGATTCAGCACAATATGAACAGGAAACACACACAGGAATGTCCAAAAAGAACATTGGTTTCTGATAGAGATTAGTTTTGTCTTTGTGAGGCTGACAAATTTCATATATTTTTCTCATTTCTCACAGGTGATGCAGTATAGACTTTTCATCCACAGGCCCATGTCTGTGAGGATGTTTTCTTCTCCGAAGAGGGCTGTGGTCTGGTGTAGTGTAGATGGATTTAGTGAAGTGCTGATGGTGGCTGGTGTGTTGTTAAATTCCTCCCCCCCCCCACATTAAAGTTATTTGCAAAAAGACAACTGACTGTGGCATTTTTCTTTCCTAATTTTTGTTTTTACTACAATCGGTTTCCGTTTGACTGGTTTATTGGTGTCCACCATCTGTTCCGTAATAGTTCCTGGTTTGTGTCTGCTCCATAATATTGTCTGTAGACCTATAAAAGTCGCCACAGTAATTCCTGGTGGCAGTCATTATGTTGGTTTGGGGGTGTACGATCTTCTTTGGTCTTTGGTTGTCCATGTCCATGAGGGGTAAATGCTCTTTGCTGGAGTCGAATCCATATGGATGGTTTGCACCAGTTTGAGTGCTTGATGTGAGAGTTGATTGCTTTGGCGCTTCTTTATCATTGTCTTTGTTTTCTTCTGTTGTGTGTTGGTCTGTTTGGAGTGTCTTTTGGTGAATTGTTTGGGTATCTGTAGTTGATATATTTATGGCTGTCTTTGTGTGCTGTCATTTGTAGCATTTGTGTAATTGTTTGTAGAAGTCTCTATCGAAGTGTGTATCACGGCCTGTGTTGTGTAGACATTTCCCCATTTGTTGCTTTATTTCTTTTGTTGATTGCTGTGTGTATCACGGCCTGTGTTGTGTAGACATTTACCCATTTGTTGCTTTATTTCTTTTGTTGATTGCTGTGTGTATCACGGCCTGTGTTGTGTACACATTTCCCCATTTGTTGCTTTATTTCTTTTGTTGATTGCTGTGGTGTATGTCGCTTTGCTGTCTGTTCCTGTGTTGTCGTGTTGGGTTGATGTTGTATACTGTTGGTTTCATCTGTAATGGATCTGTCGAGTGGCGGGAGGCGAATTGGTCATTTGTGTAGCAGTGGATGTTGCTGTCTTTTCCGAAGTTGTGTTTGGATCAGTCTGGTCAGAAGAGTCTGTTTGGTAGTTGTTTGGGAGTGTGGTAGAAAAGTTTCGTCATTTTGTGCCCTTCAGCTTTTGCTTCCACGTATGCTACCTTCTCTTTAATGTAGTGCTCTTCTGAAAGTAGTTGAGCACACTCTGGAGAAAGTAGTTGAGCACACTCTGGAGAAAGTAGTTGAGCACACTCTGGATAAAATAGTTGAGCACACTCTTCTGAAAATAGTTGAGCACACTCTTCTGAAAGTAGTTGAGCACACTCTGGAGAAAGTAGTTGAGCACACCCTGGAGAGTTTGGTAAAGTACGTATAGTGATGTGCAGACTATGTAGTGTTGGTTTGAGATGGCGACGTGTGTTTCTTCACATGCGAAGTTGGTCCTTTTTCCAGTTGTAGAGAAAATGTGATGTGGATATCATAATTTTCGTCCTGTATGTTCGAAGTCAGAAGAGTTTTAATCAAATTCAGTCTGTGGTGAGTTTGACCTCTTAAATGGACTAGAAGTTTCTTACTCTCAGTTGAAAGGAGATCATTTCATATGTGGTGAGTTTGACCTCTTAAATGGACTAGAAGTTTCTTACTCTCAGTTGAAAGGTATCGCTCGTGCTGTGTGCGTGTATCTCTAATGGAGATCCGATCGGGGCGTGTGGTCTTTTCTGGTCACGGTCTGTTGTGTGCTTAAGTATGTTGTTTTAGGTGTGTGTGGTCTTTTCTGGTCACGGTCTGTTGTGTGCTTAAGTATGTTGTTTTAGGTGTGTGTGGTCTTTTCTGGTCACGGTCTGTTGTGTGCTTAAGTATGTTGTTTTAGGTGTGTGTGGTTTTTTCTGGTCACGGTCTGTTGTGTGCTTAAGTATGTTGTTTTAGGTGTGTGTGGTCTTTTATGGTCACGGTGTGATGTATGTTTGTTTGAGTCGTTGATGGTTGCTGCTTTTGCTGGAGCTGAATCCATTTTGGTAATCTGCCAATTTTTTTTATCCTATCAGTTTGACTGCTTGAGTTAGTTGTCTTGGTGCTGTGTTTGTTTGTTTGTTTGTCATTATCTGTTTTCTTCTGCTGGTCTGTTTGTTTGTCGTTATCCGTTTTCTTCTGCTGTGCGTTGGTCTGTTTGGAGTGTTTTGCCTTCTATTTGATGGCTTGCTTGGGTGCCTGTGGTTGACATGTTTATGGCTGCTTCTTTGTATTGGTCTGATGTGGCTGGCAAATTTATTTTTAGAAGTATATGCTTAGTCTGCTTTTTCAAAGCTTGTGTCTTGGGTTGTGTTATGTAGTCATTTGGCATTAATGTTGTATTGTTTCTTTTTTGATTGTGGTGGTCTGTGTCTCTTTGCTGTCGGTTTGTGTTGTGAGTTGATTGTGGTGGTCTGTGTCTCTTTGCTGTCGGTTTGTGTTGTGAGTTGATTGTGGTGGTCTGTGTCTCTTTGCTGTCGGTTTCTGCATTGTAATTTTGAGTTGATTATGGTTGTTGGTGTCTGCTGTTGATTTCTGCGTGTCATATTAAGTTGATTTTGTATGTTATGGTGGTTTCGTCTGAGTAGTAGTTACATTTGTGGTTGGAGGAGGGCCTGTAGTTGGTGTTGCGGTAGTTCCTGCTAAATGTTTGAGTCCCACTTCTGCGAAGTCTTCATTTGTGGGTCTATGATTAAAACATTACACCTTTTCAAGGGCCGCTCCTGCTGCTTCGACGCATGCCACCTTTTTGTTATAATGTAGGTTTATTTTTGTTATAATGTAGGTTTATTTTTGTTATAATGTAGGTTTATTTTTACTATAACGTAGGTTTATTTTTGTTATAATGTAGGTTTATTTTTACTATAACGTAGGTTTATTTTTGTTATAATGTAGGTTTATTTTTACTATAACGTAGGTTTATTTTTGTTATAATGTAGGTTTATTTTTATTATAACGTAGGTTTATTTTTGTGAATCTGTTATGTTCTATAGTGCAATGTAGAGGTGGTATAAGTTACCTATTTTCCTGTAGTCATACATACTTCCTAATTATCTCCTAGTCTGATTAATTAACTTGTCAATAGAATACTATGTTACACTCTTTCTCTCTCTCTCTCTCTCTCTCTCTCTCTCTCACACACACACACACACACACACACACACACACACACACACACATGTATATACACTAGAAACGCACCCATTATTGATGCCTCTTTAAAGACATTTACATTTCTCTTTTTTTTTCAATATTCATGCTGCTATTTTTGTCGCAATATGACTTTCCAGAAATAAGTAGCGCGGTACTTTTACGATGGACCGATAGACATTTCAATGTCAGGAGAGTGCAGTGTAAAGTGACGGGCCGATAGACATTTCAATGTCAGGAGAGTGCAGTGTAAAGTGACGGGCCGATAGACATTTCAATGTCAGGAGAGTGCAGTGTAAAGTGACGGGCCGATAGACATTTCAATGTCAGGAGAGTGCAGTGTAAAGTGACGGGCCGATAGACCTTTCAATGTCAGGAGAGTGCAGTGTAAAGTGACGGGCCGATAGACATTTCAATGTCAGGAGAGTGCAGTGTAAAGTGACGGGTTGATAGACCTTTCAAAGTGAGGAGAGCAGACGTTATTCTGGGACTATTGTTTTGATTATCCCGACGCTTTAGGTTTTACGTTTAGCTTTAGACCTTACTCTGAGTGAGACATTTTAGAACTATTACAGTATTTACTTTTTAGCGTTAGACCTTATTCTAAGTGAGACATTTTAGAACTATTACATTATTTAATCATTCATTGACAGATGTGTCGAACTTCATCATTATAAGTGTGTATTTTAATATACTGGTCACCTTTTTACACGAAGCTTTAAAGAATTACCAGAGTATTTGGTATTTTTTATATAGTTCCGTTAAGAGTATAATCTCAACATCATCAGTCTTATAATATATGCCACTTATTATACACATATCTTATCTGTTTTGTCTTTATCAGTTTTATATATACTTATTATACCAATATCTTACCTCAGTTTTGTCTTCATCAGTTTTATATGCAACATAATATGCCAATATCCAGACACAGTTTAGTTTTCATTAGTTTTATAATATATGTCACCTATTATGCTAATATCGTGTCTCAGTTGTCTTTGTTAGTCTTATAATATATACTAGTATCCAATCTTAGTGTTGTTATTATTAATATTATTATGTATGCCACTTATTTTGGTTTTGTTATAAATAGATTTGTGTCCTCTTATAGATTTGTGTCCTATTTTAGATTTATGTCTTGCTTTAGATTTATGTCCTGCTTTAGATTTATGTCCTGCTTTAGATTTATGTCCTGCTTTAGATTTGTGTCTTGCTTTAGATTTGTGTCCTATTATAGATTTATGTCTTCCTTTAGATTTGTGTCCTGTTTTAGATTTATGTCTTGCTTTAGATTTATGTCCTGCTTTAGATTTGTGTCCTGTTTTAGATTTGTGTCTTGCTTTAAATTTATGTCTTGCTTTAGATTTGTGTCTTGTTATATGGTTGCATTAGTCACGTGTAGTTGAATGCTGAAGTTTTTCACTTCTATTTTGTCTTATTATTAAGATTGATCTTCAGCCTGTCACACTTTTAAAAGGCTTTTTAGAGAGGTGTGTTTCAGCCTATGTCACACGTTATTAGGCCTGTTAGAGGTGTGGTTAAGCCTGTGTCACACGTTATTAGGCCTGTTAGAGAGGTGTGGTTCAGCCTGTGTCACACGTTATTCTGTTAGAGAGGTGTGGTTCAGCCTGTGTCATACATTATTCTGTTAGAGAGGAGTGGTTCAGACTGTGTCATACATTATTCTGTTAGAGAGGTGTGGTTCAGCCTGTGTCATACATTATTAGGCCTGTTAGAGAGGTTTAGTTTAGCCCGTGGCACACGTTATTAGCCTGTTAGATAGTAAGTCATACATTATTAGTGCTGGTAAATATGTAATTCAGTGATAGGTGAGTCGTACTTTATTACGTCTGGTAAATGTGTAATTCAACGATAGGTGAGTCGTACTTTATTACGTCTGGTAAATGTGTAATTCCGTGATAGGTAAGTCGTACTTTATTACGTCTGGTAAATGTGTAATTCAACGATAGGTGAGTCGTATTATATTAGAGTTACTAAATGTGTAGTTCAAAGTACTATACGCTATTTCGATACATGCCAATTCATATGGTTACAAATACAGTTCACTATTTTGATACATGCCAATTCATATGGTTACAAATACAGTTCACTATTTTGATACATGCCAATTCATATGGTTACAAATACAGTTCACTATTTCGATACATGCCAATTCATATGGTTACAAATACAATTCACTATTTTGATACATGCCAATTCATATGGTTATAAATACAATTCACTATTTTGATACATGCCAATTCATATGGTTATAAATACAATTCACTATTTTGATACATGCCAATTCATATGGTTACAAATACAATTCACTATTTTGATACATGCCAATTCATATGGTTACAAATACAATTCACTATTTTGATACATGCCAATTCATATGGTTACAAATACAATTCACTATTTTGATACATGCCAACACGCATAACAACAAGTTCACAAGTGTCCACGTGCGTTTTGTATGAGGGAATCTCAAACATCTAATGAAACAAATTAAAAATATATAACATACAAATTTGTCTTTGTGGAAATGCTCAATTTGCATAACTGTTAGCATCATGTCTTTCTCTGCCGGTGTCTAGAAACATGCACTAATATTTCATAGCATATAATGGTTAGCGAGCAGGACTGTTATAACGTATAGTGATCAGTGAGCAGGACTGTTATATCGTATAGTGATCAATGAGCAGGACTGTTATAACATATAGTGATCAGTGAGCAGGACTGTTATAACGTATAGTGATCAATGAGCAGGACTGTTATAACATATAGTGATCAGTGAGCAGGACTGTTATAACGTATAGTGAGCAATGAGCAGGACTGTTATAACATATAGTGAGCAATGAGCAGGACTGTTATAACATATAGTGAGCAATGAGCAGGACTGCTATAACGTATAGTGAGCAATGAGCAGGACTGTTATAACATATAGTGAGCAATGAGCAGGACTGCTATAACGTATAGTGAGCAATGAGCAGGACTGTTATAACATATAGTGATCAGTGAGCAGACGGATCTCAGTATGTGATGATAATCGAGTAGAGCGGTCTTGGTGTACAATGATTATCGAGTTGAGAGATTTTAATACGTAATGATTGTCGAGTAGAGCGGTCTTGTTGTATGATGATTGTCAAGTGGAGCGTTTTAAGTATGTAATGATTAGTGATAAGAGCAGTCTTAGTGTATGATGATTATCGAGAGGAGCGTTTTTAGTATGTAATGATTTGTGATCAGAGCAGTCTTGTTATATGATGATTATTGAGCAAAGCGGTCTTAGTATGTGACGATTTGTGATCAGAGCAGTCTTGTTATATGATGATTATTGAACAAAGCGGTCTTAGTATGTGACGATTTGTGAGCCGAAAAATCACAACATCCGAACTCATCACCAGCACGATATAACGTCAAGACAACTGCACTACAGGAAAAAAGAAAAGAGGACTTAAAACAGTTGCAGTATGGTTACAAAGTCAAACACAATGAAAAATAAAAGAGGACTTATAACAGCTGCAGTTACTAGCTTCACTTTACTGAATGCATTCAAATGAAGTTCAATAGCGTCACTGTACTGTATGCATTCAAGTCAAGTTGAAAAGCGTCACAATACTTTGTGCATTCTGGTGAATTTCAATAGCGTGACTATTCTTTATGCATTCAAGTTTAATAGCGTCACTAAATTGCATGCATTCAAGTCAAGTTTAATAGCGTCACTACAGTGTATGCATTCAAGTCAAGATTCGATTATAAGGCAAGATTGGACTATAAGCCAACATATGTACTATACAGCAAGATTCGACTATGAGCCAAGATTTCGGGTATAAGGCAAGATTGGACTAAGTCAAGATGTCTACTATAAGCTAAGACGTCGGCTATAAGGCAAGATTGGACTAAGTCATGATGTCTACTATAAGCTAAGACGTCGGCTATAAGGCAAGATTGGACTATAAGTCAAGATGTCTACTATAAGCTAAGACGTCGGCTATAAGGCAAAATTGGACTATAAGCCAACATACCTACTCTAAGGCGAGATTCGACTATAAGACAAGATGTCGGCTTTATGGCAAGATGCCGCTGGATGTGTAAGTGTGACGCCGACTAAACTTCTAGCACTACACAAGCCCCTTTACTCTCTCTGTATCACATTCATCTCCTCTCTTTAGCTCCAGGTTCACCACAATTGCATTCGCTTAGTTCAAGGGTGCCGGGTGCACACAGAATTCTCAATCAGCCTGCAAGTGCTAAGAAAGATAACTGTCCAAACGCCTCTACAGTGCGTGCGTGTACAGCCCGTCCTTTGTACGGCAAACATACAGAACCAAGTCAACAGTGCACTTTGACAGACGAATGTACAAAAAAAATAAAAGTAAAAGTAATCCTTGCTGACCGTACGACATCTATACCTGTTAGTTCACAACCGAGGCCAATAGTTCCCCCTTCCCCAAACAGAATGAGTTGACGTCAAGAACAACCCTTGCCACGCTCTTACCGCAAGGTGAACTCGGGACCTCCAATACACATACCAACCCTCAATCCCGGGATCAGGGGACAATAGGTTTAGACTAAAAATAACCCCTATCTATCCCGCAGACGGTGTTCAGTTAGACCGAAGTTGAAGTAGAAATCTTTATGAAGTAGAAATCTTTATGATGAGTATTTTATGAATCTGGCTCCTGTTAAATGCTGATAGAATTATTACTAAGTTATTATCTCTTGTTAATTATGACTGAATTGCTGTCTTCTGTTATTGACTGAAATATTATATAATGTTAATTATTAACTGAAATACAATCTTATGTTATTTATTTACTGAAATATTGCCTCGTGTCATCACTACTGATCTTCTGTTCGAGTATTATCTTCTCTTACTGAATGAAGCATTATTATAATGAGTTAAGTACTCAACGAGTCATTATCTAATGTCAACCACAGACTGAAATATTACCTTCGTATTCGTGCTAATTACTCACTGAAATATTACCTTCGTATTCGTGCTAATTACTCACCGAAATATTACCTTTGTATTCGTGCTAATTACTCACTGAAATATTACCTTCGTATTCGTGCTAATTACTCACTGAAATATTACCTTTGTATTCGTGCTAATTACTCACTGAAATATTTTCTTTTTTGAATCACCTTGTGTTAATTAGACACCGAAGTATTATCTTGTACTAATTAAGTTCTGAAGTGATATTTTTATATTATCTTGCGTTAATTACCTTGTATTATTATTTTCTGAACTATTATATAGTGTTCATGATTTATTGAAGAATTGTATGAAGCTGATGGCTGGAGTTATTAACCTATATTAATTACTACCTAAAGTTTTTTTTATCCTACATTAATTACTACCTAAAGTTTTTTTTTTATTATCCTATATTAATTACTACCTAAAGGATTTTTTATCCTATATTAATTACTACCTAAAGGATTTTTTATCCTATATTAATTACTACCTAAACTTCTTTTCTTTTAATCCTATATTAATTACTACCTAAAGTTGTTTTTCTTAACCTATATTAATTACTACCTAAATTTTTTTTAAAATCCTATATTAATTACTACCTAAAGGATTTTTTTTATCCAATATTAATTACTACCTAATTTTTTAATTTTTTTTTTTTATAAATCTTGTGTTAATTACTGATTGAAGTAATATGTTATTTATTGACTGAAGTATTAATTTGTATTAATCACTCATTGAAGTATTATTATCTAGTATTAATTACCAACTGATATTTTATGCTAATTATTGAATGAAAGTGTTGCTTTATTCAATGACATACTGATTTAAAGAGAAGTTATAAACGAGCATTGAATTTGACGTGAATGAATGATTGAAATGACCTGATTGTCACACATAGGAATATGAAATACGAACTGAAGAAAAATAGCAGCTAACATTGAAGCACAACTTGAAGTTTGAAAGCGCTCCATGAACATTATTATTTTTTTATTATGAAGAGGAAATAAATACACGTCTTAATTCATTAGTGGAAGCAAATTACTTACTTTATGCTCGTCTTCGCTAGAAGTATCATTGACTCGTCACGCCGGCTTGCCGTTTATTAATTTCTCTTTCAAAAGGTGCCGAATGTTTATTTGTGGTGTGAACAGCTCTGCGTGTCGATGTGTATTTGATTAACTTACCATGCTGCCATCTCGCTTTGGGCGTGGTGCAAACAGCCTGCGAGCCGTGTGTATCTAAAAATAATTACATCTCAGTGAGTGTATACGTGTAAACGTGTAAACGCACACACACTAAATGTGAATGAAACTCAATACTGTAATAATATGTGCACGCTAATTGAAAACAGTCCCAGCCTCAATATACTATAAGTTTTGTTTGTTCATAATTGAGTTTGCACGCTAATTGAAAACAGTCCCAGCCTCAATATACTATAAGTTTTGTTTGTTCATAATTGAGTTTGCACACTAATTGAAAACAGTCCCAGCCTCAATATACTATAAGTTTTGTTTGTTCATAATTGAGTTTGCACGCTAATTGAAAACAGTCCCATCCTTACATAAGTTTTGTTTGTTCATAACTGAGTTTGCACACTATGCGATGGACACAGTGGAATGAATTGTCTACGCCGCGCGAAAATCTGATCAACACACGTGACCGGATAAAGCAAACGCCACGATTCATTCTCGGTCAGCTGATTTGTAGACCTCTTGTAAAATTGAAAGTAAAAAGTATTCTGTAAAGGTTTGTATATTGACTTTACACGAACATGTTTATAATAATAAAAATGAAGAGGTTTAAACATAAATAGCGACTGAAAAGTATCAATTCTGTGAGTAAATGGTTTTAATATTGACAGCCTGTAAATCTGTTTCTAATAAGACTGAAGGTGTTGAAACGTAAATAGGGACTGAAAAGTATCAATTCTGTGAGTAAATGGTTTTAATATTGACAGCCTGTAAATTTGTTTATAATAAGACTGAAGAGGTTGAAACGTAAATAGGGACTGAAAAGTATTCATTCTGTGACTGTATACAGTTACGAATAAACTGTGACTGATAAGTGAATTTATTGTGAAGTTCCTGCATGACTGACTATTGTTCTTACGTTTGTACATGACTGACTCTTATTATTACGTTTGTACATGACCGACTGTTGTCCTTACATTTGTACATGACTGACTCTTATTAATACGTTTGTACATGACTGACTGTTGTCCTTACGTTTGTACATGACTGATATTACGGTTTGTACATGACTGACAGTTGTCCTTACGTTTGTACATGACTGACTGTTGTCCTTATGTTTGTACATGACTGACTATTATTATTATATTTGTGTATTTGTGCTGTTATCAATACTTTCAGTAAATACCTAAATAAATGTTTGTTGCGTTCATGCATTTATGTCTAATATTAGTCAGTCAAATTATTTATCAACTCAGCATTCTCGAAAAGTATTGATAGTCACTCTGTATTTAAGCGGTCCGTGAAATGTCAAATACATTTAAACGTATACTTATTTTTAATTTAATAAATAATTTTACTCATTGCTAACGAGCTATGTGCATGATATTTATTAAATGTTTGTGTCCATATCACAATATGTATAGATGTCACAGATATGTCCATGTCAAAATTCGTGTTCATGACACAGTACAATGAGAGTGTCTGTCTGTCTATGTTGCAATTTTTGTCCGCGTCACCGTTTGTGTCCATTGGTAATATGAAAGCTTGTGTCCTTGTTGCAGTTTGTGTCCGTGTAAGTAAAATAAGAATTTTTATCTTGGTCCAGTTTGTGTTCATGTCGCAGTAAAATTTATGTCACAGTAAATGGAGCGATTTTCTTTTATAGGAAAGCAATTTCTGAAATGTTGACACTGAGTGACTCTCGTTGTTTCTTCTTACGTTTGAGTTCAATTAATACTGTTTTCAAATTCTTGTAGAAGTATGTGTCAGCACATATTGAAAGAAGTATTGCTGTTGTATAATTATTTCCCATGACGACCAAGAGATATATTTTAATATAATTATTCTCACAAAAAGAAGACGACAAAAAAAAAAATCTGTCTTATTTTTTTTATTTTGCCTCACTTCAAATGAATCAGAGAATGTACTTTTCTTATACATATATAATTCCAAATGAGTTGGATTCTATTATTAAATACAAAATGACTTCATTATTAACAACAGCAACAAAAGAATGTTCACTTAATATCGGCAAATGACTTAAGATAGACTTCTGATATGATATTTAAGCATTCTGACCAGATAATTATGGCTTTATAAGCACTCGACTTCAGAAAGACACGTCTTTTTAAGCATTCTTACTTTAGATAATTATATCTTCACTCGACTTCAGAAAGACACGTCTTTTTAAGCATTCTGACAAGATAATTATGTCTTTCTAAGTATTCTGACCATATAGATATAACTTTCTAAGTATTCTGACAAGATAGATATGGCTTTCGAAGTATTCTGACTTGGATAGATATGGCCTTTTAAGCATTCTGACCAGATAGATATAACTTTCTAAGTATTCTGATTGGATAGATATGACTTTCTAAGCATTTTTACTTGGATAGATATGACTTTTTAAGCATTCTGATCAGAGAGATATGACTTTCTAAATATTCTTACCAGATAGATATGACTTCGTAGCATTCTTGCAACTGAATTGCCAACGGACTTCAGATCGTTTTGGCTTTGTAAGTTTTCTTGAGAAATAACTTCCAAATAATCCGACTTAGTCAATCGCAAACTGACAAGTCAAATGTCTTCTATTCTAATATTACAGACTCAGTCTGCAAGAAACTAAATTCGGCACAGTTCCATAGTGTGTGTGTGTGTGTGTGTGTGTGTGTGTGTGTGTGTGTGTATGTGTGTGTGTGTGTATGTGTGTGTGTGTGTGTATGTGTGTGTGTGTGTGTGTATGTATGTGTGTGTGTGTGTATGTGTGTGTGTAAGTGTAGAATTAGACAAGCAAGTAGACTGTTATAAACGTGGAACAGACAGGTGTGTGTGTGTGTGTGTGTGTGTGTGTGTGTGTGTGTGTGTGTGTATAATTAGACAAGTAAGTAAACTGCTATAGACGTGGAACTGACAGTTGCTCGAACGATTTGAGAGAAATACCTAGACGATGTGGTATCATGATGAAAATTAAAAAATAAAACTTGATAAAGTTTATAACATACCCCGCATATATTTTGAAACAGTTTTAAAATGATATCAGGGTAAGAGAGCGTCAAAATGGAAACTGACAGTTCGAGTTTTAAGAGCAAATTCACCAAACGGAAAGCGATTCTCCAAAATGCACTAAATTGGTTCCTAAAGCGTCTAACTCTGTCACAGTGCTGGACAAGGTGCGCTGTTTCCACTGATAATTAATTGCAGAGGGTTTAGCTATTCTAACTAATAATAACACAATGAGAGTAGCTATACACTCTAATGATAGCAGTTAGTATAGTTATTCTAACTAATAATAACACAATGAATGTAGCTATTTTAACTAATGATAGTACAGTGAGTTTAGCTATTCTAATGATAGTACAGTGAATATCGTTATTCTGACTAATGATAGCAGAGTGAATATAGTAAATTCTAATGATATCACAGTGAGCACTGGAGCACAAACTACATCTAATTATTACCAAGAAATAATATCATATTGAGTATAGGTGTACACAATACAATAAATAGTGCTAAGTAATAGGTGTCTTGAGAGTGTAAGTACAATTCAAAAGTGAATTAGTTACAGAGATCGTGACAGTAGGTAGACATCCAAGGTACTGCTATTTCCAGGCAGAAAAAAACATGTATGAGAAAGATACTGCTGATAAATATCTTGCTGAGAATTATTCAATCTAAGTGAAAGATAATATCTTGTTGAGAATTATTCAATCTGAAAGATAATATCATGTTGAGAATTATACAATCTATGTAAAAGATACTGCTGATAAATATCATGTTGAGAATTATATAATCTATGTGAAAGATACTGCTATTTATCAACATAAATACAAGAAAAGGGAAACAGTCTTTATAGATAAGAATGCAGTCAGTGAGTGCAGGCAATGTAAACCACTGTTCTAGTATTAACAGCAATACACGTCCAATAATTTATTTGATTTCTTTCAGCACATGTTAAAACTTTTGCACACATATTGAAAAATTGCATGATTCAGGATATACACACATGTACACAGTGTCTTAGAATGTCTTGTGAACTATACAAGGTGGGGTATTTATAATATAAGCATGTCTTGTGAATTATACAGTGTCTTTATAATATAGGCATGTCTTGTGAACTATATACAGTGGGGTCTTTATAATATAGGCATGTCTTGTGAAGTATACACAGCATCTTTATAATAGAGGCATGTCTTGTGAAGTATACACAACATCTTTATATTATAGGCATGTCTTGTGAAGTATACACAATGTCTTGTAAGATAGATGTCTTGTGAATTATATACAGTGTCTTTAGAATATAGGCATGTCTTGTGAACTATACACACTGTCTTGTAATATACGCTTGTCTTGAGAACTATCACATATATGCAATATCTTGAGAATATATATTTTTTTGAGAACTATACATTAGTCTTGAGAACTGTTCACTTGTTTGAGAACTCTTCACTTGTCTTTACACGGTGTCTTGAGCGAATACTCTGAGACTATGCAATTGTCTGGAGAATATTCGCGGCGGCTTGAGAGTATAAATTTTTTCTGAGTTTATGCAAGTGTCTTGAGAACTATACATATATCTAGAGATCTAAACATATAATTCATTTGAGATAAGAAGCAGGGCTGCTTTCTAATATGCGATTTGTCTCTTCATGTGATATGAAAGACTCAACACGTATCTTAACATCTTATCATGTGTCTTTGTGATCAAACCACGTGTGTTAGCCTAAGATTTCACCACGTGACTTGTGATAACTTCATTTACTATGCAACAAGGAGATGCACTTGGCAAAGAGGAAAATGAACGTTGTAGTCGAGGAACTAGCAGGCAAGGGAAGTTGGCAGCCAAAGAGTTAAAACACTATTGGGTTGCGGCACCTCGCCGCCTGGCTCGTAGCAAACCTGCTAAACTCATCAAGGGGGAATAGAGGGCAGCTGGGGTCGCACATTCAGACAGCCGACGGAGGGGGAAAGCTTCACACAATTATTTGTTTGCTTGTGTTAGGAGACGCTGGCAACTTATGGCTTTCGCTTCTTACCCAAGCTTCCACGACCTTCCTGGAAAAAAGAAAGACAAGGGGGTTAACTACAGAGGAGCGAATTGCCTAAAGAAACGATACACAAGACTTGTAAGGGTTTCCTGGCA
The DNA here is from genome assembly GCA_028829895.1 of Sinotaia quadrata. Classification (NCBI taxonomy): domain Eukaryota; kingdom Metazoa; phylum Mollusca; class Gastropoda; order Architaenioglossa; family Viviparidae; genus Sinotaia; species Sinotaia quadrata. The sequence continues at coordinate 59,259,119 of CM054179.1, forward strand.
AACTGAGACTTTGTCGTGAGGGTCACGAAGGACTGTGTTGGCCACTGAGCCCTATTTGTGTACGTGATACTTGTGCCAGTTTTGTGGACAGTCGTGGTCGACTGGGTAATGACAGCACACCCTATTTACTCCCTGCGTCAGGAATCACATGGACTTGCCTTTTTGCTGGTTTTTAACTTTACGGCTGAGCTGTTCCTTAGCCCAGTAGGGACTGAGTGGTTACCTTAAAGACGGGCTAAGTGTCAGACGGACTGGGTGTCTTTAAGGAAGGGCTATGTCAGAGTGATGGGGGGTGTTTAAGGACGGACTAAGTATCAGTGACAACGTAAAGAGCGTGCGAGTTACTGGCCCATGCTTATGTTAACACTCATTGACGTAAATAAACTAACAGGCAAGAATTTCTAAGTCAACAAGTGGTTTCACTGACCTCGATATCGGGTTTGGTCTCAGCAATGAATCACATTCAATATTTTAGATTAAGAAATAAATATTAATGAATACGACAATCATTCATTATAATTATTACTACCAAGTGCTCCAGACAGAAACATCAAATCCTAACGACCATAGAATTGACTCTGAGCCAGTGGACAAAATCATAAGAAATTGACTTGCTTCAGTAAACAAGCTCTAAAGAGAATGACTAAAATGAGTATAATGGTCACGGGACTAGTCAGTAAAATAAGTCTAAAGTCGAGGGATTGACTGCCTCTGTACAATAAGTCTAAAGGTCAATGGATTAAATGACTCACTGCAATAAGAGTTAAGGTCAAAGATTGACTGAGTCATACATCTAAAGGTAATGGGATTGACTGAATTAGAAAAGGAAAAGCGTGACAACTTCAATGCTGAGAAAGAGACGAGAAGAAATTTGTAAAGAAGTTTCATAAACAAGTTTCATCAAAGTTTTGGGATTGTTGACAACTGTGTCACTGTGCACGCGTAAAAAGATCACTGTGATTATAACAAGCAAAACAAATTAAACTTTACTTTCATTTTTGTCGTCGCCTGCATTAAAAGTAATTCAAGTTTTCTTTTTGTCCACAATCAATTTCAAGCATTATGCTTGACTACTTAGAAGCGGTTTCAGGACAACTCAAATGTCCAGAGATACCGATTTCAAGTTCGTGCTGGTCTTATTTCTTGCTAGATATTTAATTTCATTAAAAATGTATTAAATAAGAAAACCACATGTGTAGAGAAAGCAATGATACAGTTAAGTGATTAGTCATTTGTTGGTGTTTGCAGCTAGAAATAAGTCATTGTTTGATGACAACTGCTAGAAGCGCGCCATAGTTTGATGACAACTGCTAGAAACACGTCATAGTTTGATGACAACTGTTAGAAGCACGTCATAGTTTTGATGCCAACTCCTGGAAGCACGTCATAGTTTTGATGACAACTGCTGGATGCGCCTACATCTTTGATTCGTAAACATGGTGACGTTGGTTCACCTATATAGTTTGATCTCAAGCCACAGTGACTCACAAACTTCCGTACCCGACACCAACTAGTCTCGCTTTGTCAGGATACTTTACAGAAGAGGCGTCCACTGCCATGCAGGTATACAAATTATAAGTACTACATGTCAGGTAAATGCATTATATACATAGTTCATATCTGGTACAATGATTTAATTATAAGAATGAATTAAAGATATTCAGGAATATAAATTATAACATATCAGGTATATAACTACATCTAATATTGCGTAAAGATTGCTAATGATGTACAAAGTCTACTAATGTTAACAGAGTTGACTAACATTATGTAAGTTATTCTGAGGATACTTGAACTCTTCTAATGTTATGTAAACTCTACCAAAGATACATAAAATTATTTTAAGTCTAGTATGTTTCCTAAACTCTACCAAAGATACATAAAATTATTTTAAGTCTAGTATGTTTCCTAAACTCTACCAAAGATACATACAATTATTTTAAGTCTAGTATGTTTCCTAAACTCTGCTGTTAAATGAATTCTTTACTGTTATGTAAAGTCTGCGAATGTTACATAAACTCTACTATTGTTGCATGAAATCTTTTAATGTTATATGGAGTCTGCTAATGATACGCGAAATGAACTAATTGTACTTGAAATATGCTAATATTACATGGAGTTTGCTAATGTTACATGGAGTTTACTAATGTTACATGGAGTTTTCTAATGTTACATGGAGTTTACTAATGTTACATGGAGTTTGCTAATGTTACATGATATCGTGCGTACGCGAAAAAATGAGAAAAGAACAAGTCAAAAACCAAGATTTTCTTATAGAAAAGAACAAGTTTTACTGACACTGACATAACAGATACAGCCTTACTTTATATTATGTTGACTTTCACAGAGGATCACTCAGTATTTGTTTATATTTCGCTGACTCACGCACGCACACACACACACACACACACACACACACACACACACACACACACACACACACACACACACACACACACACACACACAGTCCTGATTTTTATTGCACTGACTTTCTCCGAGGTAACGCACATAATACTGGTTCGAACTGAATTGAATATCATGAATTATGTGTTAAGTTGAAGATGAAAAGAACAGTACCAGTTCCCTTGACTTAACACATAATGTATTGGATGTGCTCCCTTGAGTCAACACACTGTATTGGATGTGCTCCCTTGAGTAAACACATAATGTATTGGATGTGCTCACTTGACACATAATGTATTGGATGTGCTCACTTAACACATAATGTATTGGATGTGCTCACTTGAGTAAACACATAATGTATTGGATGTGCTCCCTTGAGTTAACACATAATGTATTGGATGTGCTCACTTGAGTTAACACATAATGTATTGGATGTGCTCACTTGAGTAAACACATAATGTATTGGATGTGCTCACTTGAGTTAACACATAATGTATTGGATGTGCTCACTTGAGTTAACACATAATGTATTGGATGTGCTCACTTGAGTTAACACATAATGCATTGGATGTGCTCACTTAACACATAATGTATTGGATGTGCTCACTTGAGGTAACACGTAATATATTGGATGTGCTCACTTGAGTCAACATATAATTTGTTGGATGAGCTCACTTGAGTCAACACATGATGTATTGGATGTGTTCACTTAGTTAAAGTATTGGATGTGGCCCCTATGCATAATATATTAGTTCTATTACATGTTGACGTACAGTGAGTCAAAGCATACTCACTTTCACATGTACAGAGTCAACACTTAATGTGCTGGTTTAATCACTTTCACACGTACAGAGTCAACACTTAATGTGCTGGTTTAATCACTTTCACACGTACAGAGTCAACACTTAATGTGCTGGTTTAATCACTTTCACACGTACAGAGTCAACACGTAATTTGCTGGTTTAATCACTTTTACACGTACAGAGTCAACACTTAATGTGCTGGTTTAATCACTTTGAAATACACTGAACCAACACATAATGTTCTAGTTTAATTACTTTTGATATACACTGTAGTTTAATTACTTTAATTACTTTATAATTCAACACATAATGTTGAGTGTCTGGTTTTACTACACTGGATCATCACATAATGTACTAGTTTAATTACTTTGATATAAAATAATTCAACACATAATGTTGAGTGTCTGGTTTTACTACACTGGATCATCACATAATGTATCAGTTTAATTACTTTGATATAAAATAATTCAACACATAATGTTGAGTGTCTGGTTTTACTACACTGGATCATCATACAATGTATTAATTCTATTACGTTGATATCCGTTGAAGTAAAAGATAATTCACTGGTTTGGTTAATTTGATCAACGATAAAGTAGCATACAATGTAGTGGTCATTATTGCTTTGATAAATATAACTGAGGCACCATAGTGTACTGGTATAATTAATTCGATAAATACCAAGTAGACGCATAAAGTATTTGTTTTTATGTCTTTGTCAAACACTGAGGTAGCATTGATTTTAATATTTTGACTAATACTGAATACAAAGATTTTATTATTTTGAGGAACACCCCTAATACTAAGGCAACATATAATATATTTGTTTTATTAATATGACAGACACAAAGATAACATTATGTAACCGTTTTATTATTTTGACAAATACTATGGAAAACATATGTTTTCATTAATTTGACAATTTGACAAACATTGAAGCAACATACAAAGTACTGGTTTTATTAATTTTACTGAGGTAGTTTATAAGGTATTGGCTTTATTATTTTGACAAGCTGTGAAATAGCACATATGAGATTAATTTTTATTAATTTTACAGTTTGACAAACTCTGAAGTAGAAAAAAAACAAATTAATTTTATTTAATTTTACAGTTTGACAAACTCTGAAGTAGAAAAAAACAAATTAATTTTATTTAATTTTACAGTTTGACAAACTCTGAAGTAGCACATAATAAATTAATTTTAATTAATTTGTCAGTTTTATAGACTGAGGTAACACATAATAGATTGATTTAAATCAATTTGACAGTTTAATTAGTTTAACTTGCTTTTATTAATTTGACAGTTTGATAAACGAGGGTGATATATAATGGATCATTAAAAATAATATTAATTTTACAGTTTAACAAACTCTGAGGTTAGTTTAAAAGATTGTTTGTTTTTTTTTGGTGGGCGATTTTCACATCATTAGTTCATAAACTCAGTCATTGTGTAAAACAAATAAAAATAAAATAAATTTTCTTTTAGAGTGGATGTACATGTATATGTGACGTACACTAATATCGACAAATAGATGTACAGTGACGTGTAGTAACGGTGACATGGATGTATTTGTGATAACGACATATAGATGTATGGTGACGCACAGTAACGGTGACATGGATGAATTTGTGACGAGCAATGACAATGGTAAATCGATATATGGTGACGTTCACTAATAGTGACATATTGTGACGTGCAGTAGCAATGGAGTATCTTGTGATGGGAGGATAGTTTTGATAAATCTATAGCTTTGACTAACTTCCTTTAGCCAATGGCCTAGCCATGTTCTACTAATGCAGTTTACTGAAATAAATTACTTTCCAAACAGTCCACAATTAAAATGGATATTTACTTTTAGCAGAGTTAACAAACAAGTTTTAAACTAACTTTTATTTTTAGAAATTACTTATTAAAATTCAAATTATATTGGAATGTTTAAAAATACAGTATTGTTAATTTAGAGAGATGCCTCGTTACAGATCTAGATTGCACGAAACGAAAACACATCCTGTCACCTATGTCATGACCTTACGTAAGTCGAGGTCAGAACAAGGTCGTGTGTCATTTACTATATGGAAGGTCATAGAGATCAGTGGCAAGACGGGAGTAACAACAATTAGATATCATTATTTTTCTTCTATATGCGCACTAGACTGCAAATCCATTTAATCCGATGAATCGAAGATGAGTGATTGCAGAGCCTTTTAGGCATGCTGCTTATGTAAGTCTATTTATAGAACGAGAGTAATAGTTACTGTTTGAGTCGGCCTCACTGGAATACATTGGCGTAGAGGGCTACGAATTTGTATACTTTGACTAGCGGCATATTGGTATCAGATTCATAGAAATAATAAGTAAGCAGACGATAATTATCAGAAGCATTCTTTTCACATCGTCTGTTAATTGTGCGTCGACAAAGTTCCTTAGAATGAACTTGGTAACGGAATTGGTGAGGCAAGCCCACTGCTACTTGTATAAAATTACTATAATTATAAAAGTTATATGATAATTTCAAGTAACATGATAATTACAAGTTACATGACAATATGCTGACTTTAGAATCATTAGAGTAAGAACATTCAGCATAAGTTTCTATTTGAATACAAATTTCAAGTGCCTAATATAAGACAATGCTATAAAATGTCATCACAGTGTCATCGCAAATCCCTACTATAAAACTTTATCAGAGGTCCCTACTCGCTAGAGGAAGTCGTTACCGCTGGTCTCTAATATAAATGAACCTCACAGGTCCCAACATAAGGCATTATCACATCACCATGTCAGTGCAGGTCCCTACTACAGTCATCATCACTGCCCCTACTCCCTACTGCAAGTCGTTATTAGTGGTCCCTGCTCCCTACTGCAAGTCATTATCACTGGTCCCTACTCCCTACTCAAGTCATTGGCCCTTTACCACAAGTCAGTATCACAGTACCTAATGTGTTATCACTATACACTTCTACTGTAAGACCTAACAGAGATCAGCACCATAAGACGATCACTCAGGTTCTAGTGATAAGACATTACATTAGTAAAATAAGATATTATCACAAGTCCCTCCAATAAAAGGTGATCATTGGTCCTTACTGTTAGTTACCACCACAGACCCCTACTGTAAGGCGTTAAATGCAGGTCCCTAATTATGTTGAAAGTGGTAAATAATTTAATTTTAATTTGTTCAATTAAGGTCCTACTGACTGTCTTGTTGATCTGAGTATACGTCTGATCAGTATAAATAATAAAGAAAATTATTATTTGCTCATGTTTTATTGGTTTCTTCATTGACTATGTACTTGATGGTGTTATGGTTACTAACTAACGGGAGTGGCATTTTCTATTATCTAAATGAAATAAACTGCATAGGTTAGCAGTGCATTCCTACCCTCGCCTTTCTTGGCTGATTTGAGGTTTGGAACTACTTAATGATAGCGCATGTGTACGAATACAGAGCGTGTAATTGTATGAGGTTTGGAACTACTTAATGATAGCGCATGTGTACGAATACAGAGCGTGTAATTGTATGAGGTTTGGAACTACTTAATGATAGCGCATGTGTACGAATACAGAGCGTGTAATTGTATGAGGTTTGGAATTACTTAATGATAGCGCATGTGTACGAATACAGAGCATGTGATTGTATGATGTTTGGAACTACTTAATGATAGTGCATGTGTACGAATACAGAGCGTGTAATTGTATGATGTTTGGAACTACTTAATGATAGCGCATGTGTACGAATACAGAGCGTGTAATTGTATGAGGTTTGGAATTACTTAATGATAGCGCATGTGTACGAATACAGAGTGTGTGATTGTATGAGGTTTGGAACTACTTAATGATAGCACATGTGTACGAATACAGAGCGTGTGATTGTATGAGGTCGGTTAGACACTCTCACATTACGTAGTTTATCTTTTCTTCGAAACATTTTTGTTTTTCTTTTTTCCTGCTCACACCACACACACTTTAATCATTTTTTTTCCTGCTCACACCACACACACTTTAATCATCTTTTTTTCCTGCTCACACCACACACACTTTAATAATCTTTTTTTCCTGCTCACACCACACACACTTTAATCATCTTTTTTTCTACTCACACCACACACACTTTAATCATCTTTTTTCCTACTCACACCACTCACACTTTAATCATCTTTTTTTCCTGCTCACACCACACACACTTTAATCATCTTTTTTCCTACTCACACCACACTACAAACACTTCTTTCTTTCACCAGTTTGAACACATAGGACACAACGTACATACAGCACAAATACAACATGCTAACGTGAATGTATAAGTATATAAACATACATACAACACAAATACAACATGCTAACCTGAATGTATAAGTAAATAAACAGTAAGCAACGTACGAACCTTAACAACTCATAAAATAATATAAAACTACTTTCACATACACTCTAAAATAACTTACTTTTCTAACTTCCTTTTATTTAAGGTAATCCTGTTTTCGTACCTAAACTTACTTTTCTAACTTCCTTTTATTTAAGTTAATCCTGTTTTCGTACCTAAACTTCTTTTCTAACTTCCTTTATTAAGTTAATCCTGTTTTCGTACCTAAACTTACTTACTTCATTTTTTTCTTAAGTGAACGTTGTATACATCCCTACTCCCCTAACTTTCCTAAAGAGCGTTCACGAAATATCTGACCGAAGTCATCAAGGCCAGTTCAGGTTGCAAGAGTGTATGTATGCGAAATCCACTCTTCCATCCTGTCTCTATGTGAAGTCCATTCATCCACCCTGTCCCACTCTCTCTATATGAAGTCCACTTTACCATACTGATAACACTTACTGATATAGAATGGTAAAGTGGATTTCGTCTTCTCGTCCTTTCTGTCTCAGACTTTCTATGAGAAGTCTACCCTTTCATTCTATCAGTTCAGGTAGAATCCATTCTGTCTCAATCGTTTTATGCGAAGTCAGTAGAAATCTGTATGTGTCTTTTTTGTTTGACACATTTTCCTTGCTCTTGATCAAGAGTTTAAGCGACTGGACCTAGCTAACCTTTTAATGCTGGAATCTGAAGTCTCTACACTTAATAGAAAGCCTTACCAAACAAAAGTAATCTTAATTATATGACTAGTTTTGTTACTTAACTAAAGTGATCTTAATTATATGACTAGTTTTGTTACCTAACAAAAGTAATCTTAATTATATGACTAGTTTTGTTACCTAACTAAAGTGATCTTAATTATGACTAGTTTCAGTTACATAACAAGTCATCACAATTAAGACTAGTTTCCGTTACCTAGGAAAAGTCATCACAATTAAGACTAGTTTCCGTTACCTAGGAAAAGTCATCACAATTGTGAGTAGTTTCTGTTACCTAACAAAAGTCATCTTAATTATGACTAGTTTCTGTTAGCAAAAATCATCTTAATTATATGACTAGTTTATGTTACCTATCATTATGTGGACATTACTTTCAGTAAGGATTGTTCCCCTTTCTTTCGTTTTGACGTGAATCATTTTACCTCTCCAAGTTTGGTGAATATTTCCTAGCTCTTCATTAACTTGCTAGATTTTGTCCTCGTGATTATTTTGTGTTATGGCGTGCACACAGCTAGATTTTGTCCTCGTGATTATTTTGTGTTATGGCGTGCACACAGCTAGATTTTGTCCTCGCGATTATTTTGTGTTATGGCGTGCACACAGCTAGATTTTGTCCTCGTGATTATTTTGTGTTATGGCATGCACACAGCTAGATTTTGTCCTCGCGATTATTTTGTGTTATGGCGTGCACACTGACGAGTGCAAAGAAACCTTCATAAGTGTTGATGGGTACTCCATACTTGTACATACTTTAACTAAACTTATTTTTCTAATTTCCTTTATTAAAGTAATCTTGTTTATCCCTAAACTTACTTTTCTAATTTCCTTTATTAAAGTGTACTTAAACTTAATTTTCTGCCTTCCTTTATTAAAGTAAACTTGTTTTGTACTTAAACTTAATTTTCTATCTTCCTTTATTAAAGTAAACATATTTTGCACAATTACATTTTCTTATTAAATTATAGTTTGTTTAACTAATTTAATCATCTTATTTGTAATTAATCCAATTTCTAAAACATTGTATTTTATCCTACTTTATCATATTTCTAGTTTATAGAACTTGTTTTAAAATGTTTATGGATGAAGATATATATATATATATGTGTGTGTGTGTGTGTGTGTGTGTGTGTGAGAGAGAGAGAGAGAGAGAGAGAGAGTGTGTGTGTGTGTGTGTGTGTGTGTGTGTGAAAAACTGACCTTTAAGTAAGATAAAATTACATACATTACTGGTAGTTTATTAAATTGGCTCATCTCTCGGATGTGTATGTTATACACTATTATTTAATTGTACAGGGATATTTGTATGTTATATGATAGGACTGTTTTATTGTATTAAAAGGAAATTGCAATATCTAGAATATCTTTGTACGAATGTTCTAGTGGTGTAATTGGTGATGTTTGTCTTATTACAGACATGTAATTCTCAAATTTGTAACGTTTTATTTGATTATTATATTAGAGATAATCGTGAAAAAGACGCTGTTTCAGTCAGTGGTTTACTTACACATATATTAATCATGACATTACCGAAACTAACAGGTGTATAAAAGCATATAACATATCAACACTCTATGAATTTAAAGTGATCTATTAAATTAATGACAAAATATGATATATGTGTGTCTGTATTTGCCACGTTACAAGTTTAATATTAAAACAATAATTATACAAGCTCCTTATTAAGTAAGAGAAAGGGCAGAAAACAAGTTAATATAATGCAGAATATCATTACAAATAAGAAAATAATAAATTCTACTTCTCTTTACCGAATATTGTAGTTAACTAATAATATAATGTGCAGGCCAATCACTAGAGGAATCTTGTTTTATTTCAGTGCAGAGCTGAATAAGACAGATGTAAAACACAAGACTTATCGCATAAAAAGACTGCAGAAAAAGTCAAAACACATGATGACAAAGGCTTATCGCATAGAAAGACTGCAGAAAAAGTCAAAACAAATGAACACAAAGACTGCGCATAGAAAGACTGCAGAAAAAGTCAAACACATGATGACAAAGACCTAGCACATAGAAAAACTGCAGAAAAAGTCAAAACACATGATGACAAAGACTTTGCGCAAAGAAAGACTGCAGAAAAAGTCAAAACACATAATGACAAAGACTTTGCGTATAGAAAGACTGCAGAAAAAGTCAAAACACGCGATGACAAAAACTTGGCACATAGAAAAACTGCAGAAACAGTCAAGACACATGATGACAACGACATCGGATAGAAAGACAGCAAAAAAAAGTAAAAACACTTGATGACAAAGACTTTGCGCATAGAAAGACAGCAGAAAAAGTCAAAACACATGATGACAAAGAGTTTGCACAGCAGAAAGACAGCAGAAAAAGTCAAAACACATGATGACAAAGAGTTTGCACAGCAGAAAGACAGCAGAAAAAGTCAAAACACATGATGACAAAGAGTTTGCACAGCAGAAAGACAGCAGAAAAAGTCAAAACACATGATGACAAAGAGTTTGCACATAGAAAGACAGCAGAAAAAGTCAAAACACATGATGACAAAGACTTAGCGCATAGAAAAACTGCAGAAAAAGTCTTTACACATGATGACAAAGACATCGCATAGAATGACTTCCCTTACTGAAGAGCTTTAAATCAGAAATACAGATTCCATTCATCTTTATATTTGATGAGGATAATTTTATTTCTTTTACATTTTTCATTTCCTTGCTCATCATTATACGTGCTAGACAACTCCAGTGTACTATTGTGGGCGGAGTATATATGATGCTAAGACCGTATTTTATCTTAAAAAAAATTCACATTTCTAGAACTACATGTTACCTCAGTGCTCACTTTTCTAATCCCTCAAAACCTTTCTTTGCCTCAGTGCTCGCCCCATTTCACTCCTCTATTCCTGAAACAGTTTCTTTACCTCAGTGCTCATTCCTCTATTCCCTGAAACCCTTTCTTTACCTCAGTGCTCACCCCTCTATTCCCTGAAACCCTTTCTTTACCTCAGTGCTCACCCCTCTATTCCCTGAAACCCTTTCTTTACCTCAGTGCTCACCCCTCTATTCCCTGAAACCCTTTCTTTACCTCAGTGCTCACCCCTCTATTCCCTGAAACCCTTTCTTTACCTCAGTGCTCACCCCTCTATTCCCTGAAACCTTTTCTTTACCTCAGTGCTCACCCCTCTATTCCCTGAAACCCTTTCTTTACACGAATGAGTAACTGTGGGTGATCTATCCTCACGTTTCTTTGATCTCTGTCACGTACAGTCGTGTACGTGCTCAGACACACAAACAACGTGACTTTGGCTCGTATCAAAGCAGCAGATAGTGAGTGTGTCACATTTGCTGCCATTTCCCCTCGAATTATTCCTACACACAACATCACACTTATGTAGAAATACAAACTAGGACTTGCTCCCAATGCTAGAACAGAAACACACTTATGTAGAAATACAAACTAGGACTTGCTCCCAATGCTAGAACAGAAACACACTTATGTAGAAATACAAACTAGGACTTGCTCCCAATGCTAGAACAGAAACACACTTATGTAGAAATACAAACTAGGACTTGCTCCCAATGCTAGAACAGAAACACACTTATGTAGAAATACAAAGTAGGACTTGCTCCCAATGCTAGAACAGCAACACACTTATGTAGAAATACAAAGTAGGACTTGCTCCCAATGCTAGAACAGAAACACACTTATGTAGAAATACAAAGTAGGGGCTACTTTCAGTAGAAGAACAGATAGTTCCCAAGCAACTCACTAGATAGTCAATAATATTTAATTCTCGAAGCGAGAACGTAGAACTAAATTCTCAAAATTTATTAATTATGCCGTAATAAAATAACTTTGATGTTCAGCGTAAGATGTGCTTTTCCTGCATAGACTGAATGACTAACGTCTCCATTAGTACTGCACTGACACTGCAAACTGTACAAATGGAAATTAAATTTTACATTTTTTCTCTTGTAAACACATGTAATGTAAATGAAAGATCACATAATCATACTAGAAACTAACCATTTGCAAGTTTTATGAGAATATGTATACTTTTGTACTGTATACTTAGGCTTTGTCATGATTCGTTTCTAGGTAATCATGTAGTGCTGTGCTATGACCGTAATATGTTTTATTTCTAGTCAACCATGCATACTGTGCTATGATTTACTATATTCACTTTTTATCATCCACAGAGTACACTGCTATGCCTTTCTTGTACGTTACTTCTAATTAGACATAGGGTACTGTTCTACTTCTGAATTTAATTGACTTCTATCAGTCAGAGTAATATGACTTTCACGGACTTTACTTCTAATTAGACATAGGGTACTGTTCTACGATTTAATTTAATTGACTTCTATCAGTCACAGGACTTTCATGGATTTTACTCAGACATAGAATACTGTTCTACGATTTAATTTAATTGACTTCTATCAGTCACAGAGTAATATGACTTTCATGGACTTCTAATCAAACAGAGAGTACTGTGCTATGATTTAATGTGATTTCCTTCTATCAGCCACTTCTTGCTAATTACGTAGCACTGTGTACTGTGACTTTAACACGATTCAGTCCTGGTTAATCACATTACATAGGAAGCAGTCCTAGTTAACCATATTACATATGATTCAGTTCTATTTAACCATATAATATTGTGATGTAACTTTAACTTTAAGATGTTTCACTTCTTCACCACACAGTATTGTTTACTATACTTCAGCAGGGCTCACTTCTATTAATCTTGTAATAATGCATACTACGACTTCAGTATATCTTGTAGTAATGCACACTACGACTTCAATACATCTTGAAGTAATGCATACTATGACTTCAGTATACCTTGTAATAATGTATACTATGACTTCATTATACCTTGTAATAATGTATACTATGACTTCATTATACCTTGTAATAATGCATACTATGACTTCAGTATACCTTGTAATAATGTATACTATGACTTCAGTATACCTTGTAATAATGTATACTATGACTTCATTATACCTTGTAATAATGCATACTATGACTTCAGTATAACTTGTAATAATGCATACTATGACGTCAGTATATCATGTTGTAATGTATACTATGACGTCAGTATACCTTGTAGTAATGAATACTACGACTTCAGTATACCTTGTAATAATGCATACTATGACGTCAGTATAAGTCCTGAGTAACACCTAGACAACTGTAACTTTTATTTGAGGAAAATGTGTGGATGATAGATGGTGGTAATATTTACCCTGTATCATTGACACGAAAAAACATCTCATTGAATGATGATACAGAAAACGTGTTTTTCACACTTACAGTTCCGTGAGGAAAACATTTATAATTGCTTTTTACTAGTCATTCTCAGTCATGCAAAGGATATTTATAAGAGTGTATAAAGGAGTAGTTAATAGTGAGGTGAACAGTCTCATGACACTTAATAAATTAATAAAAAGTGACAACAGGACTTGCAAAGTGTAGAACTGAGTGTCTTAAGAGACGGTCATAGAGTCTGTACAACAATCAGTCATAGAGCCTATACAACAATCGGTTATTAATGTATTGTTTTCACAAAAAGATTTCTTAATACGAGAATTTTATATCTTTCACTATCTTGCATACTGCCTGCAGCCTAACTTGTAGACTAACTTGCATACTGCCTTGCGGACTAACTTGTAGACTAAATTGAGAATTGTCATGAGTATTAGCACTTCCTCTCACATCCTCCTATAACATGTTTTGTATCATCAGAGGTATGAACTCACATAGGTCAACATACTTCTGTATCATCAGAGGTATGAACTCACATAGGTCAACATACTTCTGTATCATCAGAGGTATGAACTCACATAGGTCGACACACTTCTGTATCATCAGAGGTATGAACTCACATAGGTCGACACACTTCTGTATCATCAGAGGAATGAACTCACATAGGTCAACACACTTCTGTACCATCATGTGTGGTCTCATTTCTATCATGTCTCACTACACGTTTCCACATACATACTAAACTCATTGTCACGTGATGTTTCTTTACTATATGTATATTTGAAATTAAAATGTTTTAGAACGTCATTACATACAGTATACGGTAACATGCATACAACATTTTCAAAACCGAGTCATTTAATTACACAAACATTCAAAAACTTTAAAAATCAATCCATATTTAATTACACAAGCATTTTAATACTTTCAAACTTTTGCTTTAGAAATGTGCGGCATTGTATTGACACACGTATTGAAAACATTTTCACAGCTGAATTATATCAGCGTTACATATATACACACAAATATATTGACAACACCCGGAAACATTACTTGCATTGAATGTTTATCATTATGTGTATGAAACACACTTTAAAATGTGTTAAGTTTGTGTTGTGTACATTGCTTGAATGTACTCAGACTTTTTCATTTGTCTTTTATAATTAAAAATCTATCTATCTATCTATCTATCTATCTATCTATCTATCTATCTATCTATCTATCTATCTATCTATCTATCTATCTATCTATCTATCTATCTATCTATATTCGAGCTGTATCAAAATGTAAATATATAAGAATAAAATTTTAAAGGACTATGAAAGAGAAGAAAAAGTTAACGGGCAACTTGCAATTTTTATATTTAAAAGCCTAATAATTAGTAACGTCTATATAATTCGGGGAACAAATTCATTTATGTATTATACCTAAGAGCCGTAATGAGGGCAACCATATAGGACAATACAATCGTTTTTATCGCCCTTTACAGTACTGAAAATAACTGAACTAAGTAGGTATAAGCTATAATTTATTTGTCCAAATAACGGAGAATGCCACAAACTATCGGTTTAATTATGTATTAAAAATCCTTGTGCTATAATAGCTACATGGAGTAAAGAGATAAGATTCGATACGTTTCTCTATATTATATTTTTCTTCATTGGTGTTATATTCTAAGGGAAGATATGGGATATATGTGTTACGTCATTGGTGTTATATTCTAAGGGAAGATATGGGATATATGTGTTACGTCATTGGTGTTATATTCTAAGGGAAGATATGGGATATATGTGTTACGTCATTGGTGTTATATTCTAAGGGAAGATATAGGGGATATGTGTCATGTCATTACTGTTATATTCTAAGGGAAGATATGGGGGATATGTGTCATGTCATTGCGTATGCGTTTGTGCAAGAGTTCTCAGTCAAGACAAGAGTGTGTGCATTCCACAAGTCCAGTGTTTAGTTTTCAGTCAAGACAAGAGTGTGTGCATTCCACAAGTCCAGTGTTTAGTTCTCAGTCAAGACAAGAGTGTGTGCATTCCACAAGTCCAGTGTTTAGTTCTCAGTCAAGACAAGAGTGTGTGCATTCCACAAGTCCAGTGTTTAGTTCTCAGTCAAGACAAGAGTTTGAAACCTGATAAAGCTCGAATGTCAACTAATACTTTTAGAGAGGTCAAAGAACAGACAGTATTAGTTGCATGGTTACGAATGTTAATTTAAAGGTGCAGCAAGTGAACTGATGCTTGTCAAGGGTAGGGAGGGTTTGAACGTACGGGTTTGGGATAGGAACAAAAGTATTCCATGCATCAGTGGGAGCTGGGAGTAGTCCACAATTTTGTGCGTACATGAATATGCATCATGGCTCATTCACAACTTTGAGAAGTCACAAAGTTTATCACGCAATGTTTTACACAAGGTCTTAGAAATAGACGTTAGAATGTTGAAAGCAGTTGATTAATCCTGGCTACATTATGTCCTCAGGCCTACTACACTATGTCCTTAGGCCCACTACACTATGTCCTCAGGTCTGCTACACTAATTCCTTAGGCATGCTACACTATGTCCTAAGGCCTGCTACACTAATTCCTTAGGCCTACTACACTATGTCCTCAGGCCTGCTACACTAATTCCTTAGGCCTGCTACTCTATGTCCTTAGGCCTGCTACACTATGTCCTTAGGCCTGTTATACTATGTCCTTAGGCTTTCTAAACTATGTCCTTAGGCCTGTTATACTAATTCCTTAGGCCTGCTACACTATGTCCTTAGGCCTGCTACTTAGGTCTGCCACACTTTGTTGTTAGGCCTGCTACACTCTGCTATTAGGCAGGCTACACTCTATTCTTAGGCTTGCTACACTCTGGCCACACTCTAGTTCTCAGGCTGGCCACACTCTAGTTCTCAGGCTGGCCACTCTCTGTTTTTAGGTTAGACCGCGAACATGGAGACATTCAATATTTTAATGAAACAAATTGTGTCATAGTAGAACTAAATTCTCTTTATGAAACAAATTGTGTCATACTAGAACTAAATTCTCTTTATGAAATAAATTGTGTCATAATAGAACTAAATACTATTTATGAAACAAATTGTGTCATACTAGAACTAAATACTATTTATGAAACAAATTGTGTCATACTAGAACTAAATACTACTTATGAAACAAATTGTGTCATACTAGAACTAAATACTATTTATAAACTTATTGTGTAATGCTAAAAGTAAATTACTATTTATAATATAAATTGATTCATGCTTTATCATTCTATATTGTTTATGAAATGACTTGTACACACCTTTGTTAAACAGGTTTAACGCATGGGCTTATTTACAGCTTTGACAAATAGGTTTAATGCATGGCTTATTTACAGCTTTGACAAATGGGTTTAATGCATGGCTTATTTACTGCTTTGACAAATAGGTTTAATGGCTTATTTACAGCTTTGACAAATGGGTTTAATGGTTTATTTACAGCTTTGACAAATGTGTTTAATGCATGGCTTATTTATAGTTTTGACGAATAGGTTTAATGTATGGCTTAATGGCTTATTTACAGCTTTGACAAATGGGTTTAATGGCTTATTTACAGATTTGACAAATAGGTTTAATGCATGTCTTATTTACAGCTTTGATTATTTGATAAATACGTTTACCCAGCAATTTTATGTAACTGCTGTAGTACATAATATATTGTGATCATTGTTAACTGCTGTAGTATATAATATATTGTGATCATTGTTACAGTGTTAACTGCTGTAGTATACAATATATTGTGATCATTGTTACAGTGTTAACTGCTGTAGTATACAATATATTGTGATCATTGTTTCAGTGTTAACTGCTGTAGTATGCAATATATTGTGATCAGTGTTAACTGCTGTAGTATATAATATATTGTGATCATTGTTACAGTGTTAACTGCTGTAGTATACAATATATTGTGATCATTGTTACAGTGTTAACTGCTGTAGTATACAATATATTGTGATCATTGTTACAGTGTTAACTGCTGTAGTATATAATATATTGTGATCATTGTTACAGTGTTAACTGCTGTAGTATACAATATATTGTGATCATTGTTACAGTGTTAACTGCTGTAGTATATAATATATTGTGATCATTGTTAACTGCTGTAGTATACAATATATTGTGATCATTGTTTCAGTGTTAAAAATGTGTGATGCCACCACTTGAAAGCGGGTAGATCAGCATGTATTGCAATGAGATTTGTCCTGTGGCCTGGAACACCCGACCTGAACATTTTTGGAAAAGGTAAATCATTTAGTGTTTTGTATTATTGCTCAAATTTTCTGATTTGTGATTTTAGTACTTATATTTACTTTTCATATTATTTGTTGTTATAAACATTATATTATTGAATGTTTGTCTCTGTAATTAACAAACCGAAAGTGTTAATATTGCTAATGATGATTTTTTTATGAGATAGAATGTAATGTCATGTGTACCGATGTATTGTACGTGAGAGAGTGTACTGTTCAATCTACAGATGTATTACAAATGAAAGAGTGTAATTTCACGTCTACAGATGTATTACAAATGAAAGAGTGTAATTTCACGTCTACAGATGTATTGCAAACGAAAGAGTGTAATGTCATGTCTACAGATGTATTGCAAGTGATAGAGTGTAATGTAACGTCTACAGATGTATTGCTAGTGATATTCATGTCTGTCTGTGTATTGCAAAGATAGGGTGTATTGCGAGTGATAGGGTGTTTTGTAAACGATGAGGACCATTGCAAAAGATAATGCGAATGACTAGTAACAGTGATATATAACAGTGTGTGTGTGTGTGTGTGTGTGTGTGTGTGTGTGTGTGTGTGTGTGTGTATGTATTGCCAAATATTGTTTGTATTGCTAGTGATAGAGAATATTGTAGAAGAAAGGGTGTACTGTGTATGATAAGGTATATTAAGATAATAGGTTGTACTGGATGTTAGATAAATTGCAATGACAAAGCTGTAGAGTGACATGGTACATTTCAAGCGATAGGGTAAATTGCAAGTGATAGAGTGTATTGCACGTCACAGAGTGTTGTGTAACAGGGTACATTGAAGCAATAGGATAATTGCAAGGGACAGGGCTTAGTTTGACAGGGTACATTGCAAGCAACAAAGTGAATTGTAAGGTGCAGGAAGTAGTGTGACAAGGTACATTGCAAGCGATAGGCTGTATTGCAAGTGATAGGGTGTATTGCAAGGGAGAGGTTATATTGCAAAGGTTAGGTTGCATTGCAAGTGATAAGGTGTATTGCAAGGGAGAGGTTATATTGCAAAGGTTAGGTTGCATTGTAAGTGATAGGGCGTATGGCAAGTGATGGGATGCGGTGTTTCAAGGTGTATTGCAATGCAGTGTATAAAGAGACGCATACGATAATATGCATTGTTTGTATAGATGTAAGAGATAATCTTTATTGCAAGGGTAAAATGCATTGTATGGATAAGTATATTGCGAGGGTCAATATGCATTGTATGGATAAGGGTTTTACAAGTGACAAGGCCTAATGTATACAGTAGGGTTCAACAACTAGATCAGTTTACATACAATATTTAGCAAATATCTGATATCATTTTGTCAAAACGAGCATTTGTCAAATTTAGATGTATTATCTAGGGAATACACAATAATATATGTATCTTGCAGATCATTGTAAACTTATCATCAGCAAGAACATGTTATCAATCCTAAGTATATGAACTACACTACTGATAACATGCTATCAATCCTAGGTATATAAACTAGACTACTGATAACATGTTATCACACCTAGGTATATAAACTATACTACTGATAACATGTTATCAGTCCTAGGTAATTAAAATCGACTATAGATAATGTTGCATGTTATAAGGTAATTACAATTTAATAACAGTTTACAAGAACATATTGTTCTGTATAAGTTCTGTTTATGTTAAGTTAGTGAAAAGTTTGTTCTATGACACTTTCGTTTTTTGGAAAATCTGTTCATACATTCTGAGATCAGTTTGTTTTAATTTACATTTAGTGTGATGTTTTGCTGGGAGATGGGCAAGATGTTAAATCTCCACCAACCTGGGCTGCCCGTAAGCATAGGTTAATCCCCAAAACACACTTTCTGGCCACACGTGTTGGAAAGAGGGAAGATAGATAATATAGACTAGAAGAGTGATAGTCCAAAAGATAGCTGCGAGCCCCCTGATACGTACATCCATGTTATATTAATGAAATACAGGTGACAGACTACAATATATAACATGTAAAGGAGCCATGCTAACACAAGTGGTGTAAAAATATCAATAGTAAAATATATTTTAAAAGAGAAATTATATAAGACATGACTGTGGTTACCCATCGTGAATATTTCGATGGTTATAATTAGAGTCTAAATATGTGTAATGTTCACAATCATGACCATGTAGTGTTGTAAGAGATAGTTGGCTTGAGGCCTATGACACTGTTGGACATTTTTGGGTTATGTTCGTATGAGAGATATTAGGAGAGAAGCGGTACACCTGTTGACTTTTGTCCCACTTATGTCAGGATGCATTTGACGTTGTCATCTAGGGTCCTAGTGGATTGTTGTAGTGGAGCACACATGGTCTATTGAACCGTTGTCTCTGGTCCAAGGTCCATTTCACTCTGGCATTGCTTCCGTGGCTCATCACTCATCAGGAGTCAACATAGGAAATAAGGTGCTGATCTGCCAGTAAAAGCACATGGGCTTAAGAGTTTGTTCACATGTTCGCTGACAGCACTCTTACATACAGCTTAATATCCCAACGGAATGTATAGCAACATGAAAATATGGTTACAGTTAAGATAAAACATGGATATAATATTCAGCTATACATACAAAATGTTGTTATGGTTAAGATAAAACATGGATATAATATTCAGTTATACATAAAAATATGGTTATGGTTAAGATAAAACATGGATATAATATTCAGTTATACATACAAAATGTGGTTATGGTTAAGATAAAACATGGATATAATATTCAGTTATACATAAAAAATATGGTTATGGTTAAGATAAAACATGGATATAATATTCAGTTATACAGACAAAACCACAGGCAGTAGTGTACACAAAGATGGGTTGCTGCAGTGTCATAACTGGCTATAACGATGGTAGCTGACATGCAATATAAGTGTAGCGTATTAAGGACACGAGAGCCAAGACAAGTTGCGTCGACAATTAAGTTGTGTGTCTGCTGACTAAAGGCAGTTTTTAAGTACATTCTTCGTGTGTAGTTGAGCCATGCTCGGAATGGTCGTTTAAAGTAAGTTACTAATTAGACCACTCTCTAGCATAGGGTTAAGTGCAGCCATCCTATAGATAGGATTTGAATGTAGGCTATTTTTAGAGAAGGGTGGGTGTGGGCTACCTAATGCCATAATGTGACATTTAGAGAAATTGGTGTCTATGCATTTTACATTATAACAGGTTTAAATAGCTTAGCCTATGAGTGTAGATATGTATGCATGTTTGTGTGTGTATGTATGTGTGTTAGTGTGGTTATAGTTGAGTGTGCCAATATATTCTTTCCATTCCAAATTAAGAGTACAGTGTGATGTGTGGGTTGGTTAATGCAACTATAGATGCTGAGATCATGTGCCATATGTAATTGTCATAAACCAGAAAGATCATTAGAAAAATATAATTTTGCTTCTGGTCACACTCATTCATGACTAGAGAGATGTAGATAACATAGTTGATAGAATAAATAGAATAGTCTGATGAACAAACTGGTGACAATTAGCCAGTGCCATGCACGCCACTTATGAAAACGATTATTATGCCTTTTAAAGCTAAAATCTATTATATATTATGTTAAATAAATGTTTGTTTAATTGAAATGTTAAATTAAATAATTATCATATTAAGTTAAATGCAGTTTGTTAAGTTTATTGTGCTGGACCGGCAGCTGTACAAACAACCATTGCAGAAACAATCCATTACTATTACTTAAATAATAATTATTCAGTGAAATAAAGAGAACTTATTTAGCTAAATAGGTGTGTAGGTACAATAATTTATTACCATAATTTAGTAAAATTCTTTCCTCACCATTATTTAGCAAAAATAAAGTATAATTATTTAGCATAATTTCTTTCGTACCTTTCCTGTCTTGCTACTCTCCACCAGTCTTAGAGATTTTTGCATACAGGGTATGTCAGGAGAATAGACATGTTTTTATTGCACTTTCATTCTGTTTGATCCAAATTATTTTGCATGTACCATTGGGACGCCATTTCGCCGAGAATTTTGTAAGAAATGAATGATTTTTTTCTTTTCTCTTGCTACTAACAAGTATGAAAAGATGACAAATAATTATAATTAAACAAGTATGAAAAGATGACAAATAATTATAATTAAACGAGTATGAAAAGATGACAAATAATTATAATTAAACGAATATGATAAGATGGCAAATAATTATAATTAAACGAGTATGAAAAGATGACAAATAATTATAATTAAACGAGTATGAAAAGATGACAAATAATTATAATTAAACGAGTATGATAAGATGGCAAATAATTATAATTAAACGAGTATGATAAGATGGCGAATAATTATAATTAAACGAGTATGATAAGATGACAAATAATTATAATTAAACGAGTATAAAAAGATGACACATAATTATAATTAAACGAGTATGAAAAGATGACAAATAATTATAAATAAACGAGTATGAAAAGATGACAAATAATTATAATTAAACGAGTATAAAAAGATGACACATAATTATAATTAAACGAGTATGAAAAGATGACAAATAATTATAATTAAACGAGTATGATAAGATGGCAAATAATTAAACGAGTATTGCACTAAATAGCTTTATTGAGGATAATAAAGTAATTGGGTGAATTATTTTCCAAACTGAGCATATTTACTTAAATACAGAAATGGCTTGAGTTGAGGGAGATAACAAATTTTGCACATTTGCTCCTCTTGCGTCCCTTAGGCCTGAGGTCAGCCAGCAACTTGCCGGCTTCTACTAATAATAATCTCTGTCTTCCCAGGACAAGCTCCCACCACCGACTTTCTCCTTTCAGCAGATCGGGTTCAGAACAAGTTCGTCGTCAGCAGCTTTTTCCAGGGGAGAGAATTAGTGGAGTGACAGAAAAACTTTTTTTTATAAATGCTGATTTCAGTTCCCGTTGTAGGTCAATGAGGCACAGTGGCTCTCCCGTGAAGTATCAAGTTTTAAGAAAAAACAATCTAAACAGTACTGTAAATTACATTTAGCGTAAATCCACACACTCATATATAGTTGTTCGTAATTTATTAGACAACATTTGTGACTGACATTAGCGTTTTCTGGACTTTTGTGGAAGGATTAGGTCAAAGGTTAATTCCACCATACACAGCTTGTGGAAAGGTTCTCTGAGAACTATACACAACATACTGGTATCTTTTATGTCTAGAAAGTAGAAAGCACTCTTGAACGATTTTCTTTGCAACATAATATTTAAACATATCAAACTGACTTGACTTCATTGATTTCCTCTAGATAGCTTAGTGTATTTACAAACGATGTAGTGTCTTATTTTATTTTTATTATGCGTGCTTGGTTCATAAATAGTCTGTCATACTGTATGGTTACTGCAATTGGAAATACGCGTAGTGTTCTGTCATAAATAGTCTGTCATACTGTATGGTTACTGCAATTGGGAATACGCGTAGTGTTGTGTCATAAATAGTCTGTCATACTGTATGGTTACTGCAATTGGGAATACGTGTAGTGTTGTGTCATAAATAGTCTGTCATACTGCATGTGTACTGCAATTGGGAATACGTGTAGTGTTGTGTCATAAATAATCTGTCATACTGTATGTGTACTGCAATTGGGAATACGTGTAGTGTTGTGTCATAAATAGTCTGTCATACTGTATGTGTACTGCAATTGGGAATAGGTGTAGTGTTGTGTCATAAATAGTCTGTCATACTGTATGTGTACTGCAATTGGGAATACGTGTAGTGTTGTGTCATAAATAGTCTGTCATACTGTATGTGTACTGCAATTGGGAATACGTGTAGTGTTGTGTCATAAATAGTCTGTCATACTGTATGTGTACTGCAATTGGGAATACGTGTAGTGTTGTGTCATAAATAGTCTGTCATACTGTATGTGTACTGCAATTGGGAATACGTGTAGTGTTGTGTCATAAATAGTCTGTCATACTGTATGTGTACTGCAATTGGGAATACGTGTAGTGTTGTGTCATATAAGAGCAGCAAATCTATGGCCACGATACAATATCCATACTCTGCAAATATCAATCGAATTGTTAAGTATTTTAAAACGGTATTTTGCATTTCGCTATATGTTTAGTTATTTATAATTCAATATTTATTTGTAACTAATTGCCTGTCAATCTTTTCTTGCTGATTAGTAAACAGCCGGCATCATACACTTTTTTCGCTCAGCACGTTTTCTTTGTTTCTTTGTCTTCGCCTACAATGCTGGACAGTTTTGTCGTAAATTAGCCGACAATGTTGAACAGTTTTATCAATAACTTCGGCAGACAATTTTGGACAGTTTTGTCATAACTTAGGCCGACAATGTTGGACAGTTTTGTCATAACTTAGGCCGACAACGTTGGACAGTTTTGTCAATAACTTCGGCCGACAATGTTGGACAGTTTTGTCAATAACTTCAGCCCCTTTCTCAGTTAGTTTAGTTATAACTTAAGAAAACTAATATTCTTCTATGCATATTTTCTGCGATTTATTTCCATGCAATTTGTTTCACATTTAAGAAAATTCCATTATTTTATGGATTACAGGTCTTCTATTTTCAAGGTATAATATATTGCTCCATCTTCAAGCTATTAATTAATGCATGCTAAAGTGTAATGTAAAGAAACGGGAGAGACTTTGTGCCCACAATAATGCATACTAAAGTGTAAGGTAAACAA
Source organism: Sinotaia quadrata (assembly GCA_028829895.1). Classification (NCBI taxonomy): domain Eukaryota; kingdom Metazoa; phylum Mollusca; class Gastropoda; order Architaenioglossa; family Viviparidae; genus Sinotaia; species Sinotaia quadrata. The sequence goes on from CM054179.1 coordinate 59,283,600, forward strand.
ACGGGAGAGACTTTGTGCCCACAACAATGCATGCTAAAGTGTAATGTAAACAAACGTGAGAGACTTTGTGCCCACAACAATACAGGCAATAATTGTGTTTGATATTACAAAGTACTACATACTATTTTATTTTAACGATTGGAATATCACGTTCTCCATTAACTCGTATTGTCTCCCTTTTGTTGTACACAACGTGTGACAATTGTTCTTAAAAAAGAGACAGACAGAATTTCAGGTGTGACGTACAACTGTTTTTTTTTCCTTTTAAAGGAAACGGGTAGGACTTCAGGTGTGACGTAGGGCTGCAAATGAAAAGATGCAAATTATTTTGCAGGGTGTCTCTGGCTACCGTTGCACTTTAGTAAGGATGAGAAAGTTTGCATTTCAGTCGCGTTCCATTGGCAATGACAATTTACTCAGCAAGAAATGTGAGAAATATTTCAAAGAATCTCTCTGGGACTCTTTCCATTGGCAATGACAATTTACTCAGCAAGAAATGTGAGAAATATTTCAAAGAATCTCTCTGGGACTCTTTCCATTGGCAATGACAATTTACTCAGCAAGAAATGTGAGAAATATTTCAAAGAATCTCTCTGGGACTCTTTCCTTAGATGCAAACGTTTGTGACGTGTGACAGTTTGAAATAGAAATGAACATAGTGCTCATGAAGTTCTTATCACAATTTTCACTAACGGTCAACCAATTATAACCAACTATCTATAATTTATGTAAATAGTCTTTATACTATGTTGACTGGTTTCTCTAGACGATTTATAGTATGATAAAAATAGTCAAAATTAAATTGTCTATAATATGATAAAAATAGTCAAAATTAAATTGTCTATAATATGATAAAAATAGTCAAAATTAAATTGTCTATAGTATGATAAAAATAGTCAAAATTAAATTGTCTATAGTATGATAAAAATAGTCAAAATTAAATTGTCTATAATATGATAAAAATAGTCAAAATTAAATTGTCTATAGTATGATAAAAATAGTCAAAATTAAATTGTCTATAGTATGTAAAATATCATTCATGATGATCACAGCCACTTACCGTTTTCTGTCAAAAGATAATTCGGTTATTTACGGGTAAAAGATAATAAAGGGGTCCTAAGATGTTCAATGTCTTTATAATCATTCTACGTTTATACACTTAAAGGCACCCATTGTGTTTTTAGTCAAAAGCACCCATTGTGTTTTTAGTCAAAAGCACCAATTGTGTTTTTAGTCAAAAGCACCCATTGTGTTTTTAGTCAAAAGCACCCATTGTGTTTTTAGTCAAAAGCACCCATTGTGGTTTTAGTCAAAAGGCACCCATTGTGTTTTTAGTCAAAAGGCACCCATTGTGTTTTTAGTCAAAAGCACCCATTGTGTTTTTAGTCAAAAGCACCCATTGTGTTTTTAGTCAAAAGCACCCATTATTATTACGATCAAAGAGCCTTCAACATTTTAAGTCAAAAGAAATTAAGGTGTTTATATTCAGCTGATTATGGTGAATGTCATGATTTTTCTCAGTAAACTGAAGATGTCTCTCGGGTATATTTATCACTGAACTGCCGATGACTGTCAGGTATATTTGTCACTGAACTGCCGGTGACTGTCAGGCATATTTCGCAGTAAACTGCCGTTAACTGTTAGGTGTATTTCTCCTTGACCTGTCGTCAACTGTTAGGTGTATTTCTCCTTGACCTGCCGTTAACTGTTAGGTGTATTTCTCCTTGACCGGCCGTTAACTGTTAGGTGTATTTCTCCTTGACCTGCCGGTAACTGTTAGGTGTATTTCTCCTTGACCGGCCGTTAACTGTTAGGTGTATTTCTCCTTGACCTGCCGGTAACTGTTAGGTGTATTTCTCCTTGCCCTGTCAGTAACTGTTAGGTGTATTTCTCCTTGACCTGCCGGTAACTGTCAGGTATATTACTCACTGAACTGCCGGTAACTATCAGGTATATTACTCACTGAACTGCAGGTGACTGAATGTCAGGTATATTACTCACTGAACTGCCGGTGACTGACTGTCAGGTATATTACTCACTGAACTGCAGGTGACTGAATGTCAGGTACATTACTCACTAAACTGCCGGTGACTGTTATTACTCACTGAACTGCCAGTGACTGACTGTCAGGTATATTACTCACTGAACTGCCGGTAACTATCAGGTATATTACTCACTGAACTGCCGGTGACTGAATGTCAGGTATATTACTCACTGAACTGCTGGTGACTGATAGTCAGGTATATTATTCACTGAACTGCTGGTGACTGTCAAGTACATTTGTCATTGAATTACGGTGACTGCCAGGTATATTTGTCACTAACCTGCCAGGTGACCAGGAATAATTGAAGGTAAATGCATTATAATTATCATTTATTTTCAAAGCAGAAAGCTGCAGTGTGAATTTGAATCAATTATTGCTGACTTCTTCATCAAACTTCATCACATCTTAACTAAACTCAGTAAGTGTAGAATGCCTGTAATAAGAATGTACTGTATATTGTGAATTGCAACACGTATTGCTTATGAGACTCACTATAGACAACTCCACCCACTTCTACATATGACATAATGTACTTGTTTAACAAACTGGAATAATGTACTTGTATAATGTACTTGTTTAAAGTACTTGTTTAGAAAACTGGAATAATGTACTTGTATAATGTACTTGTTTAACAAACTGGAATAATGTACTTGTATAATGTACTTATATAATGTACTTGTTTAACAAACTTGTATACTGTGCTGCTATAATATACTTTCATAATGTGTTTGTATAATGTGCTTGCATGAAATCCATCGCATCATTTTAGTAAGCAGATAACTCACATTCATTATGCATCCTCCCATCTTCCAGAACACCACAATACACACACACACACACACACACACACACACACACACACACACACACACACACACACACACACACACACACCTATACACACACAAAATCACCTAGGTTCTCCAGTACAGTCTACTATAGTACTTATGCACTTACTTTGGCAGGCAGCGGCATAGAAAATGAATATTTTAGCTGTCAGGTTATTTCGACCTAAGTAGGATTAACCCTTCTGGTGTTGTAGACTTATCGCATCAGTCATGTACTGGCGCCCGGCTTTTAACCATCACACGGGGCAGTAATCTAAGTCAGGCAGACGGCTTGACTGTCGATGATAAAGCTGCAAGAAGTGCAATAAATTGTGCTCACACGTGATTTTTATACAAAATAGCAACAGATGTTATTGCTTCGTCTGGATGTTTCCAGCAGGACATTGCCATGTAGTCCCATTGCCGTGTAGTCCCACCATGTAGTCCCATACAGACGCTATCGTGTAGTGACGCTATCACATAGTCCCGTACTGGTTCTATACTGGCGCTATCAAGTAATCCCATTCTGGCGCTATCACGTAGTCCCATACTGGCGCTGTCGTGCAGTCCCATACTGTAGCTTTCGTGTAGTCCCATACTTTAGTTTCGTGTAGACCCATACATAGCTTTCGTATTCAGTTTCGTGTATTCCCATACAATAGCTTTCATGTAGTCCCATACTATAGCTTTCAAGTATTCCCATAATGTAGCTTTCAAGTATTCCCATAATGTAGCTTTCATGTAGTCCCATATGTAGCTTTCATGTATTCCCATACTGTAGCTTTCCTGTAGTCCCATACTGTAACTTTCGTGTAGTTACATATTGTAGCTTTCCTGTAGTCCCATACTGTAGCTTTAAAGTAGTCACACACTGTGACTTTCCAATCTTTTCTATAAGCTATTTATCGTGCAGTCTCGTATTTTGGCTTACCAGTGTTTGGGTGAGTTAATTGTCATGCACTTCCGTATTCGAACCTGGTAATGTTTTCTCAGGACTGCAAGAAGTCATTCAATTTATTGGTAATGTTTTCTCAGGACTGCAAGAAGTCATTCAATTTATTGGTAATGTTTTCTCAGGACTGCAAGAAGTCATTCAATTGACTGGTAATGTTTTCTTAGGACTGCAAGAAGTCATTCATTTGACTGGTAATGTTTTCTCAGGACTGCAAAAAGTCATTCATTTGACTGGTAATGTTTTCTCAGGACTACAAAAAATCATTTATTTGTCTGAAGTAATAATCCGTTGTCTAAATTCGCACATACACACACCCACACCCACACCCACACACCCCATATCCACACCTATCTATCTATCTATCTATCTATCTATCTATCTATCTATCTATCTATCTATCTATCTATCTATCTATCTATCTATCTATCTATCTATCTATCTGTCTGTCTGTCTGTCTGTGTCTGTCTGTCTGTTTATCCATCTATCTATCGGTGTTGATAATGATGGTGATGGTATTAGAAATGGTGATACAAATGATAAATCAATAAGTACAACAGCAAGCTTTTTTGTGGACTTAAATAAACTTGTATTCATTCGCAATCAGGTTTAGCACTAATATCAGAAACATAGTGCAATTTATTTGACACAGACAGAAGTATGCACAGTCCCCTTTGTAAACTATTTCATTTTTCTATAAATCACAAACCTCTGCATAATATAGTCACGTACACTACACTTTATGCTTGATTCCTATCACTAGCAATTCTTAACTTTGATCATTTATTTCTTAATACGAAGTTAATCTAGCTATTTCTCTGACTTTTCTGACTGAACGCTCTCCTTATTTAAAGGAACTATCATGTCTCAAACGAATCATTGTTTGGAAGGAGAGGGGTTCCGAAATTAATAAAAGGGGAAGGGTACAGGTCAGTGAACTTCCGGCTTATGATGTGCTTTCCTTAGTGACTGCTTTCCGTCGCTAACTTAAACTAATTGACATAGAATTGTCTGAACTCTACTTTGGTGATCATCTGCACTAAATACTTGTAGGCGTGCTGACAGTGACCTTGTGCAGTAAACAGGAAAGACACAGGTTACGACACATTTCCCGTCTACGCGTTCCGAGCAGTTATTTCCCTTGGACAATGCACAGCATTTGTAACAAGACAATAAGAATCAATCTTCAGTGTTCATCTGTCCTAGTTAATCGCGGTTAGTGCCGATCTGAGCAAGGTTTTATGTTGTGTTGATCTCATCAAGTGTTTATATTGTGTTGATCTCATCAAATTGTGTTCGTATTGTGTTGTTCTCATCAAGGTGTTTATATTGTGTTGATCTCATCAAGTGTTTATATTGTGTTGATCTCATCAAATTGTGTTCTTATTGTGTTGATCTCATTAAGTGTTTATATTGTGTTGATCTCATCAAGTGTTTATATTGTGTTGATCTCATCAAATTGTGTTCTTATTGTGTTGATCTCATCAAGTGTTTATATTGTGTTGATCTCATCAAATTGTGTTCTTATTGTGTTGTTCTCATCAAGTGTTTATATTGTGTTGATCTCATCAAATTGTGTTCTTATTGTGTTGTTCTCATCAAGGTGTTTATATTGTGTTGATCTCATCAAGTGTTTATATTGTGTTGATCTCATCAAGTGTTTATATTGTGTTGATCTCATCAAGTGTTTATATTGTGCCAATTATCTAAGGAAGCAGGAAGGATCCCTTGCCAGCGCACCGACAGAATTAATTAGAGCACCTCAGCAAAATCATTCATAGAAATCCCACCTACGTCACAATTCGGTTGCCATGAGAGGCAAACAAAAGACACTTGCGCGGCCATTTTAATACTCGATAATTAGAAACAGACCTGTTTCAGTATCACTAAGGTTTTCTAACTTAAAATAATAACTACTATTTAAGCAGACACAATTGATCCACTCGATACGGGAAGATTTAATGTATGTTGCGTATGAATGGCCTCGATGATAATTTTAACAGGATTGAGTTCCGTACACTGTGTAATTACCGTAATTATCGTTGTTAGCGAAAACGTTTACAGGATTGAAATCCGTACGCTTGATAATTACCGTAATTATCGTTGTTAGCGAAAACGTTTACAGGATTGAAATCCGTACGCTTGATAATTACCGTAATTATCGTTGTTAGCGAAAACGTTTACAGGATTGAAATCCGTACGCTTGATAATTACCGTAATTATCGTTGTTAGCGAAAACGTTTACAGGAGCAAATAAAAATTAATAATTATTTATATTTTAAAAATTATTTGATTCTTTCTTCAATAACATTGCAAGTAAATCGAAATACAATAAATATGTTGATTCAAAGAAAACGAATGATAAAATGATAGTCTCCTTGTTTAATATAATATCAACACATAATTTGATTTAAAATTGTGTCATACTATGACATACCTGATTCACTTACTAAGGGAGGCTATAATGTCAAACTACGCATGACTGGCAATGCATGTCTTACAACATCCAGATCGAGAAATGGATTATAATTATGAATCCAGCCCGGTGGCCCAAGGATAAATATGTTGACATGTTCACTTACCCAGTCGTCACGCCTAATAGTTAATAAATCAGTTTTTAAATCAGTAATGGATATTACATATTTGTAGTTCAGTCGAAACCATCTCCTTGGCAGGCAGTTAAGTTTTAATTAAAATGATTTTAGAAAACACATCTTGCTTTCCTAAATATAAATGAGTGTTTGAATGTAATTTTGACAGTTGCATATAATATATATTACACTTTCCTGTTTCCTTAAATTTATACACTTTCCTGTTTCCTTAAATTTATACACTTTCTTCAACAGATGTTTTAAAATGTTATTTAAAAAACTGAAAAGACATAGCAAATAATGCAACATTATTACAGTATAAAAATATTATTTAATGATTTAAAAAAAAAATCCAACACATTCTCCTTTTGAAGAGTTATTTTTATAAATTTTGATTAAAAATAATGATGTAAAATTCTTTATAATTTCATGAATATTACATAATTTATTTATGTATATCATATCTTTTTGTGTAACTTAAATATGTTTAATATCTGTAGTATATATACTAAATTTTAGATAGACATCCAGAAATCTCAGTTTTAAGCTCTGTCTCTCTTAATACATCCAGAAATCTCAGTTTTAAGCTCTGTCTCTCTTAATAAATCCAGAAATCTCAGTTTTAAGCTCTGTCTCTCTTAATACATCCAGAAATCTCAGTTTTAAACTCTGTCTCTCTTAATACATATAGTGAATGTAAAGCAAAGAAGTACTACAGTAATCTAGACTCACTCTCAACCATTATGTATCAGGATGGATACAGGAATCTAGACTTTTAGCCGTTATGTATCAGGATGGACAGAGGAATCTAGACTCTTAACCATTATGTATCAGGATGGATACAGGAATCTAGACTCTTAACCATTATGTATCAGGATGGATACAGGAATCTAGACCCACTCTCAACCATTATATATAAGGATGGAGACAGAGAATGCATCATCTGGATTATCAAATTTCTCAGCTTAAAAATCCACACTGAACTTTATTCATCAAGAGGAAAAAGAATATTGAAAATGTCTGTTGTTTTCACAGAGTTTTTAGTACATTCTTAAACATTGCATTATCCTCTAGTCATTGGTAATTCTTTTGTTGCTCAAAATTGTGCATCATCTATTCACTGTGAATTCTATTTTTAGCTTTCATGTATATAAATGCGTGTCTTAACAGCATCCAGACAGAGAAATGGATTAGGAATCCATCCTAGTGGCTCAAAGTTGAATGTATTGGTATTTTCATTTTCCTGGTTGACATGCCTGATATGTATATTAATAAATTAGTTTTGCATAAATAATATATATATATATTAAGTATTAATAAATCAGTTTTGCATAATAATATACATATTAAGTATTTATAATTTATTTTGCATAAATAATATAGATATTAAGTATTTATAATTAATTTTGCATAAATAATATAGATATTAAGTATTTTATAATTCATTTTGCATAAATAATATAAATATTAAGTATTTATAATTCATTTGCATAAATAATATAGATATTAAATATTTATAATATGCATAATATATATATATAAAGTATTTATAATTCAGTTTGCATAAATAATATAGATATTAAATATTTATAAGTCATTTTGAAATCTTCGTCCTGGGAGACAGTTAAGTTTATTTATTAAATTGAATTTTATTTTATTTCTTGCCTTCTAAAATTTAAATGAATTGTTTTAATGTAATTTTGACAGTTGCATGTAAAATATTATTACTCTCTCTTTACTTAAAATTATACAGTATTTAAAATATGTTTTAAAATGTTATTAAATTAATTGTGTTTCGCCGCAAAAGACCTTTCATCTTCACGATGTTCTTAGTCTGGGGGAGCCCTACAGCCTCGCGGTGCGTATGACGTGGAGGGCAGAAGGGCTGGTGGAAGGGGGTGAAACAGGTCGCACCAGTTTAGCGCACATCCTTAACCACCCTCCGTTGGTTGGGTGGGTGGGTGGGGGGAAGCAAAGCCCTAATTACAAAATTAAATGAGAAAATGTTTGAATACTAGCAAATAATGGGTCACGTTATTGTACAAAAATTATTTATCTTTTAAATCCAACATACTCTTCTTTTGAAGAATTATGTTATGAATTTTGAAATAAGAAAATATAATAATGTAAAATTATCCTTAAGTTTTATGAATATGATATAATTTATTTTATGTACCATGTCTTTCTGTTGCGAAAACATTAATATTTTTGATAACTGTAGAGTAAGATAGGCAGCCAGAAGTCTCAATTATAAGCTCTCTCTCTCTCTCTCTCTCTCTCTCTCTCTCTCTCTCTCTCTCTCTCTCTCTCTCTCTCTCTCTATATATATATATATATATATATGTGTGTGTGTGTGTGTGTGTGTGTGTGTGTGTGTGTGTGCTGTACATACAGTAAATGTCATAAAAACTACAGGAGTCTAAACTCACGTAACCATTATGTATCAGGATGGGTACCGCTAGTGTATCATCTGTATCATCAAATTTCTCAAAATGATCTCCTTTATTCATCAAGCGATAAATGAAAGCAGAAATGCCTATTGTTCTCATAGAGTTGTGGTATATTCTTAAACACATTCTCAGTTATTTCTTTCGAAACTTTCAGTTTCAGGGATGTTAATACTATTGTCGTCAAAGTTTCATTTGCCTACCAACTCAAGGGAAGTAACTCAGAATTCGCAGACTTTTAGAGTTAAATGTCCATTTGGGATGCAGTAACTGCACAATAAGTCTATTTTGAGGTTTTCTCAATAAACGTCTGAATATTTATCCATGGTAATAGAATATAATATGCGTGTGTATATGTATATATGTGAGCACGTGTGTGTGTATACACACACATAAATATATCAAACCACATTCAAAATAAAAAAAGTATTTTCAACTATAAAATCTAACTTTTTAATAATCCTAATTTTCAGATTTCTTTTCTTTTTATAAGCCACTGTGTAAATATTTGAAAAGTCATCCTTAACATCATAATGATTCTATGAATAAACCAGTCGACACACGTATTAAGGCACTGTACTTACTGGTCGCTCTTACGGTCGGGGTTCAATTTCTGCGTGGGGTGAAAAACTTATGGGTAACTGAATCACTATCTTAATAACTTTTCATTCCATATCTCAATAGCTTTTTAGGTCCATAACTCAATAGCTTTCTAGGTCCTTAGCTCAATAGCTCTCTATATTCATAGCTCAATAGCTCTATAGGTCCATAGCACCATAGCTCTCTAGGTCAATAGGTCAATAGCTCTCTAGTACTGGAGCTCAAGATGGTGAGTTTAACATGCACACCCTCACTACTGTGAGATAATTGGCATTGACAATTTGTAAAATGTAACTGTTACCAAATTTCATCTACTCTTCTTTTTATTCTCAACACTGTATCTCCAAGTCCATAATAAAATCTACAAGTCATAATAAAATCTGCAAGTCATAATAAAATCTACAAGTCCATAATAAAATCTACGTCATAATAAAATCTGCAAGTCATAATAAAATCTACAAGTCACAATAAAACCTACAAGTCACAATAAAATCTACAAGTCATAATAAAATCTACAAGTCACAATAAAACATACAAGTCACAATAAAATCTACAATTCACAATAAAATCTACAAGTCATAATAAAATCTACAAGTCATAATAAAATCTACAAGTCACAATAAAACATACAAGTCACAATAAAACCTACAAGTCATAATAAAATCTACAATTCACAATAAAATCTACAAGTCATAATAAAATCTACAAGTCAGAATAAAACCTACAAGTCAGAATAAAACCTACAAGTCAGAATAAAACCCAAAGTCCACAATAAAATCTACAAGTCCACAATAAAACTCAAAGTCCACAATAAAATCTACAAGACCACAATAAAACCCTACAAGTCCACAATAAAATCTAAAAGTCCACAATAAAGCAAAAATTCCTTTAGGGTACCTATTCGTAGGGGAATAGAGGGGCTATTTTCTAGATCAGTTCTTGATAAAAGGTGGCATTCCTCAGTTCTGACAGTCATCAAAAGATTACTCCCTTCTCAGTTCTGACAGTCATCAAAAGATTACTCCCTTCTCAGTTCTGACAGTCATCAAAAGATTACTCCCTTCTCAGTTCTGACAGTCATCAAAAGACTACTCCCTTCTCAGTTCTGACAGTCATCAAAAGATTACTCCCTTCTCAGTTCTGACAGTCATCAAAAGACTACTCCCTTCTCAGTTTTGACAGACTTCAAAAGATTACTCCCTTCTCTGTAATACTACTAAAGGTCAATTACAGAACGTTGAACAAGACAGATGGTTTGCGCCATGGTGTCATTTACAGAACGTTGAACAAGACAGGTGGTTTGTATTAGCCATGGTATCAATTACAGAACGTTGAACTAGACAGATGGTTTGTATTAGCCATGGTATCAATTACAGAACGTCGAACAAGACAGATGGTTTGTATTAGCCAGAGTGTCATTTACAGAACGTTGAACAAGACAAATGGTTTGTATTGGCTAGGGTGTCATTTACAGTAGGATTAGCTTATGTGACAGAACGAAGTGTCACTACTTTCTCGACTTGATGTCAAGGTCGCGTCTATTGTACTAGAAACGGCTTAGGCTCTTTTGTACTCACTATTTCACTTGCTGTATTTAAGAAAGACACAATTTTGCAAGTACAAAATATAATATTATTATATATGAATTTATTAATTATTTATTCAATCCAAAATAAATGTGTAACATTACAAGCAGTGTGTCTACATCGAACCATGGAAGTTAACCCAAAACTATCAGGCCCAGTAAATTTCCCGAGCACATTGAAGAAAGTCGTGACATGGCCAATGATTTGCTCCTCGCACATGTTTGGACGTGTTTACGACACTAAAGTAATTGTCACCTTGCATGACTCAAGTATTTATGACACTAAAGTAATTATCACCTTGCATGACTCAAGTATTTATGACACTAAAGTAATAGTCACCTTGCATGACTCAAGTATGTAAGACACTAAAGTAATAGTCAATTTTTTGGAGGTGTTTACGACACTTGAGTAATAGTCACGTGCTTGGAGATGTTTATGACAATAAAAGTAATAGTAACGTGCTTGAGTGGTTTATGACACTAAAGTAATAGTCACGTGCTTGGAGGTGTTTACGACAATAAAAGTAATAGTCACGTGCTTGGAGGTGTTTACGACAATAAAAGTAATAGTCACGTGCTTGAGTGGTTTATGACACTAAAGTAATAGTCACGTGCTTGGAGGTGTTTACGACAATAAAAGTAATAGTCACGTGCTTGGAGGTGTTTACGACAATAAAAGTAATAGTCACGTGCTTGAGTGGTTTATGACACTAAAGTAATAGTCACGTGCTTGGAGGTGTTTACGACAATAAAAGTAATAGTCACGTGCTTGAGTGGTTTATGACACTAAAGTAACAGTCACCCTGCATGACTGAAGAACAGCGGCACCCATTCTTTGGCACTAGTATTCAAGGGACTTAAATGACGCTCGCTATGTGGCGATTTCTGTAGATAAATCAATAAAAGTTCAGTGTCCTGGCTGTCAGTAAAGAATTAGATATAGAACTAATTTAACTTGTTGCTTCAGACGAATACAAGAAAACTTAGGGGCGAACTTGATAAGAAGGGAGTTCTCAATCACCTCACTTTAGTGCCGTCCCATTGTTAGTCCCAGAACATTGTGTGACATAGTATTGCATGTACAGACATTCATTTTAGTCACCTCCCATTGTTAGTCCCAGAACATTGTGTGACATAGTATTGCATGTACAAACATTCATTTTAGTCACGTCCCATTCTTAGTCCCAGAACATTGTGTGACATAGTATTGCATGTACAGACATACTCTTTGTAGCAGTAGCAGACAGTGTCATACACAAAATATCAAAGTGAAATCACAGACTTAGGAAGAAATACACAGCTACAAGAATGTTATCACGAATGAACACCATTGATACTGGCAATTGTCCTATACTTACTCACTCCTGTAATTCATTACATCCATTATACATTAATTAATTACATATATGATACAATTATACATTAAATCCGTTATACATTCATTAATTACTCACTACTGTAATTCATTACACCCATCATACAGGGTGGCCCAAAAGTAGGTTTACAGTTATCACATAGACTATTTATTTGAAAATTCGACACTAGAACAGCGGGAAATTCGTTATACCTGTTAACATAAACATAAACACAAACAATTAATCTCTCAGATGCTCAAAATGTCCTCCTTCAACATTGCAACATTGGTATTACTAAGGAAGTAACTTCAACCATATAAAAGGTAGTTTAATAACTGTAAACCTACTTTTGGGCTACCCTGTACATTAATTAATTACATATATGATACAAGTATACATTAAATCCGTTATACATTAATTAATTACTCACTACTGTAATTCATTACACCCATTATACATTAATTAATTACATATATGATAAGTTATACATTAAATCCGTTATACATTAATTAATTATTCACTACTGTAATTCATTACACTCATTATACATTAATTAATTACATATATGATACAATTATTCATTACATCCGTTATACATTAATTAATTACATATATGATACAATTATTCTTTACACCCAATATATATTAATTAATTGCATATATGATAAAATTATTTTTTACACCCATTATACATTAATTAATTAAATATTGATACAATTATTCATTAATCCATTATGCAGTAATTCATTACATCAATTATACAGCAACTCATTACATCAATTATACTGTAGTTGATTTAACCCATTATAAATTCATATATCAATTATACATTTATTCCTTACATCCATTATACAGTATGATTTACCTTCTACAGTAAAATTCAAAGATTAGTAGAAAATGTGCACACTCTAATTTCACACAAAATTTAGTGTCATTCCTAAATAAAACATACTAAATACTATCTGGAGTAATGGCAAGAAACATTAATCAGTAGTAGCATTAAGCATAATATATGTAATAAATACAGAATAAAATGAAAAGATATACAATCAGACACTGTTTGCTGTACTATCATTTTAGCACGCTAACTTTGGAGAAGTTAACCCAAATTAATAAAAGAATTATCAATTTAGAAATATATGAACTCTAATATTAACATCAGTATACAAATCCCGAACGAGTTCCCATCACGGATCTGAGGGGATAGGGGTTTTATGATTTAATGAATAAAATCATCAATAAATACCCTAACTTGGCAGTTCACGCGTCTCACCTTGCAATCAATGTTTACATCACGTGATCTGAGGGGATGGGGGGGTATGATTTAATGAATAAAATCATCAGTAAATACCCTAACTTGGCAGTTCACGCGTCTCACCTTGCAATCAATGTTTACATCACGTGATCTGAGGGGATAGGGGTATGATTTAATGAATAAAATCATCAGTAAATACCCTAACTTGGCAGTTTACGCGTCTCACCTTGCAATCAATGTTTACATCACGTGATCTGCAGTGTTTTATAATTAGCCTTTAGCTGAATGACTCTCTCCCAAACCTCAACCACTCTGGACAAATAGATAGACAATACTGAACATTTAATAATAAAACAAATGCTATAAAATGTTTAGGATTTATTAATAGTTTTAGAAAAACATGTAACAGACTGCCGGAAGAATTTAAGTTCAGACTCGTTAGGATACGCACACACGCTCCAAGACAGGCTAAAGTTCACGTCTTTTAGACAAGATGTTATGATGGCATTGTTCTTTGGGTTTGCTGAATGTAAAATATGTCCGAAATGTACATCTCTCTTGATAACTGACATCATCTGTCATGACGAGAGGTAATGGCTGTGACCCGTACCTTCCTCCAGTTACTGAAAAATGTAGTTAAAGTGCAGTCTATCGTGCAGCGTTGTGTGTGCCGTAGGATGGTGTGCAGTCTAACGTGCAGCGTTGTGTGTGCCGTAGGATGGTGTGCAGTCTAACGCGCAGCGTTGTGTGTGCCGTAGGATGGTGTGCAGTCTAACGCGCAGCGTTGTGTGTGCCGTAGGATGGTGTGCAGTCTAACGCGCAGCGTTGTGTGTGCCGTAGGATGGTGTGCAGTCTAACGCGCAGCGTTGTGTGTGCCGTAGGATGGTGTGCAGTCTAACGCGCAGCGTTGTGTGTGCCGTAGGATGGTGTGCAGTCTAACGCGCAGCGTTGTGTGTGCCGTAGGATGGTGTACACTCTACAGTCTATCGTGCAGCGTTGTGAGTGCCGTAGGATGGTGTACACTCTACAGTCTATCGTGCAGCGTTGAGTGTGCCGTAGGACGGTGTACACTCTACAGTCTATCGTGCAGCGTTGAGTGTGCCGTAGGATGGTGTGCAGTCTATCGTGCAGCGTTGTGTGTGCCGTAGGATGGTGTATCTGCAAAACAGACCAGCATAGAATGCAAATTCAACAGAAGAACAATAACTCCTTTTCCTAAATTCAAGCAGATTGAAAATAGGTGCTTAACGCACTTGACACCCAACACATGGGAAAGTTTACAAATAAAAGGACTTATAACAAGTTTACCATACAATAAATAACATGAAATATTAAGAGCTTTATTTCAGGCACATCTGACTGATTTTTCGCAGCAGAAGTTCAACACACGGTTTTCTGTCTGTTGACAATTATGGCCATTTTACCAGTTCTAATTTTCTAATGAGAAAATATTATAGTACACCAACCTGGGGTGATATCGAAAACAATTCTGTCATATCAGGTCTGAGACCATTGTAACACAATAATACATGCAGGTACTGACTGTTCCAGCTGGTCAACAAGTCGTGTGGTCAGTAGGTTAATTATTTTATCACTTGATCTACAGTGACTTGATAACTTATGTAAATGCTAGCGATATTGGTCAAAGACCTGGTAACGAGTCTTAGATACATGGATGGCTGTAGTTTAATAATAAAGAACAAAAGACACAAACCCTTTATTTGAATTTATTAGTGGCTTGCACCCTTAAACTATAAGATACATCAATTATGCAAAGGGTAGCTCTTGTACAATCACAGATATATATTCTCGTACTGGGTACATGATAATTAACTACTGGGTACATGGAAGTGGATGTGCGAGACATGTATTTTATACGTGATACTAGTATCGGATACATGTAAATAATGTTGAATATATAATACAGGTATTGGATATTTAAAACACTGTTCAATATATAATACAGGTATTGGATATTTAAAACACTGTTCAATATATAATACAGGTATTGGATATTTAAAACACTGTTCAATATATAATACTGGTATTGGATATTTAAAACACTGTTCAATATATAATACAGGTTTTGGATATTTAAAACACTGTTCAATATATAATACTGGTATTGGATATTTAAAACACTGTTCAATATATAATACAGGTATTGGATATTTAAAACACTGTTCAATATATAATACAGGTATTGGATATTTAAAACACTGTTCAATATATAATACTGGTATTGGATATTTAAAACACTGTTCAATATATAATACTGGTATTGGATATTTTAAACACTGTTCAATATATAACACTGGTATTGGATATTTAAAACACTGTTCAATATATAACACTGGTATTGGATATTTAAAACACTGTTCAATATATAACACTGGTATTGGATACTTGAAAATATTGCTAAATTTATATAGTTGTATTGTATACTTGCCACATTTGTTGGGTGCACGATACTGATATATGACACTACTATATACATGTACTGGGTACATGACAGTTTTGCTGATTAGGCGGTCTGCATGACGTGACGTTAGATACGCTGCACATGATTATTGCAATACATTTCCTCAATGTGTAAACATACTGATGGTCTCCCTTTAATGTGCTGATGTTAACGCTACACAGTAGAAATGATCAATCCTTATTGTGCTGGCTGTTAACGCTACACTGTAGTAATGATCCATCTTTATTGTGCTGGCTGTTAACGCTACACTGTAGAAATGATCCATCTTTATTGTGCTGGCTGTTAACGCTACACTGTAGAAATGAGCTACCTTTACTATACTGACTCTTAACAATGCTGGGTAGAAGTCAAACTACCTTCACTGTGATGGCTGTTAATATTACATTTTAGAAGACAATCTACCTTTATTTCTCTGTTAAGAAGGCTAAATATTACCTTTACCCAGTGAGTGGCTTTAGACGACGAAATAAAAGCTGGATATCTCTCGTACTTGTTTGTGAGTATGTCTCTCGTACTTGTTTGTGAGGATATCTCTCGTAATTGTGAGTATGTCTCTCGTATTTGTTTGTGAGGATATCTCTCGAACTTGTTTGTGAGTATCTCTCTCGTACTTGTTTGTGAGGATATCTCTCGTAATTGTGAGTATGTCTCTCGTATTTGTTTGTGAGGATATCTCTCGTACTTGTTTGTGAGTATGTCTCTCGTATTTGGTTGTGAGGATGTCTCTCTAGAATACCTGACGTTGAATGAATCTTTGTATTTAATCATCATACCCACAACCTAAAAGTTATCGACAAAGTGATTACACGTTTTAACAGTACAAATGACATTTATTCGTCAAATTATATATTATTCCAAAAGCATTCATAAACATCAATACACATTAATAATCATTACAACCTTTATCATACTTAAATAGTCAATAATCATTACAATCCTTGCCACAATTAAATAGTCAATAATCATTACCATGCCATACTTAATCAATAACCATTACTATACTTAATAATGAATAATCATTACCAATATTGAATAATTAATCAATAATCATTAATGATTAACAGTAGTCTATAATTATCACATTTATCATCGTATTTATATAGCTAAGCATTCCTCTTCTCTACAGCTCAACCATTCTCAACCACCACAAACAATAACTAACAGCTATGTAATATACTAACCCAGCAATTAAATATTAAATTGTAAACTAGCAATCGTTATTCGTCCTTAACTAACCAGTCTTTGAGTAATTTTGCAATTGTTTAAAGAAATGGATTGAAGATTCCCATCTAAAGTTTTGTCTTTTCAATATCTCCACTCTGCAATAATGTTATAACACGGATAGTTAAAATGATTGTACTCAGGTTTCTTGCAAACAAATCTAATTATTATATCGTGTGTTGTTGATAAACAATTCTTCAAGGTACTCAGATTGTATGTTTGAATTTATACCTATTTCGGAAGTAAAGTTTACTGTGGATATCTCTATATACACTTTGTATTTCTGACTTTCAATTTTGCTTCTAGATATAATGGTATAATAATAATATAAAATAATGGTTCATACCTATTACATCTTAGTTTACAACTAATTGTCACTTTCTAGATTTCAAAAGTAATAAATGTATAAGTTAAGAATACATCAATGCATAGTATTCAATTCATCATAACAGAACAAGACAGGAAAGAATGTCAGTGAGGTGAAATGTAACATTAACATTGTAACATTATTTTTATAGAACAAAGAATTTGAGTGAATTGAAATAGAGACACCACATGAAAGAACAGAGACTCTGAGTGAAACAAAACAGAAAAATTACACACACACACACACACACACACACACACACACACACACACACACACACACACACACACACACACACACACACACACACACACAAACATAAAAGAACGTTGTCTAAGACAATCACAGTCAGGTGAAACAAAAACGATGTCTAGGATACTCATACAGTTGAACAGATATGGCTATGTTTGGCCTTGAAATATAGAGCATACTATTTTGTATTGTTGATAACCTGATTTATCTCTGTGATGCTCAGCTCTTTTTTGTTAAGAAAAAATAAGTCAGGTTTCTAGCAGACTAATCAAGTCTTTCAATAAAGAAATTGAATTGCTGCTTCAGATCCCTCATTTTTTCCTATTTACATTTGCTCTCAGACCTCCGGCACCAGAGTTCCAACACTAGAGTCCAGATAAAGACGGCCACTCCACTTGGCAATAACATCTACCCTCCCTGCTTAATCTCAAGTGAAATCTATGTATAGTCTGGGTGTATGAGCATACAATAATATTTTATAAAGTTGCTTTCATTTATGATTACTTTTTCTGACCATTTTCACCCTAAGTGTCAACATAGTAGCTTAGCCTCTCGCAAAGCACGCATTATATACTCCACGCTTCCCCTCTCGTAAAGCACGCATTATATACTCCACGCTTCCCCTCTCGCAAAGCACGCATTATATACTTCACGCTTCCCCTCTCGCAAAGCACGCATTATATACTCCACGCTTCCCCTCTCGTAAAGCACGCATTATATACTCCACGCTTCCCCTCTCGCAAAGCACGCATTATATACTCCACGCTTCCCCTCTCGTAAAGCACGCATTTTATACTCCACGCTTCCCCTCTCGTAAAGCACGTATTTTATACTCCACGCTTCCCCTCTCGTAAAGCACACATTTTATACTCCACGCTTCCCCTCTCGTAAAGCACACATTTTATACTCCACGCTTCCCCTCTCGCCTTGCAATGAGCTATTTAATTACTTCTGAGAAGTGAGTGCACTCTGTGGAAATGCTAACACCCTTTAAAAAGTGGTAACACAAAAATCACGCACAAATACACATTAGGAGGACGAAGGTAGAACAGGTGACGCATTAATAAAGCAAGTCGCTGGTAATAATAACAAATATAAGGTAGCTACATATAATACAATAAGTGGGATTGGCAGTACTAGAACACAAAATTAATAGTGAAAGATGTTGTGATTGATAGTAGGGGAGTATTAATTTCAGCAATAAAACTTGGCTGTAAGATAGTAGGGGAGTGTTAATTTCAGCAATAAAACTTGGCTGTAAGATAGTAGGGGAGTATTAATTTCAGTAATAAAACTTGACTGTAAGATAGTAGGGGAGTATTAATTTCAGTAATAAAACTTGGCTGTAAGATAGTAGGGGAGTATTAATTTCAGTAATAAACTTGGCTGTAAGATAGTAGGGGAGTATTAATTTCAGTAATAAAACTAAGCTGTAAGAGAGTAGGGGAGTATTATTAATATAAGATGAAAAATCTTATTTTATATTTTTGTAGGTCACTGAACCTTTAAGGCTTGACGAGTAATAATTATGACAGCGTGTGTAAATATTTACAAACATTCATTTACCTCAGTCTGTCCACTTACCTCAGTCTGTCCACATCTCCTATAAATCAGCTACATCCATTGCAAATCTGCAATTTCAGCTCAATCCACTCAAGTCATGCATAATTGTTTTAATCGATTTTCATTCAATATTATCCTTAATTAGTAATAACTCTACTTTTAAAGCAGGCAAACACGCGTTATGCAGGCGAAATCTCTAACAAAAGAAATTTAAAAACAGAACAAGTAAACAATGTAGCATACCGTTTCTCTTAACTGCCAGGGAAATCCTGTGTAAGAGAACAAACAAGTAAACAATGTAGCCTACAGTTTCTCTTAACTGCCAGGGAAATCCTGTGTAAGAGAACAAACAAGTAAACAATGTAGCATACCGTTTCTCTTAACTGCCAGGGAAATCCTGTGTAAGAGAACAAGAAGGTGAACGTTTTTGACGAGATTAACATCTCTATTTTTAACATTATAAGTATTAGTGGTTTGTAGTTTGACGAGATGTAACATCTCTATTTTTAACATTATAAGTATTAGTGGTTTGTAGTTTGACGAGATGTAACATCTCTATTTTTAACATTATAAGTATTAGTGGTTTGTAGTTTGACGAGATGTAACATCTCTATTTTTAACATTATAAGTATTAGTGCTTTGAGGTTTGACGAAATGTAACATCTCTATTTTTAACTTTATAAGTATTAGTGGTTTGTAGTTTGACGAGATGTAACATCTCTATTTTGAACATTATAAGTATTAGTGCTTTGAAGTTTGATCAATTTTCTCTTTCAGTTGGTCAGGCTAAAAGAATGAATGGTCATTTATTTTTTATTTATTTTCTACCTACATTTAGCACGTGGCTTAATCCCCACATAATGAATATTAGTTCAAACGCTACGTCAACAACATTTAGCACGTGACTTAATCCCCACATAATGAATATTAGTTCAAACGCTACGTCAACAACATTTAGCACGTGACTTAATCCCCACATAATGAATATTAGTTCAAACGCTACGTCAACAACATTTAGCACGTGACTTAATCCCCACATAATGAATATTAGTTCAAACGCTACGTCAACAACATTTAACACGCGACTTAATCCCCACATAATGAATATTAGTTCAAACGCTACGTCAACAACATTTAACACGCGACTTAATCCCCACATAATGAATATTAGTTCAAACGCTACGTCAACAACATTTAGGACAACACCGTCCTTTCCTAAATTTAATTCACTGGAAACCTCAGTGTATACACCTGCCACTACATGACTAAGCTGTGGACACGATTCAGCCACATAAGAAATATGACATCTATATCTATTCATAAGCTGAATATGAACAGAGACAATCTTGACCATCATTGTCTTCTCGCAGCCTAGAAATTATACAGGCAGTGAGTTGACTTCATGCTGTCTTTGTAATAGAAATGCTACAGGCAGAGTTGATTTAATGCTGTCTTTGTAATAGAAATGCTACAGAAAGTGAGATGACTTTATTCTGTCTTCGTAATAGTAATGCTACAGGCAGTGAGTTGATTCTGTCTTTGTACTAGAAATGCTACAGGCAGTGAGTTGATTCTGTCTTTGTACTAGAAATGCTACAGGCAGTGAGTTGATTCTGTCTTTGTACTAGAAATGCTACAGGCAGTGAGTTGATTCTGTCTTTGCTATTTATCACTACTCCAAGGAGGTGCATTGCAACTCTATTGCAACATTTTTTTTCCATATACACAGTATGAAACATTTTAAAATTTCAATAATAATCCATTTGGAATTAATTCTAATTTCAACTAGTATTTGTTACATGAATTATATTGTATTCATACATAAACTTACTTATTCTTGAGTTTTGCGCTAGCAAGATTATCAATAAAACAAATTTATACCTAAAGTTCACAAAGTTATGTAATCAGGAGTAATTTCTCTTTAATTGATGTGGTGCTCCATACTTTGACAGAACTAAATCAGGAGACATTCCTCTCTAACTGATGTGGTGCTCCCTACTTTGACAGAACTAAATGACTGATGTAGTTCTCCATACATTGACAGAACTAAATGACTGATGTGCTGCTCCATACTTTGACAGAACTAAATGACTGATGTAGTTCTCTATACTTTGACAGAACTAAATGACTGATGTGGTGCTCCATACTTTGACAGAACTAAATGACTGATGTGGTGCTCCATATTTTGACAGCACTAGTTCACCACTCCTCCTCCTGCCACTACTCTCTTCATGAGTACTCTATATAGATAGTGTTGTGTAAATCTTAACGTGTTAGACTGCCATGACGTGCTAAACTGTCATGACGTGTTAGACTGTTGTGACGTGCTAAACTGTCATGACGTGTTAGACTGCAGAACCAGAGCCAGGTTATGAAATTGACAGAGGAATCTACAACTGAAATAACTAACCAGGGCTGTTGTCAGAACATAGTCAATTAAAAAATATAACTTTTCAATGCTTCGTCTAATCAACTGTTGAGAATGGTCTCTCACTATGAGTACAAGTTCTTCTAATCAAGTGTAGAGAGTAGATCTCTCACTACAAGTTCTTCTAATCAAGTGTAGAGAGTAGATCTCTCACTACTAGTGCAAGTTCTTCTAATCAAGTGTAGAGAGTCGATCTGTCACTACAAGTACGAGTTCTTCTAATCAAGTGTAGAGAGTCGATCTCTCACTATGAGTACAAGTTCTTCTAATCAAGTGTAGAGAGTCGATCTCTCACTACGAGTACAAGTTCTTCTAATCAAGTGTAGAGAGTCGATCTCTCACTACGAGTACAAGTTCTTCTAATCAAGAGTAGAGAGTAGATCTCTCACTACAAGTTCTTCTAATCAAGAGTTGAGAGTCGATCTCTCACTACAAGTTCTTCTAATCAAGTGTAGAGAGTAGATCTCTCACTACAAGTTCTTCTAATCAAGAATAGTGAGTAGATCTATCACTACAACTTCGGTTAAAGCAGCAGCGTTAGACACACTTAATTTAATTCATTTATATTAACTACTTATTAAAATATTAAAGCATCGTAATGACAATGAGTCAATCATTTGCTCTTGATCCTGTCATTTCTCAGTTGAAACACTACTCGTTAACAAAAGCTTTCGAATCTCATACAACCAAATAGACTTCATGAAATAAATTAAATTAAAATTAATTTCCAAGTTTAGAGGGAAAGAATTTATGAACAATTTGAAGTTTACTAAGCATTATCACTACTGTCTTCTCTTAGAAATCAAATCATTTACCCTTGACATTTATCATACTTTGAACAGTGAACAGTTTAACAATTTTTATTTCGTTCCAAAGAGTGGGACAAATTCGGCAAATAAGAAACTGCATACTGCAAGAGATTAACTTCTTAGAATCACACAGAGAATGTCTCTACATTGATCCCTATTATGCATACTACAAGAGATTAACTTCTCAGGTCACACAGAGAATGTCTCTACATTGATCCCTATTATGCATACTGCAAGAGATTAACTTCTCAGGTCACACAGAGAATGTCTCTACGTTGATCCCTATTATGAAATGAAGAATAGAAAGGAGTAAAATAATTGTAAAACAATAAAATTTAAGGTTACTTACAAACATAGCAACTCAGATTCATAAAGAAAACATACTATAACCCCTAAACACACAAGGAAATAAACAAAAGACTTACCATAACCCCTAAACAAACAAGGAAACAAACAAAAGATTTACCATAACCCCTAAACACCCAAGGAAATAAAAAAAGACTTACTATAACCCCTAAACACACAAGGAAATAAACAAAAGACTTACCATAACCCCTAAACAAACAAGGAAATAAAAAAAGACTTACTATAACCCCTAAACACACAAGGAAATAAACAAAAGACTTACCATAACCCTTAAACAAACAAGGAAACAAACAAAAGATTTACCATAACCCCTAAACACACAAGGAAATAAAAAAAAGACTTACTATAACCCCTAAACACACAAGGAAATAAAAAAAGACTTACCATAACCCCTAAAACACAAGGAAATAAACAAAAGACTTACCATAACCCGACACACAAGGAAATAAACAAAAGACCATAACCCGACACACAAGGAAATAAACAAAAGACCATAACCCGACACACAAGGAAATAAATCAACTGTCTTATCAAAAGCTGCAAACACGCACAAGGAATTGAAAAATACTTTTTCTAATCACACACACACACACACACACACACACACACACACACACACACACACACACACACACACACACACACACACACACACACACACACAAACGCACACAATGAAATTTTAAAAAAATGTAAACCGAGAACTCTTGGGACTGAAAACATACTTATCATAACCCGAAACACCTAATACAAGGAAATGAAATATTTGTCTCAAACACATACACACTGGCAGATTAAAAATATCTCCAAACACATACACACAGGGAGATTAAAAATATCTCCAAACACATACACACAGGGAGATTAAAAAAGGACCAATCTATCCTTTCTCTAAGCACATTTACAATGAAGTAAAAATAACCCATATAACATGAACCAAACACATAATATACACGAGGGAATAAAGGCATGCTTATCATTATCCAAACATACAAGGAAATTAAAACAGTTATCCTAATCCAAACACACAATGAAATTAAAACACACTTATCATAACTCCGACGCACAATGAAATTAAAACATACTTACCATAACTTCAACGCACAATGAAATTAAATACACTTCACAACTCCAGCCACAAGGAAATTAAAACACACTTATCTAAATCCAAACACACACGGTGAAATACAAAATTCACTGTAGCTTATCATAACCCCACACACTCACAAGAAAATAAAAACAAACTGCACTTAAATTATCATAACTCCGAATACCCCCAAACGGAAATAAAAATAAACTGCACTTAAATTATCATAACTCCGAATACCCCCACACGGAAATAAAAACAAACTGCACTTAAATCATCATAACTCCGAATACCCACAAGGAAATAAAAACAAACTGCACTTAAATTATCATAACTCCGAATACTAACTAGAAAATATAAGTACTTATCATAACCTCACACACACACATACACATAATCGCCTACATTCGCAAACAAGAAAATAGAAAACAGCACATATAATAACCCCAAACAAATACAAAGATATACATTTTAAAATAAAACATAACTTTAAATACACAAGGAAATAGAAAACAACACATATAATAACCCCAAACAAATACAAGGATATACATTTAAAAAACAAAACATAACTTTAAATACACAAGGAAATAAAAATAGCCAACACTCATCATAGCCCCTCCCCCCTCCCACTCAGACGCACACACACACACACACACACACACACACACACACACACACACACACACACACACACAAAGAAGGAAATAACTAACATTTATTATAACCCTTATGGCGTATCAACACATCATAATTTCACTTACACATACACACACACACACACACACACACACACACACACACACACACACATATAAGAAAAACTTACATTTTAATCTCATACAGATCTAAGGAAGTTACAAGTCATAAAAAAATCCCTCTTATGCGAATAAGTATAAATCCTAGGTCAGTCAGAAATCTTTTATAAATTGTTTTCACGCTATATCTGTGTATAACGCTAAAGCGTCCGTAATCTTCGAGCATTTGTGCTTTTTTTTCACATGGCCAGCTTTATGTTACATTATCGCATTCAAAGTACTCATCATAAAACCGATATGACTTATAATTAAATACGTGTGAGCTTTCTTGAACCACATGACCAGCTTAATGTTGCATTATCACGTTTATGGGAATGGAAAAGGAGGGAGGGAAGGAAGGAAGGAAGGGAGGGAAGGAAGGAAGTGACGAAGAGAGGGAGGGAGGGATGGGGAGGGAGAATAGGAAGTAAGGAAGGAATTTTTCACATGGCCAGGAAGGAAGGAGGTGGGGAGAGAGGGGGAGGGAGGGAGGGAAGGAAGGAAGGAAGGAAGGAAATAAGTTTTCACTTGGCCTTATTTATGTTGCATTGTCGTTCACGAAACAGAGACATTAAAATACTGATAAAAAACGACGGTCAAGGTCATTGCTAAATGATACTCGAATTTTCACTCGCAATGTGACTTATATAATCAAGCCTTCCAATAAACAAATTCGTTTATGTTTCTAGCAATACATTCATTTTAAAATTTTCATACGTTATGAGACCCCACGGGTAGTTTTTTCTCCAACTTACGCCAATATGTATAACTCTAGGTCAGTCAGAAATTATAAATAGGATTTTTCCCGACTTCAGAAAGTTTAACTGGGGAATGTTTCCAACTTATACAACTAATGAAATAAAGAGCAAAACAGCCTAATCTCTAGGAAATAATAAAAATAAAATCTCATTACTATACAACTAGCAATTAGAGTAGCTTCTATAATTAGTGAAAAAGCAACAAATTCCATTATGAGTAAAATGAATATTGGTTGGAAAAATATTCAGAATTAACAATGTTTGCAATAGTGTAAAAAATATTAAGAATTATCAATAATTCCAATAGTGTGAATAATATTCAGGATTAACAATGACTGCAATAGTGTGAAAAATATTCAGGATTACCAATGACTGCAACAGTATGAAAAATATTCAGGATTAAAAACGAAATATTCAGCATTAAAATGCATTAAAATGTTCACTCGCAGAAGCTAACAAATAGTATCCTGCAATTAAAAATTGAAATGTTTATTGCTCTAAACTGATTAAGAACCTTATTGTGTATTGCTGGAAATTGATTAAGAACCTTATTGTGTATTGCTGGAAACTGATTAAGAACCTTATTGTGTATTGCTGGAAACTGATTAAGAACCTTATTGTGTTTTGCTCTAAGTCTAAACTGATTAAGAACCTTATTGTGTAGTGCTGGAAACGCAAAGTACCGAGTACGCAAGAAAATAATGCACACAGTTGTCTTTCTTGCTAAAATATTCAAGCACATAGTCATGGTGAAAACTTGCGTGCAAGCACTCAAGTGTTGCAAATTTGGGGGAGCCGCAATGGCCCAAATGCATTTCGCAGAGGGAAATAGTGGGGTGCTTGCAGCAGCAGAATAAAACTGAAGAGTGCCAGAGAGCCTAAGAGAATCAGAGAAACCCGATAGTCAATGGGGATTCTATTTTTGGTTTTCGTTTGAAAGATGTTGAAAAGGGGGTGGAGTGTTGCATCCGCCCTCTCATCAAAATTCACTAAGTTTTTATTTTTATCTTCTATCTATCTATCTATCCATCCATCTATCTATCTATCTATCTATCTATCTATCTATCTATCTATCTATCTATCTATCTATCTATCTATCTATCTATCTATCTATCTATCTATCTATCTATCTATCTATCTATCTATCTATCTATCTATCTATCTATCTATCTATCCTTTTACTTTTATAAAATGGATGAGAGAGTTCTGAGGATATGGTGTAACTGTTTGTTGTGATAGGAATGTTTTACAATCCAGGGTTAGATAATGTTGTGATAGGAATGTTTTATAGTCCAGGGTTAGATAATGTTGTTATAGGAATGTTTTATAGTCCAGGGTTAGATAATGTTGTTATAAAAATGTTTTACAGTTCAGGGTTAGATAATGTTGTTATAGGAAAGTTTTACAATCCAGGGTTAAATAATGTTGTTATAGGAATGTGTGGCAGTTCCAGGGTTAGATAATGTTGTTATAGGAATGTGTGGCAGTTCCAGGGTTAGATAATATTGTTATAGGAATGTTTTAAAGTCCAGGGTTAGATAATGTTGTTATAGGAATGTGTGGCAGTTCCAGGGTTAGATAATATTGTTATAGGAATGTTTTAAAGTCCAGGGTTAGATAATGTTGTTATAGGAATGTGTGGCAGTTCCAGGGTTAGATAATATTGTTATAGGAATGTTTTAAAGTCCAGGGTTAGATAATGTTGTTATAGGAATGTGGGGCAGTTCCAGGGTTAGATAATATTGTTATAGGAATGTTTTAAAGTCCAGGGTTAGATAATGTTGTTATAGGAATGTGGGGCAGTTCCAGGGTTAGATAATGTTGTTATAGGAATGTGGGGCAGTTCCTGGGTTAGTGTTATGATAGGAATGTGTGATATTTAAGGTATAGTTATGTTGTGATACGAGTGTGTGCCAGTCCTGCATTATATAAGAGTGTTTTGAGAGAAAAAGTTGCAAACTCACTTACATAAAGACACATTCAGGCAAGAAGTTACGTTGGCAAAAGGAAACACGTATACAAAGGCTTTCAGATATGCGGACATAAAGTTATAGACACACTGACATACAGATTCTCAAATATACTATCATAAAGTCAGACTATACACTCATAGAGACCAAAAGACTTACGTGCACGCTGATAAAGAACACACTGACATAAAGATTACAGATACACTAACATAATGATTACAGATACACTAACATAAAGATTGACTAATACACTGACATAAAGATTACAGATACACTGACATAAAGATTACAGATACACTGACATACAGATTACAGATACACTGACATAAAAGATTACAGATACACTAACATAAAGATTACAGATACACTGACATAAAGATCTTCTGATACACAGATATAAAGATTACAGATACACTGACATAAAATTACCGATACATTGACATAAAGATTACCGACACACTGACCCTAAAGATTACAAACACACTGAAATAAAGATTTTCTGGCACAAAATCAATCAGGCTGCAGTCACGCTGATATTTTGATTACATGCACAATAACATAAAGGTTACATACAAACTAAAATAAAAGTTACTGAGTAGTGATAACATTTTCACGTACATTGACATAAAGGTTGCATACACATTGACATAAAGATAGAAAGTGAAATGAAGACAGCAAAATGATTTACAGGAACTCTGGTATACAGCATATTGACATAGGTTTTCAAATGCACAAATATAAAAGTATACACTCACTGAGAAACAAACTTAAAACACAGGCACAAATGTACAACACACTACACGAAATTACAAGACTCATGCACTCACACTCACGGCATAAAAAGTTACAGACATAACACACTACACGAAAGTACAAGACTCATGCACTCACACTCACGGCATAAAATGTTACAGACATAACAACACAATAATGTTTAGGTACACTGACATATAAACTGACGTATAAATATTAGTAGATTCACGAACTCACACTAGCCAGTTAAATGTAAGACTTGAAATGCTTTGCTCCATGTAGTCAGTACCCAATCGTTGTAAAGCTTGAAATGCTTTGCTCCATGTAGTCAGTACCCAATCGTTGTAAAGCTTGAAATGCTTTGCTCCATGTAGTCAGTACCCAATCGTTGTAAAGCTTGAAATGCTTTGCTCCATGTAGTCAGTACCCAATCGTTGTAAAGCTTGAAATGCTTTGCTCCATGTAGTCAGTACCCA
This sequence comes from Sinotaia quadrata, assembly GCA_028829895.1. Taxonomy (NCBI): domain Eukaryota; kingdom Metazoa; phylum Mollusca; class Gastropoda; order Architaenioglossa; family Viviparidae; genus Sinotaia; species Sinotaia quadrata. The sequence continues at coordinate 59,312,585 of CM054179.1, forward strand.
ATCGTTGTAAAGCTTGAAATGCTTTGCTCCATGTAGTCAGTACCCAATCGTTGTAAAGCTTGAAATGCTTTGCTCCATGTAGTCAGTACCCAATCGTTGTAAAGCTTGAAATTATTTGCTCCATGTAGTCAGTACCCAATCGTTGTAAAGCTTGAAATGCTTTGCTCCATGTAGTCAGTACCCAATCGTTGTAAAGCTTGAAATGATTTGCTCCATGTTGTAGATACTGGAAGCAGACAACTAATGTTAACCATAATGAGGAACGCCGTGATTCCCTGTATTTAAGGTTTTGCTGACACTTATTCTGCCATTCTCGACATGAATATATTCTTTCAAACTTGATTGTTCATTTGCTGTTCACGTCATGATTTATTTTTTTGAAACTTGATTGTTCATTTACTGTTCACGACATGATTGTATTCCTAGAAACTTGATTGTTCATTTGCTGTTCACTTCATGATTTATTCTTTGAAACTTGATTGTTTATTTGCTGTTCACGTCATGATTTTATTTTTCCAAACTCGACTGTTCATTGCTGTTTACCTAACGATTATATTCTTTCAGTCTTGATTGATCATTATCTGTTTACATCATGATCGTTTGTCTTCAGGAATGTATTTTATTGTTATTCTCGTGATGTCTGTATGCATTCAAACTGTGTTTTTTATTTGCAGTTTACTAGATGTTTGAATGCCTTAAGATCTGATTGTTAATTGCTATTGAATGATGTCTCCTTTTCTGTCCTTTATGACAAGGATTAAACAGGTTATTCGTAGAATATAACATTTGGGTACACTGTTTCTTATAAATTACTGAAATTATCAATATTTGTTGCATGATGTCACTACTAAACAAAACCCCTTAAGCCTTATTTTTGTTGTACGATCTCAGTACTAAATATTATTCCTTAAGTCCTATTATTGACAGTATTTGTTGCATGACGTCACTACTAAACAAAACCCCTTAAGTCTTATTTTTGTTGTACGGTCTCAATACTAAACATTATTTCTTAAATCCTATTATTGACAGTATTTGTTGCATGTCCTCAATAAAAGAAAAACAATACTTCTTAAATCTTACTATAGAAAATATTTGTTGACCTCAATAACAAAAAACTTTTAAAGTATTATTATAGACATTATTTGTTGCATGACATCATTACTAAACAAAACTCCGTAAGTCCATTTATTGATAGTATTTGTTACATCATTACTAAACAAAAATCCTTATGTCCATTTATTGATAGTATTTGTTGCATGACGTCATTACTAAACAAAACTCCGTAAGTCCATTTATTGATAGTATTTGTTGCATGACGTCATTACTAAACAAAACTCCGTAAGTCCATTTATTGATAGTATTTGTTGCATGACGTCATTACTAAACAAAACTCCGTAAGTCCATTTATTGATAGTATTTGTTGCATGACGTCATTACTAAACAAAACTCCGTAAGTCCATTTATTGATAGTATTTGTTGCATGACGTCATTACTAAACAAAACTCCGTAAGTCCATTTATTGATAGTATTTGTTGCATGACGTCATTACTAAACAAAACTCCATAAGTCCATTTATTGATAGAATTGCACAAAAGTCCTCGCTTCACTGTAAGACTCTACCTGACGTTATTTCACATCACATTATAATCTGTAATATCCCAGTGATCACATCCCATTATGATCTTTAATATAAATGATCACATCACAATATGATCTGCAATATCAATGATCAAATAACATTATGATCTGCTGCAATATCACTGATCATGTGATCAATTTCACATTATTATCTGTAATATCAATGATCACATTACAGTAATATCAGTAATATCAAAGACCACATTATACAATGATCTGTAATATGATTGATCACATCGCACCATGATCTGTAATATAAGTGATCTCACCACACCATGATCTGTAATATCAGTGATTACATTATTAATCCTAATCATCAAATTCTGGTCTTTAACATCAAATGCTGGTCATTCCCACCACTTAGTGGTCATTATCATCACATTATGGTCCTTTCAGTTGCATTATGATCACATTACAATGCTTTACATCACATTGCAACTTTCACTTGTCAAAATAAACTGGCCGATACAGAAGCCATATTAAACAGAAACTAAGTGTGTACATTTCACTTCATCATAATTAATTTATTCTTTGACAAAACTTTCTGATTAATTATTTATTCTTTGACAAAACTGTCTCATTAATTAATTTATTTTTGGACAAAACTTTCTCAATAATTAATTTATTAATTCTCATTAATTAAATTATTCTCTCACAAATGTTTCAAAATTAATTAATTTTTTCTTTGACAGAGCATTCTCAACAATTTCACTTTATTCTTTGACAAAACTTTCTCAATAATTAATTTACTCTTTGACAATACTTTTTCAATAATTTCATTTATTCTTTGGTAAAACCTTCTGAATAATTTCATTTTATTCTTTGATAAAACTTTCTCTATAATTAAAATTTTTGCTTTGACAAAACTGTCCTAAATAATTAAAATTTATTCTGGGTCAAAACAGGCATTTTGCAATACATTCAAATTTATTCTTTGATAATTTTGTCAGTATATTTAACTTATTTAATAATTAAAAGATTAAACTGACTTCATTTTATTCGATGACAACACTTTCTTTTTAGAGTTTGTAATTTTTCTTAAACTTTTCTTTTATGACGAAACAGTTGTTTCTCTATATTTTTTCCATTACATTAAACTCATTTTATGATGAAACAATTTTTTTCTTTATATTTTCCAGTTTCTTTTTATAAACATTTCTTCAAAGTGTATTTTATTTTGTTGTACGCGAGAAAGTAGACTTGTCAGTACACTTCACTTTATTATAGGACGAAGCACATTTTCCATTTAACATTATTGCATAATAAAACATATTACTTTCAGAATATATTATGTTTTCTGACGAACCAAAATGATTCCATTATATTTCAGCTGAGATTGTGAAATAGCGGCATTGTAACTTCTTCCCTTCTGTGTGGTGTATTACGTCACATGCCATGTAAAGACGTCACTTTTTATTAAACGTTTATTTGTGATATTAATTTAATCTCTTCGTTCTTTGATGAAATAATACGAATGTAGATTAACTGTATTTTAAAATTTAATTGCTGGAGCATTTAATGTTTATACTTACATACGTTTATTAGACATCTAGGCTGGAACATTTAATGTTATACCTGCAAATGTTTATTGGATGTCCAGGCTGGAAATTTCGTGTTACATCTGCATGTTTATTGTACATCTAACACCTAGTTTTACACCTACGTATGTTTATTAGACATCTAGGTTAGAACATTTAGTGTTATACCTGTATATGTTTATTGGACGTCTAGGTTGGAACATTTAGTGTTATACCTGTATATGTTTATTGGACGTCTAGGCTGACACATATGTTTAGGCGTAATATTAATAATATCCGACTTTCCATATTTTTTTAAAATCCATTTTGCCTTTCTCAGTTATTAACTCATAATCAAGTAGGAGCATAACGTAAGTCTCAAATTGGAGCATGACTCATTATCAAACATAACTCAGTCCCAAACTAGAATATAACTTAGTGTCAAACAGGATCATAACTCAGTCCCAAACTAGAATATAACTCATTGTCAAACATGATCATAACTCTGTCCCAAACTGGAGCATGACCCATTCTCAATCAGGAGCACAAGCCACTGGTTTCCAAAGAATTGAAACACCTCTGTTTCAGATAACGGCATGTACCCGGCTTGACCTGACTCGACTGTTTTACTTTATGTTGTGAATACGCCACTAAGTCGGATACACACATATAGAACATATACACATACACACACATAGAACACAGTCACACATACACACACACAGAACACAGTCACACATACACATATAACACAGACACACATACACACAAGTACATATATAAAGCCTTATAGAGAAAGATAGGAGAGAGAAGAGAGGGGTGGAGAGACAGAGTGAGAGGTGAGAGAAAGAGAGAGGGTATATATAAGAGATACATTAGAGAAAGAGAGAGTATATAAAAGAGATACATTAGAGAAAGAGAGAGGGTATATATATAAGAGATACAATAGAGAAAGAGAGAGGGTATATATAAGAGATACAATAGAGAAATGGAGAGGGTATATATAAGAGATACAATAGAGAAAGAGAGAGGGTATATATAAGAGATACAATAGAGAAAGAGAGAGGGTATATATAAGAGATACAATAGAGAAATGGAGAGGGTATATATAAGAGATACAATAGAGAAAGAGAGAGGGTATATATAAGAGATACAATAGAGAAATGGAGAGGGTATATATAAGAGATACAATAGAGAAAGAGAGAGGGTATATATAAGAGATACACTAGAGAAAGAGAGAGGGTATATATAAGAGATACAATAGAGAAATGGAGAGGGTATATATAAGAGATACAATAGAGAAAGAGAGAGAAAGAAGGAACGAGGGAGAGAAAGCACAGAGAGAGGGGGCGAGAGAGAAAAGAGAGAGTGGAAGTTTGTTTTCACAAGACTATTTCCAAGCCCAGGCAGGAGTAAGAGGAGGTTAATTGAGTTGGGAGATTGAGAGTAATCAGCGACGTCCCATCAGCAGGCTTCCTACGTTGCTGGTGATGTCAAGAGTTTGTCTGCATCTTTTGCATCACCTTGACTTGTCAGCAGCCAGGCCTAACAAGCTGCCCTTTGCCCTTTGCCATCCTTCCACTTGGAATTGGAGTCGCGGGCACCACAGCTGTAGTCGCCTCCCTTTTAATCGTTTTTCAATTGCTCTGCTGCTTGAAATTCCGTTTGGGCTGTTGCAGCAGCGTGCAATTGCCTAAATTTCAGCATCCCTAATTCCATTTTGGTCCTCAAAGGGTTTCTGCTTTCTTTTCTCATAGAGTCTGCGGGTAACTTGTTGAAGATATTTGGTATTTTGCTTGTGAGGATTTAAAAAACAACCCAACAAATGATGCATTTACTAACAACAAAAAATCCCCAACCTATGATTTATTAATTATTTTTAAACCACCAATTCATTATTCAGAATCACAATAGAACGATAGAACACAGTAACTAAACATAGCCTTAACCAACAACACTGGCAGAGTTAAATGCATTTAATAATAACCTTCATCTATTGTTCCCACCATGCAATTCTGATGGCAGCCATACACACGACCACAAACGAATTGACACGAGTGAAGCAAATGGAAAACTAGCATTAAGTAACAGACAAACCGACAAGCTGAAAACTATTGAATCGCAATAGGCAAATAGACAAAAAAAACAACAAAACAATTAGTTTATGTGACAACAGCTAAATAGGCATTAGATAGGCATTAGGCACTAGATAGGCATTAGATAGGCGTTAGATAGGCACTAAATAGGCATTAGATAGGCACTAGATAGACACTAAATAGGCATTAGATAGGCATTAGATAGGCACTAGATAGGCATTAAATAGGCACTAGATAGACACTAAATAGGCATTAGATAGGCAATAGGCATTAGATAGGCATTATTTTACAACTAGCTGTTCAGAAACAATTAGAGAACTACGTGTTCAGTCGATTGCATGCAAACTCGTATGATATTTATGAGTGATAAACGTACAGATGAGCAAACAAGCTCATTTGATGTGAATGACAAGTGTACCATTGAGCGAACGCGCTCGTTTGATGTAATTGATAAATGTACGAGTTAGTAAACACGCTCGTTTGATGTAATTGATAAATGTACGAGTTAGTAAACACGCTCGTTTGATGTAATTGATAAATGTACGAGTTAGTAAACACGCTCGTTTGATGTAATTGATAAATGTACGAGTTAGTAAACACGCTCGTTTGATGTAATTGATAAATGTACGAGTTAGTAAACACGCTCGTTTGATGTAATTGATAAATGTACGAGTTAGTAAACACGCTCGTTTGATGTAATTGATAAATGTACGAGTTAGTAAACACGCTCGTTTGATGTAATTGATAAATGTACGAGTTAGTAAACACGCTCGTTTGATGTAATTGATAAATGTACGAGTCAGTAAACAAGCTCGTTTGATATGACAAGTGTACGACTGAGAAAACAAACTCATATGATGTCTATGAGCGATTTAATGACAAACATCACGAATTGCTGGCGATTCACATTATTCACATTATGTGTGTGTATGTGTGTGTATGTGTTCTGATCTCACTTCTACATGATAAAGTGAATTACTAATTTTATAATTATTCTCATTATTCTTTCCTATAGTTAATTACTAATTTTATAATTATTACCATTATTCTTTCATAAAGTGATCATATTTAATTGTTTTGTATACTTTTGTCCAAAATAATTATATTGTTCAGAGACTTCATATTTTCAAGGGGGGGGGGGCGCGGGGGAAATTAATTACATTATAAAGACACTGTATACACTTTTTGGTCAAAATTAATTGTGTTATACAGATTGTTAATACTTTTGACTAAAATTAATTATATTGTACATATATTTTTTTATACACTTGGATGAAAATAATTATAGGGTACAAAGACTTAACACTCTTTATCGCAAGTGAATGTTTGGTCAAGATGTTGTTAATGGACATTTTATATTAAAACACTGTTTATTTTCGAGACCGAAAGTAATTATACAATAAAAGTATTGGTAATGCTTTTGATCTATATTAAGTACATGAGATAGAAAGTGTTAATGCTTTTGATCTATATTAAGTACATGAGATAGAAAGTGTTTATGCTCTTGATCTAAATTAGTGACATGAGATAGAAAGTATATATATATATATATATTTTTTGGGGGGAAGGGAGCGAAATTAATTACAGTGTAGAAGAGTTGCATATCTTGACAGAAAATAATTTTCAAATGTAAACAATAAATATTTTTAATATTAATGTTAATATAAATTATTAATTAATTTTGCTTATTTCAGCTTTAATACACAGAATTAAAGTGTTGACATCTTGGCATTAAAAACAGAGTATGCATAGTGTTTTTAATGCTTTTAATTTTTATTTATTTCTTTTTTTAAAAAAAGAGCCTCACCTCACTATCAGCTTTATCTCCCTTGAACAAGACCTCCATTCTGTTTACGATCTGTATATTTTAAGAAAACTTTTACTTGCTGATTTAAAAAAAAATGAAATAGAAACAGCACTAAAAAGTATATATTTCACCTTAATTTGATTTCAAGCACAGAATTTTAAAGATGTCTGTTGGAAGATAAAAACATTAATAATGCCTTATTGATTTCAATCAAACAAGATCTTCCTTAAAATTTTTATTAATACATGTACACGTAAAGCATTGAAAAGAAAACACTTCTAAATCTAGTTCTCATTTTAAACACACATCTTCCATGAAACTATCTGTTTACGTTTGACAGGAAAAACACACGATTGATTGCAGTTCTGATTACATTGCACTAGATCTCCAAGAACAATATTAGATACATTTGAGATAAAAACTATTTACTTTTATATCAGTAGAGTTGTAGAGAATACCTTAAGATATATATCCGGCGTTCTTTTACAGTCTTTAGAATTCTTTTTCTTTCGCTCTGGATAGTCACACACCGCTTTAATAAAGAGTAAGTGTCGATTTGAACTTCAATAGCGGCCCTGCCCTTTAACAGTTCACTTTAATGCAAAATGAACAGTCAATTTATCAATTCATTTCCTTTTCTTGAAAAGGAATTCTCGTTATTTGTGCACGCTACAAAGAAATTACTTATAGAAAACTGCCTATCACGAATGGTGCTAATGAATATATTATATATACATACAGATGTGCTTCATATATATGCTATAAATAAATCATGTATAGAAAACTGCCTATCACGAATGATGCTAATGAATATATTATATGCAGATATCTTTCATGTGCAATGTACAGTGTTACGACCGATAGTATGTCATAATTAAAGATATATAATTGCAGTATAATAATGTATATCACGGTTAATAATAATAATAATCAATATATATATTAAGAATAATGTATATCATGGATAATAGTAACCAGTACATTTTTTTAGAATAATGTATATCATGGATAATAGTAACCAGTACATTTTTTTAGAATAATGTATATCATGGATGACATAAATCAGTATATTACATATAACTGTCTTTCATGCACCATTAGTATAGTCCAGACAAGAAGCAATTAAGCTCTCCACTAGCACTGTCCGCAGACAAGAAACAATTAAGCTCTCCACTAGTATCTGACCACAGACAAGAACAATTAAGCTCTCCACTAGTATCTGACCACAGACAAGAACAATTAAGCTCTCCACTAGTATCTGACCACAGACAAGAACAATTAAGCTCTCCACTAGTATCTGACCACAGACAAGAAACAATTAAGCTGTCCTCTAGTACCTGACCACAGCCAAGAAACAATTAAACTGTCCACTAGCATCTGACCAGAGACAAGAACAATTAAGCTGTCCACTAGTATCTGACCACAGACAAGAAACAATTAAGCTGTCCTCTAGTACCTGACCACAGCCAAGAAACAATTAAACTGTCCACTAGCATCTGACCACAGACAAGAAACAATTAAGCTGTCCACTAGTATCTGACCACAGACAAGAAACAATTAAGCTGTCCACTAGTATCTGACCACAGACAAGAAACAATTAAGCTGTCCACTAGTATCTGACCACAGACAAGAAACAATTAAACTCTACTAATATATGTCCATGGACAGAAACACTTAAATCCTCCATTAGCATCTGTCCACAAACAAGAGACAATTAAAAATTTATATAGTACAAACACATTTACACATCTATGTCTCACTTAAACTTTTTGTAAAGCATGGACACCTTATATGTCCGTATAATTTATTTTAGTACATGTACATAAATACATCACTTTATAAAACCATATATTTTATTTAATACAGTAATAATGTGATACCAACGCCAATTAGTTAATGGATATGATTATAATTAATTATACAAAACTAATTACAAGTGATGAGAATCTTAATTTATTTTATTATTAATTCTCCAACAGACACCACTCGTCTCTCTCACTTGGCGGATATGCAGGCGCCGTAAATGTTCTCTCTCTTCCACAACATTTAAAGACAAACATTTTACCATCAAACAATATTTCCATAGGTGGAAAACGTTTTACTAAAGGAGAAGACACATCCGTCTTTAATCTATATTTATCGAGCCACCATCCACCCACTTTCTTCTCCAACATATGGTTATCAACTTGCATAAGAAGGTAAAATAATTTAACAATAAATTTAATAAAATCAACAATCAAATATACATTTGACATCCATTATTTCCATGAAAACACATTCGAATAATTTCTATATTACAGAATCCTTTTACAATTCAATATTTCAATACAAATCACAGGACAGTTCTATCAGAGAACAGACATAGAGTTAATAGAGATAAGCGATAATAGTAATTTTTTTTTTAACTTGTTTAACTGCTGTCTCAATAGTCCTTCCCATGCTTTTGCAAAAAAGACACAAGTTATTGTTAATTGTTATTACGTCAGCTCCACCTGCCTCACTCACATGTTGGAAACACTGTTCCGTTACTAAGAGTTAACCTGGGCACTTCATTTCACCATGTCAACTCCTTCAAACAGAACAATAAATGTAGCAAGATCCATCAATTTCTCTACACTAGAAATTGTTCAGGTAGTCAGCATATCTTGCCACCACACATCAGTAGAGTGTAATGTGTTTGTATACTTACACATCGTTTCTCGTCATTAACATGGTTGGTCATAGCAGTTTACAAACAATAAACCAGGAGGTTAAAATCAAATGATGAAATGATTGTCTCTGCAAAATATAAGCAGTAAACAAATGCTATGCTTCCAGTTTATCACTTTATAATTCCATTCTTTCTTAAATTCCAGTTGCAACTTACAGTTTCCTGCAATGGTATTTATTAGCCCAATACATGAACACAGCATAATAAATACAGCATATCAAAACAATTTTAAGTGATTAGTACACATTATATGAGCAACTTAGTTCAAACAATTGTATAAATAATAGTCTGCTCACATAACACATTTTATTAAAACACAAGTATAACATCAATAGCGAAAATTAATGAAATATTTCAAAGTCCATTCTCTCTCAAAGAATCTGTTTAACTTACCCTCAAGCTAACGACCACCTTTCAAGCCTGGACTTCAAATTCAAATTTGCCACTTCAAATTCCAAGTGATTAGACATTAGATTTCTCTACAGCGGGTAAACTTTTGGATCTCATTCCATTGGCTAATCTTGTTCTCGTAAATCATAACCTTTGGATAATAACATTTACTCGATGGTTTGTATTATATCAGCAATTTCTAGAATATTTTTAACTTAGTGTTTAGTTCAAATCAGACACATTCACCAAAAACCATCAAGGTTGGTTCACTCTGACAATTTAACAATTTATATAACAATTAAATTTTAAAATAGGGAGAGGCAAATTTATTCTCACCCCAACTTTCTCTCAGCTCTAAGCTCAGCTATAAATGTCTACAAGTCCGACAAATTTATTAATTATAATAGGCATTTAACTCATACAAAAAATTTCTTCCCGCCTAAATCTCGGCTAAAGATGTCTACAACTTCGACACATTTTCTAATTAAAATTTAAGTAACTCACATTAAACTATTTACTTATCTACCACGACACAACGCCAACAATAAGTGTTTTTATTGATTTTTTTGTCTGAAACAGTTCGTTTCTGCTTAAGCTTGTGTTTAAATGGTCTCAGATTAATGATGCAGCCCAATGTTAATCAAGTTTCACTGTCGCTTAAGTGCTTTAAGCACTTGATCCAACTTTCATCAGGTCGATGACGTAAGGCACTCCTGTTCTTAGTCAGATTGGGCAGACCTATGTTCTGGATTAGTACCCGTTACTGCAAACAGCAATAGACTAGGACCCAATGTTCTCTCTAAGGTGCACAGCTGTACAGCTCATTAGAAAATGCCATACAGCAGTTTCAAAATTCCGCGCACAAGTTTTGGTAGCAAGGTCAAACAACCGCCAGGTCTGCGCACAGGAAAAATATTAGAGGGAACATTGTTAGGACGCCTTAATGTAAACAGCAATAGACTAGAACCCCTTACTGTAAACAGTAATAGACTAGAACCCGTTACTGTAAATAGTAATAGATTAGAACGCGTTACTGTAAACAGTAATAGATTAGAACCCGTTACTGTAAACAGTAATAGACTAGAACCCGTTACTGCAAACAGTAATAGAATAAGGCCTGTTACTGTAAACAGTAATAGAATAAGGCCTGTTATTGTAAACAGTAATAGAATAAGGTCTGTTATTGTAAACAGTAATAGAATAAGGCCTGTTAGTGTAAACAGTAATAGAATAAGGCCTGTTACTGTAAACAGTAATAGAATAAGGCCTGTTACTGTAAACAGTAATAGAATAAGGCATGTTACTGTAAACAGTAATAGAATAAGGCCTGTTACTATAAACAGTAATAGAATAAGGCCTGTTACTGTAAACAGTAATAGAATAAGGCCTGTTACTGTAAACAGTAGTAGAATAAGGCCTGTTATTGTAAACAGTAATAGAATAAGGCCTGTTAGTGTAAACAGTAATAGAATAAGGCCTGTTACTGTAAACAGTAATAGAATAAGGCCTGTTACTATAAACAGTAATAGAATAAGGCATGTTACTGTAAACAGTAATAGAATAAGGCCTGTTACTATAAACAGTAATAGAATAAGGCCTGTTACTGTAAACAGTAATAGAATAAGGCCTGTTACTGTAAACAGTAGTAGAATAAGGCCTGTTACTGTAAACAGTAATAGAATAAGGCCTGTTATTGCAAACGAAAATGGACAGGACCCGTCATTGCAAACAGCTGTGTAATTCCTCTGTATCTGTGACGCTAACGCCACCTAGTTAATGGTTATGATTGTTATTATTAATTAATCACACATAACTAATTACAAGTAATGAAAATCTAATTTCTGTTATTAATAAAGACACCATTCGTCTCTCTCACTTGGCGGACTTGCGGGTGCTGTAAACGTTTTCTCTCTTTTACAACATTAAAGACAAACACCGTCACACAATAATTATTTCCATAGGTGGAAAACTTCTTACCAAAGGAGAAGATAAATCCGTCTTTTAATCTATATTTACCAAGTTCCCATCCACAATTTGTAAAAATAATAGCCTACTCACATAATACATCTCAAAGTAAAATGCAAATATAACACATCAATATCAAAATGCACGAACTAAGTTCATTCTATCTCAATCAGTCGGTTAACTCACCGTTAATGGCCATCTTTCATGACCGGACTTCTTGCTACACCAAATTCAAAGTGATTAAGCAATAGAATTCTTTACAGCAGGTAAACTTTTTGATCTCAGCCCATTGGCTGGTCTCATTCTTGTAAATCTTAACCATTGGATAATAAAAACTATTCATCCACCTAAAACCGGTTTAGATTACATCAGCAGCTGAGTTGTTTACTTCCAACTTTGACTTAAAACTATCAGTACAAGCAGGTCGGGTCACTTTGACATTTAACAATTTATATAAAAATTAAGTTTAGAAATAGGGATCAGCAAATGTACTCTGCCACACTAGCTGTGTAAATTCTTTGTATCTAGCAGTGAAATTCGTATGTATCTAGTTGTGTAATGACTCTGTACCTAGCTGTGTAATTCCTATGTGTCTAGCTGTGTAATTCTTATATATCTTGCTGTAGAATTCCTTTGTATCTAGCTGTGTAGTTCCTACATATCTAGCTGTGTAGTTTTTACATATCTAGCTGTGTAGTTCTTACATATCTAGCTGTGTAGTTCCTACATATCTAGCTGTGTTATTCTTACATATGTTTAATTCTTACATATCTAGCTGCATAATTCCTTTGTATCTAGCTGTGTAATTCCTACATATCTAGCTGTGTAATTCCTACATATCTAGCTGTGTAATGCCTTTGTATTTATGTTTGACTGACTGTCTGTGGTGAATGTTGTGTATGACATTGAATACATAATTGACTATCTGTAAAATACATTCTTGTTTACTTTTACATCCCCCCAATCCTTCTGATTATAAATGATGTTTATATTTGACTGAAACATTTTACATGCAAAACATTAATGATATACTAAGACATAGAAAATATAATTTAAATTCACATCAAGGAATAAGAAACAAATACCTGATGTGAATTTCTGTATGGTATGAATTTCCCCAAAATACGGTATAACATTTTTAAAGAAAGTAATACCTAGTCAATTTAGAAAACTAGCACATATAGCAAAGTTGACTGTAAAAGTGCTGTTATCAAATCTTGTATTACTAATGTGTCTTCGCATGAAGACTGTAAAAGTGCTGTTATCAAATCTTGTATTACTAATGTGTCTTCGCATGAAGACTGTCACAAATAATTTCATTGCTCATATACATCACGTAGAGTAACTATATTAATATAAATAATAATTAAAACATATTTGAGAAAAATGCTTACGAAATGACTTGTGGTTATTTTCAAGATGTAAATGAAATTGTTAGGACTTTTTTAACTGCTTGTAGACAGCACGCTGACGTCACGCGTTACACATACTCCCGTGACAACTACCACTACAAACACGAAGTACACCGAGTTTCCCGATTGCTGATTTGTAAAGTGTATCACTGCCCTCTTCAGGCAGTTCGGCAAGACAGGGCCGGTAATTGGAAGGCTAATCTAATTTTACACAAACAAATTATGTTCATCTCAAACACCATGCATGCTCGTTAGCCCATTGATATACCAACACTATTACATTATCTCACACGTCTACATTATACAAATTTCCTGAAAGGTGTTAGTTAAACATACCAACACTATTACATTATCTCACACGTCTACATTATATTGCCTGAAAGGTGTTAGTTAAACATACAAACACTACTCTAACTTGTATTTATGTACATATAACATGTGATTGTGAGTCGCTACCAAAAGAGAACAAAACACATTTAATGGATACAGATAAAAGTACATAAGATGTATACACACAACTAAGGTAGATCTAAAACTAAAAATAAACTTTTTGTGCAACATTACCAAAGGGAATTGCCTATTTGCTTTGAAAAAGCATTTTGTGTCCGGAGAAAGGTGTTATAGCTTTTCACCACTCTAGCGGGACACAGAGATAAGTTTATCTGTTAACCCAGCCACCCCATCTCTGGAATTGGTAACACCATCATCAGGTCTTACCCACCCCCCCAACATGTTCTTGTGATTGTGCATGGATGTATATACACAAGCACGCGCACACACATTCAAATACACACACATACACGTGCTTTTTGTAGGAGTGTGTGTGTGTGTGTGTGTGTGTGTGTGTGTGTGTGTGTGTGTGTGTGTGTGTGTGTGTGTGTGTGTGTGTGCATTGTATGGAAGCAACACCAGCTTACAGATGAAAGGCGTGTACCTGTTTTTACATTTCACCCACCCACCACTTTTGGTGCACACACGGCCTCACTAGCATCACGTGGCGCGTATGATAAGACTGAGAGAAGATGGGCGAGAAAGCGCGAGTGACGTCAGATGTAAAATACCCGTGTACCTGTGAGAAATAGCTCCAATTGTGCCAGCAGTTTCCTCTGACAGGTCTTTTATCCTGTCAGCAGCTTCCTCTGACAAGTCTTCTGTCCTGTCAGCAGCTTCAGCAAAGAGAGAGAAGTCTGTGCTGAGCAGCTGGCGTTAGCTGACTTGTGGCTTGAAGTCTCCTCAAATAGATGGATGAGTTTCCAACAGACTTTGGAATTAAGTAAACTAAATGTCTCCACTAAACGATAGCTGAGTTTCTCACAGACTTATTATGATTGATCGTAAATCAATCTTCACTAACAGGTAGTTATTTCTAACAGACTTTGGACCGAGGGTAAACCTAAAGTTTATACACAGGGAATGCTGAGTTTCCAACAGACTTTGGACCGAGGGTAAACTTAAAGTTTATACACAGGGAGTGCTGAGTTTCCAACAGACTTTGGACCGAGGGTAAACCTAAAGTTTATACACAGGGAATGCTGAGTTTCCAACAGACTTTGGACCGAGGGTAAACCTAAAGTTTATACACAGGGAATGCTGAGTTTCCAACAGACTTTGGACCGAGGGTAAACCTAAAGTTTATACACAGGGAGTGCTGAGTTTCCAACAGACTTTCGAAGAAGAGTAAACTAATGGTCACCACTAAAAAACTAACAAACTTTGGATTGAAGGTAAACTAATAGTCCCCACAAACAGACAACGAGTAGCTGATAAATAGTCCCCACAAACAGACAACGAATATCTGATAAATAGGCCTCACAAACAGACAACGAATAGCTGATAAATAGTCCTCACAAAAAGATAACGAATAGCTGATAAATAGTCCTCACGAACAGATGAGTAGATGATAAACGTTGAGGTAAACGTCAGTCAGCTTTTGATAATTATGTTGGATCTATAAAATTTCAATCAATGTATGATTATGGTTGCGTCTAGAGTGTTCTAGAACTTTCATATGCACTACTCAAATACACCACAAGGAGTGTTCAAGAATCTTCATGACCAAAATCAAACTTCAATTTCTGTCGTATGGAATCAACGTACAGCAACACTTATGCTGATAATTTCCATGACAACGCTGTACACACACCAACGTGATCTGTTAGAGTACAATAGTCACTGCAGTCTGAAGCGGATACAAAGTTACAAAACATCGAAAATATCAAAGTATCAAAAAAATACTCCTTTCTGCAAAAGCCAAATGAAGGGCATCGCTAAGTTTCAGGCATATTTCATCTCTAAATTCCTTTATCTCTTTCACACATTCTCAAGTATAATGTACAAAATAATCAATTAGTGAATATAGACTTTTATCCCGTTTAACGACTTGTATACAACTTAATGATTTTTATCCTGCTTAATGTCATGTATACAGCTTAACAGCTGTTATACCGCGACTTTATCCTGCTTAACTTGTAAATGACTTAACTAATGCATACCACTTAACGAATGCTATAACGTTTTTCGACTTATTTCTCGCTTATCGATTTGCATACCACTTAACAAATGCTATAACGCTTTTTGACTTATTTCACGCTTTACGGCTTGTATGCAACTTCATGGCATTGCTTAATGACTTCTATCTCGCGTAACGACTTGTTTACAACTTAACGACTTATATGCCTCTTAACGACTTGTATACAGCTTAACGACTGTGATATCGCATGTCTCGAGTTTCATAGAGTTAAGCAATCTATCTTTTGAAATAAACTATGTGACGAAATTAAACAAGTTTTGAGACGGGTAACAATGTACCCGCAAGACCCACTATTGCGCTCAGAAAGAAATGAAACAAAAATAGAGTTCTCTCCCTTCTAATAAGGAATGCGCGAGAACGACCTACAGGAAGAAATCTAGCTTTGTTCTGAGTTATGTGTTTTTCGGCATTTTAGCTTTCAGCTAGTGGGCTTTACTGCGTTTCGATAACGAATGAAGGGCTTAGTCACGAAATTACTTTAAATAAAGTGGACACACTACCAAAGTTTGGGCATAGTTATATTATTTGAAATAAAAGATTCTACATAACTGTTGTAGTGGACACACTACTGCAAAAAGATAACTTACCTCTTTGTCCACTGCTGAAAGTACACATCCAGTCTAAATCAGTATTAATAGTTTCTTTCACAGGTTATATGGACACATCCAATCTATATCTGCTTTAATCTTTTCTGTTGCAAGAAGTTGTATGAACAAAGTCGAGTGCATGTTATATGGACCGAGTGCATATCCAGTGTAAATCTGTTTTAATCTATTTTAGTAGAAAACATTTAACATACTTATTACTGCTTAATGACTTGTGTAAATACGTGTAGCTGCCACCTAATGGCAGGTTATGACGTATGTGAGTGAATCCACGTATAGATGTTTCGTCGTGTTACATTCTCTTCTCGTACTAGCAGCTTTTGCACGTCTATAGTCACAAAGTCACGTGACAGCTCACTCGTGAAACTTGTTGATTGACATGCATACGCTCGCCTTCATTCGAACTCATTCACGCCTTGTCAGTCGATAAACAGAAGGCGTATAAAGTGGCGCCATTTAATATATAGCCGTTTATCTGTTTATCCGTTTATCTAGCTCCTTAAATATGTTACAACTAAATCATAATTATATTGCAGATGGCACAATTGACACGGAAAGTATATATAAATCATAAGTTGCTTACATTATACGAGAGTTTACTGTATTAAGTAGAATAAATATGTCTACTCTCTTCAAATATAATTTACAGATTTATCTCCTCCAAGCAGGATGATTATTCAGTATATCTTTGGTGGGAAGATATTTCTAAACTCACTGAAGTCTAATACAAGATTTCCCAGACAGGACTTCTAAGTGAGAATGAGAAACTGATAGCTAGGTCAAGGATGACATAAACTGATAGCTAGGTCAAGGATGACATAAACTGATAGCTAGGTTAAGGATAGAGAGACTGATAGCTAGGTCAAGGATGACATAAACTGATAGCTAGGTCAAGGACGAGAGAGACTGATAGTTAGGTCAAGGATGACATAGACTGATAGCTAGGTCAAGGATGAGATAGACTGATAGCTAGGTCAAGGATGAGAGAGAGACTGATAGTTAGGTCAAGGATGAGCTAGACTGATAGCTAGGTCAAGGAGGAGAGAGACTGATAGTTAGGTCAAGGATGAGCTAGACTTATAGCCAATAATAACAAAATTTGAAATTTTGCAGAATCCTTTCACCTGAACTACAAATAGCAGGAGCCTGACTCTCTACTTATATTGGAATGTTTCAGCAAAAATAGGTAGGTGCCAGCCCCCCTCTCTCTACTGGTGTTAAAATGTTCCAGGAGAAATATCTAGGATCCAGACTCTCTACGTACTTGTATTATCAGAGTATTACTGCTAAATATTACAGTGTTGCACTAAGTGAGAAATGATATCTCATTCATACAAGGACAATGCTAGAAATAGCATGATAGTTAATAGCAGGACAATGCTAAAAATAACATTTCAGTTGATACAAGAACAATGCTAAAAATAACATCTCTGTTGAAATCTAAACAGGAAACTACAGAGTGGGATAAAATAAGAAAGTAACTAAATGAAAGATCGTATACTAAATAATGTGAGAGTAAGTAGAAATTGTGTACACTTTACCCTGAATGTTTACCTAAAGGAAATTTGTCACACACTTTACCTGAATGTTTACCAAAAGGAAATGCTGTCATACACTTTACCTGAATGTTTACCTAAAGGAAAGGCTACACTATAAATGAGTGTTACCTAAAGGAAAGGCTACACTTTAAATGAGTGTTACCTAAAGGAAATGCTACACTATAAATGAGTGTTACCTAAAGGAAAGGCTACACTATAAATGAGTGTTACCTAAAGGAAAGGCTACACTTTAAATGAGTGTTACCTAAAGGAAAGGCTACACTCTAGGGTGTAAATTAACTGCTCATGGAAATGAACAGTCTCGATCGTTCGATGTCCGTACGAAATACACGGTGTATCTATTCAGGTTTGGGTATTTATAAGGTTCTTGCAAGTGTTCCTGATGTTTCTATTGTCTTTTATTTCCTAGTCTCATTACCTTGTTTATTTCGTAAAGGGAGGTCAATATAAGAAAGTAAACAAATATTGCGCCTGAGGTGGCAAGAGTCGCTGGCCGTATTTTCATCATAAAAGCATTTTAATGAGTTTCCAGAAATGTCAAGGACAAGCCTACTCTGTATCCCTACAGCATAAGTATAGAAAGGTCATGCTGCCTGATGCTGACCAATTACAGAAAGGAGATGGGAGAGGAAGTTACATTTGTAAATACATGTTTTGCAGGGGAAAAAATTCCTCACTTTAAATATTTTTGGAGGTTTTTATTTACTTATAACTGCCCTATAATATTTTCTCGTAACTGTTATGTACTTATTTGTAATAACTTATGACTAGACTCTGTCTTGTAATTACTTACGTATGTTTACTATAAACCGACATGTAATGATTTATGACTACGCTTGTAACTGTCTTGTAATTACTTATATATGTTTACTATAAACCGACATGTAATGATTTATGACTACGCTTGTAACTGTCTTGTAATTACTTATATATGTTTACTATAAACCGACATGTAATGATTTATGACTACACTTGTAACTGTCTTGTAATTACTTATATATGTTTACTATAAACCGACATTTAATGATTTATGACTACACTTGTAACTGTCTTGTAATTACTTATATATTTTCTAGAAATTAACTTGTAATGACTTATGACTGCACTTGTAGCTGTCTTGTAATTACTTCTATATTTACTAGAAACTAATATGTATACTATGACATATTAATAACTGTTCAGTTTGGTATACAGTTTCTTGTTTCTAGTGACATTTTATTATGAGAAGACAAATAACCCGATTATGTACTGCCATCATTATATGGAATTATTTAGGAATATATTAATAAATGCATTTTCATGGAAAATATTGAAGTAAATTACGTGATGAACTGATATATATGTGTGTGAAATATTATATTTATGGCTGAAATATTACACATACTAGTGAAATACTACATTCATGGGTGAAAGATTACATTGGTATGAGAAATACTACATAAAATACTATCTATAACATAATGGCTAAGAGAAAAAGAAAAACATTGCCGTTTAATTTCGTTTGCCATTTCTCAAGAAAAAAAATGCTTAATTAATAATAATAATGTAGATAATGAGTTAAACTGCGTTATCGTGTGAATCTTTATTGATAAAAGTGATATTCATCGATTTGGATATAAAACATAAATAATGTTATTTACAAGAAAATACGCATTGAAGATGAAAACTTTTGAATGATATATATTTTTTAAGTTTCGACGACAAAGAAAGGTATATTTCGTTTATAACATGATGTAATTGCCTGTTTATTGAAGGTCATTGTTTAAAAATGTTTTCAGATTAATGACTGACCTTCACCTTAATGACTGACCCTTTCCCTATACTAGTTATCCTTCTTTTTAACAATAATTCTTCGCTTTATCTGACCCTTGTCCGAGATGTACGATCATTATGATAAACATTTATTTATTTTATTTTTTTGCATTGGATAAAATGATTAAACATTACAAATTTGTTGTTAAAAAGGTATTTCTTCAAATAACTTATATTATTTCTTTTTCAATTTACTTTTGCATTTGGAGGTGGAGGGATCACGATTTTCATCTCCCTTCTCCCCCTCCCCCCCCCACGAAACTTAATATATTGAAAGCGAGTGGAGGAAAAGTATATTGACACCGGCATGAATCTCCAGTCAGAGTGTATCACGTATGGCACGTAAACAGGCTTAGGTGTAGTGTGAAAATACTCCTACTTTTTCTTTTTTTCAGCTGAATGTTAGCTCGCTGTCACAACATACACTTACACACTCGTCTACACACTCTCTCTCGATATGTTGAATGATTAAGAGACATTGTGTGGAAAAGGTCGAAAGTTTGATTTGATAGACTTGAGAGAGACAAACACAGAGATCTTTATACACTTTAAAAAAAAAAAGAAATAGAGCTGTTTATTGTGCTGCATATTGTTTTTTAATTATTTTTTTGGCGGCAGCGGCGACACTAATGACATGGATTTTGTTTCAAATATGTTTAATTAATGTCTTGTCACTGTTACCGAGCTTGAACAGCGTGCAGTAAAATATAGTGACAATGTCATTACTCTAATCCTGTCATGCTACATATACATTGTTAATGCTCTAATCCTGTCATGCTACATATACACTGTCAATACTCTAATCCTGTCATGCTACATATACACTGTCAATACTCTAATCTTGTCATGCTACATATACAATGTCAGTAATCTAATCCTGTCATGCTACATATACAATGTCAGTACTCTAATCCTATCATACTCCCTATAGAATGTCAATACTCTAATCCTGTCATGTACATATAAAAGATCAGTACTCTAATCCTGTCGTGATACATATAAAAATCAGTACTCTAAACCTGTCATGATACATATAAAAAATCAGTACTCTAATCCTGTCATGAGATATATATATATATAAAATCAGTACTTTAATCAATACATATAAAATATCAGAACTCTAATCATATCATGATACATATAAAAAAATCAGAACTCTTATCCTGTCAAGATACATTTACAAATTCAGTACCATAATCCTATGAAAGGTACATGAATAATTTCAGTACTCTAAACCTGTCATGAAACATGCATAATTTCATTACTTTAATCCTATCATGATACATTTATAATTTAGTATTCGTATGCTGCCAATGTATACAGTACTCTAGTAGGTTACATGTACAATTTTGGTATTCTAATCCTGCTAAAGATACATGCACAATTCCGGTACTGTAATCCTGTCAGGATACGTATGCGATTTCAATACACTAATCCTGTGAAGACACATGTAATATCCTAAGATCAACAACAAAATTCCAACCTCGTTACATACAAACACTCCCACCCCTTGGCAAGCAAAGACTAAAAATGTACAAGAAACAAACGGAATATCAATTTCTTAGATATCTGACAACAGTCTTAGTAAATAGCATGCTCACATTAGTCTCAACGTCGTCTGAATTCCCTTTTACAAACCAACAACAAGAAGGAATCGTGTAATGTAAGGATATATTTTGGGCACTCCAACTACACAACACAATCGTAGGCTTTGATATTCACACAAACAACTTCAGAACAACACAATCGTAGGCTTTGATATTCACACAAACAACTTCAGAACAACACAATCGTAGGCTTTGATATTCGCACAAACAACTTCAGAACAACACAATCGTAGGCTTTGATATTCACACAAACAACTTCAGAACAACACAATCGTAGGTTTTGATATTCGCACAAACAACTTCAGAACAACACAATCGTAGGTTTTGATTTTCGGCAATGACAGATGCAATGTAAACGCCTACATGCCTAAATATTTGACACCGACACTTTCAAGATATTACTCGAAGGTAGGATTAGATATTTAGCTAGGACACTTTCCAGGTAACATTCGAAGGTAGGATTAGATATTTAGCTATGACACTTTCCAGGTGACATTCGAAGGTAGGATTAGATATTTAGCTATGACACTTTCCAGGTGACATTGGAAGGTAGGATTAGATATTTAGCTATGACAATTTTCAGGCGCAACACTAAAATGTAGGTCTAGACATTTGGCTATGACAATTTCCAGGCAACACATAGATGTTTGGCTGCGAAAAAGCATTCCTCACCGAAAATGAATACATTGAGTTTCAGTCAAAACAATAAATCATTTTCCAGACGAAATTGAAAATAATGAGGTTTTAGTCAAAACAATAAATACATAATAAATAGACAAAACTGAAGACATTGAATTTCAATCAAAGCAATAAACACATTCCTCAGACGAAACTGACGATATTGATTTCAATCAAAACAGTTTATATACTTATGAGAACAAAAATTCATAAAATTGAATATATATTTTAGTGAGGTTACTCAAGAAACCATTGATAAACTTGAACATATTTCTATAAATAAATTGTAAATATTCCAATGCAAATGTCTAAAACATTTTAGTAAAATATAAATTAGGTTTGTATGAAATACACTTGAGTGTGAAGAAATTTAAAACTAAAACTGAGAAGAATCTGAAACCATTTCAGCAGGAATAAGATGAAACTGAAGTCATTTCAGCATGAATAATTGAAACTGAAGTCATTTCAGCATGTATAATTGAAACTGAAGTCATTTCAGCGTGAATAATTGAAGTCATTTCAGCATGAATAAGATGAAACTGAAGTCATTTTAGCATGAATAAAATCAAACTGAAGTCATTTCAGCATGAATAATTGAAACTGAAGTCATTTCAGCATGAATAAGATGAAACTGAAGCCAACGTGACTAAATGAAAGTAAACCGAACCATGTAAGAAATGAGTGAGAGAAATTGAATCAATTTGAGTAATGCAGAGGATTGAAGTGGTACCGACAACACTCAGATGGAGTTGAACCCATTTCGGCAATAGGAATCTATTTCATCTAGAGAAAACCTGACATATCGGTGAGAAATAAACATAAGCATACTTCAGTGAAAAACCAAATTAAATTTCAACTAGACAAAACTGAAAAATTCTTTTTAGCAGTGTGATATTAAAATAATTAAATGAGAAAAAGTTAAAGATATTAGTTTGAGAAATCTGAAAATATTTAAAGAATGAGAAAACTGAGTAAATTTCCTCGCGAGAAGATGAAAATGTTCAATTGGAGGACACTGAAGACACTTAAGTTCAGGAAGTTGAAAACACTTGTTCAGGAAGTTGAAAATATTTAAATTCAGAAGTTGAAAACACTTAAGTTCAGGAAGTTAAAAACACTTAAGTTCAAGAAGGTGAAAACACTTAAGTTCAGGAAGGTGAAACTATTTAAATTCAGAAGTTGAAAACACTTTTCAGGAAGTTGAAAACACTTAAGTTCGGGAAGTTGAACATATTTAAATTCAGAAGTTGAAAACACTTAAGTTCAGGAAGTTGTAGATATCTAGTCTTAAGGCATGACGTCATTTAGGTTCTGGAAATTGAAGTCAATTAAGTTCAGGAAATTGAAGTCACTTAAGTCAGGAAACGGAAACATTTGAAGAAGGAAGTTGAAGACACATTAGGAAATTTAAGGCAATTAATTAGGGAAATCAAATTAATTTAAATCAGGAAATTATGGACATTTAAGTAAAAACTGAAAAACATTTCTACAATAAAATGTAAGTATCATAGAGAGAAAATGATGCCATTTAGTGAAGAAAATATTATCACCTCAATGAGAAGAAATTACAGATACTTCAATGAAGTCGTGAAGGACACTTAGGGTTTTAAATTTTTTAAAAGTATTTAATGAAATTGACAAGACTTAAAACATTTTAAACATTAAGTGCACTTCAGCATAATGAATAAGACATTTCAACGAGTCCAAACTTGAGGCTTTGAAATGTGACGTAATTAAAGATATTTAAGAGCGAAAGGCTTTGAAATGTGACGTAATTAAAGATATTTAAGAGTGAAAGGCTTTGAAATGTGACGTAATTAAAGATATTTAAGAGCGAAAGGCTTTGACATGTGACGTAATTAAAGATATTTAAGACTGATGATGTAAAAGCTGTTAGTGTGAGGACATCGGAGATATTTAAATGTTAGCACGTAGAAGACAGTTTTAGGAGTAGAAGACATTTAAATGTAACGAAAATAAGATATTTCATTGTAAAGACCTAGGAGACTTGAAATAAAAGTGTGACGGATAAAAGAGTTAGAAGAGCTTATTGTGAGCAGATAAAAGAGTTAGAGAAGAAATTTCAGTGTGACGGATAAAAGAGTTAGAAGAGCTTATTGTGAGCAGATAAAAGAGTTAGAGAAGAAATTTCAGTGTGACGGATAAAAGAGTTAGATACACTTCATTGTGAGCAGATAAAAAACATTTGAGTGTTAGGATGTAATATATATTTCAGCGTACATATGTAGACCACCAATAATGGGGAAGTGGTAGTCTGGTGTCGCAGAAGATATTTCAGTTTGAGAAGGTAAAATATATTTCAGTTTGAGAAGGTAAAATACATTTCAGTTTGAGAAGGTAAAATATATTTCAGTTTGAGAAGGTAAAATATATTTCAGTTTGAGAAGGTAAAATACATTTCAGTTTGAGAAGGTAAAATATATTTCAGTTTGAGAAGGTAAAATATATTTCAGTTTGAGAAGGTAAAATACATTTCAGTTTGAGAAGGTAAAATATATTTCAGTTTGAGAAGGTAAAATATATTTCAGTTTGAGAAGGTAAAATACATTTCAGTTTGAGAAGGTAAAATACATTTCAATTTGAGAAGGTAAAATACATTTTGTTTTCTGAGGCTATAGAAGGCATTTAGTGTGAGAATGCAGAAGACATTTCAGAGTGATGTAGTAGAATACGTTTCAGTCTGATGACACATGCTATTTCATTATTTGGACGTAAAAGACATTTCATTGTCAGAAAAGAGAAGGTATTTCATTGTCAGAAAAGAGAAGATATTTCATTGTCAGAAAAGAGAAGATATTTCATTGTCAGAAAAGAGAAGATATTTCATTGGCAGAAAAGAGAAGATATTTCATTGGCAGAAAAGAGAAGATATTTCATTGTAATGATGCATAAGACATTTCAGTGCAAATGTGATGACACACAAGATATTTCAGGGTGAAGATGTAGAAGACGTTTCATTGTGAAAAGGCAGAATGAATTTCAGTGTAAAATACATTTCAATGGGAAGATACAGAAGACTTAATGTGAGGATGTACGAGAAATCTCACTGTAAGTCACTTCAGTGTGTGTAGATGCCATTTCAGTGTACGTTTGTAGAAGACATTTCAGTGTAAGGCTGCCGGGGGTATTCGAGTATGAGAATGTAAAAGACATTTTGATGTGAGTAGCAAAGACATTTAAGTGTGAGTAGGTAAAAACATTTTAGTGTATAGACATTATTTTACTCTGAGTATAAATACATTTCACTGAGAGGATGTAGAAAATATTTCAGTGTGAGAATATAAAAGACATTTTAATGTGAGCAGGTAAATGACATTCAGTGTGAGCAAGTAAAATCCGTTCCAATGTGGAGATATAAGACATTTCATTATAATAATAGGAGAAAAATCATGTCATTAAAGGTGATGATACTCACTGAAGTCTGAAATAAAATAAAATGTCATCAAACGGAAATAAAATGTTACTTCCTGCAATCGATGGGTTGGACCTTTGATTCGTTCCTTATTGTATTTTCGTCTTTAGAAGTCTGTTTTCAAGGGGCTCTGATAAGGATGGCTGCTTGGAAAAAGTTTGCTTTTATTAGCTAGCTGACGCTGGAATTAATGCTTCTGTGTGTGATTGGATGAGAGAAAATGGCTGCCATTATAATGAGTGAGAAATAGAGATACGTTTTAGCATGTTCCACATTAGTAATGATATTAGTCAGTGCGCGGCAGCTTAGCCGCACTAATCTTGGATCAGCTGACCTATGCTAATCACTGGCCTGCACTACGAATGAGGGGCGGGCAGAAATGAATGAAAAGCTACTTTGTTTCCATTAAATCCAGTCCTTTTCGTCTCTCTTTATATATCTCTCTTTCTCACTTTATCTCTATCTAACTTCCCACCTCTCTCTCTGTTTAGTTCTCTTCGTCTTTGTGTCTCTTTCTCTCCAACTCCCGATATTCTATCAGCCAACAGAGCAGGCGGGGGGAGGGGGAGGGGGCGGATCCTCATCACTCCCATAGAACAGGTTTTCCGTATCACTAAGGGAGGATGGTAAGCAAAATTCAAAACGCATTTCTGATCTTTCCATTTTCTTCTTTCTTAATTATTTTGTATTTATTTAGTTTTTAGTCCGGCCCGCTGAGGTCAGCGTAGCACACGAGCTTGCGTGCCAGCGCAGAATGTCCGACCCCTCGATGTATGGAAGCAAAAATCACGGGCAGCTTCCTGCAAGTTACCCGGCCGTCTGTGAACTGTTCCGTAATGAAATGATGAGCATGTTGTAAAGGACACGACTAATCGCGTGGCAAAGAAAGAAGGTAATTAGCGCACAGGCTTGCATTAAGGAGCCTGCGGAAAGTCATCTCATCCCGAAATTTACTTCGCATCATCCGCGCCATTTTTTGGGCTTCGTTTTACGCGAGTCGGGCGGGCGACAGCGAAAAGCGTGCACAAAATAAATGGCTGTGACGTATTGCGCTTGTACGAATCAGTAAATAAGCAACTGAGACACCTAATGGATGTGACGTATAGTGCTTGAACGAATTACTAATCAGTAAATAGGTCAATGAGACATTTAATGATTTGATAAACAATTATCTACTAGTAAATGACTGAGACAAGTAGAATGGTTGAGAAGTATCAGTAATTCATGATTATTATGGAAATATTGTAATTGCTAGTCATTAATAATATCTAATAAAATATTTCTATGAAATATTTAATAAATAATATTTCTTTTACAGCGTATATCTAAATGATGATACAATTTATATCAATAAAGTACATGCACGGAGTTTGATTGGATACAAATGCAGTATAAAGGAATGGCAGTGGTGACGTACACACAGGGAGAATGTTTGGATATAATGGCAGTGGTGACGTACACACAGGGATACTGTATGGATATAATGACAGTGGTGACGTACATATAAGAAGAGTGTATGGATATAATAGCAGTGATGACGTGTATATATGGAGTTTGTATGGATACAATGGTGGAGGTGACTTGCACACATGGATTTTGTATGAATACAATTGAGTGGTAATATGCACACAGTGAGTTTGTATGGATAGTGTGGAGTTGTGTCGTAGGGATTTTGTATGGATATAATAGAAGTAGTGGCGTGGATACAATTGCAGTGGTGACGCACACTTGTGAGTTTGTATGGATATAATGACAGGGTGACCGTACAAATAAGGAGTTTGTATGAATACAATCGCAGTGGCGATGTGCACACAGTGAGTTTGTATAGATACAAATGCAAAATAAAGGAATGGCAGTGGTAACGTACACAGGGAAGTTTATATAGATACAAATGCAAAATAAAGGAATGGCAGTGGTAACGTACACAGGGGAGTTTATATAGATACAAATGCAAAATAAAGGAATGGCAGTGGTGACGTACACAGGGGAGTTTATATAGATACAAATGCAAAATAAAGGAATGGCAGTGGTGACGTACACAGGGGAGTTTATATAGATACAAATGCAAAATAAAGGAATGGCAGTGGTGACGTACATACAGGGAGTTTATACAAACGAGAGCATCATATTTGCCTGGAGCAATAATGATTCAGAATGAATGTGATGGCAATAAATAGGTTTATAAATATGGTCTAATAATGGGGTTTATAAACAGTGTTTATATTATTAGACTTTGGTATCTTATTACTCAGCATTTGATTATTTATAAGAATTATTCCAAAGTAGCATGAAAATAATTTTGGTTAATATCAATATAATTTATCATTCAGCAAATAAAGATTGTAAAGAATGAGAGAATTTAATGTTTTCATTCAGAAAAGAAATAATAGTCTTTTAGAACAGTACAAGTAAATAGTGAATAAGGCGAAAGAATGCTCATTTAAATAATCATTCATTAAATAATTCACAGTATAGACAGTAGTTCAAACGTATCATTTAGTAAATAAATAAATTAAGTATACAAATCAATAAATATGTTATAGATGGGTATACATATCAAGAAATACTTTGCTATGGGGTATTAGTGTAAGTTAACAGCCAATAAACACGTTACTGTAAGGTATATTTATAGTGTAACTTATCGGTCAATAAATATATTACTGTGGGGTATGCTTTAGTGTACGGATTAATTATAATTAATAACTGACTAATAATTATTATTATTAAGTATTATTACTAATTTATTAGTCAGTAAACAAATTGCTGAGAGGTGTGCATTTAGTGTAAATTAAATAAATACGTTACTCTTGGGTTTTAAAAAAAATGTAAATTAACAGTCAGTAAATACGTTACTTTGGTGTTTGCTTTTAATGTAAATTAACAGTCAATAAATACGTTACTCTTGGGTATGCTTTTATCGTAAATGAACAGTCAATAAATACATTAGACTTGGGTATGCTTTTATCGTAAATGAACAGTCAATAAATACGTTAGCCTTGGGTATGCTTTTATCGTAAATGAACAGTCAATAAATACGTTAGCCTTGGGTATGCTTTTATCGTAAATGAACAGTCAATAAATACGTTAGCCTTGGGTATGCTTTCAGCGTAAAGGAAGTCAATAAATACATTACTATTGGGTATGTTTTTAGCGTAAACGAACAACCAATAAATACGTTAATGTTGGGTATTATTTTAGTGTAAATTAACAGTGAATAAATACCTTACTGTGTGAATGAGCAGTCAATAAATACAGGACACATGTCAAGATGCCTGGCTAAGATATCTTTATTGACAGAGTACATGTAAGAACGTCTGGATATCTTTATTGACAGGATACATATCAAAATGTCTGAATAAGATATCTTTATTGACAGAGTACATGTAAGAACGTCTGGATATCTTTATTGACAGGATACATGTCAAAATGTCTGGCTAAGATATCGTTATTGACAGGGTGCATGTCAAGATGTCTGGCTATCATTGTTGACAGGGTACATGTCAGGATGTCTTGTTAAAATATCTTTATTGACAGGGTAAATGTCAAGATATCTTGTTGAGATACCTTTATTGACATAGTTTATGTCAAGCTGTCTAAGATATCACTATAGACAGTGTGAAGTCTTATAAAGCTGTATGCTTGAATAAGGGTAGATGCTTTACAAAATACATTTTTATTGATATGTTGAATTTCGTACAAAACATTCTTAATTTCGGAGAAAATAAGATACCATACATTTTCCGATTACATTTGGCTACATATGTGTAATTTAGTTCAGGAAATGTCTTAGAATTTGACATTTATAAGATTAAAATGCTGACAGTTGTGAATTGTAATGTTGATAGTTGTGAATTGTGTAGAATTTAGCAAGAAACAAAACCGTAAAATACTAAGCCCTTCTGTCACTCTATTTATATACATACCTATGTATGTAACATGCGATGCATATGAACTGTATAGTGAATTTCAATACATAATAATTAAGTATTATCAATATGTGCGGTATAATTAAAAACTTTGGAAATGGAACATTTCTACTTATATTCCTATAATTTGTAATATATATTTTTAAATAAATAATCCTTGAAACAGTGAAACAGAAATAAAAATATTACGTTAAGTTCATAATATAAACTGTTATAAACATTAAAATATATTGCATTATTATGTCTTAATCTTTCACAATGATTTCTTCCTCTCGCCTGTTGATGAAATAAAATTGTCATCAGCATAAGTGAGAAAAATATTATCAACTGAAAGAGAAGAAACCACAATGAAAGACAATCGAATTGACAAACAAGCAAAATCTTAAAAAGCGACATCGAAAGCCTGCGATATCAGAAACAATCGAATTGAACCATGAAGCGAAATCAGAAACAAGAAAAATCAGAAACATCTGATATCATATTGCTTGTTTGTTTTCTTTTGCTTTTAACTGTTTTGCTTGTGTGCCTACATTTTTCGCATTGCTAGTGTACAGGTGTACGTTATAGCAAAACTACTTTCTCGTGTTGTACAGGTGTACGTTATAGAAAAACTACTTTCTCGTGGTTTACAGGTGTACGTTATAGCAAAAACTATTTTATAGTGTTGTACAGGTGAACGTTACAGCAAAAACTACTTTCTCTACGTTATAGCAAAAACTACCTTCTCGTGTTGTACAGGTGTACGTTATAGCAAAAACTACTTTCTGGTGGTGTACAGGTGTACGTTATAGCAAAAATCTACTTTCTCGTGGTTTACAGGTGTACGTTATAGCAAAAACTACTTTCTTGTGTTGTACAGGTGTACGTTATAGCAAAAAACTACTTTCTTGTGGTGTACAGGTATATGCTATAGCAAAAAAATACTTTCTCGTGTTGTACCAGTGTACGTTATAGCAAATACTACTTTCTCGTGTTGTACGGGTGTACGTTACAGCAAAAACTACTTTCTCGTGGTGTACAGGTGTACGTTATAGCAAAAAATACTTTCTCGTGGTGTACAGGTGTACGTTAAAGCAAAAACCTACTTTCTCGTGGTTTACAGGTGTACGTTATAGCAAGAACTATTTTATAGTGTTGTACAGGTGAACGTTACAGCAAAAACTACTTTCTCTACGTTATAGCAAAAACTACCTTCTCGTGTTGTACAGGTGTACGTTATAGCAAAAAATACTTACACGTGGTGTTCAGGTGTACGTTATAGCAAAAACTACTTTCACTATAACTTAGAACATAAAACAAAAAGAGTGACTAAAGAATTACTCTGGATTTCGTAAATATTATAACAATATGAATGCATGTTATTAGCTCACTTAAGTAACGCATCACACAACTTCATTTTATTAGCTGACTTCAGTAACGCATCACACAACTTCATTTTATTAGCTGACTTAAGTAACGCATCACACAGCTTCATTTTATTAGCTGACTTAAGTAACACATCACACAACTTCATTTTATTAGCTGACTTAAGTAACACATCACACAACTTCATTTTATTAACTGACTTAATAAGTAACACACCACACAACTTCCACTTGGCAGATCACATGGCGCTGCAGAAACTCTACCCCTTACTCACAACATTTAGATAGACGTTCTACTGACACATACTTTCTTCTGTCTCTCGAACCTTTTACTTAAGGAGTAATTAGATTTGTCTTTTAAGTTATTTTAACGAGCCCCCCCCCACCTACTATTACTCCAAACATATAATTCAGATAATATGCGTAAGAAAGACAAATAAGAAACAACAACAAATTTATTAAATCAACAATCATAGCATACAAATGAATACAGTTGAAAAAAGAAAACAGACACTTATACTGCTAAAATGTTCAGATAATGTTCACCATTTCAATTTCTAACTGAACAATAATATAGTCAAGTTAGTAATCAAGTCTATAAGTCTATAATTCTTACTTTCTTGCATAGTATCTTAACGTGCACTGCATGAAGTTTGTTTACACTCTTGCTTAATTAAATACTGCAGCACAAATATAATAATTATTTTATAAATATGTGCAGGTAACTTTGCTCTGTCTATGAAAGTAAATATTTTATACTTTAGAAATGTATCTATATTGTTAAAAGTATATATTTTACACTTTAGAAATATATCATATTGTTAAAAGTAGAACTTTCACTTTATGGATGACTTTGTAAAAATGGGTCTCATTTACCCACTTTATTGGTCTGAAAGTTTACTATTTCTATTGGTGTGAATGTTTGCTTTCTCTTGTTGTGAAAGTTTACTGTTTCTATTTGTGTGAATGTTTGCTTTCTCTTGGTGTGAAAGTTTACTGTTCTATTGATGTGAATGTTTACTTTCTCTTGTTGTGAAAGTTTCTTTACTTTCTCTTGGTGAATATTTACTATCTTTCATGGTATTAATGTTTACTTTCTCTCTGAATGTGAATATTTACCGTTTCTCTTGTAGTGAATGTTACTGTTTCTATTGGTGTGAATGTTTACTTTCTCTTGGTGTGAATGTTTACTTTCTATTGGTGTGAATGTTTACTCTTTCTCTTCACGTGCATATTTACTGTCTTTCTCTTCGTGAGAATGTTAACTGTTTTTGTTTGAGAATGTTAAGTGTTTTTGTTTGAGAATGTTAACTGTTTTTGTTTGAGAATGTTAACTGTTTTTGTTTGAGAATGTTAACTGTTTTTGTTTGAGAATGTTAACTGTTTTTGTTTGCGAATGTGAACTGTTTCTTTTGAAGTGAACATTTACTTGTTCTCGTTCGCCTAAATATCTGTCTTCGTACAGTTTTATACCACCGGGTCGTCTTTCAGAGAAGGAAGGAAAGAAAGTTCAGACCTCTTACAAATAAAATAAAATGAAATAAAAAAAATATTTTACCCCCTACACTGGGTACATTAAGTCTTGCGGTCGATTACATCATGCCATCCTGTGTATGATTATAATGCCTCTTTTGCTTGTTCTCTCATTACATTTTTTAATACGCTAATTTGACGCATCGAATTGTGAGTTTTTGTTGATTTGATTTTTGTCTGCCTTCTGGTGAGCGCCACAGAGGGGGGTGGGGGGCGTACGTGATGAACGAGTAAAACAGATTATATTTTGTTATCATTGCGAAAGTTGTCCTTTGTTATTCTCTCATCCACTTGTTAATCCGACTCAAAGCAAACAAGAAATGGAAGTTCTCAATAGATATATCATAATTGTCCAGTTTAAAGATGCAATGCCCTTGGCAAAAGTGACTTATTTTCAGTATATTTGAACAAAGGTATTGGTTATTTAAAGGCGTGATGACGTGGGTAAAAAATGATTTACTTTGATTTGTTTAGAACATAATGCGTTTTCTTTAAATTATTTATTGATGAAATATTAATGACAAAAGGTTGTTCTTCTTTGTATCTGAAATTGTGCTTTTGACGTTGTTGTTTTGTTTATTTTTAAAGTTATCTTTTGTTTGTTTTTAAAGTTGTCTTTTAGTTGCCTTTGTGACTGACATTTTGCTTTAATATTTGTCTTTATCTATCTTTTCGTTATTGATAATTTTAATAGTTTCTTTCCATCGCTTATTAAATTAATTGCAATTGTAAAATTGTTTTAGCCATCCTTTGCGACTCCATTGCTTAATCTAAAATTATCTTTCTGTCGCCGTTCGTGACTGATCTAGTATCTAAAGTTATCTTTCTGTCGCCGTTCGTGACTGATGTTGTATCTAAAATTATCTTTCTGTCGCCGTTCGTGACTGATCTAGTATCTAAAGTTATCTTTCTGTCGCCGTTTGTGACTGATGTTGTATCTAAAATTATCTTTCTGTCGCCGTTCGTGACTGATCTAGTATCTAAAATTATCTTTCTGTCGCCGTTCGTGACTGATGTTGTATCTAAAATTATCTTTCTGTCGCCGTTTCTGACTGATGTTGTATCTAAAATTATCTTTCTGTCGCCGTTCGTGACTGATCTAGTATCTAAAATTATCTTTCTGTCGCCGTTCGTGACTGATGTTGTATCTAAAATTATCTTTCTGTCGCCGTTTGTGACTGATATTGTATCTAAAGTTATCTTTCTGTCGCCGTTTGTGACTAATATTTTGCTTTTAAAGTATCTTTGTGTCATTTTCTCTGATCAGGAAGTGATTGTTATTAAGGTGTTTCATTCTATCGCTTTTAGTGACTGCCATTTTGTTTTTAAAGTTGTCTTTTAGTCGTCCTGTGGGACTAAGATTTTGTTTTTTATTTAATGCTTTCGTTCTGTCACTGATTGGTGATTCTTTTAAAAGATTTTTTTATGTCGTATTTTGTAACTGACATTTGTTTTTAAAATTGTCTTTCTGTTGCTCTTGAGTTTGACTAGAAATTTTGTTTTTTAAATCATCTCTCTGGTAATTTCAAACAGAGACAAGGGCGAGATATATTTCGAATTTAAATATGGCAGGTCTTTAAATAGTAACGTGAAAGAACTCAATAAAAGACCACCAGTTCTTAAATGAAGAGAAAGGAACCACACTGCATAATAAATTAAATTGTTGTTTGATTGAAATAAAAATTGTAAGTCAAATTGTTATCTTATTGTAATTTACATTGTAGTCCTGGTTAAGGTAAAATTGTAAATTAAATTATTGTCCTGGTCAAATGAAAGTTGCATTGTTGTCCTGTTTAAATAAAACTGAGTTACTTTGTTGTTTGTTTATATAAAATTGAAAGCTACATTGTTGTTTGTTTATATAAAATTGAAAGTTACATTGTTCTTTGTTTATATAAAATTGAAAGCTACATTGTTGTTTGTTTATATAAAATTGAAAGTTATATTGTTGTTTGTTTATATAAAATTGAAAGTTACATTGTTGTTTGTTTATATAAAATTGAAAGTTACATTGTTGTTTGTTTATATAAAATTGAAAGTTACATTGTTGTTTGTTTATATAAAATTGAAAGTTACATTGTTGTTTGTTTATATAAAATTGAAAGTTACATTGTTGTTTGTTTATATAAAATTGAAAGTTACATTGTTGTTTGTTTATATAAAATTGAAAGTTACATTGTTGTTTGTTTATATAAAATTGAAAGTTACATTGTTGTTTGTTTATATAAAATTGAAAGTTACATTGTTGTCTTTGTGATATAATAGTTCAGTAAATATCATTAAGACAAATATGTGATTGCGAACTAAATGACAATGTGACTTCGAATAGGTGAATGCAGAGAGATATCCTAGGTGTTTCCGTGATAAGCAGACATGGGTGACTGATCTAGTTTGTAGGTCAAGTTACTGGATAGCAATTGTATGACATGGGTGACTGATCTAGTTTGTAGGTCAAGTTACTGGATAGCAATTGTACGACAAGGGTGACTGATCTAATCTTTAGGTCAGGTTTCTCTCTCTCTCTCTCTCTCTCTCTCTCTCTCTCTCTCTCTGTGTGTGTGTGTGTGTGTGTGTGTGTGTGTCAAATAAATGTATGCAGGACGATTGATCTAAACTGTAGGTCGAGCTTGGGGCAAATAAATATGGTTGTGTTAAAATCCTAATAGACTTCAGCTGTATTCTTGCTAAAACTTTTTACAGCAGAGATAAGGTATATTCTTGTTATCACGCCTTTACAGCAGATATAAGGTGCATTCTTGTTATCACGCCTTTACAGCAGATATAAGGTATATTCTTGTTATCACGCCTTTACAGCAGATATAAGGTGCATTCTTGTTAATACGCATTTGCGACCGACCAGCTGTAATCTTGTTAACATGCCTTTTCGACCGACCAGCTGTAATCTTGTTAACATGCCTTTACAACAGACTTGAGCTGAAATATTGTTAACAAGCCCTTATAAGAACTTTATTTGCAATTTTTTAAAAAACGCCTCTATAGTAAACTTCAATTACAATCTTGTTAACACGCCCTTACGGGTCGGGCTTCATTTGAAAAGTTGTTAGGCACATTTACAGCAGACTTAGTTTTAATCCTTTACAGTATCATTGAACTGTAATCTTGTTAAGCACATTACAGCAGATTTGAACTATAATTTTGTTAACTCTCCATTATAGAAGGCGGGCTGTAATTCTGTTCACTCTCCTTTACAGAAGGCATGAGTTGTAATATTTTCAACACACCTTTACAGTAGGCTTGAATCTTGTTAAGTGCATTTACAGAAGATTTGAACTGTATTCCTGTTATATGTTTTATAATTGACTAGATTTTAAATTTTGTTATAATTGCAAATAAATGACTAGAGTTGTAATTCTGTTATACATGATATGGTTGTAGTCTTTTAAATACGCCAATATAACTGACTAAAACGATATTCTAATTGTCTGTGTTTATTATTGGTTAGAGCTGCAGTCTCCTTATATAGTTTGATAGCTGTCTAGAGATATAATGTTGTTATACATGCAAACAATAGTTGTTAGAGCTGCAGTCTCCTTATATAGTTTGATAGCTGTCTAGAGATATAATGTTGTTATACAAGCAAACAATAGCTTGTTAGAGCTGCAGTCTCCTTATATACCGTGATAAATAATTAGAGGTGTAATCATGATATTCACAGTTATAAATTAGTTAGAGCTGTAATCGTGTTATAGACTCTAGCATAATAAATAATTAGAGCTGTAATCGTGTTATAGACTCTAGCATAAGCGATTAGAAATGTAATATTGCATAATTAGATCGAAATCTTTGTGTACATCTTTATAGCAAGAACTTTAATCTTTATATATACTTTTATATGTGATTAAAGCTAAATATCTGCTTATCAATTTTTATAAATGACTAGAATATAATCCAACTAAACACAAAAATAATTGGCAGGAGTGTAATCTTGTATTTCATTTTTATTGAGCCAGTATTATATTGACCACTCCAAGCAGACATTTAATATTTTATATAGTAAAACACCTTTACACATTTATACGAAGTTTGTAGATATATCAGGTCATCACAATGAAATCTAGTCGCTGTCCTCCGATTTATCCTTCCACTGAAAACTGAAATAGATATTTAGAAAGTGTGATAATTTAAAAAAATATATTGTCCCTTTAATTCCTCTCAACAAAGCTACTAGTTAACAAACTGTCCTTTTAATTCCTCTCAACAAAGCTATTAGTTAACAAACTGTCCCTTTAATTCCTCTCAACAAAGCTACTAGTTAACAAACTGTCCCTTTAATTCCTCTCAACAAAGCTACAGTTAACAAATTGTCCCTTAAATCCCACTCAACAAAGCTACTAGCTAACAAATTGTCCCTTTAATCCCTCTAAGCAATGCAGCTAGTTAGCAAGTAATCCCTTTAATCTTTCTCAACAAAACAACTAGTCAACGAATTGTTCATTTAGTCGTATCAACAATGCAGCTAATCGGCTTGTTGTCCCTTTCGTCCCTATCAACAATGTAGCTAGTCAGAAAATTGTCCCTTTCATCCCTATCAACAATGCAGCTAGTCAGCTTGCTGTCCCTTTCATCCCTATCAACAATGCAGATAGTCAACTTTGTTGTCTCTTTCAACAATGCTGCTAGTCGACTTTGATGTCTCTTTCAACAATGCTGCTAGTCGACTTTGTTGTCTCTTTCAACAATGCATATAGTCAACTTTGTTGTCCCATCCAACAATTGCAGCTAGTCATCTTGTTGTCCATTTCATTCCTATCAACAATGCAGGCACTCCTACTAGAAGCTTGAACTCGTCGGACAAGTTCATTTTCAACATTCTGAAAGAATAATATAGTCATCGTTCAGCGTTGACTGGCCTGTTAGCGTGTAATCTCTGGTGAGATGAGACACATAAAAGAGTGATGCTTAGATTTGAGACACTTATAGATCCTGATGTTTTGAACTGATACATAGAGATCCTGATGTTTTGATTTGAGACACATATAGATCCTAATGTTTTTGAGCTGAGACACATTCAGATCCTAGTTTTTGGAGCTGAAATGTTTTTAGAACCTGATGTTTTGAGCCGAGACACAAAAACCTTATTGTTTTTAGGCTAAAATACGGACACACCAATAGTCTTTATAGCTAAGATGCAATCAGAAACTAGTCTTTTGAGCTTAGACAAACAAAAACCTCTAGTCTTTTGAGCTTAGACAAACAAAAACCTCTAGTCTTTTGAGCTTAGACAAACAAAAACCTCTAGTCTTTTGAGCTTCGACAAACAAAACTCCTAGTCTTTTGAGCTTAGACAAACAAAAACCCCTAGTCTTTTGAACTGACACATACATACCCTATTTTTGTCTGCCTATCTGAGATACCCTTATGTTCTGAAATGAGACACATATAGATCCTGATATTTTGAGGTGAAACCAAACATACCTTAATGTTTGAGCTGACGCACACAGATCATGTGTACTTTCAAGAAGGTTCTCAAGAAAAATTTTCATCAGCAAGTATAACACCATATGTTTTATTTTATTTGATATTTTGTAAGGCGATGTTGTAATAAAATACGAATATATACTTTAAGAATGATGCACTAACAATTGGTATTCATATTTTAGTGACAGAGCAATCTTTATTCAGGGTTGTAAAAACAAACTTACAGATTGGGTTATACAAGATTAAGATTACTGTTTATGATATAAAATTCAAGCTATTGATTACTTACTGATTAGAATATAAAAAATGTGGAGCTACCGATTGGTTGTAAAGAGGAAAGTTAGTAAGTAGGTCATAAAAGAGAAAAATTGCTAACTGGGTTATAAAAAAGGTATTATCTGGTTCATTAAAAAGGAAAGTTACTGTGTTATTAAAAAAAAGAAAGTTACTAAATAGGTCAAAGAAAGCAAAGTTAATAAATGGTTTATAAAAAAGTTACTGGATTATATAAAGCATTTAACTTGGTTATAAAAAATACTAACTGGGTTGTAAAAAGCAAAGTTGCTGACTAGATCATAAAAAGCAAAGTTACCAACTGTGTCATAAGGCAGTTACTAAATGGTTCATGAAAAGCAAAGTTACCAACTGTGTCATAAGAAAGTTACTAAATGGTTTATTAAAAAAAATCATGGATACTGACTGGATCACCCAACAACGAAGTTAGTGACGGTCATAACATCAAAGTTACTGTTCGTTTCATAGAAAGCAAAATTACTGTTCGTTTCATAAAAAAAACAAAATTACTGTTCGTTTCATAAAAAAACAAAATTACTGTTCGTTTCATAAAAAA
The DNA here is from genome assembly GCA_028829895.1 of Sinotaia quadrata. Taxonomy (NCBI): domain Eukaryota; kingdom Metazoa; phylum Mollusca; class Gastropoda; order Architaenioglossa; family Viviparidae; genus Sinotaia; species Sinotaia quadrata. Next base: position 59,351,456 of record CM054179.1, read on the forward strand.
ACAAAATTACTGTTTGTTTCATAAAAAACAAAATTACTGTTCGTTTCATAAAAAAACAAAATTACTGTTCGTTTCATAGAAAGCAAAATTACTGTTCGTTTCATAAAAAAACAAAATTACTGTTTGTTTCATAAAAAACAAAATTACTGTTCGTTTCATAAAAAGCAAATTTACTGTTTGTTTCATAAAAAAAACAAATTTACTGTTTGGGTTTAAAAAAGAAAACGAAGTTAATAGCTGGATTATGAAATGTAAAGTTACCGCTGGATCAAATAATAACAAAGTTACTGATTAGGTTATGAAAAGCAATGCTACTGATTGTGTTATAAACAATTAAAATGACTGATTGTGTTATAAACAATTAAAATTAATGATTGGGTTATAAACAATTAAAATTATTGATTGGGTTATAAACAATTAAAATTATTGATTGGGTTATAAACAATTAAAATTATTGATTGGGTCATAAACAATTAAAATTACGGATTGTGTTATAAACAATTAAAATTACTGATTGGGTTATGAAAAGCAATGCTACAGATTGTTGTTATATACAATTAAAATTATTGATTGGGTTATGAAAAGCAATGCTACAGTATACAATTAAATTATTGATTGTGTTATAAACAATTAAAATTACTGATTGGTTTATAAAAAGGAAAGAAACTGATTGTGTAATAAAGCACAAAATACAAACTAGGTCATAAAACAGCAGAATTTATGATTGGCTTATAGAAAGCAAATTGTGTCCTAAAAAGCAAAGCTAAAACAAACTGTGTCCTAAAAAGCAAAGCTATTCATTCTGTGTTTTAAAAAGCAAAGATACTGATTGGGTAATAAAAAAGTAAAAGTACTGAATGAGTTTAATAAAATGATCAATATGACTGATTATGCTATTAAAATATTACCGATTATGTTATAATGAACAAAGTTACTGATTGTGATATAGAAAGCAAAGTTATTGATTATGTTATAGTAAACAGAGTTACTAATTGAGTTATATTAAGCAAAGTTATTTGTTTGAGTTTTAATAAACAAAGTTATCGATTTGCTATAATAAAATAAGTTACCAATTGTGTTATAATAAAAAAAAAGTTATACTGTGTTCTCAGCCTTATCATCAACAATACACAGTGCTTTATCAAGTCTTATCAACAATACACAGTGCGTTGTCAGACTTAACAACAGAAAAACAAAATGAGTTGTCAAAATTTACTTACAATACACAGTGTGTTGTCAGTCTTACCAACAGTAAGCACAAAGTGCGTTGCCAGCCTTATCAACAATACACATTGTTGTCAGCATTATCAACAAGAATACACATTGTGTTGTCAGACTTACCAACAACAATACTCAATGTGTTTTCAGTTTTATCGACAACAATTCACATTTTGTTGTCAGCCTTGTCAACAACAATACAAATTGTGCTGTCAGCCTATCAACACCAATACACAGTGCGTTGTCAGCCTTAACAACAACAATAATAAATGCGTTGTCAGTTTTATCAACAACAATACACAGTGCGTTGTCAGCCTTAACAACAACAGTACACAATGCATTATCAGTTTTATCAAGAACATTACACAATGCATTGTCAGTCTTATCAAAAATAATATACCGTCCGTTGTTAGTCTTATCTAAAACAATATATATAGTTCGTTATCAGTAATATGAACAACAATACACAGTGGGTTGTCAATCTCATCAACAACAATACACTTTGTGTTGTCAGCCGTATCAAGAACAAATCACAGTGCGTTGCCTTATTAACAACAATACACAGTGCGTTGTCTTATCAAGAACAATACACAGTGCATTGTCTTATCAAGAACAATACACAGTTCGTTGTCTGTCTTATCAACAGATATACACAGTGAGCTGACAGCCTTATTAATAACAATAGAGGGCGTTGTCAGTCGTATAAACATAGTACAGAGTCTTTTGTCACTCTTATTAACAATAATACAGAGTGTGTTGTCAGTCTTACAAACTAATATACACAATGCGTTGTCAATCTTATCAACAATAATACAGATTGTGTTGTCATTCTTATAAAAATAAGACAGGGTTTGTTGTCAGACTTATTAATAACAATACAGAGTGTTTTGCCATTATAATTAACAACAATAGAAAGTGTATTGTCATCCTTATCAACTTCAATAAGCAGTGTGTAGTCAGCCTTATCAGCAACAATACACAGTGCGCTGTCGGCCTTATCAAGTGCCAGCCTTATCAACAACAAAAGAGAAGCGTTGTCAGCCTTATCAACAATAATACAGAGTGTGTTTTCAGCATTATCAACAACAATACACAGTGGATTGTCAGCCTTATTAAAAACAATGTATATTGTGTTGTCAGCTGTATTAACATCAATGCACAGTGTTGTCAGCCTTATCAAGAACAATATACAGTGCGTTTTCACCCTCATGAACAACCGTAGTAAGTTCGTTGTCAGCCTTATCAACAATAATGCACTGTGCGTTGTCAGTCTTATCAACAATAATGCACTGTTCGTTGTCAGCCTTATCAACAATAATGCACTATGCGTTGTCAGCCTTATCAACAATAATGCACTGTTCGTTGTCAGCCTTATCAACAATAATGCACTGTTCGTTGTCAGTCTTATCAACAATAATGCACTATGCGTTGTCAGCCTTATCAACAATAATGTACTGTTTGTTGTCAGCCTTATCAACAATAATGCACTATGCGTTGTCAGCCTTATCAACAATAATGCACTGTTCGTTGTCAGCCTTATCAACAATAATGTACTGTTCGTTGTCAGCCTTATCAACAATAATGCACTATGCGTTGTCAGTCTTATGACTAATAATGCACTGTGCGTTGTCAGCCTTATCAACAATAATGCACTGTTCGTTGTCAGTCTTATCAACAATAATGTACTGTTCGTTGTCAGTCTTATCAACAATAATGCACTGTTCGTTGTCAGTCTTATCAACAATAATGCACTGTTCGTTGTCGCACTGTTCGTTGTCAGTCTTATCAACAATAATGCACTGTTCGTTGTCAATCTTATCAACAATAATGCACTGTGCGTTGTCGCACTGTTCGTTGTTAATCTTATCAACAATAATGCACTGTGCGTTGTCGCACTGTTCGTTGTTAATCTTATCAACAATAATGCACTGTGCGTTGTCGCACTGTTCGTTGTTAATCTTATCAACAATAATGCACTGTTCGTTGTCAATCTTATCAACAATAATGCACTGTTCGTTGTCGCACTGTTCGTTGTCAATCTTATCAACAATAATGCACTGTGCGTTGATAGTCTTATCTAAAACAATACAGAGTTCATTATCAGTCTTATGAACAACAGTACACAACGAGTTCTCAAACTTATCAACAATACACAGGGCTTTGTCAGCCTTATCAACAACAATACACAGGGCTTTGTCAGCCTTATCAACAACAATACACAGGGCTTTGTCAGCCTTATCAACAACAGTACACAGGGCTTTGTCATCCTTTTCAACAACAGTACACAGGGCTTTGTCAGCCTTATCAACAACAGTACACAGGGCTTTGTCAGCCTTATCAACAACAATACACAGTTCGTTGCAGCCTTATCAATAACAATACACAGTTCATTGTTAGCCTTATTAACAACAATACACAATGCATTGTTAGCCTTATTAACAACAATACACAATGCATTGTTAGTGTAATCGGGAACAATACACAGTAAGTTGTCAGTCTTATCGCTGCCATATACACCGGAAAGTTCAGATGTACCTCTTAAGCTAATTATACTTATAATGATATTTATATCGTAAGAATACTGCAATGTGTATTGTTCTTTTGTTTAAAAACATATTCATTTAGTTTTTTAAAGGTACGTGAAATCGTTAAGAGTTTTATTTGCTCTAAGCTGGTAGTAACATTGCAAAGGTCATTTCAACTCAATGAAGACATTCTTAAATATTACTGACTTATTGTCACAATCATTTCAACTCACTGAAGACATTCTTAATTATTACTGAAATATTGTCACAATCATTGTTATTTGAAATGAGTTCATCATATAATTATATTTGATTGTAACTGAGTTATTGATTCTATGTTTTGTTTAAACCCAGTTAAAGATACGATTATAAGTTGTTTTATAAACTGTTAGCACTAGTATTATGTGCTATTATTAATTTTATGTGCGCCGAGCTATTTATATCATAATATTTTATTTACACCGAACATGTAATACCATTGTAATTTGTATTTAAACTAGTTAGTAATATGAGTTTAATTTTAACCTTGTTTGCAATACCAGTATGAGTTTTATTTCAATTTTGTTTGTCATACAAGTAAGAGTTTTATTTCAGTCTTGTTTGTAATACCATTATAAATTTTATTTGTCACTTGACATTTAACAAATTCGAAGTGCACCATCTTTTGTGTGTGACACCGAGCGGTGGAAGTTTCACAAGCCAACAAGATCGATATTTGAGAGCACCTAGAAATGAAATTGTCTTCAGTTTCCCCGTCTCTCTAACAAGTAAAATTAAAAAAACCTAGTGTCAGATTCTATGCTGGTTTAATGACGGCGCATGCAGTCACATTCGTAAGCTTATCGTATTCAACTTGAATCAGCTGATAAAAATCAGGGCTAATTAAACGCCTCTTACTTTCGCATGATACTAGTGTCAACTTAAATCTGTACTTCATGCACAAAATGATAATCCTGGAAGTATAATTTGGCCAGCACATTTGGCCAGGCGAATGGTTGTGTCAAGGAAGGGTGGCTAGCGTCGGCATGTGTGGTTGCTGTTGCTGGAGAAGATGCTGTTCCTGCGAGACATTGTTCGTGGCACCGTGCTGTCTGTCCTCCTTCCCGTGCTCCCCCCTCCTAGCCACTCCGGCCTCCCCCTACCCCCACATACAGTCTCCTCCTCTTTCTAGTTGTGCCGGCTAATTTGTGTTGTGTAATGCTGGTTGGACAGCGAGCTTTTTATCTGCTCTCTTTACCACCCCCATCCCACTCTTCCTACCTCCCCATGTCTCTTTCCACCTTTTCCCCTTTTTTGTGTCGCTCTACGACACAGATGACAAAGTGTTAGCAAGAAAGAAAGTACACTCTTGCTACACACGGGTAGTAGGGATAAGAAGTGTAGTTTGTTCCAAAGAAAACTTATAATCCAGTCTAAACCAACGATGTATCGTTCTTTCGACAGCACTGATTGGAACGTGGGTATGAGCGAGCGCCACCCGAGAGATGACTATGGCCTCTGGACATCGGTCCCACAGGTAAGGCATACCTTTTCTCACCTTCACTTCCTCTGATCTTGGACAGAATGTAGCATTCACATGCACTCAATGCACACATTCCAACACGCCGATCTGACAGGATTTGTGTCTTGAAATTTTACTTACAGCGTCGATCTGACAGGATTTGTGTCTTGAAATTTTACTTACAGCGTCGATCTGACAGGATTTTTGTCTTGAAATTTTACTTACAGCGTCGATCTGACAGGATTTGTGTCTTGAAATTTTACTTACAGCGTCGATCTGACAGGATTTTTGTCTTGAAATTTTACTTACAGCGCGATCTGACAGGATTTGTGTCTTGAAATTTTACTTACAGCGCGTAATTTCTCAAGTCAAGCTGGACAGTCATGATTTTGGGATTCCAGATTTGTCGTGCAGGTAAACAGGTGGTGGTACTGCCTCTTGTACAGGTGGCAAATAAATATATCTTCACAAAGAAAGCGTAAATAAAATGCATAGACGATTTCTATTGTTTATTGTAGATATACCGGTTTGTTTGTTTTAAAGTAGATTTTTATTGTTTATTGTAGATATACCGTTTTTCTTGTCTTTTTTCTTGTCAATTTCTATTGTCTATTGTGGATATCAGGTTTGCTTGTTTTAAAGACAATTGCTATTGTTTATTTTAGATATCAGGTTTGCTTGTTTTAAAGACAATTGCTATTGTTTATTTTAGATATCAGGTTTGCTTGTTTTAAAGACGATTGCTATTGTTTATTTTAGATATACCGGCTTGCTGCTTTTAAAGACAATTTTTATTGTTTATTTGTATGGCTCTCTTTCTCACCAAAATTATTTTAACGTCAAAATACGTAGTTATTGCTAGAGTTTTTGTAGTAACACACATATTTACTAATACACACAGCTGTAGCAAAACAGATAGATCTACTATCACAGTTAAAAATAATACACAACGTTACGTCATCACCACCATCGTCATCTTACTAATCTGTGACATTTGGAAGTGAAACAGAAAACACACTTTGAACTGTATTTCTCTGACATAATCTGACAATTCACTATCAGTTAGTAAGCTGTGATGTTTGGCAGTGCACATTTTGAATTTTAACACAACATTTCTCTGACATCTGATAATTCACCATCATTTAGACTGAAAATTGTGGTATCATAGTCTCTAGTTTAATTAACATTAACGCCTTGACCAATTTAAATCAAAAGTACTCTAATTAACAAGTTAATTGTAAAATGATTCATATAAACTAAGGTAGAATTCAAGCGATTATCATGAAAAGAAAAATTTGGATGTCAGATTTTGTATTGAACATTTTAAATTTATTTTTATAATGTAAGTCCTGTGTTAAAAAGGGACATGCATACACACACACGTGTAAGTGCGAGAATGTTAAATATATTGTACTTTAATGGGATTCATTGAAAAAATATATAGAAAGTATTGATGGAAAGAAAATGGTAATATTTTAAAGTTTGACATATATGTGAGCTTGCTTATCGATATGTTATGTGTGTTTGTATATATACATTGATAGATATATAGATAGGTAGATAGCTAGCTAGATACTGTTGTAATACTGTTTTACAATTGTTGACATCCCCATGATAATAATTTTTATAATTATTGTTACCCCCATCATGATCACAAGACTGGTGCCAGGTGCCGTAACTGCTTCGACAAGCCTGCTCTGTAAGTCTTGTATATGGTACGTAAAGCCTGGTTCTTTGATTACACACGTCCTGGCTCTTTTATTAAACGCGTGCTGGCTCTTTGAGTACACGCGTGCTGGCTCTTTGATTACAGGCGTGCTGGCTCTTTGATTACACGCGTGCTGGCTCTTTTATTACACGCGTGCTGGCTCTTTTATTACATGCTTGCTGGCTCTTTTATTACATGGTTGCTGGCTCTTTGATTACACGCGTGCTGGCTCTTTATTACATACGTCTTAACTATTTGATTACACCCGTCCTTGTTCTCTAATTACAGCGTCCTAACTTTTATTACACGCGTCCTAACTTTTATTATACGCGTCCTAACTTTTATTACACGCGTCCTAACTTTTATTACACGCGTCCTACCTTTTATTATACGCGTCCTAACTCTTTTATTACACGCGTCCTAACTTTTATTACACGCGTCCTAACTCTTTTATTACAAGCGTCCTAACTTTTATTACACGCGTCCTAACTCTTTTATTACACACATCCTAACTGTTATTACACGCTTCCTGGCTCTTTTATTACGGCGTCCTAACTTTGATTACACGCGTCCTATCTTTATTACACGCGTTCTGGTTCTCTAATTTCAAGCGTCCTAACCATTTATTATATGCGTCATGGCTCTATGATTTCACTTGACTTAACTGATTGATTACTCTCGGCCTGGTTCTTTGACTATACACGTCGTAGCTCTTTGTTTACTCACGGCCTGGTTCCTTGATTACACGTCATGGCTCTTTAATTACTCACGGCCTGGTTCCTTGATTACACGTCATGGCTCTTTAATTACTCACGGCCTGGTTCCTTGATTACACGTCATGGCTCTTTGATTATTCACGGCCTGGTTCCTTGATTACACGTCATGGCTCTTTAATTACTCACGGCCTGGTTCCTTGATTACACGTCATGGCTCTTTGATTACTCATGGCCTGGTTCTTTGACTATACACGTCGTAGTTCTTTGATTACTCATGGCCTGGTTCCTTGATTACATGTGTCATGGCTATTTGATTACATACAGCGTGGTTGTTTGACATGGTTCCTTGATTACACACGGCCTGGTTCCTTTATTACACGCGTATTGTGTATTACACTCAGTCTGGCTCTTTGATTATACATGGCTTGGATTTGGTCTTTTACCTGTCTTGATTCACTGATGTTGGCCGCCATCAAGACTTGACTAAAATCAAGTACGATCTGTAAAGGGGGCTACAGTAAATACATTTTACTCATGAAAGCAATCGTAGTATGTGTATTTCAATAATGTTAGTCATAACTACCTTCCTACAGTGTGTACTTCAATAATGTTAATTATGGCTCCCCCATGCACGCAACAATAGTGTAATTATCGAGTCTGTGAAAATAAATTACAGTGTTCGGTTCCTACTTGTGGTCTAGGGAGAACTACAGACTGTTTGAATAACTTTTAAGTTTAATTCTACTTTATTCTTCCTAAAATTAAATCGCTTACAAAGTATTTTATTTTCTGCAGGTGATCTTAAATTTACATTTCCTTACTCATTGTATGAAACATTTCTAAAGAACATCTAACGTAAATAAATAAATTATCGGATGTAAGTAAATTTATAGTTTGACAGAATTTCTCATTTGAATATTCTTGTAATTTTACAGTATTAACAAATCATACTATTTCTTGTAATTTTACAGTATTAACAAATCATACTATTTCTTGTAATTTTACAGTATTAACAAATCATACTATTTCTTGTAATTTTACAGTATTATCAAATCATACTATTTCTTTAGTTTCTAAATGTAAAAGGAATTCTTCATAAATTTCGTGTAGCTCTTGACCTAATTATCTTCAGGTTATAATCAACACATTATCATCTACATTCTACAAGGTACAATCATCACCTAATCACCAACAATGAATAATCACCACCTATTCATCTACAAGGTAAAACCATCTCTTAATCATCTACAAGACACAATCAGCACCCAGTCATCTACAAGGTAAAACCATCTCTTAATCATCTACAAGACACAATCAGCACCCAGTCATCTACAAGGTATAATCATCACCTTATCATCTACAAGATACAACAGTACCTAATCATGTACAAGATATAATCATTACCTAATCATGCACAAGATATAATAATTACCTAATCATTCACAAGATATAATCAATACCTAATCATGTACAAGCTATAATCATTACCTAATCATGTACAAGATATAATAATCTAAAAGTGCAATATTTACATGATGTTTCGTTATTGCTTACTGAGTGACAGTTTGGATTAAGTAAGAACACCGTTTAAATGACATTTTGTGAATTTTTAGTTCTGAGACGACAAACCTTTAGTTCTGTGAAGACATGCCTGTAAATGATATATAGTTCTGTGAAGACATGCCTGTAAATGATATATAGCTCTTTGAAGACATGCCTGTAAATGATATATAGTTCTGTGAAGACATGCCTGTAAATGATATATAGCTCTTTGAAGACATGCCTGTAAATGATATATAGCTCTGTGAAGACATGCCTGTAAATGATATATAGCTCTGTGAAGACACACCTGTAAATGATATATAGTTCTGTGAAGACATGCCTGTAAATGATATATAGCTCTGTGAAGACATGCCTGTAAATGATATATAGCTCTGTGAAGACATACCTACTTGCGATATTTTGTTCTGCGAAGACACACGTGTCAAGGCCACATGTAAATGTTATTTTATATGAAGTGAAAAAGTCGCTATTAACAAAATTTTGTACTATGAAGACACACATGTAAATGAAAACCTCACTGTAAACAAAATTTCGTACTATGAAGACACACTTGAAAATGAAAACCTCACTGTAAACAATATTTTGTGCTGTGAAGTGCTATTTTGAATGTGAACATTATTTGTAGACCTTATGTGATATATTGTACTGAAAAGATGGGTTTGTACCGTGTAAATATTAATAATAAAGCGCTTAAACGTCTAAAAACTGTAATCGCTTTACAATAATTACACGTAAAATTATTTAAGGTTTGTTTTAATGTTTACGTGTATATATGTCTATCACAAAATTAAAGGTAATACAACAAACACACAATAAAAACAGATGGAAATTGATAATACAGAGCCAATAACTGTATAAATCAAAAGCATAAACTTAAATAAAATGAATTTACAAATTAGCAGCTCGAACAAAAAATGTCACAAAGTTAGTGCTGTTCCTGCTGAGGACAACGATGTGTTGAGTGTCCTCGAATATGACACGGTATGTTTGTATCTCAGCTCAGCAAGTAGCAAACACATGAAAACTAATACTGTGAACAGTGCTATGAAGACCCACCTGCAAATAACAAGCGCTAAATAAATCTGTCACTACAAGTGATGTTTGAATAATGTAGACAGGCATCACTGTAATAAATCTATCACTACAAGAAATGTTTGAATAATGTAGACAGGCATCACTGTAATAAATCTATCACTACAAGAAATGTTTGAATAATGTAGACAGGCATCACTGTAATAAATCTATCACTACAAGTGATGTTTGAATAATGTAGACAGGCATCACTGTAATAAATCTATCACTACAAGAAATGTTTGAATAATGTAGACAGGCATCACTGTAAGTCATGTACTGTGTTAAGAGAGTATGCAAAAGGAGTTTTCGTTTTCAACGAATTCCATTTTATTGAGGAATGTATTTCTAAGTTAAAACACACAGATTATTAATATTTGATAATTAGTAGAAATACCTGAAATGTTTATTTTATACCGAATGTATTTCTAAGTTAAAACACACAGATTATTAATATTTGATAATTAGTAGAAATACCTGAAATGATTATTTTATACCGAATGCGCCTGACGAAAAGGGGGCATTTAATAACAAATGAATTATAAAGCTGTAAATATTGAGTGCTGATAAACCTGTTTATCATATAAAAATATAAAAAGCGATATTTTATATTGAGTAATAAAACACAAATTAGTGGGATTGTTTCGTTCTATGTGAAGACACGGTGTTAGTTTGTACTGAGTGCTGGATGTACTGAGACAGACATACGTTTTTTCTTAAAGACACGTCGATAGGTGATATTGTACTGAGACAGACATAAGTTTTTTTAAAAGACACGTCGATAGGTGATATTGTACTGAGACAGACATAAGTTTTTTTTTAAAGACACGTCGATAGGTGATATTGTACTGAGTGCTGGATGTACTGAGAAAGACATAAGTTTTTTTTTTAAAAATTAAGACACATCGATAAGTGATATTGTACAATGAGTAAAGACATGTTTGTAAGTGATATTTTGAAGTGAACATATACACAGCAATAAATTATATTTTACTTTGAGAAAGATACGTAATCTGTAAGTGATATTTTGAAGTGAATAAAGACACCAATAAATTATATTTTACCTTGCGAAAGATACGTAATCTGTAAGTGATATTTTGAAGTGAATAAAGACACCAAAAATTATATTTTACTTTGAGAAAGATACGTAATCTGTAAGTGATATTTTGCGGAGTCGAGGAAGTCTTTGTGAAAGTTACTCTTATTTGTATATGGAGCGCCCTGTAAAAGTTTCATGTTTGTTTCTTTTAAGCAGAAATGTTATGTGTGTTTTGAAGATTACCAATCATTATACTGAAACCTGAACGCGATAAATATCTTTTGTTTCTGTCAATAAATACAACAATCAAAATATACTTTTGACTTAAAGTTGAAAATGAATTTATATTGTATTGACAAAGCAAGGTACCCAATAGTTAACTGTAATATAAATCTTTAGTAAATAACAGAAATTGTGACCTTTATCACTTAGAATTAGAATTATGTACCTAGTCTTAAATTGTAGTCGGTATGTTTAGTCCTTGACAGGCTGAATGTTCAAAAGCTGGTTGTTCTGAGAAAACAATAAATATTTTAGAGTTGAATATATATATATTAACTGGTACCTTCTATTGCTGTTTGGCTACTACTACTACTACTACTACTTCTACCACCACGTCTGCTTTGTGGCTACTACTTCTACTACTACCACGTCTGCTTTGTGGCTACTACTACTACTACTACCACGTCTGCTTTGTGGCTACTACTACTACTACTACCACGTCTGCTTTGTGGCTACTACTACTACTACCACAACGGCTTTGTGGCTACTACTACTACTACTGCCACGTCTGCTTTGTGGCTACTACTACTACTACTACCACCACGACGGCTTTGTGACTACTACTACGACTACCATGTCTGCTTTGTGGCTGAAAACTATCACCTCGTCGCTTTATACAAAACATTACTAGAAACTTCTTTAGCACTCATAATAACTCTCTTAAGCTTACATAACCTATTCAGTAATCTCCACCAGACCTGATGACCCTACTATAACACTGAATGAGCCGTGTAAACAATTGCATGCACTTTTAATTTCTAAACAGTAGCCTTTCATACCTTCAAAATATTGTCCGCAGATTTGAGAATATTATCCCTCCTATTTGAATTCACCACTTGCAGAATGTTATCTCTCCTGTTGGAATTCACAACCTGCAGAATGTTGTCTCTCCTGTTTGAATTCACAACCTGCAGAATGTTGTCTCTCCTGTTGGAATTCACAACCTGCAGAACGTTGTCTCTCCTGTTGGAATTCACAACCTGCAGAATGTTGTCTCTCCTGTTGGAATTCACAACCGGCAGAATGTTGACTCTCCTGTTGGAATTCACAACCTGAAAAATGTTGTCTATCATTCACTATCATTTATTGGGGTCCTATCCAAATGAGAAGAAAAAATAAATTTTCAGCAAATGATAAACATTCCAAATGAGAAACTGTTTGCTATGGTGCCCTTTTTAGACTCTGTTTCAGAACTGTTGACTCTATTCTTATACACAGTCCATATCCTGTCCATATCTTTCAGGACGCCACCATGCCCGACACAAGTTGTGCATTGTTGCTATCCCTGTGTCTCACACGTTGTACATATATTAATGTCTTCCTGTGATCAACATGGTGTACTTAAATTGGTGTCAACCTGTGTTCCACACATTGTACTTAAATTGTGAAATCCTGTGTTCCACACATTGTATTTAATTGATGTCATCCGGTGTCCTACAAGTTGTGCAGTGTTGCTATACTATGTCTCACATGGTTTTCTCCTGTAGTCATCCCGTGTTTCACAAATGCTGTACTGTAGCCACCCTGTGTTGCTCACGTAGTGAAAAATGTTGCCATTCATGTTGCTCAAGTAGTGAAAATTTTGCCATCCTGTATGCTCAATTAGTGAAAACTGTTACATTCCTGTTAAAGAAAGATGATAGAGCTTAAATCTACTTGGTATGCCTATAAGAGCATATGAAGTATTTAGTTCTGAATATTGTAATTATAAAAGTATAATTTTTGAGACCATGTTGAAAACTTTGTTTCACTGTTATTCTCTGAGGTTAACATTGGACGCCTTCACCGAATTTTGCTTCCTCAAGCAGAACAGCAATTGTAGCAATCTCTAATACTTCCTTGCACAAGAAATTGCTCATATAGTCATCGTATCTTGCTGCTATGCATCAACAGTTAGTATATTCTTATACCCACACACTGAGGCAGACGATTCCCTGTGTCTACCCCGGTCAGTCATAGCGGTTTACAAACAGTAAACCAGGAGGTTCAAATCAAACATTGAAGTGAAAACAGAAAAGGTTACTTGTCTCTGCAAAATGTATTTAGCAATTTTTATAACGATTTAATTTTAAAATAGAGATAGGCAAATTTACTCTGCCAAACAATGAGGCCATTCCAATTGAATGGCTGTCACATTAAAAGCGAAAACATAAATGTTTCTTTAAAAAACATCAATTGTTTCCTCTGGTCCAAAGTCCCTCTCTCATCTCAAATAAGTGCACACTGCTGGAAGTTTGCAAACTTACACAGACACCTACTTGTGACTCCCGTATTCACTGATCACTGACATACCACGGTAATTTGTGACTCCCGTATTCACTGATCACTGGCATACCACGGTAACTTATGACTCCCGTATTCACTGATCACTGGCATACCACGGTAACTTGTGACTCCCGTATTCACTGATCACTGGCATACCATGGTAACTTGTTGGCTTGATTTGCTAGATAGCTTGACTCGATAGCTTAACACAAAGAGTCGAAAATCACATTCAAGAGAATTCTCAAGGGTATTTTTCTCCAGGAGAAGAAGCACTCTCCACCTTCTACCTCCCTGTTTGATCATTTTATAAAACAAACTATGTTTCTAAAGCAATTGGATTGCTGTCCTCCTGTAGTTATTTGTTTTTAAATAAAACAATGCATATTTGTAAAGTAATTTGTTTTTAAATATTTCACGATTTCTTTGATCCATGATGCCTTTTGACATAGCAGTACATTTGTTGGTAGTAGTTGTCGAGTAGTCTGCGCCGTAAATTATTTATAAGTACATTTGTTGGTAGTAGTTGTCGAGTAGTCTGCGCCGTAAATTATTTATAAGTACATTTGTTGGTAGTAGTTGTCGAGTAGTCTGCGCCGTAAATTATTTATAAGTACATTTGTTGGTAGTAGTTGTCGAGTAGTCTGCGCCGTAAATTGTTTATAATTACATTTATTGATAATATTTGTCCAATTGTATCAATTGCCGTAAATTGTTTATAATTACATTTATTGATAGTATTTGTCCAATAGTATCAAATGCAGTAATTTGTTTACAAGTACATTTGTGTCCTTGTGTCATCCTTATAGAGCTGAAATTAATGGTCTACAGCTTAGATCTTTTATGCCTTGTTTCTTATCATCATTATCAGCATGTAATATGTATTTGAGAATTTTTCTGAAATTCGATACAAATATTTGAATTAAGAAAATATGTCTGTATAATGTCTGTTATTAGCGCATACTTGTGGATAAAGTATTTGTTAGGATAATGCTGGACATTGCCATGATCTTCGAGGCCGTAGATCTGCGTTAGAGAAAATGTCTTTATGCGGCTTTAAAGTGTGAAAGTGCACATGCGTATGTTAGTGGATATGCGTTACAAACTAGTTACTTATGACAGTATGTGAGTGGATATGCGTTACAAACTAGTTACTTATGCCAGTATGTGAGTGGATATGCGTTACAAACTAGTTACGGTACAGTTCACATGTAGGTTTGCGGTACAACCACTTCTACATATCTACATGCGTTACAAACTAGTTACGGTACAGTTCACATTTAGGTTTGCGGTACAACCACTTCTACATATCTACATGCGTTACAAACTAGTTACACGTATATAATGCTTATGAATATGCATTGCAAAGTAGACAGGCCTACATAAGAGTGTACAGTTGGACATGCAGAGAGATAA
This sequence comes from Sinotaia quadrata, assembly GCA_028829895.1. Lineage (NCBI taxonomy): Eukaryota > Metazoa > Mollusca > Gastropoda > Architaenioglossa > Viviparidae > Sinotaia > Sinotaia quadrata. The sequence goes on from CM054179.1 coordinate 59,366,757, forward strand.
TCGTACATAAGAATTTACAGTTGCTATGCATTGCAAAGTACATAATCGATCATAAGAGTTTACAGTTGATATGTGTTACAAAAGTAGATAATCGTACATAAGAGTGCACAGTTGATATGTGCGTCTGTGGAAACTTTGCGCACGAAATGTTCTAGCTATGCGTGTGCCCGTGTTTTATCTTGTCATGGCTGCTGGAGAGGGAAGTTGAAAAACATTTTATTTAGATGTCAAATGGTAAAAATACCGCTCCGACAGGTGCTTCCTGCTGACAAATTCTTGGGGGACTCCTTTGGCAGTGTTCTTGTGGAAAGTGATGACTAGCCTCCTGCAAATGATGACTGGTCTCCTGTCCCTGAAGACGTAGTTTGCCAGTCTTTGTGTTGCGCTCCACAAGTCGTCATATAGTCACAATGTATCGGCCCACAGATCATGAAAGCACTGAGTATTGGCACACAATTAGCTGTAGTTACCAGGCTGTTCAAATGTTGTATGAATGACACAATTAGTTGTAGTTACCAGGCTGTTCAAGTGTTGTATGAATGACACAATTAGCTGTAGTTACCAGGCTGTTCAAGTGTTGTATGAATGACACAATTAGTTGTAGTTACCAGGCTGTTCAAGTGTTGTATGAATGACACAATTAGCTGTAGTTACCAGGCTGTTCAAGTATTGTATGAATGACACAATTAGTTATAATTACCAGGCTCAAGTGTTGTACGAATGACACAGTTATAAATTCTAGGCGGTTCAATTGTTAATTAAATGACGCGTTATTTTCTGTAATAAGCAAACCCGTGTGCTTCGCACATGACGCAACATTAGTTGTAATTAGCTAATATTTGACAAGTGATTTTTGTAAGCTATTCTATTATTTTGTATGCATGATTTAGGCACATTTTAGTTGTAATTAGCTAATATTTGACAAGTGATTTTTGTAAGCTATTCTATTATTTTGTTTGTATGATTTAGGCACATTTTAGTTGTAATTAGCTAATATTTGACAACTGTGTGTGTGTTACGCTCTCTCTCACCTCATAAGACGTAATAGATCTTTCATCGTCACGATGTTCTCAGTCGGTACGTCCGATGTGGAGGGCAGGGGGGCTGGCGGAAGGGAATGAAACAGGTCGCACCTAATTTGGCGCACACCATCTTTTGTTACAAGCTATTCTATTTGTATGCATAATTTATGCGCCGTTCTTGTAATTAGCTGCCACGTGCATACATATGAGTGATTCCCCTTTAACTGTGGAAACATATTCCTCGAGTTTAATAAATGACTAGGTATTAGTGCAATAAATATATACTTTGTACGCAACTGACACACCCTTAATCATCATAATATTTTCTTGCTATACACAAGAATCATGTACTCTGTGCAATGCTAGTCCCATTCGCTACAAATTGTATTAAGTATTTCTACGACAGATCCGCAACTAGTTGTATTAATCTGTGTGCCCTACATTACTAACCCTGGCTAATTGTATTAAGCTATTATGTGTGCAAACAGCACAAACACACTAATAACTGTATTAAGCTATTCTGTATATCAAACATTACGAGCGCACAACTAAGTGTATGAAGCTATAATCTCTGCCCAAATGATTGACACCCCCCAATTAATTGTAAAATTCTATTTTTGTTTCCTCAAAAATCAATAGCGTATCATTATTTGAAATAATCTATAATTTGTGCTCATGTGACTGATTGAAATTTGTTAAATATCTGTTTTGTACCTAGAATGACTAACCCATGATTAACTGTATAATAATCTAGTTTGTGTACCTAGAATGACTAACCCATGATAAACTGTATAATAATCTAGTTTGTGTACCTAAAATGACTAACCCATGATTAACTGTATAATAATCTAGTTTGTGTACCTAGAATGACTAACCCATGATTAACTGTATAATAATCTAGTTTGTGTACCTAGAATGACTAACCCATGATTAACTGTATAATAATCTAGTTTGTGTACCTAGAATGACTAACCCATGATTAACTGTTTAATAATCTAGTTTGTGTACCTAGAATGACTAATCCATGCATAATTTTAATCTAGTTTGTAAATATTTTAACAAGATTAAATGTGTGTGTTTATTATATGTCTGAATTTAATGACCCACACTTTGTTCGTTCTTCTGTGTATCAGCAAGGACTGAGGCATCTTTGTCTGTAATATGTACCCTGTTCTATTATCATCTTTGTCTGTAATATATACCCTGTTCTATTATCGACTTTGTCTGTAATATGTACCCTGTTCTATTATCGTCTTTGTCTGTAATATGTACCCTGTTCTATTATCGTCTTTGTCTGTAATATGTACCCTGTTCTATTATCGTCTTTGTCTGTAATATGTACCCTGTTCTATTATCGTCTTTGTCTGTAATATGTACCCTGTTCTATTATCGTCTTTGTCTGTAATATGTACCCTGTTCTATTATCGTCTTTGTCTGTAATATGTACCCTGTTCTATTATCGTCTTTGTCTGTAATATGTACCCTGTTCTATTATCGACTCAAATTGAATGTAAACGATATTCTGTTCTTAAATAGTATGGACTTGTTAAATTAAATATTAAAGATAATCTGTACTTAAATATTATAGACTCACGATTGAATGTAGAGGATAATCTTTACGTAAATAATATCGACCCACCATTAAATGTAAAAGGTATTCAGTACTTATAAATGATAGACCCACCATTAAATGTAAAAGGTATTCAGTACTTAAAAATTATAGACCCACCATTAAATGTAAAAGGTATTCAGTACTTATAAATTAATTATAGACTCACCATTAAATGTAAAAGATATTCAGTACTTATACATTATCGACCCACCATTAAATATAATACGCTGTTTTACGTCAAAAATTACTGATCCACGATTAACAGCCATAAACTAAACTGCTCTTTTGTTTATTGTAAATTATAAATTGTGAACAGTTATGCAAAATGATCATTTAAATAAAATAATTATGAAAATAAAAAAAAGAAATTAAAAATGTATTCAGATTATGTCTAGCGTTATAGGCCCACGGGCAAAGCGTTGGACTGGGACCACTACCTACGCAACCACTCACAGGAATAAAAATTGACAGCGAGTCACAATATGCATAGATTAGCATGGGGCCCCCGGGCAACTGCTCAGCGTGCCCACGTGTTAAGACGGCACTGCTTGGTGCTAATAACAAAATAAAGAAAGTATGCATAGACCTTTGTTACATTTAACTATAAAGTAAAGAAAGTATAGACAGACCTAAGGTGGATTTCAATAATAAAGAATATATAGACAGACCTAAGTTGGATTTTAACAATAAAGAAAGTATAAATAGACATGTGTTGGATTTTAACAATAAATATATATAGATAGACCTATGTTGGATTTCAATAATAAAGAAAAAGAAGATAGGTGGGGTTTAACAATAAAGACAGTATGAATATGTTTATGTTGAACTTCAATAAATAAAGTAAAGAAAGAATGGATAGATTTATGCTGGGTTTTAACAATAAAGAAGGTATGGGTAAGTCTATGTTGGATTTTAACAATAAAGAAAATATGGTTAGGTCTGTCTTGGACTTCAGTAATAAAGTCGAGCAAGTATGGATAAGTTTATCTTGTATTTTAACAATAAAGAAAGTATGGATAAATCTATATTGGACTTCAGTAATAAAGCAATGAATGTATTGAGGGATCTATGCTGGATTTTAACAATAAAAAGTGTATGGATAGACTTATGCTGGATTTTAACAATAAAAAGTGTATGGATAGACTTATGCTGGATTTTAAAACAAGGAGAGTATAAATAGAAATATGTTGGATTGTAACAATGAAATTAAGAAAGTTTGGATAGACCTAGACTGGATTGTAACAATAAAGTAAAGAAAGTATGGATAGACCTAGACTGGATTGTAACAATAAAGTAAAGAAAGTATGGATAGACCTAGACTGGATTGTAACAATAAAGTAAAGAAAGTTTGGATAGACCTAGATTGGATTGTAACAATAAAGTAAAGAAAGTTTGGATAGACCTAGATTGGATTGTAACAATAAAGTAAAGAAAGTATGGATATGGATGGACCTATGTCGAATTGTAACAATAAAGTAAAAAAAGTATGGATATGAATGGACCTATGTCGAATTGTAACAATAAAGTAAAGAAAGTATGATTATGGATGGACCTATGTCGAATTGTAACAATAAAGTAAAGAAAGTATGGATAGACCTAGATTGGATTGTAACAATGAAGTAAAGAAAGTATGGATATGGATGGACCTATGTCGAATTGTAACAATAAAGAGAAATGTTATTCCCAAACTGTTTATTTATATAAAATAAAGAAAAACACTTCACACATTTATTTTATATCATTAAAGATAAAATTGTACTTAATACTTAGAAGTTTCTCGACGCCAGTTTATTGATATCAGTTAAGAGAAATGTTGCTCCACATGTATTTATAGCAGTAAAGAGATTTTATTGCACACCTGTGTTTTATTTATAGCAGTAAAAGATGTCTTGCTACACACCTGTGTTTTATTTATAGCACTGAAAGAAGTCTTATTGCACACCTGTTTATTTATATCAATTAAGAGAAACAAAAATAAGTGATTTTTTTCTGTTTTTTTATAAAACAGCGGATTGAACAAATATTTTTGTTCAGTTTGCTGCACATCACAAACAAAATATATCAAAGTGAAAAAAACTGACCATATTATAGTCAAGAATATGTTGACTACACATACGGTAAAACATACCCGTCAACATTGGAAACACCCAATTGACAGTAAATGCAGATTGGACCATTGTGACCGCAAAAAAAAAATTGTAACTGTTTTATAGTTTAATGTGATTGTGACCATAAAATAAATTTTATATTTATCAGTGTGACCATAACTATAGTACGGACTATTGTGATCAAAGGGTGCAATTCGGATCACAGTGAAAATAAACGGCAGTACAAATAATAGTGATAATAAACTGCAATACAGATAAAAGTGATAATAAACTGCAGTACAGATAATAGTGATAGTGAATACAGTACAATTAATAGTGATAATAAACTGCAGTACAGATAATAGTGATAGTGAATGCAGTACAATTAATAGTGATATAAACTGCAGTACAGATAACAGTAATAGTGAATGCAGTACAATTAATAGTGATAATAAACTGCAGTACAGATAATAGTGATAGTGAAAGCAGTACAATTAATAGTGATAATAAACTGCAGTAAATATCATAGTGATAGTAAATTGCTGTACAGATCATAGTGATAGTAAATTGCAGTACAGATCATAGTGATGATAAATTCCTGTACAGATCGTAGTGATAGTAAACTGCAGTATAGATCATAGTGATAGTAAAGTACAGTGCCGATCATAGTTACAATAAATTGCAATACAGATTATTGTGATAGTGAACAATACAAATCATAGTGATGGTAAATTCATATACATATCGTAAGGACAATAAAATGCAGTATAGATCATAGTGGTCGTACAGTGCGATAATGTGAAAGTTTTAGGAATTAAAAAAAACTGACAATATATCATACACATAAATAATATTATGGCAATTATTTTATTTTACAGAAATAACATTACGGCAATGTCATTATACAAAACTGATATCATGGCAATATGTCATTATACATTAACAAGTTTATCACATTGTCATTATTCATTAATGTTATAATTGCAATTACATTATATGGAAATAATATCATTGAAATGCGCCTGTATATATTTTAATCAATAAATTACCACTAACAAGTGAATAATTAAAGTTTTATCAGTAAATCACCATAAACCGTAAATAATGGAAGTTTTAATCAGTAAATCACCACTAACAAGTGAATAATGAAAGGTTTTTTCCAGTAAATCACCATTAACAAGTAAATAAATGAAAGTTTTATCAGTAAATCACCATTAACAAGTGAATAATGAAAGTTTTATCAGTAAATCACCATTAACAATTGAATAATTAAAGTCACTAACAAATGAATAATGAGTCTCTATCCATAGTAATAATGAACAATTAAAGTTATCTAAAATCTTACAAGAGATTTATAAATATGTATATGAACTTCTTTGAGTAGTCTAAAATCTTGAATTTTTGAATGGTATATTTAAATTCTTAATAGTGACAAATCTTATAAAAGATTTATAAATATATATGTGATACAGTATGAAATGCTTTTCAATAGTCTAAAATCTTCGAAGACATTTATAAATATGTATGTGACAGTCACGTACAACTAGATGTGTAAACGAACGGATATCGTCAATAAAGCCAATTCTATTATTTATCTCACACATATAAACGCGCGCACACATACATAGACATGCGAACAAGCATACGTATTTACATCACACCTACACATATATTTTTTTTCGAAGACTCTCACACATTCACATGCGCTCGTGCGACGTTATTTGTTTTAGGTAAATTTTTTAAAAAAATCATAACAAATCGCGTGTGATGTTATTTTCTAATTAAAATGCAGTAATAACATTTCATGTGTGACGTTAGTTTTAAAGTATTAAACTATGAACTTATTCGTGATGTTATTTTGTAAATAAAATATAATGATAACATTCTGCAAGCTACGTATATTGTGGATATCATACAAAGATAATTTAGTAGTACATTCATTTTGTAAGTAAACTACAATGTAACAATTTAAAAAGTATCTTTACTTTGTAGATAATTTAGTAGTACATTTTGTAAGTAAACTACAATGTAACAATTTAAAAAGTATCTTTACTTTGTAGATAATTTAGTAGTACATTCATTTTGTAAGTAAACTACAATGTAACAATTTAAAAAGTATCTTTACTTTGTAGATGAAGCACATTAGTGATATTTTACAATGACCCAACTTTGTAGGAATACACTGATAATAATTTTAATGCGACTCTGTGAGTCGAGTATCAGTGATAATGTTCTGCATGTGACTTTATAGATCAAATACGGTGATAATAATTTTAATGCGACTCTGTGAGTCGAGTACAGTGCTAATATTTTAGATGCGACTTTGTAGGTCAAATACAGTAAAAATGTATGTAATTTAAATTTAATTAATGTAAAAATTTTAAAAGTATCTTTAGTTTGTAGATGAAGCACATTAGTGATAATTAGTGATATTTTACAAATGACTCGAATTTGTAGGAATATAGTGATCATATTTTTAATGCGGCTTGTGAGTCGAATAAAGTGATAATATTTCAGATTTGACTTTGTAGATCAAATACAGCGATAATATTTCAGATACAACTTTGTAGATCAAATACAGCGATAATATTTCAGATGCGACTTTGTAGATCAAATACAGCGATAATATTTCAGATGCGACTTTCGACTTAGTAGATCAAATACAGCGATAAAAAAATTGTGACGTTTTATTTGTAGACAAAATGCAAACTAACATTTTTTTTTATATAACGTATAATTTTTAAAGTTAAAATATAGCGATCAAATTTCACATGTGACGTTATTACCTAGATAAATGTAATTTTTAAAATTATTTCTTTTAAAGTAAAATGCTAGATAATATATCACATGTGACCTGATTTTGAAAACGCTGATAATAATTTTGTCACGCATGAAGTAAAAAAATACAAAGATAATATATAATTAATTTCTAAATATTATACAAGAATAATTTCTAACAATGTACGTGAAATACAATTCATTGCATACAATTTTCCTCTCTGTTAGATGTGATAATTTTCTTTGTAATATAATGTAATGTCAAGTCATATAATATACATATATATATAAAACCGATTTCCTCGGGGTTTTTTCGGACACCACCAGACACTTGTTTTCTTCGCCATAAGACCAAGACCAGATAACAATTCTCTTTTGGAACTAATTACTTTCTAACTGAACTTGAACCCCGCGTTGAATACTATTTTTAGCTGACAAAAAAACCATTACATTCTAAGTGAACTTGAACCCCGCGTTGGATACTATTTTTAGCCGACAAAAAAACCATTACATTCTAAGTGAACTTGAACCCCGCGTTGAATACTATTTTTAGCCGACAAAAAAACCATTACATTCTAAGTGAACTTGAACCCCGCGTTGAATACTATTTTTAGCTGACAAAAAAAAAAACCATTACTTCCTAACTGACCTTAAACAGTGCGTTGAATACTATTTTTAGCTGACAAAAAAACCCCATTACTTTCTAAATGAACTTTAACTGTACTTTGAAAACATTTTTTAGCCGACAGAAAGACATTCCTTCCAATGTAAATTCAACCAAATTTTTAATACATTTTTATATGTAGAGTCCCGTTTCGATAACAATTTAGAAAATTGATTGGAAACCATGTTTGACGATAATTTTCTATTGGTAGGAAACATTCGCATATAGAGCACGTTTTTTAAAATGATTGGCGCTTTAGAAAGAGAAAGATTAATTATTTAACATTTATGAATGTTAAATATTTAGAATGCAAAAGATTAAACGGTTAAAGTTACTGACGGCTTTAGAAAACAAAAGATTAATTTTCTAACATTAGTGGAGCATTTAGAATGAAAATATTAAATAAAATTACTGGCGCCTTAGAGCGCAAAAGATTATTTAGTTAAAATTATTAGTGCTTTTAGAAATTGAAAGATTAATTAGTTAAAATTATTGGTGCTTAAAGAAAGCGAAAGAATAATTAATTAAAATTACTGGAGCATTTAGAATGCAAAAGATTAAACAGTGTCAACATTTCAGTAGCTGCAGATTCAATGGCGAATACAAAGTCTATTCTGATTTAGCAATTATTTAATAAGCATTATTTGTAATTTTGGTCAAATATATTCTTTTTATTTATCTTTGTCTGAATTCAAGACGTTTAGTATTGAGAGCATGCATTTATATTATAAAAATAGATTAATGTTCCTGATTGCTGTTGTTATTTGCATTCCGTGATTAATGTTGTTTCTGATTGCTGTTGTTATTTGCATTCCGTGGTTAATGTTGTTCCTGATTGCTGTTGTTATTTGCATTCCGTGATTAATGTTGTTCATGATTGCTGTTGTTATTTGCATTCCGTGATTAATGTTGTTCCTGATTGCTGTTGTTATTTGCATTCCGTGATTAATGTTACACTGAGAGTTTAAATACGAGTGTGTATATTTCATTAGTGCTATATTTCAAATAATTCACTCAATGAGGAGTAAATGTTGCATAGGAACACGTCACTGTGTTAGGTTTTATCTGGGTGTTGCGTTTATATTAGATACTGTAATAACATAATGAGGATTTTCAATATTTCTAAAACCTAAGTTATGATATAAGTATACCGATATTTGTAAAATAAAATATATATTAAAATAAAGTATGTAGATTTGGGTATAATAAACAAATTTAACTATCTTTCCAAGCAACGCGATTAGAGGTCACCTTAAACTCAGACATTAGTCTAAGACTGGAGGATAACACTTCAATATTCACAGATGAAATGATGGCTATATTGACTGGTATCACCCAGGCAATGGAAAACAAAACTGACTACAGTAAATGTTTCATCGCCACCGACTCACTCTCGGACAGTAGCTGCACTCCAAAATCATAATGGGCAAAGACCATTCATTAGCTCTCTGTAAGTAAACTAAATTTAAAAAAAACTAAATGATAAACGTAACGAGATTAACATAATTTGGATATCACTATATGTAAATATAGCAGACAATGAAAAAGCTGATAAATATAGCAGACAATGAAAAAGCTGATAAACTAGCAGACAATGAAAAAGCTGATAAACATAGCAGACAATGAAAAAGCTGATAAACTAGCAGACAATGAAAAAGCTGATAAACTAGCAGACAATGAAAAAGCTGATAAACTAGCAGACAATGAAAAAGCTGATAAACTAGCAGACAATGAAAAAGCTGATAAACTAGCAGACAATGAAAAAGCTGATAAACTAGCAGACAATGAAAAAGCTGATAAACTAGCAGACAATGAAAAAGCTGATAAACTAGCAGACAATGAAAAAGCTGATAAACTAGCAGACAATGAAAAAGCTGATAAGCAGACAATGAAAAAGCTGATAAACTAGCACAAGGGCTTGCCTAGATTACGAGTATAAATACATCTCACAGGAAAAGTTTGTACCTGTTAGACAACAAGTGGATAAAATTGGGCAAAACAAGAACTAGCAAAAGGTAGACGCCCACTTATAGATGGATGGGGAAGACAGTCTCCTACTTTTTGTCAAATAGACAGATATAGTCATGAATACACAAACTAGGGTAGGTATAGTCCCGAATACATAAGCTACAACAGGTATAGTCCCAAATACATAAACTACAACAGGTATAGTCCCGAATACACAAACTACGGCAGGTATAGTCCCGAATACATAAACTACAACAGGTATAGTCCCGAATACACAAACTACGGCAGGTATAGTCCCGAATACACAAACTACGGCAGGTATAGTTCCGAATACACAAACTAAGACAGGTATAGTCCCGAATATAAGAGCTACGACAGGTATAGTCCTCCCGAATATATGAGCTACGACAGGTATAGTCCCGAATACGTGAGCTACAACAGGTATAGTCCCGAATATATGCGATACTGCAGTATAGTCCCGAATACACAAGCTACGACAGGTATAGTCCCAAATACATGGGCTACAACATGTATAGCCCCGAATATATGAGCGACGACTGGTATAGTCCCGAATATATGAGCTACGACTTGGGACAAAGCAACACATAGCCTGTATCTATGGGGAACTCCTTACAATCGAAGGCTATTAAAACGTGTACGACAATAGGATCAGAATGAAAAAGTTTACATACGTTTTAAATACAACATTCCGCCCCCTCCCCGCCTCCTTAGACGTCATTGGAATGAGTGCATGAGTAGGCTAAATAAGTGAATAATTGCACACTCACTACTATAAATGGTTGTTAGACAAAGGAAGGAAACCAAATTAACGATGTTAGGTGGTTAATTATCATTCTACTGTGAACATCCAAAATGAGATTTTCCCCAATTCCACTTAAGTGAATTAATTTAATTAGTAGTAGCAATAAATATCACTATAAAGTAACAATAGTTGAAATAGGAAAGGAACATTTATTATACGACAAACTATCAAAAATATTAATGATAGTGATCGTGACAATATGATAACAATAATAAAATTAATACTAGTTGTGAGGAAAATAAATAATCATAACAAAAAAAGAACAAAGTAAAAAAAATAATATAGCATTTTCACACAAATTAAAATAATAAATCCAAGAGTAAAAATGCTCTAATAAACCCAGTACCAGGTGTAACAAACGGCTAGCCCCTAATTCCATCCCACAACACCCCAACAACCCTTACCTATTCTGGCACGAAATTGGTGGAAGTCGGAAGCATTCTCCATTTAATTTGATGATGATGAATAGTCACTCCATCATCAGTTGATCAGTATTAACCACTTCTGCATACAGTCCCGAGCATAGTGTTTGATGTAATGGTAACCACAAGATTTGGAATGGCTTAAGTAATTAGTTAGTGTGTTAATCAACACTTAAAAAGCCATATTTTTTGAAAGTGTTACTGTACTATGGCAGCATTACCGATGAGGTTCCACGCAACATTTAGTAGGATCTACACCACTATAGTTGGTCGTCAATGTAATGATTAGTGACCTTCGTCAATGTAATGATTAGTGACCTTCGTCAATGTAATGAGTAGTGACCTTCGTCAATGTAATGAGTAGTGACCTTCGTCAATGTAATGATTAGTGACCTTCGTCAATGTAATGAGTAGTGACCTTCGTCAATGTAATTAGTGACCTTCGTCAATGTAATGAGTAGTGACCTTCGTCAATGTAATGAGTAGTGACCTTCGTCAATGTAATGAGTAGTGACCTTCGTCAATTTAATTAGTAGTGATTTAAATCACAACAGTTCCTACGTCATACTTCGCAGGTGGCTACACCATTAAAAGTTGCAGCGGTAATTTATGAGAGAACTACATCACCAGGAATATTTGTTTCTGCCATCTACCCGTATAGACTGATGGATTGAGGTAACATTTTGCTGAACCTGTCTGAATACCACCCGTATGCTTAGAGCTGTCCAAGTCTGACTTAAGGAACAGAAGTGTTTCATATACAATGTTCATAAAAAAGGATTTTCCAGCTCTAACTTAAGGAGCTGCAGTGTTTTAGAAATTTGTTGTGTCCACCATACTTTCTACTTGCCTGCGCTTTAAGTACTTGAAATCATCAAAAGCGGCAGAAAATCAAAGATCAAAGAAGGGCAGATGGTCAAATGCAAAAGGTCAAAGTTGAAAGTCGGAATGTCCAGTTAGCAAAAGAAAACGATTTTCCTAATTGAAATACAGATCCCATGATTTTCTTTATCACGCACTTCTCGAGCAAAACTGACTGGCAGCTTCTTATTTGCATTTCACTGTATGGCCTCACTAGAACGTACACTTGCTTCCAACTTTGCAGTAATTCTATCATTGTTCTTTATGCCAATGAGTCTGGGTGAGCCATCATTGTTATTTGCATGAGTGTAACTGGGTGAACCATCATTGTTGTTTGCATGACTAACTGGGTGAGCCATCATTGTTGTTTGCATGACTGTAACTGGGTGAGCCATCATTGTTGTTTGTATGACTAACTGGGTGAGACACTTGAAGAAAAGAAACTGAATGTCTCGAGCTATTGCAAATCTTAACTGCATGCGGAAGAAAGGAACAACCTTGATTAGACTATAATCCAAAGTACATTAGCCACTTTATGTCGTCATATTTTAATCTCGAGCTTGATCGAGAACTTTGATTTCTGTCCCACTTTTGGCCCTCAAATAATAACATTTATAAAAATGTCTGGCTAATTTTATAGCGAATTCCGGTCCACTTTTGGCCCTCAAATAATAACATTTATAAAAACGTCTGGCTAATTTTATAGTCAATTCCGGTCCACTTGGTCACTAACGTCGTGTACCAAGCTTGTATGACATGAGGTCCATAAAGAAAGTTTGTATATTTTAACAGATCTTGCAAAATATGAAATCCGTCTCCAACGTTTTGTTTGAAGTCTAACATCAGACACACAACAAGTGCCAACGACCGTGACCTATACACTCTGGAAAAGGTCAATGATGTGCTAAAGATAGCCTAAGACATATAGCAGAATGAGGTACAGTGTGCAGCGTACAGCCACCATACAGCCACCGTACAGCTAGCTCAATTCGTAACAGATGTGCTCCTATGCAGTGAATGCATGTAATAATATTTTGTCATATATATATGTGTGTGTGTGCTTATGTGTGTGTATATATATATATGTTTGTGTGTGTGTGCTTATGTGTGTGTGTGTGTGTGTTTGTGTGTGCGCATGTGACTGAGCATGTGTGAGTGTTTGAACTCAAAGAAGTTGATCTTTAGATGTGTACTGAGCTAATGGTATATACGATAAAATTAAAATTTAAACGCCCGTGCACAGACTTGGTCGGAATGGTGGCTAGACATAAAGATAGTAGGAGAAAAAAGAGAGAAAAATAACAAAGAAGAGAGAAGAGATCAAGAGAGAGAGAGAGAGAGAGAGAGAGAGAGAGAAAGAGAGAGAGAGAGAGAGAATAAGAGAAGACAGAAGAGAAACAAGACAAAAAGAGAAACGGAATAACAGAAGAGAGGGAATATTTGCAAAGCCAATTTTTAAAGTGTTTTTCTTTTTGAACTGTGTGTCTATAAAAAGATAACTGGTTTTTGAACGTTGCGTGAGTTAAAGTGGACAAAAAGCCGTGCAAGCCGTGTCTCAGTGACAGGCATGTGTCAGCGGCTGGACGCGGAGGTCAGATCTGTGCAACAATAGCAGATGGGAAAAGACACATGCATTTACTGCCTCTGATTCCCTCTCTCCCGAAGGTGCACTTTGGGGGACAAGAGGGTTCATCTTAAATTTTCATCGCTGTCACTTGACCTGCTCTATGCTGTGTCACTGGGGCTTCGTATCCACGACTGGGCAGCATGGTTTAACTCGCGCCATCCTTGTCTTGTGTAGAACAATAAATACAAATGGTGTTCGAGCACTCGCTGGCTTTCAAGTCAGGCTAAATAGTCCCTTCAGTTTGTACAAACATTCAAGTCAGGCTAAATAGTGCCTTCAGTTTGTACAAACATTCAAGTCAGGCTAAATAGTGCCTTCAGTTTGTACAAACATTCAAGTCAGGCTAAATAGTGCCTTCAGTTTGTACAAACATTCAAGTCAGGCTAAATAGTGCCTTCAGTTTCTATAAACATTTATCTGTAATAGCTACACTATGACGTAACAATGAGTTTTCTGATAATAGCTGCACTATCGCATAACAATGATTTATCTGCTAAAACATCACTATTACAGTACAACGAAACATCATCACTAATAGAGGATAACAAAATATCTGCTAGCCGTCACTAGTACAGGAAAACAAATTGTCTACTAAAATCATCACTACAACATTACCTGAAAATTTCTCTCAACGTCATCACTAACACAGGATATCAAAATATCTATTAACGTCATCATTAAATCAGAATATCAAAATATCTATTAACGTCATCACTAACACAGGATATCAAAATATCTATTAACGTCATCATTAAATCAGAATATCAAAATATCTATTAACGTCATCACTAACACAGGATATCAAAATATCTAACGTCATCACTAAAATAGGACATGAAAATAACTACAATCATCACTAAAACTAAATATCAAAATATTTCCTAACATATTTACACTAAAACAGGATATCAAAAGATCTACTAACGTCATCACTAAAGCTATATATCAAAATGGTATATCCAAATGGGATATCAAAATATAAATATTCACTAAAACAGGATATAAAAATATCTACTAACGTCATCTCTGTGACAATATAGCGAAATGTTCAATTAACATCAACATTGACAGCAATGCATAAATTATCCAAACCGAACATGGTATTTAAAATTGTTACAAAATGGATGTCTATACTTATTGTTACAAAATGGATGTCTATACTTATTGTTACAAAATGGATGTCTATACTTATTGTTACAAAATGGATGTCTATACTTATTGTTACAAAATGGATGTCTATACTTATTGTTCTAAAATGGTTGTCGATACTTATTGTTACAAAACCTCTGTAAAACACCAAAAAAGTATTTATACCAACCTCAGTAAAACACTAATAATGTATTTATACTAACCTCAGTAAAACACCAACAAAGTATTTAACTAACCTCAGTAAAACACCAATAATGTATTTATATCAACATCAGTAAAATACAAGAATGTATTTAAACAAACCTCAATAAAACGCAAGAACGTATTTATTATACTAACCTCAGTAAAACTCAAACAATGTATATATACCAACCTCAGTAAAACACCAATAATGTATTTATACCAACCTCTGTAAAACACAAATAATGTGTTTATAACAAACTCAGTAAAACACCAATAATGTATTTATACCAACCTCAGTAAAACACCAATAATGTATTTATACCAACCTCGATTAAAACAGCAATAATGTGTTTATAACATCATTAGTAAAACATCAGCAATGTATTTAAACTGATGTCAGTAAAACGCCAACTGGGGTTTCGCCCTCAAGACGGTATAGATCCCTGTTAACAGAAAGAGTTACCGTTCCTAAGTAACCTATCATTTAATCTCGGAAGTGCCACTCCTTTAACACCAGAAGAATGTTTAATTCATAAATTATAAACATTCCTGTCTAGACTCTACTAACACCAGAAAAACCATCTCAGAACCTTTCATTCGTAAATTATAAATAAACATTCCTGTAAACTCAACCCAAAGAAAATTTACTCTATGGAGTCTATGCCATGATAGAAACACAGCAAATGAGTAAACTGTAACATTTCCTTTTAAAGATAATCAAATGACCTTCTCATTGCTCGATCAAAAGATTTAAAAGATCTAAAGATTTTATTACGTCATAAAATAGATTGGTTTATTTACAAATTCTAAACGTAAATAAAAATAGGAAAAATATTATTTAAAGTACATTAAAGAAGACATGATAAAGTGCTTACACATAATTACACATACAATACAAAATAGTTTTTATACAAAGTACTTCAACACATAAGAAGCCCAATGGTATATTAACAAAACAAAGTGAATCAATTTGCAGGATAGCGATAAATAGAAATGTTTGTGCTTACAAAAGAAAAATATAAATAAAATGAATTTACAATTGTACAATTAGAACAATGGCGCAGAAGCAACAGTGCTAGTTTTACTGATACGAGAGATTTGTTGATAGCCCTCTTGAAGATGTTCATTGTATTCTTCTATCTGCAGTAAAAGGCAGTAAATTCCAGGTAGCTAAGCAATGAACGTTGATTGTATAACACTTTGCTTCAGAATGTTCAAAATGGAACGGAATGTTGACAATGCCGGATTGTTTAAGTCTATCTTTACACCCGTATTAGATATGGGGTTTTAGATTTGATATGATTGCTAGGACTGTAAGTTTACCTTTACACCCGTAAAAGTGTGATAGAACTTGTAAAAAATCTACCTTTACATCCAAACCTTGCTGGGACTTGTAAGTCTACTTTTACACCCAAACCTTGCTGGGACTTGTAAGTCTACCTTTACACCCAAACCTTACTGGGACTTGTAAAGTCTACCTTTACATCCAAACCTTGCTGGGACTTGTAAGTCTACCTTTACACCCAAACCTTGCTGGGACTTGTAAGTCTACCTTTACACCCAAAACTTGCGGGAACTTGTAAGTCTACCTTTACATCCAAACCTTGCTGGGACTTGTAAGTCTACCTTTACACCTAAACCTTGCTGGGACTTGTAAGTCTACTTTTACACCCAAACCTTGCTGGGGGACTTGTAAGTCTACCTTTACATCCAAACCTTGCTGGGACTTGTAAGTCTACCTTTACACCCGTAATAGTGGGATATGACTTGTAAGTCTACCTTTACACCCGTAACTTGTTAGGACTTGTAAGTCTAACCTTTACACCCGTAATAGTGGGATATGACTTGTAAGTCTACCTTTACACCCGTAACTTGTTAGGACTTGTAAGTCTACCTTTACATCCAAACCTTGCTGGGACTTGTAAGTCTACCTTTACACTCAAGCCTTGCTGGGACTTGTAAAGTCTACCTTCACACCCGTAATAGTGGGATATGACTTGTAAGTCTACCTTTACACCCGTAACTTGTTAGGACTTGTAAGTCTACCTCTATACCCGTAGCTTGATAGGACTTGTAAGTCTAAATTTACACCCATAATAGTATGATGCTTATTGCCGTGCTGTCATGTAACAAAGGGGGGGGGGGTTAAGCCATAGTTTGAAATGCAATCTTAAACTAGGGATCATGGATGAAGTGAGAGGCTAGTTACTAAAAGTTAAAAAGGAACACACGCCCTTTGGGTGCGCTATATTGAGCTCTGATAATTATGGATGAAGTGAGAGGCTAGTTACTGAAAGTTAAAAGGGAACACACGCACTTTGGGTGCTCTGTACTGAGCTCTGACATAATTATGGATGGCATAATAGCCAAGAGGTGATCTAACAGCCGCCTTATCGCTTTGAATCAGTAAACATCTATAATAACGTGGATTTTTTTCAAATAAAATAGCCGCATTTAAACATAATTTTAAACTGTTTATTTAATTTTAAAAATCGCAATTTGTTTTACTTCAAACGAAACATCTATCATCCCTAAACGTTAATGATAATACGACGATATTAATAGCTAATTTATAAATTGAATTTTGATTATTGTCAATCTACATTATTTATTGGAGTGCATAGAATGCACTGAACGCCCTCCGTAGTGTGAAAGAAGGTTATAATAAGATTAAATAAAAGTAAAATAAGGTTATAATAAGATTAAATAAAGGTAAAATAAGGTTATAATAAGATTAAATAAAGGTAAAATAAGGTAATAAGATTAAATAAAAGTAAAATAAGGTAATAAGATTAAATAAAGGTAAAATAAGGTTATAATAAGATTAAATAAAAGTAAAATAAGGTAATAAGATTAAATAAAAGTAAATTAAGGTTATAAGATTAAATAAAGTAAATAGGGTTATAAGATTAAATAAAAGTAAAATAAGGTAATAAGATTAAAAAAAGGTAAAATAAGGTTATAATAAGATTAAATAAAAGTAAAATAAGGTTTTGCATTGTGTGAAAAATGGTTATAATAAAATTAAATAAAAGTAAAATAAGGTTTTGTATAGTAATAATACACACCAATTTAAATGTATACCCACACTAAGATATATTTACATAAATATTCTGCCCCGAAGGCTGGGTGCATGTACGCTCGACTACTTGTATACATCACAGATTTTCAATGTGTACGTAACAGTTTCAATGTAACTACCACAGATTTTCAATGTGTACGTAACAGTTTCAAGGTAACTATAACAGATTTTCAATGTGTACGTAACAGTTTCAAGGTAACTATCATAATTTTCATTGTGTACGTAACAGAGTTTCAATGTAACTACCACAGATTTTCAATGTGTACGTAAAAGTTTCAATGTAACTATCACAGATTTTCATTGTGCACGTCACAGACTTTTAAAGTATATATGACATATTTTAAATGTACATGTAACAGCTTTTCTGTGTATATATCACATATTTTCAATGTGCACGTCACATATTTTCAATGTACATGTACCATATTTTCAACAAGTACATTACAGATTTTCAAAGTCATGCATTTCTGCAACATTTACGACGAGTTATTCTACCACTACTGTTAAAAAAATATATTAGAATGTAGTTTATAATTAACTACAGAACACTCGGAATATGATGAACGAAAGTTATAATGAATGTAGTTAACACGTATAATTAACTACAGAACACTCGGAATACGATGAACGAAAGTTACAATAAGAACTAAACGAATGTAGTTAACACGTATAATTAACTACAGAACACTCGGAATATGATGAACGAAAATGATATTTAGACTAAATGAAGACTAAAGAAAAATGCTAACAAAATGAGATTCTAAATTTAATCTTTATCATAAATTGGGTGCATCGTCAATGTACCGTATTAGATATTAATAACTGTATTATTTTTCAAAGAAAGAGAAATAATAATAAATAACCATGATATAAGACTGTTTCATCTTAAAAAATTAAAATTAAAATTACCATAGTAATATCAACGCTAGCTTTCCAGCACATACTAATAAATGCAATCAGAAACTTAACAAGAACAAAATAAACAAAATAAATACTAATCACCGAACTTGCATGTTACAACTGTAAATGTAGAACACACTCAGAGGTGGAAATATGGAAAAATTAAAAAATTAAAAAAATGATGAAAATGAACACTGCTCTTGCACGTGAGAAGATGAACTTCTGATATTTAATCACAGTATTTTTGTGTGCTGTCAATTGAAATGTAATAACATCACTTTGTCCTCACCTTGTAGCACTGAATGACCTAGCATTTTGTACTCATCTTGTAAAACTGAATGACCTAGCATTTTGTACTCATCTTGTAACATTGAATGACCTAGCATTTTGTACTCATCTTGTATCATTGAATGACCTAGCATTTTGTACTCATCTTGTAACACTGAATGACCTAGCATTTTTTTACTCATCTTGTAACACTGAGTGCCCTAGCATTTTGTACTCATCTTGTAACATTGAATGACCTAGCATTTTGTACTCATCTTGTAACATTGAATGACCTAGCATTTTGTACTCATCTTGTAACATTGAATGACCTAGCATTTTGTACTCATCTGGTAACAGTGAATGACCTAGCATTTTTTACTCATCTTGTAACATTGAATGACCTAGCATTTTGTACTCATCTTGTAACACTGAATGGCCTAGCATTTTGTACTCATCTTGTAACATTGAATGACCTAGCATTTTGTACTCATCTTGTAACATTGAATGACCTAGCATTTTGTACTCATCTTGTAACATTGAATGACCTAGCACTTTGTACTCATTGTAGAACATTGAAACAGATTTTCAGTAATTACACTTAGACTTTTAAAACCTTGAAAGTTAAAAATTATTCAAGCTAAACAACTCAGTTATAATGGAATTAACACAGTGTAAATAATAATATGGATAAAATTAATTTAGCTTACAAGTACTATTTGCTGGCTGCCACTTTTTCACAAAACTACATGCCTATAGTTGTAATATTCCAGAACATGCTTATAATCACAATTGTATAGGTCATAGGTCATACCAGTGTATATAGAATCAAATGATATAGCCAATTAAATAGGAAAGTTACTAAATTAAAATGAATTTAATAAGTATACATATAGTATAATTTAAACGAACAGAGCAAGTTGATCTGTAATACCACAGCCAAAATGAGCAGAATAATTATACAGCAATAGTCATACCCAAAGCAACAAATAAAATTGTAGAATTATTACTACTAATGCTATGAATGAATTGGAATTTTGTGCAATACTGTTACAAAATTATTTCTAAATTAATTTCTTGCAAAATTATTTCAGAATATCACACACTTCCAAAACTGTTACCAAACTATTAATGAGTCAGCATGTATACAAATATATTACCAAAATAAAACTGAATTAGCATAAATGCAAACTATTTTAAAACTATCATTAAAAAATAGTATAAATAGATATATTACCAAATTACAACAAAAAGAAAAGTAAGCAAATATATTACCAAGCTCTGACCAATGTATTGTGATCAAAATGAAAGCAAATATTTTATCAATATATGCCCAATGTATTGTGGTGATAATGCAGATTGAATAAAATGTATTTACTGCACATCATTTAAAGTTATTGGTTTTTTTTTTTATAATGTGAATGAATAACAGAAAACTTTGACCAAACTAAAACTGAATTCTTGCAAATATATTATTAAAACTATATGTGAATTAAAATAATTGCAAATCTATTACTAAAGTTGAAGCAATTAATAAAATTGTAAAACTATTACTTATCTATAACTGATTAACATTTTATTCAGAACTATTACTTAATTATAACTTATTATATATATATATATAATTATTATTGAACAATAACTGATTTAATACACATACAAAACTATTGCTTAACAAGTTAATTAAAACTGACTTAATATGCATACAAACTTACTTCTTAACTATAAGTGAATTAATATTACCAAACCGTTATTAAAGTATAAGTGATTTAACAAAATGCACACAAAACTATTACTTAACTATAGTACAAATCTATTTCTTAACTATAACTGATTTAATATTAGTAAATCCAATATTAAACTATAACCGAATTAAAAACATGCAAAACTATTACCAAACTGTAAGTGAAATAACAAATGTAAAATTACATTATGAAACTTTACCATAAAACATAAATGTAAAACTTCTGCTGAAACTTTATCCAAAAGCTAGAATAAGCTGATTGTAACTAAAGTGACTGATGCTACAGTAATGACACGTGGAGCATGAATGACGAAAAATGACCAATTATAATTGTAGTGACTGATGCTACACTTTTTTGTATGTGTGTCTGACTACTTGCAGAACATTTAAGACAATTATTTTGTCTTTATATCTTTATCAGTCTCCTCAACACATCCATGCTCATGCCTATGTCTCCTCATCAACCCTTCTCATGTTCTCATCTATCCGCGCCGTGTTTTCATCTACCTTCGTCATTTCCTCAACTTGTCCTAATCAATTCTTCATCATACACTCATTTACTTTCGTCCTAATCAATTCTTTGTTATACACTCATTTACTTTCGTCTTGTCCTATCAATTCATCATACCCTTATACACGCTTGTCTTCTTTTAATCAGTTCTTCTTACATCCTCATCAACCCGGTCATTTTCTTGTCCACCCTCATCACATTGTCAGCTACCACTTCATCAACTTAATTGTTAATTTTCTTAGACGCAAAAGCGAAGGAAGAGGGAAGTGTGTAAATCCGAAATTGTCAGCTTGTAGCGAACTGTTGTTGAAACTAAAGAGTAATCTCCCTTGAGGTAAAGAGAGAGTTGCAATAACACTTTATGTTTGACACAGTTGGAGCTATTGGTACTCACGCGGCAACTCTTGTCTTTACAGCTCCAAACACTCCACACCACCCCCACAACTAGTTGGCAAATCTCGGAAGCCGGCGTGTCAGCTTTGTCTTGTTGGGACCTCTAAGACGCAAATAAAAGCGTTCACATGGCAGATTTTGTAATGCCGCACAAACAGGGGGACTTCTCGAGGGACATCTTGTATGTTAATCCGCTTGTATTAGGCCAATCGCCATTTATTTGTTGTTGTTTTTTTTAATTCTGGAGTTGCGAAGTTAAAAGGCACCCTGGATTCAGCAGATCAATAAACACTCAAGGTTAACAAGATTCAAAATAGTTGTGTTGATAGTGAACAATACTGTTAATGAAATAGTGTCAGTTAAATAATTGCTTTGAAGATTCAGAGAACAATAATATTAATTTAATATTGTGAATTAAATAATTGTGTTTATACTTCAGTAAACAATACTTCAAAATAACGTACACTTTGTCTGTGTTTAGTCTTGCCTTATTTAATCACAAATTAATAATGCTTTCTATGGTCAGTATTTTAAAATGAGTATGACGTAATGTATAGAGTCAATCACTGAACTTATAAGTATCACTTGTGACGACTTTGACACTGATCTATATTAGTCACGAAATCTTAGTGTTCATTTATGGCAACATTAACTACGCTGAAAATATATTCATAATGCTGGTTATACACGAAAATGTACAAAAAGAGTCTAGTGAAGCAGTATTTTGTCCATAGTTGCCATGGAAATGGTATAAATGACCGAAAAACAATGAATTTCAAATCACATCTCCTCTTTATTTAATTATCACAGAAAAAAAACATTTTTTTTCATCAGATTCTTCATTATGAGATCTGTAAAAGTATGTTTATACTTACTCACTTTATTAAAAAAATATTCGTATATTTTATCACTAGAATTAATTTTAAAGTTTGCCATTTGTTATGCAAATAAACCACTCAACAATCAAAACATGAACAAATCTGTGAACTTAACCTTGGAGACATACAAATAAACCACTCAACAATCAAAACACGAACAAATCTGTGAACTTAACCTTGGAGACATACAAATAAACCACTCAACAATCAAAACATGAACAAATCTGTGAACTTAACCTTGGAGACATACAAATAAACCACTCAACAATCAAAACATGAACAAATCTGTAAACTTAACCTTGGAGACATACAAATAAACCACTCAACAATCAAAACACGAACAAATCTGTGAACTTAACCTTGGAGACATACAAATAAACCACTCAACAATCAAAACATGAACAAATCTGTGAACTTAACCTTGGAGACATACAAATAAACCACTCAACAATCAAAACATGAACAAATCTGTGAACTTAACCTTGGAGACATACAAATAAACCACTCAACAATCAAAACATGAACAAATCTGTGAACTTAACCTTGGAGACATACAAATAAACCACTCAACAATCAAAACATGAACAAATCTGTGAACTTAACCTTGGAGACATACAAATAAACCACTCAACAATCAAAACATGAACAAATCTGTGAACTTAACCTTGGAGACATACAAATAAACCACTCAACAATCAAAACATGAACAAATCTGTGAACTTAACCTTGGAGACATACAAATAAACCACTCAACAATCAAAACATGAACAAATCTGTGAACTTAACCTTGGAGACATACAAATAAACCACTCAACAATCAAAACATGAACAAATCTGTGAACTTAACCTTGGAGACATACAAATAAACCACTCAACAATCAAAACATGAACAAATCTGTGAACTTAACCTTGGAGACATACAAATAAACCACTCAACAATCAAAACATGAACAAATCTGTGAACTTAACCTTGGAGACATACAAATAAACCACTCAACAATCAAAACATGAACAAATCTGTGAACTTAACCTTGGAGACATACAAATAAACCACTCAACAATCAAAACATGAACAAATCTGTGAACTTAACCTTGGAGACATACATACCAGGCAAAAACATCTTGCAAAATTCCCAAGCATAGGTACATTTATTTTATTTATTTTACTGGAACAACACAAAAACGACACACAGAGAAAGGTGTACTTAAATAAATTAGTCCATGCCCATATTTTGGAAACAGAATAAAGTCATAAAAAATAAAATTTGTGTAAAACGGGTTGTTTATGATTTAGGAGGTGTTAGAGAGTGAAAATCAACAACAATCTAAAAATTGATCTGGTACTCGATTTTTTGCTATGAATGCACTGTAGTACCCCTCATGCAACAATCAAAACACACAAGTGACAGTTGAAAAAGAACACAGACACATACAATTATGGAGGATAAATGTTCAAATAATGCCCACCATTTATTCTTCTCTATTCCAACAATAAAATAGTCAAGTAGTAATCAATAATCAAATTGTGAGTCTATTTCTCATCACAGAATCAGAGTAGGAATGAAAGAAGCAATAGTTAATTTTATATGACCTTCTTAGGACAAGCTGTTGTGGAGCAGGGATTTGCAACAATGTCACGTGCTCACTTTGGATTGGATAATGGATCTAACCTGAACTGTTCCAAGAATTCTGTGTGCAATTTCTCCAGACCAAAGCCGGACCCAACTTCTACTGTATGGTTCTGGAACAGAGTTTCACGCAGCCAATTTCCAGCAACCCTGTTACCAGCAAGTGTAACAAATGGTGTGGACACAGTACAGACATAGTCAGTAGGTCACTGTAGTCTGAAGTGGATTAAAAAAAAGGCACACTCTTCTCTGGAAAAGTCAAATCAAGGGACAGTGAGTAATATTCAGGTCTAAAATGTTCTACAATTCCATATCTCTCCAAAAGCATTCTCAGACGTATATTGCTGTAATAAATTCATTAGCAGCTTCACACATGTGGGCAAACAATATAAATATAAATATAAATCAAATTCACAGTAACATTTCCACTAGGGACAATGTCATTTGTTCAACAATGCACCATGCAAAATCTCTCTAACTACAAGCCATAGAACATCAGTTCAAATACGTGAAAACATTTCTAAATCTAACTGCAAACTCATAAAAGTCAACCTTCCAAATACATGAATCATCTCTGAGTCAAATAACTCACCAGCTAACGATCTGTCTTTAAGACCGGACTTGACCATAGACAAAATCAAAGTGATAAGAGCAAGAGATTTTTCTAACAGGTTGGTTGGTCAAGTAGGGGACGCTTCCGGCTTCCGCCGCTTTTGCGTTTGGGGAAGGGGGAGAGGGAGGGGGGAGGTGCCTTTCTGCTGCGTGCGCCCGTTGCGAAAACATGTCTGGCCGGCAAAGGCGGACTCCCAAACTCGGTAACCCGTGGGTTGGAGTTGATGTTGATGTTGTTGTTGTTGTTATTGTTCCTGGCAGTGGCGTTGTTGTTGTTGCCTTTCCTGATGTTATAGTGAGGAGGGGGGCGTCTTACAAAGCCCAGGCTAGTAACACACCAGATCTGTACCTAGTGTGTACGTGCGCCCAGGTTGTTCAACCTCCCGACCTCCTCACTGGTGGTGTTGTCGTTGTGGTTGCTGTTGTTGTGGCTGTCCCTGGTGTCCGTTAGGATGTCTGAAGGCGGGCGCTGGTGGCCAGTACAAATGGTCGAGCAACATCTGGATCATATCGGCCATTGGATGTTTAAAATTCCCCAAGAGGGTTATTGTTGCCCGTAGTACGACCATTGTTGTTGTTGTTGTTGACGTTGATGATGGTGTCTGCGTGTTGTTGCGGTTGTAGTTGTTGAGGGCGCTGTTGTTGCCTCCGAATATGTGGTGGTGGGGCACCGTCTTTTCTTTGTTTGGCCTGTTCTTGTGTTGTTGCTGGTGGTGGTGTGGGCTGGCATTCTGTTGTTGTTGTCGCCGTAGTTGGTGGATGAGGCGGCGTCGCTGGTAGAGGTGAGAGGGGTACGTCTTCGTGCTGCCTTGACGCCACGTCCAGAATGGTGTCAACTTCGGTTTTTTCCTGCGTATTGTTGGCTTTTTGCTGTGTTCTATTTTTGTTTTTCTTCTTCTTTGTTTTAGTTTTCTCGTTCAAAGCCTGTGTGGAGTTTGTGGTGTTTGGCGATGGTGGTATTGTCCATATTATGTGCGTATTGCACTCTTGGTCGCACATGTCGACTGGTGAAGTTTGGGTATCAATTTCAGCTGTTATGTTTTAGGTTAAGCCATTCTTCGTAAAGGAGAAAAGCATCAAGTATGCCGCGTTCAAATTTGGAGAGGAATGCTTGTTCCAGTAGACTTGTATTTATAATTCTGAGATATTTGTCTAACATGGGACTAAGGCAGAGAGGTGATAGCCATACACGGAATTTCCCGTGCTCTCTGGTTTGCAAGTCAATCTTTTTGGCGAGGTGATGCCTTCGAATTCCATCTTGTTCACCCAGCCCTGAAAAGGGCAGAGGATTAGTGTTTTCTTGTTCATCCGACCCTGAAAAGGGTAGGGTAGTAGGGGTGGAATGTTTTTCCATGTTGAGCTCGCGTGTGTGTCTTCGTCAGTGGTCCGATGCGAAAGAAAATGAGTGCTGATGGTGCGAATGC
Source organism: Sinotaia quadrata (assembly GCA_028829895.1). NCBI lineage: Eukaryota > Metazoa > Mollusca > Gastropoda > Architaenioglossa > Viviparidae > Sinotaia > Sinotaia quadrata. The sequence goes on from CM054179.1 coordinate 59,393,389, forward strand.
CCCCCCCCCCAAAGGAAAATGTATCTAACAGGTAACTTTCTGTTTGACTATTAGATTTGTTAGTGACCAGTATCAGATCATCGATCGCTTATAGCTGGCCAGCTGCCTAGAGCTGGTTAGCGTCACTCCATATAGGTGAGTTGTTTATTACTCAACCTAGTTTGCTCACTTCAGGAAACTGCGACCTTGAAAATTTCCACAAAGGGTGACGTGGTAACCTTGCTTCAGGCTAATACTATTGTTCTGGAGAATTGTGACTTATTACATATCATCTTAACATTCGTACACAAAGTTTGTTTTCACCATTGCTACATTAAATATTGGTAGCATAAATATGATAATTATTTCATAAATATGTGCTGGCAACTTTGCTCTGTCAAACAACTGTCATCTAATCATAACTAAACAGTATAGTCTCATTAGAGCTGGGTCTGTTACATTGTAAGGCAATATCATATATATCATATATATCATATATATCATAGCTAAACAGTTGTGTCCCATTAGAGCTGGGTTTGTTACAATGTAAGGCAAATGTAATCTATATCATCGCTAAACAGTTATGTCCCATTAGAACTAAGTCTATTACAATGTAAGGCAGCTGTCATGTAATCGTAACGAAATAATTTATAGATCCATTGGTGTAGTTGTTATACGAAAGTTCTCGTACAAAAAATATATAAACAAAATTGCTATCAACATTTGACATCAACTCATTCATATTATTTTCTATATGTAATACAACTATAAGACAGCCACCGTTTCATTATACAGAAACAGAACAGCAACACTGGTGATACGGCTTAAAGACAGCCATTGTATTATCCACATGGACAAATGTTGATACTACTACAAGACATTATTCATGTCTACTTATAATAACATTGACAGCCATCGTATTATCCACATGGACAAATGTTGATACTACTACAAGACATTATTCATGTCTACTTATAATAACATTGACAGCCATCGTATTATCCACATGGACAAATGTTGATACTACTACAAGACATTATTCATGTCTACTTATAATAACATTGACAGCCATCGTATTATCTACATGGACAAATGTTGATACTACTACAAGACATTATTCATGTCTACTTATAATAACATTGCTCTGTTTTCATGGGCAGGGTTAACTCTAAAAGTGCTGGATAGATTTTGATCAGACTTTTACTGTTGTATACCTTAAAGCTAGAGAGTCAAGTCACACACACACACACACACACACACACACACACACACACACACACACACACACACACACACACACACACACACACACAAAATATACACTCAAAATGTATATATATATACAATAGGTATGTATCTATAGTTCTTATGTGTTTTCTTCTCTCTCTCACATTATACAGTTACAAAACAGAAAATGCTTTATGTAAAATTTATAAAATTTGGATTTAACTAATTAGTAAGTAATAGTGTTTTGTGGATTTAATATGCAATAATGAGTAATGTAAAGGTATATGTTTTTAACATGTAGTTCATAATAAAGAGTATTGTAAAGGTATATGTTTTTAACATGTAGTTCATAATAAGAGTAATGTAAAGGTATATGTTTTTAACATGTAGTTCATAATAAAGATTAATGTAAAGGTATATGTTTTTAACATGTAGTTCATAATAAAGAGTATTGTAAAGGTATAGGTTTTTAACATGTAGTTCATAATTTTTTCAATTTGTTGTTCCATGTTTTGATTGAGTTTTCAAATAAAAAACAGAAATACAGCAGTCATATAAGAACTTTAATTATAATCAAACTGACTGGATTGTCCTTTAGTAAAGTCATAATTAGTTATCTCTCAGTGATATGTATGTTTGCATATAGACACTCTTTTCACTTAATGACTAATTATTACAAATTTCGTTTGCCTCACATTGTTGCATACATTTTTAGATAAATCATTTTGAAAATATCACCCAAAATAGTTGTGACATTATTATACCGATAAAACTTCAACCAAAAATATTTTTGCTTTTTATGAATTTAGTGTGTATGACAATTTATGGAATTAATGTGCATAGCATAACATAGAAATTAAACTGTATACTAATATTTTTTAAATATTTTAAATCTATATTGCATTTAAAATCATAATGCTGATGTAGATACATTTATTAGTAAAACTGTGGCTTTTGATAAATAACAATACTTTTTTCACTATTATATAGCATTATCTTCTGTTTTTATCATTTAGCAGAATCTGTGTGATTTTCAGATCACTTTACAACAATCTTATTTGAAAATGTCTGAGTTCTCTGCATGATCCGACCGATTTAAACCAGTGACATTAATTAAATTCGTATGAATTGTTTTCACCTTGAAGGCTAATTGAACCATTTCTAAAAGTAACAATCTATCATCTCTGTAACTTCCCTTTATGTAAATCGTCACCCTTCGGTTTTGTGTGGATTAGTAAGAAAGGTCAAAAGGTTCTTGAGGCACAGAGGTGTAGTATCAAGCTAGCTCCATAACAAATTCATCAGTTACGATGATGAATGAAGATCAATTAGTATGATGAATGAATATCAGTTAGAATGGTAAGTGAATATTGATGATGTTGCACCAGACTTGAAAAGTCATCTAAGTTTAAGTTTACTTTCTTTTCTTTGACATAGTAAAGGATCTCGTCTATGACGTAGTATAAGTGTGTTGTCTATGAAATAGTATAGGTGTCTTGCATGTGATGTAGTAAATAGTCTTGTCTCTGACATAGTAAAGATGTCTTGTTTATGACGTAGTAAGGTGTCTTGTCTATGACGAAGTATATGTGTTTTGTCTATGATTTAGTAAATGTGTCTTTTCTATCAAGTTTTGCATAAATTGTTGCTTGCGCATAATAGTTCAGTCGTTGCTATACATCCGTTTGATCTCTGACCATTCCAGTCACTCCAGTTCTTGTTGTACATTCATTTGATCTCTCGTCTTTCCAGTCACTGCAGTTTTTGCTGTTCATCCATTTGATCTTTGACTTTTCCAGTCACCGCAGTTTTTGCTGTACATCCATTTGATCTTTGACTTTTCAGTCACCGCAGTCTTTGCTGTTCATCCATTTGATCTTTTACCTTTCCAGTCACCCCAGTTCTTGGCATACATCATTTTAACTTGACCTTTCTAGTCACCCCAGTTCTTGGCATACATCATTTTAACTTGACCTTTCCAGTCACCCCAGTTCTTGGCATACATCATTTTAACTTGACCTTTCCAATCACCCCAGTTCTTGGCATACATCATTTTAACTTGACCTTTCCAGTCACCCCAGTTCTTGGCATACATAATTTTAACCTTGACCTTTTTACTCAAGTATCTCAATTAAATCTAACATAATTATGAATAAAAATAAAGAACTTTAATTATCCTTTAGGCAATGTTGAACAAGCAGTAGTTTGTGACGTATACATGCAAATGTTTGACCGCTAAACTATCATTGGTCAATTCTGCTCTCCCATCAGTAACTGGTCTTTCCCTTTTCCGGATTTTGCTTTCCACGCTTCATAGGCCAGCTATTCGTATCTGAGGATATCGTTGGACACACACTGAACAATATTGTACTGCTTCTTCAAGGTACTTTTTCCCTGAAGTAAACGTGTCAAATTGGTAGTCGTTATGAAGAGTGAACATGTGAAAATGGTAGTCGTTATGAAAAGAGTGAACGTGTATGACATTATTGCGTGTTTTTGGTTTTGATCTATGTACTAAATTATCACTATCGAAAGTTTCAACATTGTTTACACTCCACGCCCAGTAAACCGCTCTGAGATATAGTGCCACCCGTTTCCGTCTTCAGCATTAATGTTACTATAGCTGCTGATGCTGATTAGGGGACATAACTCTTGACCATGTTGTCGATAAGAGGTTTTAATGTTCGAGTTTTAATATTAGATCTGATGAAGAAATGGTTTTCACTTGAATTTGTTTTGTTTAGTAATTGTTTATTTTATGCAATAAACACAAACGAATGTTTTTTATTATTACGTAAAGTGCCTTTATAACAAACAGGTACTTGGAAGTTAGTTTTTATCATCAGTGTGCCTTTAAAAGAAACAGGTAGTTATAGTTTTTTTTGGTTCCTGGCCTCTTTTCAGTCGGTAAATTTAATCCTTGGCAAATAGAGACAGTTTACCTACAACACCTTGGATTGTACAACAGATATCGCCTTGATTATGAGCAGAAAACACCTTATTATCATTCCCTCTTTGCACAATTATAGATAGATAAGACTCCCCCCCCTCTTTCTTTTTTTGTTTTTTACTTTATCGTCTGAAGCATAAGACAATGAGTAGGAGGGGATGTGTAATCGTGTTTGGCGGTCATTATCCAGTTGAAGATTACGGTGTGAGGGGACTGTAATGAAACTCGGCCTCCATTCTTTTATCAAATTTGGGCCGATGGCCTACAGCCTGGGAGAGATTGATTTTAAGCGAGCGTGAAGAGTGGGCTTTAATGAAGTCTTGACTGTAGCTGCAAGGACCATCGTGCCGGCTTTAGTCTTTCACCTAGCAATCAAATTTACGCCCGCCTCATGCTGGCATTCTCACTATTATCCGCTGATGAGCACGGTGAATGAAGGCGGGAAAAAGGGAGGGAATGCTCACGATATGGTCACAGCGACCTACCCTGACTTTTGACGAAATGAGGATTTATACAGATGAATAATTCATTCCTTAAAGGCAAGAATCGTGAGGTTCTTCTCCCTTTTTTTTTAATCGTGTGTTTTGTGTTCCACGTTTTTGTATTCCTAATCTTTAATTTTATCTCCGTAGATTTAAATCTGTGATTACAACGGATCCGTGTCAGTATTAGACCAAGTTCCTTGCTCACTCCGTGGGATTCCAGCGAAAGCCGCTAGTTTTTGCAAACAAAGTTTACCTTACCATTAGGAATCGCAGATAAATATACTTTAAAAAAAAAATCCTGCGTTTGGATTCTGAGATCCATTATTTTAAAATTACTCTTTTAAAAAACAGTTTAAGAAATAAAATTTGCAAGATCAAAAGATGTTTTTTCATCTACTCTTAGTCCTTGGGAAGTGTACTTAAGACAATGGAAAACTGTTTAATTCTACACAGGGTGGGCAGGCTAGAGCCCAAAGAAAAAAATATCAATAAGGGTAAGGGATGTGCGGTAAAATGGAGAAAGGGAGAGAGAGGCCTTAGGAAAATTACAACAAACATATATATTTTTTTTTTAATTTTTGAGTAGCCATTGTAGTGAAATGATTTTTAAATTGTTTGTCCACTCTCTAGAACTAATATATTCGTACCCTCGCGCACTGTTGATTATCGTGTCGTAAATAGCGTTGTTATGTTGATAATTGCCAAGTGCGAGATTTCATTACGCTACAGTTGTTCAACCCTCGGATGTTGTGCCCGTTCCTTCTTCTTGCAATTTTCTGTCAGCCCTACTCCACATTTTCTTTTCATGTCTTCATACACTTTGTCTCCAGTTCAAATCTTTGTCGTCTTTTTGTAAACTCTTAAAAGCCTCTTATGAAGATGATTGATTTTCTTGTCATTGTGAGTTTGTTCTTTGTTTTTTTTTTAACTCTAGTTCGAGAATAATGTTATTCTCTCATTTTTATCCTCCTGCATAAATAAGCTAACATGCTACATTGTATCACAGTCACTTGGACATCTGTCAGTGTAATATGCTTCTGCTACTGCCAATTTTCATACAAAGTGATAGATCAAAGTCAGTCCCGCAACTGTTGGATACTGGTTATCAAGATAAGTTAACTAGCATCGAGATAGATAGATAGATAGATAGATAGATAGATAGATAGATAGATAGATAGATAGATAGATAGATACATACATACATACCTACATACATAGATAGAGTTTTGAAATCATGTAAAAAGTCAAGAAATAGTCTGGAAAGCAAGTGATAATGGACAGACATGCAAATATGTATGGAAAACAAGAAATAGGAGGACAGACAAGCAAATATGTATGGAAAACAAGAGATAGGAAGACAGACAAGCAAATATGTATGGAAAACAATAGATAGGAGGACAGACAAGCAAATATGCATGGAAAACAAGAGATAGGAGGATAGACATACACATGTTCCTGGAAGACAAGAGATAGATGGACAGACATGTGAATGTGTCTAGAAGACAAGGGAGACAAACAGAGCCTTAGCAGCGCGCGCGTGACTAGGACCGTTGTGCTGCAGTTTGCGTGGGTGGCGTAGGAGGAGTCTGAAAAAGATGCAACGGATGCAACTGACTCATAATTTATAAAAAAAGAAATATAAAAGAGAAAGAAAATTATTTTGTTTTTTTGCCAGGCATTGCAGGTGACTGAAAGAATACGAGTCTACGTCTATTGTTGTTTGTGAATGTATAGGTAGACATCAAACTCATTACGTACGTCATTTTTGTTGTTCGTGAATGTATAGATAGACATCAAAATCATTAAGTACGTCATTTTTGTTGTTCGTGAATGTATAGATAGACATCAAACTCATTACGTACGTCATTTTTGTTGTTCGTGAATGTATAGATAGACATCAAACTCATTACGTACGTCATTTTTGTTGTTCGTGAATGTATAGGTAGACAACAAACTCATAACGTACGTCACTTTTGTTGTTCGTGAATGTATAGGTAGACAACAAACTCATAACGTACGTCACTTTTGTTGTTCGTGCCTTAAGTGAAGTTTTATTATGTTGTAAATGAATAAAGGGAGATTATTGTCATTTCTTGAGACGATTCCAATATAATATAAAATAAGAAATAATAATGAGACAAACAGTAGAGATTAACATATTGTTTTTGTGTTTTTGAAAGAGATAAAAATGTAGAGAAAGGTGAGAAAGATAAAACAGAAAAAGGTGAGAAAGATAAAATAGACAAGAGAAAGAATGGACTCAATAAACATATATAGAATTAGAGAAAGAGAAGAGAGAAAGGAAAGAGAGAGAAAAAATAGAGAAAAAAGAGAGAAAGATGAGATTAAAAAAGAAAGAGAGAGAGAGAGGGAGAGGGAGAGAGACATAAGATATAATTAAAGAAGAGAGACATACAAAGAAAATGACAGACGTAGAAGAGTAAAGAGAGAGAGAGAGAAATGAGAGTGAAGAGAGAGATGAAAAAGAAAAAAAAGGTGGGGGGGGGGAGAAAAAGCGTAGCGAATGAAAAAAAAAAGGAGATTTAACAGTGACAATGTAGAGATATAACAGTGATGAAGGTAAAGATAGAACGGCGATGAATGTATAAATATAACAGTGAGAAAGGTTATATATAAAAAATGAGAAAGGTAAAGAAATAACAGTGAGAAAGTTATATATAAAAAATGAGAAAGGTAAAGAAATAACAGTGAGAAAGTTATATATAAAAAATGAGAAAGGTAAAGAAATAACAGTGAGAAAGTTATATATAAAAAATGAGAAAGGTAAAGAAATAACAGTGAGAAAGGTAAAGACATAACAGTGAGAAAGTTAGAGAGGTAGCAAAATAAAACGAATAGGAGTGAGAGGTATTTGTACAATCGAGAGTTAAGGTAGACAGGTAAAAAGAGAAAAACGAGAAGATAGATAAATAAGACGATGAGAAAAGATGGATAGAACAAAGAGAAAAGTAAGAGAGGGAGTGGAGAGAAAGAAGAGAAATTTACAATAGAGAAAGGATGCAAATTTACAATAGAGAAAGGATGCAAATTTACAGCATGAAATACACTCAAAATAGAGAAAAAAAAGATTTCAATGAACAACGGCGAGCGATTAAAATAGATTATGGACGGAAACGTACAATAGAGAAAGAAGAGAGATCTACAACAGAGAATAAAGAGATATATACAATAAAGAAGAGAGATATATACAATAAAGAAGAGAGATCTACAATAGGAAAGAAGAGAGATCTATAATAGGAAAGAAGAGAGATCTATAATAGAGAAAAAGAGAGATCTGCAATAGAGAAAGAATATATATCTACAGAGAAGAGATATCTACAATAGAGAAAGAAGATATATCTACAATAGAGAAAGAAGATATATCTACAATAGAGAAAGAAGATATATCTACAATAGAGAAAATAAAGATATCTACAATAGAGAAAGAAGAAAGATGTAGGCTACAATAGAGAAAGAAAATATATCTCTACAATAGAGAAAGAAGAAAGACATGCAATAGAGGAAATAGAGGAATATTAACATAGGGAAAGAAGAAACAGAAACAGACAAGTTAGGGAAAGACAGAAGAAAGAGAAAATAGAGAAAGGAGAGACAAATAAAAAGAAGAGATAACAATGAGAAATAAACTGAGAAAGAGCAAGAAAAGAAAAATAAAGAGAGAGAGAGAGAGAGAGAGAGAGAGAGAGAGAGAGAGAGAGAGAGAGAGAGAGAGATTGCCCTAATCCAGAACGTGTACAAGTGATTCTCTTAGTACGTGTGTAAATTTTTGTAGCAGTACAGATATAAATGCTTATAATTAACAATGCCGATATATATATACATAAGGTTTTATGTTATTACTGTAATACGTTTGAAACGATTATATCAATAAATGTACTGATATTAACAGTATGTTTAAATGTAATTAAATCAGTATCCTAATTATATTAGTGCACTTATTATATTAGTAATTTTATAATTAATTATAACAGTACTTTTATAAGCCATAACTTAATTATTTTATAAGATTTTGATATATATATATATATATGTGTGTGTGTGTGTGTGTGTGTGTGTGTGTGTGTGTGTGTGTGTGTGTGTGTGTGGTTGTGTGTGTGTGTGTGTTTGTGTGTGTGTTTGTGTGCCTGTTTATGTCTGACGATTTGATTTCCTTGCCACATTTTTAAAGAGAGCCTTGAAATGACCATGTATATCTGCCTCGGATGAACTTTAAAGTTGAAAAACCCTGAATATCACATATCAGTAATTATACGACATTAGTCATTGCTGTCTGTCCCAACGCCACTAAAACTTAGGAATGGACTTCTACGTACAACTGAAACTACCCAATGCCCTCCCTTGTAAACGAAGCAGTCTTATACGTCTGGCATTGCCTTGAGATCTGTACTTGAAGCAGAGTGAGTAGACAGAGATGAAAGCACAACTACAGGGAGAAGAATGGGGGAGGAGGTAGAGAGAGAAAAAAGAGAAAGGAGAGGTTAAAATAAAAAGGATTTTTTGAACAGTAGAAAAATTTTAAAAGAAAGAACAACAACAACAAAACAGCAAGCCGGAATATATAAAAAAAAAATTTGCCATGAAAAAGAAAATCCAAGGAAAGCAAAACCAACAGGAAACAGCACGAGAAGGCGTGGCGTTTACAGTGGGAAGTGAGTGATTTGTTTTTATGCACAAAGAGGGAGGGACGACTGGAAAGGGAGTGGCGACGGAAGTGGAAAATGAAAATATATTTCTTTGCTGCATTGAAAAGAACATGATGGGATCCTGAAGATGGAAAACTGTATGACGTTTTCAGCACCCTCTGTTTGTTGTGACGTTGCCAGCACCCTTTTTCCTTTGTGACGTTGCCAACAACCTTTTTTGTTGTGACGTTTCCAGCACCCTTTCTTGGTGTGATGTTTCCAGCACCCTCTTATATTGTTGTGACTTTACCAGCACCCTTTACCGTTGTGACGTTTCCAGCACCCTCTATTTTGATATGATATTTCCAGCACCATCCTTTTTGTTATGACGTTTCAGTACTCTTTTTTGTTGAGAAAAAATATATTCAGATCTCATGTATTGCAGTTAGCGTTTCATTTGGTAGATTTATGCAGGATTGCAGTTACTGTTCTGATTACAATATACTCACATTTATCATTTAAACAGCTATTTTTCTCTGATTACTGTATGTACAACACCTGTCATTAATACAACATTTGTTCTCTGATTACTGAATGTACAACACGTGTCATTAATACAACATTTGTTCTCTGATTACTGTATGTAAAACACGTGTCATTAATACATTTGTTCTCTGATTACTGTATGTACAACATGTGTCATCAATACAACATTTGATCTCTGATTACTGTATGTACAACACGTGTCATTAATACAACATTTGATCTCTGATTACAATAAGCCAACATCATGTCAGAATGCTTCCATCTCAACACACTATCGTCATGGTATAACAGTTTTCATTAAATGCAACAAACATTGTTGATAAAATTGTTATCACATGAAACTGTTGTCATGATAATGTCATGAAAGATGTACATAATTGTTATCACATAAATTGTTATGTTAACTTCATCAAACATGTATAAAATTGTTATTACATGAATTGTTGTCATGATAATGTCATCAAACACGTATAGAATTATTATCACTGAACTGTTATCATGATAATGTCATCAGACAGGTATAGAGGTGTTATCACAAGAAACTGTTATGATAATGTCATCAACCAGGTACACAAACTACTTTCTCATAATACTGACGCGCGATGCACAGTGTCTTATTCGCTGCCTATAATTATGTATAGTGACACAATGCAATGTTGTGACGAAGAGTGCTCATTTAGGTGAATTATTTACATTGACGAAGAGTGCTCATTTAGGTGGATTATTTACAGTGACGCGATGCAATGTTGTAACGAAGAGTGTTCATTTAGGTGGATTTAAAATTACGGTCATGCACTTCACTGTCGTAAAACAATAGTTTTGGAATATGTTGCACTGAACAAAAGAGAACATTTAGTAAAAACATGTTACATTCAGACCGATATAAAAGTAAAATATTTGAGTATACAGTATGATTATAATATTTATTTCATAGCATAATTGTTAAGAACATCTCTAACTCTAATGTCAGGATAGAATTAACCTGCTAATAGATTATACTACATAAGGTTATTCAACATAGTATAAGCAATGTAATGAATTTTATACTACACATTATATAATGCTGTTCAACACTGTATAAGGAATATAATGGATTATATTCTACACATTATATAATGTTATTGAATATAGTATAAGCAATAAAATGGATTATAAGCTACACACCACATAATGTTAAAAATATATAAGCATGTTTACTGATTTATAAACTACATACTAAATGATGTACAAGCATATTAATGGATATAATATAACGATGTCAATTATAGATTTAGCACGTTAATTATGAATCTTGTATTATTTAATGTATTTGAATGACACGTCATGTCATGCCATGTCAATTCATACTGCCAGCTTGGAAACTCATACTCTAGATTGGAGAATTACTGCGAGGGACATACAAACGAGCAATTTTTCATTGTGTATAGTGCGCAGGCACTGTATAATGTATACAATAGAGAGACATACAAACGAGCAATTTTTCATTTTGTATAGTGCACAGGCACTGTATAATGTATACAATAGAGAGACATACAAACGAGCAATCTTTCATTGTGTATAGTGCACAGGCACTGTATAATGTATACGCTGCACATGCATTTTATTAATATAGGCCTATATAGTAAAAACTCCTCCTATTCTCGGCTTTGTAAGTAGACAGCTCTGTCTGTCCCCGTTGTTTGTCCCAGTAAGTGTGGTAAGTGGACGACTCTACTGACCTCTTTGTCTGTCCCAGTAAGTGGACAGCTCTACATGTCCCCTTTGTCTATCACGGAAAGTGGACATTCTATCTGTCCTCATTCTGTCTGTCCTGGTAAATAGACAGCTCTATCTTTGTAAGTCAACAGCTCAATTGAACCCCTTTTCTGTTTTAGTCAAAAGTTCTTGATTTCTCCGATTATTCTGGCTCGGTAAATCAAAAGTTCCCTTGGTTTTTCGGGCTCTGTAATTCAAAAACTATAACTGTCCTTCTGGTTTATCTGGCTCTGTAATTCAAAAACTATAACTGTCCTTCCTGTCTTTCTTTATTCCACTATTTTTTTACTCTCTTATTTTGCTTTCTGTATGTCAGTAGCGCTCGTTTTTATATTCTTTGTTTCTTTGTCCGTTTGTCTTTGATTGTCATTCCCTCTGTGTTTGGCTGTATTTCTCTTGGACCCCTTTATTTGACTTTCTTTTTCTCTGGCCCCTGTGTTAGTTATTCTCTCTGGCCCGTGTTCGACTTTTTCTCTGGCCCCTTTATTTGATTGTCGTTTACTCTGGCACCTTTCCTTCACATTCTCTCTAGAACCTTTTTTTTGCAGCATTTCCTCCCCACCCACCCCCACACCAACCCCTAAACCCCTACGTACACACAACACACCAAATTACCTCTCTTTCTTTCCATGTGTGGTATTATTCCCGTCCCACTCGACAATACCTAGGAAAAGCGAAGGAAAAGATGTTTTAAGGATATAATTACATTTGTATTTCTGAAAGCAGATAATGAATAATGCCTAAAACTATCTTTTAAAATGATTTTTCTGGCTGTTGTTACAATGCCACATTAAAAAAAAAACATATTAAGAAAAAGTAGTGCTTGTTTTATTATTTTTGTTCTTGTCTCACTCCACCAGTATTGACTAAATTTTCAATGAATTTCATTTGCAAAATGCTTCAGGATTCTAACTATTTAAATGTTAAAAATATTTTTAAATGATCTATCTGGTTCCCTGTACTGTAGTTTTAACTGTTTCAAGCGACAACGATATCCTGGAACCAAAATACCTTTGTTGTAACTGTTTCAAGCGACAAAGATTTCTTGGAACCCAAATACTTTTGTTGTAACTGTTTCAAGCAACAAAGATATCTTGGAACCCAAAAAATACTTTTGTTGTAACTTTTTCATGCGACAAAGATATCTTGGTACCAAACTATTTTTGTTATAACTGTTTCAAGCGACAAAGATATCTTGGTATAATATATTTTTGTTGTAACTGTTTCAAGCGACAACGATATCTTAGAACCAAAATAATTTTGTTGACTAACTGATCGGATGGAAATATGAGTATATGGATTTCTTCATGCTTCAATATTCACTTACAATAAAAATACTCACAGTATTTCATCATTGCATTCATTATGATTTATTGTTCATTTATTTTAGTTCTTGTTTTTAATTTTAGTAAAAAAATATTATTTGTCAAACAATAGAAAAAAATATGTCAATTGACAACGAAATGTATTGTGAGTAGTTTTATTGTTTTTCTGTCCAGTTCTTTTATTTCATTTGCTGTCCAATCTATGATACCTCTAGTGTAGCTTACTACAGGTATTGCATATGCATTAAGGGCTTGTATTTTGTTCGCCCCATTTAGCTTGGACTTAGGACTTGTCTAACACGTTTTTCATATTCTCTCTTACCTTTGGACTTCACTTCTCTCTGCATATTTTCTTCATGCTGTAGTATCCCAAGATACTTATAGCCCTTTTCCATTGAAACATCGTTGATTTTTCCGAAGTCGAATTGCAGGCCCTCTGTTGTTTTGACCTTGCCTTTCTGGATGACAATTCGTCCACATTTCTCTAGGCCGAATTTAACGTCCTTACTGCAGATCTTGACAGTATTGATCAGGGATGTGATGTCACGTTCATTTTTACCGTACAGCTTGAGATCGTCCATGTACAGTAAATGACTGATGACCTGTCCTGTTTTCATTTTGTATCCTTCAAATACAAAATGTGGATGTCACGTGATTAAAAATGGTATACCATCATCACAGTCATTTGGCTTATTTCTCTTCTAGTACACTCTATTTTCTTTTCTATTCTCTTCTTCCATGGTGGTACTGATGGTTTCTGTGTTTATTCTGTGTCTGGCCTTATATATCTTTCAAATGGAGTTCTGCCTTCATGTGACTTATTTTTGTCCATGAAGCATTTTATGTCTAGCTTCAAGCTAAACTGAACCAAGGGATAAGCAATCAGAAAACTAAAAATCACAACACACCAAACAATGCATCGCTCTTGGAACATAAACACGGAAGCCAGATATGAATTTAAAATATTATGAACTCTTCCTCTCTCTCTCGTTCATTCTCTAGCATATGACATCCTGGATAAAATGTCATTAGCCCTTATTCACACACAATAAATATAATATATACACTCAGAATAAAACAGAGTCTTTATCTTTATAATTGTTCTAACAACAATTCATTACTTCAGATTACATGTTTCATCAAGGCAAAATTAACACCCCACTAACATATCGCATAGACAAATTGCCACTCACACATCGCTCAGACAAATTGCCACTCACACATTGCTCAGACAAATTGCCACTCACACATCGCTCAGACAAATTGCCACTCACACATTGCTCAGACAAATTGCCACTCACACATTGCTCAGACAAATTGCCACTCACACATTGCTCAGACAAATTGCCACTCACACATCGCTCAGACAAATTGCCACTCACACATTACTCAGACAAATTGCCACTTAAACCGTCTTTAAAACTAATTAGCATACCAACTATCTTTCAAAATCACTTGCATACCAATCAATTCCTTTCAAAACTACAAATTATAAAACTTTCAAAACTTACCACTTACTAATCAATCACCTCATCAATAATCAACTGTACTAAATAATCACCCTACTAATCAACCACTCTACCAATCAGCCATCCTATCAAAAACCTTACGAGTCACCCGCTCTACTACATAACCACCCCACCAAACACCCATTCTACAATTAACTACACTACCAACCAAACTACCTAGAAAATTACTCCAATTAACTTCACTACCAGCCAACCACTCTTCTAAATAACCACGCTACTAGTCAAACACCCCACTGAAAAATCGTCCTACTTCTCAATAGTCTTAACTCAACCGGCAGCGTAAACAAGAAACTTACTTAATCGGCAGCGTAAACCAAGAGACTTACTTAGCCGGCAATGTAAATTAACAGCCTTACTTCACCAGCAGCATAAACCAAGAGCCTTACTTAACCGGCAGCGTAAATGAATAGACTTACTTGATCGACAGCGTAAATCAATTGACTTACTAAATCAACAGCGTAATTCAAAAGACTTACTTCATCAGTGTAAATCGACTGACTTAATAAAGCAATAGTGTAAATTAACTGACGTACTTAAACAATACCGTAAATCAATAGACTTACTAAACCACCAGCGTAAATAAACAGACTAAACCAATAACGTAAATCAACAGCATAGAAAACAAGCGCTCTTGAAAGCAAGGTTGAAACAAGTAGAAAGCAGGCCTGGCTTAAAAATATTTCTTTTTGATCTAATTTCCGAAGTCTCGTGTTCTTGGTCTGATTCCTGGCCTTCCGACGACCTGTCACAGCTCTCCTTGTCTTGGACCACATATCCTCCCAGTCAGGCAGGTCCTCCCAGCTAGGCTTTGGCAAAGAGAGTTGAATTATGTTACGTAAGTCTGTCAAGTTTAATGAGACAAGTTACCCTGAAATCAACGTGCCCGCTGCCTGTCGCACACAACCATGATTCCCTTTACACAGGCATGATTCTCTTCCTTTCCCGAATCCTTCGTGCATGCTGTACATGCAGTGGATTAGAAAATCGCCCTTCCTTGTCGGCAACGTCTTGTCAAGCCAGTGCACAAACTCCAAGAGAGAGAGAGAGAGAGAGAGAGAGAGAGAGAGAGAGAGAGGGAGGGAGGGAGGGAGGGAGGGAGAGAGAGAATGTGAGAGTGAAAGAGAGAGTATTGTGATATACTTTCTTTCTTTTTCTTTTAAATGTGCAAAATGTGAATGTATATTAACTGAGTGTATACGTTAATTCGTACTTTATTTCAAATTGTATTATGTCAAATATGATAGGTAGACTAAATAGTACTAACTTATAGTGGATAACTTAATATCGGGGGGTATTTTTGTCGTCAAATTTGATAAGTGGACTGAATAGTACTAACTTATAGAGTTTTAAATAAATGGGGGCGGGGAGATTTTTGCTGTCGTCATATTTGGAAAAGTCGTCATCTTAGGTTTTCTTTGAAAAGGAAGTATTACATTTTATTGCTTTTTTCTTTTTATTTCAGAGATGGTATGCTAGATACCTTTATATAAAATAAATTATAAAATATTATTAGAGTTCAAAGTTTAAATGATCGTACTGACATGCAAATCGTACATAGAAAAATACTAGATTATACAATGAATACTTTCAACATACAAATAAATGTATGATTATACAATGAATACTTTCAACATACAAATAAATGTATGATTATACAATGAATACTTTCAACATACAAATAAATGTATGATTATAAAATGAATACTTTCAACATACCAATAAATGTATGATTATACAATGAATACTTTCAACAAACAAATAAATGTATGATTATATACTTTTATTATACATATAATTGTATGATTATACAAAGAATACTTTCAACCTACAAATAAATGTATGATTATACAAAGAATACTTTCAACCTACAAATAAATGTATGATTATACCTTTTTATTATACAAATAAATATATGATTATACACTTTTATTATACAAATAAATGTATGATTATACCGTTTTATTATACTAATAAATGTATAATTATACACTTTTATTATACAAATAAATGTATGATTATACCTTTTTATTATACAAATAAATGTATGATTATACCTTTTTATTATACAAATAAATGTATAATTATACACTTTTATTATACAAATAAATGTATAATTATACACTTTTATTATACAAATAAATGTTCAAGTCATACTTACTGATGTGCTGGAAGTGGTATTGTTATCAAGGGTATCCTTTGATGTATATCCTCTATATGTACCCTCATACATGAGTCAGAAAACAGTAGTAAAAGTTACAAGGTAGCCGTTCATTTATGCCCGAACAATCATGTACAATCAGTTTAACGGCGTGTACACTAGCTTTAATTGCTAATGAATTGTACAATTGTTTTACTAGCTTTACTGACGTGTACAATTGCTTGCATGTATACATGCTGAGATGCGTGCACATTTGCTGTAATAGCGTGTTAAGCGTTTTAATGGTGTGTGCAATTGCTGTAATGACATGTTAAGCGTTTTAATGGTGTGTGCAATTGCTGTAATGACGTGTTAAAAGTTTTAATGGTGTGTGCAATTGCTGTAATGACGTGTTAAAAGTTTTAATGGTGTGTGCAATTGCTGTAATGACGTGTTAAAAGTTTTAATGGTGTGTGCAATTGTTGTAATGGCGAGTACGGTCGCTGAAGCGGCATATATAATTGCTCCACTGGCATGTACACTAGTTCTGGTGGCAGTTTTCATACTGGATAGAAAACTCGAGAAATGTTCCCTCCCCCCTTCCTTCTCCATAATAGATGTTCTTGAGATGGGCGTTGTATGGATTTGTATAATTAATAACTCTTATTGTTCACTACCAACAAGTAATAAGTTAGGTGAATTTGTTTAGCATTCAAATAAGTCCTGTCATGATAATTTTCTAGCATTCACTAGTTGTGAGTTTGAGACAAGTGTCATGATAATTTTCTAGCATTCACTAGTTGTGAGTTTGAGACAAGTGTCATGATAATTTTCTAGCATTCACTAGTTGTGAGTTTGAGACAAGTGTCATGATAATTTTCTAGCATTCACTAGTTGTGAGTTTGAGACAAGTGTCATGATAATTTTCTAGCATTCACTAGTTGTGAGCTTGAGACAAGTGTCATGATAATTTTCTAGCATTCACTAGTTGTGAGTTTGAGACAAGTGTCATGATAATTTTCTAGCATTCACTAGTTGTGAGCTTGAGACAGGTGTCATGATAATATTCTAGCATTCATTAGTTGTGAGCTTGAGACAAGTGTCGTGGTAATTTTCTAGCATTCACTAGTTGTGAGCTTGAGACCAGTGTCATGATAATTTTCTAGCATTCACTAGTTGTGAGCTTGAGACAAGTGCCTTAAAAGGCCCTTGAGTTACATGCTTCAACAAACACTATCATGCGCTAAAGACAAATTTGCCTGGGTTTCTAATTTTGCTTCCGGCATTCACTAAATGTACCCTGGAGACAAATTTGCCTGGGTTTTTAATTTTGTTCACGGCATTCATTAAAATGTACGATGGAGACAAATTTGACTGGGTTTCTAATTTTGTTTCCGGCATTTACTAACAGTGTGCTAGGGCAAATTTGACTGACTTGTTAATTTGAAGTTCCCAGGAGTAAGTTATTATGACTGACTGACTGGCTGGCTATTCATTCATTCATTCATTCATTCTTTCTTTCTTTCTTTCTTTCTTTCTTTCTTTCTTTCTTTCTTTCTTTCTTTCTTTCTTTCTTTCTTTCTTTCTTTCTTTCTTTCTTTCTTTCGTCCGACCTTCCAAACTTGCTTGCTTCCTTCCTTCCATCAAAACCTCCTTCTTTTCCTTCTTTCTTTGCCTATCCATATTTCTAAACTTAATATATTATTAACGTGACCCTACTTCGGGCACTGCTTATGATGGTATTTTTGTAAGTGTCAGAGTTGGAGTAAACAACAAGTGGAAAATATACACGAATTTGCTGATGCAATCCAAACCAGATCCAAGTGGACAAGTAGTTTTTCTGACTAATAGTCTCACACTTGTTGATAACAACTTCGTCCAATGGGGATAGACCAAAAGTTACTTTGTTGAAGAAAGTCCTTTATTTCAATCACTTTGATTTTGACATAACTGGTCATAAAGGCGATCATTAGCTTCTGGAAAGTTAACTGACTGATAAAGAAAGAATGGACTTAGAAATATTTCGTACCTGATTATTATTGATCTGTGATTTGAATTGGAGAATGCTTATGAAATTTTATCTATTTATGGTCACCAATAAATGAAATTCAGTCTCTGTGTGTGTGGTCATAGTAAATCTTGTCTTTGATCACAGTAAATTAAAGATAACTTTGTCTGTTCAGAGTAAATGAACTAAATCTTGTCTTTGATCACAGTAAATTAAAAATAACTTTGTCTGTTCAGTGTAAATTAAACTATATCTGGTGAAAGTAAATTAAACCTAACTTTGTAGCCACAGTAAATGAATTAAACTTAATTTTGTTTGGTCGCTGTAACATGAAATTTAATTTTGGCCCCAGTAAATTAAAGTTACCTTTGTCTGGTCACAGTAAATAAATTAACTTTTTTTCACAGTAAATTAAACTTAACTGTGTTTGGAAACAGTAAATTAAATTTAACTTTGTCTGGCTACAGTAAATTAAACTTAACTTTGGACGCAATAAATTAAATTTAACTTTGACTGCAAATTAAACTTAACTTTGGACGCAGTAAATTAAATCCTGCCTACATGTCTTACCACAGAATATGTAATTAACCTAATTTCTGTGTAGTTACAATAAACAAGCAGATAATTACTGCGATGTCTTCAATAAATGAAAATAAACGTCACTCTGTCCGATTACAATAAATAAAGGTCTTTCTTTGCGATTTGTAATAAATGAAAATAAACGTCACTCTGTCAGATTACAATAAATGAAAGCTTTTCGCTCCCTGTTGTAATAAATGCAAATAAGCATCACTTTGTCAGATTACAATAAATGAAAGCTTTTCGCTCCCTGTTGTAATAAATGAAAATAAGCATCACTTTGTCAGATTACAATAAATGAAAGCTTTTCTCTCCCTGTTGTAATAAATGAAAATCAACGTCACTCTGTCCGATTACAATAGATGAAAGCTTTTCTCTCCCTGTTGTAATAAATGAAAATATGAATCACTTCACTTTGTCAGATTACAATATATGAAAGCCTTTCTTTCCCTGTTGTAATAAATGAAAATATGAACTTAATTTTGTGTAGCTACAGTAATTACAAATAAAGTAAATGTGAACTGTTTTAAATTTTGACTGGCTTCAGTAACTGAATGCAAACTTATTTTGTCTCTGTGGCGGAGTAAATTTGCATATCCATATTTCTAAATTTAATTGTTATATAAATTGTTAAATGTCAAAGTGACCCGACCTTGGGATCGGCTTGTGCTGATAATTGTAATTGTCAAAACTGGAAGTAAACAACTCATGTAAAAAGTGTGCTAGACATTCAAAGTAGCTTGTATTCAAAACAGTTGGCATTGAAAACGATTGGCATTAAAGGCAATGGTATTCCAAGTGGTTGGCATTCAAAGCAGTTGGCCTTCAAAACAGTCTGATATTCAAAACGGGTGGCATTCAAATCAGTTGGGCATTGAAAGCAGTTGGTATTCAAAAAGTGAGCATTCAAACTGGTCGGCATTCAGAACGATTGGTATTCAAATCATATGGCATTTAAAGCAGTTGGCATGCAAAGCAGTTGGACCTATACGGTTAGATCCATGCACCTCTGGAACGTCCTCGCCCCCCCCACCTCCCGTGGTTTGTAAGTTCATAGAATATTCCATGAGGTTCCTTTTAATGGATGTAATTTCCGCTTAGGGAGACAACTGTCGTGGAAATCTATTAATGGCAAAGAGCGGAGGAAACAGATACATGTGGGAAAATTGTGTTGATAGATTGATTCCTGATTGGTTATACATGATTTCCCGGGGCACAATCATGGTGGTCTATTCTGGGCGGATGCGACCATAATTGCGAATACCCGGTCGATTCCTTAAAAGCGCAGCTCGTTTGTGCGGGAGGGGACCTGTTTGAAACTAGAGCTTGTTGTTCAAAAATAGCATGCTTCAATGTAGGAATGAAAACTGCTTATTTTTAGAAATATTTTATTTTTTCAACCTTGACTCATCTTTCATAAATAGTAATATTATTATGTGGAACAAAGAAATTACAAATATTAAAATGTATTACATGAAATAGTGATTTATTATTTTCTTTTAATTGATTTATGAATATGCTTCGTGGAATTATGGATTACTAGTTTTAGTATTAGTTACCTATATGCGGATTTTTAAAATATCAGTTTTGCTAATGACAGTAAGGATTTTACAAATTGTTTGTTAAATGAATGAATTACTTTTATCTTCTTTCTTTTCTTTATTGTAAAATGTACAACAACAATATCAGTATTTATATGTGATTTTACATGTATATGTTTATCTGTTTATTGTAAGGATTTTACATATATCTGTTTATTATAAGGATTTTACATGTATCTGTTTAATATAAGGATTTTACATATATCCGTTTATTATAATGATTTTTCATATATCATATGAATGTTTCTGAGTGAACTCTAAAAGTACTTTAATTTAAGATCGACTGAATTTGATTGAACTTTGACTGACGCTGTTCAGCTTGTTGGTTTTAAAATGACTTAGCTTAGGATTGCCTGACATGTCATCTAGGGTCCCAGAGATATGTATGTGTGTGCAGTAGTGCAGGTGGTCCATGGAAGTGGTTTTGCAGCCCATGGGTCATTGCAATCTAGCTTTGCTTCATGTCCCGATGAATTCAACAACCAAGATAATGTGATTCAATTCTGGTGTTGCTTCACAGCCCAGTAATCATTGAATTTAATGTCTCAAATAAAGTAGTTCCATTTTGACATTGCTTTGCTCCTCAGTGCTTGTCAAAATCAAATAAAGTAGTTCCAGTCTGCCAGTAAAATACACTTGTCTAAGAATTCGTCCACATGAGTTCAAAAATTCTTACTTAAAGGGTCATCATACATAATTAAAAATATGTATCATAAGCAAAATATAACAATATAGAATATGTTAAGATTAAATGAACTCAGATATAATATTGGTTATACAAACAAAACCACATACTTTCTACAAGATAAACTGTGTAATATACACAGAGGATAGATTCCTGCTGTGTTGATAACTGGCAATAAGATTTAGACATATGGTCATAACTTATTAATGCCCGGACCCAAACGTGTCACCTCTCTGGTCAGCTTGCATTTGACTGACGAATATTAGATGAATTTTTATAGGTTCATTAGATGAGTTTTTATAGGTTCATTATATGAGTTTTTATAGGTTCATTATATGAGTTTTTATAGGTTCATTATATGAGTTTTTATAGGTTCATTATATGAGTTTTTATAGGTTCATTATATGAGTTTTTATAGGTTTATTTGATGAGTTTTTAAAGGTTCATTTGCATGTGGTTGATCAGCGCTCCGATTGGTGGTTGATCAGCGCTCCGATTGGTATGTGATTGTTTGGAATATTCAGGTATATTTCCAGCCCAGGGATAATGGTCAACCATTGTAGAAGGTAGGTTTGTCTGCAGCCTAGTTTTAGATGAGGGTGGGTGTGGGCTACATAAGCCATTATGTGACAACACTGACTAAGAATAAAATCGGTGTTCCAAGTTTATTTATATCCACACTAACACAGATGATTAAAATAGCTACAGGATTAGCAATATGAAACGTTAGGTTCATTAATTTAATAGAAGAAATTCGATAATTATTGATATATAGTAATTCCAATGTGACAATTTAAAATGAAGTTACAATAGAATTAAGATATACTTCAAAGCAAAATAACAATGATCACAATGAACTCAATTAAATAGGAAATATCAAGATTATGGAATACAATTCTTATGTACATTTCTCTCACATGTGTGACGAGTTAAATTATTCTTTAGAAAAGTAAATGTATTTACATGAATATGGTTTCTTTTACATATAGCAAACAAGCAAAGAATCTAGCTTCAAAGTCAAATAATTAAAGAATATCAATAGAGTTATCGAAGAGTTAATGGCCTGGCAACAGTACAGTTGCGTAACGAAATTCAAGTGTTGGCCTTAGGAGGAGAGCAAATTCAGTAGGTCAGCAGTCTGAAGTCTGAGGCATCCAGCCGTAGCCAAGTAAATGGAGGGAGTTCAAGCGCCAGTGTGCGTGTGTCCGTGTTTACTCCAGAAGCTATATGGCGACTAAGGAAGTCAGCATCGTTGTTGTTTTTACCTGCAATGTACTCTACCCGAACGTATTTCGCTGCTTTACAAGTGACCAATGCATACAATAATATGTGCATTTGAGTGCTTAGGGTTGGATAAATAAACAAGTGATTGGTTGTCTGTTTGCAGTACTAACGTACAACCATACAAATAAGACTGAAATTTCTTTATGTCCCAAACAACTGCCAAACATTCAATTTATGGCATGATATAGCACATTTTTGAATGAGAAAGCTTGCAGCTTGTATGCAGTCAGTACCAGATTTATTTCACTGCCAGGGTCCTCCTGCAACAGGACTGCCACAACACCTACTCGCAAAGCATCTGTGTGGACAATAATTGGTAGGGTGACATCGGGAAGATGAAGGACTGGTGATGAAGTGATGCATCAATGAGAGTTTTAAATGCAGTCACGTGTCTGTCCACACTACCTTTTCAGTGGTGGCCTTACGAGTCAAATTAGATAGTGTGGTCACAACCTGATTAAAACCTGGAATAAACTTCTGATAGTAACCAACCATACCTAAGAAAGACTGAACATCTTTCTTGGTTACAGGTTGTGGTGCGTTCACAAATAACTTGTCTTCCTCTGGCTGAAGTTGGTCTTGGCCTACAACGTGGCCTAGGTAACTGAGTGCCTTACTTCCTATTAGGGATGTGCTGTCAAACCTACTTTGCATAGCCTGTGAAGCAATGCATGGAGCTATTCAATATGCTCGGTCCGAGTAGGAGTGGTGGTCAAAAGATTGTCCATAAAGTTGGATAAATAGTCATTTTTGATGGGATCAATTTGTTTTCTCATCATGCGTGTGAAGGTAACGGGCGCATTTTGTATGCCAGATGTCATGACCTTCCATTGATAATGGCCACTGGGTGTGGCAAAAGCTAATTTCTCTCGATCACCTTCACAGAACCCCAATTTGGTAATAACCTTTTATGAAAACACTACTGGTGAAATAGTGAGCATGAGTTAAACGAGAATAGATGTAGTCAGGTGTAGGCAGTGTTTCAGCTTGATACTGCATGATCATGTTAGCCTATGGTAGTCTACTCAGAACCTGTGTTTTCCATTTAATTTTGAACTAGTATGATCAGTGCTGTGTACGGCGAGTTGGACGGCGATCAGTGCTGTGTACAGCGAGTTGGACGGCGATCAGTGCTGTGTACAGCGAGTTGGGCGGCGATCAGTGCTGTGTACAGCGAGTTGGGCGGCGATCAGTGCTGTGTACAGCGAGTTGGACGGCGATCAGTGCTGTGTACAGCGAGTTGGACTAAGATCCGTGCTGTGTACAGCGAGTTGGGCGGCGATCAGTGCTGTGTACAGCGAGTTGGGCGGCGATCAGTGCTGTGTACAGCGAGTTGGGCGGCGATCAGTGCTGTGTACAGCGAGTTGGGGGCGATCAGTGCTGTGTACAGCGAGTTGGACGGCGATCAGTGCTGTGTACAGCGAGTTGGACGGCAATCAGTGCTGTGTACAGCGAGCTGGACGGCTCGATTATGCCATCACGCAACATTTCTTGCACTTCAGTTTCAACAGGCGACTGTGGCGTGTGGCCAAGGTATAGGGTTTACACCATGTGGGGTTCGAATCCAGTAGTGTTACATAGAACTCTTCCAGTTCTGTGTCCTGGTTTGTCTATCATTACATCTTGGAAGTCACATAACACTTTTTCGACTTCCTGACATTTGTGTGTTTGTGAGTTCTGCGTCAATGCATACTTCACAACATGTTTTGTTAGACACAAGTGGGTAGTCTGGACCTATGTTGGGCATGTCAGATTCTTCTGTCACTGATACTGCGGCAAGATGGGTGTGTCTGTCTCTAGTGCTGGTGTTTGTTTCTAGTGCGACAAGATAGGGGTGTCTGTAGTGCGACAAGATGGGGGTGTCTGTGTGTAGTGCCTGGTGTCTGTCTCTAGTGCCTGGTTTTGAACAGCAGACTGGGCAATGAACAGTGCGTGCAGGTACTCGAGATCTCGGGCATGCCTGTCGCCATGAAATACACAAATTATGGAGGAAGGTTATCAGAAAAATAGTGACGTAGCTCGTAAAATTGTTGCAATTTCAAAATACATTTTTTTGCTGGAACTCAAAGTACAATTTTCTGAAACCAAAAGAACTTAAAAGGTCTGTTAAGTGTGTTCTAAAGGAAATCTGTTCATCTGTGGAGCTAATGCAGCATTTCATAGAAACTGATTAGCGGGCGAAAACAATTTAACACAGCAGTTAATCGTGTCCGCGCCTAACAATCGTGTGCCGCTCAACAAGCATGCATGTGCCCAACAATCCTGCCAGCGCTCAACAAGCATGCCTGTGCCCAACAATCCTGCCAGCGCCCAACAATCATGCCAGCGCTGAACAACTGTGCCGTGCCCAACAATCCTGCCAGCGCCCAACAATCCTACAAGCGCTCAACAATCCTGCCAGCGCTCAAAAATTGTGCCCGTGCCCAACAATCATGCCAGCGCTCAACAATTGTACCCGTGCCCGACAAAGTACTGCAAACCTGAATGCATTACTAACTTAGCAGATTGAAAAATCCACTTTTTAGCCTTGAAAGTGAACAGTTATACCAAATATTAACATTCTGGCAATTCATTAGGCAACAAATACTTGATGTATTCTCTGGTTAGAACTAGACTAAGTAATCAGTTTGGTAACTTTATGTTTGGCATGGACACCGATTCAGTCGGTTTGAGGACTAGTAGTTTTTTTTTTAATTGTATGGTGTGAATAGAAAGCTAGTTGTTTTAGCTAAAGCCTGCCTACTATTTGTAAAGTTCATCAGATTCTGAATATGATGTGAGTAGAAAGCTAGTTGTTTTAGCTAAGATCTGCCAATATTATTAAGATTTTTTAAAATCTTTTCATCATATAAGCTGTTGGTCTATTTTTAATTTAATTTGATTTTAAGAACTTTATTTAGTTTACATGATCGAGTGATTAAAACGTATTCTCGTGCTTGTCCCGTCTTGCCCTGACCACAAACTAAACACTTTTCAAGGTCATCACTATGATTTTTTTTGCATTGAAATAAAAATCACTATCTCGCTTTCAAGTACAAAGATTAGAAATAAAAATTAAGGTCTAGATTTCATGTTAAGTACTACCTTTGCATCGAAATAAAAATCAAGATATCTATTTCATATTAAGTACAAGCCTGGCGATAAGAACAGATTTTAGTAATTATTATTATTAAGAAACGATGCAATGCATAAACTTAACTATAGGCGTATAAGAGAAAAATACGTACTATAAAAATGAAATTACAATAAAATGAATATTTTGAATAATACATTTATAAAAACACTGAACACAAATTAACTATAGGCGTATAAGAGTAAAATACGTACTATAAAAATGAAATTACAATAAAATGAATATTTTGAATAACACATTTATAAAAACACTGAACACAACAGCACAGACATACTAAGGTTACAGCATTTGATGAATTGTTTTGAAGCATGACATTCTCACCCCACATGAGTGGGGACGAAGTAAAATCACTTTCAAATTCGTACATTTATTTTGCTTCATTTTACACTAAGGAATCAAAGGAATCAAAAGAGCACATGTATGAAGCCGATGTAATACTTTCGTACCTATGTAGGGAGCCGATGTAATACATTCGTATCGATGTACGAAGCCGATGTAATACAGTCGTACCGATGTAGGAAGCCGATGTAATACAGTCGTACCGATGTAGGAAGCCGATGTAATACAGTCGTACCGATGTAGGAAGCCGATGTAATACAGTTGTACCGACGTAGGAAGCCGATGTAATACATTCGTACCGATGTAGGAAGCCGATGTAGCACATTCGTACCGATGTACGAAGCCGATGTAATACAGTTGTACCGACGTAGGGAGCCGATGTAATACAGTTGTACCGACGTAGGAAGCCGATGTAATTGTGGAACGTGGGTGTGGACTGTTCAGTGTTTGTGAACAATGAGCGGCACTACTATGATTTTAGCCTTGTAAACAGTCACCTGCACAGTGGACTTAACTATTGCTAAGAAGTTGCTGTTAAATGCCTTCTCTCCCATAATAAAGTCCACTGTGTACGTCACTGTTCAACAACAACCAGCTGCATAGCGACTTGTTAAACAGCCGCTGCACAATGGACGTAACTGTGACTGAGAAGGCCTTTAAACAGTGCCTTGTTGAACAGCCAGCTGCACAATGGTCTTAACTGTGACTGAGAAGGCCTTGTTAAACAGTGAAAAAACGGCTGAAACAGTCTTCTTGTACCTTCACTTGACTGAAGTAGCGAACAATTTTCTCATTTCTTATTGTGTAGGATGCTGAATAGTTTCCAGACTTTAGTTATAACTGTTTAAGGGGCAGCGTTTGACCAAATGCCTGAAAGACTAAGACTTCTGTGATGAATTCTTTAATGATAATAAACTTCGAGATAGATGAGCGAGTTTTGACAATTAATGGATTAACGATCGCGAGTTCATTTTTCTTTGGTCATTAATAGTAATTTATTTTGTATTATAATTAGGTGTAGGCATGCTTAGGGTATATAACTAAATGACTAAACAAAGCTTAAATACATAACTAGAGTAGACCCAGCTTAAGCACATAACTAGAGTAAATACAACCAAAAGCATAACTAAAGTAAATACAACCAAAAGCATAACTAGAGTAAATACAACCAAAACCATAACTAGAGTAAATACAACCAAAAAAGCATAACTAGAGTAGATACAACCAAAAACATAACTAGAGTAAATACAACCAAAAACATAACTAGAGTAGATACAAGCAAAAACATAGCTAGAGTAAATACAACCAAAAACATAACTAGAGTAAATACAACCAAAAACATAACTAGAGTAAATACAACCAAAAACATAACTAGAGTAAATACAACCAAAAACATAGCTAGAGTAAATACAACCAAAAACATAACTAGAGTAAATACAACCAAAAACATAACTAGAGTAAATACAGCCTAAATGCATAACTAGAGTAAATACAGCCTAAATGCATAACTAGAGTAAATACAGCCTAAATATATAACTAGAATAAATAAAGCCTCAATACATAACTAGAATGAATATAGCCTAAATAAACTAAATACAGCCTAAATACATAACAAGAGTAAATACAGCCTAAATACATAACTATAGTAGATAACCAAAATATATTACGAAATTTCAACTTAAGCTATATAATGAAGAAAACTTAAATCAGTAACCTCAGCCTAACGAGAGACCTAACTAACACAAAAGAGACATAGACATCGTTTCAGTATAGGAGGTAGGAATACCTTTTCTCTCTCATTCACTTCTGCAGTGATACAACATTTGAAGAATAATAGAGTAACATTTAGAATATCTGCAGTGATACATTTGAAGAATACTAGAGTAACATTTAGAATATCATAAGACTAAATCATTGTAATAACTTCATAAACTTCAAAGCATTTAAAACAATCTAGTGTCAACTCTACAACTAAAAGAACAAAAGGAAGGAAGGAATTCGAATGTTGAGTTTTTCATTAGAGCAAAGTTCGCTTTGATCCTTGACATTGTTCGATCTTCTAGAGCAGTCTATTAAACAAAGATTACTCACTTCACTTACGATCTTTGTTCTTCTCTATTTCTACAGACTAAATTATATCATTAATTCTCTGCTTTCTACAGACTAAATTATATCATTAATTCTCTGCTTTCTACAGACTAAATTATATCATTAATTCTCTGCTTTCTACAGACTAAATTATATAATTAATTCTCTGCTTTCTACAGACTAAATTATATCATTAATTCTCTGCTTTCTACAGACTAGATTATATAATTAATTCTCTGCTTTCTACAGACTAAATTATATCATTAATTCTCTGCTTTCTACAGACTAAATTATATCATTAATTCTCTGCTTTCTACAGACTAAATTATATCATTAATTCTCTGCTTTCTACAGACTAAATTATATCATTAATTCTCTGCTTTCTACAGACTAGATTACATCATTAATTATCTGCTTTCTACAGACTAAATTATATCATTAATTCACTGCTTTCTACAGACTAAATTATATCATTAATTCTCTGCTTTCTACAGACTAAATTATATCATTAATTCTCTGCTTTCTACAGACTAAATTATATCATTAATTCTCTGCTTTCTACAGACTAGATTACATCATTAATTATCTGCTTTCTACAGACTAAATTATATCATTAATTCACTGCTTTCTACAGACTAAATTATATCATTAATTCTCTGCTTTCTACAGACTAAATTATTTCATTAATTCTCTGCTTTCTACAGACTAAATTATATCATTAATTTACTGCTTTCTACAGACTAAATTATATCATTAATTCTCTGCTTTCTACAGTCTAAATTATATCATTAATTCTCTGCTTTCTACAGACTAAATTATATAATTAATTCTCTGCTTTCTACAGACTAAATTATATCATTAATTCACTGCTTTCTACAGACTAAATTATATCGTTAATTCTCTGCTTTCTACAAACTAAATTATATCATTAATTAATTCAGTGTATGCAATTTCACAGGTATCTTTAACCTCTAACATTTATTTATTTGTGAGAACGCACATAGCTGAATTTCTGCCAGCTTTAAAGTGCAGGGGAAGCAACTCTTTCAAACGTTTAGGGATGGTGACAGGAGTATTATTCTTGAGCCGACATGCTCAATCAGCACTATTTCCAAAACTAAATATATGTCCAAAATATTTTTAAATGCTTGCTCTGACAATACTAATCTTTAGCGAGTTAGTACCCAGGTTAAAAAATTATTTTTAAATGCTTGCTCTGACAACACTAAACTTTAACGAGTTAGTACCCAGGTTAAAAAAAATATTTTTAAATGCTTGCTTTGACAACACTAAACTTTAACGAGTTAGTACCCAGGTTAAAAATTATTTTTAAATGCTTGCTCTGACAACACTAAACTTTAACGAGTTAATACCCAGGTTAAAAAAGTGCAGTGACTAAATGTATTTCATACCGACACCGCGTACAAATATAAGTGTAGCATGTGGGAAAATTCTAATTAATTATTTATTTTTGCAATGACCTGTAGTTTTAACTACTTTTTAATGCAGTGATCATAACATATGTGGTTTTTGCCTGCAGTGTTTGCACTTTGTTTATTTTTTCTTTAGTGCTTTATAGTGATTTTCTTTGTATTCTGTATTGTTTAATGATCTTTGTATTCTGTATTGTTAATTGTTCTTTGTATTCTGTATTGTTTAATGATCTTTGTATTATGTATTGTTTAGTGATCTTTGTATTCTGTATTGTGTAATATTCTTCAGTAGTATCCAATATTGTTTAAATTTTCTTCAGTAGTATTGTGCATTGTTTAGTGTTCTTTGGTAGTAGTATTGTGCATTGTTTAGTGTTCTTTGGTAGTAGTATTGTGCATTGTTTAGTGTTCTTTGGTAGTATTATTTTGCATTGTTTAGTGTTCTTTGGTAGTAGTATTGTGCATTGTTGAGTGTTCTTTGGTAGTAGTATTGTGCATTGTTTAGTGTGCTTTGGTAGTAGTATTGTGCATTGTTTAGTGTGCTTTGGTAGTAGTATTGTGCATTGTTTAGTGTTCTTTGGTAGTAGTATTGTGCATTGTTTAGTGTGCTTTGGTAGTAGTATTGTGCATTGTTTAGTGTTCTTTGGTAGTAGTATTGTGCATTGTTTAGTGTGCTTTGGTAGTAGTATTGTGCATTGTTTAGTGTTCTTTGGTAGTAGTATTGTGCATTGTTTAGTGTTCTTTGGTAGTAGTATTGTGCATTGTTTAGTGTGCTTTGGTAGTAGTATTGTGCATTGTTTAGTGTTCTTTGGTAGTAGTATTGTGCATTGTTTAGTGTTCTTTGGTAGTATTATTTTGCATTGTTTTTCGGTATCTTTTCGGTCAGATCTTGCACAGGATTTCTGGTAGTTTTATATAGAGTTCTGTATGGCTTTTCTATAAATATTTTCAGTAGTGTTCATTACTAATACTAAGTCATGGGTGTATGTAGTGATCTACTATAGTATTTGTATTTTTTATCAATAGATTTATAGAGTTCTTAAGTAGTCGTCAGTTTGTTCTTCGTTTGTGTTACAATTTAGTGTTTGTGCATAATAGATAGTGGAATGAAACTATAGATTATAGTGTCGTGTGCTTCATTCTTCTTGCACTTCAGCCATGAACCAAATTCATGTGAATAATCGCACATTAGACGGATCGATAAAGAGATGTAAGTGGCTTGCCCCTAGGGCATACTCAGCTGTACCTCAAGTTGTGTAATAGTTGAAAGAATAACACGATACATCAAAGGAGTATAGGATATCCCTTTACACTTACACACACTTCTTCCAGAGTCGGTCATAGCAGTTTACAATCAGTGAATCAAATAATATGAGAAGAGAAAGGATGCTTGTCCTTGTAAATATATAATCAGGGAACAAATGTTAAGTTTCCAGTTTATCCCTTTATAACTACATTCTTTCTTACATTCCAGTCTCAACTAACAGTTTCCTGCAACGGTATTTATTAGCCAGATACATGCACACAGCATAATTAATACAGAATATCAAAACAATGTCAAGTGTTAGCACACTATATATGAACAGATTAGTTAAAACTTTTGTAGAAATAATAATCTACTCACACTACCAAAAACACATCCATAGCAAAATGCATGAAATGTTCTAATTCCATTTTCTCTCAACCAGTCAGTTAACACACCATTAAACTAATGGCCACCTTTCAAGACCGGACTTCTTCGCCTCACCAAATTCAAGTGATCAGACAATAGATTTCTCTAAAGTAGATAAACTTTTTATCTCAGCCCATTAGCTGGCCTCGTTCTTGTAAATCATAACACCCAGTTGAACTAGTTTGCATTATATCAGATTATTCTCAAATCAAGTTGTTTAATTCCAACTCTGACACAAAATATCATCATAAGGAGTCCCCAAGGTTGGGTTACTTTGACAATTTAACAATTTATATAACAACCAAGTCTGGAAATAAGGACAGGCAAATTTACTCCACCACAGAAGCATATACTGGAAATAAGAAAATTTGCTTTATTTAAATGTGAAAAAGTAGAAAAGATTTAACAAATAATTTACAATAAGTTAACAGACAACTTACTAAAATATATTAAAATTACAACTATAAAGGAATATAAAGCACTTACTCTGTTTCAAGATTGAAACTATTGAGCATAATAATGGCTTAACTTGTTAGATCTACTTATAAATTCTCTTGCAATGACAAAACTATTTAAATTTGGTATGTAGAGAAACCATAAATTCCAGTTTTGGAAAGATCAAACAATTCTAGACATATTCCAGTTTTATTATTATACAACAATATCAGGAGAATGAGGAATGTCAGTTGTATTATACAACAATGTCACGCAGAATGAGGAATGTCAGTTGTATTATACAACAATATCAGGAGAATGAGGAATGTCAGTTGTATTATACAACAATATCAGGAGAATGAGGAATGTCAGTTGTATTATACAACAATATCAGGAGAATGAGGAATGTCAGTTGTATTATACAACTATATCAGGCAGACTGAGGAATGTCAGTTGTATTATACAACAATATCAGGCAGAATAAGGAATGTCAGTTGTATTATACAACTATATCAGGCAGAATGAGGTATTCAAGTTCTACACATACAGTTTCCTATCAATTAGTAGTTACTGGACCTCGTTTACTTTTGAAGTGCCTTCCAAAACAAAGGGAGATGAAGGGAGGTGCAGAAGGATCTATCTAGGGATATATGAAAGTGACCCACAAGGTCACTCTTCCTATTGTTAAAAAATGTTTTGCCAAATGTGTGCATATTTGGAAAGCATTATATCAAAGTATATTTACCATGAATCAGTAAATGTCTCCAGTTCTTTTGTTTAGTTTTCGTCTTTTCAGGGTTCAATTTGCAAGGAGTCTGCAGCACAGGACAGGCTGCAAGGATGCAAGCTGTGTGCCTGGAACAGTTCATTAACTAAGATTGATAACTTCATACTTTTTCATTAAAGAAAGTTGGGGAGGAGGGTTAGAAAGAAAGGTTACCACTCTAATGTGACTCAATACCTTTTATTGAACAGCTGACCACAACTCTCTTCCCTCTGATTTTTCTTTTAAAAGAGTGCTTTCACTTTTCTCCAGTGTTGCATATTAACATGACACATATGTTACATATTAACATAACACATATGTTACATATTAACACGACACATATGTTACAGATTAACATGACACATATGTTACATATTAACATGACACATATAACATTAATTTCATGAAGAAGACACTTTTTCGCTCTTTTGTAGTCATCATCTATAATTCCATATTTACAGTTGTTTTGAAGTGATTATCTGTAGGTTTCTTCTTAAATATATTTCTCATCTTTAGTGGTTCTTTCCTAGTCATCGTCTGTGATTGTTATCTTTAGTGTTCTACAACAAAGTGATCTTTATTGATTATATTTATTGTTCTTTTGTATTGAATTTGTCATCTTAAGCATTCCTTTGCAGACATCTTCTGTTTTTTATCTTTAGTTTTGAGATGATTGTGGTATCCATCGTTAGTGACTATTTGTGGTACTTTCGAGGGTATTTTGCTCATAGAACTATTATAATTTAGTCATTTACAGAAAATTGCAGATTTGTTTAGAGATATTAATGCCTTACAGAAGATCAAGACATTCTTAAGAGGTGGACAGATTACTGCTCAGATCTATACAATCACAGACCTACAGAGGACCCAGGCATACCCAACACCCCACCAGTGACCACCAACACTGACAACTACTCCATCCTCCGAGAAGAAGTAGTGACTGCAGTGAAATCAGTGAAAAAGGGAAAGGCAGCGGGAGTAGACAACAAACCTGCAGAACTGGTCTAAGAAGGGGGGAGAAGCCAAAATAAGCGCCCTACTAACAATCTGCAATAAGATCTGGCAGACAAGGAAATGGCCAACACCATGGACTCCCCCGAAAAAGGGCAATTTACAGCAATGTCAGAACTATCGTATGATCAATCTTATATTCCACCCAAGCAAAGTCATGCTAAAGATCATATTAAACAAATTGAAGCCGCAGGCAGAGGAAATCATAGCTGAAGAACAGACCAGGGCGAAGCACAAGTGAACAGATCTGTAACCTGAGACTGCTATGTGAGAAGTGCCTCCAGCACCAACAAGACCTCTATCATGTCTTTGTAGGTTTTAAGAAGGCCGTTTGGCATGCAGCCTTTTGGTCCACCATGAAGCTGTACAACATCAATGCCAACCTGATCAAAGTCATAGAAAGTCTTTACAGCAAGACCACCAGCGCAGTCTTCTTCAATGGCCAAATAGGATATTGGTTCAGGACAACAGTCTTCCTTGAAAGAATCATGACAGATGCTCTGGAAGACCATGAAGGAACTGTCAGTATTGGAGGCAGAACAATGACGAACTTACGCTTTGCCGATGACATCGATGGCCTTGCAAGAAATGAAGAGCTAGTTCAGTTCATGGCAAAAGTGGACAGGACAGTTACTGTTTTTGGTATGGAAATCAGTGCAGAGAAGACCAATTGATGACCAACAACATTAGTGGCATCGGCACTGACATGACTGGTGATCAGAAACTGGCAACACTTAATAAATTCAGTACTTAGGAGCCTTTGTGACAGACGAAGAATCAAAATCAGAAATATTGTCCAGGATTGTGCTGACAATAACAGTAATGCCAAGGCTGAAGACGGTTTGGAAAGACAGAAACATCTCAGTTAGCTCAAAGATCAGACGGATGCGCTCCTTGGTTGTATCTATGTTTTAATATGCTTGTGAGTCATGG
The DNA here is from genome assembly GCA_028829895.1 of Sinotaia quadrata. Classification (NCBI taxonomy): domain Eukaryota; kingdom Metazoa; phylum Mollusca; class Gastropoda; order Architaenioglossa; family Viviparidae; genus Sinotaia; species Sinotaia quadrata. Next base: position 59,427,932 of record CM054179.1, read on the forward strand.
ACCCTCACAGTGGATCTCGAAAGGAGGATACAAGCTACTGAAATGAGATGCTTTCGAAGGTTGCTTGGCTTTTTGTATATAGATCATGTCACGAATGAGGAAATGAGAAATAGAAGCCATTGGGTCATATGAAGAGCTATTGGCCATTGTGGAAAAACGCAAAATGAAATGGTATGCGCATGTCACACGATCAACAGGGCTTGCCAAGACAATCATGCAAGGTACTGTACAAGGAGAGGAAGACAGAGGAAAGGATGGGAGGACAAATTCTCAGAGTGGACAGGACTGAAATTGAGCAACACAGTAAGATTATCAGAGAACAGAATGGAATGGAGGAAGCTGGTTGTCAGATCATCAGTGGAACCAACTTTCGGCAAGACTAAGGGATAGATAGATAGATAGATAGATAGATAGATAGATAGATAGATAGATAGATAGATAGATAGATAGATAGATAGACAGACAGATAGATAGATAGATTGATTATTATAGGATCTATAAGTTCTGTAACTGAATTTTATGCTGGAAAATGGATTATTTCAATGCAAGACGTGAACCGAAACGTCACATTCGATCTTTTGATGTGATCTCTCTGATATCTTTAGTGATCTTTTGAAGTAATCGTCTGTATTTGTCAGTTTGAGATCTTTACTGTATTATTTAGTTTTATATCATTATTAAATAATATTAGTGTGTTTCAATGTTGATATTCTCTAAATGTATCCTGTATATTCCATTATGTGGATCTTTACGTTTTCATGTTTAATGGTTTTACGTGCCGTTGAAGTCTGTTTTAATGCTCTTATATTTGTTGTATTCTGAATAAGTATAATTAAGTAGGAAATTTTTGTAATTCTTACTAAGGATACTGTCTGTAATGTATTTTTTGTAATGTTCTTTGTAGTAATCACCATCTTTGTAATATTCGGAAATGACCTTAAGCATTCTCAAAGATTATCTGTTGCAATACTGTTCAAAAATGGTACAAACACACTTATAGTACTGATTAACTGTTCCAAAGTAATATAAATTCCCTAGGAAACTGTTTAGCTGTCGCAAAATAGTTCATGTACCTTTAAAGCAGTGTTTAACTGTCCTAGAATAGTACATGTACCTTTAAAGAAGTGTTTAACTGTCCTAGAATAGTACATGTACCTTTAAAGAAGTGTTTAACTGTCCTAGAATAGTACATGTACCTTTAAAGAAGTGTTTAACTGTCCTAGAATAGTACATGTACCTTTAAAGAAGTGTTTAACTGTCCTAGAATAGTACATGTACCTTTAAAGAAGTGTTTAACTGTCCTAGAATAGTACATGTACCTTTAAAGAAGTGTTTAACTGTCCTAGAATAGTACATGTACCTTTAAAGAAGTGTTTAACTGTCCTAGAATAGTACATGTACCTTTAAAGAAGTGTTTAACTGTCCTAGAATAGTAGGAAGAGCATTATTACGTGCTGGTGACACTTTGACGTTCATTATAACACTACAAATCTTCTTACTTACAAATACTTATGTCGGTTACGGGAATGCATCAGGATTGCAAATCATCAAATCTCACATTCGTATAAATGAAATGAAATTGCATGACGGAAAAGAGGAATTAGCTATGAAATTATCAACAATAGGCGAAGTTTTTTTTATATGGTCCAATTCAGTAAAGCCTTACGCGACAACAGTTTTTGAAATGTCGAGATCAGGTAAAGCCTTGGTGACAGGTTTTTGAAATGTTGAGATCAGGTAAAGCCTTGGTGACAGGTTTTTGAAATGTCGAGATCAGGTAAAACCTTGGTGACAGGTTTTTGAAATGTCGAGATCAGGTAAAGCCTTGGTGACAGGTTTTTGAAATGTCGAGATCAGGTAAAGCCTTTGGTGACAGGTTTTTGAAATGTCGAGATCAGGTAAAGCCTTGGTGACAGGTTTTTGAAATGTCGAGATCAGATGAAACTCATCAGACGGGAATAGACATTGTTAACTAACGATTTTGATATAATGACACTTGTTTCAAATCCTGAATATTGTAGAAAATGTTCTCGTGACATCACGATTAAACCATTGTGCTTTACACGACGAACTTGTTTCATCTGGAGGCAGTGGCCATGGCAATTGTTCAACTGTCACTAATGCTCTACAAGAGATCTTTTGTTCGTCTCTGGGTTAAGCATTCGGCCAAACGTTTTCAATGTCACCAGATGAAATGGTAAAGGCAAGTCCATCGTGTTCAAAGTGGATAGATGAGAATGCCATGTTGAAACTAATCACACACACACAAAAATAACAGTGCGCTGTGGATAGAAGAGAATGTCATGTTGAAATTACTCAAAAAAACAGTGTGCTGTGGTTAGACGAGAAATAACATTTGGAAACCACTGTAATATCACTTACTCATTCACTCACTCTCTCTCTCACGCACGCACACACACACGCACACACACACGCACACACACACACACACACGCGCGCGCGCGCACGCACGCACGCACGCACGCACGCACGCACACTCACAAGCTATATCTCGTCTGTCCACAGTACACCGTTTTGCTAAAGAATGCAACAGTCGAGTTAAGGGTTTAAGTATAACATCCGAGGGAAATGTTTAGGTGTATCAATCGTAAAAGGTAGTAATATAACACTAGTCACACAGGTTTACAATAAAAATATCGATAACATATATAAATGCTTTAGACGTATTATTCAAGTACATGTTTCAAGGTAATCAAGAAAGCAGTTCAAATGTAATATTCAAAAACACTTAAGAGAAATTTTTTTTACTGCACAATAGAAACGTGCATATGTTGTATTCGAGAAAAGGATTGACAAAAGTTAGAAAACTGGATTTGAAGTCACATTAATACGACTTCAGGACAATTAGAGAAAAAACCTTAAAACAACTTCAGTCCAGGGTATAGACGTAACATTAACACGACTTCAGACCAGGGTTGAAAAGTAATATTAACACGACTTCGGTAAGAGAAGTAACATAAAACGGATTTTAAGCCAGGATAGATAAGTAACATAAAACCGATTACAGGCTAGGATAGAGAAGTAAAATTAACACGACTTCAGGCCCAGGGTAAGGAAGTAACATAAATATGATTTCAGGTTGGGATCGAAAAGTAACATTAAAAGGATTTCAGGTTGTGAAAGAGAAGTAACATAACAACGACTTCAGATAAGTGTAAACGGTAACTATAGACTTCATGTTGGGATAGAGAAGTAACATAACAACGACTTCAGATAAGTGTAAACGGTAACACAATATAGACTTCATGTTGGGATAGAGAAGTAACATAACAACGACTTCAGATAAGTGTAAACGGTAACACAATATAGACTTCATGTTGGGATAGAGGCGTAACATATAAATACGATTTCAGGTCGGGATACAGAAACAATATTAAAATGACTTGACATCGAGATACAGAAGTAACATAAAGAAAGATTTCAGGTCAGTGTAGAGAAGCAACATTAACATGACTTTAGGCCAAGGTAGAGAAGCAACATTAACACGACTTTATATCAGGATAGAGAAGCAACATTAACACGACTTTATATCAGGATAGAAAAACAACATTAACACGACTCTATCAGGGTAGAGAAGCAACATTAACACGACATTATATCAGGGTAGAGAAGCAACATTAACACGACTTTATATCAGGGTAGAGAAGCAACATTAACACTACTTTATACCAGGGTAGAGAAGCAACAATAACACGACTTCAGATTAGGGTAGAGAAGCAACTTTAACACGACTTCAAACCAGGGTAGAGAAGCAACTTTAATACGACTTCAAGCCAAGGTAGAGAAGCAAATTAACACGACTTCAGGTTAGGGTAGAGAAGTAACATTACCACGACTTTAAGTTGGAATAGAGAAGCAACATAAACACGACTTCAGGTTAGGGTAGAGAAGTAACATTACCACGACTTTAAACTAGAATAGAGAAGCAACATTAACACGACTTCAAGTCAAGATAGAGAAGCAACATTAACACGACTTTAAACCAGTCTATAAGAGACGACATTACTATTTAACTTAGAGAGTACGGTTTTATAACCTATTCTTATCCTCGTGTTATCTCTAATGTATTTTGAGTCAGTGTTTGAAAGTACTGTTATTTTGCATGTCGTAGTGGCATGCTTGTAAAGTCTTTTATAATAAAGACTTAGAGAAGATAATCTATATATCTCTGATCTAGCTAGCTATCTGTCTATGTATCGACAGATGTATTTGGGTATTCATATCTAATCTAGAGATTGGTTCATATACACGTTTAAGAATTTCTTGTGAATGTCTGTATAGAGTGTGTGTGCATTGTATTTTAAAAGCAGAAAGAGATGGAAGAAGAGCGAGTGAGCTTTACATCGATTACAATGTCAAATCGTGAGCTACTCTGGCTTCTCCATTACCGCTGTCTTTTAGCTGATTTCCAAATCCTTCTGGCAGTACATGCTCTACAGTCCCACATTTTCTCGCCTCACTGCTTGGCCTCAATGCATGCCCGTTTTCTAACTGCAGCTGCACTTTCACTCAGCCCGGCTCGTCAGCTTTTGCCCGCTGGCACAGGGCTCATTCAAACTGGCATCAGGGACCGTGTTGAGGGAAGCAGGAGGTGGAATCTATGTATTTACTTATCTCTCTATACGTCTCTCGCTGTCTATGTATTTACTTATCTCTATATATGTCTCTGTCTCTCGCTGTCTATGTATTGATATGCCGATACATATTTATCTACCCGTTTGTCTGTATGTCTCTCTCTCTCTCTCTCTCTCTCTCTCTCTCTGTATTTATATTCCGATCAACATTTCTATCTATCTATCTATCTATCTATCTATCTATCTATCTATCTATCTATCTATCTATCTATCTGTCTATCTATCTATCTATCTATCTATCTATCTATCTATCTATCTATCTATCTATCTATCTATCTATCTATCTATCTATCTATCTATCTATCTATCTATCTATCTATCTATCTATCTATCTATCTATCTATCTATCTATCTACCTTTCTATTCCTATCTAGATATGTACATATATGTCTGTCTATCAATTAATCTCTAATCTGTATGTGAATCTGTCTTCCTCTTTTTAATACTCCAGCTTGATTTATTTGTCTGTATGTCGTGGTGCCTCTATATTTGTGTATGTTTATGTGAGTATGCTGGAATCTATATACTTCACCCTGACACCATCAGCCTACAACGTCCGTCTGTTGAAAGTCACATGGAAACATCCGTCTGCGAAAGTAGTGACTAGCGAGCGTTGGAAGCGGACGATAAACTCACTCTCATCATCATATGTATGTAATCGTCATTATGTGTATTACATACACACTTACAAATACATCGTCATTATATATATTACATACACACTTACAAATACCTCGCATTATGTGTATTACATACACACTTACAAATACATCGTCATTATGTGTATTACATAAACACAAATAAAACGTCATTATGTGTATTGCATAAACAATTACAGATAAATTATCATTATGTGCATTACATACACAAAGATACATCATCATTATGTACGTAATACATACACATGTGGAAGGTTAGGGTTTGTGTATAGGGTTTAATATTGCTGCCCGCCATTTATCCTATATTACAGGTGAAATAATCGTTTCTTCTAAACAAAATACAAACTAAAAATTAGAATCAAATACACAAATGCATCTCTTAGTACTGAAAAGTCACATTAATTTTGTCAATAAAGTTTATCAAATAGTGCCTTGCAGCCAAAAGTGCAAATGTTTCTGTTGTTTTTCTTTTGTATTCTTAAACCACTTACTTGTATCTCCGTACCTCTACATTGTCACAAGCCAGAAAATTTTTTCCATTCATTCAAGTTGTCCTTGTTGTTCATCTCCCTTGATGCACAATGGGGCTAACAGCCAGGAAGACTTGATGTACATGATTGGCTATCCCCGACCTAGATTTTTGTTGCTGTTGATGGCTGGCGTCCCTCATTGCCGCGATGGCCGTTGGCTAACTGCCATGGCTGTTTTGTTGTCAGCTGCCATGTCGTGTTGGCTCTGCCATCCCTCATTGTTGTGTTGTTGTTTAATGGCTGCTGTAGGGAAAAGACCTCTCGTCGTGTCTGTCCCTCCAACATGGAGATGGCAAAATCTGCTCCATCTCTAGCACCCATTCTTTTTGCTGTGGTGTAACGGTGAATCTCAGCTGACCATTTCTCTGCTTCCAGTTCTTCAGAATCATCTTCCCCGAAGCTAGGGGTGTGTAGTTCCCTTGGAAGGAAAACATTGCACCTTTGGTGCAACTTGCTGTTGTTGGTGGTGTTGGCGGCCTTCCGTCTGGTCACTATCCTTCACTGCATTATTGTTTTTGTCATGTCTACCCATTGTTAGTAATAGATGTTCGCAGCGCCAATTGTTACGAGCAGTTTCAATCACATCTTGCTCATCCTGTTCGGGTATAACCCAACCTGCTTGTATCGCCAATTGTGATGGGGTAGGTTCAATCAACTATTGCTCATCATGCTCGGGTATAACCCAACCTGCTTGTATCGCCAATTGTGATGGGGTAGGTTCAATCAACTATTGCTCATCCTGCTCGCAGCACCAATTGTTTTGGGTAGGATCAATCAAATCTTTCGCAACAACGGGCAGCAAGTGAGAGAAAAGCCAGAACACCTCTAACAGCTTTTCATTTCTTTATTTAACTCATGAATAGTACTGCCCTTCTAGACACAAAGATTGTTCTCTCCCCTTAATTAAATACTCTCTCTCTTCCTCTGTACGCATGCAATGACACTGGAACTCTGTCAATCTCCCTCTCACACACCCTGGCCAAGCAATAACTACTCTGAACATGGGCCGCCAAGGAAGCTCCTTACGATAGTACTTAATATAGCATATTAAAACACGTTCTAATGATCTGAACCGTGCTTTCCTACTTACACACACATACATACACACACAGACAGACACACACACACACACACACACACATACACACACACATATATATATATATATATTATTCATTTGTACACAAGTTTTGGCAGATACATAATAACAATGGTTAATGCTAATAGATTTACGAACTAAAGTTAACAGCAGAAATTAACGACTTCAGTTTTTGTCCCGATACTAGCTAGAGTAATAAAGTTATCTATTCAAGAAAATTTGTCACTACATTTACGTTATGGATAGTGTTAAGAGTAGTGCTATAGTATATAAGGTAAAATATTATGATGAACTTAACACACGGGCAGCCACTGATATCATTAAATGCATTCATACAAATTCAGATTAAAAGACGATGATAGGGACTTGATGAATATATATTTAATATATGAAGCATCTTATTCAGTGGATTTTCTTTTTACCAGATATTGCAGAGTAGTTAAGTAAATAGTTAATTAATCAAACTAATGATCATTTTAACAACACGTATTAAGTTGAAACTGCAAGAAGTTTATATTTTAATAATTCAACACAAGTACAACTGTTTCTAGATACTTACCAATGAATATTCATTATTAATTTACCATGAGCTTTTTTTAATTATTGCATGCATACTGTTTTCTATCTTTATTGTATATGTAGAACTGTTAGAAATGGGAAAATTGAATTTAAATTAATTTTAGTAGGTGTACATAAATCAAAAATTAATTACATGTCTGTAATTAAGAAAAATAAAACTTATCAGAAATCATATTAAATAAATTAGCAGTGATTATATATTAACTTCCCAGTTACAAGAAGATTCACTGAATGAATGGATTTAAAACTTATTCAATTAAAACATCACACACTGCATATGTACGACATCTGTCACTGTAATGAACTGATTATATATAAAATTACAAATCAATGTTAATGATCAAACGATAGAAAACTGTGTAAGATTGATTTTAAAATGGTTAAGTCTAACTTTTAGCACCTCAACGCCTGTCCTTGCTAAACTGTCCCGAGACGACTGTCTGCTTTGCATTTCACAGTCTTTTTGGAAATGCTCGTTATACACTACCGTCTGTGTTGTCGAATGAAAGTTTTCTGATATACAGCTTTGTAATCCACTTTTTTCGTAATTTGTGATCGTTTGGAAATGTAAAAAAATGAATATTTTGGTCTGTCCGCTGTTTGTGCAGCCATTTGCACTGTACTATTTAACCATGTTTTATTTTTCAAACAACGCGTTTAACGCAAGACAATATGTCGGACAGCGCATGCAGATTGTTGTTCCCACTCGTGACGTCACACGTTATGTTATGTTGCTATGGTGAGAAGTCAGTCTCGCAAATGAACGAGAACTCTGGTTTCTTTCAAAAATATTGACTTTCAATACCAAAATAAATACGTTTATGTAAATCTCTGAAAGTTTACGTGTTGCAGTCTTGATTCTAAGAATGGGAATTATTTCGTACGGATTTATTCTTAACTCTGGTTGACCTAGATTCCATTCCACTTGGTCTTTAAACCAGAGTGTAATAATCCAAAGAGGCATTATAATGAGAGTTTAAAGCAATCAATCAGTACAAATAATACACTTGATCTGGTTGGCAAGGAAAACAAAGCGATAAAACAATATAAATAATATGCCTGACCCAGTTGGCAAGATAAGCGAAACAATCAAGCAACATCAATAACACACTTGGTCGGTTGGCAAACAAAGCAAAACAATAAAGCAGCACAAATAATACACTTAACTCGGTTAGAAAGGAAAGCAGAGCGACAAGAGAACACATATAATACACTTGATCTGGTTGGCAAGGAAAGTAAAGCTGTCAAGAATAATGGAACAAATAATAATAATAATCCGATTGGCAAGGAGTGCAGAGCGATAAAACAGCATAAGTGCTACATTGACCCGGTTGGCAAGGAAAGCAAAGTGGTTAAACAGCATAAATACTACACTTGGCCTTGTTGGCAGGGAAAGCAAAGCAGTTAAAAAGCATAAATACTATATTTGACCTTATTGGCAAGCGAAGTAAAGCGTTTAAACAACATAATGCTATGCTTAACCCGGTTGGCAAGGAAAGTAAAGCGGTTAAACAACATAAATACTACACATGACCTGGTTGGCAAGGGAAGTAAAGCGGTTAAACAACATAAATTCTACACATGACCCAGTTGGCAAGGAAAGTAAAGCGGTTAAACAACATAAATACTACACATGACCCGGTTGGCAAGGAAAGTAAAACAGCCAAGGAACACTTGGCAAGAGAAGTAAAGAGGTCAAAGAGCATAAATAATACACCGGTTGGTAAAGAAAGAAAGCGATAAAACAACATAAATACTATTCTTGACCTGGTTGGCAAGGGGAAAAAGCGATTAAAAAACTATAAATAAGACACTAAATCCGGTTGGCATCCAGGAAAATGATAAAACTGGACATAAATAATACACTTGATCAGGTTGGCAAAGAAAAGAATGCAGTCAAGCAGAATAAATAATACACCAGCTGACACAAAAAAAAGCGATAAACCAACATAAATAAGACACTTGACCCGGTTGGCAAAGAAAAAAAGCGATAAAACAACATAAATAAGACACTTGACCCCGGTTGGCAAAGAAAGAAAGCGATAAACCAACATAAATAAGACACTTGACCCGGTTGGCAAAGAAAAAAAGCGATAGGACAACATAAATAAGACACTTGACCCTATTGGCAAAAAGAAAGTAACAAAGCAATAGAAATAATAGGCTTGACCGGTTGGCAAGGAAAGTAATACAGTCAAGCAGCATAAAACATAGACTATCCGTTTGGCAAGGAATGCAAAACTGAACAAAATGCTTTCTCTTTACACGTGATCGGATGAACGAATAAAGAGAAGTGCATTTGATAATTTCAATATCATCTCATTTTTCTAATCACTAGATTAGCTTTGAAAAAAATAATATTTTTCATCTTATATAATAAATTAGTTTACTTGAAATTTTAGTTAAAATATTTCATGTTAAATAATAAATTAGTTTACTTGAAATTTTACAAAAATATTTCTTATTATATAATAAATTAGTTTACTTGAAATTTTACAAAACATATTTCATGTTATAAAAAGTATAGAAAAGCATTTGATATAGACAATAACAAAAGGAGTGGCGGCCTTCGTTAGCACGATTTTTAGCGTAAGAAGCTAATAGAATAAGGCATTAATTTGAGGCATTAATTCTTGATCTATGCAGACACTTATGTAGTATCTATCATCTGTGTTTTCTGCACAAAGTTACCACTCGTCACAACGGCTTCGCTGAAGTAATCTTTAACGACCTTGAATACGTCCAGTTGTGTTTCTCGTTGGAAACCTGATTGCTCTCTTCACTAAAAGTAGAAACTGTGAATTTATAATTGTTAATATTGACTAACAGCAGCATACATTTATCATTGTTAATATTGACTAACAGCAGCATACATTTATCATTGTTAATATTGACTAACAGCAGCATACATTTATCATTGTTAATATTGACTAACAGCAGTATACATTACTCTGAAGAGAAATCAGCAATTGTGCGGTAAAAATGGACACATTTAGACACCCTAAGTGACAAGGCAATGGTTTCCATTACGTTTCGTGGCAGTGAGGAAGCGCTCTTTAATAAAGATTGCAATAAAGAATAATTACTATTTATTATCAATTAAGACACGAACATATACTCATAATTTTATAAAGAACAATCCATACTCCAATCATCAATACAAAAAAGAGTTATGAAATCAAAGAAGAACAATTTTGCACATTACCGAAGTCAAAACAATGGAAGAACGGTTCTACACGATTACCGAAGTCACACCAATACAACCACGGATACTAAACGATTACCGAAGTCACACCAATACAACCACGGATACTAAACGATTACCGAAGTCACACCAATACAACCACGGATACTAAACGATTACCGAAGTCACACCAATACAACCATGGATACTAAACGATTACCGAAGTCACAAAAGTACAATCAATGGTAGTATACCAATACAATCAAGGTTACTAAACGAATACTGAAGTCACAACAATAAAATCAACGGTACTATATGAGTACCGAAGTCATGCCAATACAATCAAGGGCATTAAACAAGTACTGAAGTCACACCAATATGAGCGTAGTGTAATGTTCGATTACCGAAGACACAGCAATAAAATCAATGGTTAATACACTGTTAATACACAATCACTGAAGTCAACAATACAATCAATGGTTAATACACTGTTAATACACAATCACTGAAGTCAACAATACAATCAATGGTTAATACACTGTTAATACACAATCACTGAAGTCAACAATACAATCAATGGTTAATACACTGTTAATACACAATCACTGAAGTCAACAATACAATCAATGGATAACACATGATTACCGAAGACACAACAATAAATGCGATCAATGGATTATAATATATGATTACCGAAGAGGAAGAACCTAAACACTTAGGAAAATCCACTTAAGGAAAGACCAAAGGAACTGAATTAGTCTTAATAGTTGTGTGTTTGTGGCTTGGACCGAGTAGAACTGAATTAGTCTTAATAGTTATGTGTATGTGGCTTGGACCGAGTAGAACTGAATTAGTCTTAATAATTGTGTGTTTGTGGCTTGGACCGAGTAGAACTGAATTAGTCTTAATAGTTATGTGTATGTGGCTTAGACCGAGTAGAACTGAATTAGTCTTAATAGTTATGTGTATGTGGCTTGGACCGAGTAGAACTGAATTAGTCTTAATAGTTATGTGTATGTGGCTTGGACCGAGTAGAACTGAATTAGTCTTAATAGTTATGTGTATGTGGCTTGGACCGAGTAGAACTGAATTAGTCTTAATAGTTATGTGTATGTGGCTTAGACCGAGTAGAACTGAATTAGTCTTAATAATTGTGTGTTTGTGGCTTGGCCCGAGCAGAACTGAATTAGTCTTAATATTTATGTGTATGTGGCTTGGACCGAGTAGAACTGAATTAGTCTTAATAGTTATGTGTATGTGGCTTGGACCGAGTAGAACTGAATTAGTCTTAATAGTGTATGTGGTTTGGACCGAGTAGAACTGAATTAGTCTTAATAGTTATGTGTATGTGGCTTGGACCGAGTAGAACTGAATTAGTCTTAATAGTTATGTATATGTGGCTTGGCCCTAGCAGCTGGCGTATCCAGTGCTGTATTCATTAGACAGTTAGAAAGGAATTTTAGGGCAAGGTAGAAAATAATTATATGTATACTACAAGTTAAAAAAAGAGAGGTTTAATACAAATTAGGAAAGAATGTTAGTGCATAGAAAGGAATATTAGTGAAAGTTAGAAGGAATTTTAGTACGTTATAAAGAAATGTTAATGCAGTTTCAGTGTATAAGCGTTATCAGCATAAATCTGTTTCAAAGCAGAGGTGGAAATAAAGGGAATGAAATTCTTTAATGCTGGTTGTTTGACCAGATATATTGCGGGCAAAGGATATAATTTAGTTATTGACGGCAAATCAAAGAATGCCTTGCATGAGAACATTATGTGAAAAAAGATGGCGGACAGCGTGAGCACTTCGTGAAGTGAAATATTAGCTTCAAGAACCTGACCTTGCACAAAAAAATACATGTCGCATTAAAAATTATTTTAAAAAATATTCTATTGAAGAAACTCTAGCAACGCGATTAAAAATTCCTTTAATTCCTAAATTCCTTTTAATATAATTTCAAACATGAATAATCGGTTAATGGATTACAGTAAAAAAAAATGTTCTTGTTATTTAACCATCAATATACAACCTTAGTTCTCACGAATTGTATTAATAGAAATAAGAATACCCCAAATACATAAATTAACAGCATGCAATTTGACTGATTCAACGTATACCCAAACATATATTAATGACGATCATCTAAAAGAGCGCTCGTTTTGTGACAACATATGCGCTTAAATAACAAAGTTGACAAATAAACTATTTAAAACACGACAGATTACTAAAAACAACATTATTTAAAAAGAAAATGACGAATCCAAATGCAAAATGCCCAAATATAAAAGAAATAAATGTGTTATCAAACAGAAACACCCATAAAATGAATTGCAAAGTTACAGAAAATGAACAGTTATTAAGAGTCCGCTAATAGTATACGGAAATATGCACATTATAATTTACCAGCTGCGCAAACGTTAAAAATTAATTTATGTTTTACGACCAAACTGTATACCCGCCATATACAAACGCTTTAAATTTGTACAATACATACTTGAACCAGCTAAACCAGCCATACACAAACGCTTTAAATTTGTACATGTTTAGGAGACCAAGCTATACCAGCAATACATAAAAGGTTTGCGTTTGTACAAAACATGCTTTAAAAGAAAATGCTACGTCAGCCATACACAAACGTGTAAACTCGTACAGTACATGTTTTGAAACCACGCTAGAAGCAAAGGGCTACCTGCCATATGCCAAGACGTTTTAAATTTCGTCAGTTAGACACTGTTGGCCGTGGAATGAGGCCACGGATGCAGGACTTAACAGGCTGAGTATCGATCTCAGTTCCTTAGTGGAGTCCCCGAGCTTGAGTTGCATGGAATCCCTAACTTGTGTATCCTGTCCTCTTTAAGGCTCAATAGCAATAGGATAATATGCCTGTGTTGTGGAAAGATTATTGTCGTCAGCTATCCATCAAAGAGCTTCTTTTATATTGTTCATATTAATCCTTTCTTCTATTTTTTTTTTTTACCCATCGGATGTGTGACAGGACTTTTATTTAGTTTCTGTTGCTTTTAGTAAAACTGAAAATATCTAATGAAGAGATGTGCTGTCCTGTTCATCGTAGGCCTATGCGTGTGAATGTCAGCCCGTGTACAAATAATACATTTTACGATAGTTACGGATAGTACATGTATGTATGGAAATTGTGCTCAGCGAGTTTCGACTATTTTATAATCCTTAACAGGGCCTCATGCCCGGTTCGAGACAGACAGCATGACCTTGCCTTGCCTTGCCTCCCCAGACACGTTACCTCACCGGGTCAATATCTCACTGATGGAGTAACCCGGACCTGTTCCATTTCTAAGTGAAAAGGGGAGATTGGTTTAGTGAGAGTGTGTGTGTGCGCGCGCGTGTGTGTGTGTGAGAACGAGAGAGAAAGAGCTAGTTGTGATGTAACAATTTCAGTGTTTTAAAAAAAGGGGGGAGAAAAAATAGAAAGAACGAGGTACCGCCATTGTGTTGTAAGGGGAAAAAAACAAAGCCAAAAAAAAAAAAAAGAGAGAGAGAAGACTTCGAGAGTGCAGCTGTGTATTAAAAAAAGCCTAAATTAATTGCTTGGTGAGAGCAGGTTTTGTTGGCTGCATGTAATGTGTATGTACAACTGCCATGCGTGGTGTTAATTCCGTGTGGCGCGCCTGACGGCATGTTTTTTAAGCAGTGGTAGGGAAGGCAAGAGGAGACCAGTCTTCACAAAAAAATTCCCAACCAAAAACCACAACCCTCCAGTGGGGGAAATGGTTCGCTTTCTTATCGCAGGAATGTCGCGTTCACAAGGGGGCTATAGGCTTTGCAGTAGTTGTGTGTGAGAGCTCGACTTTCGTGCATTCAGTCAGTGGTGGTGACTTGTAATTTTTTTTTAGCCTTTACACACTTGTCACACGAGAAGCCTGGATTGCTGAAAGCCATGTGAACGTTCAGGACTGTGGTGGTAGTGGTGGGCTATGGCGGTGGCTAGATTTGGCATCGACAAGGGATTTTTTGCGCTGCCAGGTAACGTGTGTGAGTGCTTTTTTGTTCTCCTTTTTCATCTCCCCCACCACAATTCTCACCTCTGGGATAAGTGTGTGCATGCTTGTTGTGTGTATACGAAGGCAATGGTGCCATTATGTTTGATAGGTACACGTGTTGTTTGTTTTAAGGCGTTTGCTTCATACTTTAGTCATACATGTGTTATCCTCAGTGATTCGGCTCAACTGGCGGTACGTGTGTAGGTTTCTGACCTACGTATGCGCGCGGTGTTTTAAAATCTTTGTATCTAGCCGGGTTTGAGTGTGTTTGACTCAGTGTGATAGCCGTGTGTTCAAGTTTCCTTGTGTACCATTCGCACATTGATGTACAAATTTGTATGAAGTGCACATTGACAAACGCTTCTAAGCTGTTTGTGTAAACTCGCGTATACAAATATAATTTGAAAGTGTCACCTTTTGAAGGGATATATATTTTGTAGGAAGATGTTAGATTTTTTCAGCAAGCTTTGATAGAATTCAGCCAAAAGCCAAGAAAATAATATTACATGTATTTATATCAGATGTTCAATTAAAGACATACATACGATCATATCTATCTATCTATCTATCTATCTATCTATCTATCTATCTATCTATCTATCTATCTATCTATCTATCTATCTATCTATCTATCTATCTATCTATCTGCCTTCAATATATATTGGCTATGATGAACAAAACTGGTTGATTAGTTAGAGAGAGAATTATTTTGATGGTTTTCGCCCTGTGGCAAAATTCAAATTCTTAACAATAGGCCTATACTAATCACTAAACTCAATGTTTGGAATCGGTCACTGTGGTTTAGGCTTAATTTATGTTGGCCTAGATCAGTACAGTTGGAAGTACTGTCACAAACAGTGTATTATTTAGTAAATTCCCTTAGTACACGACACAAGAATACACGTGTCAAATGACAGCCCATATAGTATGGACTGTATAAGAATAGTAGTTCCGTAGTACTACAGTCTACAGTAGACATACGACAAAAATACAAGATGTAAGTAATAACACGTGCCCATATGTGTGTCATAAAAAGTCATGTCATAAGACAATATAAATAGACAGTATACGTCATGCCTCTAAGATAGCACACGTGTGTGTGTGCGCGCACCCCCAGATGAAGCACTTTTTGTATGACAGGAATATATACAATGACAGCATCATCAAATGTACATAAGATACCAGTCGTCATAGAATGATACTCGTCATAAAGTATACTTAGATATATGACCACTTCATTTTTGATTTTTTTCAAACAGAAATATATAGAACCTTTTATGTTGACTAACTTGGAGTATAATGATCATTCAGTGACTTTCTGACCGGCACATTTCTTTTTAAAAAAGACTTTTCTATAAATAGCTCTGTTGCTCTGCTTAGCTTTGTGTGGATAATTTTATGCAGCATACGTATATATATATATATATATATCCAAGATGCTGTAACTATTACTCTAATTATATCCGCCCTAGATCAGCATATTGTGATCATGCTGACGTTTAATTTTGCCCACTCAGAAAGCCTTCTATGTGCCACTTCATATGCATTTTTTAATCCTGCATCCCATTGATTTTTTTGGCTTTTTGCGAAACGGCCTTTCTTTAGCGTTAGCTCAAGTGAAAACTTTCATGGGGTACTGCAAGGGCGGAAATGTATGAGGCTGCTATTTTCAGAAGTCTTTCTTTTTCTTTTCCCTTTTTTCAGTAACTTTTCGTCTTCAAAGTTAATGTCTGTGATATGTTTTCGTCATCCTCATACAATATACCGATAAGATTGACACAATTCTCTCTCAGTTACGCAAAGAAAAATCGAAATAAAACTGAATGTTATTATTATTATTATTCACATATGTAACTACGTTCATCTGGGGGTGTATAATAATCCGTATTTGTTTGGTAATTATTTATCTGCAGATTAGTGTTATAATTCGTATTTATTTGGTGTTCAGTTTTATAACTAGAGTATCAGGTAATTAGTGTTATAACTCGTATTTATTTGGTGTTCAGTTTTATAACTAGAGTATCAGGTAATTAGTGTTATAATTCGTATTTATTTGGTGTTCAGTTTTATAACTAGAGTATCAGGTAATTAGTGTTATAATTCGCATTTGTCGAGTGATTAATGAGTACGTTATATATATATATATGAATCATGTGTAATGGTGTAAGTGATTGGTTGGAGTGTGTGTTACGACTTGTGTGTGTGTGTGTGTGTGTGTGTGTGTGTGTGTGTGTGTGTGTGTGTTTCTAATGTTGCTTACATTAATATCAATACACTTTACTTCGTTGCATTTATTATTTTAATATCCTAACTACAGTATGTCACAGCATAACTTTACAGTGTATCACAACATAACTTTACAGTATTTCACAGCATAACTTTACAGTAATCCATAGTGTAACTTATGGTATTTCAAAGCCTTAACTTTACAATATTTGACAGCATAACTTACGGTATTTCATAGAGTAACTTACACTATAATAGCGTAACTTACTATATTGCATAGCATAACTTGCAGTGTTTCATAGCATAACTTGCAGTAACTTGCAGTGTTTCAAAACATAGCATAACTTGCAGTGTTTCATAGTATAAATTACAGTGTTTCATAGCATAACTTGCAGTGTTTCATAGCATAAATGACAGTGTTTCATAGCATAACTTGCAGTGTTTCATAGCATAAATTATAGTGTTTCATAGCATAAATTATAGTGTTTCATAGCATAAATTACATAGCATAACTTGTAGTGTTACAGTGTTTCATAGCGTAAATTGCAGTGTTTCATAGCATAAATTATAGTGTTTCATAGCATAACTTGCAGTGTTTCATAACATAAATTACAGTGTTTCATAGCATAAATTACAGTGTTTCTATAGCATAAATTACAGTGTTTCATAGCATAACTTGCAGTGTTTCATAGCATAAATTACAGTGTTTCATAGCATAACTTGCAGTGTTTCATAGCATAAATTATAGTGTTTCATAGCATAAATTATAGTGTTTCATAGCATAAATTACAGTGTTTCATAGCATAACTTGTAGTGTTTCATAGCATAAATTATAGTGTTTCATAGCATAAATTACAGTGTTTCATAGCGTAACTTGTAGTGTTTCATAGCATAAATTATAGTGTTTCATAGTATAAATTATAGTGTTTCATAGCATAAATTACAGTGTTTCATAGCGTAACTTGTAGTGTTTCATAGCATAAATTACAGTGTTTCATAGCATTACTTACAGTGTTTCATAGCATAACTTGTAGTGTTTCATAGCATAAATTATAGTGTTTCATAGCGTAACTTACAGTGTTTCATAGCATAAATTATAGTGTTTCATAGTATAAATTATAGTGTTTCCTAGCATTACTTACAGTATTTATTCGCATTTCTTAATAGTGATTTACAATCCGAGTAGGAGTTATAGTATTGTACTCTTAAATAAAGTGCTTTGCCTTTGTGAGATGGGTTTACTACCAGAGGTTTTTGATTGAATAGTTAATGGATGGCACTGGAAATTTTGCCGGCAGAAATATGTTTCAAACAGTGTTTGCTAAGTTATGTTTTATTGGCTGAGTTATAATGTTTTACTGGCTAAGTTAATGTTTAGTTGGTTATGTTATTATGTTGGCTAAGTTATAATGTGTTATTGGCTAGGTTATAGTGTTTTGTTGGTTAGATTATAATGTTTTGTTGGCTTCGTATAATGATTTGTTGGCTTACTAAGTTACAAAATTTTACTATGTTCTTTTGTTATAATGTTTTGTTGCGAGTTTATACTATTTTGTTGGCCTGGTGTAATAATTTATTGGCTGGGTTATATTGTCTGGTTGACTGTGTTATAACGTTTTACTAGCTAGGTTATAATGTTTTGTTAGCTAGGTTATAATGTTTTGTTGGCTAATATATTTGTTTTACTAACTAGGTTATAATGCTTGATTGGCACGGTGTAATGATTTGTTGGCTAGGATATAATGTGTTGTTAGCTAGTTTACAATGTTTTGGTGGTTAAGTTTAATGAATTGTTGGCTAGGTTATAATGTTTTGTTGGATAGGTTGTAATATTTTGTTGGCTAGTTTAATGAATTGTTGGCTAGGTTATAATGTTTTGTTCACTTGATAGTGATTTGTTGGCTAGCTTAATGAACTGTTGGTATAATGTTTCTTTGGCAAGGTTATAGTGCTTTGTTAGTTAAGTTGTAAAGTTTTGTGGGCTAAATTTAATGATTTGTTGACTTTGTATAATGATTTATTAGCTAGGTTGTAATGTGCTGTTATATAACTTATAATGTTTTATTGATTAGGTTGTAATGTGCTGTTATTTAGGTTATAATATCTTATTGATTAGGTTATAAAGTGTTGTTAGCTAGGTTATAATGCGTTGTTAGCTAGGTTATAATGTTGGTGGGGCTAGGGTTTACAACGTGTAACAGTTTGTTGGAAGATTATAATGTTTTGATGATTGACTAGAAGTGTTTTGCCAATATTGTATTTACTAGTGCATAATATTTTGGTGAAAAGGGTCTAAATGGTTTGATAACTAGGTGACAGTGGTTTGGTGTTGGTGCTAAGTTTTGTTACCTAGATTACATAATGCACAACGTTTTCTTGACTGGGCAGTTTGTTGTTTGTTCTTACATTTGGTGACTTGTTTTGGCTATTATATCATTTTGACAAATGGTTATTTTTTTCTGCTAGATAATACTGTATTAATGACATTATTGTGTTCCATTTTTAATGATTGGAGTGTAATTATTTTATTGACTAGGTTTTAATGTTTTGATGATTGCTTTTCGTTGTTAGGTTAAATATAAATAAGATATTGATGATTGTGCTCTGATTCTTTAAGGTCATGTTATGATGAATGGGTTGTGAGTGTTTTGTTGGCATGATTATGTTAAGATGAAAGATGGTCTTTGAGTGTTTTGCTGGCAAGATTATGATGTGAGTGTTTTTCTGGCAAGATTATGATGAATGGACTGTGAGTGTTTTTCTGGCAAGATTATGATAAATGGACTGTAAATGTTTTGCTGGCAAGATTATGATGAATGGACTGTGACTGTTTTTATGGCAAGATTATGATGAATGGACTGTGAGTGTTTTTATGGCAAGGTTATGATGAATGGACTGTGAGTGTTTTGTTGGCAAGGATATCATGAATGGGTTGTGAGTGTTTTGTTGGCAAGACTATAATGTTTATGATATATGGGCAGTAATTGTTTTGTTGGTCAGTTGTAATGCTTTCATGACTGGGCTATAATTGATGACTGTGCAGTCATTAACAAATTTCAACAGAAAAGTCTCCCACTTTTACAAATTGTAGAAATACATCAGTGATAGACATATATTAATAGAAATTAGAATGGACTTGTGCTTAACTGAAGTGAGCACACGTCATTTATAAATATCAACAGACTATATACATAGGAAACAAACTGAAACGCATTGACACCCTTATATATATATATAAAGATCTCTCTCTCTCTCTCTCTCTCTCTCTCTCTCTCTCTCTCTCTCTCTCTCTCTCTCTCTCTCTCTCTCTCTCTCTCAGCCGTGCACACCATCATCCACTCCCAGTTTGCAAATGTAAATGTAAACTTAGCGTTTACGTAATTTAATATAGCATATAGCTAGCGTTTACGTAATTTAATATAGCATATAGTTAGCGTAGTTCTTGTGTACATCCATCCATTAAACGCAAAACAAGTCAGATCCTGTAGTAAAGCTACTACTATCATGCTTTAGCAAAATGTTCTATATGCTAATCTAGTTTTATGTTCCAAACATTATATGTAATTTTATGAAGCATTTTTATCCTATGGTAAACTACTATATTATAGAAAACATTCAGTTCAGTTTATACATTCATTCATATGCATATTATAGTTTTGTGATGCAAATTTATTCTATGGCAACCGTCTGTAATGGGAGGATAGATAAATGTTATTTTGTGTATATGTCTCTAACATTTACCTTTAGGTGTGAATGCATTGCTTTACATTTCATTTTGAATAATAAGCTGGACTTAATTTGATCTTGCCATTACAATGCTTAATCAGCTTTATACCTTTCCATTAATGATCACCGATATTTACCGTACAGTTAACTGTAATTGTAATTTTAAAGGTAATTTTACAGTCATTAAATTGACTCACGTGTCTTTGATCCCATCGCAACGTGTCGTGCAACAACAGTTCTTAAAGCCGTTTTTCTCACTGTACCACTACCAGCAAGTCACACATTTGTTTTTGTTCACAGATACAACAGTTCTTAAAGCCGTTTTTCTCACTGTACCACTACCAGCAAGTCACAAATTTGTTTTTGTTCACAGATACAACAGTTCTTAAAGCCGTTTTTCTCACTGTACCACTACCAGCAAGTCACAAATTTGTTTTTGTTCACAGATACAACAGTTCTTAAAGCCGTTTTTCTCACTGTACCACTACCAGCAAGTCACACATTTGTTTTTGTTCACAGATACAACAGTTCTTAAAGCCGTTTTTCTCACTGTACCACTACCAGCAAGTCACAAATTTGTTTTTGTTCACAGATACAACAGTTCTTAAAGCCGTTTTTCTCACTGTACCACTACCAGCAAGTCACAAATTTGTTTTTGTTCACAGATACAACAGTTCTTAAAGCCGTTTTTCTCACTGTACCACTACCAGCAAGTCACAAATTTGTTTTTGTTCACAGATACAACAGTTCTTAAAGCCGTTTTTCTCACTGTACCAGCAAGTCACAAATTTGTTTTTGTTCACAGATACAACAGTTCTTAAAGCCGTTTTTCTCACTGTACCACTACCAGCAAGTCACAAATTTGTTTTTGTTCACAGATACAACAGTTCTTAAAGTCGTTTTTCTCACTGTACCAGCAAGTCACAAATTTGTTTTTGTTCACAGATATAACAGTTCTTAAAGTCGTTTTTCTCACTGTACCAGCAAGTCACAAATTTGTTTTTGTTCACAGAGACAACAGTTCTTACTCTACCAGCTAGTCACAGAGACAGCCGTTTTTCTCACTGAACCAGAAGTCACAAATTTGTGTTTGTTCACTATAACAATTTTTCTTAAAGCCGTTTTTCTTACTGTAAAACAAGTCACAAACCTGTATTTGTTCACAGGAACAACAGTTCTTAAAACTTTTTGCTTACTGCATCAGCAAATCACAAACCTGTATATGCTCACAGAAACAACTGTTCTTAAAGCCGTTTTTCTTATTGTACCAGCAAGTCTCAAACCTGAGTTTGTTCACAGGAAGAACTGTTCTGAAAGCCTTTCTTGCTGTACCAGCAAGTCACAAATTTGTGTTTGTTCACAGGAACACCAGTGTTTAAAGCTGTTACTGCCTCAATAATTCACAAAGTTGTGTTTGCTCACAGAAACAACAATTCTTAAAGCCGTTTTTCTTACTGAACAAGCAATTTACAAACACATGTTTGTTTAAGGAACAATAAGTCTTAAAGTAGTTTATCTTACTGCAACAGCAATCCACGAACTCATGTTTGTTTACATGAACAACATTTCTTAAACCCTTGTTTGTTTACATGAACCAACAGTTCTTAAACCCTTGTTTGTTTACATGAACAACATTTCTTAAACCCTTGTTTGTTTACATGAACAACAGTTCTTAAACCCTTGTTTGTTTACACGAACAACATTTCTTAAACCCATGTTTGTTTACATGAACAACATTTCTTAAACCCTTGTTTACATGAACAACAGTTTTTAAACCCTTGTTTGTTTACATGAACAACATTTCTTAAACCCTTGTTTGTTTACATGATCAACATTTCTTAAACCCTTGTTTGTTTACATGAACAGCAGTTTTTAAACCCTTGTTTGTTTACATGAACAACATTTCTTAAACCCTTGTTTGTTTACATGAACAACATTTCTTAAACCCTTGTTTGTTTACAGGAACAACATTTCTTAAACCCTTGTTTGTTTACATGAACAACATTTCTTAAACCCTTGTTTGTTTACAGGAACAACAGTTCTTAAACCTTTTTTCTTATTGCTCCAACACTTCAGAAATCGGTTTTTGTTTAAGGCATCAACATAAAGCCTTTACAAAAAATGCACTTTATAGACATGTGTCAAAATCAGTATTTATTAAAGCCTTTTATCTTATTGCATCAGCAGTTCTTACACCCGTCTTTGTTTACTGCACTTACAGTTCTTAAAACGCTCTTTGTTTACTGCACTTACAGTTCTTAAACCCGTCTTTGTTTACTACACCAACAGTCTTAAACCCCGTTTGTTTACTGCATCAACAATTTTAAAGCATTTTTAAAAAGTTGCAATAACAGTTCACAAACATATGTTTGCTTACAAGAACAACAGCTCTTAAGCCCATGTTTGTTTACAGCATCAACATTTCTTAAAACCGTTTTCTCTTATTGCACCAACACTTTATAAACCAGTGTTTGTTTACGGCATCAACATTTCTTGAAATTGTTTTTGTTTTCGAACCGACATTTCATAAAGCAATCTTTACTTATTGCACCGGTTATTTCATGGATCCGTTTTTGTTTTTTTAAAAATTCTTATTGAACCATTTACTGAAACTAATATCTAATGGCACCAACACATCACATAGCCGTTTTTACTCTGTGTTCAATCATTTCATATTTGTGTTTAAACATCTGAAGTATGTTTGTATACAATTTAAGTGATTTGAAGTTTGTCTTCAAACATGTCAAGTTTGTCTTCAAACATGTCAAGTTTGTGTTAAAACATGTCAAGTTTGTGTTAAAACATGTCAAGTTTGTATTCATACATTTTAAGTTTGTGTTTAAACATTTCAGGTATGTATTAAGACATTTCAATTTTCTGTTTAAAAATGTCAAGTTTGTATTCAGACATTTCAAGTTTGTGTTCAAACATTTCAAGTACCCATCCTTTTTTGTTTTCTTTTATAACCGTTTCTTAGTATAAACATGTCAATTATCGTCAGTCGTGTTTATTTGCTGTAAAAGCAAGTTACAAGCCCATGTGTAATTTTACCACACTTGAGTAATATTGATTGCCTCAGGGTTTTCATTTTGCACTAATGTTACTTAAAACCTTGATTTATTATTGCACTAACATATCCTAATCAGGGTTTTCATTTTGCACTAACGTTACTTGAAACCTTGATTTATTATTGCACTAACATATCCTAATCAGGGTTTTCATTTTGCACTAATGTTACTTAAAACCTTGATTTATTATTGCACTAACATATCCTAATCAGGGTTTTCATTTTGCACTAACGTTACTTGAAACCTTGATTTCTTATTGCACTAACATATCCTAATCAGGGTTTTCATTTTGCACTAACGTTACTTGAAACCTTGATTTCTTATTGCACTAACATATCCTAATCGTTCTCTGTTTTTGATTTCTTATTGTAAAAGAATACTAACCCTTTTTTCTTTAAATTTCACTTGACATATCATGAATCCATGATGTCCTAGTATATTTTATTGTTATAAACTAACATTTTCATAATGCAATGTACGTTTATAAAATGTTCATATCATGTCTTGAACCTGTAATTATCTATATTTGAACCATGTCATGAACCCATGTATAGTTGTAGCATGTGTTGAAGTTTACTGTTTGAAGAACACGTCATGAACCCATGCATTGTTATTGCATCTACTTTTCATCATCCCGTGTTTCGTTATTTCAAAAACGTTTTAAAACTTTGTCCAGCATATTTCAAACACGAATACGTTTTTATTGCACTAAGGTGTAATTCATCTTTGTTTTCTTATTAAATAACTCTCCCGTCTTTTCATTTGACCATCCATACGCCAACCCAATCATTAATCGATGCTTTCTTCTGGCATAGCTTGTCACAAGAAAAATGTAGACATGATTTTTTAAAATCAACATTTTGTTATTAACACGTGCTTTTAAAGGCACGCGTAGATATAAAGTCTTTTAAATCAACAATTTGTTATTAACATATGATCTTTTATGCATCATCGCATATTTTTTTTTTCTCACCGACTTGGCAATTAAAATCGCGATTTCTTTCTGACCAACTTTTCATTAAGTCACGTTTTCTTTCTAACCAAATTGTCATTAAGTCGCGTTTTCCTTCTGACCAACATGTCACTATGTCGTATTTTCCTTTGTACCAATTTTTCATTAATCCGCAATTTTTTCCTGACCAACTTCTCATTAAGTCGTGTTTACCTTTTGCACCAGTTTCTCAGTATGGCCCGTTTTCTTTCTCACCAAATCATTATTAGGTCTTATTTTCTTTCTGACCAACTTGTCATTAATCCGTGTTTTCTTTCTGACCAACTTGTCATTAAGTCGTATTTTCTTTCTGACCAACTTGTCATTAATCCGTGTTTTCTTTCTGACCAACTTGTCATTAATCCGTGTTTTCTTTCTGACCAACTTGTCATTAATCCGTGTTTTCTTTCTGACCAACTTGTCATTAATCCGTGTTTTCTTTCTGACCAACTTGTCATTAATCTGTGTTTTCTTTCTGACCAACTTGTCATTAATCCGTGTTTTCTTTCTGACCAACTTGTCATTAATCCGTGTTTTCTTTCTGACCAACTTGTCATTAATCCGTGTTTTCTTTCTGACTAACTTGTCATTAATCCGTGTTTTCTTTCTGACCAACTTGTCATTGAATTCTCACCGTCATAATAACCTCATAATTAGATCACACTTTTAGTCACATTACACTCTCAATCAAAACACCTTCTTCGTCAGAAAAATCGCACTCTCAATATATTTCATTCTCCTCTGACTTTCACATTTAGGATATCCCCACTGTCAGTATGTTTCACTCTCATTGGACTTTTGCATTAAGGATACCTAATTGTCAGAAGACCACACTCTCAGTATATTTCAGTCTCATAAGACTTTCACATTCCAGACATTTTCAGTAGATCTCTAAGTTAACTTTCTGACCTGCGTAATATTAGTAAGTGGACCGATATTCCAAATATGTCTCTCTCAGTACACTCGCTCTCGCTTAAATTTTTAAATACCCCACCCCCCAAACACACACACACACACACACACACACACACACACACACACACACACACAAACACACTCTCTCTCTCACTTAACCGCCAACCTCATTTAGTCCCTTCCATTCACTAAACCCTTATTTAGCGCCTTCCATTCACTAGACCCTTATTTAGTGCCTTCCATTCATGAGACCCTTATTTAGCGCCTTCCATTCACTAGACCCTTATTTAGTACCTTCCATTCAGTAGACCCTTATTTAGTCCCTTCCATTCACTAGACCCTTATTTAGTCCCTTCCATTCACTAGACCCTTATTTAGTCCCTTCCATTCACTAAGCCCTCATTCCCATTGGATCCACTTATGAATCCTTCACACTCCCCAAACAATCACACCTTATAGACAATCTCTCTTTCATTTGTACACAGTCTCTCTGTCTCTGTCTCTCTTTCTCTCTCTCTCTCTCTCTCTCTCTCTCTCTCACACACACACACACACACACACACACAATGTATTATAGATATTTATTTCTCTACATCTTGAGGCAGGGGTAGGCAAAATGCGGCCCGCCAAAGGTTTTTATGCGCCTAGGAACAAGTCCTTTGTTCACGCTAATTAAATTTCTCATGTGTAAAATTTCTTTCTAATTTTGAGAGAAATATAACCACACGATGCAAATACACACCCAACTGAAGATTAATTATGATTGTTATTTAGGAAAACCTTTACTTGTTGCTATTTCAAATATTAATTACTTTAATATTACTTTACTTATGCGATCCGTGACAAGGTATAAATGTGTGTATGCGGCCCCTGCACTCGAAAGTTTGCCCACCTCTGCCTTAAGGCAATTGAACTCTCTTTTCACCGTTTAGTCGCCCCGTCCCCTTCTCTATCTACACCTAAATCACGCTCTCTCTCTCTCTCTCTCTGTCTCTCATTGAACCGTACATTCATTTAACTAACTCTCTCATTACACATTAAATATAATTCCACTTTCTGTTTCTGTCTCTCTCATTACACATTAAAATCAGTCCACTTCTCTCTCTCTCTCTCTCTCTCTCTCTCATTACACATTGATATCAGTCCACTTTCTCTCTCTCATTACACAATAAATCAGTCCACTTTCTCTTATTACACATTAAAATCAGCCCACTTCTCTCTCTCTTTCATTACACATCAAAGTTAGTCCACTTCTCTCTCTTTCATTACACATCAAAGTTAGTCCACTTCTCTCTTTCATTACACATTAAAGTCAGTCCACTTCTCATTACACATTAAAGTCAGTCCACTTCTCTCTCTTTCATTACACATTAAAATCAGTCCACTTCTATCTCATTACACATTAAATCAGTCCACGTCTCTTTCATTGCACATTAAAATCAGTCCACTTCTCTTTCATTACACATTAAAATCAGTCCACTTCTCTCTCATTATACATTAAAATCAGTCCTCTCTCTCTCTCTCTCTCATATTTAGTCA
Organism: Sinotaia quadrata; assembly: GCA_028829895.1. NCBI lineage: Eukaryota > Metazoa > Mollusca > Gastropoda > Architaenioglossa > Viviparidae > Sinotaia > Sinotaia quadrata. Next base: position 59,455,118 of record CM054179.1, read on the forward strand.
TTTTCACTTTCTGACTCTTTTTTTCTCTAACTCACATCCCCTCTTATTATATCTTATGATCATTTCATTCTCTCATTCTCACGCTCATTACTCATTATAGTCATTTATTACCTTTTACAGTTATTCCATCTCTCTCTCTCCCCCCTCTCTCTCTCCCCCCTCTCTCTCTCTCTCTCTCAACTCTCCTAACAGTCAGTCATTCCACTATCTCTCATTACATTTTTACATTCTCTCTCTCTCTCTCTCTCTCAACTCTCCTTACAGTCAGTCATTCCACTATCTCTCATTACATTTTTACATTCATTTCAGCCTTATAGTCATTTCACTCTCACTTTCTCTCTCTCTCGTATATACCTTATAGCCAGTCCAATATCTCTATTAAATCTCATAGCCAGTCCAGTATCTCTCATTATACATTATAGCCAGTCCAATAGTTTTCATTACACATTATAGCCAGTCCAGTTTGTCTCATTACACATTAGAGCCAGTCCAGTATCTCTCATTACACAATATAGCCAGTCCAGTATCTCTCATTGCACATTATAGCCAGTCCAATATCTCTCATTACACTTTATAGCCAGTCCAGTATCTCTCATTACACATTATAGCCAGTCCAATATCTCTCATTACACTTTATAGCCAGTCCAGTATTTCTCATTACACATAGCCAGTCCAGTATCTCTCATTACACTTTATAGCCAGTCCAATAGCTTTCATTACTCCGCGTAAAGTCATGTCACTCTCTCCTCCTGCTTTCTCATTTCACTTTATAGACAATTCACTCTCATCACACCTATTAATCCTTGATTCTCTTTACCTCCCTCCTTCTCCCCCCTCCCCACCATCTCTCAAAGCACCTTGTAATCATTTCATTCTTTTCATTACACCTACAAGCTGTTTCACTCTCTCTCGCTTTACCCCTTACAGTTATTTTACTCTTTCCATACGCATACAAGTTATTTCTCTCTCTCTCTCTCTCTCTCTCTCTCTCTCTCTCTCTCTCTCTCTCTCTCTTACATTGCACATTATAGTTATATTACTCTTACACCTCACGGTCATTTCAAACTCGCTCTCTCTCTCTCCCTCTCTCTCTCCCTTCTCTCTTATTACACCCTACAATCATTTCACTGTCACCACTCTCTCTCGTTTCTCCCCTTTAGCTCGCAATAAAATCAATCTATTCACGCCTCATAGCAATTTCAGATAGGTTACAACTCATAGTAATTTCACTGTCACATTATATACTACATGAAAATGTCGCTGTCATATTAAGTCACATAGTAATTTCAGTCACATTACGTCTCATAGTAATTTCAGTCACATTACGTCTCATAGTAATATCGGTCACATTACGTCGCATAGTAATTTAATTCACATTACGTCACATAGTAATTTCAATCACATTGCGTCACATAGTAATTTCAATCATTAAGTCACATTACGTTACATAGTAACTTCAGTCACATTACGTCATATAGTAATTTTAGTCACATTACGTCACATAGTAATTTCAGTGTCTACATTTTTAACTACTAGAATTATTTTGTTATCTCTCCCTTTCAACAGACTTTCGTATTCATGAAAACCTGTGGCATTGAGTATGAGGAAAACTCTACAGGTATTTAATCCGTGACTCGATAGATGAAATTTAATAGTTGTACAGTGTATTCTGTTTCGGTCCATCTGCCTACTTAACTAAATTGTGCACTTCCGGCGGCAGAGCGCAAAAGGTCAGAAGGTTCAGTATCGATTTCCTGAAATGGACTTGGCGCTAAGTTCGCACACTACAACTCGGAAGGGAATAGAGGTCATGAGTGGAAATCCTTGATCTCAGATCGCAAAGTGAGGATACGATAAAACATGGAAGATGGCAGTTATAGTCTGCTACTGTTGAATTTGAGTGATTAGGCATTGTCCGCAAGAACATATAACACTTAAGTCAAGGAATCGATATTAATAACTACATTCCACAACCCTAGAAGTCACTTAAGTTACAGTCAGAGATTTTAAAGTTGTAGATTATAACGTTGAGTTGTAATAATAATATATAAGTCTTCGATGTATGCGTTTGTTTTTTTAGTATGACCTTGAGCATTTATAATATTTACTTGATAAATGATTGCTTGAGTTTCAGTCTCTGACCAACATGTAGTATAATGGTTGTTTTATTTTTATGTCTCTGACCACAAATAACTTTTAGTACGTAATGGGTAAATGAAATGCTTCTGTAATTTGGCTCTGATAATTTCTCTCTTACAAGATGCCACATCGTTTTTACTGATGAATAGGCATCCTTTGTGGCGTAAAACGTAAATCTCATTATTGAGGAACAATATGCACAATGCAATTTACAAACCCCTGGTGTGCTCCCTACTTTACATGATGGTAATTTACTACAAACCCCTGGTGTGCACTTTTCTTTACATGGTTGTAATTTACTTCAAACCACTGGTGTGCGCTTTTCTTTACATGGTTGTAATTTACTTCAAACCACTGGTATGCGCTTTTCTTTACATGGTTGTAATTTACTACAAACCACTCGTATGCGCCCTACTTTACGCAATGCAATCTACTACAAACCACTGGTGTGTGCTCTTCTTTACATGACATCAGCATGCTACAAACCACTGGTGTGTGCCCTTCTTTACATGACGTCAGCATGCTACAAACCACTGGTGTGTGCCCTTCTTTACATGACATCAGCATGCTACAAACCACTTGTGTGTGCCTTCTTTACATGACCTCAGCATGCTACAAACCACTGGTGTGTGCCCTTCTTTACATGACGCCAGCATGCTACAAACCACTGGTGTGTGCCCTTCTTTACATGACGTCAGCATGCTACAACCACTGGCGCGTGCCCTTCTTTACATGACGTCAGCATGCTATAAACCACTGGCGTGTGCCCTTCTTTACATGACGTCAGCATGCTACAAATCACTGGTGTGTGCCCTTCTTTACATGACGTCAGCATGCTATAAACCACTCGCGTGTGCCCTTTACATAACGTTAATCTACTACAAACCATTGGTGTGTTCCATGCTTTATGTGGCTAAATTTAATACAGGCCACTAGTGTTCTCCCTGCTTTATGTGGCACTAATTTAATACATCCCTGCTTTATGTGGCAGTAATTTAATACATCCCTGCTTTATGTGACACTAATTTAATACAAGCCAGTGGTGTGCGCCCAGATAGTTTTGGTACTAAATCACTTCAAATCATTGGTGTGAACACTGCCTTACGCGGTATTAATTTACTACAAATCATGGTGTGAACACTGCCTTACGTGGTATTAATTTACTACAAATCATGGTGTGAACACTGCCTTACGTGGTATTAATTTACTACAAATCATGGTGTGAACACTGCCTTACGTGGTATTAATTTACTAACAAATGATTATGTGAACACTGCCTTACGTGGTATTAATTTACTACAAATCATGGTGTGAACACTGCCTTACGTGGTATTAATTTACTAACAAATGATTATGTGAACACTGCCTTACACGTGGTATTAATTTACTACAAATCATGGTGTGAACACTGCCTTACGTGGTATTAATTTACTACAAATCATTGGTGTGAACACTGCCTTACGTGGTATTAATTTACTACAAATCATGGTGTGAACACTGCCTTACGTGGTATTAATTTACTACAAATCATTGGTGTGAACACTGCCTTACATGGTATTAATTTACTAACAAATGATTATGTGAACACTGCCTTACGTGGTATTAATTTACTACAAATCATGGTGTGAACACTGCCTTAAGTGGTATTAATTTACTACAAATCATTGGTGTGAACACTGCCTTACATGGTATTAATTTACTAACAAATGATTATGTGAACACTGCCTTACGTGGTATTAATTTACTACAAATCATGGTGTGAACACTGCCTTAAGTGGTATTAATTTACTACAAATATGGTGTGAACACTGCCTTACGTGGTATTAATTTACAACAAATCATGGTATTAATTTACTAACAAATGATTATGTGAACACTGCCTTACGTGGTATTAATTTACTACAAATCATGGTGTGAACACTGCCTTAAGTGGTATTAATTTACTACAAATATGGTGTGAACACTGCCTTACGTGGTATTAATTTACAACAAATCATGGTGTGAACACTGCTTTAAGGTATTCCTGCCGCTCTTTGCTCTACGTATTGTGCTGAAGCCTTTCGTGTCTTTTTGTTCCCTTCCCCACCCCAACCCCCACCATGCCCTTTCATTATTGTTATTTATTTTGTATCAGTGATGTGTTTAGTTCAGTTTGTTTGCTTTCAGACTTAGTTTATACATTGTGTGTAAGCTTATATTATACATTGTGTGTCAGATTTAGTTTATACATTGTGTGTCAGACTTAGTTTATACATTGTGTGTAAGTATACATATATTGTGTGTAAGAGTTTATACATTGTGTGTCAGACTTAGTTTATATATTGTGTGTCAGACTTAGTTTATACATTGTGTGTCAGACTTAGTTTATATATTGTGTGTCAGACTTAGTTTATACATTGTGTGTCAGACTTAGTTTATACATTGTGTGTCAGACTTAGTTTATACATTGTGTGTCAGACTTAGTTTATACATTGTGTGTAAGACTTAGTTCATACATTTTGTGTCAGTTTATACTTTGTGTGTCAGACTTAGTTTATACATTGTGTGTAAGACTTAGTTTATATATTGTGTGTAAGTATACATATATTGTGTGTAAGACTTTGTTTATACATTGTGTGTAAGACTTTCAAACATATTTTCTTTAATTCTTAGCTTTGTGTATTTTCTTAAAATTAATTTCAGTACACTTTGAAAAAAAAGGGTTTAGTTCAATATATTTTCTCTAAAAGACACATTCAATATATTTTCTCTATAAGACACATTTAATATATTTTCTCTATAAGACACATTCAGTATATTTTCTCTATAAGACACATTCAATATATTTTCTCTATAAGACACATTCAATATATTTTCCCTATAAGACACATTCAGTATATTTTCTGTTTTTAAATGTTGAATACTTGTTTCTGGTTAAGACATTTTCAACGCATTTTCTTTTTAATTGATTTTTTTTTAAAATTCTATTTAATTCACAGTTTGAAACATTTTCCTTCAATTCATTTAAAAATAACATTTTCTATTTAATACATTGTTCGATACGTTTATGTTTAAGACACTATTCACCATGTTTAGTTCATTTTCTTTTTAAGACAACATTTAGTACATTTTCTCTTTAAGAAATTGTTCAATATATTTTCTATTTAATATATAGTTCCACACTCATAAAAGATAATTCACGATTAAATATTTTGACTACTCAATTAAACAACACTAATATTAAACATACAACCGTAAAGATTACACAAAATCATCATAAAAATTTTAAACATGCAATTTAATTAACCACATCCTAACGACTACAAATTAACAACATGAAAATGTTAAATATACTTTATAATTAATTATGTCCCCCAAAACTACAAAATCTGCTGCACAATATTTATGCTGAAAAACTACAAGCTAATTAACACTGTTATTATTGTGCATTATGTTAAATAGAATCTTGCATGTAAAATTTACTTTATAATTAATAATGTCTTAAAGACTACAAAGTAAACGCAGAAATATATTAAATATACATTATAATTAATTATACTCCTAAAGACTTTAAATAATACATAAATAGTAACCATGTGTTATAATTAATTACAGTATAATTTATTTCTATGTACATTGTAAGTAATTGTGTCCCTAAAGCCTTCAACTAAACAACTGTGTTAATGTTGTACTACCTAAATTTACCAACTAAAACAACACTGTTAATGTTATACTTTATAACTAATTACGCCTTGAAAGACTATAAACTAAGCATCATTACTGTTTATAGTATACTAAATAATTAATTATGCCCCCAAAGACTACGAACTAAACAGTAATGTCAATATTATACTTTATAGCTAATTATGTCTTGAAAGACTATAAACTAAGCATCATTACTGTTTATAGTATACTAAATAATTAATTATGCCCCCAAAGACTACGAACTAAACAGTAATGTCAATATTATACTTTATAGCTAATTATGCACTAAAAGACTATCAACTAAACAACACTGTGATAATGTTATACTTCATAACTAATTACGCCCCCAAAGACTCTCACCTAAAGAATAATTTTAATGTAATATTATTAATTATACACCTAAAGACGACTAACTGACGAACAATGTTAATGCTATACTTTATAATCAATTATGCATTTACCAAATTAATCTTGCAAGACTAAGCGACACTCCACAAGACTAAGCGACACTCCACAAGTTAACTGAAAAGAGGAAAGGAAATAATAACTACAAACACGCGCACAAACGTCAAGATTGTTTATTTGAAGTCGGATTAAGTTAATCTCATTCATATAAAAAATGTCCATATTGCACAAAGACATATTATTAAGAATGGAGAAAGAAAGTGTTCAAAATTATACAGATGACTAATTGTGCGCCAAAATAGGTCATGAGGAGAAAGAAATGTGAGAAAAAAATTATACTCGTGTGTGTATGCGCGCGCGCGCAAGTGTTTTTGAGTTTGTGAGAATGATGATAGGGCAGCGAGAAGAGAAAGAAAGAGAGAAGGAAGTGTTCTAGGGGCATGACCGGGTCACGACTCACGAGGCCGCCAGTTGACTGTTTTTGCCCGCCATGCGGTGTACGTTTGGTGCACTGTGCATGCACAGCCAAAACCACGCGCACGCTGGCACGCACGCTTTTGGGCCGTACGGCCTGGCATTCCTGGCTAGATGACACTGGCATTCCTGGCTAGATGACTCTGGCATTCCTGGTTAGATCGCAGTCGGCCAGGTTCTCTGTACAACTAGTTCACAGTCTGACAGGCATTCCTGGCTAAGTGACACTTCATTCCTAGCTATATAGACAAGCCCTCTCTGTTAAGATGACACACTGCATTCCTAGCTATATAGGCAAGCCTCTCTGATAAGATGATACTATGTATTCCAAGCTATGTAGGCAACCCTCTCTGTTAAGATGACACTGTGTATTCCTGGCTGTACAGGCAACCCTCTCTGTAATTTAAGATGACACTATGCATTCCTAGTTATATTGGCAACATTGTAATTTAAGATGACACTTTGTATTTCTAGCTATATAGGTAAACCTCTCTGTAATTTTAGATGACACGAGGAATTCCTCTGTAATTTTAGATGACACTATGTATTCCTATATAGTTAAGCCTCCCTGTAATTTTAAGATGACACTATGTATTCCTATATAGTTAAGCCTCCCTGTAATTTTAAGATGACACTATGTATTCCTAGTTATATAGGTAAGCCTCTGTATGTGACGTTGACGGCCTTATCACACGCAATGATTTTAAGACTTTTCAGTCTGCAGAAATATAGCTCATTGTTTTCAGAATTACAGTTATCCACTCACTCACACACACACTCACGCACGCACACTTTGTCACTAAAACTAGAATGAAACAACAGCTAACCTAAAGTATAATACACATATATATTAGTAGAAACAAATAAGTGTTTCGTTAGATTTAGAAGCAAGCGCCTCTGCAAGACTCATTGATAGAAAAATCGGTGGAAAGGTTTCTGTTTTTGTGGTGCCTGACAACTGACCTCTAAGGTCAACATTGGGTCATCCAATCAGGCCGAAAACTGCCAGATTATAACTTGAAAAGACTGTTAAAGGTCACACATAAAGGCATTTGGAGACTGACGATGAATTCAAGCATATTAAACATAAGGAAGCATAATACAGGACGTTTCATAACTGTCTTCGAGGAGGCAAAAACAATCTGTGCTGCTGCTACTAAAACGAAAGAAGGAGAGAGAGAAGAGCATAAATATTCGCTGGTGTTGTATAAATGTGTGCCAGCTCTGTAGGCTGTGACACGATTGGAGCATAAATGTGTGCTAGATTAGCAGGCTGTAACATATGAGATATGAGCATAAATGTGTGTCAGTTCTGTAGGCTGACACAGTTAATATGAGCATAATGTGTGCCAGTTCTGTTGGCTGTGACACAACTGATAGAAGCATAAATGTGTGCTAGATCTGGTGGTTGACTCAAGAGATAGGAGGATACATGTCATATGTACTAGTTCTACAGGTTGTGACACAAAAGATAGGAGGAATATATGTACTAGTTCTACAGGTTGTGACACAAAAGATAGGATGATACATATGTACTAGTTCTACAGGTTGTGACACAAAAGATAGGAGGTTACATATGTACTAGTTTTTACAGGTTGTGACACAAAAGATAGGAGGATACATATGTACTAGTTCTACAGGCTGTGACACAAGAGATAGGAGGATATATGTACTAGTTCTACAGGCTGTGACACAAGAGATAGGAGATTAAAGAAATACTATAGTTTTCTTGATTTTAAGACTTTAACAGGATTTGACTTCCGAAGTAAAATATGGTCAGACTTGTGATCCAGATGTGTTCAGCGTAAATATTATTTCAAGATTTTAAGATCCCAAAACTGTGTGCAGTGTCAGGAGGTTTTAAGATCCCAAACTGTGTGCAGTGTCAGTAGGTTTTAAGATCCCAAACTGTGTGCAGTGTCAGTAGGTTTTAAGATCCCAAACTGTGTGCAGTGTCAATAGGTTTTAAGATCCCAAACTGTGTGCAGTGTCGGTAGGTTTTAAGATCCCAAACTGTATGCAGTGCCAGTAGATCCAAAAATTGTATGCAATAAATATTGTTTTATGAAGATCCCCACAATATATGCAGTGTAAATATTGTAAGATTTTAAGATCTCAAATTGTGTGGAATGTGAATATTGTTGTAAGATTTTATATCCCAAAATTGCGAGCAGTGTATTGTTGTAAATTAAATTAAATTAAATTAAACCAAATTATGAACAGTGTAAATACATTGTAAAATTTTATGATCCACATTGTGTACGGTGTAAATATTTTGTAAGAATTATTATCTAAAATTCCAAATTGTTTATAGTATGAAACTGAACTGTAGTCATTCCATTTCAGTAGCCGAGAAATAATTTCAATAAATTAGGAATTCATTTTCATTTGTTGAAAATATTTATGGTTAAATTATTTTTTCATTCAGTTAGATTTAATCTAACTGTTAAATAATATTTATGTACAATAATAACGAATATAACAATAATAGTGTATCATTCTGTTGTAAGAAGAGTACAGCTCTTGGTAATAATGTCTTGCTCTTTAACTTTATATAAATATTTTGCTATTCTGAATCCATGACAATATCTTGCTATTCCCGATGATAATGTCTTGCTGTTCTGATTATATAATGATGTTTTGCTATTCTGAATCCATGACAATATCTTGCTATTCCCGATGATAATGTCTTGCTGTTCTGATTATATAATGATGTTTTGCTATTCTGAATCCATGACAGTATCTTGCTATTCCCGATGATAATGTCTTGCTGTTCTGATTATATAATGATGTTTTGCTATTCTGAATCCATGACAATATCTTGCTATTCCCGATGATAATGTCTTGCTGTTCTGATTATATAATGATGTTTTGCTATTCTGAATCCATGACAATATCTTGCTATTCCCGATGATAATGTCTTGCTGTTCTGATTATATAATGATGTTTTGCTATTCTCGATTATAATTTTTTATATTCTGATTGTATAATAATGTCTTGTTATTTTGACTGTATAATAATGCCCTGCTGTTCTCCTTGATAATATGTTACTATAGTAATGCTTTCCTATATTGACTCTGTGATAATGTGTTGCTAATAAGACTTGTTATTACTGTATTTGTGATAATGTGTTGCTAATATGACTTGATATTACTGTATTTGTGATAATGTGTTGCTATTATGACTTGATATGACTGTATTTGAGATAATGTGTTGCTATTATGACTTGATATGACTGTATTTGTGATAATGTGTTGCTATTATGACTTGATATGACTGTATTTGTGATAATGTGTTGCTATTATGACTTGATATGACTGTATTTGTGATAATGTGTTGCTAATAAGACTTGTTATTACTGTATTTGTGATAATGTGTTGCTAATATGACTTGATATTACTGTATTTGTGATAATGTGTTGCTATTATGACTTGATATGACTGTATTTGTGATAATATGTTGCTATTATGACTTGATATGACTGTATTTGTGATAATATGTTGCTATTATGACTTGTTATGACTGTATTTGAGGTATTAATTATCGATCTTCCCCTTTCTTGAATTATTGCCATTTCATCTTTGAACAAGATGCCGTGTATCTCACGAAGACTTATTTATTAATGCAATTACATATAGAGATGTGTTAATTTATTTCAGTAGAATTATTACATTTAATGATGCCGTGCCTGAAATGCAAATTTATTTCATTAATATAATTACAATTATAGAACCCTTGTCTGCTAAGTAGATTTATTTCATTTAATTTAATAACATTTATAGAGCCCGTGTCTGCTAAGTAGATTTATTTCATTAATGTAATTACATTTATCGAGCCCGTGTCTACTAAGTAGATTTATTTCATTATGTGTCATGTAGATGTATCAAAATAATAGATTGGCAAGGAAAACACACATAAAAAGTTCTCGTGGAAAAAAAATTAGAAAACCAAAAAAGTGCTTGCTTGTCGCTTGAAACCTCTGTGGGTTCGAGTGCTGAAAAGGACTGTGACTTTATTTGAAACACGTCTTTACTCTTTATCGCCTAGTTTATCACATGGGAGCTGTAAGAACAATGTGTTCAGTAGGGAGTAAACGATCTATCTATCTATCTATCTATCTATCTATCTATCTATCTATCTATCTATCTATCTATCTATCTATCTATCTGTCTGTCTGTCTGTCTATCCATCTATCTATCTATCTATTTATATCTCTCTCTCTCTCTCTCTCTCTCTCTCTCTCTCTCTCTCTCTCTCTCTCTCTCTCTCTCTCTCTCTCTCTCTCTATGTCTTGTGATCTTTTTGAGAATCGTCGTTTGTATGCTGTAGGTAACGGTTAAAAAATCATTTGCACAATTTCAAAATGAAATATGCATTAAAAAAAATAAACTCGCACTTTCAAGTGCGCCTATACCACTAAATAAATAATAATAATAATAAATAGTGCTGACACTTTGTTTACAGACTACGTGTAATAAATAGTGCTGACACTTTGTTTACAGACTACGTGTAATAAATAGTGCTGACAATTTGTTTACAGACTACGTGTAATAAATAGTGCTGACACTTTATTTACAGACTACGTGTAATAAATAGTGCTGACACTTTGTTTACAGACTACGTGTAATAATTAGTGCTGACACTTTGTTTACAGACTACGCGTAATAAATAGTGCTGACACTTTGTTTACAGACTACGCGTAATAAATAGTGCTGACACATTGTTTACAGACTACGCATAATAAATAGTGCTGACACATTGTTTACAGACTACGCATAATAAATAGTGCTGACACATTGTTTACAGAATACGAGTACTAAATATCATTAACTCTTTTTTTACAGGCTACATTTAATAAATAGTGCTGCCATATTGCTTACAGACTACGTGTAATAAATAGCGACGACACTTTGTGTACACACTACATGTAATAAAAAGTGCAGACAATTGCTTACAGACTACGTGTAATAAATAGCGACGACACTTTGTGTACACACTACATGTAATAAAAAGTGCAGACAGTTCCTACATAAGAATACCTTTCACGAAAAAGCGCCGACACTTTGTACATAAGACTACATATACTAAAACGTGCAGACACTTTGTACACGGACTTCGTATAATAAAAATGCCGACACTTTATACACAAGAATACGTGTAATATAAAGCGCAGACACTTTGTACACAAGAATACGTGTAATATAAAGCGCAGACACTTTGTACACAAGAATACGTGTAATATAAAGCGCAGACACTTTGTACACAAGAATACGTGTAATATAAAGCGCAGACACTTTGTACACAAGAATACGTGTAATATAAAGCGCAGACACTTTGTACACAAGAATACGTGTAATATAAAGCGCAGACACTTTGTACACAAGAATGTGGATGTTGTAATGTTCTCATGATAGCTCTTGTCTGTCTTGCGATTTTGAAATGTACAGGTGCTAGCATTTGTAATGTTGTTATGTTTTAATGATAGTTCTTGTGGTTTTGAAATATACTCTTGCCAGACACCATAGGGATTGTCGAGATAAAAATGCAAGATTGGACTGGCGATGACCACGCGACCAGACAGAACATACTACACAATATCGCTTTCTGAATCCTGCTGAAGTGGATAAAGCGTGCTGTCGTGGTTATTTCCCTTTCTTACCTGTTCGCTCCATAAACACATAGCTGTCGTGGTTATTTCCCTTTCTTACCTGTTCACTCCATAAACACATAGCTGTCGGGATTATTTCCCTTTCTTACCTGCTCACTCCATGAATACATAGCAGTCACCTTGTCTGAAATATATTGTGATGATACAGTGTACCAGCTGTTCCAAAGTTTGGAGATAACTGACAGTTTTTAGCATAATTTACTTCGGAGCACGCTGACATTGCTCATTGGCGGTGACGGGCCTGCGGCTATCCATGCATGATATGCTACGCTGGCCATGCGTGTAGATGTCATGGCTAACAAGTCATGCGTGTAGATGTTAAGGTTTGCCAAGCGAGCATATAGTAGTTACGTTGAAATAATATAGATGTTACAGTTTATGCACACGTGTATGCCCATACATTTGTTTATATGCATGTGTATGCTGCTGACCTGTATATGTGAATTGTTTGTTTATGCGCAAACGTGCATTCTGTGTGTATATGAGCGTTTCAAAATTATTGCTTTATTTGGGATGTGAAGAGAATAAAATAATATACTTGAATATTTTGTTTCATATTTGTATTATGAAGGGGGGTGGGTAACAAAATGTTTCGAGTATATTATTCGTGCGAGTGTCATACGTACTGGATAAGACGGTTTTTGTGTCATGGTTTGGGTGGGTATAAAGTGTATGAAATTGTACTTGGGTTCTTTGTGTGTCATAGGGGTGGGTGTGAAGAATATGGTATATTCTCGAAGTGTATTGCATGTTATGGAATTTGGGTATGAAGAGTATGAAATAGTTATTGGGTACACTGTGTCATGAGGACGGGTGCGAAGAATATAAAATGGTATACATGCATATTGGTATCATGTTTATGTGTCATTGGTCAGGTTAAGTAGTATATTTGGGTATATTGTTGGTGTGTCATTGGGTACGATATGAAGAATATGAAATAATATTTGGGTTTCGTTTGTGTCATAGGACAGAGTATAGAGAATATGAAATCCTATTTGGGTACACTGTAATGGGGTTGGTAGGAAGAGAATGAAATAATATTTGTTAGTCATGTTTGTGTCTTAGGGTTGGATACGAAGAGCATAAATTAATAATATAGTTATCCTGTCTGCGTTTTAAGGGGTTGGAATAATAAGACTAGGTTATGTGCGTATGTTATTTGCTAGTGTGTTCATTGGTTGGCGTTAGGTAAAAACAAAACACGTTTTATGCGAGTGGTTGATGGGATAACTGTTTGAAAATAGTGAAGTGGGTATGAATAGGTAAGAAAAGAGTTGTGACAATAGTCTATGTGTGCGTGTGAGTTAGTGGGTATGAATAGGTAAGAAAAGAGTTGTGACCATAGTCTATGTGTGCGTGTGTGTTAGTGGGTATGAGTAGATAAGAAAAATGGTTATGAATGAGTGATTTGATGAGATGGGTTCTCGAAAATAAGTGAAGATACAAGATACGTGACAGGTATGTGTGTATGTGTTGATGGAGTATGGGCATAGATGTGGATTTTTATTTGTGTTGATGGAGTATGGGCATAGATGTGGATTTTTATTTGTGTCGATGGAGTATGGGCATAGATGTGGATTTTTATTTGTGTTGATGGAGTATGGGCATAGATGTGGATTTTTATTTGTGTTGATGGAGTATGGGCATAGATGTGGATTTGTATTTGTGTTGATGGAGTATGGATATACACAGACAGTAAAGGCCTGCTTTGTTTTTTATGAGTAATGATGGAGTATGGATAAAAAGGGAAGGAGCATTTTGGTTTCGTATATATGTATTTGTGGTGATGAGGCATACAGTGTCTTTTAGTTGTAGTAACATATACATATGTATTTGTGGGGCAGTGTGGGAAAAATATATTTGTGGTGCAGCAAAGGAGAAGTATAATTGTAAATGGCAAGAGAGACGTATATTTGTCGTGCAGCAAGAGAGACGTATATTTGTCGTGCAGCAAGTGAGACGTATATTTGTCGTGCAGCAAGAGAGACGTATATTTGTCGTGCAGCAAGAGAGACGTATATTTGTCGTGCAGCAAGAGAGACGTATATTTGTCGTGCAGCAAGGGAGACGTATATTTGTCGTGCAGCAAGGGAGACGTATATTTGTCGTGCAGCAAGGGAGACGAATATTTGTCGTGTCGGACTGTGTTAAAAGCACACACACACACACACACACACACACACACACACACACACACACACACACACACACAAATACACACACGCACGCACACACATCTATTTTTACTAAACATAGTACTTACTACTGCATCTCACATATATTGCTACTACAGCTACAAACCAAATATTTCCTTCTACTATAGATGTCCTCCTACAACTCATATCTCTACATCTATACCTAACATGTCTCCTCTTATTGCTGTCTTACGACTACAAGTAACCCGTTTAGTTATACTGAAGTACTACTGAAGTACTACTGCAACAACTATATATATCTACTAATTCAGTAGTACAAATGCTAGATCTAAACTGTTATTGCCATTGTAGTACTGCTGTTACAGTTAAAATATTTATTGATACGGTATTTCCACTACTACTATCATAACATGTTTATTTATACTGTAGTACTGCTGTTACAGATAACCTATCTAATGTCACTGTAGTACTATTGCTACAACGAACAGGTTTGTTAATGTGGTATTATTGCTACATCTAACATCTCTACTGCAACATCATCCAAGTCGACTCCTACTATAATACTAGTGCCATTATTAAAAAGTATGTTCTTAGAGTACTATTTTATGCCAGTATGTCTTACTAATGAGGTATTACTGCTACAACTAAAATGTCTACTCGTACTGTTGTAATATTACTGCTACAACTAAAATGTCTACTCGTACTGTTGTAATATTACTGCTGCAGCTAATACGTCGTATCGTTCTGTAGTACTACTGTTGCAGTATACTTGACTCCTTGTACTGCAGTACTACTGTTGCAGTATACAAGGTTCCTTTTACTGCAGTACTACTGTTGCAACTAGTATATCTGTCGCTACCGTGGTGTCAAAATTTGTGCATCTAGGATTGGACGAGGACCCTCAATTTATTTGTATAAATATTTTTGCAATATTTTCCCTAAGTACCAGTCCCCTCCAGTCTTGCCATAGAACAGAGTAAAAAAATTTTCATGAATGAAACTTAAAAACAAAGTACCTATTTTAATTTGTAATAAGAAATCTGTTTAAATAGAAAGCACTGAATACATACAACACACACACACACACACACACACACACACACACACACACACACACACACACACACACACACACACACACACACACAGAGGTATCAGATAACCTTATTGTATCTTCAGAAATGCAAAATGTACTTGCATAATAAAACTAGTAAATAATGGTTCATTAATTAAACTTAGCAAACGAAGGAATGTAGATGAATGAATCCTTTGGAAACCAATGGACCTTGGCAAATACGTTTACAAAACAGTGCAGTCATGCACATCGTTGAGTCTATTGGAAATTGAAGAAAACTGGTAGGAGATTTGTTTTTATACGAAAAACTGAATAAGTAGATAATCTGACAAGAAAGCTAACGCAGTAACACTTCGTTATTTTCTTGTTCTGGGGAAAATTTATACTTTTAATGTATCCTAGAAAATGGGTCAGAGGTCATGGTTCACACACAAAATGTTGGTGTAATATGTTATACTTGCTTACAACTGTCATCACAAACGAAGTTCATTGGATCTCGATAATGACATTAATTTCAAAGGACGTCTGATTTAGTCACTGTAAAATATTTTGACAGCAGTTTTATAGAATCTGTGATACAGTCAGTGTAGAAGATTTGGAGAGCAGTTTTGTAGAATCTGTGATACAGTCAGTGTAGAAGATTTGGAGAGCAGTTTTATAGAATCTGTGATACAGTCAGTGTAGATGATTTTGACAGCAGTTCAGTAGAAATATTAACACAGTTACAATTGACACTTTGGGCAGCAGTTTAAGAGAACTTTTAATTCAGTCACTATAGAAGAATAAGGTAACACATGTGACTAAATTGCTAATTTAAGTGGCTTTCCTCGAGTACTCCATAACATATTTTAACATCTCATGCAATGATGTGTTTACATTGAAGAAAACCCTGGCTTCTGCAGGCAAATACTTTTCTTATTTGAAAGCAATTTCCTCCCTTTGTGTTTGCAGGAGTGAATATTATATAACAGAAAAACCGGAATTGCCCGAGTAAAAAACAAACAAAACCTAATTGAACTTTTAATTGCCTGTGATGTGTGAGTAAATATTTCATTTTTTAAGTTCAAAGTGCACAAGGCAGATGATGGTTATTTTATTTATTTAATAAATATATGGCATACAAAATATATGAATATAATTCAGAATTGCTAATACTAAATAGGTGTCAATATAATTCAGAACTGGAAGACAACCCTGTTAATATTAAATAGTTGTCGTCTACACTACAGTCAGTTCTCATGATACTTTCGCTCACTGCTTAATCTGGGATTAAGATCTCACCCCATCCCAAGATACTGGTTGTAATAAAATATTTTTTGTTCATTCTTAGGAATAAACTTCTCCGCTGTCAGCTAAGTCACAGCAGGGCTATGAAACACCCAGAAGCATTTAAACAATATTTCTTTCTATAAAGATGTGAATATGACTGTGAAACATTTGTAGATTTTAGTGTCTATAATGATGTGAATATGACTGTGAAACATTTGTAGATTTTAGTGTCTATAATGATGTGAATATGAATGTGAAATATTTGTAGATTTTAGTGTCTATAATGATGTGAATATGAATGTGAAATATTTGTAGATTTTAGTGTCTATAATGATGTGAATATGAATGTGAAATATTTGTAGATTTTAGTGTCTATAATACTCGGCGAAGATTAGAAACAACAACGACCCTGCATTGACGTGACTGGTCACACATCACACAAAAGGCTAGACAGGTAGCTTGTCATATTAGATAACTCAGGCCTAGACAGATAAATAGCTTGTCATGTTAGATAACTCAGGCCTAGACAGATAAATAGCTTGTCATTTTAGATAACTTAGGCCTAGACAGGTAATGACTTGCCATATTAGATAACTTAAGCCTCGACAAGTGTCGATAGTTGATTAAATAATCTGATGACTTTAATAAGTTTAATAACAGTCAAAACAAAATAATGTTTACAATTAACACAATAGACACACATTTATTATTTACAAATCATACTCTAGTTCATACTATGACACACCAGAAACACATCTAATTTTGTAAATCATACTCTGGTGAGTACTATGACACAACAGAAACACATCTAATTTTGTAAATCATACTCTGGTGAGTAGTATGACACAATAGAAACACAATAAGTCTTTACAAATCATACTCTAGTTAGTACTATGACACACATTTAATCTTTGTAAATCATAATATAGTTAATACCCTAATGAGGTAGCTTGTCCTTAGCTCTTACCTGAGTACATATTTAGCTAATATTTATGAGAATCCGCCCACTAGAGTCCATACTTATTAAATACACATATTACAAAATTGCAATACATCCCCATTGGTAGACTTATTTCCAGGCTGTTGTAGTCTGACATCTTTCAAGGCATTTGAAAATTGACATCATCCCAGACAGCTGTAGCTTGGCATCTTTCCAGGCAGTGGCAGTCTGACATCTTTCCAGGCAGCTGTAGCTTGACATCTTTCCAGGCAACAATAGTCTGACATCTTCCCAGACAGCTGTAGCTTGACATCTTTCCAGGCAGTGGCAGTCTGACATCTTTCCAGGCAGCTGTAGCTTGACATCTTTCCAGGCAACTGTAGTTTTGGCTTTTTCCCAGCAGCTGTAGTTTTTATATCATTCCAATCAATTATAGCTTTGATCTCTTTCTAGGCAGCTCTAGTTTTGACATCGTTTACAAGTAGATGCTGTTTTGACATTTTTCCAAGAAATTAGTTATGACATCTTTCCAGATAGAGATGCAGATTGTATTTGTTATATGTATATTTGATTGTTGATTTAATAAATTTATTGACCTTTTTACATATATTTATAACTTTACGTTAGAGAAGAAAATGGGTGGATTGGAGCTTGCTAAATATAGATTAAAGTCTTCTCCTTTAGTGAGAAGATTTCCACCTACGGAAATATTGTGTGACGGTCAATGTTTGTCTTTAATGTTGTGGAAAAGGAAAACGTTTACAGCTCCATATAATGTTATTATTATTATTATTATTATTATTATTATTAATTGATTTGTACATTTTTGACCGTTATCACTTTGTAATAGGTTGTTGTATAATTGCTTTGTACTTTGTTGACCAAAGTTATGGTGTATCATTTTTAGGTAGTTGACTAATTTCCATAGTGTTTAACGATTAATTGTAAATTCGTTAGTAATTGTTGACCTATACAATATTTATAATGACTAAATGTGGAAAATGATTTGATATCTATCACCATTGTCATAGTGTTATAAAAATAATTTGCACAATTGTTTGGGTATGTTCTGCGATGTCATAGCTTCTGTGTAACTTCTTGATCATTATGATAGATTACATTGAGATAGTTACTTAACATAGTTTAAGCTATTCCATTATACCTCTCAAAAATCCGTGAACCACAAAATCATCGTTTCTGTTGCTCTATTCATCAAAATGCGGTGACCACATATGAATTCAGTTATTACCTGCTCTGACTTTTAACAGCAGTCCGCAGGTTGATCTGCATGGCAGGGGATGGGGACTCCTTTTTCAAATATTACTAACATTCTTTTGCGCTACTATTTAAAACATAGATTTCTGTTCCATTATTGATATCTTAAAATATAATATAAAATATAATTTGTGTTGTAAGCAATGTTCCCTCTAAGGTGCGCGGCCGCGCAGCTCATTAGAAAGTGTTGTGTAGCAGTTCGAAAATTCCGCAAACTCACACAACTGCCAGTTCCTCGCACACAGTAAAAATATTAGAGGGAACGTTGGTTGTAAGTGTCCCAGAGTTACATTTGTATTTTATCCCTGTAAGTGTCCCAGAGTTACATTTGTATTTTATCCCTGTAAGTGTCCCAGAGTTACATTTGTATTTTATCCCTGTAAGTGTCCCAGAGTTACATTTGTATTTTATCCCTGTAAGTGTCCCAGAGTTACATTTGTATTTTATCCCTGTAAGTGTCCCAGAGTTACATTTGTATTTTATCCCTGTAAGTGTCCCAGAGTTACATTTGTATTTTATCCCTGTAGCCTCTTGTGATCAGTTTTATGACATCATCAAGGCCGTATCCCAGAGAGGCAGATCAGTTTAATGACATCATCAAGGCTGTACCCCAGATTAATGCTGAATAAAATTGTAGAGAAGTAGATTTTCGATCTAATCCCCCGAAATATACAATCACACAAGCATATATACAAGTACACCAAGAAATGTATTGTGCGTTTAAGTGCCTAAATAAATAAATATTCAGCCTTAGTGAATAAGATGTTATTTATGTAAATTATACAAAACTAACCTGTAATATATTTAAACTATAATAAGGAACTCTTATGACTTTCGGATGTGGGAATATTAAGGAATGCCCGAATCTTTGAATGGTTTAATAAGTCACAATTCATGTACAGAATATCTATGAAAATAAATAGTAGATTAAGAAATATTTTAATTAGAGTTAGGGTTAGAGACCTGGACACAGAGAGGTACTTAAGTGTATCAGTATGCTGACGATAGTAGATAAATATTCTAACGTGACGATATGATTCTTCAATTTGTGAATATCAGTCGACTCATGTTATTAGATCAACTTTCTGATGTTAGTATATAGGTTTTCTGACACTGTTGCACTATCATTTTTATGACGTTAGTATGTCATTCTTCTGAATATGTAAGTATATAATTCTTGTGAAGTTAGTATATCACTATTCTGACATTAGTTTATAACTTTTTATGTTAGTATATCACTCTTATGATGTTGTTAATCTATTATTCTTCTGACATTCCTAATATATATATATCCCTGCTAGTATAACACTCTTCTGATGCTGTTGGTATATCACTCTTCTGAATGTGTAAGTATTTCACTCTTCTGATACTGTATGTACGTCACTCTTCTGACGTTGTTAGTATATCATTCTTCTGACGTTGATGGTATATACTTATCTTAATGTGTAGGTATATCACTCTACTGATAATGTTAGTATATCATTATTCTGACGTTGTTAGTATATCACTCTTCTGACGTTGTTAGTATATCATTCTTCTGACGTTGATGGTATATACTTATTTTAATGTGTAGGTATATCACTCTACTGATAATGTTAGTATATCATTTTTCTGACGTTGTTAGTATATCGCTCTTCTCAGTTTGCTATCATATGATTGTTCTGACTTTGTTAGTACTCCACTGTTTTGACTTTGCTAGCATATCACTCCACTGTCCTTGTTAGTACTTCATTGTTCTGACTTCTTGTATATCACTCTTCTGACGTTGTTAGTATTTTCTCTTCTGAATCATTGAATGTGTAAGTATATCACTCTTCTGATGTTGCTAGTAAATCACTATTCTGAATTTTGTAAGTATATCATTGTTCTGGCGTTTTTATTATATCACTATTTCGACGTCTTTTTCAATCTTCAGACATTATTAATCTTCTGAAGATACTAAACCACTCACCTTAAGTTCCTAGTTACTATTTACTCCTTTCACTCTTCTGACGTTTTCATATCAGTCTTCTGACGTTTTCATATCACTCTTCTGGCGTTACTGTAACAGTTCTGTCATCCATATATCACTTCTCTGACTTTACTGTACCATCCTTCTGACAGCATTATATCACTTCTCTGACTTTACTGTTTCCGCTATCTGGTGTTGGTATATCACATTTCTGACGATGTTACTGCTTTAAAAAGGCAAAACAGACCAGTTAAAAGAAACAAAACATTCCAGAGCCGAGAGGAACTTAAAGAAAATTATTTTTTAGTCTTATTTGAACTGATTTTGTCCTTCGTTAGCTTTCTTAAAAATCTCTAAATTAATGAAGATACATCACTATTAGTGTGTGTTCAATTTGTCCCTTTGTGTATAGATATATAGGTGATAGTGCGTGTTCAATTATGTCCCTTTGTGTATTATATATATATAGTTGTTAGTGCGTGTTCAATTTTGTCCCTTTGTATATAGATATATAGTTGTTAGTGCGTGTTCAATTATGTCCCTTTGTGTATAGATATGTAGTTGTTAGTGCGTGTTCAATTATGTCCCTTCCTTTGTGTGTATATACATAATTGTTAGTGCGTGTTCAATTATGTCCCTTCCTTTGTGTGTAGATACATAGTTGTTAGTGCGTGTTCAATTATGTCCCTTTGTGTATAGATATGTAGTTGTTAGTGCGTGTTCAATTATGTCCCTTCCTTTGTGTGTATATACATAATTGTTAGTGCGTGTTCAGTTATGTCCCTTCCTTTGTGTGTAGATACATAGTTGTTAGTGCGTGTTCAATTATGTCCCTTTGTTTATAGATATATAGTTGTTAGTGCATGTTCATTATGTCTCTTTGTATATATATATAATTGTTAGGGCGTGTTCAATTATGTCCCTTCCTTTGTGTGTAGATACATAATTGTTAGTGCGTGTTCAATTATCTCCCTTACTTTGTGTGTGGATGCATGTATAGTTGTATGTGTGTGTTAATATATGTGTCTAATAGAAACATATATTGAGCTAGTGAGGGTATTATGCCCTTTTTCGTGATTGTATTTGTATACAAGTACCCGTGTAAATATATTTATAGTAGCGCACATGTAGACGCATTCAAAAATAATGTTTGTGCTAGCTAGTGCGACGGCTATTCAACTCGCAGACAATGACGGAATTGTGGCTATATTTAGTTGCCTTTCACACACTGTCTGTGCGGGGTGGGGTGTACTATAGGTACACAATGCACTCCATCGGAAGAAACGACTGTGCGCTTGGCAAGTGATAAGATGTCTGTCACCTGTCTCAGAAAAAATGTGTTGGAAGCAGTACATTTTTTTACCCTTGTGTTGTTGGGGGTGACTACTCTTTAGTCCGATTACGACTGTCGTACGAGTTTTGACCGATACTTATTAAAATAATTATAGTGAAAGTGAAATTTATACTTCTGCATACATATGTTTGGATTTTCGCTTTTGTGCTCGGAGGACATAGGACGGTTTTTGAGCTCGGAGGACATGAGTCGGTTTTTTTTAGCTCGGAGGACATGAGACAGGGTTTTGAGCTCGGAGGATATGAGATAGGGTTTTGAGCTCGGAGGATATGAGACAGGGTTTTGAACCGATCCGTGCATTTTGTTGAGGGATGTGGATGTGTTTGTGTGTGTGAGTATGTGTGGGTTATGATTGAACATCTACTTTTCTAGAATCATATTCAATACTAATCTCTCAGGTTTGGATGAAGCACTTCTGATGTCACTACACTGGTCGTAACCTGGTTACAAGTGAAACAGTACAGTAGTAATATCTAGGCTCTTTCACCAAGACATGTCATGTTTTAGGATTCTAAAATATTTATTGTAAACGCTAACTACAATATATATAATTCTCTAAAATTCTATTTAGAAAATAACAAAAGAATGGTAGCAAACATTGGCTACAAACTATATATAATGCAATAAAATCTATTTAGTAAATAGAAGATAACAAATACTACATTCACTTATCACCAAAACACATTCATTTAATGTTCATCTGCTCTCGTTCAGCAGTGTATCAAGTCATTCATTCATTTCTTCATCTGTTAGTAATTAATTTTTTCATCATTAATTTCTTCATCAGTCATTCATTCATTCAACAAATTGTCAGTAATGTATTGAATAGGTAATGCGTCATTTGTTTTTCAAGCTTTCGTTCGTTTAATAGTAATAAGAAGAATGTTTAGGACTTGATGAAGCGCCCTTTCTAATAAATGTTCTAAGAGCTAAGCAGTAATTATACGCAGTGCGTTCTTATAAAATCTATTTAAACATGTAAGAAAATTGCAGATAACAAAATGAAACGACGAATCCGCAGTTTGAATCACACTATATAACAAATAAATGTATTGGTAAAAATGTAAAATTATATTTATAAATGTAAATTTGTTTCTCAGCTCAAAAGGCAGCACAGTACAATACTCTGATCCGGATATCTCAACTCTTGTTGTCTGATCCGGATATCTCAACTCTTGTTTTCTGATCCGGATATCTCAACTCTTGTTGTCTGATCCGGATATCTCAACTCTTGTTGTCTGATCCGGATATCTCAACTCTTGTTGTCTGATCCGGATATCTCAACTCTTGTTGTCTGATCCGGATATCTCAACTCTTGTTGTCTGATCCGGATATCTCAACTCTTGTTGTCTGATCCGGATATCTCAACTCTTGTTTTCTGATCCGGATATCTCAACTCTTGTTGTCTGATCCGGATATCTCAACTCTTGTTGTCTGATCCGGATATCTCAACTCTTGTTGTCTGATCCGGATATCTCAACTCTTGTTGTCTGATCCGGATATCTCAAATCAGGTAAACTGATCCAGAAACGCAAATGAACGTTAACAGTAAGACTTATAATTTTCTTTCTGAAAACTGAAATCACGTGTCTGGTGATACAAGTCAAGTGTATCTCTACACGTTTGAGATCAGACGAGCATTTAGGGCTGGGACCAGAGTATGAAAGAGCAAAGTGAAAAAATATGATCTTGTTTTCTGCTGTAAAACAGTCGCCACTAGAGACCAAAGAAATGGACTGACATGTTCTTGGATCTCTAGGAATAATCCTTGCTGCAGTATTTTGAACAATCTGAAGGTTTGTTCATTGGTAGACCACTGGGATGAAAATAGTCAAATCAATACGCGAGAGTACTAGTGAAAGTAGCAATATGTGAGAGACAGCATCTATCTATCTATCTATCTATCTATCTATCTATCTATCTATCTATCTATCTATCTATCTATCTGTCTGTCTGTCTGTCTGTCTGTCTGTCTGTCTGTCTGTCTGTCTGTCTGTCTGTCTGTCTGTTTGTTTGTTTATCTATCGATCGATCGATCCATCCGCGCGCGAGTTTATTGATTCTGATATGTAAAAGATTTAGAACTCTTGTTAGGAACAATAAGCTTAAGCTTGATCTTTCATTTTAACTTGCTTATCGTTCAAAAGTTAACTTTAGAAATACATTTCTCTACAATTTGGATGGTTGAAGTGATATCATCAGAAATACATTTCTTTACACGCCGGATGGTTGAAATAATAACATCAGAAATACAATTCTCTACACTTCGGCATGTCTGGTTGACATTTTATACCTGTATATCTGCTTTTTTTTTAATGGTTTTCAAGTTATATTAACTTTCTATGGTTTTCCTTTTATATCTGCTTTCTACGATTTAAAGTTTATATCTGCCTCTTTATGACCTAAAGTTTATATCTGCCTCTTTATGACTTAAAGTTCATATCTGCCTCTTTATGACCTAAAGTTTATATCTGCCTCTTTATGACTACTGCCTCTTTATGATCTAAAGTTTATATCTTCCTTTCTATGGCTTTTTAATTAAATCATTATAACTTAAGTATATGTCTGTCTTTTTATAGCTTACTATTTATATTTACCATATGGCTTTCTGTTTATATATGCCTTTTTATTGCTTATTGTTTAATTTTTGCCTTTTCATGACTTACAGTTTATATTTGCCTTTTTATGGTATGTGATCTCATACACATTGCTGTTCATGTCTGATTTGCTCTCATTTTCATGTTCACGAGTGTCTGTTTTTCTGCTTAAACTTGCTCAAGTGGATTTTTAAGTGGATTTACTTATTAATTGTTGATTTAATTTCTTATTGTTGCTTTCTTCCTATCGATTTGTTTTATCCCTTATTTACAGAGTTGATGTCTAGAGCTTTGTAAATGTAAACAATTCTGTAACGAGCGGAGAGAGAGAGAGCATTAGAACGAGGACATATATATTTTTATTTCTGCATACGTCAATCACTTTACCATTCTGTAGGCGGCATGTCCACACGAACACAGTATCACCTTAATCAAGCACATTGTTCTGTAGTCATGCACACCAGAGCAGAAAGCACACTAGTTATCGTACTGAAGATGGCACGTCTACAATCACAGTAACAAAGACGTCACATATTTCTTGTATCTGGAATGTAAACAGAGCCACATATATGCACACATACATACACATCCGATATATGTAGTGAGGCTATTATGTATACATATACTTACATTTTGTAGCTACATGTTCACATAAGACACGCGCCTTCGATAGACAGTATAGCTATCGTGTGCAAAGACAAATATATATTTATAGCTATTGTGTACAAAGACATATATAGTATAGCTATCGTGTGCAAAGACAAATATATATTAATAGCTAATGTGTACAAAGACATATATAGTATAGCTATCGTGTGCAAAGACAAATGTATATTAATAGCTAATGTGTACAAAGACATATATAGTATAGCTATCGTGTGCAAAGGCAAATGTATATTACAGGTATCATGCACACAGACACGTCCACAAAGATGTATGTATAATGCACACAGAGATAAATTATATACACACAGATGTATGTTTAATGCACACAGAGATAAATAGTGTAATTATATACACTCAGACACACAGATGTATGTATAATGCACACAGAGATAAATTATATACACACATATGTATGTATAATGCACACAGAGATAAATAGTGTAATTATATACACAAGAATGTATGTATAACGCACACAGAGATAAATAGTGTAATTATATACACACTGATGTATATTATATGCATATTGTATTGCGTGTATTCTATAGCTAAACACACATAGGCACATATTTATACACGCGAACACACACACTGTTGCTACATGTACACATAACATGACATGAAACACGTGCGAATACACATGAAAATACGTTGTGCACGATAATCAGACATGTATGTGTGTTGTGCTGCAGTTAATTTGTGCACAATTTCAACATATTTTATGCATGTTGTACTGCGGCAAATTTACACTAACGAAGAGACATGCGTCAACTAGTATGTATACACAAGCACACAGACAGCGACCCAAATGCAACAAGACCAGCTGCTTGGAGCTGTTTGTAAACCACTACATAGGATGCATACCAGGACTGTGGGTCCAGCTCGCATGCACCCTAGTGTGCCTCTGTCGTTGCAAATCGGGTTCAACTCAGGAGACTGGGTCGCTTTGACCCAGGCTCAGCCACAGCCAGCCCCAGTGAGAATCCTCTATGCATAGATAAGCGCTTCCAACCGTTGCCCTCTTTTTTTTCTCCGTGTTTTATTTTAAAAATTAAATTTATTTTTTCAACTTTCTGCAAGTGTAGGAGAACGTTAATTTTTCTTTACGTGAGGTCACGCAGGGCAAAGGTCGAATGGCGAACGTTACTAATTTATGAAAAAGGGAGAAAACCATAATTCACAAAAATTGAGAGATAACATTTTTCAGTGACTTTTATTTATTTTCTGTTTAATTTACTATTGACTGCTTGGATCTAGTTGTATTTCTTAATTCACTACGTGAGTGAGAATTTCTGCTTAGATCAGTTGAAGCACGGTCAAGGAAAGGGAAGTAATCGTTAACAATACGCGCACGCCTACACACAAATGCGGCGATAGAAGTTGATCGCTTCTTAGTGTGCAGGGTGACTGCAGTATTGACATGAGTATCATTATCATAAAGACTTTCTTTCTTTTTCTTTTTTTCGTTTTCTTTCTCTCTCCCCTTTCTTTGTTCTCCCCCTTCTATCTCTCCGTTTTATTTTCTATTCTGCCTTCTCTCTCTCTCTCCAGTTCATCGCTTTCTGTCTCCTTTCTTTTTCATTGCTTCTTTCTCGTTTCTCTTTTTCTCTCTCCTTTCCCTTTCTATCTTCTTCTCTTTCTTTCTTCCTACATGCATCCCTCTCTGTCTCTCTCTCATGCACACACAAGCACGCATGTTTACACACATTCGATAATTTCATTATTTTTAGTTGAACACACACTACTCCTACACTAACGTGACGCAATGCTAAAGATACTCCTATTTAACGTGACGCAATGCTAAAGATGCTCCTATTTAACGTGACGCAATGCTAAAGATGCTCCTATTTAACGTGACGCAATGCTAAAGATGCTCCTATTTAACGTGACGCAATGCTAAAGATGCTCCTATTTAACGTGACGCAATGCTAAAGATGCTCCTATTTAACGTGACGCAATGCTAAAGATACTCCTATTTAACGTGACGCTATGCTAAAGATACTCCT
The DNA here is from genome assembly GCA_028829895.1 of Sinotaia quadrata. NCBI lineage: Eukaryota > Metazoa > Mollusca > Gastropoda > Architaenioglossa > Viviparidae > Sinotaia > Sinotaia quadrata. The sequence continues at coordinate 59,482,777 of CM054179.1, forward strand.
ATTTAACGTGACGCTATGCTAAAGATACTACTATTTGACGTGACGCTGTGCTAAAGATACTACTATTTAACGTGACGCTATGCTAAAGATACTACTATTTAACGTGACGCTATGCTAAAGATACTACTATTTAACGTGACGCTATGCTAAAGATACTACTATTTGACGTGACGCTATGCTAAAGATATTCGGATAAACGTGAGAGAATATATTATCATGTCCCAACGTTGCAGCATTCCGAGTAAGTCAAAAACTCTTATTGAATATATAAGGAAACTGAGTCATTTGTGAGAAAATCTTCCAATCAAAATACTTTAAAAAATAAAGTGTATGTATTACTGCCTGAACATAAACACAATGTTATCTAAACTTTTCTTAAATCATACAGAAATCAATTATAGAACTACACTCTTGCAATTCTGTGTTTGTGTAATGTCTGTTGTTAAGTCATTCAGAGAGTGAATATAAAACTATACTGTTAAAGTTCTGTTGTCATATAATGTCTGCTGTTAAATATTGATACAAAATTATGTATCTTTGCACTTGCAGTTCTGAGTGCATTCATGATGGATGTGTGAGAGAAAGACAGAGAAAAATAATCAGACAGAGAAGCACTAGGGTCAAAGTGAGTCAAAGAGAGACAGACAGATAGACAGAGAATATTGAAATGCAGATAATAGAGAGACAGACATAGTCAGAAAATATTGAAATGCAGATAAAAATTAGGAGGAGTTAGAAAGCGAAGCAATATATAATGAAAGAAATACGTTTCAGTGAAATAAATACTGTTTTCTTGTAAAGAAATTCTTAACTTTTATGTCTGATCCAAACAACGCATTCAGCAGGAGTAAAGTAAATCTGTTTTCAGTTTTATTTTTACTTTTTCTTTGATTTGAGCAAAAAGATCAAGACGGAGAAGTAGACAGTATGCTGACGGTTGTCACAACTTTAGCGCGTAACAGACAAAATTAAAATAATTTAAATGTAATAAGTTACATTGTTTACAGTCATAAGCGTTTAAAATTCAGCACATTGGACCGACCATTTCAAGTCGTATTCCTGAACCTCTCGCACGCACGCACGCACGCACGCATACACACACACACGCACAATCTCTGCTTGTTTGTCTAAATAAAGTACTTACTGTTGTTTCATATTATTTAGACGCATATTTATTCAAAGAATCCAGTCCTAATTTAAGAAGGTTGTAACACTTGATATACGCATTTATATGCAATAGTTACAGATATGCACGTATTTTGTATTGCCATAGTTACAGATAGCACATATTTTATATTGCAATAGTTACAGATAGCACGTATTTTGTATTGCCATAGTTGCAAATAAGCACGTATTTTATATTGCCATAGTTACAGATAGTTCATTCCCCTTGTCTGTGCATTTGGGCTAATAGTTCATTCCCCTTGTCTGTACATTTGGGCTAATAGTTCATTCCCTTTGTCTGTGCATTTGGGCTAATAGTTCATTCCCTTTGTCTGTGCATTTGGGCTAATAGTTCATTCCCTTTGTTTGTGCATTTGGGCTAATAGTTCATTCCCCTTGTCTGTACAATTGGGCTAATAGTTCATTCCCTTTGTCTGTGCATTTGGGCTAATAGTTCATTCCCCTTGTCTGTGCATTTGGGCTAATAGTTCATTCCCTTTGTCTGTGCATTTGGGCTAATAGTTCATTCCCCTTGTCTGTACAATTGGGCTAATAGTTCATTCCCTTTGTCTGTGCATTTGGGCTAATAGTTCATTCCCCTTGTCTGTGCATTTGGGCTAATGGTTCATTCCCTTTGTCTGTGCATTTGGGCTAATAGTTCATTCCCCTTGTCTGTGCATTTGGGCTAATAGTTCATTCCCCTTGTCTGTGCATTTGGGCTAATAGTTCATTCACCTTGTCTGTGTATTTGAGCTATAAGTTCAATCCCCTTGTCTGTGTATTTGAGCTATAGGTTCAATCCCCTTGTCTGTGCATTTGGGCTAATAGTTCATTCCCCTTATCTGTGCATTTGGGCTAATAGTTCATTCCCCTTGTCTGTGCATTTGGGCTAATAGTTCATTCCCCTTGTCTGTGCATTTGGGCTAATAGTTCATTCCCCTTGTCTGTGCATTTGGACTAACAGTTCATTCCCCTTGTCTGTGCATTTGGGCTATAAGTTCAATCCCCTTGTCTGTGTATTTGAGCTATAAGTTCAATCCCCTTGTCTGTGCATTTGGGCTAATAGTTCATTCCCCTTGTCTGCAAAGCGAACCATAGCCTGTGAGCATAACCGTGTTGCAAATTTTTTTCGAATTAATGGCAAATCATTAAGTTTAGTCACGTCTGCTAATATAGAAATATTTTGTCGATTTTACTTTAGGCAGTAATAAAATGCTCACACGTACTGTTTTTATTTTAGTTGCTTATTGCCTGAATTTTTCAGTGAAATTCTTATATACATGAACACAAGTATAAAATGTTTAATCTAATATTTTCTAAAGTTTACTTGTGTGATTGTATAATATATATATATGTTCACGCACACGCGCATACACACACACACACACACACACACACACACACACTCATGCGTTTATAACCACTCTAACGCACTTTCTTTGTCTTTGTCTTTCTTTCCCTTCATTACGATTTATAATACTTTAGATCTTTTTCTTTATTCACAGTATTTTGAAAACGTCACTATTCTCTCAGTAAATGTACCATATGATATAAGTTCACAGCTATAGAACAAAGTAGACAACAGTTATTTTACATCACAATTTGAAAAGTTCACAGCTGTGCAACAAAGTAGACAACAAAGCAGTTATTTTACGTCACATATTTTATTGATTTGTTTATAGATGAAATGAGTGCAAGGATAAAAATAACTTCATCCTGAAAGGTAACGCTGTCTAGAAGGTAATGCTGAGAACATGACGATAAATTTCAGATGTCATTTGTGACATTTCCTTTATAATTGCATGAAACGCTCCTTGCAGTATTGTTTTTGAAACTCTAGTGAGCGAGGAGATATGGAAGTAGGTTGTAGCTTACAATCCGTGTATTGCTTTTGAAACTCTAGTGAGCGAAGAGATATGGAAGTAGGTTGTAGTTTACAATCCATGTATTGCTTTCCAATTCGTCCTGTGAGCAAGGTCAAAGGTAAACAGGTGGTAGCTGAGGTGTTGGTGAAAATGGTGATCACGCAAATGCTGAGTCAAGAACATTGAAGAAACTGTTAGCCTTTCTTTGGATTTAAATTATAAATATTATAAAGCACTTGCAACTTTTAAACAATAACACCTTTCTTAATTAAGTCGTCGTCATATTATAAAGCACTTACAACTTTTAAACAATAACAGCTTTCGTCATCATCACCATATTATTATTAACTCGAGTAATGTAAAATATCTGGTCAGCTGAGGGTTGGGGTTGGAGGTGAAAGTGAGTACTGTCGAATTATATATGTACATCAACCAGTTATTTTTTTTTACAAAAATTATCAACTCACGGCACACTGAACAAAGTGCTAAAATTATCGCGGCACGCCATCACTTTTTTAAGGAGATTTTTTTTTTCATGAAAATAGACGAGTATTAAAATTGTGTTATAAAGTTGAACATGAATTGCCATTTGACAACAGGGGTTAGAAAGGGTTCAGCTGTCGTTGTTTTCATTCTTATTTCCCTTTCATGAAAATTATACAGCACTTGTAAAATTTATCTCTACGATTCTTTTTATTCCTCAATTTCTTTTCTTGCTTCTACTCGACCCCCCCCCAACTCACTCGACACTTCTACTCGACCCCCCCCCCCCCAAACTCACTCGGCACTTCTACTCGACCTCCCCCCCCAAACTCACTCGGCACTTCTACTCGACCCCCCCCCAAACTCACTCGGCACTTCTACTCGACCTTTCCCCCAAACTCCCTCGGCACTTCTACTCGACCTTTCCCCCAAACTCCATCGGCACTTCTGCGGACCCTTCACGGCAAACAGGTTAAGGAGACAGTGGGGTTAAGTGAAGTTATTACCGTCGAATTCTATATTGGTATAATCAGAGGGGTTAATTTAAAGCCATTAATTCTGGGTTTCATATAGGTGCAGATAACAGAATTTAGTAAAGTTAATTAATACTTTTGGACTTTTACAAGATCCTACAGAAAATTGACCAGAATACAAATATATAATTTCTCTCATAGTTTGCATTACATTTGCACTTATTAAAACTACAAATATATTATTATTTCCAGATTATGCATTATTCTCGGCAATGCCTTTAACAGTACAACAAAATGATTATGCATTATACTCGGCAATACCTTTAACAGTACAATAAAATGATTAATCATTATACTCGGCAATGCCTTTAACAGTACAACAAAATGATTAGTATGGAATTTTTTACTGCCATTTATTGTGTACAGTCAGTCAGCAATATTTGCTTTCGCGTACTTACTTCACTGTATCACAAATTTACCGTCACATGCAGTCAATTTTAACAGTGTCACGAACTTAACGCTAAGTGCAGTCCACTTCACTGAGTCACACAAACTTATCATCACGTTAAGTCCATTCCACTGTGTGACAAATTTACTGGCAAGTGTAGTCCTGTAGAAAAGAAAGAAGAACAAAGCAAAAAACCAACAATTGTACTACTGTTCAGACAGGGATCTTGTCATTTTCCATAGTGATATAATACGAGTGCCGAGATAAATAATGGTCTCCGAATAAATGCTGATACTGACAAGAAATACACATCGTCCCATCTGCTGAGAACCACTGACATGACACTGCTGTTTTTCTAACTGGTTCAATTCGTTGTATCAGGCCTCTGATGAAGCACTTACCATCACTTTTTCTATCAGTCAGTTCGCTGTGAGAAACTGTCACATCACGTCACTGACACCTGGACGTTCTTTGTGTCAGGTTGAACTGAGCTCGCACCAATTTCCCCCTTCCCTTCCCCGCCCCGTCCCTGTCATTGTATTCAGAATTAGAGCTCCCAGTTTATTCCAACTCCTTGATGCTATTGTCTTCAATCAAGGCACAGAAAGGTCCCGAGTGGTGAGTTGAAAATGATGATGGACATTATCAATGGGCGAGATCATCTGTAACAGCGCCATATCTCTGACAAGTCGTTGGTCAGGTTGTTAGATAAACCAGTATTCGCTTTGCCACCATGAAGATATTATGACGTCACGTCTTTTTTCTGGCAAGTCATTGGTCAGGTCGTTAGATAAACCAGAATTCGTTTAGCCGCCATGAAGACTGTTATTATAACCTTTGCCGCCACGAAGACTGTTATTATGACGTCAGCGCTACATGCAAATGGCGAGGGCTGATTGCGTTCTAGAAATGACGGGGGTGATCGCTTATATTATTATTATTATTATTTTAGATATATATACACACACACAAGAAAGAGCTCATCTTGAAAGTAGGTCACTTGAACTGCGACTGACTGAATAGTTAATCTGAATTGAGTAGACATCCATCAAAAATTTTCGTCGGTATCATGTAAATGTGGTCTGACTGTTGTTGCCTTTAGCAAATTTGGTGTACAATGCATTGGTATCATGTAAATGTGGTCTGACTATTGTTGCCTTTAGCAAATTTGGTGTACAATGCATTGGTATCATGTAAATGTGGTCTGACTATTGTTGCCTTTAGCAAATTTGGTGTACAATGCATTGGTATCATGTAAATGTGGTCTGACTGTTGTTGCCTTTAGCAAATTTGGTGTACAATGCATTGGTATCATGTAAATGTGGTCTGACTATTGTTGCCTTTAGCAAATTTGGTGTACAATACATTGGTATCATGTAAATGTGGTCTGACTATTGTTGCCTTTGGCAAATTTGGTGTACAATACATTAGTATACCTTGAACAAGCTAGTAGCTTAGAGTAACTATGCTATAGTAACTTACTGTCTATGCAGTCACGGTAATGTAACTGTACTGATTTTGCAGCCAAGACAACTGAATTGTGTTGTGTATAAAATCAGTGTAAAGTAGCTGTATTGTGTGTACAGTCAGGATAAAATCAGTGTAAAGTAGCTGTATTGCGTGTACAGTCAGGATAAAATAAATGTGCATTCAGGGTAAATCAACTGCATTGTGTTTGCTGTCGTGTACAGTAACTGTATAGTGAATGAACTCTGGTAAAATTATATTTTGTTTGCTCTCCGGTTAAAATAGTGGTGTTCTTGCACTCATTAACTGGTTCGTTTGCACCCACGGTGAAGTAACTGTATTTGTGTGAGTTCAGGATAAAGGAACTGATAACCGACACATATTTGAAACCTGCCCTTTTGCGTTATTGTCCTGCTTAACTGTATCTTTCTAATTTAATCGATTTCAGATTAGTTCAAGTTTCCTATCTAGGTCAAGACAATCTCGTTGTTGTTATCGATCTTAGACTAGTACATGATTACTGATGTTTATATTTTCCAAACTAGGTCAAGACAATCCCGTTGCTGTTATCGATCTGAACTAGTGTGATATCAATTTCTCATCAGCGATGTACAACATGGCTGGCTGGCTGGCTGGCACTGCATAAAAGGAACTGTCTATTCACTCACTCACTCCATATAATAATAATAATAATAATAATAATAATAATAACTTTATTATTTCAGTAGGCATTCATAAAATACACGGCAAATGTGTACATGCCATTTAAAATAATATATAAATACACAGTGATGAAAGTACTTGCAAAATAACTATATATAACAAATAGATATTTATTTACAAATAAGTTATTTATAACAAGTAATCAACATTGATATATGTGCAGTTCTATTTTTGCTGATGATAAAGGATGTCTGGAAAGTCCTCTCGAAAAGACATACCAGTTTCTCTTTGTCTGTCTCTCTCTTTTTATTTCTCTAGATAGATAGATAGGCCCTGTGTTCTGCAAATCTCCACATCACCATGACTGAAAATATCTTGCAAGAAAGTTATCGGGGGGGGGGGGGGGAGGCGGTTGTAAGAGAGGAGTTATTTCTCTTAGACTGAGCAAATGAGTTAGCTGTTTCGGCTGGAATATCTGGCTTGTTGCAGCTCAGTCGTCCGAACACAGTCATGGAACCAAAGTTTAAAACAGCAGTGAAGCGTCACATAATATCGCAGCATAATTTAAAGAACAAAACTTGTTTGTTTTCCGGTTTGCATCTGTATAATATTTAGAGCACTTAATAGTGGCAGACCAAAGCAGTTACTGTGTACACGTACAGTATTAGCCTGCTACTTGTGAGTGCTATGAAATTGAAACTACAAAGGTACTTTATACTTTCATCGTCTTATAGGGATGTGTGTGCGTGTGTGTTTTACTGCAGTACGTTTCAAACTTTCATAGTCTTATAGGGATGTGTGTGAGTATGTGTTTTACTGCAGTACGTTTCAAAATTTCATCGCCTTATGGGAATGTTTGAATTGTACATCATATATTTCACTTTTCATCGTATTAATTGTGATGTTTTGACAACTGTTCATTAAACTATTTCACACGTTTCATCCTTTTATCGTCTTATTTAAAGTTATGTAGATGTTTGACATTACAAGACCAGTATCGTCCTACTATGAGGTGTTCATGTGATATACGATATCAACCCAATAGTAGTTACTTCACCAAAGCAAGACAAGAGATATAAGTTTAGTAGTTATCAGTACTAAGAGTTATTGTTTGTAAATGGGTGATCTTTGACCAGCTTTGAAGAGAAAGTTCATTTTTTAGATTCATTTTCATTTAGTGACTGCCTACATTTAGTTACTGTCTTCATTTAGTGATTGTCTTCTAAGTGACGTAACAATATGCTTTGTCTTACTTAACTCAGTAGCATCATTAAATTATTTTCACTTTATATTCTACTGCTCGTGTGTTCACAGTGTAATATACACTATCGTTGTGTTACGTTGTATTTTACTATTATTGATCAGAGATTAGTTTTCACTCTTAAAATGTTGTTAAGTTGTCCTTTATTATTATTGATCAGAGATTAGTTTGCAGTCTTAAAATGTTGTTAAGTTGTCCTTTATTATTATTGATCAGAGATTAGTTTGCAGTCTTAAAATGTTGTTTCCTTCTTTTAACTTGTGTAATCTTGCAAACGCCAATAACAAATTATATATAGCTCTGTTCTCTTTCATAAATCAGTGGAACGCCAATAACAAATTATATACAGCTCTGCTCTCTTTCAGAAATCAGTGGAACGCCAATAACAAATTATATAAAGCTGTGTTCCCTTTCACTCTTTCAAAAATCAGTGGCATATAATCTGTCAAGTACATATAACGTTTCTCTCACCCCCCCCTCATATCAGTCTTAGAAATCATTGCATTTATTACCTTCTAAACCTCCAGTTTTGTATCTTTCGTTTATATGTCAAACTCATTTTATTTTATTTTATTTTATGAATGTTTTTTTGTTGATATTCCCTTGAATGTAAAGTTATTTCGGTCTTGGGTTTTACCTGTGTTGACTTCATGCTTTGATTTAACAATTTCTGACCATATATTTTAATTTCACAAGACTTCACCTCCTTTGATTTCACCAAAGTTAGCCGCATGCTCCGACTTCATCATTCTTGACCTCTTGCTTTTATTTAACGAATGCTGATCTCCTGTTTTGATTTCATCAGTGTTCACTTCGTGTTTTGGTTTAACTTGTCTCATGCTTTGTTTTCACCAGTCTTGATCTCAGAATTTGATTTCACCAGTGTCGCCCTCGTGCTTTCGTATGTATTGCCCTCGAGCATATTTCACCAGAATTGACCTCAGACATTGATTTCAACAATGTTTAAACCAGCATTAATTTATCGAGTGCTGACCTCATCTTTGACCACATAAGTTGCCCTCTTGTTTTCATTTCACCCTTGTTCATCAGACGATTTCATCAGTGTGACTATTTTGGATTCACCAATGCTGCTCGGAGGATTTTATTTCGTCCTTATTGACCAAGGTCTTTGATTTCACTAGTGTGATATACGTGTTATCACTAGTGTGACTTCGTTTTGTTATCGCAAGTGCTGACCTCATCCTTTGATTTCATGAGTATTAATATCACCAATTTTTACATCCAGTCTTTGATTTCATTAGTTTTGTTGTTTTTTTGAAGTCTTTGATTTAATTAGTTTTGAACTCAGACTTTGATTTCACCACTGTTAACCCCAGACTGATTTCGCCAGTATGATCTAATTTTGATTTTAGCAGTGTTGACCTTATCCTCTGATCTTCAGTATTAATCTGAGGTTTTGATTTCTTCACTATAGACCCGAGGTTTCGATTTCTTCACTATAGACCCGAGGTTTTGATTTCTTCACTATAGACCCGAGGTTTTGACTTCTTCACTATAAACCCGAGGTTTCGATTTCTTCACTATAGACCCGAGGTTTCGATTTCTTCACTATAGACCCGAGGTTTCGACTTCTTCACTATAGACCCGAGGTTTCGATTTCTTCACTATAGACCCGAGGTTTCGATTTCTTCACTATAGACCCGAGGTTTCGATTTCAATAGCGTGATCTCGTGTTGATTGCTCCGGTGTTGAACACACATTCTTTGATTAGTTCATTGATTACATAAGGCTTTAATTTCACCAGTGTTTACCTAATGCTTTGATTTCACTAGTGTTTATATAAGGCTGTGATTTCACCAGTGTTTATATAAGGCTGTAATTTCACCAGTGTTTATATAAGGCTGTAATTTCACCAGTGTTTATATAAGGCTGTGATTTCACCAGTGTTTATATAAGGCTGTAATTTCACCAGTGTTTACCTAAGGCTTTGATTTCACTAGTGTTTATATAAGGCTGTAATTTCACCAGTGTTTACCTAAGGCTTTGATTTCACTAGTGTTTATATAAGGCTGTAATTTCACCAGTGTTTATATAAGGCTGTGATTTCACCAATACTTACCTAAGGCTTTGATTTCACTAGTGTTTATCTAAGGCTGTAATTTCAACAAAACTGTAATAATTTCACCAATGTTTGCATGAGACTTTGATTTCACCAGTGTTTATATAAGTTTTTTTATTTCACCAATGTTTACATATGGCTGTGATATCACCAGTGTTTACATAAGGCTTTGATTTCACCAGTGGTATAAACATAGTTTTATGTCATTGCCTTTGTTTTCAGGTTTTGATTCCATAAATAGACATAATTTCATTATCTTCTGGTCTTATGCTTGAGTAACAGAAGCTGTAGTGAGGTTGTCTTTGCTAACTAGGACTTTAAATGAAGATATGATTCAAATGTCAGAATTCTTTCTATTTTCACTCTCATAATAAAAAAGAATTTACTCTCTAGTATAACATGTAACAATGATTATGTGTACACAGTACTCTGCCTTTTAACAGTTTTCTAATTAGGGTTAGTTTTAGGTCACAAGGTGGCTATAGAATACAGTAAATAGATCTTTATTTTTAACTCTCACTGGATTACACTAAACAGACATATGTAACTTCATGCTTATGTCATTTGGTTACAGACTAGATATATGATCATGCATATCTCTTTGGATCTTAGTAAACAGATATGTTTATATATTCTCACAGTAAATAGATATGTTGGTGTATATTCCATGAGATCACAGTAACTAGCTACATTCTTGTATATTTTATAGGATCACACCAAATAGATATATTCACATCACTTCTGAATCAGTATTTGAATATGCTTCTATCTGTTTCATTTTACCACATCAAATAACATGACCATGTTTCATTAATGCTCTATACTTACTTAAATTTAATAATGCATATGATTTGGGTTTTTTTTGTTTATAATAGAGCACTTTACATGTTTTGTTTATGAATTTCTATTAAAGGTTTTACTTCATATGTTTATATGGACTTTAGTAGGTCCATGTATATGTTTTCACTTATTAATTTTATTTAAAAATTCCACAGCATATGCTTTATTGGTGTTTAATAATACCAGATCATGGTGCATGTTCAGGGTATTAATGCTATTTAAAGGTACTATTGTGTGTACTTTGCTTGTGTTTGTTTATAATAGATCATCAACCACATTTTGTTCATTATGATTATTAAAGGTTCACAGCAATTCTGTATTGACAGCAATTCTGTATTGTGTCCCTTTTTGTTACAGCAGGGGGGAGCAAGTGACATGACAAGCCAGGCTGCTACACCAACTGCTGGTATGTGTCATTTCTAGTGCATAATTCACACAGACAATCTCCAATGCAGTATTTGTCAGTTCTGTTACACAGTTTACATAGATATCCACATAGATAGTTTACATAGATATCTACAACAAAATGAGTCAAATGTCCGTCAAGAGACCAAACTGTACAAGGATGGTCGATTTTGAGATTTTACTTGATTTGGAAGTTTAAGCATCTGTTTTGTAAGAATTTGTAATATTTTGGCCTTTATTCAACATCTAAATGTGAAAAAAAGCAGTATGAATGTCACAACTAACTGGTAATTTTTTGGAATTTTTTCTTAAAATGAAGACCTAAAGGGTGCCCGTCTTTATCTGACTATTGCTCAGTGGATAATTGTTCAATTGTCTGACATCTTGTACCATTAAAATGCTTTTTACTTTGGGTATTTTCCAGTAATAGCAATATCTCCAGATGTCCAAAAAGTGACTTGAGACTCATTCTGTAGTAGTATTACTACCTTGTGTGTCAGTTCTGGTACCTAACTCAAATGTACACAATAGTACAGTTCATGCCAGTTCTGGTACCTACTTCACAAAGACACAATAATACATTGTGTGAAAAACTGGTAGTAGAACCAAATCAGATATTAAGCAATGCAAGTGCTGAAATAAATTCTTTCTCAAGCACAAAATGAATGCAAATGAATAATAAAAGTTATAGGGAAATTTATTAAGTTATTAAAAATAAAAATAGTAGATTATTTCAGAAAATGTCAATCTGGAAGTGGTATGTTGTGTAAGAAATAGTGAATATAAAGGCCAATAAAATTAATGTATCATATTCTATTACTGTTGTAAACAGTTAATATTGCAATGCCCACATATCTTTGCTGCATATTGTTCCATCTACATTTACAGCTTTGCCTGCAAACACATTGCTTAATGAAGAAATGTATTAAAAAAATTCTGAATACTAAACCTTTGTTTAATGGTCAGGTACATACTATTACATCCATCGACTTTAAAATCAAGGGAGGTAATCTTTCCCTGTACAAATGTAATCTGTTTTTGTGTGTATGCACAGCTGCAGGCAGTTGCTTACCCTTTCTAATCAAGGGAGATAATCTTATTTACTTTCAAAGCACATACAGCCATCTGATGTGTGTGCATTTTCTAATCAAAGGAGTTAGTCTGTTACACTTGGCATTTCAAATCTACAAAACTAAATTAGTTTAGAAGCATTGAAAATCTACAAAACTAAATTAGTTTAGAAACATTACAATTCTGATTATTAATTTCTTATAAAAGCCACCTCAGTTGATTTAATAGTAGAATTTTAATGTGTCACATGACATCTATTTGCTCTGCCTGGTTTCACAATTTTTATTTTTCATACTTACATATGCACACATTTTGTTTTAGAAACCAAATTGTTGCATTTTTATGTCACAGCAATATTGTACTGTTATAGCTAGAAAAAGAATGTAACTCAGTTTTCTAAATATTTAAAATCTTTATCTGACCTTTATATATTACAGCTTCAATATCCAACAAATAACCATTTATATATTACAGCTTCAGTATCCAGCAAATAACCTGTAATGGTGATGAATTATCCTTAGAAATTTAATGTTGGTAAATGGTTTAAATGCAATGTTCTGTAAGTGTAATTGTTGAAAATGTATATGCATTACCTAACTTTAGGCATGGACATTGTCAGAGAAACTGACATTTCAAGTGAGCTTTTACCAAACACATGGATATTGTTTACTTACATCCATATTTTTCAATCAGTTACCTTTCTTATAGTTAAAAAAATAAAGGCAATTAATAATAAACTAATCTGGTAAAATCGACAGGTCTCTGATTCTCTCACTTAAAGCATTTTCCAGATAATTTTGTATGCCAAAACTTCAGCTCTGAGATTATGTGGAACTGAAGATACAAATATATGCAGCAGTTAGATGTGGAGTGCACACACACACACACACACACACACACACACACACACACACACACACACACACACACACACACACACACACACACACACTCACACACACAAACACATGTACCGACATGCACACATTCACCCTTGCATGTTTGTGTGTATGTGTGTGTAATCTTCTTGTTATTATTTTTTATATACATTTACATCCAGGACATTTTAAAAAAAATAAAGCTTGTTATGCAACTACACATATTGCATTACATATAATATACATGCATATTATTTTTAGGATTCTTTTCAAGATACTGATTAAGATATTTATGAAAATATTACTGATTATAATTATAAATAATACACTTGGAAACTATTTAATCATAAATATAATAAACATGATCAAATACATTTAAAATAATTTTCTTCAGATGAACTTTACCTAAAACAATTAGTTTTTCCAATAAATCACCACAGGCATGCATATATACAAACACTCATACACGTATGTGTACCTATGCTAGCATTGACATATTTCCATATTAATTTTGATTCCTAAGTTCAGGGCTTAAGATTTCTATGTTAGACTTATATTGATCTTGAATTTTTTGTTCAGGACAAGATTTCTACATTGTAGTTTATGTTATTGACAAGATTTCCACATTTAATCCTATATTAATTTTGAATTGTATGTGTGTATCTTAAGATTCCCACATTGAGCACTATATTAAATTTGAATTTTTAAGTTCATGACTAAATTTTCATGATTTCCACATTTTTTTATTATTATGGAATTGAATTTATATTTCCATATTTTCTTGAAATTTATTACACCAGCTATTACTACTGTATATATTTAATTTTTGTTTGTTTGTTTGTTTTATTGGTAATTTACTTTTAAAATTTCCCTTAAATTACATTTAGAATTATGCAATGTATCATACTTTATTGTTATACAGGTGTTTTATAAAAAAACTTTTAAGAAAAGTTCTCATAAGAACTAGAGAGTCACTATTTAATTTTATGTTTCATATCATTTATGCAGCAGCATTTTTGATCATTGACTTGAAAAGACAACTTTTGTCAAAAATGTCCCTTTTGTATCTTGGAAATCTGTCATTCAGCATGTGTAATATTGCTGAAAATTTTAAGATTTTTGATTTTGTTCCAATTAAATTTTGATATCTTAGTTTTTCTTTTAACTATATAATGTAAATACATGAAATAATCAATATTTTATAATGAACCTGTCCAGTGCATACATAATGTGACAAAAGTCCCTACTCGAACCGTGACATACGTGACATTAATTGGTTCAATCGCTCACAGTGTACCTTTAAGTAAAACATTGAATGTTATTACAACCTGTCTTCAGGCTGATTGTACCTCTATCTGCAGACTGTAACCTCTATCCTGAGTTTGATTGTAACCTATGTCTGGGTTTGATTGTAACCTCTATCTACAGTCTGATTGTAACCTCTGTTTTCCGATTGTAATTCCTGTTTGTGGTACGATTGTAACCGCTGCCCACCTGATTGTTTCTTATTTCATTAGTCTATCTTCTAGTGCAGGGGTTCCAACCTCTTCACACCTGCAGACAGTCGTGTCCTAGTGCAGTGGTTTTCAACCGTTATACACCTGCGGACCGGTGAAAATAGGAGAAATATTTTTTGCGGACCGCTAAGGCAGAAATAAAAACCATTATTTATATATTAAATTCAATAGTTAATTTAAAATAACCAAAAATTAGGCAGTAAACAGAAATGTTAATAATAGATAATAATCTTAAACTTTTGAGAAAGCAATATTTAATTCAAATAAAGGTTAGTGCGAAATCTGCTGCTGCTTCTTTGCCTGAATATTTGGTAACCATGGCTGCATCGTTGTTTCTGAGACGAATCGCTGCATTGACATCCATTCGTTTTTTTCTGTTTGGTTTTTGATTGACACGGCTGAAAAAGTCTTCTTACACATATAGGTATTGAAAATAAACCAAAAGATAATAGCTCTTTAAGTGAGTGGTGGTTATTCTTCTTCCAGTAATATCCAAATGGAGACAATAAATATTATTGCATTTTATGTTTAGACACCAGAATGACATCACAAGACAACCTCGATTATGTTTGTCACGAGGATTAAGTGCGCATGCGTTAACATCTTCCATGTAGGGATTATAATCCACAGATTACCTTTATGAGGATCCTCATTGTCAGGGTAATAATGATTAAAGTTTTTAGCTAACGCCCTTAAATGTTGACTTATTATATTGATATGACTTTCCTGTTGACATCAGCAGCAATAAAAAATTCTTGCAAAAGTGGAAACATTTCTATATCTTCCTCTTGCACGCGACTATCCCAAAGAGCCAGCTTGTTTTTGAACGCATCCGTCTTATTTCTCAGTGAAAAAATATTTGTGCAAAACCCCTTGTGAGAAATATTAAGTTCCTTAAGAAGGCTAAATATGTTCGCTATATACGCAAGTTTAACCTTCCATTCCTCATCCAACAAAGGTTCTACTAGGGCAAGTTTCGCTCTCGCATAAACTGCTTTACTTCTTCCCTCACTTCGACAAGGCGTGAAAGAACCTTTCCTCTCGATGGCCGCCTCACTTCTGCATGGAGAAGGAGATGTTGGTGTTGCTAGTCCATACTCTCATAGAGTGTCGAGAACAGCCTGGAGTTCGTACAAAGCTCGACTACGAATTTCATTTATGATCTTCACCACGTTATTCATCACATTGTTTAGTTCATCACGTCATTCATCACATTGTTTAGTTCTGTAGAAAGCTTCTTTGCAGTTAGGTGCTCCCGGCGGATCATACAATGAGCAGACAAATTTTCTGGATGACCGTCCTTTATTTTCACAACTACACCCGAGTGATGTACAGAATTGCTCGCAATACCGTCCGTATACACACTCCAACGCATTTGCCCCTGTCTAAGCCCTGTGCTTGAAAATACTCATCAAGAACACTAAATATCTCTGAACTAGTGGTCACTTGAAAATACTCATCAAGAACACTAAATATCTCTGAACTAGTGGTCACTTGAAAATACTCATCAAGAACACTAAATATCTCTGAACTAGTGGTCACTTGAAAATACTCATCAAGAACACTAAATATCTCTGAACTAGTGGTCACTTGAAAATACTCATCAAAAACACTAAATATCTCTGAACTAGTGGTCACTTGAAAATACTCATCAAAAACACTAAATATCTCTGAACTAGTGGTCACTTGAAAATACTCATCAAAAACACTAAATATCTCTGAACTAGTGGTCACTTGAAAATACTCATCAAGAACACTAAATATCTCTGAACTAGTGGTCACTTGAAAATACTCATCAAGAACACTAAATATCTCTGAACTAGTGGTCACTTGAAAATACTCATCAAAAACACTAAATATCTCTGAACTAGTGGTCCAGCAGGTAAGACAAGGCAACAAAGAAGTTCTTCCATAAAGTATTCATCTATAGCTCACGAAGCAAAGTAGAATAGCATGGTTACTCACGTCAGTTAATTCATCAAGTTGAAATGCAAAACATCTGAATTTCTTCATTTACTCTACAATTTGCTCTTCAATATCAGTGGCCATGTCAACAATTCTCTTCATTATGGTGTTGTCTGAAAGCAGTATAGTCTCTAGTTTTATATATGATTTAAGGGGCAATAACTTTTTCACGGATCAGCAAGAAATGTTTGCAGACCGGCAGTTGAAAGCCACTGTTCTAATGACTGTGCACGCACACACATACACACTCATATGCATATTCATTGTGGTTTATCATGCATGGTCAGTTGGACAGGTTGTTATTAGGGACTTTTTAAATGTGGTTTATAAAATGTTAACTGAACATAATAAAAAGAGCTTGTTTAGTGTGTTTTGTCAAACATTTATTCAGTCAGTGGGATAATTGGGGCTTATTTAATCTGGTTTGTCAGTTGTGTTTTGTGGGTTTTTTTTAAATTTGCACAGTGATGACTGGGGCTTATTGAGAGTGGTTTATCAATTTTGACTATTTAGACACCTTGAAAATAGAAACTTGCCATATTGCTTTTCAAAGGTATTTATTTCGACTATGTGATAATAAGATCTTAATGTGCTATATATTGAGTGTGATTAATATAGGCTTACTTATTGTGATTTGACAAAATTGTTCATTTGTAAAGCATGATATTAAGCACTTATTCAGTGTGATTCTTCAACCGTGTTCATTTAGACATTCTTTTAGTAGGAGGTGTTTCATTGTGGTTTGCTATGCATGTCTATTTAGGCATTGTGATACACTGGGCTTACTAATTTTGAATTATTGAACACCCGCGGGTAACGAGGATTTATTCAATGGGGTTCACCAAATGTGTTCGTGATAATAGACGTTTATCAAACATGTTCATGAAGACAGTGGTATAATATTTACTTATTCTGTGTGGTTTATCAAAAGTGTTTATTTGGACAGTTTGATAAAGAAAAGGTTTATTTGGCGTTGTTTATTAAACGTATTTTGATTACTTTATGTTGGAGAAGAAAGTGGGTTGATGGGTTCTCACTATATATATTAAAGCTGGATTTGTCTTCTCCTTTAGTAAGAAGTTTTCCACCAATGGAAAGATTGTGTGACGGTAAATGTTGTTTAATGTTGTAGAAGAGAGAAAACATTTACAGAGCCTGTATATCCCCCAAGAAGAGAGACGAGTGGTTTTCTGCTGGATGATCATTAACAAAATAAATTAACATTTGTCACAATCCCCTCTCTGTCTGGCGAAAGTGAGTGGGTGGAAGATGACATCTGTCAGCAGCAATGTCGGACTTGTGTCATTGTTGTCACAATATCCATATAGATGTTTGTCTGGCCCTTTATTCTGTATGCAAGGGTATGCTGTGCTGAAGTGTTTGTGAGAATGTGAGTGGAATGGTAGTTTGTACGGCGTGGACAATACAAAACAGCACAAAACAAAAAATAAGACAGAATAGAACGAGGCAAGACAAAGCCACATTCACCCTTTCAAAACAATAGCAAACAAGTTTTGAAAAATTATGATTTAGGTTTATTAACCTGTGGGCATTCTCTTTCATGCAATGATTAGATCAGTCTCTCCAGACATTCTTAATATGCACTCATGGTGGTGGTGGTGGGGTGATAGCGATGAATGATGAAACTATCTTAAGAAAAAAGCATAAATTTAAACTCTACATATGAGCTGTGTCCCCACTAGTAATAACTATTCTGGCAGTTGTAGTATCATCAATCAATCAATATACAGTGATAATAACAGTACAACATTTCGAGTGCAAGGTTGAACTAATCAGAGCTGTTCAAATAGGTCAGATAAATAGTTCTTTATTTCTTGAGTTAGCTTACTACAGAATGTTAATTCAGATGGTTAATTAAATTTCAAATACTTTAAGTTGTTGAGAGTTTTCAAAATTATTAGTGATTATACTACTCACACTTGTTGTCATGACTGTTCATTGACACAACTCTTTGTATCAAATCCTTTGGTATTGCCACCACCGTTCATATCACAGTGTTTGTCATCGCCTTCCCAAAGGCTGACCCTCCTATATGTAGACTGGGTCCAGCAGTCTCCATTATTCTTGTGACAAAACTACTGTTGCTGCTATTGCCTGGTAGTGAATGTGTCACCGCAGCGTGCTGTTTGCTTTCTGTCCGATTTTGGCACTACAAGCAATCTCAGCACCTGTGGGATAGGCTGATTTGGAATAAATATGATCTCCAGATAGAGAGCCCTGGTCGACCCTTCTTCTTGTCACTGTGAATAAATATGATCTCCAGATAGAGAGCCCTGGTCGACCCTTCTTCTTGTCACTGTGAATAAATATGATCCCCATATAGAGAGCCCTGGTCAACTCTTCTACCTGTCACTATGAATAAATATGATCTCCAGATAGAGAGCCCTGGTCGACCCTTCTTCTTGTCACTGTGAATAAATATGATCCCCATATAGAGAGCCCTGGTCGACCCTTCTTCTTGTCACTGTGAATAAATATGATCTCCAGATAGAGAGCCCTGGTCGACCCTTCTTCTTGTCACTGTGAATAAATATGATCTCCAGATAGAGAGCCCTGGTCAACTCTTCTACCTGTCACTATGAATGGTTTTATAGTAATCACCAAACATGAGGGGACGATCCAGTCTACAAACTTTTCACTGTGTCATAAATATGTCCAAAATGTTTTGCCTTCACACTCTGGCATATTGATGTAACTAGGAAGAGACCAGGGAAAAAGCACGTTTTTTTTTTCTCCCATTGACCACTCTGTGCAATCCCATTTGAAGTTTAGGTGTCTCTCTCTGAGTTACCATATTTCTTTCCCTTTTATCACAGTTAATCCAGTTTTTAAAACAAAATACTGCTGAGTTTCTATTTTCAGCATTTAGAGCAGGGGCGGGCAAACTTTTGACACCGCGGGCCAGATAAAATTGTTGGAACAGTTCGCGGGCCAGATAAAATTGTTGGAACAGTTCGCGGGCCAGATAAAATTGTTGGAACAGTTCGCGGGCCAGATAAAATTGTTGGAACAGTTCGCGGGCCAGATAGACGACCAAATATCACAAGTCCAGCAAGTTCAGAATATAAAATGAGAACAAAAGTAATTACATGTAGCCTTGGCTGTTTGACAGCATAAAACAACGCCCATTTGTTTTAGTGACTTTTGCCTTGCGGGCCAAAGGAATAACTGTGAATTGCTTGGCGGGCCAAAAGCAATAACTGTGAATAGCTTGGCGGGCCAAAAGCAATGTTAACTGTGAATAGCTTGGCGGGCCAAACAAAAATGCTTCGCGTGCCAGGTTTGGCCCGCGGGCCAGAGTTTGCCCGCCCCTGATTTAGAGCATGCGCCATTGAGAATTCATGCACTTCACACTTATTACACACTTCTCCTAGCTGTAGCATGAAAAATCTCATTTCTAAACCTCATGTGTTTCTAACCTGATCACAGGGCACTATCAGGTTCTACTTTAATGTTTATCATACTGAATAGGTTATTCTATAAACGTATATACATTAATAAATGCTATAGATATCAGCTTTAGATAAATCTCTCACACTCAGTAGTGAATAGACTGCACTCACGCAATGCATAAATCAATTGCACTCTTACACTGCATAAATCTTTTAACTTCACATGCATAAATACATAATACAGCTTAAATGTCAACATAGATTTCAGTCTGGGAGCTAATAAAACACAGGTGAACTTCTGTGATTAAATTTTTTCAAACAATTTACTTCAAAAACAAATTACCGATCCTAAACACCAATAGTTATGACCAGATGACCGTGATTGAAGCAAATATATATTTTAAAAAATTGTTTGGCATGAGTTATCTCTTTCCTCGCAACAAGATTCTCATCACTTATAATTAGTTATGAAATATTAATTAATGTTAATAATCATTTTCATTTCACCAAGTGGCGTCACCATCACAAGTCGTAAACCAATCAAATCCTTCTTTACAGCTATAGTTCTTAGTTCATCGTATAACAAAGAAAACAGAAACACATAAAGCACAGTAACAGTTTCTAAGGTGACTTAACGTAAATAATAATATAAAATCCACCAAATTCTTATAGATTAACATTTCAACACAACTTACCGTTTAAAGGAAAAAAGAACATAACACATTAAATGACAGCTTCCACCAGAGCTTACCGTAATAAAAAATACACACATAAACAAATACGCATAAATCGACATTTCAGCACTGCTTACCTGAAAAATACACACATACCAAAAAAGTTTTTTTTTAAGTCACCGAATGACAGTTTCTGACACGGTTTGGTGTAAACAAGAAATTCAAATAAAAAACTCAAAATACAATGATTTTTTCAACACCACCCAACACACACATACATGCACATGCGCACTAAATTCTTAACTCGGTTTACCATAATAAACATGAATCGAGTGACTTACTTCGGTTTTACCTTTATGAAAATAAATCGAGTGACAGTCCTTAACACGGCTTATTATTAATAAAAGACGATAGTAACAATTCTTAATATAGCTTCATATTAAAAAAGAGATCATTTGTATTTTGAGTAACGTTCAATACGTCTAACCCTAAATGCACAACAAATGTTTCTAGAGTTACTGTTCGTAATATGGCGGCTAACTGGAAAATGCACAAATGTTTCAGGAGTTAATGTTCTTAATACGGCGACTAACTGGAAGATGCACAAATGTTTCAGGAGTTAATGTTCTTAATACGGCGACTAACTGGAAAATGCACAACAAATGTTTATAGAGTGACAGTTCCGGATGCGGATAACCGCAATAGAAATATTTTTAAGATTTCAAAGTGACACTTCAACACGGCTGACTGTAAAATATCAAAACAAGACAATTTAGTATGTACTAGTAAGAGTTGAACACGGCTGACTGTAAAATGACATTTTAATACGTACTATTGACAGCTGAACTCGGCTGACTGTAAAATGACATTTTAATACGTACTATTGACAGCTGAACTCGGCTGACTGTAAAATGACATTTTAATACGTACTATTGACAGCTGAACTCGGCTGACTGTAAAATGACATTTTAATAAGTACTATTGACAGCTGAACTCGGCTGACTGTAAAATGACATTTTAATACGTACTATTGACAGCTGAACACGGCTGACTGTAAAATATCAAAACAAGACAGTTTAGTACGTAATATAATAATACGTGTCAGTTGAAGACGAGTGACTGTAAAATATCATGAAAGAATCAGCAGTTAATGTTCCTGGCCGCTAGTATTAAATGGAAAGAGCCTACTAGATTACCAAAATGAGTAAGGCATAAACGTATGAAACTCATAGTTATATGCTGCTTAAGTTTTGAATGAAAATGGTGGCCATCTTTTGTAAGGTTTTAACTATGAATGAACAGAAGTGGTCATCGAAATGGTTAACCATGAGGCAGAAACAAGGATTCTAGGACGATTGATAAAGAAGTCATCTCAAGTGATGTGCCTATGATGAATGAAGGGAGATAATTATGATATCATTAAATGTAAACAAAGGAGCTAATTATTTCAGATTCTGATGATTGAAGTCTGGTATTGTAGCTTTGATGAATTTCTAAGCTGTAATTTACATAAATTACGACAGCAATATGTTAACGCTAGAGGTCGTCTTGTAGACGCTATTGAAGACGTGCGATGTGCTAGGAATGCGTTCAAAGCTTCAAAGATCACTAGATTGCTCGCCATTGGACCCTAGCAGTGTTTTCCTCTCATGCTTTAGGAAAAGTTTCCAAGCAGACCCATTGGTCCTCGCTTCAAGAAACTTAAACTGTTTGGGTTTTTTTTCACCTGAACGATGGTGGCCACTATCAATGGAAGGTCATGCGTTTGGCGTATAAAACACACCCGCTACCTTCACACGTTATAATGAGGAAACTTATTGATCTCGTTATGAGTGACTATTTATCTAACTTTATGGATGACCTTTTGACCTGGACTGAGCATATCGAATTGCTACGTTATTTTGCTTTACAGTTTAAACACAGACGCACGCAGTCCTGTGCGCGCAATCTCCCCCAGCTAAGGCCAGATGCTCTAGAATGTATACCGCTGACCCACTGAACTTGTCCTTATAAAGTCAACACTTGAATTTCGCCACGCGATCGCTCTGTCGCTAGATGTTAACTGTTCTAACTCCCTTGATGTAATTATTTGATTTGAAGCTAAATGCTTTGTTTGTTGCGCTATGTAAAAATAAAATCCAAATTCGTGTATATGCACTATTTTGTAAAGAATAATTCAACTCGTCACACATGTGAGAGAATGTAAATAAGAATTGTGGTTTTGCTTGCTTAATTAATATTCATGCTTATCTCTTGACATTAACTTTATTTTATATTACTATATTTTGCTTATGATATTAAAATATATGATGACCGTGTAGGAGTGTTCTGCCAGAGAATACACGAAGACGAAATCATAGGCTATGTGTAGTTTATTGGCAGATCAGCACTTTATCAGAGACTTTATCTGAAGTCTTATTTGAGATATTGACTGACGAGCGTTGAGCCGCGAAACAACGCCAGAACGGCACTTTATCTTGGATGTTGACATCGAAGAGTATTGCACCGTGAAGCAACTCCAGAGCAGAACGACCCACGTGCCAAGGACCAGTCAACATTCCAATTCACTTGAACTTTAATCAAAGTACTTTTAGAGTGCACTCAGAAATATTCAGTGTTCTCTTATAAACTCATTTATAGTTCACACATATGAACAAACCAAACAAATACTACAGATCCATAGGACTCAAACGAACATGTTCTTACAACACCACATGGTCATGATGACCATGAAATGAAATGAAATAATAGATGAAATTAAATAATATATATAAACACTAATTGTAACTGTGGAACTATTTTCTATATGTAACCATGCTATCTTATGTTATTTCATGTTGACTACATTTGTTGTTGATGCTTAGACCACTCGTGTTAGTGTGACTCACTTACATGTTATATGTTGTAGTCTGTTACCTGTATTTACTTACTATCCTGGCTGTATGTGTATGTCTTGAGCTATTTTCTAGAACTATCACTCTTTTCTACATTATCTATCATTCCTCTTTCTAACACGTGTGGCCAGTCAGAAGGTGTGTTCGGGGATTAGTCTAAGGTTACGGGCAGCCCATAGTGATGGATAATTAACATTCTGCCCATCTCCCAGTAAAGTGTCACATTGTCACTAGTACATATTAAACTGTCTTGTTTTAATATTTTACAGTCAGTAAAGTGTCACATTGTCACTAATACATATTAAACTGTCTTGTTTTAATATTTTACAGTCAGTAAAGTGTCACATTGTCACTAGTACATATTAGACTGTCTTGTTTTAATATTTTACAATCAGTCGTGTTCAACTGTCACTGTTAGGTATTTCATGTAAATATTAATCGACATATTCCTACATCATCACAATTGATTAATTATAAAATAAATCAGAATAATATGCCTACTTAATTAAGATTACTTCGTTTTACTTTCAAACAGGATGATATTCTGACTTAATTTATGAGTTCATTTTACTTTTAAACAGGATGATATTCTGACTTAATTTATGAATTCATTTGACATTACGTAATTAATGTGCTTTAGATTTTCTTTAAGTCAGGATAGTAGCTACTTAATTAACATGAATTAATTATTCTTTCTCTAAAAGAGGATGATAGATCTCATGAATTAAGACTGATGAAAAGTAGTTTGTTGTAACAGTAGACTATATAATTAAATAAGTATATTAACAATCCACTCCTGATATTTATACTTCTATCCTAATATTTGTACTCCAGTTTTAATTATAACACTCCAATCCTGTTTGTACTCCACTCCTAATTATAACGCTCCAAACCTGCTCCATTTTAGTTATAATGCCCAATCCTAATGTTTGCAGTCCAGTCCTAATTATAACGTTCCAATCCTAATGTTTGTGTTCCAATCTTAATTATAATGCCCCCAGTCCTAATGTTTGTACTCCAGTCCTAATTATATCGCTCCAGTTGTAATATATGTACTCCACTCTAAATATAACGCTTCGATCCTAATGTTTGTACTCCAATCTTAATGTTAACACTAGGATACAGTCCTAAAGTTTGTATTCCATTCCTAATTATAAAGCTCTAGTTGTATTGTTTTTACTCCAGTCCTAATTATAACACTCTAGTCGTATTGTTTTTACTCCAGTCCAAATTATAAACTCCAATCCTAATGTTTGTATTCCAGTCCTAATTGAAATGCTCCAATCCTAATGTTTGCTCTCTAGCCCTGACGTTTAAAGTATACACCTATTCATTATAATCGTCCTAATTATAATGCTACAATTCTAAAGTTTACAAGTCAGTCCTAATGGTTGTGTACACTCCAGTTCTAACGTTTTATACTCGAGTCCTAATGTTAACATACTTTCCAATCTCCATGTTTACACTCCAGTTCTAACGTTTTACACTCGAGTCCTAATGTTAACATACTTTCCATTCTCAATGTGTACTCTCCAGTTCTAATGTGTACTCTCCAGTTCTAATGTTTACTCTCCAGTCCTAATGTTAACATACTTTCCATTCTCAATGTGTTCTCTCCAGTCCTAATGTTAACATACTTTCCATTCTCAGTGTTTACTCTCCAGTTCTAATGTTTACTCTCCAGTCCTAATTATAATATTCCAGACCTAATGTTTGCACTTCAGAATTAATACTTTCATCGCAGTCCCAATGTTAACTCGATTAGGTAAAATTTTTAATAAAATATTACATATTTTAATCAGTATGTTTTACTTTGAACTTCTCCAGAGTGAAAACTGAATGTAAAGTGACAACTGAATGTAAAGAAGTGTTTAAGGAAGAATACGAGTAAAGATCAAAGATGAAATATTTAGAAAACCAGTGCTGATAAATACTTTCCCTTTTTAATTCGTTTATTTTTATCAAAGAATTATAGATTCTGCTTATTTAAATCTTATCCATTACATATTTTTATACTATTACAAATGACAGAAGGTTATTAATTAGTAAGTATTTAAGTTATTAATTATGCAGTACTTATAATTAAAAAATGATAAAACGTTAATAAAGATGTAATAATTCAACACAATCACAACACAATAAAACAATCAACGAGAACGCAGACGCAATTTATCATGTTAACGTGTGCAGGTAGCTTAATGCGTTACAATTTATCATGTTAACGTGTGCAGGTAGCTTAATGCGTTACAATTTATCATGTTAACGTGTGCAGGTAGCTTAATGCGTTACAATTTATCATGTTAACGTGTGCAGGTAGCTTAATGCGTTGTAATTTATCATGTTAACGTATGCAGGTAGCTTAATGCGTTATAATTTATCATGTTAACGTATGCAGGTAGCTTAATGCGTTACAATTTATCATGTTAACGTATGCAGGTAGCTTAATGCGTTATAATTTATTATGTTAACGTGTGCAGGTAGCTTAATGCGTTATAATTTATCATGTTAACATATGCAGGTAGCTTAATGCGACAGTTAATATATATATATATATATATATATAATGCTTAAGAATTGAGAAAGCAGATGAGACAAAAGGATAAAGTTTAAAATACTTTTCATATTTGTTAGCACACCTAGTATTTACTAAAACGGGATGAATTTTTTTAAAGAAAGCCTGCATTTTGTAGTGTATTTTTATTAAAATCTTCTTTAATAATAATGTATCATATCGATAACGATTTGGTGATTGGCGTTTCCATAGAGTGGACAGCACATTGAGAAACTGGCCAGTTGTTTACGATCAAAAATATAACGTGCACTTTTGAGATTATTCTCTAACAAGACCTTGATTAATATTGATGTGCAATGTATTCATATTAATACGTAGGAATGGCCGAATCACGTAATAATAACAAGGCCTTGATTTATATTGATTGCAATGTATTCATAGTAATACGTAGGAATGACTGAATCACGTAATAATAAGAAGCATTAAATCTACGTTATTTCATGCTCTTCTGGCTTTGTTCAAGCGTCATTGTTTTAAATAAGTCATCTACGTTATTGCATGCTCTTCTGGCTTTGTTCAAACGTCATTGCTTTAAATAAGTAATAAAAGGTGCAGATTTGAATTGTGATGTAATATATATCGTGCAGAATAAAACTTGAGGTGTAATAAAACTATAGTTTATCGTACACAATTCGATTTTGGTCAATATATCATGCAGAATTTGACTTTGATATAGTAATATCATACACAGTTCGATTTGAATGTAATAATATGCACATTTGGATTTTGTGTAATAACATTATGCACAATTCGACTTTGATGTAGTAATATCATGCACAATTCGATTTTGATATAATAATAGCATGCACGATTCGATTTTGTTATAACAATATCATGCACATTTCGATTTTAATTTAATAACATCTTGCACAATTCGATTTTGATATAATAATATCATGCACAATTCGATTTTGATTTAATAATATCATGCCAGTTCGACTTTGATTTAATAATATCATGCACAGTTCGATTTTGATTTAATAATATCATGCACAATTCCATTTTGATATAGTATACCTTGCACACTTCGACTTTGATGTATTATTTGATGTACAATTCTACCTTGTTTTAGTAAAATTAGTTGCACAATTCGATTTTGATGTAATATATCATACATAAGTCTACTCTTGCACAATTTGACACTTGGTGTTGTAATATATCAAACACAATTCGACTTTGATGTAGTAATAATATATCAATCAAAAATCGACTCTTGGTGTAGTTATGTATCATGCACTATTAGACTTTGTTGTAGTAATACATCATGCATAATTCTACTTTGATGTATTAATATTACATGCACAATTCTACTTATAAATCTTTCACATAGAATCACATTTCGATTTTAATGTAGTAATACATCATGCAAAAATCGACTGATATATCATGCATATTCGATTTTAATGTAGTAATACATCATCAAAAATCGACTGATATATCATGCATATTCGATTTTAATGTAGTAATACATCATCAAAAATCGACTGATATATCATGCATATTCGATTTTAATGTAGTAATACATCATCAAAAATCGACTGATATATCATGCATATTCGATTTTAATGTAGTAATACATCATCAAAAATCGACTGATATATCATGCATATTCGATTTTAATGTAGTAATACATCATCAAAAATCGACTGATATATCATGCATATTCGATTTTAATGTAGTAATACATCATGCAAAAATCGACTGATATATCATGCATATTCGATTTTAATGTAGTAATACATCATCAAAAATCGACTGATATATCATGCATATTCGATTTTAATGTAGTAATACATCATCAAAAATCGACTGATATATCATGCATATTCGATTTTAATGTAGTAATACATCATCAAAAATCGACTGATATATCATGCATATTCGATTTTAATGTAGTAATACATCATGCAAAAATCGACTGATATATCATGCATATTCGATTTTAATGTAGTAATACATCATCAAAAATCGACTGATATATCATGCATATTCGATTTTAATGTAGTAATACATCATCAAAAATCGACTGATATATCATGCATATTCGATTTTAATGTAGTAATACATCATCAAAAATCGACTGATATATCATGCATATTCGATTTTAATGTAGTAATACATCATCAAAAATCGACTGATATATCATGCATATTCGATTCTTGATTTAGAAATATAGCGTGCACAAACGGATTTTGATGAAGTAATATAACCGTGAAACATTTCCGTTTTAGCGATACAGTCTTGTGCAAAATTCCGTTTTGGGTGAACGTAACTTTCTATCAAATGTTTTCATAATTTTTATTTTGTTATGACACGCCTTTTTTGTTGTTGTTTGTTTGCCATTTTCAACTCGCTTTTCTTACAAAGACTTGTGTGCATGTCTCTCAACTGTGATTACTAAATTGAACACCGCCATGATAAACTGAATCCTTAGCCACGAAAAGTCAGTGGATAGTGTTGACGATAGATCGCGGTCAGTATTACTGGCCTCCCTGGAACTTCGCGGTCAGTATTACCATTACTAACTGTCTGTGGTTAACGTAAAAGACACTTAAACTAGCACTCACTGGTAATGGAAACTGTAATAAATGAACAAAGGCTCTCGAAAGTAGTTCTTTAAACTTCTCTCACCACTTTCTTCAACGTTTACACTAAATGTGTATTAGTTGTTCTGTCTTCTAACAATACAATCAATCATGCATTACACTTGATATAAAACTTATGAACCTTGGTGATGAATACATACACTACGACACATGAACTAGTAATCTTGGTGACGAATACATACACTTTGACACATAAACTAGTAATCCTGGTGATTAATACATATACTATGACATATAAACAAATAATCCTGGTATGAATACACACGGCATATAAGCTAGCAATCTCGGCGATGATACTCTGCGACACATATACCAGTAATTATGGTGATGAATATACTCTGCGACACATATACTAGTAATTATGGTGATGAATATACTCTGCGACACATATACCAGTAATTATGGTGATGAATATACTCTGCGACACATATACTAGTAATTATGGTGATGAATATACTCTGCGACACATATACTAGTAATTATGGTGATGAATATACTATGCGACATATATACTAGTAATTGTGGTGATGAATATACTCTGCGACACATATACCAGTAATTATGGTGATGAATATACTATGCGACAGATATACTAGTAATTATGGTGATGAATATACTATGCGACACATATACTAGTAATTATGGTGATGAATATACTCTGCGACGCATATACTAGTAATTATGGTGATGAATATACTATGCGACATATACTAATAATCCCAGTGATGAATACATACACTCTGACACATAAGCTAGTAAACCTAGTGATGAATACATACACTCTGACACATAAACTAGTTATCCTAGTGATGAATACATAACCTCTGACACATAAACTAGCAATCCTAGTGATGAATACACACACTCTGGCACATAAACTAGTTATCCTGGTGATGAATACATACACTGACACATAAACTACCAATCCTAGTGACGAATACACACACTCTGACACATAAACCAGTAATCCTAGTGATGAATACATACACTCTGACACAATCTAGTAATCCTAGTGATGAATACATACACCCTGACACATAAACTAATAATCCTAGTGATGAATACATACACTCTGGCACATAAACTAGTAATCCTAGTGATGAATTACATACAATGCATCACATACACAAGTAAATCTATTGTTGAATAAGTATATTACGACACTTGTACTCTTAATCTTGGTGATGAATATGCATTTTGAACGTCACAAATACTAGTCCTGGTGACGAATACAATCGCACACTTAATCCTGACCATTAATACATATGATTCCTAGCGCATTCTGTGGTAGTGTTCGGGATCAATCTATACAATCCACTCAAATTCTTTATACATAATTTGCTATTTACATTTGACAGTATGTTGGTTGTCACAAATGGGCTATTGTTTACTATGGATTAGTGCACAGCCAGTGGATTGCGGTATATCTAATAAACGCATACAGCTACACTGCTGGTGAAATATAATTCAGTACCTGGAATGTTGTACTGATACACCTGTGACTGAATTTATTGGCAGTGCATTGTAATCTCTTACACCCTATAAATGTTTGTACATTAACTATATACATGACATTTGATTTCAACATTGTTTGTTTATGTGTTGGTACTGTTACATTCGACATTGTAGTCAGTAAGCCCCTTGGTGAGATACAGTCTGGTGACTCGCCAGATAAATTTATACTTTCTTTTCCGTGCTGCATATGGGGTGGGGGGTAATTTTGTTTTTATTATTTTGAAGTGAAACGTAGCAAACCGTCCACAAACAAACAAACAAACAAACAAACAAACAAACAGCGAAAACCTACCGAAAGCCTTCAGTGCTAGAACAGAAGGCAAGCCGATCGACGCAATCAATGACAGGCCGGGTTGCATGTTGCGTGCTGGCCACGAAACGTGTTGCACGAGCCAAGTGTAATCCACGAGCTGGCTGATCATTGAGCGCTCGCTATTGGCTAGGTTGTCGGGGGATGCCACAGGCACTTGAAGCTCGCGTGACGAGGCTTGAGCAACAAAGGCTCACGCCAGGCCGCAGTTGTCTTCTCATAACTATTAATTAGCGACATGGCCAGGGTTGGATATTGGATTCGTTACCGGGGAGGGGTCAAACTTTATATACGCCGAGCAAGATAGTCACGTGATAAGGCAGCAATGGAGGATGGGTACCAAACTGCTGGATTCAAGCATTGTTTCCAAAATGGAAAGGATGGCGTTGCGCGGAGCGGATTTTCTGGAAGAATCGGATGGTGGTGGAGTCACCCGGTAATGGTGATGAGGGGTCGGAGGGGGGGGGTGAGATTTAGTTGAACAAATTAGGTACTCTTAAATGCAGGGACTGGCGAGACTACACACAGTTCAATTCTCAAACAATGACTGAAGTAGAGCAGTTGGTTTGAACATGAACGGGCGGACTGAAAAGGATAAGGTTCAGCTCTCAAATCTTAACTAGAGTGGTTGGTTTGAACAATGAACGGGCGGACTGAAAGGATAACATTCAGCACTCAGACCTTGATCAGAGTGGATGGTTTCAACTGCGAAAGGGCGGAAGTTCAATCCTGAAAGTCTGGAGTGGTTGATTGGAAACCGGGAATGGAAGCGCTCAAATTAGCAATCATTAAAACGGTTCCTGAAGTTTCTGCATGGATTTTCTTTCGTTTTCTTGCCTACCAATCGTGATGCATTCTTGCAGTGTCGAAAGAAAAGCCAGCTTTGACTTGCAGGTTTTATTGCACACAGATCCCTCCCCTCCCATCTTCTGTGTGCAGCCAGTGTTGTTTGCACGAGCTGTACACTCAGTAGCAATTTTCTTATCGACGTTTACACGACTGTCGTTAAACTTCAACAAATTCTTTTCTTTCTGAGCACACACCGGTACAACACTTGCATACAGACTTACGTAAGGCACCCCACCTACCCACCCACCTACCCACTCATCCATCCACTACGTTCCGCAAACTAACTACTTCACCAGTTACTTTCTTACTTCCATCTGCGCCCGAGATCCACCCTGGGGCAGTTCTTGCCCCTCCCTCTCTCATTTTACACTTCTTTCCTGATTACCAGGTTTGTAGGGGTCCTGTTGCCGAGCGGCGTATTGGGTTGCCGGCGGCGAGCAGCAGTGTACATATAATTGTAGTAATTTCACTGCGCGCTGACAACAATAGATGAAGGCGATTGGCTGCGTAGCAGAGTCTCTTGCAGAAGACGCAACGCCTTTTTTCTCTTCTTGCTAAAAAGCCTCGGCATGGCATCTGTCGAGAGAAAAGATTAACGCGTCCATCCCCCTGAGCTTGGCACTAAGATATGGTACGCTAGTCTTGGTTCTAGTAGGCCGTAGTAGGCAACCTGTTCAGATTTTTCTTGCCTGCGCTCACACTGCCGCCGCCTTTTTCGCAAGGGGAGGGGGGCTGTCAAGATGCTCGCCACTTCAACTTTTATGGGTGAGTGTCAAGCCCCCGGTTCTTTTGTTTTTCTTCTGTTGTTTTTTTTATATGTGTGTTTTTGGGGGGTTTGTGGACTATTTTTTTTTTAAGTCTGTGTTTGTGCGCGCGCAATAGGGGACGGCTATTTTATGCATGATGGGACGCAGTTACTTATATGTAGTGGACAGTAATTACTTTAATTGTTTTTATAAGCATGAGTGGACAGCAGTTACTTATATGTAGTGGACAGTAATTACTTTAATTGTTTTTATATGCATGAGTGGACAGCAGTTACTTATATGTAGTGGACAGTAATTACTTTAATTGTTTTATATGCATAAGTGGACAGCAGTTACTTATATGTAGTGGACAGTAATCACTTTAATTGTTTTCATAAGCATGAGTGGACAGCAGTTATTTATATGTAGTGGACAGTAATTACTTTAATTGTTTTTATAAGGATGAGTGGACAGCAGTTACTTATATGTAGTGGACAGTAATTACTTTAATTGTTTGTATATGCATGAGTGGACAGAAGTTATATATTGTTTTATATGCATAAGTAGATGTAGTTACTTATGTTGTTTTTATGTGCATGAGGGGACTTCTTTATTAATTTACACAAACGAACTAAAGCTATACTTTAAAAAAAGTTTAAAGTGTACTTCACAAGTGATGCTGAAAGGAGTCTTTTCTTCCTGCTTCACCATACTTTTTATTGCTTAATAACATTTATCAGCTTTTTCTACTCTTAAGAGTGAATTCTGTCATGCAACTGTTATATACTTTGAGTAAAGTCCAAAAGTATCATTGTCTTTTGCCATTCTTTGTCTCGTCAGTCACATTACTAGATCAGAAGTCTCAGTGAGCTCTGACATTATTTGTCTCATCAATAACAATACAAGGCCATGAGCACTGCTTATTCTTTGTCTCGTCAGTTATTCACAAGACCATGAGCACTGCTATTCTTTGTCTCGTCAGTCACTCACAAAGGCATGAGCACTGCTATTCTTTGTCTCGTCAGTCATTCACAAGACCGTGAGAACTGCTATTCTTTGTCTCGTCAGTCACTCTCAAAGCCGTAAGCACTGCTATGCTTTGTCTTGTCAGTGAGTTACTAGGCCGGAAGTCTCACTGAGCACTTCCATTCTTTGTCTCATCAGTCACGTTACTAGTCCGTGAGTACTGCCATTTTCTTCTCGTCAGCCACATTACTAGGCCGGAAGCAAAATGGAGGTAGAATATATATTGAATTCTAGTGTCTAATATAAACTTTTACATTAATACTTTTTTCTGTTAATATTTATTTATTTAATATAGATATTAATGTTGTGTTTGTTTTCTCATTGGTAAAAATGAGCACAACAAAACAACTGTATGAAAATATTTTAACTACTTTTCATACCTTTGTCGATCAGACAAATCTTACCTGTGATTTAAATATCTGAATTGGATTTTTAGTGCTGTGCTTGTGATCCAATATTTACCTGTGTTTTAAACATCTGAATTGGATTTTTTTGTGTGATCCAACAAAGTTTACCTGTGTTTTAAACATTTGAAATGGGTTTCTTAGTGCTGCACTTTGTGATCAGCCGAAGTTTATCGGTGCATTCAAACTTGTGAACTTCTATCCCTGTCATCATTTAGACATTTTACACCCCACCTGAGGTGTTTAATTATTAGGCAAATGAGTAATTGGCTACACCTGCTGTTTCTCCACATTTGCTAATCCCACCAGTCGTATCAACTTCCATACCTTATAACGAACACTAGCAGTAGTAGCTACAGTACTTTATAACGAACAACTAAAGTACTTTATAACGAACTACTACTACTAGCAGTAGTAACTACAGTACTTTATAACGAACACTAGCAGTAGTAACTACAGTACTTTATAACGAACACTATTAGTAGTAACTACAGTACTTTATAACGAACACTATTAGTAGTAACTACAGTACTTTATAACGAACACTACTAGTAGTAACTACGGTACTTTATAACGAACACTAGCAGTAGTAACTACGGTACTTTATAACGAACACTACTGGTAGTAACTACAGTACCTTATAACCAGAACTGCTTAGTTCATGGTGCATGTGTACTCAGTTTGCACCGAAGTACTATAAGCCAGTGACTACAAGCACTTTATTTTTTACCAACACAGTTTCCGTACAGTCGAAAGTAAATACAGAAATACAAATTTCAAAATACCAGTTATACAGACTGAGTATGATTGTAACACATCAAACATCTAGTCAGCACGTAACACGAAGTATGTAGACTATGAACTGTAACACACGTCAAGCGTCTAGTCAGCACATAACACGAAGTATGTAGAATTGTAGACTATGAACTGTAACACACGTCAAGCATCTAGTCAGTACGTAACACTCACTTATATTGAGTATACTTTTAACACACGTCAAGCATCTAGTCAGCACGTAACACGAAGTATGTAGACTATGAACTGTAACACACGTCAAGCGTCTAGTCAGCACGTAACACGCACTTATATTGAGTATAATTTTAACACACGTCAAGCATCTAATCAGCACGTAACACGCAGTTATATTCGGTAAAATTGTAAATTACGTCAAACATTAGTTAGCATGTAACATGCTGTATGTAGACTGAGTACGATTGTAACACACGTCAAACATCTAGTCAGACAGCACGTAACACGTCTTGCCGAATGACGTCGTTGCGTTGGGTCATTCTGATCCGTATCTCTAGAATTTGTCAAGTTTTTAACACTGGTGTAAAGCTCAAAAATGTGTTTGGAAATTCATCTTAACTTTTCTTCTTTTAAGCGTGAAGCTTTGTATCATTTAATTGCTACTATGATAAACTCCAGCTAATGGAGTAGTGGTTTCTTTTCATAAATTGTAAGCAGCGCAATAAATCAAGATTTTTTTTCTCAACAGCAATGTTGACAATGCGAAAATAAGTCGTGTAATATATTACAAGTCTGATTTTGAAATCTACATAATAAGTTAATCTCAGTCAATGCAAAATTTTAAAACAGATTTGCGATTTAAATAAAGAAATCTCATTTGTAAATACAATTTATAAATTTAGTCAAAAGAATTATATTTAAATAAGAATTCTCATTTTATAAATAAATTATGGTATTTCGGCTAACTAGTGACATTTTTAGTCCACGGTTCCTGCAAAAAGCCAGTTACTGTCTAAATACAGATTGCAGTCAGTCAATCGCTATCCATACATGGGTGATTGCAGTCAGTCACTCGCTCTCCAAACATGGGAGATTGCAGTCAGTCACTCGCTCTTCATACATGGGGATTGCAGTCAGTCACTCGTTCTCCATACATGGGAGATTGCAATTGCGGTCATTCACTCGCTCTTCATACATAGGAGATTGCAGGCAGTAAATCAGTCGCTATCCATACATGGGAGATTGCAGGCAGTCAATCGTTATCTATACATGAGAGATTTGCAGGAAGTCACTCGCTATCCATGCTGGAAGAATGCAAACAGTTAGTCGCTATCCACACATGGAAGATTGCAGGCAGTCAATCGCTATCCATACTGGTTGGAACATAGTTAATCCTATACCGGCTGCAAGTAGTGAAAAGTATTCAGTAAAGCAGTTCACACAAAATGTATTAATGGGATATTAAACGAATGTCTACACTATATAGTTGTACGTCTTATATTTTGTTATCGTGAATAGCTTTCTGAAATTATTCACTCTGTTGTAATAAATGTCTATTTCAAATTAAACTACTCGAAGCACACTCTCACACACACATTCACACACAAACGCACGTATGTATTATGAAAGAATGTTTTGTGGTTGTTTTAAGGTATTGTTATGTGATATGTAAAAGGTATCTTTTTTTGTTCCTGTACATGTTCCTGACATTTTGTAACATTGGCTGCAATATGGAAGACATTCATTCTTGTAAAATGTATGTATTTGAGGAATACACGAATGATGTATTTTGACATAATAATGAGCAAATTTTAAGTGCACTTCAAGTCAGCAAAACATAATGAGCAAATTTTAGTGACACTTCAAATCAACAAAACATAATGAGTAAACTCTAAGTGCACTTAAGTCAGCAAAACATAATGAGCAAGCTCTAAGTGCACTTAAGTCAGCAAAACATAATGAGCAAGCTCTAAGTGCACTTAAGTCAGCAAAACATAATGAGCAAGCTCTAAGTGCACTTAAGTCAGCAAAACATAATGAGCAAGCTCTAAGTGCACTTAAGTCAGCAAAACAGTAAATGAAGAAACGAAACGTAAATGTAAACAACAGCAAAAGACGACAAAATTCATAAGCTATAAACAGGACGCATACATAAACGAATGAGAGACTGTGACGGAAGAACCGCAAGAACAACACATGAACACTGTGACGGAAGAACCGCAAGAACAATTCATGAACACCGTGACGGAAGAACCGCAAGAACAACACATGAACACTGTGACGGAAGAACCGCCTAAACAACACATGAACACTGTGACGGAAGAACCGCCAGTAACAAACACATGAACACTGCTCAGGAAGAATCGCCAGTATGAACACTGCTTTGTCTTCTTGCTCACGTGCAGTTTCACATTTCCATTTGAGGGACTTTCAGTCTCAATATCTATCTCAGTATCATTCTTAATCTCAATCTCAATATCAGTATTATTATCAATCTTAATACTCATCTCAGTCCCAGTATCAGTCTTAATCTCAATATCAGTATCAATATCAGTCTTAATACTCATCTCAGTCTCAGTAATCTTAATCTCAATCTCAATATCAATCTTAATATGCATATCAGTTTTAGTCTCAAACTCAGTCTCAGTATCAATCTCATTATCAGTATCAGTCTAAATATCAATCTCACTATCAATATCCATCTGAATTAAAATCGAAATTAAAAAGTGTGTTGATTTGGAATTTGCTCTTTTAAAAGGACGGAATGATGGCCTGAAAATGTGTGAATTATATCAGAAATAATCTCAAATATTGTTTTAGTAGTTTCAGATTTCTAATCTTCAAGTAATTTAGTTAATATCTTTTGTATACTAGTCATAATTTAATGTATTAGGCTATTTATAAACACTTATGAATTTAATGTTTATACTCTTTTGAAACCAGTTAATTATGTACTGTTTAGATACTATTTTAAAATGTTTTGAATTTAACTTTTAAACATTTCATTAAATCAGTTATAAAATTAACGTTTAGACTTACTTTAATTAGTTAAGAATGTAACATATATATTAATTTAAATCAGTTATAAAATTAACGTTTAGACTTACTTTAATTAGTTAAGAATGTAACATGTATATTAATTTAAATCAGTTATGACTTTAACGTTTATACCTAATTCCAAATAAATAGAAGTTTTGGAAAGTAATAAAAACATTTTAATTCTTTTATTAAACGTTACGTTAAATTTTAAAATTTGACCATTCATCAACATTTATCGATTATCAGTCAAATTAGTTCTCTGAAATATATGCATATTTATTTATAGGCTTCTACAGAATAATTAATATGCCAAATTTATATTTCGGTAAATGTGCTAATACGTATAAAACACACTGACCACAAAGTTTTGTGAAATATTTTATCCAACAGGTAATTGCATTTCGAAACTCAGCCTTGTCCTGGAGCAACTATGTATGTGACGAGAAAAAAATAATATTTTTTTTTCTTGAATTCTCATAGCGACAAACTAAGTGTCTTTACAATCATTATTTAATGTTATCTGATGAAAATTTGTCACTTTTCACATCATGACACCCGTATGAGCCCTCTGATAGCACCACTAATGTCGGGTATCGCTCTCAAATTGTTTTCTGCCGCCAGCCGACTCTTAACGATATGGTATGTAATTGTCGGGTAGACTGCGTGTAATATCTGTATCACGTCATGATATGCCATGTAATTGCCGGGTAGACTGCGTGTAATATCTGTATCATATATGACCATCAAGATCTGGGTGGGGATAGAAAAGCTGTTGACATGGGGGAAAAAAATCATTGACATTTTCTTGCCGTTCGTGCCGAGGTATGTGCCTTTTTCTAATACAAAATTCTGTTGAATTTCTGATACAGTTTTAGATAGCTTTTATATATGTATATATATATATATATATAATTCTGTTAAATTTCCTACATAGTTTTGGATAGCTGGTTTGTTTATATACAAATTTCCTTTGAATTTCTGATACAGTATTAGATAGCTGGTTTTTATATACAAAATTCTTTTTAATTTCTGTATCAGTTTTAAATAGGTTTTCAGTTGGCATTAAAGCGTTTTAGTCATGGGGATAGCGTGTGCAAATGTTTAATTTTCCTTGCTTTCAAAAGACAAACCTCTTTTTGTCTATGTACTTTATGCACACGGTTGAACAGCTTGACCAGGAAATTACCCTTCCCTCCCTCACTCACTCACTCACTCACTCATACATTTTTTTGAAGATTTTCCTTGTGTTTTGCTGACATAATTTTGCCTGGTAGTTTATCGTTTACTTGATTAGCAGTAATTAGCCAGCCTGGTAGTTTGATTAACAGTGACCGAATTTGGGCTAGGAGACTATAGTTAGCCAGCCTGGTAGTTTGATTAACAGTGACCGAATTTGGGCTAGGAGACTATAGTTAGCCAGGCTGGTAGTGAAAATTTTGGCATAGAACAATTCCTCTCCTTCCAATCCAAGTATTGCATGGAACACCAGATGGTTAGTCGACAGTCTCTGACATTGACTTGAAATTTAAGTCATCTGTGCAGACGCACAATGTTACCCATAGACACTTTAGACCCTATGACGTCGTAGCAAACATTCTTGAACACTGGCTTTGGACATATCATTAATTGCGCAGTTCATAGTGACATCATTAATTGCCCAGATCATAGTGGACATATCATTAATTGCGCAGTTCATAGTGACATATCATTAATTGCGCAGTTCATAGTGACATATCATTAATTGCCCAGATCATAGTGGACATATCATTAATTGCCCAGATCATAGTGGACATATCATTACTTGCGCAGTTCATAGTGGACATATCATTAATTGCCCAGTTCATAGCCTTGAAAACACGTCACTTCTGACAATGAATACCAAATGAATTTTGCTTGAAGAAATAATATATCATGAAAATGTACAGTTTATATATAATTAAATACTGTTCATAATATAGATATTTAAAATGTGTATGATTAAATGCAGACCACATACAATTAACTAAGGTTCATGATGTATTTATTTAAAATTTGTATGATTAAATGCAGACCACATACAATTAACTAAGGTTCATGATGTATTTATTTAAAATTTGTATGATTAAATGCAGACCATATATAATTAATTATTATTTATATATAAATTTAAGTTTGCATGATTATATGCAGCCCGTAGAATTCATAGATACATAGTTTTGTGTTGGGTTACAACCGTTCTAGTGATGATAAATTTTGGGACTGGTTTGATATAAGTTGAAAGTCTGTTATTAGGTGTCTCTTAGTGTCACAGAAATGTGTTGTCATTGAAAGTCACTGTCATTTGCTGTAAATAAAATAAGTCATTCATTGTATAGACAGTGAATTTTTTGGTCATTGAAAGTTACTGTCATTTCCTGTAAATAAAAATATGTCATTCATTGTATAGAAAGTTAAATTTGTTGTCACCGAAAGTAAAATGTGTTTACAATCAATTATTGTAACCAAAAATCGGCCATTTGTTGTAACTGAGATAAATCATTTATTGTAACTGAAGGTCAGTCATTTGTTGCAATTGAAAGTCAGTCA
Organism: Sinotaia quadrata; assembly: GCA_028829895.1. Lineage (NCBI taxonomy): Eukaryota > Metazoa > Mollusca > Gastropoda > Architaenioglossa > Viviparidae > Sinotaia > Sinotaia quadrata. The sequence goes on from CM054179.1 coordinate 59,522,720, forward strand.
TTTGTTGTAACTGAAAGCCATTTGTTTATTCTAGCTAAAAGACAGTCATTTCTTGCAATTGAAAATCAGTCATTTATTCTATCAAAGACTGTCATTCATTTCTTATACTTGAAAGTCAGTCATTTATTGTAACTGAACATCAGTCGTTTGTTGTAACTGAAAATCATTTATTGTAATTGTAAGTCACCGTTTGTTGAAGTGAAAGTCAGTCATTAATTGTAACTGGATGTCAGTCAGTCATTGTAACTGAAAATTCCATCATTTGCTTTCACCGAAAGTTACATTCATGTGTTGTAATTGAAAGTCAAATGTCAGTGATTCAGAAGCAATTTGTTGTAATTGAAAGTCAAATGTCAGTGATTCAGAAGCAATTTGTTGTAATTGAAAGTCAAATGTCAGTGATTCAGAAGCAATTTGTTGTAATTGAAAGTCAAATGTCAATGATTCAGAAGCAATTTGTTTTAAAAGAAAATGACGAATGGTACGGGATACTTAATAAACAACACCATAATGGTCATTTGTCGTTCCTTCAAGCAAGGCCAGTCTAAATTCAGAAATGTTCACAGTAAAAAGACCAGGCTAAATTCAGAAATGTTCACAGTAAAAAGACCAGGCTAAATTCAGACATGTTCACAGTAGCCAGACCAAGCTAAATTCAGAAACGTTCACAGTAACCAGACCAGGCTAAATTCAGACATGTTCACAGTAGCCAGACCAAGCTAAATTCAGAAATGTTCACAAGAGCTAAGCCATACTTAGATTTAGAGCGATTCATTTTACTATGCAAATCATTTTACTCATATATATGTGTTATATATAGTGATCAATTCATTACTTTCATACAAAGAAATCATTTTACTCATATAGATATATTTTATGTATAGTGATCAATTCATTACTTTCATACAAAGAAATCATTTTAGCCTATTTTTCTGTAAATCCTTGTTACATGTCGCATACAAATTAGCCACACGGAACTGATTTTAATTTATGTACAGATTAATACAAGATAATTTCAGTTTTGCGTAAATTAATTCTGGAAATGTGAAAATTCCATGCAAAATAATTCAGAAACCTTTAAATTATGTACACATTAACAGAGAACGTTTAAATTATAGACTTTCTCAATATTACTTTTTATGTTATGCATAGGATTTCATTTCCTGCATTTCTCAGGTATTTAAGTCTCGTATTCAGGTTTTGATTGTGAGCATTTCACAAGAATCTAATTCCTACATTCTGGACAGGATAATATTTCCTAAATGTTTGAAACATTTTCTTACCACATTTCTCAAGTATTTAATTCCTACATTCTGGACAGGATGATATTTCCTAAATGTTTGAAACATTTTCTTACCACATTTCTCAAGTATTTAATTCCTACATTCTGGACAGGATGATATTTCCTAAATGTTTGAAACATTTTCTTACCACATTTCTCAAGTATTTAATTCCTACATTCTGGACAGGAATGTATGTTCCTGTATGTTAGAAACATTTTCATACCACATTTCTCAAGTATTTAATTCCTATATTCTGGACAGGAATGTATGTTCCTGTATGTTAGAAACATTTTCATACCACATTTCGCGCTGTATACTTTCGGAGAATCGCAAGTTTTCTCAGGTTTTTTTATATTTCTCTCAAATTTAATATAGTATACACGATTTGACATTATCCTTAAAAACCTTATTTCTTGAATTTTTCACTATCACTATTTCGTGTATATCTCTAATATATACATTTCCCATATTAAATGTAGGACATATCTTAGAACATGTATTAAATATTTAATTCCTGTTCACATACATGATATAATTTTAGGAATTTCTCATATATTTAAGTTCTCCATTTTTACAGGATTTACGTTCGTGTATTTTCAAACTATTTATTTCTCGTGTCATAATTTCTTATACATTTACTTTTTGTTTATTACAGTTTATAATTTAATTATTTCTGAAATGTAATTACGTATGTATTAGACGCACATTTTAAAACATTTTTTTCAGATATTTATTTTTCTTAAAGTACACACGATGTGAAGTCATACATTTCTCCTTAGAATATAATAGCGGAATTTTTTTCGACATATCGTTATCTTATAATATTGTGATCTCATTTCGTACGTTCTTAAAAATAACATCTCATTTCGTACGTTCTTAAAAATAACATCTCATTTCGTACGTTCTTAAAAATAACATCTCATTTCGTACGTTCTTAAAAATAACATCTCATTTCGTACGTTCTTAAAAATAACATCTCATTTCGTACGTTCTTAAAAATAACATTTCATTTCGTACGTTCTTAAAAATAACATCTCATTTCGTACGTTCTTAAAAGTAACATTTCATTTCGTGCGGGCTTGCTACAGTGTTGCCTAACGTTTGATTCACATTTCTCTGGAGAACATTTCCTGAATTTCTACTGTAATGAAATCTCATTATATAATACACATAATGTCTACTGTAATGAAATCCTCATTATATAATACACATAATGTCTACTGTAGTGAAATCCTCATTATATAATACACATAATGTCTACTGTAATGAAATCCTCATTATATAATACACATAATGTTTACTGTAGTGAAATCCTCACTATATAATACACATAATGTCTACTGTAGTGAAATCCTCATTATATAATGCACATAATGTCTACAGTTTCAATTCTTGGACATGAATTCCGCTTTAAACATCCTTTTATCAAACTGTCCAGTTGCTTCCAGTTATATGGAGCATAATTTCATATGTCAATCAACATTTTAAATATCGCCTATTTGTAAAATAATTATACTGTGTATTTTAAATTATAACATTGTGCATTGATACTCATATGCATTTTATAGTCAGATATATGTGCATTTTACAGTCATAATTGTGTGCATTACACAATCAGTATTGTGTGCATTTCAGTCAGAATTGTGTACAGTTCAGTCAGAATTGTGTACAGTTCAGTCAGTATTGTGTACAGTTCAGTCAGTATTGTGTACAGTTCAGTCAGAATTGTGTGCATTTCAGTCAGAATTGTGTGCATTTCAGTCAGAATTGTGTGCATTTCAGTCAGTATTGTGTACAGTTCAGTCAGAATTGTGTACAGTTCAGTCAGTATTGTGTACAGTTCAGTCAGAATTGTGTACAGTTCAGTCAGTATTGTGTACAGTTCAGTCAGAATTGTGTACAGTTCAGTCAGTATTGTGTACAGTTCAGTCAGAATTGTGTACAGTTCAGTCAGAATTGTGTACAGTTCAGTCAGAATTGTGTACAGTTCAGTCAGAATTGTGTACAGTTCAGTCAGAATTGTGTACAGTTCAGTCAGAATTGTGTACAGTTCAGTCAGAATTGTGTACAGTTCAGTCAGAATTGTGTACAGTTCAGTCAGAATTGTGTACAGTCAATGCAAGTAGCAATACTTTCGACACTTGGCGTTACTAATTTGGAGACACAGTAATTACAATTACTAGCATTTAACCCAATTTCGATGGAAGACATCGTCGATTATTAGCTAACAATTTTTGTCCATCTGCTTTATATTTAAAGATGTAATCTTTTATTTATATTTATTAATAATACTTAGATAGCTTTTATCCCTCTCCCTGCACTTTACTCTCGTTGACCCTGGAAGAAGTAGAGTGCATATATTTGGACTAATTAGTCTGCTAGTGTCTTTAAGAAACAGATTGCATATGTCTTCAAGAAATAGATTGCATATGTCTTCAAGAAATATATTACATATATCTTCAAGAAATAGATTACACATGTCTTCAAGAAATAGATTACATATCTCTTCAAGAAATAGATTGCATTTGTCTTCAAGAAATAGTTTAAGAGTGTCTTCAAGAAACGGATTGCATGTGTCTTAAAGAAATAGATTAAGAGTGTCTTCAAGAAATGGATTGGATGTGTCTTAAAGAAATAGATTAAGAGTGTCTTCAAGAAACGGATTGCATGTGTCTTAAAGAAATAGATTAAGAGTGTCTTCAAGAAATGGATTGGATGTGTCTTAAAGAAATGGATTAAGAGTGTCTTGAAGAAGTAGATTATGAATGCACTGAAGAATTAGAGTGTAATGTAAAGGAAAAGGTAACCGGGCTAAACTAGACTTCAAGAACACTGCACAAAATCGGATAAGGTGCTACTTCTCCACTGCAAGGAAGGATAGGCTGTATTTGTTGGAAGTTTCATTCCCGATTTTCTCGTTTATTTTTAACGTGTTCTCATTTCATGATTTCTCTCTCATCAATCTGTATGCTGATATATCACAGTAATATAGTGACTTTCCTATTATGGGACTTGTGTATATGGCAGTACCGTACAGTGACTTTCCTTAGATTATGGGACTTGTGTATATGGCAATACCGTACAGTGACTTTCTTAGATTATGGGACTTGTGTATATGGCAATACCGTACAGTGACTTTCCTTAGATTATGGGACTTGTGTATATGGCAATACCGTACAGTGACTTTTTCCCTTACCGAAATATACTAGTGTATATAGTATTATAGCAAATACCAAACATTTATTTTTCTTACAGAATGGTGTATATAGTGCTGCTATGGCAAGCATTTCTATCAATAATGGAAGTGCCACCATAAAAATCCAAATCTGTCTTTTGCATCGCATATTGCATTAATTAAATTGAGCGTCTTCCACTGCTATATATGTGTTTTGCAAAGAACCTTTCCTACTTAAAGTTGTGACGTTTCGTCATCATGGCTTGACTAATATTTGTGACGTTCGTTGGACTTAATACTGATACTTGTTTATTGACTTTTTCTTGTCTAATATTAATGATGTGAGATGTTTGTTTGTCCAGTATTGATACATATTTATTATCTTTACCTTGTTTCTTATTACTTATTTGAGATGTTATTTTCTTCTTGTCTAACACTGATAACTACCTATTGTCTGTTTTCTTCCTTACTTTGCAATCTGTTTAGAATCCTTTTAATAATTTTATTTATGTCTGCCTTTATTTTGTCACAATTTAAAAAATATTGGTGTCGTCCGAAACAAAACATGTCAGCATAAAGAAGCAAAACATGTTAGACATAAAGAAACAAAACATGTTAGACATAAAGAAGCAAAACATGTTAGACATAAAGAAACAAAACATGTTAGACATAAAGAAGCAAAACATGTCAGCATAAAGAAGCAAAACATGTCAGACATAAAGAAGCAAAATATGTCAGCATAAAGAAGCAAAACATGTTAGACATAAAGAAACAAAACATGTTAGACATAAAGAAACAAAACATGTTAGACATAAAGAAGCAAAACATGTTAGACATAAAGAAACAACCTCTTGTTGAATAGAACGAAAAGAAAACCTGATATCATGAACATTGCAAAAATGAACACATGTGTGAGGATATGAACAAAAACAACCGTATAGACAATATTGGAAAAAAAACAAGTCAATGTTATTGAAAATAGTGAAATAAAACGAGTCTGTTTTTAAAAAGCCGTTTTGAAAATAGTGAAACAAATCAAGTCTATCTTTAAACAGCCGTATTGAAAATAGTGAACGAAAACTAACTGAGCATTTCGAAACAAGCCATCTTTATAAACGTGACCAACACACACACACACACATAAATGACTTAAAGTAATTAAGAATATTGCCGGGTGCAACATAATACCCTGAGATCAGTGTCTATTCGATCTTCTGATTTTACCACACTCTTGCAGTATGGTTAAAACGCTGCAACAGCCTTCATGAAGAATACGTGTTAGTTGATATACATAATTCAAACACATTATCGTGCCAAAAATGTGTTAGTCGATATATATATATAATACGAACACACTATCATGATATAATACGTGTTAGTTGATATACATAATTCAAACACATTATCGTGCCAAAAATGTGTTAATCGATACATATAATACGAACACACTATCATGATATAATACGTGTAAGTTGATATCATAAATAATACGCACACACTGCCATGTAAAAATTATACGAACACTCTACCATGTAAAAATAATACGAACACTCTACCATCTAAAGAATAATCTTATTTTCTCCCGTTTCGCTGTAGTTAGTTTTCTGGAACCAATTCTTTGCTTCTCATCGATTAGATATCTGTTCATTTCCGGCGCTACCTGCCGATATGTGAAGGCGGCTGAAGAAAACAGGGCGGGTTTTAATCAACATAGGGTGTTGGATGACCTAAGATGCATGCCTGCGAAAGATGCTTCATTGTCAGTCGGAGGTCTCAAGGGCATAGAAAGATGTTATGCTTTTCGATTGTTGTGAGGCTGGATATTGAATTGATGTGAGGCTGGATGTCGAATTGTTGTGAGACTGGATATTGGATTGATGTGTGGTTGGATATCTAAATAGATGATGAAGCCCATGTGATGCTTGGAAATTAAATCTGCGGCGACATTGGGGAGTAATCGAGGGCCATGGATGCGGTCGCGAATTGAGGTGAAATGTATCCCAGTGGATATATTACGACTTTCATATTTCGAGCTCGAGGGGAGACAGTGAGCGCGTGCTTTAAGTCAACAACAAAAAAAAAAAACATTTCTACGAAGGGATACTTTTCGTTGAATAAATATCTGAATTTGAATAGATTACCATTTGTCTAAATCATTCAAGACTAACTTCACACAAGATAGCCGCGAGTGTTTGATGACACAGTAATTTTCTTACGGCACTTTCAAGATACGTCGTCACAAAATTCTGAGCTCGAATGTTTGATGACACAGTAATTTTCTTACGGCACTTTCAAGATACGTCGTCACAAAATTCTGAGCTCGAATGTTTGATGACACAGTAATTTTCTTACGGCACTTTCAAGATATGTCGTCACAAAATTCTGAGCTCGAATGTTTGATGATATTATAATTTTTCTATGGTACTTTAAGGATATATTATCACAGAAGATGTTTGGTGATGTTGTATATACCCTGTGTCACTATAAAAAATTATATAATAGTATATGCCAGCGAATTGTTATGATATTGTAAACATAATGGTATTTTGATATGATATCACGGAACATGATCGTGAATTTTTGATTATATTGTAATTTGCTTATGGTACTCTGATTTAAGAATGGTGAGTGAATATAGTTTATGATACATTAAAGATTATCAGCATGCACGACTGGAAATGCATGTTTGATGATAATACATTTAAGGCACCTAGCCTTTCCCCTTACTGGTCACATGATTCTTTTCTGGCTGCTTGGCAAAAGCCTGGATAGACTTGAACCATTGACCTTTTCATTGAAAACCCAAGTAATCTACAATGTATAAATTTATTGTGTTAGTATATACAAGTAATCTATAATGTATAAGTTTATTGTATCAGTATATACAAGTAATTGATATATAACCAGAAAGGAGCATGGATATGCTTCAACTGTTGATCTAGTTAAAATTTGCTTATAGGACTAATTCCATCTTCCATCTGTTAGCGGCCATTAATCTCTATGGCAAGTCACAATATTTATGACAACCATTAATATTTATTTTTTAAACAAAACCAGAATGTCAGTGTTAAACATTTTATATTATTTTTATTCATGCGCCCTCTCCCATCTTGGGTAATAACATTTCAAATAATTTGCGAAGAACTTGTACATAAATTTCCATCAGATATTAACAGCAGTTAAATAACTAACCTGGCACTTTTTTCTATCACCATGTACCAACTGCCCATCTTGAGAGAACTTTTATTAAAGACATACATAATCACTGCTAAGAGCAGTATATATTGATACATTAAACTTCTATACTGTTGAGTAGTTGTACATGTATATTGATACATTAAACTTCTATACTGTTGAGTAGTTGTACATGTATATTGATACATTAAACTTCCATACTGATGAGTATTTGTACATGTATATTGATACATTAAACTTCTATACTGTTGAGTAGTTGTACATGTATATTGATACATTAAACTTCTATAGTGATGAGTACTTGTACATGTATATTGATACAATAAATTTCTATACTGTTCATTACTTGTATTAGACTGATATAATAAACTTATATACTGTTCATTACTTGTATATACTGATACAATAAACTTATATACACTGATACAATAAACTTATATACTGTTCATTACTTGTATATACTGATATAATAAACTTATATACTGATCATAATGGAAACAGGCGTTTGCATAATCTTGGTAAGGCAACAGGCATGTGGGCTTGCTGCCCAGATAGACAACAAGCATATGGACAGTACATATAGGAACATTGAAATTGGGTATATGAGACAGTACATCGAGTGACATTGAAACTTGTGTATGTGAGACAACAGTAATAGAGTGACATTGAAACTTGTGTATGTGAGACAACAGTACATAGAGTGACATTGAAACTTGTGTATGTGAGACAACAGTCCATAGAGTGACATTGAAACTTGTGTATGTGAGACAACAATACATAGAGTGACATTGAAACTTGTGTATGTGAGACAACAGTAATAGAGTGACATTGAAACTTGTGTATGTGAGACAACAGTACATAGAGTGACATTGAAACTTGTGTATGTGAGACAACAGTAATAGAGTGACATTGAAACTTGTGTATGTGAGACAACAGTAATAGAGTGACATTGAAACTTGTGTATGTGAGACAACAGTATATAGAGTGACATTGAAACTTGTGTATGTGAAACAGTATTTGACCAGTATGCTTAGGGTTGAACGCGTACCCACCCTGTGACTTAAAATTAACGACGATTTGCAATCAATCTCTATCCCTCTAGATCTCTTTCCTTGGTGTATCTATCTGCCATTTCTTTTTAACTTCTCTCTTTCCTTGGTGTATCTATCTGCCATTTCTTTTTAACTTCTCTCTTTCCTTGGTGTATCTATCTGCCATTTCTTTTTAACTTCTCTCTTTCCTTGGTGTATCTGTCTGCCATTTCTTTTTAACTTCTCTCTTTCCTTGGTGTATCTATCTGCCATTTCTTTTTAACTTCTCTCTTTCCTTGGTGTATCTATCTGCCATTTCTTTTTAACTTCTCTCTTTCCTTGGTGTATCTATCTGCCATTTCTTTTTAACTTCTCTCTTTCCTTGGTGTATCTATCTGCCATTTCTTTTTAACTTCTCTCTTTCCTTGGTGTATCTATCTGCCATTTCTTTTTAACTTCTCTCTTTTCTTGGTGTATCTATCTGCCATTTCTTTTTTTAAACTTCTTTCTTTCTTTGGTGAATCACTTACATTTCTTCTTGAAACCTTTTTCGTTCTCTCTCTGTCTTTCTGTCTATTAGTCTGTCTGTCTGTCTTGTCTGTCTGTCTGTCTCTCTCGACTAGATTACCTAGCAAAGTCAAAGTCCATGTCATTAAATGCTATTAGCGAAGCTTGGCACTAATATTTCTATAGATAAGATGCCAAAGATGTATTTGGCGAGAGGTAAGTTTGCTGAAACTTAAGAAGAGAGATACGCTTAATCTTGCATCATTTTTTTTCCTCTGGAACTTAGTCACATCACCGCAAAAGGTTCTTGAAGTTTGACCGAAAATATATTTTTGACTTCTTCCACTCGAGTCATGGCAGGCAACCTTGAAACGGTCCTAACACTTGAGTTAGGTCAGGCAGCCTTGAAATGGTCCTAACACTTGACAGTCCAATGAATACACTCTGGTCAAGTTTCGCTTTGCTTAATGCTTAATCATCATCGATAACAGCTATTAGCAAGGAAAATACTTCATTTATCCGGGAAAGAAACATTTCGATAATTTACCGACGATAAATATGCCAATTTCCATAAAGTTGAAAATATGTTATTTGCCAAGTGCAATGAAGAGTTATCATATACCAGGCAAAAGAAAACGAATGTTTTGTTCATTTGGCGGGAATGAACATCATTTGCCAAACTCAGTAAAAATATTTCATTTACGGGGAACAGGAATGCGTAATTTATCTTGCTCAAGTACAATAACAATTTAATACGTTATTTATCAAGTGCAGAGAAAATATATAACTCATGAGAAATACACACACACACACACACACACACACACACACACACACACACACACACACACACACACACACACACACACACACACACACACACACACACACACACACACACACACACATAAAATTTCAAGTGGAAGGGAATACATTTACCATGAATTAAAAAAATGACATTTCCCAAGCACAAATACTTTAACAGGAACAAGAAGAGTACGTCATTACCCTGCCAAAGAAAATACGTCATTTACTGGGGAAAAGTAGATCATTTAGCAGAGCTAAGAACATACAGCAGATGACATGGAAATATTGATGTCAAATAATATTTTCTTTGTATTTGCTGCATATTGATAATCATATGTTGGAGAGATAGAGGTGGAGGGGGGGGGGCTTGCTAAATATAGATTAAAGATGGATTTGTCTTCTCTTTTAGTAAGAAGTTTTCCACCTACGGAAATAATGTGTGACAGTGAATGTTTGTCTTTAATGTTGTGGAAGAAAGAAAACGTTTATAGCACCCACATATCCGCCAAATGAGAGAGACGAGTGGTCATCTTCTACAGAATTGCTAATAACATAAATTAAGATTATCATCACTTGTAATTAAATATGGATGATTAATAATAATAATAACTAGGGTGGCATTGTGTCACAAAAAAACGTATAGCAAATGAAGTGACTGTTTAGAAGTCATAAATTACTATTTTACAAACATTTTAAAAGTAAAGGTAACCAAAATAATGTAAACATAATTAAAAGTGATCTTATTTTTTTCTATAAATAGAAATAATTGGAAAACCTAAATAAAACTAAACTATTTTTGTTGTTAGATTTGTATGTTTAAATACATTGAGAAACATTTACTTAAAAATCGACGGGTATTAATATGTTTAAAAGAAACTTTTAAATCTTTGCAATATTGACATTGTTCAAATTACAATTTTGGAGAGATAATTGATTTTTAATAGAGCAATGTAATAAAGAAAAGTAATAAATGAAATATATTAAAGTTTATTATAGACTAATCTTGTGTTAGATTAATATTTGAAAGAGTATTTTGTTTCCGGAGTGTCCGTTTAAAGACAGTTCTTAATATTTGTCAAATTGCAACCGTAAAAATATGGAAGAGAAAGTTGTTGTGGGCTATGAATAATGTATGTCATTAGTAAACAGGCTTATTGATAATTTATAAAATAATTACAATCATGAAATTTAATTTGTTTTCTATTTTTCGACCTTATAATGTAGTTCAACGGTCTATCGTTTAATAAAATCCTGAAAACATTATCATGATTTAAAAAAAAAATCTATAGCCGGTACTGTGTACTTTAAATTAATTTTCTTTTATTGAAAACTGTCACCATAAACTGTTGATACTCTGCATGTTTTTTAAAAAATTTCTTATTTTCTTATTTCCGTTTTTTTGTTGTTCTAGCATTTTAATTGGTCTTCATTCTCATTCGTCTTAATCTCCATTTTTTTTTGTGCCCATTGTCTCATTCATTATAAACCCCATGTCTTTGTTTCTGCCCATTGTCTCATTCATCGTGATCTCCATGTCTTTGTTTCTGCCCATTGTCTCGCTCGTCGTGGTCTCCATGTCTTTGTTTCTGCCCATTGTCTCGCTCGTCGTGGTCTCCATGTCTTTGTTTCTGCCCATTGTCTCGCTCGTCATGGTCTCCATGTCTTTGTTTCTGCCCATTGTCTCGCTCGTCATGGTCTCCATGTCTTTGTTTCTGCCCATTGTCTCGCTCGTCATGGTCTCCATGTCTTTGTTTCTGCCCATTGTCTCGCTCGTCGTGGTCTCCATGTCTTTGTTTCTGCCCAATTGTTTTGTTCAACGTTCCCTCTAATATTTTACCGGTTTGCGCGGAACTGGCGGTTGTTTGAGCGGCCTGATTTCCGCGTGAGCGAAATATATTCAGAAACATTTGTGATTGTACATTATAACTACTGACTACATACACGTTTGTAATAATGTCTTTTTATTAAAGAAGATGTATGGCTTAGAAATCACGCCTACTTTTCAGTCTTTATCGCAATGAAAATGTTATGTGCAATTACGAATGCACCACTAAACTAAACTAGACCTACATGTAGTTCTTATTCTAGCATCAAAATAATGCTGAATTACAATTATGAATGCACCACTAAACTAAACTAGACCTACATGTAGTTCTTATTCTAGCATCAAAATAATGCTGAATTACAATTATGAATGCACCACTAAACTAAATTAGACCTACATGTAGTTCTTATTCTAGCATCAAAATAATGCTGAATTACAATTATGAATGCACCACTAAACTAAATTAGACCTACATGTAGTTCTTATTCTAGCATCAAAATAATGCTGAACGCCAAAGTTTCTGCCGCCTATCTTTCTGCGATGACCATAGTTGATAAACTCTGTCGAGATTGGCTTCCAATCCAGAGCCTTGACCTTGATAGACTTTATCCTCATCATCATATCCAAGTGGTCAGTTTCCAGACTGTTCCGAGATTTGGTCTTGATGGCATTCCTAAGGTTAAACCGCGTTCACAGTCTGCACTTGATGCCTGGAACATTGCACACACATCCAGTAGACGAGACAACATGATAAATTGTTTATCGTAGAGTGCAAACCGGACTACGTCATCGAATGTCTTCATTGTACACACATCCAATTGGTGAGACAACATGATAAATTGTTCATCGTTGATGCAAACCGGAATAAGTCGTCGAATGTGTTCATTGACCTGGACTTGAAGTTTTCAAAAATTCTGAATCTGAAATCACGAGACTGATAAATAGTTTTTCGTACGTTTCATTTGTATCTTTAACGGTATCTTCCAAACAACTCTACAATTTATTTTTCTCCACTATCAAGAACAGTTGTGTTTAACTGAGCAATTGTGTCTAACAACTTCCACTCCATTACTTCATTTTCTGGAAAACGGCTGTCCAAATGTAGACACACACAGTTTCAACAAATTGTAGAATGGCAGTCATAATATTTAATATTTTCTTCACCGTCTGTAAATACACGAACTTCGTCATTCCAGTGCACGGTGTCTTCTAAGTACTGTACGTGTAGCTGAGATATTCTGGTATTAATGAACTGGAAAGTACTGTACGTGTAGCTGAGATATTCTGGTATTAATGAACTGGAAAGTACTGTACGTGTAGCTGAGATATTCTGGTATTAATGAACTGGAAAGTACTGTACGTGTAGCTGAGATATTCTGGTATTAATGAACTGGAAAGTACTGTACGTGTAGCTGAGATATTCTGGTATTAATGAACTGGAAAGTACTGTACGTGTAGCTGAGATATTCTGGTATTAATGAACTGGAAAGTACTGTACGTGTAGCTGAGATATTCTGGTATTAATGAACTGGAAAGTACTGTACGTGTAGCTGAGATATTCTGGTATTAATGAACTGGAAAGTACTGTACGTGTAGCTAAGATATTCTGGTATTAATGAACTGGAAAGTACTGTACGTGTAGCTGAGATATTCTGGTATTAATGAACTGGAAAGTACTGTACGTGTAGCTGAGATATTCTGGTATTAATGAACTGGAAAGTACTGTACGTGTAGCTGAGATATTCTGGTATTAATGAACTGGAAAGTACTGTACGTGTAGCTGAGATATTCTGGTATTAATGAACTGGATTTCCAGAAACAATTATATCTGGTATTTTCATAATTTTCATAATTTCCACTGACAATTTTGTCTGATACACTATATCCACTGAGAGTTAAATCTTGTACACAAAAATTCAACATTTTCAACTGACAATTACGTCTTGTACACTAAATTTTCAAAATTTTCTACCGATAATTACTTATGTAAAAGAAAGGCACTACACATTCACCTTCATTCCATCTCGTGCTTTTCAGCTATGGTATTTTCTGCATGCCTCTCTTTGGAATCCTTATTAAATATACACATGGTATTTTCTGCATGCCTCTTTGGAATCCTCATTAAATATACACATGGTATTCTCTGCATGCCTCTCTTTGGAATCCTCATTAAATATACACGTGGTATTCTCTGCATGCCTCTCTTTGGAATCCTCATTAAATATACACATGGTATTCTCTGCATGCCTCTCTTTGGAATTCTCATTAAATATACACATGGTATTTTCTGCATGCCTCTCTTTTGGAATCCTCATTAAATATACACATGGTATTTTCTGCATGCCTCGCTTTGGAATCCTCATTAAATATACACATGGTATTTTCTGCATGCCTCGCTTTGGAATCCTCATTAAATACACACGTGGTATTCTCTGCATGCCTCTCTTTGGAATCTTCATTAAATACACACGTGGTATTCTCTTTGGAATCATTAAATACACAGATGCTGGATGAGAATCATTAAATACACAGATGCTGGATGAGAATCATTAAATACACAGATGCTGGATGAGAATCATTAAATACACAGATGCTGGATGAGAATCATTAAATACACAGATGCTGGATGAGAATCATTAAATACACAGATGCTGGATGAGAATCATTAGTGAGAAAATATTTAAGAAAGTTTCATCCTTGGTGTTTCGAAAGTTTGACTGACTGTTATCTGGTGGGCATTACCACCTCAAACAGAGTAATTAGAGCTGGTTCCAAGTTCTAACACATTTACTGTGTAAGTCAGTCACTGAAATCAAACTGGAGTCAGGCACAGATAGAGTGTAAGTAAATCTATGGTTGAAATCTCAGATAGAGCAAATGCTGAGCCCAAAGTTAGATACGGCCGTCTTTGTCACGGAATTAAGCATCTCATTAAGAACATACTATATATAATTTTAACACTGACTAACATATCCGTAAGAACATACTATATATAACTTTAACACTGAATAACATATCAGTAAGAACATACTATATATAACTTTAACACTGACTAACATATCCGTAAGAACATAGTATATATAACTTTAACACCGAATAAAATCAATAAGAACATACTATATATATAACTTTAACAGTGACTAACATATCCGTAAGAACATAGTATATATAACTTTAATACTGGATAAAATCAATAAGAACATACCATATATATATATATATATATATAAAACTTTGACTAACATATCAGGAAGAACATAGTATATATAACTTTAACACTGAAGAACATATCAGTAAGAATATGTGATATATCTTTAACATTGACTAAAATATCAGTAAGAACATACTATATATAACTTCAACACTGAAGAACATATCAGTAAGAATATGTGATATATAACTTTAACATTGACTAAAATATCAGTAAGAACATACTATATATAACTTCAACACTGAAGAACATATCAGTAAGAATATGTGATATATAACTTTAACATTGACTAAAATATCAGTAAGAACATACTATATATAACTTCAACACTGAAGAACATATCAGTAAGAATATGTGATATATAACTTTAACATTGACTAAAATATCAGTAAGAACATACTATATATAACTTCAACACTGAAGAACATATCAATAAGAATATGGGATATATAAATATAATGCACAGCTCTTCCACTCCTTGTAAATTGAATTTCACGTTTCATCTATAATGATTATTTTTAATGCGACACATCTTTTAAAAAAGTCAAGACCACTACTTTAGAAACAATTACATCTTTTTTAACGAAAAAGTCAAGACCACTACTTTAGAAACAATTACATCTTTTTTAACGAAAAAGTCAAGACCACTACTTTAGAAACAATTACAGCTTTTTTAACGAAAAAGTCAAGACCACTATTTTAGAAACAATTACGTCTTTTTTAACGAAAAAGTCAAGACCACTACTTTAGAAACGTATCTACTAAAACTCTTAAATGCACTCACTTTTGAAATTATATATAAACCACATAGCTGTTATTTTTAAAATTCACTAACTTTTGAAATTATATATAAACCACATAGCTGTTATTTTTAAAATTCACTAACTTTTGAAATTATATATAAACCACATAGCTGTTATTTTTAAAATTCACTAACTTTTGAAATTATATATAAACCACATAGCTGTTATTTTTAAAATTCACTAACTTTTGAAATTATATATAAACCACATAGCTGTTATTTTTAAAATTCACTAACTTTTGAAATTATATATAAACCACATAGCTGTTATTTTTAAAATGCACTAACTTTAAAAATTATAAATAGACCCATGTAGCTGTTTTTCTTAAACGCTACACACTATTATTTAAACTGTCAAGACAGCTAACTTATCTGCACATCCACAATGCAAAAATCGGTTACAATTAATAAACTAAACTGTCAGGAACAGCCAAGTGAAAAGAAATGAGCACTGCTTTATATAAAAATTATGATGCTTATTTATATAACTAAGCTGTCTGGAACAGCCAAGTGAAAAGAAATGAGCACTGCTTTATATAAAAATTATGATGCATATTTATATAACTAAGCTGTCAGGAACAGCCAAGTGAAAAGAAATGAGCACTGCTTTATATAAAAATTATGATGCTTATTTATATAACTAAGCTGTCTGGAACAGCCAAGTGAAAAGAAATGAGCACTGCTTTATATAAAAATTATGATGTTTATTTATATAAAAATTATGATGTTTATTTATATAAAAATTATGATGTTTATTTATATAAAAATTATGATGTTTATTTATATAACTAAGCTGTCAGGAACAGCCAAGTGAAAAGAAATGAGCACTGCTTTATATAAAAATTATGATGTTTATTTATATAAAAATTATGATGTTTATTTATATAAAAATTATGATGTTTATTTATATAAAAATTATGATGTTTATTTATATAAAAATTATGATGTTTATTTATATAAAAATTATGATGTTTATTTATATAAAAATTATGATGTTTATTTATATAAAAATTATGATGTTTATTTATATAAAAATTATGATGTTTATTTATATAAAAATTATGATGTTTATTTATATAAAAATTATGATGTTTATTTATATAAAAATTATGATGTTTATTTATATAAAAATTATGATGTTTATTTATATAAAAATTATGATGTTTATTTATATAAAAATTATGATGTTTATTTATATAAAAATTATGATGTTTATTTATATAAAAATTATGATGTTTATTTATATAAAAATTATGATGCTTATTTATATAACTAAGCTGTCTGAAGAGGTCGGCTAGGACGCCAAGCAATACATCACTGATAAACAGAAATATTACACTGAAGTATACAAATAATTTCTCAAGACTTTCCATCTTTAACACAGATTTACTCACCTTTGATAGAAATGCAAGAGAAATATAAGTTGCACATTAAATGCACAACAAGTCGAACAACATGCCACTAACAAACGTCTGTGTATGACTGAGGTAAGTCATTAAATGCAGAACTACAACATGCCACTAACAAACGTCTGTAAAGTATGACTGAGGTAAGTCATTAAATGCACAACTACAACATACCACTAACAAACGTCTGTGTATGACGGAGGTAAGTCATTAGGCGCGTCCAGCTACGAACTGATCGGCATTAAAATATAGATTATTGGAAATCCAGTGAAATAGAACCAGACTAAAACTGAAATAAGGTGCTGAAATGAATTAATATATGCATTAAGCAAACACGATCTATAACTATAGAAAGTGACTGCTGTCAGTAGCGGTAGTTTGCCTGAGTTACCAGAAGCGGTCATTTTAATACAAGATTACACTTCGCTATAAAAATAAAATGCATCGCCACCTGTATTAATGCGAGCGATCACATTTACTACAGAATTACAGCCAGGAACTACTACACATATATAGTAACAAACACAGCAATCCTCACTCTCATTAGTAGCAAGCTACGTACAGGAGTCCTCACTAACACTCAATAGTGTCAAACACAGCTATCTATGTACAGCAGTCCTCACTAACACTCAATAGTGTCAAACACAGCTGTGTACAGCAGTCCTCACTAACACTCAATAGTGTCAAACACAGCTGTGTACAGCAGTCCTCACTAACACTCACTAGTAGCAAAGGCAGCTGTGTAGACCAGTCCTCACTAACACTCACTAGTAGCAAAGGCAGCTGTGTAGACCAGTCCTCACTAACACTCAAGTACGTAGCTACAATCAGCAAATACTAGACGTTCTTCTTTAAAAAACAAAAAACAAAAAAGAAATTAAATGAAAATAGCTGCTAACTTAAATATTGAATTACACCAAAACATAAGACAGTTTGTCACAACATTGAATTACACCAAAACATAAGACAGTTTGTCACAACATTGAATTACACCAAAACATAAGACATTTTGTCACAGCTTTAATCTTGGAAAATAGATGTAAAGAGAATCCTAACTTAAACATTGAATTACATCAAAAACTAAGACAGTGTGTGACAGCTTTAAGCTTGGAAAACATTTGTCAAGTGAAGCCTAACATAACATTAAATTACACCCATAATAAGACAATGTGTAATAGTTTGGAAAATAACTGTCAAGAGAAGACTAGATGGAAGGTCTAATTATTAGGTAATTATGTTACGTTAGATTTTAACAAGAGAAAATCTCAGTTCTAGTGTAATGTGGAATACTACAACAAGAAAAAAATCTCAGTTCTAGTGTGATGTGGAATACTACAACAAGAGAAAACCTCAGTTCTAGTGTAATGTGGAATACTACAACAAGAAAAAAATCTCAGTTCTAGTGTGATGTGGAATACTACAACAAGAAAAAAATCTCAGTTTAGTGTGATGTGGAATATTACAACAAGAAAAAATCTCAGTTTAGTGTGATGTGGAATACTACAACAAGAAAAAAATCTCAGTTCTAGTGTGATGTGGAATACCGAAGACGAACGTTATCAGTAGATATTTAATCACTGCAAAGATATTAGTTGTCACTAAACCAAAATTTAAATCACTGCAAAGATATTAGTTGTCACTAAACCAAAATTTAAATCACTGCAAAGATATTAGTTGTCACTAAACCAAAATTTAAATCACTGCAAAGATATTAGTTGTCACTAAACCAAAATATTAATCACTGCAAAGATATTAGTTGTCACTAAACCAAAATTTAAACCATTGCAAAGATATTAGTTGTCACTAAACCAAAATTTAAACCACTGTAAAGAGATTAGTTGTGTAATTATACAAAATTTAAACCACTCCCAAGAAAATAGCTGAAACTGTTTCAAACTAAGTTGCTTTAGAAAACTTACAAATGTGTTTCAAAACTAAATCTAAGCCACTTTTGAGCGATAGGCTGCAACAGGAAGTGTCAAAACTAGTCCACTTTTGAGCGATAGGCTTTTAACAGGAAGTGTCAAAACTAGTCCACTTTAGAACGGTAGGCTGCAACAATAGCTGCAGATTAAATTATGTCAAAAAGAAGCCTGAATATTTTAGATGTCAAAAGTTTGCCACTCGAGAGTTAGCCGGGTGTCAGAATTAATACCTACTAGAAAAAAGAGCTGTAGAAGTGACTCATTCTAGAAAGATTAGCAGTAACTGTGTCAAAACTTCGCATTATGCATTCCTGGCTTTTGCTGATGTAGATTTTCATTTTTCTTTTCTTTCTAGACCCTCATCAGAGCCGAGGTTGCCAGTGGGGGTTGGGGGAATCCGATGGACACATTTCCCCAGGGCGGCGGTTTCACACCAGTTCTCCACTGAGTGAGTAGTCTCTCCTTTTGTTCTATATTGATTCAACTGTCTTTCCTTTCGTCCACTGAATGAGTAGTCTTTTTTTTTGTTCTGTATTGATTCAGCAATCTTTCCTTTTCTCCACTGTGAGTAGTCTTTCCTTTCCTCCACTGTGAGTAGTCTTTCCTTTCCTCCACTGTGAGTAGTCTTTCCTTTCCTCCACTAAGTGAATAGTCTTATTAGCACATATGAGTAGTCTTTCTTGTAATGAATGAATAGTCTATCCTTTCCCTCACTCGTGATTAATATTTTATTTCCTTCACTGAGTACACTTTCTTTTCAATCCCTTTCCTTTTCTTCTTCTTTCCTTTTCTATTTTCCATTTTTTCCCTCTTCAGCTTGACTTCTGTATGGGGATGTCTGCTTTAACAATTTTCTTGTTTCTAAGGCGTTTAAACTGTGTGTGTATATTTGATATGTTTTGTCTTAGTTTTCACTTAGTGGTACCAGGTGTTAAGACATTTAGACTATTGTGTATGTGTGTATATGATATATTTTGTCTCCCCCCCCCCAACTTAGTAATACGAGGTTTTAAGACGTTTTGACTACTCGTATGTTTGGTATTTTTTATCTTGTTTATTTATTTTTGTGATTTTAACTAAGTTGAAGAACACCTGCAGTGTCCCTGATTTGTTTGGATGTATTAGTGATGTTTGATCCTGAGAAGTTTAATTTTGAGATAAAAATAGTTTAACAGTCATGCTGTATTTTCTTGCAGCCTTTTGTAATAAATTATGAACAGTTGTAAAAAAGTGGTGTGACCACACTACATGCACTCAGACTGACACAGTGCCACACGTCATATCGCACTACATACAATCAGAATGGCAATAACAATGTCATGTTTACACTGTCACATGTCATATCACATTACATACACTCAGAATGGCAATGATAATGGCATGTTTACACTGTCACATGTCATATCACATTACATGCATTCAAACGGGCAGTAACAATGTCATGCGGAAGTGGATAGATTTCAAAGATGTACGTGTACATACTATCTGTTTTATTTATTTATTTATATTTAATGTTTGTTTAGTGAACTTTGTTTTCAGCTTCATTATTATAATTGTTCAGACTTTGTTAACTTCAATAACTTTTTAGCCTGAAACTCTTGGAATGGAACAGATTCTCAGAACATAAAGCATATCGCACAAGAACACAAGTCTGTTTAAATTTCACATCAAAAAGTTTGCTTCAAGCATGATTGTTACTTTTTACTTTTACACGTGTTCTCAATTGATTAAGAAAGCGCGGATGTTTTCGACTTGTACCATTTAAAAGGGCATCCAACGGTTGTAATTTTCTTTGTTCTGACGCAGCAACGCAGTTAAGCGCAGGTCAGTTTTTAGTTCCTTAGCGGCACTTTTTGCGTCGTAAAGCAGGCAGCTTCACCGGCTCGTCACTGTTGTTGCCCTTACAAAGAAAGCCCTTTTTTCCCTCTCTCTCTCTCTCTCTCCATGCTCCTTCTTGGTCTCGGCAGCTCAGGGCAAGGATTGTCATTCCTTTAATGACAAATTACTGCTGTTTACTTAAAATCAATTAACAATACACCCACGTTTGCTCATCTTGGAGACCTTTGACGACCTGAAGAAAAAAAGAAATAAAATTAAAAAATTTGTGTCCATACAAATCATTTTGTAAATAGGCATTTATGTTGCTTTCAATAAAATCAGGGAGTTTTCGCTTTCTTTAAGCCAAGAAAGAAAAACACTTTTTTCACAAAGTCATTCTTGGCAACCATTTTAAATCAAAACAAATAGCAAAACAAATCAGTGCAAATGAAATTTTTTAACGATTATCACAAATATAGATTGCTCGTTATTTAATTTACTTTTTGGAACCGCTTTTATTGCAAAAGTTTCTTTTGATTATTTTACCTTTCCGATTTGTTTATTGCTAAATGTATGCATATTCATTCTTTATTTTTTCATTTTGTGGGAGTAAAATTTAAATATCCATCTATTTTTTTCTCACTTACTCACATACAGAGTATACTCATAAAGCACCTTGACACTAATCTCTCCCAAACAATATTTTAATTTTCACAAATTATCGTAATAATTAGTCTTTAATCTTACTATTGTCTTGACACTAGTCTTACAATTCTACGATTTGTCTTTATAAACTTTAGTCTTGTCTTGACACTAGTCTTACAATTCCACGATTTGTCTTTATAAACTTTAGTCTTGACACTAGTCTTACAATTCCACGATTTGTCTTTATAAACTTTAGTCTGTACTGGTCTTACAATTCCACTATTTGTCTTTATAAACTTTAGTCTTGTCTTGACACTAGTCTTACAATTCCACGATTTGTCTTTATAAACTTTAGTCTTGTCTTGACACTAGTCTTACAATTCCACGATTTGTCTTTATAAACTTTAGTCTGTACTGGTCTTACAATTCCACTATTTGTCTTTATAAACTTTAGTCTTGTCTTGACACTAGTCTTACAATTCCACGATTTGTCTTTATAAACTTTAGTCTGTACTGGTCTTACAATTCCACTATTTGTCTTTATAAACTTTAGTCTTGTCTTGACACTAGTCTTACAATTCCACGATTTGTCTTTATAAACTTTAGTCTGTACTGGTCTTACAATTCCACTATTTGTCTTTATAAACTTTAGTCTTGTCTTGACACTAGTCTTACAATTCCACGATTTGTCTTTATAAACTTTAGTCTTGTCTTGACACTAGTCTTACAATTCCACGATTTGTCTTTATAAACTTTAGTCTGTACTGGTCTTACAATTCCACTATTTGTCTTTATAAACTTTAGTCTTGTCTTGACACTAGTCTTACAATTCCACGATTTGTCTTTATAAACTTTAGTCTGTACTGGTCTTACAATTCCACTATTTGTCTTTATAAACTTTAGTCTTGTCTTGACACTAGTCTTACAATTCCACGATTTGTCTTTATAAACTTTAGTCTTGTCTTGACACTAGTCTTACAATTCCACGATTTGTCTTTATAAACGTCTTGTCTTGACACTAGTCTTACAATTCCACGATTTGTCTTTATAAACGTCTTGTCTTGACACTAGTTTTATTATACCACGACTTGCCTTATCAATTACTTGTTTAGATTAATCAAACTGTACTATGAATTGTCATTAGTATTTCATATCATTAGACACATTTTATTATCGACTAAAGAATCAAGAGTCCCAAATTTCGGTAACAAGTTTATCCTTCGGCAACATAACGGTTGCCATAATTCAAAACGAAGCACTGGTCATTATTTAAAATTGAGTTGAGTTATATGTTGATGCCCTAGATACAAGTGTCTTTAATATATATATTTAGATACATGTGTCTTTAATATATATATTTAGATACATGTTTCTTAAATATACGTGTGTGTGTGTGTGTGTGTGTGTGTGTGTGTGTGTGTTGACTTTTATAACTACTGTGGTCATTATCGAAAGCCTGGATTTGTTCTTGAAAAATACTCGTGATACATTCACAGATTAACTTGGAACAGAAGTACACGTGTTAAAAAACTCACATTCACAGATTAACGAAAATGAAAACTACACGTTCTAAAAGCACACTCACCCTGACAGATTAACGAATACATAAGCTACACGTTCTAAAAGCACACTCACCCTGACAGATTAACGAAAAAGAACTTTACACTTGCAAAAACTCAAACTCGTTATAACAAATTAACGAAGGCGAAAACTGTTAAGTACTCGGTGAAAGACATAGCGGACATCTTTAAATTATGTTCTCAAGTTGAGAACCAAATAATCCTGACATCTGTAAAATCTATGTATTATATAATTCTACCTGTATACTGTTAAATCCAATATTATCTCAAACCGTCAGGAACAAAGCCATCCTAAACATTATACATAATTAGGTAAGTGGTAAATACGTTGTAGTGCAAGGATACATAAGCAGGCAATACGCAAATTGTAGTACATGGAAGATAGTAAATTGTAGTTCATAGATAGATAGAGAGGGAGTTTCCATATTTTTAATTTCTCACATACTTGTATTAACATGCAATACAAAATAAATATATTCACTGTTCATATTTACATAGGTAACAAGAAGAAACAAAAAGGTGGACTATCTGTTATAATAGAATACTTTTACATATTAATAATATGTCTTATTTTTTTCTTTCTTGTCTCATTCTGATTCTGTAGTGCCACATTTGCCCGTAGTCAATATTGTTACTTCCCCAAATAATACATACTGGACATATTGTTATATTTGAGAAATAAATGTGTACATAATACAAATGAAAAATCATCAAGAAAGTATATTATCAATTTATATACAAAACTAAGAGGGATTTTGATATTTTCACTGTTTAAAAATTACAATGATTAGATTTGAAAAGTGTCATAATTTCTTTCAGATTAGAATTGCATAAATATATTGTGACAGTAATAATTAATAATGATTTAAAAACATAATTGAGATAATAATTTAACAGAAAAGAAGTTTTATATTAATTAATTATATTTACTTACGGATGAAATAGCAATTTTATAGTATTAGCCATATAAAAATTACACAAAAGATTGGGTTTTTTTTATAGATAAGAAATGCAATTAAAATGTAACTTAACTCACTTTCTTATTCCTTCTTGTACAATATTTGTCTAGCGTGCAAAGATTATCTTAATTCATTCCAGTTTGATATGCAGATTTTTTATTAGATTCTTTCAGTATTCTAACTTCAGTATACTTATAGCCAGATGTTTATTATAATGAATGTATTAAAAGTGATGTCATTTTACTTGGTTAAAATTAGTGCTCAACACTGTATTGCTTTCTGTGAAGAATCAAAGCCTGGTCAGAAATAAGACTTATTTATATTCATTCTGCATATACATAAGATTTAAATGATTATGAGATGTGTCGTGTCTAAACCATTACAGTGCATATATTTTTTAAACAAAACATACTAAAAATACTTTTGCTTTTGATTACTCCTCATGTTAATTTTACTTTTTAATGTGTTTATATGTAGTATTTCTATCTTTCATCAACTAAGACAAAAGAAGCATATGGAGAGTTAACACATCGCTGTACCATTCACTAATCATACAAAAAAAATCTACAATTTTATTTTTTATTTTAACCGTATATCTTACTTAAGTGTTCCTCTCTTTAACTATATCTTAACTTTTCTTCTCTTTGACTATTTGTTAAGTTGGATTTTTTTTAATGTTCTTTCCTTGTCGGACGTTTCTTGTAACAAAATGTTGGTCTACTTTTTTCATAAATTTATATTATTTACTATTTTTATATTTTCATAAATTAGCTCTTTGTCCATTTTCTTAAATTGTTCTATGGGATACCTTCCTTAAATTTGTCTGTTTCTGCCCTTTTCTTAAATTTGCCCTAGGTTTCAGAATCTTTGCTTTCTTCGTGCCTGACTTTTTTTTCGAAACTTGCCCCACCTTTGCCAAACTGTTTTAATAAATTTTCCCCCATTAATTTTAAATTAAATTTTCCTCTTTTCCAAATTTGCTCATTTGTGTAGGCTCTTTTATTTTCAAATGCGCCTTTTCTGTCTGATTTTTGTCAAAAGTTCGCCACCATCCCTTTGTCTGCTTCTTGTCCAAAGTTTGCCCTCTCTCCATCTGCCTCTTGTCCAAAGTTTTCTCTCTGTCCTTCTGCCTCTGGTCCCCCAAAATTGTCCTCTCTCCTTCTGCCTCTTGTCCAAAGTTTGCCCTCTCTCCTTCTGACTCTTGTCCAAAATTTGCCCGTCTATGTCTGACTCTTATTCAGACTTTGCCCTCTCTGGGTCTGACGTTTGTCCAAAATTTGCCCTTATAGTTTCTGACTTCTACAAACTTTGTCCAGAGTTTGCTCTTTTTCCATTTGACTCACTTTTTAAATTTGCAACGCGCGACTATTTTCCATAAGTGCCCTTTTGTCAGACTCTTTTGTCAGACTCTTTTGTCAGACTCTTTTGTCAGACTCTTTTCGTAAATGTGTCCTATGTTTGTATTTATTTTCTCTCCAAAATTTTCACTTTGTGTGTTTCTTAAATTTGTTTTCTGTGCCTGACTCCGTTTCCAGATTTGGTCTTCTTAGTACCCGATTCCATTTGTCCTGTTTATGTTTAACTCATTTCGAAATTTGTTCAGTCTATGTCTGACGCTTTTCCGAAATGTATTCACTTTTACATTTCCTTGTCTGTCTCCACTGTTTTCCTCGTTTCTTAGAGTGTCTGTCTTCATATCGTTCTATTTGTCTATCTGTTTCTTTTTAGTCTATTTTTGTTCTTAATGTATTTTTGTTGGACTCTCAGCTGCTTCTTTTTGTTTATAGTTTTTTTTTCTATCCCTTAATGTCGTACTCCCCCCCCCCTTTTGTGTGTGTGTGTGTGTGTGTGTGTGTGTGTGAATCTTCTCTTTGTTCTTTTTTCTTTCTATTTTCTTTTGTCTCATTCCTCTCCCTTCCTTTCCTATCTCTCTCTCAAACCCCGTGCGCTACACATCTCGAGGCAAAGTGACTGAAAGAAGGAAGCTGAGGGATAGAGGCGTTCTGGGTGTTTTTTTTCCCCTCTATGTAATGCTTTAAACTTCCCCACATCTGCTCGTCAGAAGTCCTACGCAGCACAGTGTGATGTAATGAGACGGGCGACTTTTCCACTGAATGCATTTAGAGAACTCTTGCCCCCTCACTTTGTGCTAATTATGCCCTGAACTGCGATATGATCCGTGCTATGATGGAAACGTTTTCTTCATATTCATGTTATTATAGTGAAAAGATGAATATGAAGTGTTTCACTGTTTTCCTTCACAAATTCTATCTACTTCCTACAATGTGACATATTTGTGTCTGAGTGTGTTAATGTATGTTAGCTTCGTAGTGTCTTTCTCTATCAACATTAAATGTGTGACATATTTGTGTCTGAGTGTGTTAATGTATGTTAGCTTCGTAGTGTCTTTCTCTATCAACATTAAATGTGTGACATATTTGTGTCTGAGTGTGTTAATGTATGTTAGCTTCATAGTGTCTTTCTCTGTCAACATTTAAATGTGTGACATATTTGTGTCTGAGTGAATTAATGTATGTTAGCTTCATAGTGTCTTTCTCTATCAACATTAAATGTGTGACATATTTGTGTCTGAGTGTGTTAATGTATGTTAGCTTCATAGTGTCTTTCTCTATCAACGTTAAATGTGTGACATATTTGTGTCTGAGTGTGTTAATTCATGTTAACCTCGTAGTAATTACTCTATCTTATTTTTTATTGTGTGACCTGTTTGTCTGGGAGTGTGCTAAAATATGTTAGTCTTGTAGAATCTTACTCTATCTACTTACTGTGTGACATATCTGTGACCGAGTGAGCTATCCTCATAACATCTAATTTTCTCGCTCGCCATCTTTTACTCATTTCTGTTTTTATTTTCCCCTAACACATCTCGCTCTACTTCTGTCTGTCATTCTCCTCTTTCTAAACTCTTAACCCCCTCTCTTTCCACCAGTTCTCTCCCCCCCCCCCTTCTCTCTCGTTCGTCCTCGTTACTTCCGCCTTTTCATTTTCCTGCAAGTCCCCTGTATATTGATCATGCAGCCATTGATAAAATTGCATAGTTCCTTTGCACTGGTTTCGTAACACCTGATAATCCCCGAGTTCAATATTTCTATTATTACTTTTGTACGTGTTTGTAATGTATGTGTGCACGTTTACTTGTGTGTACGTTTACTTGTGTGCACGTTTACTTGTGTGTACGTTTACTTGTGTGTACGTTTACTTGTGTGTAGTTTACTTGTGTGCACGTTTACTTGTGTGTACGTTTAAAAGCGGCTCGTCGTTTACTGATATATCATTTGAATATAATGCCCATCACATTGGAGACATTTAAATATTTTATATTATTATCACTTACAGTGGACACATTTAAGCATTGTAACTTCACAAATAGTGGACATATTTAAACATTTTATCTTCACAAATAGTGGACACATTTAAATATTTTATCTTCACAAATAGTGGACACATTTAAACATGTTATCTTCACAAATAGTGGACACATTTAAACATGTTATCTTCACAAACAGTGGACACATTTAAACATGTTATCTTCACAAATAGTGGACATATTTAGACATAGCTTATGATCATTACATACATTAGATATATGAGGATATAATATATTATTATCAAATGCATTGGATACAATTAGATATATATCGTATGCAGCTTCTTCGGATACACATGCATACTATATTATATCCATGTTCAGTGGATGTTTATACACATTATATTATCATCATGTTAAATGATGTAATATGACGATTAAGTATATCAGATTCACTTGTACATTATTTTATCACAACACTGGGCTTATTTAGTCAAAGTAAATTAGTATCACTGATTATATTTCGATGCTTGTATACATTGTACTTTATTATCACATGTATGAGGCATATTTAAACGTTGTATATTATCATATCATCACATATATTGGACACATTTACACAGTACATTATATCTTCACGCATATTGAACACATTTATAAATATCAATGGGGGTGGGGAGATTGGGTTGCTGATTTTTTTAGCGCTCTTACATTAATATATATATATTGAATTACAACGCTTTTTGAACAGATTGAGATATGATCATTTTAATTTATTCTTTGTTGTCATTCCTGGGTTCTGCAGACAATGAGTTGCACGCTAATCTTAATGGCGTCGCTGACACTTTAATGAAAATATAACTGCGCTCTACAAGTAAGGAATTGCACACTAATCTTGATGACGTCACTGACACTATTCACTACAAGTAAGGAATTGCACACTAATCTTGATGACGTCACTGACACTATTCACTACAAGTAAGGAATTGCACACTAATCTTGATGACGTCACTGACACTATTCACTACAAGTAAGGAATTGCACACTAATCTTGATGACGTCACTGACACTATTCACTACAAGTAAGGAATTGCACACTAATCTTGATGACGTCACTGACACTATTCACTACAAGTAATGAATTGCACGCTAATATTGACTATGTCACTGACACTATCCCACTGCATGTAATAAAATGAACGCTAGTTTTGATTACGTCACTGACAGTAAGCTCATGGATAAAAAGCGTCACTAAAAAAATAGCAAATAATGAATTGCATGCTAGTCTTGATTTACGTCACTGAAAATAAGAAGTAAATGGTCACTGTATATTTAGTAAATATTTGAAGTAAACAAATGTTCACTGGGCTGCGAATGCCTTAAACACGCTAGTTTTGCCTCGTGTTGGTCATGTTACATTTCTTTGCCAATATTCCAGAGGAAGAAGTGAGTTAAAATAATGCGAAAGATTTTTTAAAATATAATACAGTTTAACCAACTATTTAATCGGATTAATGACTTTTTATTGTGCTACATTTAACCAATTATTTAGCTAAAATTAACAGCTTTATTTACCTACATTTAGCAAATTATGTAGCAAAAAATAATTTTATTTATCTCATTTAACCAATTATTTAGCTAAAAATAACAGTTTTATTTAGCTAAATTCTGATTATTTAGTAAAATAACTGAACTTTTGAATCCAGCTATTTTTGAGTAAAATTACACATAGAAGCAGATTTTTTTCTGTACGATTTTGTTAGGATTAACTCATTAAGTCTATGTCTATGGATGGACCTTCACCTCTTAGTATGCCTTTCTTTCTTTTTTTAAAACTTAGTTTTACGTAAACGTAAAAATAGTCTTTTTCTCACCAAAGTGTCAAAGTGAAAATAAAATTGTGTCTTACTTATTGAAATAAAATTGTGTCTTATTTATTTAAAATAAAATTGTCTTGTTTATTGAAGGTAAATTGTATCTTATTTATTGACAGTAAAATTGCTGTTAAAGTTACAATTGCTTGTTATATTTTAAAAAGTGTAATTATTGTTTCACGCATTATTTGTAAATTTTATTGAAAGTAACACATATCAGTAGAAAACGATCAACTCTTTCTGTTTGTTTAGTTATCTTGCTTATGCATAAACATATTAAAAGTACAAAACACAAGAAATAAATTTGTGTTTAGTTATCTTGCTTATGCATAAACATATTAAAAGTACAAAAGACAAGAAGAGAAATGTGTGTTTAGTTATCTTGCTTATTCATAAACATATTAATAGTAAAAAAACATGAATGAAATGTTTGATTTCTTCTTTGCTTTTCTTTAAGTCGCGTTGCTTATCACATTTTAAAAAATAAATCCTAGTTGTTGTTTAACACATTGTCTCCGTCGAATTCATAAATAAATGTGGATTCTTTAAAATTGTGTTTCATGTTTCCATAATAATTCAATATTGACAATTTACTTTTTAGTAATTTTTAAGTAATTTTGCAAGTAACTCGGTCTTACTATATTTGCTTATATATTTGAAAGCATTACTGTCATAAACTACGTGTGTTTATATATTTTCAACCAACACTACCCTACTTTGTTTATATATTTGCAAGCGACACTGCCCTACTTTTAATTGTTTATTTAATTACACGCAACACTGACCTACTTTTAATTGTTTATTTAATTACAGGCAACACTGACCTACTTTTAATTGTTTATATATTTACAAGCAACATTGTCCTGCTTTTGTTTATATATTTTCAAGCAACGCTGCCCTACTTTTAATTGTTTATATATTTTCAAGCAACACTGTTACACTTATGTTTGTTAATATAATTGCAAGCAATTCTGCTTGATGAATTTTTCTGTATATATTTGCAATAGATTAAAATAGTTTACCAATACTACCTTGTAATAGGAATTAATATTAATAACAGAACAAATCAAATTGTTTACTACCTGTTAATAATCGATGACGTAGATTTATGAAAGTACTAAGTTGATAAGAGATAATATAGAGTTATAAATTTATCAGCAACGGTTAAATACTTTAGATTTAACAGAAATTGTGACATGTAGAACTGCACTTCAACCGATCATCAGATTTTAACTTATAGAGATGTGTGTGTTGTCTTGAATGACTTGAGATGAGATCTTCTGCGAATTAATAAGTAGTCACGTGGGCAGACATGCATAGTAAAGATTCTGCACTGACCTGTGTTAGTAGGAAACATGTTCTGTAAAGGATGCTGCACTGACCTGTGTTAGTAGGAAACATGTTCTGTAAAGGATGCTGCACTGACCTGTGTTAGTAGGAAACAGGTTCTGTAAAGGATGCTGCACTGACCTGTGTTAGTAGGAAACAGATACTGTAAAAGATGCTGCATTGACCTGTGTTAGGAGGCAGACATGCACTGTAAAGACGGTGCACTCACATGTGTACGACCACTGTGTGGTTTTGTGAAGAAAACCTAATTATATGTTCATATGTGCTGCTGCCGTTGATTAGACGAGTTTTCAAGTTTCGCTCGACTCTGAAGTCACACCCTGAGGTATTAACCGTGTTTTCATGTTTCGCGCGACTCTGAAGTCACACCCTGAGGTATTAACCGTGTTTTCATGTTTCGAGCGACTCTGAAGTCACACCCTGAGGTATTAGACGTGTCTTCAAGTTTCGCTTGACTCTAAAGTCACACCCTGAGGTATTGGACGGGTGCTTTCATGTTTCGCTCAACTCAGAAGTTACAACCTGAAATATTAGAATGATGACGGAGATCTAATCGGCTTGTCCAAGTTATCGCACCAAAACTATAAGTTTGCGTTGCAGGTTGTATCCTTTTATGCGTATCTCTTGAATGAGTTGTGTCCCTTTGTAATATCTCTTGAATGAGTTGTGTCCCTTTGAAATATCTCTTGGATGAGTTATGTCCCTTTGTAATATCTCTTGAATGAGTTGTGTCCCTTTGAAATATCTCTTGAATGAGTTGTGTCCCTTTGAAATATCTCTTGGATGAGTTGTGTCCCTTTGAAATATCTCTTGAATGAGTTGAGTAAAACTTGTTTTATTTTTTCTTGTACTGTTCGCTGCATTTATTACGTAAACTATTCCTATTTATCGTACGTTTTATTACTTGTTTATTACTTGTTATCTTTATTACTTAAACATTTCATCTTGATGTTTGCGCCGTTATTGTTTATATTTCTCTTTAATCCTTGTTGCCGTTATTCTTTCAACAATATTTCTTTTAAATGTTTGCGGCTTGTATTATATAAATAATTTTTATTTAATTTTTGTTACATTGTTATTTTAAATATATTTTACAAACTATTTCTATATTTAATGTTTGTTACTTTTATTATTAAATCATTTCTATTTAATGTTTTATTTCTTTATTACATACAACAACATTTCTGTTTAGTGTTTGCTACATTTATTGCTGAATACAATAATGAGGTCATTTTAATCAATACTTTACTCATTTGTTTCTGTTTACATCATTGCGTCGTATTATAACTCACATTCCAAAACAATAGCAGTTGAACAGAACAAAATAGCATTTGAACAAAACAAAACAATAGCAGTTGAACAGAACAAAACAATAGCAGTTGAACAAAACAAAACAATAGTTGAACAGAACAAAATAGCATTTGAACAGAACAAAAAGTAGATATAGATTATATTTAAGCAATGAAATTTGTTTCATTTAAAATAAATTGTAATAATATATTTACTAAACGTTTTTTTCTAACACATCAAATGTACCTCTCTCTTCCTCCCCCTCTCTCTCATACATATATATATATGGGTCAGGTACCCGATTACTTTTGGGGGAGCTAATCCACGCTGGATTCTTCCTCTTTGTAGGGAATATGATATGTAAACAAAGTTATGATTATCATTATATCCTGGGCTGCAATTAGTCTGACTACGGTCGGGGTATCCTACTAGTGTCGCTTCCCTGCTAATAGTTTCTTTGTGCCAACAACGCTCGCCTTATCAAGTACATGACGTAGAAAAATAAATAATTAACAGTTTAATTAACGTCAACCATGATGAAGCACTTCATATATTCATAACAAACCCCACACTGGTTTATGGGTTTCTAATATTTAGAGAAACATACTGTCACTCATTTCTGTACAATGTTTATTTGTGTAAGAACGCACAATATAAAAACACACTTAACAATGTTTATTTGTGTAAGAACGCACAGTATAAAAACACAATTCGCAATGTTTATTTGTGTATAAATGCACAGTATAAAAACACAATTCGCAATGTTTATTTGTGTATAAATGCACAGTGTAAAGAACAGATGTAGCTAGGTCTCCTATATGCGTCAGTTGAAAAGTTCACGGCGCTGTTGCTTTTACGCACACACGCATTCGCGAGTTTTGAATGTAGGTGAACTCTTTGCTGCAGGTCAGATTCGAAAATAACTTGTAAAACAGTGTGTTGGCCGGCCGTGCGCTCTCGCTTTGAAGAAAGCGTCCCACTTGAAATCCAATGGAGAACCAGAAATCAATGAGTGCAGGTCGGAAAAGCAGTCTGACCTCAAATGATTACAATTTAACCCTCGGAATGGGGATGGAGGGAAAGATTTAGTCCTGGTAAGATGTGGGGTTAACAGTAGGACGGATAATATTACTGGAAAGAAAAACTAAATGGAAGAAAGTTTGAATTTTATTTTGTAGTTGTCTTGTTACCACATAATATTCTATAAAGCACACAAAGGACTCAAAATCGTGATGGTGAAATAATTATTTTTTTTAAATCCCGAACATTCATAGCTGTCCTTTAATTAGTCTGTCAGGAATTGTGGTATATTAATTTGCTAAGAACAGCAATTAGGGATTATTATAATCGGGATTATAATATGTTAATTACTAAGAAAAGTAATAATATAGTGTGTAAATGTATATTCAACTTTAGCAAAACTACTCTGAAAGTGCATCAGTATAAGTATTCTCTTAAAATACCGGATCAGTTTCAGTTTTACCTGAAAGTATGCTATCAGTAATAGTCTGATAATATATTCTCTTTATGCACTTCTAT
Organism: Sinotaia quadrata; assembly: GCA_028829895.1. Taxonomy (NCBI): domain Eukaryota; kingdom Metazoa; phylum Mollusca; class Gastropoda; order Architaenioglossa; family Viviparidae; genus Sinotaia; species Sinotaia quadrata. The sequence goes on from CM054179.1 coordinate 59,556,270, forward strand.
GCTATCGATAATAGTCTGATAATATATTCTCTATATGTACTATGTATGCTATCAATAATAGTCTGATAAAATATAATATATTGTCTATATGTTCTATGTATGCTATCTGTAATAATCTGATATCTTTACTATCAGTAATAGGCTGATAATATATTCTCTGTATGTGATATACATAACACATTTACAGAATATATTTGCAGAATATTATTATTAATAACTTAGCTATTCTGTAAATGTGTTATGTATACCATAATAAAAATGGTCTGCTAGTATAGTCTGTATATATGCTCTCTGTGCTGTTTGTAATGATTTGCTAGTATAGCCTGTATATGTGTTCTCTATGCTGTTTGTAATGATTTGCTAGTATAGTCTGTATATGTGCTCTCTATGCTGTTTGTAATGATTTGCTAGTATAGTCTGTATATATGCTCTCTGTGCTGTTTGTAATGATTTGCTAGTATAGTCTGTATATGTGCTCTCTATGCTGTTTGTAATGATTTGCTAGTATAGTCTGTATATATGCTCTCTGTGCTGTTTGTAATGATTTGCTAGTATAATCTGTATATGTGCTCTCTATGCTGTTTGTAATGATTTGCTAATATAATCTGTCAATATGCTACCTATACTTTCAATAATAGTCGCGTATAATATAGTGTCTGTCCATGTGCTATTTCAATAATAGTATATTAATATAGTCTGTAAATATATTTTCTAAGAAAATATCTCCAACAGTTGTCTGTAAATATCTAAATTGTCAATAAACACGTGCCACTATTGTCTGTATATGTGCATTTATTTCTCTGCTACTACTGGCAAATAAAACAAGAATTTGCTAAGTACACGTCGTTCTATCCTTCTCTTTATTACCAGAAATGATTTGTACACTGATCTTTTGCTCTACTTGTCAGTAATTTTATTCATTGTGTTTAGATTTACAGAATGCCATTATTTACAGAATGTCATTTTCTTCTAGTTGTCATGAGATTTATCACAAGTTGTGATTGTATAGAGTATCTTCTAGTTGTCATGAATTCTATCACAAGTTGTGATTGTATGGAGTACTTTCTAGTTGTATGAATTTTACAATGTGATTGTATATAGTACCTACTCCTCTTGAGTGAACAGCTACATATTAGTCACAGAACCTTGATATCCTCTTTCATGTCGGGTATTCTATGACAAGATCCGCGTATTCTTTATTATGTGAAGTTACTTTTGTCTTACAGTAAAACAGTGTTTCCTATCACTTCGGGTAACCTCTTTACAGTAAACGGATCCCCACATGCCCCTTATCGCTTCGGGTAACCTCTTTACAGTAAACGGATCCCCACATGCCCCTAATCACTTCGGGTAACCTCTTTACAGTAAACGGAGTCTCACGTGTCCTTAATCGCTTCAGGATAACCTCTTTACAGTAAACGGAGCCCCATGTGTCCTTAATCATTTCAAGAAACTATTTATAGTAAAAAGTGCCAAATTTTCCTTTCCTTTCTCATGTGACCTATTGATAGTAAGAGAACCCGACTGTCTTTTTCTGTCACCGAACCTGTTTATTATTCAATGAGAGCCCGACTATTCGTCACAAGTGAAATATTTACTATCACTGAGAGCCCGACTATCCTTTTATTGTCGCAAGTGAAATATTTACGGTCAATGAGAGCCCGATTATCCTTTTATTGTCGCAAGTGACATATTTACGGTCAATGAGAGCCCGATTATCCTTTTCTGTAATTGATAATCTGGTAAGAATTACTAAGAACCTGATTGACTTTACGACGTGGAGAGACATTTACTGTAAATCAGAGTTCGACTTTCTTAGTCACGTGACCTCATTGCAGTAAAAGAGTGCTCGACTGTCTTAGTCACGTGACCTCATTGCAGTAAAAGAGTGCTCGACTGTTCTTAGTCAAGTGACCTCATTGCAGTAAAAGAGTGCTCGACTGTTCTTTCGTATGTCATTGACCTGTTCTCAGGAAAATAAAGTCCGACTAACCTTTAGTAAGTCACGTGGTTTGTTTACAGTCTCACAATCCGACCGTCCTCAAATGATCTGTCTGCAGTAAAACAGAACCCGGCTCTTCTTTACTATGTCCATTGACCTGTTTATTGTAAAACAGAAATTGACTGTTTTTATTATGTCAATTGGCCTGTTTATTGTAAAACAGAAATTAACTGTTTTTATTATGTCAGTCTGTTCTGTTGTGAAACAGTTTTACTATGTCAAGTGGTCTGTCCATTGTAAAACAAACTGACGGTGTTTATTGTGTCAAGTGGTCTGTCTATTGTAAAGCAAACTGACGGTGTTTATTGTGTCAAGTGGTCTGTCTATTGTAAAGCAAACTGACGGTGTTTATTGTGTCAAGTGGTCTGTCTATTGTAAAACAAACTGACGATGTTTACTGTGTCAAGTGGTCTGTATATTGTAAAGCAAACTGACTGTTTTTACTTTGTCAGTTAGCCAGTCAATTGTAAAGCAAACTGACTGTTTTCACTTTGTCATGCAATTGCACACACGCAACGATTGCACTGTTATTTAGTGAGGTACTAACCATGAATGGCAATGTTTTACGGATTAACTGCAATCGTCTGTCTATCCTTGTTGACTTGCCCCATTGCTTACTGCTCTTGTCTATCCTTGCTGGCGCCCCATATTTACCTGCATTTGTCTGTCTAGCCTTGTCTGACTAGCCCCAAATGATTGTTTTAAAATGCGATACATAATATATTATCCTGACCTGTTTGATAATGCGACACATACATATATTATCCTGACCTGTTTGATAATGCGACACATACATATATTATCCTGACCTGTTTGATAATGCGACACTTACATTATCCTGACCTGTTTGATAATGCGACACATACATATATTATCCTGACCTGTTTGATAATGCGACACATACATATATTATCCTGACCTGTTTGATAATGCGACACTTACATATATTATCCTGACCTGTTTGATAATTATTATTTATCTGTGAGAACGTTGACGTTCACATTTGATAAGTCTCGTTAATATAATTGAAATGATGAACTTCTAACTTGGATTGTCTGTTTGATTGATAATGTTTTATTTTCACAGTATTAGAGAGCAAAACGTATGCGACGTCGATGTTACTTGTAACATTTTACCTGTTGGCTTCACAACTTTTATCAAAACGACAATTCAACAAGTGTAAATTATCTCAACTAACGTTTCCCAACTTTGCGCCATTCAATTAATGAAAATCAATGCTTTCGTCTAAAGTGCTCTAGTTGACAGCGAATTTAACGAAAGACAACCTTCAACATTCAATGATAACAGACAGCTGTGTCTAAAATCAATTCAAATGTCAATGTAATTATTGAAAGATGGGTGAATTAGGGTGAGAGGGGTCGAGAAACAGAGGATGGGGAGAAAAGAGTTCAGATACTTTTTATTTTAAGTGGGGCTTACCGAACTGAATGAAAGACCAGTGAACATAACCTAACGTCAAATCCTGGGCAACAGATTAGAATGGCATTATCAAGATTGTCGAAAAGAATATTAATTTCCTGACATGAGAACAATAATTCTACATTTTCTTTATTTTCTTCTTTTCGTCTTCCTCACAATGTACACACACACACACACACAGTCACGTGTCACGTGAGCAGTTTGGGAATAACCCAGCTAGTTCTATAAACTAATTTTAAATTGTTGAAGTCAAAGTTTTAATCTTTGGTCATCTACGAAGAAAGAAAGACAGTGCATCCTTTTACCCAACGGATTTTAACTTCCAGTATTTCGACATTTTTTCATGAACTTTTGTGACTGTTTGCTACTAACACTCAGTTATATAAAAAAAAATCTTGTCTCATTCTGTTGAAAATGTTTTATGCCCACTCCTATCCTCTGTACCAAGAAATAATTTGATCTGTTTAAAGCAATGAAGCGATAGGTTTGTGGCGTAAAATGTCACCTTTAGGATAGTGAAGTGTTCATTTAGATTATTGGAGTATAGCTTTTGGACAATGAGGTGATAGTTTTAGGATATTGATGTGATAGTTTTAGACAGTGAGGTGATAGCTTTAGGAAAGTGATGTGATTGTTTTACGAAATTGATGTAATAGTTTTAGACAGTGAAGTAATAGCTTTAGAGCAGTGAAATGATAGAGACAGTGACGTAATAGACAGTGAAGTAATAGAGTAGACAGTGAAAGATAAGCAATGTAAAACGTAAATGTACAGAAATGTTCATTTTCCAATTTTATTTTTTACTTTGTAGAAAAAATTTGGTAAAAACAAATAAAATGTAGGAAATAAAAATAAAGCTTAAAAGTGGATAATTTCTTGAATTTGGGGATAAGTAAAGAATTATACAGTACATTTCTACGAAACTGTTCAATTAATTATTTAAGTGGTGTATCAAAATGGGCTAGTTTAACAGATTACCTGTGATTTAAAACAGTTAATATGGGGTTTATTTACAGGCATAATGAGGTTTAGTAATAGATAAACTGAACATTATTACAGTTAAAGTTGGGTTTATTATTTATAGTAAACAAAGAATGTTTGATTTTAAAAAAATATTTTTCTTAATAATATTGTTAAAATAGGTTTTCTGTTTAACTTTGTCATATTAACAATTAAAAGTTGTCTTACTGACAGACTGGGTTATTAGAGTAAAAGTTGGCTTATAAGTTATATTTGTCTCAACATTTAGTGGTTCATTTATTAAAAGTGGAAAGTTAATTTATTACCAGTCATACATCGGTTTATGGACTGATATAATTTTCTCCTTTATTGTTGACCATGGATTTTAATAGTTATGGTTTGCTTATTAACTATTTTAAATGTTGGCTTATTACCATTCAGCCTTGAAGTGTTCAATTTGAAATGTTGGCTTATTACCATTCAGCCTTGAAGTGTTCAATTTGAAATGTTGGCTTATTACCATTCAGCCATGAAGTGTTCCATTTTAAAGGCTCGCTAATTAATCGTTATTATATTTACATGCTTTAATTATTGACACTAGCAGTGTTTGTTAACACTTAAAGATTGACACTAGCAGTGCTTGTTAACACTTAAAGATTGACACTAGCAGTGCTTGTTAACACTTAAAGATTGACACTAGCAGTGAATGTTAACACTTAAAGATTGACACTGGCAGTGCTTGTTAACACTTAAAGATTGACACTAGCAGTGTTTGTTAACACTTAAAGATTGACACTAGCATTGCTTGTTAACACTTCAAAATTACATTTGAAAATTAATTTACTTGTGCAGCATAACTAATACTTAAGGTGCGCTAATTGCCACTTAGTAAAGGTTTGCAATTTGAAATTGAAAGATTTGTATATTAACATTTAAGCTTTGAATTGTTAACTGTTAAAAAATGTATTTTTAATCCATAAAGATCGAATTATTAACAGTAAAGATTTGCTTAAGATTTAAAAATTGTATTGTTAACATTTAAAGATTTGCTTTTTGGCACTCGAAAATTGTACTATTACGATTTAAAGATTGTATTGTTAAGAGTATAAAATATTTTTGTTAACACTTAAAGATTGGATTATTAACATTAAAGATTTGCTTTTTAACACTTAAAATTGCATTATTAATACATAAAGATTGGATTATTAGCTTTAAACATTTCTTTATGCATTCTTAAAGATTGCCTTACAGAGTGGACTATTAACACAATCTGAACTATTTGGTTGATAAAGATTAAGTGGAGCAAGCCTGAATTGAATGACAGCTATAACGGGCGTATGCTAGCTAGAAACAAAGTGATCTTTTAATCTTTTTCTGGTGTACGAGCTGGAACAGCAGCAAGAAAATATTTGGCTTGTCTTGACGCTATCTAAAGTTGGATTGCTTAATTCTCAGGGGCCTGAAAGATGGATGTCCTACCTCCCGCTTAGATTTGAGTGAACCATATTCTAGCCTTTAGGGCACGCAACTCTCTATCTCTGTCCTGACTACTCTCTTCTCATTAGTTTCACTCATCCATTTCGGATATTTAGTTTATTTCTCCCGTTTTCCTGTGCATTCCTCATAGTGTCTCTTTCTTGCTTTCCTAGTTTACCTCTCATGGTGTTTGTAAAGTCCATGCTTTTGTGATTGTAAAGTCCGTGTTCTTGTGTTTGTAAAGTCCGTGTTCTTGTGTTTGTAAAGTCCATATTCTTGTGTTCGTAAAGTCTGTGTTCTTGTTTTGTAAAATCCGTATTCTTGTTTTTGTAAAATCCGTATTCTTGTTTTTTTTTTTAAAATCCGAGTTCTTGGTTTTGTAAAATCCGTGTTTTTGTGTGTTAGTGAAACCAGTGTTCATGTGTGTGTTAAATCCGTGTTCTGATGTTTGTAAAGTTCGCGTGATTTAAGTCCGCGGTTTTGAATGTGCTTCGTCATTTTTAAACTGCCGAATCTATTTTGGTGAACCCTATGCACTATTTTTTATTTATAGTAAACACGACTGATTATTTAGATTTTCTTTAGACTGATCATTGTTCGTTTAGAATTTCTTCAGAATGAACACGAATCTAGAGTTAACACAACTGTTTGTTTAGGATTTCTTTATAGTTAACACAATTGTTTTACGAATTGTGAACACGACTGTAGACGCGATACGAGATTGAAAGAGAGAGAACTCTACTCCATGAGGCAGTTTTCTTTGTGTTTATCTGTTTACATTAGTTTCAAAATTTCAAAATTTGACCAGTGTGCTGCCAGCATCTGCACGATAAATAATATGTTCTTACGTCCATTTTTATCAGGATCCCTCTGTATGATGTGCACTGTTGTTTCACCAAAATCTACGAGATACTATTGTCATGTTTCTCGTAAAACAACGAGACACTATTATCATGTTTCACTTTAAACTACGAGATACTATGCCCACGTTTTGACTAAAACTACGAGATACTATGTCCATGTTTTGACTAAAACTACGAGATACTATGTCCATGTTTTGACTAAAACTACGAGATACCATGTCCATGTTTTGACTAAAACTACGAGAGACCACAGCCATGTTGTTTTAGTTAAAACAAGAGACTAAGACAATTTTGGAGGGTTCAACGATTCGTGAGCAATAAAGGCGCTGTCTTTTCTGTCATTCTTTATTCAATGTGTACATTTATAAATTTCCTTCTTTTTAAATTTTTGTCCTGTAAATGCATACATATTTTTATATTCTCATTCGGTATGCAGATTAATGTTCTTGTCTAATTTGTTTTCTTTTTGTCTTCTATACCTTGAAGAGTTTGTACGAAGCTGTTGTGTACTTATGTTGTAAAGCTTTTATACCTTTTTGTAACACTAAGCACATATAAATATATATATATGTGTGTGTGTGTGTGAGAGAGAGAGAGAGAGAGAGAGAGAGAGAGAGAGAGAGAGAGCGTGTTGTTTCAAAACTTTGAATGTACTTTGAAAATCTTTACGAGTCTTTCGTTAGCGGCCACAGCAGTGGATGCTGTATATGTGTATTTAAAGATGCTTTATTTTTTTTCGTTTGCAATCTCTTCATGCTTACTTTATAAACTCTTAATGTTTTCAACTTTGTAACGTATTACACGTTCACAACTCCACAATCCCTTACACTTTTACCAGCCTGCTCAATGTGTGTTTGTAAATAGCAAAATATGTTAACTTTAACCGTGTTAAAATGTATGCCGTATACGTTTAAAAATTGTCTTGGGTTACGACAACATTGAATTATTAGTATCTTTTAACTTTCACCGTGTTGCAATGTGTGCTGTATGTGTCTTGGGATTCGACAACATTAAACTGTCCTCAGAATCTCTTAACATTCATCAGTGAAGCAGAGTGTGTAATGATGCTTCCATGAAAATGAGGTCAGTGGGTTGCTAGGCAGAAGAGATGGGAGGCTGGCTGTTGATGCTACATGACAGATGCACGCACAGCGCGGTCTGAGAAATGAAGCAGAGGGGACAGTAGTCGGCTTACGCGGCTTAGCTCACTGCAGCAAAGTAGTCAGCTTTCGGATTATATCAGTGTCACATGAAAGCCTCTTTAGGCCCTTCTGAACCCATTCATAACCCCACGCACACACATACCCTCACATGTCCTAGTACATTCATAGTCCCTGTCATATAGCTACCGACACAAGTCTCTATATAATTATATATATATATATATGAGAGACAAACAGACAGACCAATAGGCACACTCTTCCCGTCCAACTTTTTACTTTTATAAACGTTTTTTTTATCCATTTTTCCGATTCTTCTTGCTTGCTTTTCCCATTCCCTCATTTATCATATGCCATTTACACATATACAAATAATATATATGTACATACATAGTACTGTATGCTTAAATGCATGAAAATATTAACACATTTAATTAGGTTGACATTTTTTCACTGAAGTCAACTCCCTTTCTTGAAAGTGATACCTGATGCGTGCATTGTTGTGTGTACGTGATTTTGCTTACATGAGTACATAATATCCTTCCCTCTTGCCGTCCCACCCATCCACCAATCACAACTCACTTTTAGTCTTTTACCTGAGCATTTTGATTTGACCGGTCTGCTGGGGACGTGTGCGCGCGCTCAGTACGCCCTTCTCTAGCGTGTCAGTGCAGTCCGCCGTCAAACGGAAAATCGATCTAACTGGCTGGGAGTCGAGCTCTAATCTGTCATTGATTACATCAGTGCGTGAAAAAGATTTGATGGCATTGTGAACTGGTGATGACAATTAGGTATATCTCTGGAAACACAAACTGCTGCCATTCGATATGACTGGAATGTCAGAAATCTAACTCAGTGCACTTAACCAGTATTCTGTAAAAGCAATAAAAATTATTCCTGATAAAATAGTGTTTATAGCAACAAAAGTTCTCTCCATTATTAAGGTTGCGAGTGATGGAAAGTTATTTAGTGTACAACAGTAATTATTTTGTCTTTAAGAGAATTAAAGTTCTTTAGTGTACTACAGTAATTATTTTGTCTTTAAGTAAATTAAAATTATTTTGAGCACTTCAGCAATCCTCCATCCTCCACCCCCAATCAAATTAAAGTTATTCATGTACTCTAATAATATTTATACTTTAACTGATGTAAATATTTTACAGTAACAATAGTACTTCTTTTCAATGAAGTAATATTCTTACTATAAAAGATTTTTTAAAAAATAATTCAGATTTGTAGTTTATGTTAAAATAGTGTTTCTTTTCAATGAAGTAATGATGTTACTGTAAAAAAATATGTTTTCAATGAAGTAATGATGTCACTGTGAAAAATGTTTTCAATGAAGTAATGATGTCACTGTAAAAAATATGTTTTCAATGAAGTAGTGATGTCACTGTAAAAAATATGTTTTCAATGAAGTAATGATGTCACTGTAAAAAATATGTTTTCAATGAAGTAGTGATGTTACTGTAAAAAATATGTTTTCAATGAAGTAATGATGTCACTGTAAAAAATATGTTTTCAATGAAGTAATGATGTCACTGTGAAAAATGTTTTCAATGAAGTAATGATGTCACTGTAAAAAATATGTTTTCAATGAAGTAGTGATGACACTGTAAAAAATATGTTTTCAATGAAGTAGTGATGTCACTGTAAAAAGTATGTTTTCAATGAAGTAGTGATGTCACTGTAAAAAATATGTTTTCAATGAAGTAATGATGTCACTGTAAAAAATATGTTTTCAATGAAGTAGTGATGGCACTGTAAAAAATATGTTTTCAATGAAGTAGTGTTGTCACTGTAAAAAATATGTTTTCAATGAAGTAGTGTTGTCACTGTAAAAAATATGTTTTCAATGAAGTAGTGATGTCACTGTAAAAAATGTTTTCAATGAAGTAGTGTTATTACTGAACGATGATGCCGATGTTGATTTTTCAAATGAAGAAATGTTTTTACTTATCAATACAGTTGACCTTTTTAAGTGAATTAATGTTTTTACTTATCAATACTGTTGACCTTTTTAAGTGAATTAATGTTGATACTGAATAATACTGTTTTCTTAATGTAGTAACGTTGTTACTGAAGAATAATGCTTTTTTCTTAATGAAGTAACGGTCTTACTGTAGCAAGAACGTTTTCTTATCAAAGAATTACTGTTGCCATTGTAAATAATGATTCTTTTAAATGAAGTAAAGGTATTACATTAAGAGTAATAATATGTTTTACCTCGTTAAGAGAAAAATACGAAGTATTTTCTGACTTTGAAAGAAACCTGAAGTAAACAAACAAACAACAATATAAATTAAAACAAACTTGAAAAAAATGGGTAAGACATTTTATATACCATATTTTGCGAAATAGAGTTTATTGTTTAGTTAATTAAATTTTTTGAAGACTACACATTATGTGATAAATATATGGAACTGTAGCAGGCCTTTGGCGTAGCGCTCTTTTTAACAGGCCTTTGTTTTTGTACTAAGTAACACAGTAACAGACCTTTGTTTTTGCACTCAGTAATAAGCCTTTATATTTCTACTCAGTAACAAGCCTTTGTATTTGTACTCATTAACAGGCCTTTGTTTTTGCACTCAGGAACAGGCCTTTGTTTTTGCACTCAGTAAAGGCCTTTGTATTTGTACTCAGTAACAGGCCTTTGTTTTTGCACTCTCACTAACAATCCTATGGAGTAGCGATCTCAGTAACAGGCCTTTTTGCCCTCTCAATAATAATCCTAGGAGACTTTACCCCTAGTAAGGATTCTATATATTATACTGACACTTCCCCATAACAACACATCTACAAATGACGATCTTCTATCAGGTGGAATGGTGTTCAACATTATGTAAGAGAGCCATTGTGTAGAGCTTTTAACACATCCGTGGATATGTAGTTTAAGCAATTTTCTTTTCTCCAAGTAGACACCTTCACCACTCCCTTCTGACTTAGATAGTTCAAAATAATACTTATAATTATATAAAATAATTATTTATTTAATCTAAATAAATACATTAGCATATATACATGTGGCTCAGCGACCATGGCCATTATCCTAGATTATAAATGGCTCAAACACATACAGAACAACATTGACCATTTCTGAACTTGAATTTACTTGAGAGTTTAATCCTGTTTTTTTCTTCTAATTTTTAATTTATGGATCTGTTTCAAACATATTTAATGAAATACATTTTTAATAACATAACCTTATTTTAGTATATATAATAATTATACACCACAATAATCTTGAGTAAATTGTTTGTATTTTGCCTCCTTGGGTCTCAGTCAATGCCGTGATATCAGCATCACGCGTTTTATAGAAAGACTTATCATGTCTCATAAGGCAAAATGCCGTGACGTCAGCATCACGCGTTTTATAGAAAGACTTATCACGTCTCACAAGGCAAAATGCCGTGACGTCAGCATCACGCGTTTTATAGAAAGACTTATCATGTCTCACAAGGCAAAATGCCGTGACGTCAGCATCACGCGTTTTATAGAAAGACTTATCATGTCTCACAAGGCAAAATGCCGTGACGTCAGCATCACGCGTTTTACAGAAAGACATCATGTCTTATAGCGTTTCACAGAAAGACTCATCATATCTCACAAGACAAATTGAAAATCATGGAGCAGTTTACTCAGTTTACTTTTAATTAATTTTCTCATTTGTGCGCAAAGAAAAACGTCAATTAAGTTTGAAAATAGTGTGGTGTGGTGTTATGGTCCACATTGGATGCGAGATGAAAAACATGATGATGATGGAGGTCAATCCTTCACATGCTTGACGGCAGCCGCAGCAGAGAGATGTACACACAACACCGTGTTCACACCTTACATGGGGCTTTATTCATGACGACGCACCGCCAACTCGTTCTGTTTCGTGGCCTCATGGTTCACTGTTCTTCTGTACGCGTACAAGTACTCTCATACTCGGGTGGTGGTTACGCTAACAATTTGACGTCACCACTGGAACTTTCGTGGATCATTTCATGATAAGACGTTCTCTGATCTGTAGCGCTACAGTGGAACCTGCTCCCCTCACGAGTATTCGGGGAGAGCTGGTGGTGTGTTTGTGGTTGGGGTTTTTGTCTTGGTGCTTGCTTTGTGTCGTCTTCAGTTGTAGAATTTTTTTAAAATATTCTTTTCGATTGAGTCACTGAGTTTTGTATTCCTGTTGAGTTATGTGTCCCCTATTTCTCGTGTCAGTGGCGTTGAAGTTGTATCATGTTCCTGTTGAGCGTTGTGGTGTCTGTGCCTGATGTAAGTTGTGAATATTGGTGACGAATCTATGTGTAGTGATGTTGTTCGCTCCGTCCGTTGCAAAACGTGTCTAGCCGGCATATGCGGACTTTAGTTCGGTAATCCGTGGGCTGAAGTTGTGGTGGATGTTGTTGCTGTCGTTCCCGATGTTGGTGTACATGTACTCGGTATGTTCAGTCCCATCCCCTTCTCAGTGGTGGTGTTGTCGAAGTTGTTTTCGCTGTTGTCGTGGCTGTTTCCGGTGTCCGTTGGGATACATGAAGTCGGGCCCGGAGGCCAGTAAAGGTGGTCGAGCAGCAGTTGAATCATGTCCGCAGTCGGGTGATTAAAGTATCCCGCTGCATAAACTGCTGCTCACTGGACCAAAATTGTTGTTGTCGGCGGTGGTTTCGTTGGTGTTGTTGTGGCTGCTGTTGCTGACTCTGATGGTAGAAAACATCTTTGTAAAGGAGAAGACAAATCCGACTTTAATCTATATTTAACAAACCCCATCCGCCCACTTTCTTCTCAAACAAAAAAATATCAATATGCGGAAGAAGGTCAATAAATTTAACAATAAATTTATTAAAAGAAAAAATCGACTATACAAATGACAGTTACAATGAAACAGATAATTTGACATCAATATTCCACAAACTCACGTTCCGGTAATTATAGTTTACAGATTTCTCTCTCTATTTATATATAATAGTAAGTTTACAGCTAATTCTAGTTTAGCAATAGAGTCAATACCAATTGCAGATTAGTCCTATCAGAGAATAGAAATGGAGTTATTAGAATAGGTTATTATAAACTTCACATAACCTGGATTAAGTACAGCTTCCAGTCTTTTCACTGGCCTTTTCAATCAGGTCACAATGTCAAAATGTCCACGCTCAGCACGTGTTCCCTCCTCATGCGCAAGAAACACTGTAACCGACCTGGCACTCTCTTGCCATCAGTTTCTTGAGCAGAACACAATCGCAACGATTGTGTTATATTCACTGGACTGATGTTCTTAGCATCCTTGTCACTGGACTGATGTACTTAGCATCCTTGTCACTGGACTGATGTACTTAGCATCCTTGTCACTGGACTGATGTACTTAGCATCCTTGTCACTGGACTGATGTACTTAGTAGCATCCTTGCATTGGTACATCAAAAGTAGGGATGTAGCAATCTCCCTTTTATGTTTACACACTCTGCAACACACTTTGCAAGTTTCCCCGCGATTTCCCGGTTACTCAAGTCACGACTAGTGAATAAACGAAGGGTAGCTAGGAACTTGAAAGTTGAACACTCTCTCTCAGTCAGTCAGTTTAAACTCACCACTCAAGCTAACGACTGTCTTCAGAGCCGGGCTTCTCCTTTTGTCTTCAAGTGAATAGAAAGTAAAATTCTCTACTGCAAGTAAACTCCTTAAACTCAGCCCATTGGCTAGTCTCGTTCTCATAAATCATAATCTTTGGATAATAGAAATCTGTTCACTCAATTTCCACTAGGTCAGCAAATCTAGAATGTTCTAGCCTCAGGCTGTTTACTTCAACTCAAACACTTTTAAAATAACACCATAAGGAGTGCACAAGGTCGGGTCACACTGACAATTTAGCAACTTATATAACAATTTAAATTAAAAATAGGGAGGGGCAAATTTACTTTGTCACACCCTCCTAACGTTATATCATGATTAGGCGGCCGTCTAAGTAAGCCTTTATTATTTTAAATCATCATCCCCTACAGCCAGCCTTACTTCCATGTTCTGTGTTTTCTTACTTTGGTTTAGATAGGAATTACTTTCAAACTACTAAGAATTATACAATGCTTATAGTATCTAAAGAAACTACGTTAAATGCTCTTTAAATATCACTCTTTCCTAACATAAAATGTACAAGATAAAAGTACAAAATAAAATAAATAGCTATATTCGTGTATCACATAAACACTTTTCTTACATGAATAAATCATAAAATAGCCTAAGAAAATGATATAAACTAGTATACAAGAATACATAAATACAAACTGCAAACTATCTCCTATATAAAAATACAAATGTCTATTACAATTAATAACTACCTAAAACAGTACAACAATCAGTACATGCTCAAACACTGCATTACACATTAACACTGACAAAGTTTATTGGGTACAGTGCCACGCGATTGAAAACAAAGCAAGTGATCACGACCTAATTTGCTGACAGTGACAGTCCTACATGTGAAAAAAGCGCTGCACACACACACACACACACACACACACGCTAGCACGCCCACACCAATGCACTAGCCTCCCCCAATAAGAAGCAAAGGACTACTCGTGTAACTATTCGTTCTGAACAATTTCCCTACCTACGTCTTTGAATGCGCATCACTTCTGAACACGTTTGCTCAATACCATTTTCCGTACTTAAACCTTTAAGGGCTGCGAATCACATCAGTCTCTCAATACCATTTTCCGTACTTAAACCCATAAGGGCTGCGAATCACATCAGTCTCTCAATACCTGTGCATTAACATTTCCTAACTTAGTTTCTTTCCTTATCATTTTCCAATTAAGCAGTCAGACACATTTCCTATGTAGGCAATACTGTGTCGTAGATTTATCTTCTTTTATTTCCTATGTAGGTAGTATTGTGTCGTAGATTTATCTTCTATTATTTCCTATGTAGGTAGTATTGTGTCGTAGATTTATCTTCTATTATTTCCCATGTAGGCAATATTGTGTCGTAGATTTATCTTCTATTATTTCCCATGTAGGCAGTACTGTGTCGTAGATTTATATTCTATTTCAGGTTTATTAGAGTGCTTCTAGCAAACCAAGTGGATAGGACAATCAAATTAAAGCCTGACAAAAAGATAAAATAGAAAATAAAGTGCTCTAGAAAATATATTTATAGAAATAATGAACAAAATAAAGTGTTCTTTAACAGATATATAAAGAAACAATTAGCAAAATAAATTGTTCTTTAACAGATATGTAAAAAACTATGACTAAAATAAAGTGTTCTTTAATAGATATGTATAGAAACTATGACTAAAATAAAGTGTTCTTTAACAGATATGTAAAGAAACTATGACTAAAATAAAGTGTTCTTTAACAGATATATAAAGAAACAATTAGCAAAATAAATTGTTCTTTAACAGATATGTAAAAAACTATGACTAAAATAAAGTGTTCTTTAATAGATATGTATAGAAACTATGACTTAAATAAAGTGTTCTTTAATAGATATGTATAGAAACTATGACTAAAATAAAGTGTTCTTTAACAGATAAAAAACAAAAAAACTATGACTAAAATAAAGTGTTCTTTAATAGATATGTAAAGAAACAATGACTAAAATAAAGAGTTCTTTAACAGATATGTAAAAAAAAAAAAACTATGACTAAAATAAAATGTTCTTTAAAACATACTTAAATTTTTTTTTATTTTGGTATTTAAAACAGTGAGCAAAATAAAATATTATTTAACAAATATTAAAAAAAACAATGGGTAAAAGAAAGAGAGTTAAAAAATGCATTTTTGTTTTTTGTTGTTGTTGTTGTTGTAACACTGAAATATAAACTCTGATATGTTTACGTTTTTCTTGAAACATAAAATAAATATTTCGATTTCTGCTGAAATGTAAATTATGATCTATTTCAATCTGTACTGAAATGAAAAACTACGTTTCCGAATATGTACTAAAATGTAAACTCAGATCAAATTCAGTCTGTACTGAAATGTAAATTAGATAACTTTCAATCTGTATTGGGGGGGGGGGGGATTTAAATTGAGATCATTTTCTGTAATGAAATATAAATTAAAATCAGTCAGTATATACTGAAATGTAAATGTCAATATATATTTCAGTGTGATTCTAACGTAAACTACTGCATATTTTACTTTATATTGTAAAATAAAATGAAAGTTTGCTGGTTATAAAGATTGTCTAAACTTAATACTATAAAATAAAATGAAATTTGTAAAATAAAATGATATTTTACTGGTTATATAGATTGTTTTACTTAATAAAATAAAATTTTGCTGGTTATAAAGATTGTTGTGCTTAATACTAATAAATAGAATAAGATTTTGTTGGTTATAAAGATTGTTGTACTTAATACTGTAAAATAAAATGATGCTTTGCTGGTTATAAATATTGTTGTACTTAATATCGTAAAATAAAATGATATTTTGCTGGTTATAAAGATTGTTGTACTTAATACTGTAAAATAAAATGAAATTTTGCTGGTTATAAAGATTTTCGTACTTAATACCGTAAAATTAAATAAGATTGTTGTACTTAATACCGTAAAATAAAATGAAATTTTATTGGTTATAAAGATTTTTGTACTTCTCACACAGCGAACGAACACACACCAGGAGAGAAAGGAGGGAGGGAGAGAAAGAGATTGGAGCTAGATGAAGAAATTCTTTTTTGAAAATTGAATTTCTCTGAACTCATTAAATCCCGACCTTGTGGCCCTGCCCCTTAGTTCCATGTTGGCATGTGACAATGCTGGAAGGCGGTCAAGAAATGTAAGACCCCCTGTGCCACGATGACACAATGTCAAGATTGATTTTTACTCTCTCGCTCTCGGCCATTTTGTGTGCTGAAATTAAATTTTCAGTGCTGCACTTTTTTATGGATAAGCTTCTTGCCTCCTTTTTATTTCTTACATAATTCCTTGGATTCAAACACTAGTAAGGTTTGTATAATAAACAGACACATAGATCTATAGAGTTCTTTCAAATGTAAATAATGTACACACGCAGCAAACAATATTGTAATGGTAGGTAGTGGTAGATGTGTTTTAGAAGCGTTATTTTGACACTAATGGTAGGTAGTGGTAGATGTGTTTTAGAAGCGTTGTTTTGACACTAATGGTAGGTAGTGGTAGATGTGTTTTAGAAGCGTTGTTTTGACACTAATGATAGGTAGTGGTAGATGTGTTTTAGAAGCGTTGTTTTGACACTAGTAGAAAGAATGTTTGTCCTTTTAAAAAACAAATATCATCTGGACAATTTTATCGAGTTTTATCGAGTTTTTTCTTTGTCACTAAAGGAAGAAAAAATAGATGAATACTTAGAAACTGCATGGACTTCCCCAAATTGCAAATGTTTAAGCCTAAACGTACTAAGAAAAGTTTTAAAATATTTATACAAACATTCAATAATGATAGGACCGATTATTATTTCAGCTTTTGTGTCATTGTTTCAGAGAAATGCTTAAAGTTTTATGTCCCTGTTGAAGAGAAATGCTTAAAGTTTTATGTCCCTGTTGAAGAGAAATGCTTAAAGTTTTATGTTCCTGTTGAAGAGGAATGCTTAAAGTTTTATGTCCCTGTTGAAGAGAAATGCTTAAAGTTTTATGTCCCTGTTGAAGAGAAATGCTTAAAGTTTTATGTCCCTCCTGAAGAGGAATGCTTTGTGTCACTGTTGAAGAGGCATTTCTTCATGTCACTGTAGAGGATTTTTGCTTAGGTGTGTTTGTCATTATTTACATTATTATTACTGTCGTTGTTATAGAGAATTTCTCCATTTTTGTCTCCACCATAGATAACTGTTCGAATTTCTCTGAATAAGCATAAATATCTCCGTCAGTAATGTAAAATATTTTAAATATTTCTGTTAGTGTCAGAAATAAATATCTCGCCAGTACTGTAAAATATTTCTTAACTTTCCCTGTCATTGTCAAACATAAATATCTCGTCAGTACTGTAAAATATTTCTTAACTTTTCCTGTCATTGTCAGACATAAATATCTCGTCAATACTGTAAAATATTTCTTAACTTTCCCTGTCATTGTCAGACATAAATATCTCGTCAATACTGTAAAATATTTCTTCACTTTCCCTGTCATTGTCAGACATAAATATCTCGTCAGTACTGTAAAATATTTCTTAACTTTTCCTGTCATTGTCAGACATAAATATCTCGTCACTACTGGAAAATATTTCTTAATTGTTCCTGTCACTCTCAAACATAAATAACTCCGCCAATACTGTACATATTTCTGAACCTTTCCTGTCACTGTCAAAATGTCATAGATTCCTTATGTTTGGTTGTTGCTTTCATTGTCATTACTTTAATACTTTTGTCTATTATGATTATACTAGACTGCTTTTGTTTAACATTGTTCCTAGCTGGCTTAACTGACAGTGTTTTTGTGCAACTTCGAGTGGCATAACTGACAGCGCTTGTGTCACACTTAAACTGGCAAAACTCGTGATGGACTGTGTTGTTAACCTTGCTACATTGTTCTTTCAACATGTTATCTCCGTTTTCTAACATTTCCCTCTTTGTGTTTCTTTCTTGATTGTTTCAAACTTTTGCTTTCTAATCCATTGTATATTCTGTGTTGTTTAATTTTCTAACACTTTATCTCAAGTGTCTTTGTTGAATATGTTTCTAATATATGTATGTTTCCGGGTGAAGGGTAGGTAGGGGTTCAGAAACTTTTCTGTAGGTTTGTGTTTTTTAATATGGAAGTATTTGGTGTCAAGATATAACGTTCCGGTTCTCATTATCGCGTTTTAACACCATTGCCAAGTTAACATTGCCTCTGATATCTGACTGTATGAATAAACAATTTTAACAACTGGTGTCCTACTAACACTAACACACATTTTGACTCATTGGTTATACTGTTAAAATAGACCATATAATACATTTGACTCATTGGTTATACTGTTAAAATTGACCATATAATATATTTGACTCATTGGTTATACTGTTAAAATAGACCTCATAATACATTTCACTCATTGGTTTTACTGTTAAAGTAGACCTCATAATACATTTGACTCATTGGTTATACTGTTAAAATAGACCTTATAATACATTTGACTCCTGTGTCATACTGCTTGTTTAATAAACACGGTAACCAAAAGTGTCCTATTACTTATATTAATATAATGTTAAAACTCGCATGTCCTGTTACCAATATTAATAAACATTTTGACTCTTGTCTTATCATTTACATTATTGATAGACACGTTGTCTCGTTATCACCAGTCACGTATAAATCACCACATTGACTCGTGTACACTACTATTTGCATTAATAAACATTTTTACTAGTATAATCCACTATTTGATTTAATAGATATTTTGATTCATGTGCCCTATTTTTATTAAGGGACCATAGTCGTTTTATCAGTAGACACGCCGAACACGTTTTGTTGTTTAAGAATCGTATGCTAAAGAACTCAGCCTGTGTGTACTAGAGAACTATAGTTCAATGTGTTAAAAAACAAAAAAACTGGTTACTAGAGAACCTTGGTTCTGTATACTAGAGAACTATGGATATGGCTTTGTGTACTAGAGAAGTGTGGTAAGTGTTTAGACCCGTGCTATGTAAACTTGAAAACTGTGCTATGTGTACTGAAGAACTGTGCTATGTACACTAGAGAACTGTGCTATGTGTACTAGAGACCTGTGCTCTGTGTACTGGAGAACTGTGTTCTGTGCTATGTGTACTAGAGAACTGTGCTGTGTGTACTAAAGAAGTGTTATGTGTACTAGAGAACTGTGTTATGTGTACTAGAGAACTGTGTTATGTGTACTGGAGAACTATGCTAGAGAACTAGAGAACTGTATTATGTGTACAAGAGAACTGTGCTATGTGTACTGGAAAACTATGCTAGAGAACTATAGTAAATGTACTAAAAACTATGGCTACTAGAGAGCTATGGCTGTGTACAACTCTGTGTACTGGAGAACTTCACTGAATTATGTGTACTGGAGAACTGTGGGTAAATGTACTAAAAACTAGGCTACTGGAGAGCTATGGTTAAATAAATTAAAGAATTTTAGTTGCTAGAGAACTATGGCTGTTTACTAAATAACTCTATATTAGAGAACTGTGCTGTATATACTAGATAGATATGGTTAAATGTACTATGGTTTTATTTACTAAAGAACTATCGCTATGTGTATTAAAAATCATGACTATATATACTAGAGAACTAAGGCATGGTGTACTGGAGAATTATGATATTTATACTAGAGGACTATGATTTTATTATACTAAAACGACTATGGCTTACAGATAACTGTGGTTAAATATACTTAAAAAAACTATGGTTACTAGAGAATTATAGCTATGTATATTAGAGAACTTAGGTTATTTGTATTTAAGAACTAGTTGTTGTATACTAGAGAACTATGGATGAAAATGGTACTAAAACATTATGACTGTGTGCACTAGAAAACCACAACTAAGTTTAATAAAAAGCTATGACTATAATATACTTGAGAACTATGACTGTGTATAATAAAACGTCATAACTGTATCAGACAATTATGAATATATACACACTAGAGAACTATGGCTACGTGTACTAGAGAACTAAAACTGTGTAATAAAAAGCTATGACTATATTTTCTAGAGAACTATTGCTATTTGTACAAGAGAACAACGTATATATGTTCTAGAGAACTATGGCTACATGTACTAGAGAACTATGGCTACAGGTACTAGAGAACTATGGCTACAGGTACTAGAGAACTATGGCTACATCTACTAGAGAACTATGGCTACAGGTACTAGAGAACTATGGCTACATATACTAGAGAACTATGGCTACATGTACTAGAAAACTATGGCTACATATACTAGAGAACTATGGCTACATATACTGGAGAACTATGGCTAAATATACTGGAGAACTATGGCTACGTGTACTAGAGAACTATGGCTACATGTACTGGAGAACTATGGCTACATGTACTGGAGAACTATGGCTACGTGTACTAGAGAACTATGGCTACATGTACTGGAGAACTATGGCTACATGTACTGGAGAACTATGGCTAAATATACTGGAGAACTATGGCTACATGTACTGGAGAACTATGGCTACGTGTACTGGAGAACTATGGCTACATGTACTGGAGAACTATGGCTACATGTACTAGAGAACTATGGCTACGTGTACTGGAGAACTATGGCTACATGTACTGGAGAACTATGGCTACATGTACTAGAGAACTATGGCTACATGTACTAGAGAACTATGGCTACATGTACTGGAGAACTATGGCTACATGTACTGGAGAACTATGGCTACGTGTACTGGAGAACTATGGCTACGTGTACTGTCTCTAGAATATTAAAGCTGCCGTCACCCATTGCGCAGCATGTCAACAATCTTCTCTTTGCTATCTAGAAAGAACACGCCCACAAACGGTAAAATTTTCAACTGGAGTTTTGGAAAAATCGATAATAGCCTTTGTTAATCTCATTGCCTGATTCACCATGGGATTCATCAGATTCATTTGACCTCTTGCTTTTTCATCATACTTTGACCCCTGACTGGGTAAGGTTGAAATATATTTCCCACGCAAAGAGTTTTTTCACGCTTTCTTTAGAGAAATGGCGAAACGAGAAATACGTCATCATTCTGACAGTTAAAAATTGAAATTTAACGTTTGTTTAAAATACTGCGAAACATTCTCCTACTTTTGGAGATAAGGTGAAAGATCCTAACTTAAAGACAATAAAAGAGAATTGTTCAAATATGATATGTGGGTTTTGAATACATTTATAAGAAAATGGCAAGAAATAAGATATATGTTAATTGAAGACATTTATGTAAAAAATGGCAATATGAAAGATATGTGTTAATTGAAGACATTTATTTAAAAAATGGCAATATGTAAGATATGTGTTAATTGAAGATATTTATTTAAAAAATGGCAATATATAAGATATGTGTTAATTGAAGACATTTATTTAAAAAATGGCAATATGTAAGATATGTGTTAATTGAAGACATTTATTTAAAAAATGGCAATATGTAAGATATGTGTTAATTGAAGACATTTATAAGAAAATGGTAAATTGCGAAAATACTGATTAGCTTCCACTTTAGCAAATTCAAGGCGTGTCAAAATGTAAATGATAACGAGACACACTTGAAAACATAGTATAGTGTAAATGATAATTTAAGACACACTTGAATCCTTAGCAAAGTGAGAATGAAAGTTATCTGTGCCGTTTATTTAACTATGCGGTACACACAATAACTAAATTAATGTGTTACCTTCGTTGACCGTCATTTGATTTCATTTATGAGTGTTATCTTCATTAGCAATATGTTGTTAACTTCAATTACTATCAGCTGAATTCATTTATGCAAAACGTAGAATAAAAACGTCATTATTTCAAATTTAGCTATGTGTTAACTTGATCTGACAAAGACGCCAAGCCTGCTCTATAGAGGATTAAAGTGTGGAAAGGGAATTTGCAAGAGAAAGAAAACTTTAATGAGAAAGAAGAAGGAAACGGGCATAAAATACAGTTACAAGAGGCATTCCATAGTTGAGCTTCAAATGTTTTTCATGTCGAGTCGACCTTTCACAATTATCTCTTGTGTCAAGTTGGCATGGAAAGGATAGGCACTTCTCATATCGAGATGAGGTGATGAGGTGACTAGTAAGGAAAAAACACTTCTTATGCTGTGACTGAAGGAGATGAGGTGACTAGTAAGGAAAAAACAGTTCTATGCTGTGACTGAAGGAGATGAGATGACTAGTAAGGAAAAAACAGTTCTATGCTGTGACTGAAGGAGATGAGGTGACTAGTAAGGAAAAAACAGTTCTATGCTGTGACTGAAGGAGATGAGATGACTAGTAAGGAAAAAACACTTCTTATGCTGTGACTGAAGGAGATGAGATGACTAGTAAGGAAAAAACACTTCTTATGCTGTGACTGAAGGAGATGAGATGACTAGTAAGGAAAAAACACTTCTTATGCTGTGACTGAAGGAGATGAGGTGACTAGTAAGGAAAAAACACTTCTTATGCTGTGACTGAAGGAGATGAGATGACTAGTAAGGAAAAAACACTTCTTATGCTGTGACTGAAGGAGATGAGGTCTGAGTGAAAGGCGATACATTTGTGTATGTACAGGGGCGGGAGGTGGGGGAATATTTTACCGTTTCCTCCACTTCTTGCAGTGTAACTACACACAAAGTTATAGGCAAAGTGATGTATATAGTCATTGAATTAACTATGGTCATTATAATAATTACAGTGATATATATATATAGTCATTGAATTAACTATGGTCATTATAATAATTACAGTGATGTATATAGTCATTGAATTAACTATGGTCATTATAATTATTACAGTGATGTATATAGTCATTGAATTAACTATGTTCATTATAATAATTACAGTGATGTATCAATTCATTGAATAAACTATGATCGTTATAATAGCCACAGTAATATGCCAAGTTTTTTAATTAACTATTCTATATATAATAACTACAGAGATATGTCTGGTCATGGAATTAATTATCATAAGTTTAATAACCTCAGTGATGTGTCTAGTTACGGATGTGTTAACCTCAGTGATGTGTCTAGTTAAATTGTAGATATAGTAGTGCATTAATCACTGATCAGCCATGTTCTGTCTGTATTAAAGATATAGTAGTGCATTAATCACTGACCAGCTATGTACTGCTTAATTTACAACCACAACCATATAACCAATATCTGAACTAATTGCTCCGTGATTGAATTTTATATTTTGATATATCTGATCAATGAACTAACACGTCCAGACGTCATAAACTCAATCATATGCTTATTATTTAAATGACTAAATTATAGAGAGACGTGCGTCTAATTTTGGATTAGCTACACTCTGACTAAATTATATTTTGTTCTGTATCTGGCACTGAATCAGCTACGCCATAATTAGTGTCTAATACTAAATTATCTACACCATAACTAATGTCTAATACTAAATTAACTACGCCATAATTAGTGTCTAATACTAAATTATCTACACCATAACTAATGTCTAACACTGAATTAACTTCAGCATAACTAATGTCTAACACTGAATTAACTGCGCCCTGACTGAGTTAGAGAGAGAGATTTCAGCATTAAATTTATAAGAATAATCAAATGTTTAGGCAGTTATTAATCATGGCGAAATCGTGCCCTATAAGATGTACTGAACTAACGATCGCCTGATTAAATGATAACATCGCCGTTATATCTAGTAATGAACTGATTACGGCATGACTAAGACGTAACTACAGCTCATATTAAGTTACTATACTGATTACGGCATGACTATGACGTAACTACAGCTCATATTAAGTTACTGTACTGATTACTGCATGAATAAGACGTAACTACAGCTCATATTAAGTTACTGTACTGATTACTGCATGAATAAGACGTAACTACAGCTCATATTAAATTACTGTACTGATTACGGCATGACTAAGACGTAACTACAGTTCATAAGTTACTGTACTGATTACGACATAACTAAGACGTAACTACAGCTCATATTAAGTTACTCAACTGATTACGACATGAATAAGACGTAACTACAGCTCATATTAACTTACTGAACTGATTACGGCATGTTTAACAACGTAACTACAGCTCATATTAAGTTACTGAACTAAGTACGGCCTGATTAAAGCATAAGAGTAGTTATATATCTAGTATCGAACTAAGTTATAGATACTGTCACTGAACTGAGAATTTCATTGAACTGAAAGCCTAATGTCTGGTCACTGAATAGAGAGTAGTCGAGTATGAATAAGTTCATGTCTGCTGAGAACAGTCTGAGTATTAACACGGTCATGTCTGGTGAGAACAGTCTGAGTATTAACACGGTCATGTCTAGTGAGAACAGTCTGAGTATTAACACGGTCATGTCTAGTGAGAACAGTCTGAGTATTAACACGGTCATGTCTAGTGAGAACAGTCTGAATATTAACACGGTCATGTCTAGTCACTGAACTCAGTACATCATGAGTAAATTATATGCGTATATCCAGGCAAAAGCAATTATCTAGTAATTAAACACACCTTGTAAGTAAGCTCAGTATAGTGGTTATGTCTCAGTGATGGAACAATACGCGACGTGGAGAGTTCTGACTAAGTGAAAAAGCAATACGCGATGTGGAATGTTCTGTCTGTGATGAAAAAGTACGCGATGTGGAATATTCTGTTCTCAAAGATGAAAAAATACACGATATAAAATGTTCTGTCTCACTGATGAAAGAATACGCGATGTGGAATGTTCTGTCTGTGATGAAAAAGTACGCGATGTGGAATATTCTGTTCTCAAAGATGAAAAAATACACGATATAAAATGTTCTGTCTCACTGATGAAAGAATACGCGATATAAAATGTTCTGTCTCATTGATGAAACAATACGCGATATAAAATGTTCTGTCTCACTGATGAAACAATACGCGATTTAGAATGTTCTGTCTCATTGATGAAACAATACGCGATTTAGAATGTTCTGTCTCACTGATGAAACAATACGCGATTTAGAATGTTCTGTCTCCGTGATGAAACAATACACGATGCGTAGTATTCTCAGTGGTGAAGCATTATGCGATGCTGAATTTTCTGTATGTATATACATGGATTTACCATGAAATCAACCAGTCGTTTTTTTAAATTTAATTGTTAATTATTTATTTGTTTTGTTGTGTGTTTTCCATTCACAACTGTTTGCAGAGTCACCATGTTAACTTTTGATCTAGCAAGACCGTCAAGTCACAGAGTTGCTCAAAATGGTATTGCATTTGCTTTGAACTAATCTATCATTTAGTGATTTGCACTTTTTAAAAAACTAATTTGCCAGTCACTCATTTGCAATGCCTTTGAACTAATCTGTCATTTAGTGATTTGCACTTTTTAAATTAATTTGCCAGTGACTCATTTGCATTGCCTTTGAACCAATCTGTCATTCACTAATTTGCCCTTTTGTGAATAATCTGTCATTCATTCATTTTAAGGAAGCAAGCAAAAGAATGTAGGCCTGTCTTTGAAAAATGTGTTTAAAAATAGTATTTAAAAACGTGTTATTCTACGCTACAAATTACTCAGGTTACCTCTTACCATGTTCGAAAACATTCCACTTGTATAGAAAGCTCTGTTCAATGTCTCGATTTGAATGTTGTAAAAGTTTACTTGAGTATGAGTATTTCAAGTGTTCTCGAGGCACGATTGCTCTAAAAATGTACTTGTGAGTACTAATGTTTAAAGTGTTTTTGAGCCACGATTGCTCTAAAAATGTACTTGTGAGTACTAATGTTTAAAGTGTTTTTGAGCCACGATTGCTCTAAAAATGTACTTGTGAGTACAAATGTTTACAGTGTTTTTGAGCCACGATTGCTCTAAAAATGTACTTGTGAGTACGAGTATTCTAAAAGCCTGTTTAAATTATGGGCTGTATGAGTGCATGTTTGGTACGAGTGTTGTCAAAGTATATTTGCGGTACGAATGTTGTCAATGTCTACTAGAAAAGGATCGAAATCAAATTAACTGGAATTTGACGTTGAAAGAAGTTAACTAGCCTGTAGCACTGTGACACTGTAAGAAAAAGTAGCCCTATTTTTTTGTTTGTAATATGTAGCCCTTGCTAGGCATTGCGTACGGATGCATGTGCATCGTGCGTGGAATTCCGCTGTGCATTGGCCTTAATTTGAAATTAACTGCGAACCTCTCGAGTCCGCCGGCAGTGTCGTGCGAGAGCCGCCTCTTCGCTCAGGTGGAAGGGACGCGCAAAAACAACTCGGAGAAGGAAAACGAAACGGAAGACGGAAGGGAAGGAAGGAGGGAGAGAAAGAACGAGCAAGAGAGAGAGAGAGAGAGAGAGTTAAGGAAACATCGAGATGTCTTAAGACGTGTGTACCAATTCAGTCACACACACCCGCACTGATCCGAACACGACAAGCGATGAAGAGTTAACAAGTATCATTGCAATAGAGTAAAGGGTAGTAGTGTAAGATATTGGTTCATAAGACGTAGTACTGTAAGATGTTCATAAGAAGTAGTACTGTATGATATCAGTTCATAAGACGTAGTACTGTAAGATGTTCATAAGGCGTAGAACTGTAAGGTGTTCATAAGACGTAGTATTGTAAGATATTGGTTCATAAGACGTAGTACTGTAAGATGTTCATAAAAGACATAGTACTGTAAGGTATTGGTTTACTGACTTGTATAGACTTATAATAGAACCAATGATGTTGCGAATTGTGAAAATTGTTCTCTACATCACATTTCTGGTACTGTACAATTTCTTAGCAACGTATATCAATTTTTTGCTACTGTATATCAGTTTAGTAATTTTTTTGTATTGTACATCACTTTCTTCAATTTGTTTTGGTATAGTGCATCACTGTCATCAGTGTTATAGTTTTGTACATCACTGTCATCAGTGTTATAGTTTTGTACATCACTGTCATCAGTGTTATAGTTTTGTACATCACTGTCATCAGTGTTATAGTTTTGTACATCACTGTCAGTGTTATAGTTTTGTACATCACTGTCATCAGTGTTATAGTTTTGTACATCACTGTCATCAGTGTTATAGTTTTGTACATCACTGTCATCAGTGTTATAGTTTTGTACATCACTGTCATCAGTGTTATAGTTTTGTACATCACTGTCATCAGTGTTATAGTTTTGTACTTCACTGTCAGTGTTATAGTTTTGTACATCACTGTCAGTGTTATAGTTTTGTACATCACTGTCATCAGTGTTATAGTTTTGTACATCACTGTCAGTGTTATAGTTTTGTACATCACTGTCAGTGTTATAGTTTTGTACATCACTGTCATTATTAATGTCACGGTACGATGCATATTTCAGTTTTGTATAAGAGTTTCCTTACGCTTATAAATTGTTATATATGGGGTCTTTTGTGTTTAATTTCATTTTTCCTGTAGGCTTTTAGCAGTTATTAATTACAATTCTATAAGACACTTTGAGTTAGATGTACAGCGGTATTTCTGTAAGACACTTTGAGTTAGATGTACTTCGGTATTTCTGTAAGACACTGAGTTAGATGTACATCGGTATTTCTGTAAGACACTTTGAGTTAGATGTACAGCGGTATTTCTGTAAAACACTTTGAGTTAGATGTACAGCGGTATTTCTGCAAGACACTTTGAGTTAGATGTACAGCGGTATTTCTGTAAGACACTTTGAGTTAGATGTACAGCGGTATTTCTGTAAAACACTTTCAGTCGTTTGTATGGCGACCGGTCATATGCAAAATGCTAAACTAGGCAAATGACGGTTATAGGTAAAAATATTATTACATTAAAAAAAAAATTCATAATTAAGTACCTAGTCAGATTTCAACTGTGATATCTTATTCGAAATTATTTTATTGACCTTATTCCGAAATATATTAAAATTTAAAATAAAATTAACAGAACTCGATGTTATGGCAAAAATGAATGTATTCTGCGTGGGTTAGTTCCCCTTGATTGTGAATAGTAGTGTAGAAGCTCATACAGTATTCACTTTTGTTTGAATTTGTTTCACTTAAGTGTACCTCTAAAAAGTAATAATATATTAATCCTCTAGTCGCTAAAATTCATTGTTTCATTTAAGTGTACCTCTAAAAAGTAACAGTATATTAATCATCTAGACGCTAATATTCATTTTTGCTTCAGTTAGTTCCCTTATTTGAGCTGTTTATTAACAGAGCAACCTGAGTGTTGGCGCGATGTCATTATCGACATAATTTCTTTACTACTTCGTCATTAAATCGTCAAATGATTCTTTTCTTTGAAGACTGAGTAAAAATAGTACGATAATGCATATCGCCAGCAATTAGATTTGCCATCAAGGGCCTGGACAAACGACTTGGCTATGTAATCACCATACTCATAGCTAGATTTGCCATCAAGGGCCTGGACAAACGACTTGGCTATGTAATCACCATACTCATAGCTAGATTTGCCATCAAGGGCCTGGACAAACGACTTGGCTATACAATCACCAGTCATACTCATAGCTAGATTTGCCATCAGGGGCCTGAACAAACGATTTGGCTATACAATCGCCAGTCATACTTTTAGCTAAGTTGCAACGACAGGCGTATAGCCATGGATGGATGGACGGACGGACGGACTGACTGACTGACTGACAGACAGACAGACAGGTAGGTAGGTAGATAGGTAGATAGGTAGGTAGTTATTATAAAATGTGTGGGGTTTGAACTGCAAATTTATGCGAGTATTGGTTATTTAAATTGATTTTTCTAAATATTTTGAAAATGTAAAATAACGAAATGTGTGCTTGTCCGTCAGATAGTATAATAATATCCTGTATTTGAAGTTCTCGGATACAAACTTGTTAAAATAAGTTTAAACATAAATAAATATTTGGTTTTGTTTGTTTTTACTCTTCTGTGATTATGAAGACATGTCATTTTATATTTTTTGCCTTATTTGATGTTATGGCTTTTGTTGTGGGTTTTTTTAAATGAGAGATGACTACGCATTACTTTCTTTGATATTTTGTGTTTTCACAAGCTCAAGGGACTAATTGGCCACGTTGGTTCTCTAATGCTTGCTTGCTTGCTCGTACGCTGCTTTGCTCCTTCGTGGAAAGACTGTGTTGTCCGAGAAATATATTAGGCATTGGCACTTATAAAGTCGTAAGTGGAATCGCCATACTGACCAGTAAATTTACATACATTAGTAAAACTTTGTCAGTAAATTACCAAAAGTTCATTTTGCTCGAAAACATTCCTATGAGTTTGACACGTGTGTGTGTGTGTGTGTGTGTGTGTGTGTGTGTGTGTGTGTGTGTGTGTGTGTGTGTGTGCGTGTGCGTTCTTATATATGTGTGGTTTGGTGTTGTGCACTCCTCAGTTGTTTCGACAGTAATTTTGTACGTTAAATCAAAATATCAAGATGTTATATAATATCCGTATGTTCATTATCAATACAAATATACCAAATTAAATCAATATCAAGATGTTATGTAATATCCGTATGTTCATTATCAATACAAATATACCAAATTAAATCAATGATAAATATCAAGATGTTATGTAATAACCGTATGTTCATTATCAATACAAAGATGCCAAATTAAATCAAAATGATAAATATCAAGATGTTATGTAATATCCGTATGTTCATTATCAATACAAATATACCAAATTAAATCAATATCAAGATGTTATGTAATATCCGTATGTTCATTATCAATACAAATATACCAAATTAAATCAATGATAAATATCAAGATGTTATGTAATATCCGTATGTTCATTATCAATACAAAGATGCCAAATTAAATCAAAATGATAAATATCAAGATGTTATGTAATATCCGTATGTTCATTATCAATACAAATATACCAAATTAAATTGCAAAGAGTAATTTAATTGTGTTTAGTTCTTTATTTTTTAAAATTTTAATTAATATATAAATTCCATTTAAGATCCAGAGACTAGTGACAGCAAGTGCTAATTTATTTGAGGATACAATTGTTTTAATACTGGGGAATATTTACTTAATGACAGCAAGTGCTAACTTATTTGAGGATACAATTGTTTTAATATTGGGGAATATTTACTTAATGACAGCAAGTGCTAACTTATTTGAGGATACAATTGTTTTAATATTGGGGAATATTTACTTAATGACAGCAAGTGCTAACTTATTTGAGGATACAATTGTTTTAATATTGGGGAATATTTATGAAATCTATTTACTACATTGACTTACGCAACTGGTGTGAACTTTGAACTCATACACGTCAGCATTTATAACATCAACAACAACAGTGTGTTCACATGCAAAGTACAGAAAAGCAAATAGTATGTAATGAATAAGAAATATATTTAGTGAGTGTACAACGATTAAAGTCAGTAGTGTCTGCGTGTAATTGTGACGGTATGAGTAGTGGTCGCCAAACATTTTATTAATCTTGAAATTCAACAACCCGATGGAATGAAACTTCCACTACCTCACAAAAGTCAAATCCAGCTGATTGCCACGCTGGAGAAATTCCAAACAACCTCACTAAGAACGGCATTGCTTGTTAGACATAAAAGTTTTCATTGACAAAAAAGAAAAGTCACATGTAGGCAGAACCCCAACAGAAGGCTGCAAAAGAACAAAGCTCCAAGGAATGCAATTGAGAATGCAAATGAAGTACTAAAACATATACCCACAGAAGATGTCACAGAAACCAATAGTCTAATACACGCCACTGCAAAAATAATTGAAAAATATACAATGCCAGACAGTACAAAGAAACCGTAAGTACCATCATGGAAAACAAAAGAGAGAGCAACTAGGACATAAATAGGCTAAATGACAGCAGAACAAAATAAGGGAAAACTGATGGCAGACTGCACATTCATGGACGAAATAACAGATCATATACTGGCCGGAACAGAATACACCAAAAGACACAACGAAGTGGCAAAACTCAGAAATCTATTTTCTATTTTTTTCTCTTTCTTTCGTTTTTATGTTTCATCACTTGGAACAGCAACATCAATGATTGTTGCTGTTCTGTTGGACTTATTGAGAACTACAATATCTGGACTTGGTGCAGGAATCACCCGATCTGTTCTTATCTCGAAGTCACACAGTATTTTGACTTCTGTTTCGGTGACTGCTTCTGGTTGGTGCAATCATGCTCTTTCTGCAGTTTTTACGCCAGTGTTCTCACATAGATTTTTTCAAACAATAGTCTTTTTGTTTTTTTTCACATTTGATACACTCCAAAATGCCATAGAGATATGTATTGAAAGGTAATTTAAATGTTAAGTAATCAAAGTTATTGTATTTAAAGGTAATTTAATTGCTAAGTAAGCAAAATTAAATTTTAAATTACTGATGTAGAAATCTGTGAGAAAAGAAAATTTGATATTAGTAAAAATTGCAAAATTGTTAACTTTAAAAAGAAAGTAAAGAAATAAATACATTAGTAGAATATATCTGCAATATGCAATTAAAAGTTTAAATACCGTAAAAGCAGTGTCGTCAGAATATAATAATAATAAAAATTCATTCACTCATATCTTAGGAGTAGATGCAATATGTATAACAATAAAACTCACACACCAAATTTTACATGAAGAGATCAGAATCTGTTTCATTATGTTGGCAATACGTGTTTTTAAACAGTGCCAAGCTTTATTTATTGTCCAATTTGACCTTTTTTTTTTCCAAAAGAAATAAATAAAGCATTTCTTCTTTTTCGATTTATTCTTTTTCAAGCTTAGTGAGTTAAAGAAATCCTTCTTTTATTGCTTTTTCTTTTCTTTTCTTTTCTTTTCTTTCTTTTTTTTTTTTTGGAGGGGGGGGGGGGGGCGTTCGCCTACTTTCGGGTTCAACCTCGTGTGACTTGCTCCTGATGGTGTTGCCGATGTCGGTTGTTGAATACCGATAAGGTCTGATCGTGGCTCAGCTGGTAGTCACACAAATCCCTGCCCATGTTGTCATCTTCGTTTGCAACACAATCCGTGAGCCTATTGATTTCAAACGCTTCTTGTTCTCTTCCTTCCTACCACCACCATTCCTCCCCCTCCAGCACATACACACATACACTCTCTCTCTCTCTAACGCACACTCTCTCACACACACACGCATACACACACACACACACACACACACACACACACACACACACACACACACACACACACACACACACATCAATTTGTTTCTGCTATCATTGCTCATTTCTTACTCGTGATGCTTTAATACTCGTGACATTTGTCGTTGTTATTTATTTAAGAAATTTAATTGTTCACATCACGTTACTTGTTGTTCATCATTGAAGTTATTTTCGTTGTTAATCTTCGTCGCTCACTATTCACATCACATTATATATTACACAAATCATTCATTTCATAATGTTGTTATTCATTTAACACGTTCACTCTTCACATCATATTACATATTACATTAATCATTTATGTGATGCTGTGGTTTTCATTTGATATGCTCAGTATTCACATAATATTCTTCGATGTAATGTTAGATGCTTTGACTCACATCCGTTCACTTGTTTTCACAAACCTGATGTGCATGTTGTGAAACTGTTTCAGTGTACATATACTTTAGATGGTGGAGACACTTCTTCAAAGCATATGAATAGATTGTGGTGACATTTGTTCAAAGATTATGAATAGATTGTGGAGACACTTGTTCAAAGCATATGAATAGATTGTGGTGACATTTGTTCAAAGATTATGAATAGATTGTGGTGACATTTGTTCAAAGATTATGAATAGATTGTGGAGACACTTCTTCAAAGCATATGAATAGATTGTGCTGACATTTGTTCAAAGATTATGAATAGATTGTGCTGACATTTGTTCAAAGATTATGAATAGATTGTGCTGACATTTGTTCAAAGATTATGAATAGATTGTGCTGACATTTGTTCAAAGATTATGAATAGATTGTGCTGACATTTGTTCAAAGATTATGAATAGATTATGCTGACATTTGTTCAAAGATTATGAATAGATTGTGGTGACATTTGTTCACTCTAAACACATAGATGGTAGCGACATTTTCTCAGAGCATATGTACAGACGATATAGATATTACGTTCACTACGGACGATATAGGCATTGCGTTCACTACGGACGATTTAAGCATTGCGTACACTACGGACGATATAGGCATTATGTTCACTACGGACAACATAGGCATTACGTTCACTACGGACAATATAGGCATTGCGTTCACTACGGACGCTGGTATGTGCAAAGCACTTACCCCGTCCAGTGTCACGCTTTATGCAGACGAGTGTGGACGTGTGAAAAGTATCCATAAAATCAACCAACTAAATATAATGCTGCAAACACACAATATTTCTTCAGTGGACCGTCTAAGTGTAGCTAATGTATATGACATTTTAGACACAGTATTACTTGATGGAACTTTGAATAACGATAATATTTGTAATTTTAGACACAGTATTACTTGATGGAACTCTGAATAACGGTAATATTTGTAATTTTGGACATGTCGTTGTCTGTTAAATGCTACTGTTCTCTTTCAGATTATTAATTATATGGGCTGTTAAATGCACGCTATTTTTCTACTTCAGATTCTAATTGTCATGATCACTTACTTGCACACTATTTTTCTACTTCAGATTCCTACTTCAAGTGGAGCAAGCCGCACGGCTCTGACCATGGTGAGTAGTGCTGTCATGATACATCTCTTTACTCGCCTTTCGCACGTCGTTACATTTCTTTGCACTGTTATAATAGGCCGTTACATGTCTTTACTCTGTATCACACACCTTAACACTCCTTTACAAATCTTAACACATCCTAATACTCATTTACAAATCTTAACACATCCTTACACTACTTTACAAATCTTAATACATCCTAACACTCCTTTACAAATCTTTACACAGCCTAACACTCCTTTACAAATCTTTACACATCCTAACACTCCTTTACAAATCTTAACACAGCCTAACACTACTTTACAAATCTGAATACATCCTAATACTCCTTTACAAATCTTAACACATCATAACACTCCTTTACAAATCTTAAAACATCTTAACACTCCTTTACAAGTTTTAACATATCCTAACACTCTTTTTAAATGACTTTTCACCTACTTACAGTGTTTACACATCTTTACACGCTTTTATAATCTTCGCACTTTCCGCATCTTTACGTGCTTTTACAAACTTTACACTTGACACAAATAATGTGCTACTAATTATAGAACTTACCCTTATGGCAAATTAGCAATTCACTCATTATACAATCAAGCTGATCCATTCTGATGCCACTCTGGTAACTGAAATAATTAAATCATTGTGCTATGTCAGACCTGGTTATTTTAAAACTATAGATAAATGAGTTTGCGGAAACAGTACAGCGATGTTTTTAGAAAACCAAAAGCCTTATTTAACCCTTTTTAATCTACGGTAGTTGCATTTCAGTTTGATATTTGTATCATTTTGGATTTCAGTCTGTTTTTCATAGAAATTCCGTAGAACGGAGTGTTTTCCAATGTTTGCATTTAGTTTTTGTCTGTTGTTTGCGTTCTGGGTGGATTTTGTCCGACGTTTGTGAACTGGGTTGGTTCTATCCGATGTTTGCGTTCTGGGTGGGTTTTGTCCGACGTTTGTGATCTGGGTGGGTTTTGTCTGATGCATGTGATCTGAGTGGGCTGTGTCTAACGTTTGTGATCTGGGTGGATTTTGTCCGACGTTTGTGAACTGGGTTGGTTCTATCCGATGTTTGCGTTCTAGGTGGGTTTTGTCCGACGTTGTGATCTGGGTGGGTTTTGTCTGATGCATGTATATGTTCTGGGTGGGTTTTATCCGATGTTTATGATCTGGGTGGATTTTCAATTATTTTTGTGATCTGTGTGGGGTTTGGCTGATGTTTGTATAATGCTTGTGTTGTGATTGATTGGATGCTTTCGATGATTTGTATTCCGGGTTAAAGATGCCCGAATTTCTTTTATAGTGCTTGTGTTCTGAGCGGATTCTGTGCTATGTTTATTATGCTCCTTCATGTTCTGGATGGATGATGACCGATGGTTAAGTGCTTATGTTCTGGGTGGATTCTGTGCTATGTTTATTATGCTCCTTCATGTTCTGGATGGATGATGACCGATGGTTAAGTGCTTATGTTCTGGGTGGATTCTGTGCTATGTTTATTATGCTCCTTCATGTTCTGGATGGATGATGACCGATGGTTAAGTGCTTATGTTCTGGGTGGATTCTGTGCTATGTTTATTATGCTCCTTCATGTTCTGGATGGATGATGACTGATGGTTAAGTGCTTGTGTTCTGGGTGGATTCTCAGAAGTTTGGTTTGAGTGAACGCTGTGCTCTTGTGTGTATTATAATAATTGTGCTTTGGGTGGTTGCTTTGCATATTTATGTTAAGTGTTTGTGTTCCGAATGAATGCTGTCATATTGTTTATGTTATGATGTTTGTATTCTGGATGGATGCTTTTCGATGATTAATTTAAAATGATTGTGTTCTGGTTGAGTTGCTGTTTGATGTTAATGATTTAATATTAAAGTATCTAATATACATATACATAGCATTAATGTGGGTATTATCTGTTTATATTGTATACAGTATTAAGATGGGTGCTGTCTGATATTTATATGCAGTTAAGTTTTGTTTTTTAACTGTGTATACTCGTGCTGAACCTGTCTTCTCTCTTTACCTTTTTCTTTTCATCGAACCTGTCTACAGCTGATTCAGCGCTTCTCTGTCAAATGACTTATCACTAGGCTGTCAGCTGTACTACCTGAATGCTGACCTCTATGACGTTTTATGATATTGTCTTAGGATAATGGGGGTCACGTCTACTCTCTGATGCATGACGCCTTATCGACGTACTTGTGCCGTAGACGTATCAATACTTATTAATATTATTATTTATAAAAATTACGGCACGTAGACCTCCACCATACGACATTTGTATTTGTACGTGAAAGGCAATACAAGATTATTACAATGATAATAGAGGATACACAATTATGGTACGCTACAATACATTACTCGTCCAATAGACACTACACAATTATGGCACGCTACAATACACTGTCTAATAGACGCTAACACAAAGATTGAATTCTACAATACACTACACAATCCAATAGACACAACACAATTATAGTACACTACAATGCATTACACTTTCCAATATCTGCTAACACAAAGATAGTACACTCCACTACACTACACTACACTATCCAGTAGACGTGTGATGGAATAAATTTGCCAGTCCCTATTTGCAGACTTAATTGTTATATAAATTGTCAAAGTAACCCGACCTTGGACACTCCTTATGATGGTATTTTTGTAATTATGCTAGAAACTAGATGAGTAGCTATTATTATCCAATGGTTAAGATTTAATAGAATGAGACCAGCCAATGAGATAAGAAAACGTTTGCCTGCTGTAGAGAATTCTATTGTCTAATCACTTTAAATTTGGCGTGGCAAGTCCAGTTATGAAATGTGGCCATTAGCTTAATGGAGAGTTAACTGATTGATGGAAAGAGAAATAGTTTGATGGAAATAGTTTGTGCATTTTTGCCATTGATATGTTATTCCTGCATTTTACTTAGGGATGCATTATGTGAGTAGACCATTATTTCTACAAATTGTGAACACTGATGTTTATATGTAGTATGCTGAACACTTGGCAGTGTTTCTAGTGATCATGCTCTTAAAAAAAATATTATGCTGTATTTATTTTGATGTGTGCATGTATCGGGATAATAAATACTGTTGCAGGAAACTGTAAGTTGAGACTTGAATGTAAGAAGGAATGGAGTTATAAAGGAATAAACTGGAAACTTAGCATTTGTTTCCTGATTATATTTTACAGAGGAAAACAGCCTTTACTTGTTTTATCTAATTTCCTGGTTTACTGATTATAAACTGCTATGACTGTCATAGACGGGAGAAGTATCTACCACAGTGTGTAAGTGTAAGGGATACACTGCACTCTGTTGATGTATGGTGGCAAAGTAAGCTGACTACATCCAATAATTTCTGGTACAAGGAGGTTACTGGAAATTGCTACACTTGTTGTTCTGCTTGATGGAGCTAATACAGCAGAGCACCAGATTAGTCTCGAGAGAATAGCAGCAAATCAATGTTCTACAAGTGAGGAGGGAAACAAGTGGAATTGATAGTAACAAATTATATAATAATTAAGTCCATATATAGTACAACAACTCCACCACACAACATAAAATATGTGGAATTGATATTATATAATTTGTTACTATCAATTAAGTCCATATATAGTACAGGCAACTCCACCACACAATATAAAATATGGTGCGTAAAGTGAGTAACTATCGTACAGTATATATAAACAGCAGTGTAAAATATCGTTTTTAAAGTAACTATCGTACAGTATTATATTTTATAAATTGAATATCCACCACACATAATATATATAAATATCAGTGTAAAATACAGTTTGTACAGCGAGTAACTATCGTACAATATATATATAAATGGCAGTGTAAAATATAGTTTATAAAGCGAGTAACTATCATACAGTATATATAAATAGCAGTGTAAAATATATTTTGTATAGCGAGTAACTATCGTACAGTATATATAAATAGCAGTGTAAAATATATTTTGTATAGCGAGTAACTATCATACAGTATATATAAATAGCAGTGTAAAATATATTTTGTATAGCGAGTAACTATCGTACAGTATATATAAATAGCAGTGTAAAATATAGTTTTGTAAAGCGAGTAAGTATCGTACAGATTATATAAATAGCAATGTAAAATATAGTTTGTAAACTGAGTAACTATCATACAGTATATATAAATAGCAGTGTAAAATATAGTTTGTAAACTGAGTAACTATCGTACAGTACATATAAATCTGTCAACGGTATTTTGCAGTAGTCTCTCGACTTTTTCTGATTTTCCAGCTCCATTCAAGATGTCTTCAAATTTTCTTCTTTCTTCTCCGGTATACAAATCTAAACGTTTTCCCTAACT
Source organism: Sinotaia quadrata (assembly GCA_028829895.1). NCBI lineage: Eukaryota > Metazoa > Mollusca > Gastropoda > Architaenioglossa > Viviparidae > Sinotaia > Sinotaia quadrata. The sequence continues at coordinate 59,594,708 of CM054179.1, forward strand.
AAGAATTTTATTTTGTTCTTCTCCGGTATACAAATCTAGACGTTTTCCCTAACTAAGAATTTTATTTTATTTTATTTTAAAATATCTTTCGCGCGCGCGAAGTACACAATGTTGGTATTTATGAGACACCACTAACCTTTTAGTTTACATAAGTGAAAGGAACAACTGATCAGCTGAAATATAATCTTGGTATTTATGAGACACCACTAACCTTTTAGTTTACATAAGTGAAAGGAACAACTGATCAGCTGAAATATAATCTTGGTATTTATGAGATTCCACTAACCGTTTAGTTTATATAAGTGAAAGGAACAACTGATCAGCTGAAATATAATCTTGGTATTTATGAGATTCCACTAACCGTTTAGTTTATATAAGTGAAAGGAACAACTGATCAGCTGAAATATAATCTTGGTATTGATAGCATTTTTTTTTGTCAAAAGTAAATGCTTTAGACCAGGGGTGCACAAACCGCGGCCCGCGGGCCGCATGCGACCCGAGACAGGATTCTATGCAGACCCCGGAGGACTTTTGGATATTACCATTATTACAAATGTAAAGCACATTATTTCATTATTTCTTTTGTTTTTTTTCTACTGAGCTATCCTTGTGGCGGCCCTCCACGCACTATCAATTGGAAATTTGGCCCTTTGGCCTAAAAGGTTTGTGCACCCCTGCTTTAGACTGATGAATTTACTGTCTTGAAAACATAAAATATGTTATTTTGATAATATAGCAGGGCTCTGATAAGTACAACCTCGTTTGCTGCTGGTATAACTGCTTTTCGTTTTTTAATTGTGCCAAACATGTCACGATACCAAGCAGAGATTACATAATTGGCACCGATTAAACGAGACTGTTGTTTTATCCCATTTTCAGTTTTTACTTGTATTCTCTGGAGGTTGTCTGCTGTTAAATCCTGTAGCCAGTCCCCACTTTAGTCATATTCACCGGTGTTTGTCTGTTGTTTTATATATTGCCTGTTCTAACCGCATTCAATGAGGGTTGTCTGCTCTTTTATCCTGTCATCTGTTTCTAGTCGTATTCAATGAAATTTGTCTGCTGTTTTTTTTTTTATCCTGTTGTCTGTTTCTAGTTGTATTCAATGAGAGTTATCTGCTCTTTTTTACTGTTTCTAGTCGTATTCAATGAGAGTTGTCTGCTCTTTTATCCTGTTGTCTGTTTCTAATCGTATTCAATGAGAGTAGTCTGCTCCTTTATTCTGCTCTCTGTTAAAGATCATGCTAATAACGTATGTATTTTATTTTTTATGTAAAAGATTAAGGTTCAATATTTATTTTTATTTGTTGATAATTTTGTTTCTTTTTTTGGGGTGGTGGTGGTGGTGGTTTTTTTTCTTTTTTTTTCTTTTTTTTTTTTTGGGGGGGGGGGATTTGGGGTAGGAGTAATTGTTTGTTTTATTTATATATTTACCGCCTTGCCATGAAAGTAACAGAAAATATGGCGGTCGTGCTCCAGAAATCGCAATGGGCATGTCTGTGAAAAGATACGATGTTTGACCTCCTTTGTTCACACGGCGACAATGCAATGAGTTGTTACTAGGAACATCTTTTGTCAATCCAAACATTAGTAACGTTTGATTTTTACTTTATGTATTTTATTTAAACATTATGAGTTTCAAAGAGTGAGTAGGCCTGAAGGATTGTAGACCATACAACTTGACGTCTTTATTATTTAGTGGCCGGTATACATCACAAGATTGACGTCATTATTATTTAGTGACCGGTATACATCATAATCATGACGTCGTTATTAATTAGTGACTTTGTATACATCATAATCATGACGTCTTTATTGTTTAATGTTGGTATATATCATATACATTATGTCGTTATTAATTATTGACTTGTATACATAATAATTATTATGACGTTATCAATTAATGACTTGTATACGTAATAAGCATCATGTCATTAATTAGTGAGTGACTTGTATATGTCATAAGCGATCCGTCTTTATTAATTAATGTCTTAATAAAATGCATCAAACACTTCTGTGGATATAAAAACTGTTAAATATTAAGTACTTTAAATTTTATTTTTATTTGTAATAATAATTGATACAAATCTATTACGTTATATTTTAACTTTTGATTAAACATAGAGTAAATTATAAACAAGCAAAGAACATTATGTTCATTTTCTTTTCCTGCATTTCGATAAGTGGAAGAAGGAGTTTTTATTCTGAGGATCTGTGTAGTTATTTTTTTTCACTATTTGGTCTGCTAATTTTAGTTTTTACAAAGTATTTATTAATTGACATTTAAGTATACTAGCAAGCTGTCGGTGCATGCACAACTTTGACAGCGTAATAAGAACAAAGTGACATCCACGAAAAAAATGCAGCACAGTGCAATTCCTTGAAACAATTCCTGTATTGCACGCAAGCAAATAGTAGCACAATGCAGTTCCATAAACAATTCCTGTATTGCACGCAAGCAAATAGTAGCACAATGCAGTTCCATAAACAATTCCTGTATTGCATGCAAGCAAATAGTAGCACAATGAGCAAGACGATAAAAGAACTGTTACTACTAGGGGTGGGATTTTTAAAGGTAAACAGAATTAATAATTATGTTAATAACTTCATATACAAAGGATTGTAAAAGTAGGTGATTTCATTACAAGTAATTGAGAAAACAGTTTCATTCTTAGAGTAATGGAGGGGATTTCATGAATTTATTCTTACTTTATTAGAAATTGATGAATTAATTTTATTCGTGACTTTAATGTACAAATAATTCAGAATACTAGAGATCTTATTTCCCAGTTACAAATTATTGAAAAGATTGGTGATTTTATATCTCATTGAAGCAAGGGATTGAGAAGATTAGTGAATTCATATAGAAGACAATGACAAGACCGATGATTTATGTACAGTTCGAGCACATCGGTGATTTAATGTATGGGTAATTGAGAAAAGAATGTGTTATTTCGTATACAAGTATTTGTAGATTGATAATATTTTTACTATGTGATGAATTATGTGTATGATTATTTAAATAATCTAGGCTATTGTAGATATTAATATGTGAATAAATATATTTATATATATATATATCAGTCTAGAGGTGTTTGAGATCATTGGTACATTCATTGTTTATAAACAATTGAGAAAACTGGTGAATTATTATATATGTAATTGAGACAAGGGGTGATTTCATTTCTAAAATTGAAAACTTAAAATAATCACAATTTAGAACATTGATTTTAATGTGTAGGTTACTGACGAGAGTGGTGAATGATGAACACTGTAATTGAAAGGATTGGTGAATGATTTATTGTAATTGAAGAGATTGATGAATATTTATACTAATTGGGGAGATTATGGATATTTACACTAATTCAGAATGATGAATGATATTTATAGTAATTCAGGAGATTAATGAATTATATTTACAGAAATTGAGGAGATTGGTGAATGAAAAATAAAGTGGTTGACGCGATTGGTGAATAAAATTTACAGTAGCTGAGGAGATTGGTAAATGATATTTACATTAATTGAGGAGACTGGTGAATGATATTTTCTGTAATTGAGGAAATTGGTAAATGATATTTATCGCAATTGAGGGGATTGTGTGTGATATTTACAGTAATTCAGGAGACTGGTGAATGATATTTTCCGTAATTGAGGAGATTGGTGAACGACATTTACAGTAATTAATGCTGGAGATTGGTGAAAGATATTTACCGTTTTTATTTTTTGAGCCACTGCTACAAGTAAGTCATAATGCTGGATAATTAATATACTTTCATGGAGAAAATGGATACGTTCATATGTCAGAACATTTAAGAAAACTGGAGACAGACAAATTCTGCCTTTCTGAAGATATTTCTAATTATATGAATGTCATATTTGTTCTAGACGTCATGTTGAGTTTATTTTCTCTATCTGTAATTGAAAATTGTTAAAACGTTTTCTGTACGTAGCGATTTGTCACAATTCTTTCTGCTATTCTTAACATTGGGACTTCTTACGTTACCATTGTACTGAAAGAGTCGCCAGGCACGTTGACGAGAAACCTGATAATGTATCTCTCGCTGTCACAGGGCGTTTACTTCATTGGAAGTCTTTCTCTTTTCTTTGTTGATTGCCACAATACGTCAAGCAGATCATAAACAATAAATCGTATTTCCACTTGGCCTTAAAACCTCAGAGATCCTAAAGGAAAAGTAAATAAGAGTAGACCTCGGAAAGAGTAAAGGAACTTGTCCATTCGTAATCACTGGAACTGTTTCTAATTGTTCATGATCAGTCTCGACCGATCGATCGATCGATGGATGGAAAGATAGATAGATAGATAGATAGATAGATAGATAGATAGATAGATAGATTGTAAATGCACCACTTTGTTAATGGTTATGATAAATAATAATAATTATTATTATTCATCCATAACTAATTACAAGTGATGGAAACATCTTAATTTATGTTTCTTAATAATTCTCCCAGGGGACACCACTCGTCCCTCACTTTGTCGGATTATATGGGTGTAGTAAACGTCTTCCCTCTTCCACAGAATAAGGCAGACGTTTTACTGTCACACAATATTTTCGCAGGGGGAAACTTCTTATTGAGGAGTAACAATCCAACTTTAATTATATTAATGAGTCCCCATCCACCCACTGTCACTCAAACATATTGTTTAATAATATGTGCAAGAAGGTTAATAAATTTAACAATACATTTATTAAATCACGAATCAAACATACATAGGACAAATACAATGAGAAGGTTAATCTACATCAATATTCCATGAAACAACATTCAAGTAATTCCAATACTTGTTCAGTCCTATCCTAACATATCATTCAGACGTCACAATAGTATCAAAAATAAATCTAGGACTATTCTTATCATAGGAGAAATAGATTTATAGAGTGATAGGATAATAGTTTGTACATAACCTGTTCAGTGACATAAGATGCAACAGTCCTTTCCTAACAATATCACATGTTTATTTTTCAAAATAGAATAGTCAATTTTCCATGTGCTCTGCTAGACAAAATAGATCCCTCAAGACTAATCTAGCTCCAATTCGCCGTATTAACCTGTCTAGCACTCCTTTTGCTAGAAAGGTCTACAGTGGAGTCCAACACACTTAAAATGCACACAAACAGAGTGCAATGAATCATCACAACTGCCACACTGTAGGACTTCTAACACTCCCTTTGCTAGAAAGGTCTACAGTGGAGTCCAACACACTTGCCAATGCACACAGAGTGCAATGAATCATCACAACTGCCACACTAGGATTTCTAACACTCATTTTGCTAGAAAGGTCTACAGTGGAGTCCAACACACTTGCCAATGCACACAGAGTGCAATGAATCATCACAACTGCCACACTAGGATTTCTAACACTCATTTTGCTAGAAAGGTCTACAGTGGAGTCCAACTCACTTGCCAATGCACACAAACAGAGTGCAATGAATCATCACAACTGCCACACTGTAGGACTTCTAACACTCCTTTTGCTCGAAAGGTCTACAGTGGAGTCCAACACATTTGCCAATGCACACAGAGTGCAATGAACCATCACAACTGCCTCACTGTAGGATGGAAACTTCTTGAATCCACCACAAGTGTACAAAGAAGAAAGAAAATAAAGAAAAAAGGTTTGCTCCTTTCTCAAACATCACATCAGAGAGCAACGTTAAGTTCTAATTTAATCATCTCTATTCTTTCTTACAATCCTATCTATCTATCTATCTATCTATCTATCTATCTATCTATCTATCTATCTATCTATCTATCTATCTATCTATCTATCTATCTGTCTGTCTGTCTGTCTGTCTGTCTGTCTGTCTGTCTGTCTGTCTGTCTGTAAGCAATGCTAAGTTCCAATTTAATCATCTCTATTCTTTCTTACAATCCTATCTATCTATCTATCCATCTATCTATCTATCTATTTATCTATCTATCTATCTGTCTGTTTGTCTGTCTGTCTGTAAGCAATGCTAAGTTCCAATTTAACCATCTCTAATCTTTCTTACAATCCTATCTATCTATCTATCTATCTATCTATCTATCTATCTATCTATCTATCTATCTATCTATCTATCTATCTGTTTGTCTGTCTGTCTGTCTGTCTGTGTCTGTCTCTCTATCTATCTATAGTTGACGTTATCATTGTAAACTGATCACTCGAACCCACGTTAATTTCTCTTTGCTTGACCATTTCAAACTTAACCCGTCTACATTCGACACACATCTCTTCGTTTTGACCAACAAATCCTTCTACATTTGACATAAGTCTCTGTTTGAACATTTTTCCAGTTTAGTCCATCTACATTTGACATAAGTCTCTGTTTGAACATTTTTCCAGTTTAGTCCATCTACATTTGACATAAGTCTCTGTTTGAACATTTTTCCAGTTTAGTCCATCTGCATTTGACATAAGTCTCTGTTTTGACCAACATTTCCAGATCAATCCTTCCACATTTGACATAAATCTTCGTTTTGACCAACATTTCCGGTTTAGTCCGTCTATATTTGACGTCTTCGTTTTGACCAACATTTTCAGTTTAGTCTGTGCACATTTGACATTGGTTTCTTCGCGTTACTAAAATTTCATATTCAACCTGTCCACTTTCGACATATTTCTCTTGGCTTTACAGTTTAGACTTAACCCGTACACGTGTGACATAATTCTCACTTTTCCAACATTATAGATTAAAGCACTTCTCGCTGTGCCATCGTTTTATATTTAATCCGTCCATAACTGAAATCAGTACGTCGTCGTTTTCCTTCTCCCCTGTCAGCTGGACGGTAAAAACGGTTTTATGGAAATGAGCAAACTGACTGCTATTACGTTCAAGCCGTATTCTTTGTGGACATTAAGTGCTTTTAGGTGTTCCGTGTTGTGCAAACTGCGCATTAGTGGTCACTGTTAATATCTGATGATCGAGCTGTTACCAAAGTAAACATGTCTGTACCCTAGTCAGTAGTAGTCAGTGTTTATCTGATGATCGAGCTGTTATCATAGTAAACATGTCTGTACACTAGGCATTAGTGGTCACTGTTAATATCTGATGATCGAGCTGCTACCAAAGTAAACATGTATGTACCCTAGGCAGTAAAATGTCGACAAAGTAAATGTGCCTATATGTTAGGCGAGGTCGTGACAACAAAATAAGCGTGTCTATATGCTAAACAGACTCAAGACGACACAGTAAACGCCTGTATAATACGCAGGGTCATGACGACACAGTAAACGTGCCTGTATGCTAGACAGAGTCAAGACAACTTAGTAAACTTGCCTATAATAGACATGGTCATGACGACACAATAATCGTTCCTATGTAGTAGGCAGGGTCATGACACAATAAACGCTCCTATGTAGTAGGCAGGGTCATGACGACACAGTAAATTTGCCTGTGTAGTAGGCAGGGTCATGACGACACAATAAACGTTCCTATGTAGTAGGCAGGTCTTGACGACACAATACACTTTCCTATGTAGTAGGCAGGGTCATGACGACACAGTAAATTTGCCTGTGTAGTAGGCAGGGTCATGATGACACAGTAAATGTGCCTGTCTAGTAGGCAGAGTCATGACGACAGAGTATAGTAGGCAGGGTCATAACGATACAATAAACGTGCCTGTAATCTAGGCAGGTCTATGACGGCACAGTAAACTTGCTTGTATGCTAGATACATTCATGACAAAAACAGTAAATTTGTTTGTATGCTAGAGTCATGGCGACACAATAAACTTGTCTGTATTCTAGAGTCATGACGACAGTAAATGTGCCTTTAAATTATGCAGGGTCATGACGACATAGTAAACGTGCTATATACTGAGAAGGGTCATGACGACATAATAAATGTTCCCCTAATCTAGGCAGTCATTACGCCAGTAAAACGCATCTATATACTATATAGTCATGAGAGAATATAAGTGCCTGTACGAAAAAGTGTTTGTTAATGTAATATACTTTTCTTTATATCAGAGTTAAATCAGTTTTATCTTCACTGTAGACTTTAAAAGTTTTGGTCTTCATGCTATAATATGTGATTCTTGATTTAAAAAATGATTTCGTACTCTTATAACATGTCTGTCTTCAGTAGATAGAATTTACTGTCACGAATTCTGTATCGTGGTATGATAAACTAGTACGACTGTAATTAAGTAGTAAAGTAGTTAAAGTATGATAAACTAGTACGACTGTAATTAAGTAGTAAAGTAGTTAAAGTATGATAAACTAGTACGACTGTAATTAAGTAGTAAAGTAGTTAAAGTATGATAAACTAGTACGACTGTAATTAAGTAGTAAAGTAGTTATAATTAAGTAGTAAAGTAGTTAAAGTATGATAAACTAGTACGACTGTAATTAAGTAGTAAAGTAGTTATAATTAAGTAGTAAAGTAGTTAAAGTATGATAAACTAGTACGACTGTAATTAAGTAGTAAAGTAGTTATAATTAAGTAGTAAAGTAGTTAAAGTATGATAAACTAGTACGACTGTAATTAAGTAGTAAAGTAGTTATAATTAAGTAGTAAAGTAGTTAAAGTATGATAAACTAGTACGACTGTAATTAAGTAGTAAAGTAGTTATAATTAAGTAGTAAAGTAGTTAAATAGTTAAAGTATGATAAACTAGTGCGACTGTAATTAAGTAGTAAAGTAGTTATAAATAAGTAGTAAAGTAGTTAAAGTATGATAAACTAGTACGACTGTAATTAAGTAGTAAAATAGTTATAATTAAGTAGTAAAGTAGTTATAAATAAGTAGTAAAGTAGTTAAAGTATGATAAACTAGTACGACTGTAATTAAGTAGTAAAATAGTTATAATTAAGTAGTAAAGTAGTTATAAATAAGTAGTAAAGTAGTTAAAGTATGATAAACTAGTACGGCTGTAATTAAGTAGTAAAGTAGTTAAAGTATGATAAACTAGTACGACTGTAATTAAGTAGTAAAATAGTTATAATTAAGTAGTAAAGTAGTTATAAATAAGTAGTAAAGTAGTTAAAGTGTGATAAACTAGTACGGCTATAATTAAGTAGTAAAGTAGTTAAAGTATGATAAACTAGTACGACTGTAATTAAGTAGCATGACGAGTGACTGTGAAGATTGTCAATCTATAGTTCTATACTTATCACTCGTTGTTTTCACCCTTAATTTATTATTGTGTTTGAACTTGCTTTATCACGTTCGGGTGAGTGCATGTAGATTATAATCTATAATTATTGATTGACTAACTTCCACGTCATTAGTAGCGCACATTTCGCCAGTCACAACTGGTAGTCCTAGACAGTGAAGCTACCATCTTTATAGGAGATATTCCTAACAACATATATTAGTTCCAAATCTGTTGTCACCTTATCAGATAATCCTTGGCAACATTACTACTAAGAGAATCCTTGCCGACCTGACCAAGAAAATATTAAGCAAAATTGAGTGATGCTGATATTTTTGATTACCCTTAAAAGTCATTTCCCTCATTGTTATTTTAACATTTCAAAAGCAGAAAATTATTTTTGGAATATTTCACTATTAATTAAGTCTTGGAAAGACATTGTAATGTTAAATTTAATTATTTTTGGCATATTTTACTATTAATGTTTATATCTTGGAAAGATATTGTAATGTTAAATTTAAATTATTTTTGGCATATTTCACTACTAATGTTTATATCTTGGAAAGATATTGTAATGTTAAATTTAAAGTGTTGTAATGTTGGGTCAGTGATGGCACTTATATCAAGACCATAAATTATTGTCACGTTTATACAAATTATACAAATTTAAACCAACAAAGTATCACGTTTAGACAGAGAATAGATCTTTTACTCCCAAGCAACAGGAAAAAATGTCTTGTCTTGGCTTTTGTATGTCTTTATTGTGAAATGGTTGTGAAACTACTGCATAAAACAACATTCTTGAACATTAAAATGTATTGTTATTTTTAAAAAGAAATATTTGACGCTGCGGAATAGTTTCCTCCTTTGATAAAATAATCAGCTAACTTATATTGCTGGATTAGAAGATATAGATAGATTTACCTCTCTTAATGTCTTCCTTTCATAATCACATATCTTATATTGTTGGATTAGAAGATGTAAACAGTTTTACCTCCTTTAATTTCTTCCTCTCATAATCAGCTATCTTATGTTACTGGATTGGAAGATATAGGCAGTTTTACCTCCCTTAATTTCTTCCTAATTAGCTATACGTGGTATTGCTAGATTAGAAGACGGAAAGTATTACCTCCTTTATTTTTCTTTTATAATTAACTATGCTTACTTCTCTCTATAGAAATCTGACAGTATTAAGTCCCTTTATTTCCATTTGATAATTATCTATGCTTGGTGTTCTTGGATTGAAAACATAGACAACATTAATAATTGACTATGCTTAGACTTTCTATATCGGAAGATCGACAGTATTACCTCCCATTGATAGTTAGCCATTGAAATTGTTGCTGGATGTGAAGAAGTATTAAATCTCTCACTTTCTCCTGATGCCATAATTTGTAGTACTCTGCATGATTGAATATATATCCATATATCTCTTGTATTTTTTTTATAATTAGATGTGTTCATTGTGGCTGCAATAGAAAAGAAATCCAATAAGCTATTATTTTGATTTCTAGACAAGGCAACTTAACTTTTTGAATGTATATGAGAACTAGTTGGAAGTTTATACAATATACTACATTAAATTCATGTATAATTTCTAAATATAATGCTATATTATTGTTTAGCTACATATCAGTACTAAATGCAATGTTATTGTTAGTACTAAATACAACAGTATTATATTCCTAGTTATGAATAAATACTAAATGCAATGTTATTGTTAGTACTAAATACAACAGTATTATATTCCTAGTTATGAATAACTACTAAATGCAATGTTATTGTTAGTACTAAATACAACAGTATTATATTCCTAGTTATGAATAAATACTAAATGCAATGTTATTGTTAGTACTAAATACAACAGTATTATATTCCTAGTTATGAATAACTACTAAATGCAATGTTATTGTTAGTACTAAATACAACAGTATTATATTCCTAGTTATGAATAACTACTAAATGCAATGTTATTGTTAGTACTAAATACAACAGTATTATATTCCTAGTTATGAATAACTACTAAATGCAATGTTATAAGAGTGTCATGCTTTGCGTAACTACAAAATATACCCCACCCATCCCGAAAAAACAAAACCCAAAAACTATAGTATTGTCAATCCACACAAATCTTCTATAAGAAATTTAAATTACTATGTGGAAAGTTATAATATTGTTAAACCATACAAGACTAATCAAACGTGAAAAGTTATAATGTTTAACTACACAGTATACCACATAAAAATGTATAATATTGTTTGCTATACAAAAATATAATATAACAAGTTATAACATCGTTTAGCCACACAATATACTATATGAAAAGTTATCATATTTTATAGCCACAAAATATACTCTTGAAAAGTTTAACATATAATATTATTTAGCTTCACAAGAGTACTCACGTTTGAAATATGTAATGTTTAATGACTCAGAAATGCTAAGTAAAATATTAATGTTAAGCCACATAAATACACTAAATGAAGTGTTGTAATATTGTGAGGCCACATAAATACACCGAATGAAGTGTTGTAATATTGTGAAGCCACATAAATACACTGAATGAAGTGTTGTAATATTTTGAAGCCACATAAATACACTGAATGAAGTGTTGTAATATTGTGAAGCCGCAAACAGAATGATATCAAATAAAATGTTAAATATTGATTAACACAAAGACCACTCACTCACAATAATGTTACTTATGGAATCGTATATTACTAATAACGTCACATTCATAGGATTGATACATTTTATTGTATATATATAGAAAGAAAATAGTATATTACTACTAACGTCACATTCATAGGATTGATACATTTTATTGTATATATATATATAGAAAATAGTATATTACTACTAACGTCACATTCATAGGATTGATACATTTTATTGTGTATATATAGAAAATAGTATATTACTACTAACGTCACATTCATAGGATTGATACATTTTATTGTATATATATAGAAAATAGTATATTACTACTAACGTCACATTCATAGGATTAATACTACATTTTATTGTATATATAGAAAATCGCATATTACTGTTAAAGTCATTTACATAGAATTGTATAGTATAATTTATTATATTAATAAAATCGCATATTACTGTTAAAGCCACGTTCGTAGAATTGATAGTAGAGTATATTAGTTTTTAAAAATTGCATGGTAATGCAAATGAATTGATAGTAGAGTATATTAGTTTTTTAAAAAATTGCATGATAATGTTAAAGCCACATTCATGAAATGGAATAGAATTGTTCGTGTTCATGAAACTGCATAGTAATATTAACGCCACATTCACAGAATTGTTAGGACTGTCAAAGCCACATTGAAACCAAGTTTTAAATAAAACGTTATGGTACTCGCTAAATTTCATCGGGTGAGTAGTTTAAAATGAGTAATAAATCGGGTGAGTAATTTAATATGAGTAATAAATCGGGTGAGTAATTTAAAATGAATAATAAATAGTAGTACTTATTAACGCAAAGAAAAATATTTTACTTAATTCCACAAGCATTAATTTATAAAAGTATTTATGGACGCAGTCAGTCATCTGCAGTATTGATTTTATTTCTTTTTCATTCATTTTGATTTTATTTGGACCTTAAGCCCGAAATACATATGCTAATTTGTAAGTCTTTGCTAATGTTTGAATTGTATTTTTTTGTTTTTGGCAGCGGCTTGCATGATGTCGCGGGATTTCTGGGGTGAGCATGCACAGATGTATGGTTTACTTAATTCGGTTTGCACGTGCAAGGAAATTCACTTTGTGTTGTATGTTACCCCAATATGTCTGGCTTTTCATTGATTTATTTATTTTATTTTTGTTGTAAATAGTGACATTTCTTTTGGAAGAACATGAAAGTCAGGATAACGATTGTGATTGACAGTAGCATATTGGAGTTATGGTTAAAAACTGGTTATATTTGAAAAATGAAATTATGATTAAAAACTTGGTTTATGGAAGAAATTGAAATTATGATTAAAAACTTGGTTTATGGGAGAAATTGAAAATATGAATAAAAACAGGGTTTATGGAAGAAATTGAAAATATGAAATAAAACTGGGTTTAGGGAAGAAATTGAAATTATGATTAAAAACTGGGTTTAGGGAAGAAATTTTGAATAAAAACTCGGTTTAGGGAAGAAATTGAAATTATGATTATAAACTGGGTTTAGGAAGAAAATTGGAATTATGATTAAGATCTGCATTTAGAGAGAATATTGGAAGTATCTTAAAAACTAGAGTTCGGAAGAAAATTGGAATTTGTTTGAAACGTGGTAGAGAGAACGCGGACAGCAAATTGAATGTAGACTACGTTTGCAGGGACGACAGCATTAAAAATTGCAATAAGGTCAAATATTAAAAAAAAATCAATCCTGATTTCGTTTAACATAGAAATAAAAAGTGGTGTTACAAATTGGATTGAGTGTAAATATTAATAACAAATTTTTGGTAGACCAACACAAACAGGTTAGAACATTATAACATATTGGAGTTATCTAACTTTTAAAAAATACTGGATACAATGTTGAACTTTAAAGTTAGTAATACGGTTGTAGACTAGGTAGAAAGTGAAAGTAATACGGTTGTAGACTAGGTAGAAAATGAAAGTAATACGGTTGTAGACTAGGTAGAAAGTAAACGTTAGGTGACCAGTTAAGTTTAGGCAGGCCTGTAGCATGAAAGTGGAGAGTTAGACGAGAGGCGTTAGGATTAACTCGGAAGAAAATTATAATTATGCAATGAATACAGGATAATGTAGAAAGGTAGAAAATAGGACTGAAGGTAAAACAGGAATAATTTCGTTTTGTTTTGAGGCTAGAATTTGGGAGTTAGGTAAACAGAGTCCCCAGACCAAAAAAAAAAAAAAAAAAAAAGAAATTACATTAGAATGAGACTAGAAAATGGAAGTTAGTTAAACTGACTGAATCTCCAGTAGATCAATGAAATTAGGAATTTAAATTGGATGCAGGTGGCAGTTTTTTTTTTTGCGGGGGTAGGGTGGTGCGCACTCTGCCATGCTGTTTGGGTATTAAAAAACGATTCCCTACGTCATTTTGTCTTATTTGTTTCAACCTTGCTTTAGTTGAACAAATTCACCTTTGTATTGCTTCATGTTACTTAATTATGCTTTAGCACTTGATATTGCTCATACAAATTAGTAGAGTGCACTACACAAAACTATGTCAAGTACCACGTAAGTGTCGGTGGGTGATATAAGACATATATTGTATTGTCTTACTAGTTCAATTTCACTTTGATCTTGTAATAGTACTATTTCAAGAATGTTTGGGTTTGATGCTTATGTGTCTTTGCAAGTTCTGAAATGTGACTCTTGTCTTTGGTAAATGTTTTCAATGCACTTTGTTTGTGACATGATGTATTTGTTAAATGAAGTGTAAATACTTTGGAATCCTTCAAAATCCATCTTAAAATGGTTTAAAAGTTAATGAAATGCTTATAGTTGTATCTCATGATTAGTTCAACCGTTGCAGGGTTGCATGTGTTAATGAAATTGTTTTTATTTGTGTCTGAAGTCTCTGTATGTGCTTTTTGTAATCGTTGCAAATGTCTCTCATGGTGCTGAGATATATCTCAGGGTGCTGAAATACGTCTCACGGTGTTGAGATATATCTTATGGCGCGAAAATATATCTCAGGGTGCTGAAATGCATCTTATGATGGTGGAATACATATCACGGTGCTATCATTACTAGTAGAATGGAAGAGAATGGAAGTATGAATGACATTTTAAAAAAGACGTAAATGTTTTCTAGTGGTGTATGCGCGCGTAAAGACGACTTAAATGTGTCTCAAGGATGATTGTTGAAATTGATATATAAACTTTCTTAGTGTGTTGTGTGTATTGGTGAAATCGATGTGCCTATATCTTAGGGTGGTGCAAGAACTGTTGAAATTGATATAAATTTTCTTGTAATATTGTACGTACAGGTGAAATCAATGTAAATATGTTTTAAGGTGTTGAGAGTACTGGTGAAATTGATATAAATTGTCTTATTATATTGTACGTACAGGTGATATCGATATAAATGTGTCGAAATGATGTTACAAGTACAGGTGATATCGATATAAATGTGTCGAAATGATGTTACAAGTACAAGTGATATCGATATAAATGTGTCGAAATGATGTTACAAGTACCAGTGATATCGATATAAATGTGTCGAAATGATGTTACAAGTACAAGTGATATCGATATATATGTGTCGAAATGATGTTACAAGTACAAGTGATATCGATATAAATGTGTCGAAATGATGTTACAAGTACAAGTGATATCGATATAAATGTGTCTAGCGGTAAGTGATGGAGAAATCGGTGTACATGTATTTCAAGATGGTTTGTTTCCTACTAAAATCTATTTAAACATTATCGCACGGTGGTGTACGTAGAGATGAAACGGTTGTAAACAATCTCAAGATGGTGTAGTCCTGATTCTATCTTACCATGGGGTATCCTAAAGAAATGATGTTCGTGCTTGTGACGTGTTTTATTGTGATTATTTTGATGTTCTATTCGTAACAGAATGTCTTTCAGCGTACATTTTCTCTTTCTTGTCATCATTTGTAACTTCAGCGTACATTTTCTCTTTCTTGTCATCATTTGTAACTTCAGCATACATTTTCTCTTTCTTGTCATCATTTGTAACTTCAGCGCCTTATAAACTAATAGTATCATGGGTAATGTATGTGATATGTGGGTCAAACTGACGTTAATGTTATTAATTGAGATAATGTTCCAATTTAAATTTTTACGAAGATTGAAACACATGATGCATTTTTTTAGAGCAAAAGTTGGACGGTAGGCGAGTTTTTAAAATAATAATCATTTCATGTAATTGAAACACTCAACAATAATATCTTCATATACACGGAAATAAATTCGAATATTACTAGAAGACGTCTAGAAAGACACTCTTACATATACTAAACACTTCTACAGTTTAATGAAGAATTCAGATAGAATATGTCTTTATTTAGCATTCAGCTATATCACGCTTTCATTAGTTTAAACACAGAACACGCCTTCACTAAGATAAGTATAAAAAGAGACAACACCCTCACTAAGATATAAGCATACAAAGAGATTACACCCTCACTAAGATATAAGCATACAAAGAGATTACACCCTCACTAAGATATAAGCATACAAAGAGATTACACCTTCACTAAGACATGCATACAAAGAGATTACACCGTCACTAAGACATGCATACAAAGAGATTACACCTTCACTAAGACATGCATACAAAAAGATTACACCTTCACTAAGACATGCATACAAACAGATTACACCTTCACTAAGATAAGTATACAAAGAGATTACACCTTCACTAAGACATGCATACAAAGAGATTACACCTTCACTAAGACATGCATACAAAGAGATTACACCTTCACTAAGACATGCATACAAAGAGATTACACCTTCACTAAGACATGCATACAAAGAGATTACACCTTCACTAAGACATACATACAAAGAGATTACACCTTCAGTGGGATAAGCATAAAGAGAATGATCATACCTTAATTAAGACAGGCATACCGAGAGAAAATGCCTTATTCAGGATAAGAAGTTACGCACACCCAGAGAATACACCTTAATTAAGATCAGCATAGAGAGAACACGCCTTAATTAGGATTAAAATGTACAGCGAACATGCCTTAATTAGGATCAGCATTAACACAAAAACGTCTTAATTAGGATTAGCATATATAGAAAACACGCCCTAATTAGTATCAGCATACACAGAGAACACGCCTTAATTACTATCAGCAATCACAGAGAACACGCCTTCATTAGTATCAGCATATATAGAAAACACGCCCTAATTAGTATCAGCATACACAGAGAACACTTCTTAATTAGTATCAGCATATATAGAAAAAACGCCCTAAATAGGATCAGCATACATAGACAACACGCCTTAATTACTATCAGCAATCACAGAGAACACGCCTTAATTAGTATCAGCATAATTAGAAAACACGCCTTAATTAGGATCAGCATACACAGAGAATACGCCTTAATTAGTATCAGCAATCACAGAGAACACGCCTTCATTAGTATCAGCATAATTAGAAAACGCGCCTTAATTAGTATCAGCAATCACAGAGAATACGCTCTATTAGGGTGGAACTTAAGTACTTTGCCGGGGTGGGCAGGTGGGGGTCGTTTTATAATGCTTTCCATTATTTTTCTTCTTCACGTTGTTTTCCTTTTCCTCCTTGTTTTTAATTTCTTTTTATTTTGTCGTTTGTTGAAATTGTGTGATGAAAATGTAATGTTTATTTTCGCCTAAAAAGTCCTGCTGGATGCCGTTACCCTCTGGACTTGCTCCGATACTCAGCTTGTTCTAAGTTGGTCGTGTTAATGCTGGGCAGTTCTAAGATCCAGAGTGCGGTCACAGATTGAAATTTGAGCGATGGCAATTTGTGTGCGTAATTATTCCAATTGCACTTGCAATCCTTCGTCTCCAGCATCACACGTGACTTACGGAAAAGCAATTTATTGGAAAAACTGGCAATCAAACTTAAGCGTTCAGCTGATCGAACTCCTGATTAAAAGAAAATCTTTCACAAAAGTGCTCTTTGATTGTTGTCTCATTATATTTAGTTAGTGTAATTCACTCTTGTAGATAGATAGACAGACAGACAGACAGAAGATAGATAGATAGATAGATAGATAGATAGATAGATAGATAGATAGATAGATAGATAGATAGATAGATAGATAGATAGATAGATAGATAGCAATCTCGCTTGCGAAAGGAATAGGTTCAAGTGCACTTCGGTTACTGCAGTACTTTAACCAGTCACCCTGTCCTTAGCTCGCTACTGTTAAACTGCATCTTTGTACAGTTTGTATATATGTCAATTTATATGATACAAAGGGTAATAATTCTCCTCTATGTTTATTCTTCCACATTACTATTATCATCTTTATTTTTATTGTTTTACTCTCCTGTATAAATTGGTGAATAACATTCTCTTCGATAAAGGCAAGTAACAATATATACACTGATGAAATATATTCTAAGCAAAGACATGAAATAATGTCCAATGATGAAAGTATAACGTAAAAAAACTGAAGTCGAGTCCCAGTCTGTAATCCAGGCGTAGAGAAGCTGTGTAACATGATACATCCTTGCACTTAGTGACAAAGAGTGGCGTTTACAACTTCATCCTGCTGAACTTGCTATTGATTGCAGTCGAGCACACGGCAGCACATTGCGCACGACTTGAGTTGGCAGAAGTGCAACTAGATGCTTGCCCAATTTAAAAATCTTACCTGAAAATGGCGGCTGTCGTAATTAGTGTTTTCCGAACCACTGTTTTCTAGTTCTCCAGTTTCAGTTACGGTGAGGAAACGTAACAGATAGCAAGAAGAAACGAGTTGCATTAAATATTCCTGGAATACAAATGCTATTTTTACATAACAATACTAATAGACATTTGTTATGGCTCGATGTCACGAATTACACTGAATATTTCTGGGATAGAAAAGTAAGTTTTAAACCTTAGATAACAATACTAACAGACATTTGTTATGGGTCGATGTCACGAATTACACTGAATATTTCTGAAATAGAAAAGTATGTTTTAAACCTTTGATAATAATAATAATTAATAGACATTTGTTATGGCACGACATACGATTTACCTAGACTGTTCCTAGAATACAAAAGCTATTTTAAAATCTTAGATAATACTAATGGATACTTAAGTCTTCAAAGAATTGCATTCGTTCAGGCTAAAATAGAAAACGGAGTGCACTACTTAAGTACTACATGGAAAACAGTGAGATTTTTTTTAGTCTTTCAAGAAAACAGTGAGATTTTTTTAGTCTTTCATTGAAAACAGTGTGATTTATTAATTCTTTCGTAGAAAACGGTGTGATTTGTTAAATGTTTCATAGAAAACATCGGGATTTATTAATTCTTTCATAGAAACCAGCGGGATTTATTAATTCTTTCATAGAAAACAGCGGGATTTATTAATTCTTTCATAGAAAACAGCGGGATTTATTAATTCTTTCATAGAAAAAAGCGGGATTTATTAATTCTTTCATAGAAAACAGCGGGATTTATTTTTTCATAGAAAAAAGCGGGATTTATTAATTGTTTCATAGAAAACAGTGGGATTTGTTAAATATTTCATAGAAAATAGCAGAATTTATTAATTCTTTCATAGAAAACACTGGTATTCGTTAAATATTTCAGAAAACAGCGGGATTTGTTAAGTCTTTCATAGAAAACAGTGGGATTTATTAAGTCTTTCATAGAAAACAGTGGGATTTGTTAAGTCTTTCGAAAACAGCGGGATTTGTTAAGTCTTTCATAGAAAACAGTGGGATTTGTTAAGTCTTTCATATAAAACAGCGGGATTTGTTAAGTCTTTCATAGAAAAAAGCGGGATTTGTTAAGTCTTTCATAGAAAACAGCGGGATTTAAGTTTAAATAGAAAACCGTGGGTTGTATTACAATAAAAACAATGGGATTTGTTTAGTCTTTTATAGAAAATAGTGGATTATATTACTTTCTCTGAAAACAATAAGACTTTAAAGTATTTTCTAGAAATCAGTGCTTTTGTTAAGTTATTTTTTAAACATGTATACTTTTAAAGCATACATTTAAAACAGTGATATTTGTTATATATTTGTCATAGAAAACTGTTCGTTTGTTACGTCGTGCAGAGAAAATAGTGTACATTTGCACATTATACAGAGTAAACAGTGCATTATGCTTTATACAGAGAAAATAATGTACTTTTGCACATTGTATAATTAAACAGTGCATTGTGCTTTATAACAGAGAAAATAGTGTACATTTGCACATTATACAGAGTAAACAGTGCGTTGTGCTTTATACAGAGAAAATAGCGTACAATTGTATTATACAGAGAAAACAGTATACATTTGGGCATTATATAGAGAAAATATTATACAATTGTTGTATTATACAGAGAAAACAGTCTACGTTTATGCCATATTCAGAGAAAAAAATATACATTTGTGCATTATTCAGAGAAAACAGTCTACGTTTGTGCATTATTCAGAGAAAACAGTGTATATTTGTGCATTAAACATAGAAAATAGTCTACATTTGCGCATTAAAAGGAGAAAACTATATACATTTGAGCATTATAGAGAAACAGTGTACAATTGTTGTATTATGCAAGGTGGCCCAAAAGTAGGTTTACAGTTCGGAAGAAGGGGCAGCATTGAATGGCCACCACGTTCACCTGACCTGACACCTATGGATTTCTTTTTTGGGGGTGTTGTTAAGAACAAGGTTTATGAGAAGAAACCCACAACAATAAATGATTTTAAAGATTACATTCATCTCGCATTCACACATTTTCAAATAAATAGTCTACGTGATAACTGTAAACCTACTTTTGGGCCACCCTGTACATGAAAACACTCTACATTTGCGCCTCAAAAGGAAAAAAAAACAATATTCATTTGAGCATTATAGAGAAAAAGCAATCTCTATTTGTTTCATTATACCTAGAAAAATGTCTATATTTGTTCAGCAGTGCATGGTAAACATCATATTTCATATTCTACACATCAAATAATTAATAGTAATTTTGAGAAAAAGATTTGTCTGCGGTTTAACAAATTACTCTTTGTTTTCTATGCAAGATTCAAAGAATGTCATTTATGTTTATAAACAAATGAACAAATGTCCACAAATGTCCATTATTTTTTTGTAATGCTTTGCAAATGCCCAATATGTGTACAAATTATAATCAGAGTATACAAATATGTGTGTCTCTACAAAAATAGACACTGTATAGATCGTAGTAGTAGTATCTCTACACAAAATAGACACTGTATAGACAGTAGTAGTAGTAGTATCTCTACACAAAATTGAGTCACTATATAGTAGTATCTCTACACAAAATAGAGACACTGTATAGACAGTAGTAGTAGTATCTCCACATAAAATAGAGACAGTGTATAGACAGTAGTAGTATATCTACACAAAATAGAGACACTGTATAGATAGTAGTAGTAGTAGTAGTAGTATCTCTACACAAAATGTAGACACTGTATAGATAGTAGTAGTATCTCTACACAAAATGCACACTGTATAGATAGTAGTAATAGCAGTAGTAGTATGATAATGATGACTATTATAAATTTTGTTCCATGATTTATATTTTCACGTTAGTCGTTAGTCGTTTGTCGAGTGTCATAAAGTCATTCGTTCTTCGTCATGTATTTTCATGATCAGTTTTTCGTCTAGTTCCATGAAGTCATTTATTATCATGATCTATTTTTCGTCTAGTTCCATGAAGTCATTTATTACCATGATCTGCTATTCGTCATTTCAAGTTCCAAAAAGTCATTTATTACCATGATCATTATTATCTCAAATGTCGACAGAAGTTTTTATGCACACTTTACATCTCCGCCCATTCGTCTTCAGAGCATGAACATCAAAAAGTCGATCAAGGGCACACCACACATAAAAATGTCGACAGAGGGCGCACCACACATAAAAAGGTCGACAGGGTTGGGAGGGGGGTTTAGAAAGGTCAAGTAAGGGCACAACATACAATGAAATATAGTTCTAAAAGCTCTTCAAAATTTGCTGTGTCCGGTTTGGGACCGATACCGTTCCACTGCGGGCGGCATTCGTTAAAATCAGTTAACACACGCTGCACAAACAAATGTCAGAGAGCATAAAACTTACAAATGTTAAAGAGCACACCACGCGAACAAATGTCAGAGAATACACCACAATTAACAATACTGTTATGGAGTACACTACACGGAAAAATGTTGATTAGAGCACAACATACATACAAATGTTGATTTAGAACACAACACACATACAAATGTTGACTTACAGCACACTACACGAAAAAATGTTGATTAGAGCACAACACACATAAAAATCTTGACTTAAAATAGACATCTTACATATATATGCTGACTTACAGCAAACCACATAAAAATGTTGACTTACAGCAAACCACATAAAAATGTTGACTTACAGCAAACCACATAAAAATGTTGACTTACAGCAAACCACATAAAAATGTTGACTTACAGCAAACCACATAAAAATGTTGACTTACAGCAAACCACATAAATATGTTGACTTACAGCAAACCACATAAAAATGTTGACTTACAGCAAACCACATAAAAATGTTGACTTACAGCAAACCACATAAATGTGCAAAATTGCAGCAGTGTGAGCACACCACATATAAAGGATTTGTCAAAAGTGTTCACTGAGAGCACGCTATTATCATCTCAACAATATTGACTTACAACACCCTACATAAAAACTCGTAAATTAGCACATCTCAACAATATTGACTTACAACATAAAAACTCGTAAATTAGCACATAAAATGGCGATAATAAAACTAATGCAATGACGTTCAGTTAACAGTACTCTTGCCTTAACTTTTCCTACAGATCTCTCTCACTAGACTTCTTACTCATAAAGATTTTTTTACAGATCTCTTTAGGTAGCTTTCTCTAGTCTTAAAGCTACATATCTCACTCAATAGCCTTCTCTATTCTTAAAACTACAGTTCTCTTTTAGTGACTTTCTGCACTCGTAAAGTTTCTTTGTCAGTACATTTTCCAGTTTCATTTATTGTTTTCATTTTCTTTTGTTTTCTTTGAGTTTTTACCTAACGTTGTTTATTACCTACTTTGTGCTGTTATTTTAAATAAGGTTTGATTTCCTTATATTATTTATAGTTTGGTACAAAGTTTTATTACAGGTTATTTCTTAAACTTCAGAGGATATGCCTGATAATAGTTTATGATATGTTGAGAGTTATCATTTGGACATTCAATGATATTGTGCGACTCTCTATGGAATACAGCGTATTCGTACAATGAACATTACACAAAATCAAAGCAAGTGATAACAGAATATTAATAAACTGACTTAAATCATAATATTGTAAGCCATCCATCCTTCTTTTGAAAAGTGCTATATTGTTTAGAGTGTCTGAATTAATGTTCTCTAGCTCTACATCAAATCACAATCTGCACGTAATGTAGTTTTAACTATCGGACACACTACGTGTGCTGTCATCCACACAATTGTATTTCAGATGTCAGGAATGAAGTCTTTTCAAGCTTTAAACTTTAGTTTGATGCCCACAATCATAAAATCTCAAGAAAATTCATTACGTCCAAATCTTCAAACAATACCTCTTTGGGAAAGTCACTACGTCCAAATCTTCAAACAATACCTCTTTGGGAAAGTCACTACGTCCAAATCTTCAAACAATACCTCTTTGGGAAAGTCACTACGTCCAAATCTTCAAACAATACCTATTTGGGAAAGTCACTACGTCCAAATCTTCAAACAATACCTCTTTGGGAAAGTCACTACGTCCAAATCTTCAAACAATACCTCTTTGGGAAAGTCACTACGTCCAAATCTTCAAACAATACCTCTTTGGGAAAGTCACTACGTCCAAATCTTCAAACAATACCTCATTGAAGAGTGAATACGTCCAAATCTGAAAATCTTATCGTTTGAAAGTATCCTTAAGGTGTCTAAATGTTGAGAAAATATAGGTTTCTATCAGCGCTTAATTGATTTCAGTAATAGCGTTTCAGTTAGATAAATAAAGAGGTAGAGACATTGTTACAACTCACTCTTGAGAGAGATATCTCAGCTCACCTTGATAATCGTTATCACAACTCACCCTTAAGTCAAACTCATTAAAACCAACTTAATTACAACTCACCCTGAGACAAACATTGTCTTCTCACCTTTGAGAGAAGTTACCTCAATTCACCCTTGAGAGACATTATCTCAACTGACCTTGACAAGCAGTCACAACTCACCCCTTGAAAAGAATGTATTCACCTTAATTCTGTCTGGCACACGGGACTTGAAATGCAAATAACAGTGTGTGTGTGTGGGTGTGGGGGATAATAAAGAGAATATAACTGTAAATATATAATACTTCACTGTCACAATGATTTCAAACTCACACTTGCTGGTTTGTTCATTACACTCAATAATCCGAAGTTTATTTTGAAGTTTGTTCATTACACTGAATAATCCGAAGTTCATTTTGAAGTTTTGGTTAAATCATTCTACTGCGTGTATGTATGTCTCTGTGTTACATGCATTCTACTGCGTGTATGTAGGTCTCTGTGTTACATGCATTCTACTGCGTGTATGTATGTCTCTGTGTTACATGCATTCTACTGCGTGATGTATATCTCTGTGTTACATGCATTCTACTGCGTGTATGTATGTCTCTGTGTTACATGCATTCTACTGCGTGTATGTATATCTCTGTGTTACATGCATTCTCCTGCGTGTATGTATGTCTCTGTGTTACATGCATTCTCCGTGAGAGTGCTTGTTACGGATAAAGAGAAACCGGGTGGAGGGAATTTGAGAGAGAAGGAGGGGCAGAGAGAGCGAACCCACCCTTATATCTGTGTGTGATCAATAATCGTAAATTTTAAAAAATATTTTATTTCGGGATCTCTATTTATTATATTTGCAGCACGATTTATGCTTACTTTTGGAGCGTTCATTTAGATACAAAGAAATGGCTTTTGTCCTGCTCATTTTCAAATAGAATGGGTTCGTTGATTTAAAGTGCGTCATTATATTTTCTGCAAGAGGGTGTGGCTTACAGACAGCTCTTACCAATGTAGAAATATTGAAATGAATTCTCTATATTTTTGCCCTCTCTCTCTCTTTCTCTCTCTTTCTTTCTTGGTAAGCTATAAACTACCTTTATACAAAATAGAAGGTTAATAATATGACAATTTAAAACTTACTTTTTCATACCGATTAATCATAAAGGTTTCACTATTTTCAGCTCGGCAGTGGACACTCTCATTACTGGTATAGCGTTGCACACATACTTATGTAATAGATAATAAACTGTATGCTTAATCACATGCACTTTGACTCAATATATATATTATTTAATTAGTTATAAAAAGTATGGCGATTGTAACCAGTGATGTCACTATAAACAAGTCACAAGGCCATAAAGAATGAAATTGCTGCAAAAAGAAAATAGCTAATGGTAAATAATAACGACACGATATACAGAAGTCTAGCGACTATTAACAGTAACATATCCTAATTCACCTACTACTAACAATGATGTCACTATAAGCAAGTTTGGCAACTACTATAAACAAGACTATAAACAAGTTTGACATTAAAAACAATAACTTACCTATAATAAAGATTTGTTTTGTACCTATAAACAATACATTCACTATAAACAAATCCGACAGCTATTAACAATTCCATCACTATAAACTAGTTTGGCAACTATTAGCATTGACGACACTTTAAGCAATATGACGCTTATAAACAATTATGTCTCTGAATTCATATTTGACCACATTTAAGATTGAACTCATTTTAAAAATGTCTGGCGAGTGAACAGAGTTACGACACTATAAACAAGTCTGGCAACTATGCACCATTACATAACCATAACCATTTTTTGCCAATAAAAACAATGGCATCACTATAAACAAGTCTGACAGCTAAACAGTGACTTCATCATTGTAAACAAGTTTGGGGACTATAAGCCTGGCTATCAACTATATGTTTTGTGCTACTGAAATATACAAATAGTTGTCAACTATCAGCGCTAAAACGCATTCTTTCTATATTTTTATTTTCTCTCTCTCTCTCACTCTCTCTCTCTCACACTTTCTCTCTCTATCTCATTCTCTCTCTCATTCTCTCTCTCATTCTCTCTCACTCTCTCTCATTCTCTCTCTCATTCTCTCTCTCTCTTTCACTCTCTCTCATTCACTCTCTCTCATTCTCTCTCTCTCACTCTCTCTCTCATTCTCTCTCTCACTCTCTCTCATTTCTCTCACTCTCTCTCATTCTCTCTATTCTCTCTCTCTCATTCTCTCTCTCATTCTCTCTCTCATTCTCTCTCTCACTCTCTCTCATTCTCTCTCTCACTCTCTCTCTCATTCTCTCATTCTCTCTCTCATTCTCTCTCTCACTCTCTCATTCTCTCACTCTCATTCTTTCTCTCTCACTCTCTCTCTCACTCTCTCTCTCTCTCTCTCTCTGGTGTTTGCTTGTTTTAGCAATTAACTAAAAATGTTTTCTCAGCACAAAAAGATGCTTATAGTTCCAAAATTCTTTAGAAGAAAACGTAGGCAATATTATGTTATATGGAAGAAACTCTAGGCATTAAAATATATATATATATAACTGTAATAAGAAAAATGTTTGGAAATTATACTGGAAAGTATGCGATTAAAAAAAAAGAATTAGTTTAGTGAGAAATTAAATATATTAAGTTAAATAGAAGTTAAGAAAAAAGAATTAGTTTAGTGAGAAATGAAATATACTAAGTTAAATAGAAGTTAAGAAAAAAGAATTTGTTTAGTGAGAAATTAAATATACTAAGTTAAATAGAAGTTCAGAAAAAAGAATTTGTTTAGTGAGAAATTAAATATACTAAGTTAAATAGAAGTTCAGAAAAAAGAATTTGTTTAGTGAGAAATTAAATATACTAAGTTAAATAGAAGTTCAGAAAAAAGAATTAGTTTAGTGAGAAATGAAATATATTAAGTTAAATAGAAGTTCAGATGGTAATCATGGTGCATCTGTGGCAGTATTTTTATACTATCTCTTTAATTATGAGAATATTATCATCACTACACGCCTATGATACTACACACTTCTCAGCTTGCGGGTAATAGATTGAAAGAGTTACCTCTCTCTCCCAGAGTAATCTCCAGTATTGTTAATGAATACTACAGAGTAAAGGACTGAAAGAATAACCTCCCTCTCCCAGAGTAATCCCCAGTGAATGAATACTACAGAGTAACTCTGGCCTGGCTCATATAGTGGACATCCACTAAAAAAGGTCTACACCCGTCTTATTAGTTGTTCTGCCCCCCCCCCCCCATTCTAACCCAGTTAAAACACAGGTGCTGACAAATAAAGAAATAGAATTTATTAATAAGATAATTAAGTACACACTACAAAGCAATTCAACATTGATCAAATACAAATAATTATGTAAACAACAAAGATAAACAAAATACATTAACAACATATACTATCGGATAGTTGTAGAGTGTCAGGCCTGAAAAGGCTGTCTTATTAACTATTTATAATAGTGTTCTTGGAATCAACAATGGTATCTATTAACAAAGTTAGTTCAATCAACTGACCTTCAAACAACATGAACAATGCACATCACAAGATAGAGGAAGTCAAATAGTTTCATGAAAGGATCAGCTTGACCTGAATGAAGTTGTCTCTCTCTATTCTTTTACTGTAGTAGATGACGTCATGCCTTCACTGGCTGTCTTTCCTACTCGCAAAACAACGCACACTGGCTGGCTTCATGAACTTGCAAAACAATGGCTTTGCTGTGTCCAGTTTAAAAGTGTGAACGGTGCCAAGAGTACTAAAAGGATAATAAAGGAAAATGTAAAGTATCAAAGGGAATCTGACATTGGCTGTAGAGAAACAACAATAATTCTTCTCTAGAATTTGGAATGGCAGATATTGACTCTCTCTTTCTTTAATAACTCCTCAGACTATATTTTATTATTACGGAATGCAGTTATCTAGTTCACTACAAGTGAACAATGAATTCCATTTCTTGTCTTCTTACAGGTTACAACCAACGAAGTAGAGTTACAGACCAAATAATGGAAACAGAAAAAGTCTAAGTTATAAACAACATTTTAAGACCAGGGTTATAAAGAAAAGGTTTATGAATCATAAGTGGTACTCTATGGAGAACTAGATCAGACGCGCTACAAATTTTAACTAATGACTAGCTTGATAGTTACAAGTAGATCAATCAATACTAACAGCATAGCATTTCTAATGAGTAAGATAACAAAGGAGAATTAAAACAGCGCACATGGTATAAAATTAAAATTAAAATACATTGTCACTCAGCTAAAAGAAAGACATAAAATTTAAAGTCTATTTAGCTGGGGAAAAAACCATGTGAATTACAATTATAATCATGATGAGGCCTTCTTGCATGACTCCTGGGTGGAGACTGAGAGAGGAAGCACGAAACACGTCTTACCGTGTGCAGGGTTCTCTGGACAATGATTGCAAATGGATAGATTTTTTACAACACGGGTTTCCCTCTGCATTCACTCAGCACCCATTGGTCAATTACAGTCAGATGGCCAACCCTAACTGGGTGGCTTCTCAGGAATGCTTGTGTCATGCAATAAGCCATTTATCTATAACAAGATTTGAGGTGGGCTCCCGCATTCCATGGAACTTACACTATTGAATTCCACCAGGAATGACGTCAGTGTCATTTAATTATTATGATAGTACTCCAGGCAACGTCTAGTAATCTATTTAATTATGATAGTACTCTAGGCAACGTCTAGTAATCTATTTAATTATGATACTGCTCCAGGCAACGTCTAGTAATCTATTTAATTATGATAGTACTCCAGGCAACGTCTAGTAATCTATTTAATTATGATAGTACTCCAGGCAACGTCTAGTAATCTATTTAATTATGATAGTACTCCAGGCAACGTCTAGTAATCTTATTTAATTATGATACTACTCCAGGTAACGTCTAGTAATCCGTTTTAAGGCTGTTGTCATTTTTCTCATTGCCTGTTTACCTAACGTGCAGAGCACGACGTCTACCTTAAAACATAGCATAGAAATATCGGTAATATGGATAAGTGCTCTACAAGTTATCACAAAAATATATCATAAATAAAAGTATAGATATAGATAAGTGCTCCACAAGTTATCACAAAAATATATCATAAATAAAAGTATAGATATAGATAAGTGCTCCACAAGTTATCACAAAAATATATCATAAATAAAAGTATAGATATAGATAAGTGCTCCACAAGTTATCACAAAAAATATCATAAATAAAAGTATAGATATGAATAAGTGCTCCACAAGTTATTACAAAAAAATATCATAAATAAAATTATAGATATGGATAAGTGTTCCACAAGTTATTACAAAAAATATCATAAATAAAATTATAGATATGGATAAGTGTTCCACAAGTTATCACAAAACATATATCATAAATAAAGGTATAGATATGGATAGTAAATTTAGAAAAAAACAAGTGACAAATAAAGGAAGGGGTGGAAATATTTGTCACAATATCTTAAATCTTTTCTTTCTTTCTTTTTTTGTTTTTGTTTGGGGGTGGGGAAGTAGACAACAGTGATTATTAAAATTCTTCTAGAGATCCTGTTCATATAAGGAAACATTTCCAAAAATATTCTCTCTCTCAATCGCTCTCTCGTGTACGTGCTTTATAATAACAGTTATCCAATTCAGTTAAAAGCAAGACTAATA
This sequence comes from Sinotaia quadrata, assembly GCA_028829895.1. NCBI lineage: Eukaryota > Metazoa > Mollusca > Gastropoda > Architaenioglossa > Viviparidae > Sinotaia > Sinotaia quadrata. The sequence continues at coordinate 59,624,184 of CM054179.1, forward strand.
TTTGTATGTAATAAGCAAGTAATACTTATGTAACAATGACCACTTCCATTCATTTATGACGAATGTTGAGAAACAGTTGATTACAATTTTGATGAGTTGCATTTCTTCTTCTGCTAATATACTTCCATCCCTACCCCAATTAAACTTTCTTTTCTAAACTGTAATATTAACAAGACTGATGTGTTCATTAGCCAGTCGGTAATAAACGCTGTAATACTGTATTTAAATCTCAAATATGTGGAAACTGGATATCAACATTAGCCAGTCGATAATGAATACTGTAATACTGTATTTAAATCTCAAATATGTGGAAACTGGATATCAACATTAGCCAGTCGGTAATGAATACTGTAATACTGTATTTAAATCTCAAATATGTGGAAACTGGATATCAACATTAGCCAGTCGGTAATGAATACTGTAATACTGTATTTAAATCTCAAATATGTGGAAACTGGATATCAACATTAGCCAGTCGGTAATGAATACTGTAATACTGTATTTAAATCTCAAATATGTGGAAACTGGATATCAACATTAGCCAGTAGATAATGAATACTGTAATACTGTATTTAAATCTCAAATAATTTATGTGGAGATTGGATATCAACATTTAGTTTCTTTTAGGTTGAAATTTGGAACTTTTACCCTTGGATATAATTTTTAAGAAGTATCATTATAGATCATCGTAAATAGTATCTATATAATAAGTAATTTATTACATTACTCGTGTTATTTGCATAATAAATTATGTTTAGACATTACAGTACCGTACTTTATTACATTAATCGATTTAGATGTAGAATAAATTATATATTTAGACATTACGATATTGTATTTTATTACATTAATTACATTTCCTCTGTGTAGAAAAATTATATTAGGATATTAAATTGTAAAACTTTTCGTCTTTCTTCCTAAGTGCACATATATAAATGTTTGGACATTAAGATGCATTAATAGAAGGATTACCATTTATTCCAATTAAAATTAAATGGGAAACGGTTCCGGCTTATACCGATTTCGCGTAACAATAGCTAGCTTCTCATTGGAACTATATGTATTTCTAAATGATTAGTTTGGTGAATGCTTTGTTAAACGGGGTGTTTTTCATTTAATCTGTAAAATTATGAGTTTTGTGTGGCGTGCTTTGTTAAGCCATTACTTAAATCTTGATTCTTATGATGTTCGCTTTGTTATCGTGGATAGATGAGGATAAGTAATTGTAACTTTGATTATATGTTAAATATTGTGTTATCGTGGATGGATGAGGATAAGTAATTGTAACTTTATTTTATGTTAAATATTGTGTTATAATGTGGAGGAGTACGGTCAGTTATTTTACTTTTTTTTTTATGATTATTTATGTTCTACGATTTGTTACCGGTACAGGAGATTTGTTTATCGTCATAAGCATTGTAAATTTAAATTTATGATATTTTTATGAATTGTAACTAAATTTATTATATTTTTAAGTATTGTAGCTTTAAATTTATGGTATTTTTTATGCATTGTAAATTTAAATTAGTGATATTTTTATTAATTGTAAATAAATTTATATTTTTATGTATGGTAACTTTAAATTTATGATACTTTATGTATGGTAATTTTAAATTTAGGATACTTTTATCTAGTGCTCTTTGTTATCAGGGACACGGATGCTTGTTATATTATCGTCAGTTTTTTCTTGTGAGCTTTTCTACGGGTTTGATTGGCTTATCATTACCTTTATGACTATAAAATGATGATTATTTACTGTGCAGTTTATTGCTGTCGGGGCAGGGGGGGGGGGCCTTATCATTACCTTTATGACTATAAAATGATGATTATTTACTGTGCAGTTTATTACTGTCGGGGCGGAGGGGGGGCTTATCATTATGACTATAAAATGATGACTATTTACTCTGCAGTTTGTTACTATCGGGGGGGAGGCTTTTATCAATGTAAATTTTTAACATGATAGTTATAATTATTTATATTTTTGCGATTTGTTAGCTTTGGGGGAATGTGATTACCATTGAAAAGTTTTAGTGGATGACTATTTGTATAGTATACTTATTATTATTATTATTATTATTATTATTATTTTATTATTATTATTACTATACTTGTATAGTATACTTATTACAGTCGGGGGAGGGAGGGAAGTGCTCATCATTGTAGAGGTGGCGTGAGGAGATTATTAGAGTAAAAGATTTTAAAGTTTTGATTATTTATTTTGTGTGCTTTGTTTCAGGGGCGATGGGAGGTGATGGAGGGGGAGTGGGTGGCGTGGGTAGCGTGAGTGACGTACACAGGGGCAGCGTTGGAAGTGTGGCTAGTTACTGCCGCACCTCCAGCGCCGGCAGTCTCAGTGGACCCCCTACTCCCACGACAGGTGGGCCCCCAAATGCTCCGGGTGCTGGACCAAACACTCCCCTAGTCATCCCACAACCAGTAAAGCCTCAGTCACGTGTCAACAAAACTTACCAGTGCAAGATGTGTGATCAGGTCAGTTATTGATTTCAGCATCAAGCTGCGTCTCGTTAAACTGAGTTTCATTGTACAATGATTGGCACAAAGGGGACACAAAGAGGGCGTTCTGTTTGTTTAGAGAAACGTATATACATATATATATTCACATACATAAGAACTCTATTACGATTGGCAGAAATAGCGTACTGCATTTGTTTGGAGGATACAATAGAGAGAGAGATTCACAAACACAAAATATTACGACTGGCAGAGTGTGATGATTTGTTTAGCGGACATAAATTGAGATGTGATCTGAATGATATACAAGATGACTAATAATAATAGAACAAGGATACAGCATAATTAGATTAACCAAAGTAAGAGCTATTAGAACAAGGATACAGCATAATTAGATTAACTAGCGAAAGATCTGTTAGAAATTACATTATATGTAAAACGTTTACAACTTGTGATGATGAATGATCCTAGATTGCTATACGGGTGATGTGATTACCTTTCTAATAATTTCCTTATTGTAAAATCATACACGATGCCTTTTTCCTTACTCTATCTGCTGACATTAACTGGTAATTAGTCCAACTGGTCTCTTTCTATAAATGGAGCTCCCAGGTGAAAGTAATCACCGACTATTTAGGACACAAACAATAAATTATGACACACCTACACTACACTACACGGACACCTACTCCACACTATGGGACACCTAACCATACATTTATTACTGTTACGGGACAACTACACCACACTATGGGACACCTAACCATACATTTATTACTGTTACGGGACAACTACACCACACTATGGGACACCTAACCATACATTTATTACTGTTACGGGACATCTACACCACACTATGGGACACCTAACCATACATTTATTACTGTTACGGGACATCTACACCACACTCTATTTATGTTTACTACCATTGTAAGAACACCACTCGTAGATTTAACGCTTTGCTTTATTGTGTTTATTCATTGGCATTCATTGACATTGAACTCTACGTATTGTCATCGTAAACGTCATCACTGAGTATTTTAGTATTTTTAAAAATCAAATAATAAAGTTTAACAATATTAATGTTAACCTATATGCATGTTTTATACAGGCATTAAAGTATATATACTGTTACACATTTATTTTAGCCATGAATTTTTATCTGTGTGATTATCTAACAGTATAGGCTCTGATTTTCCTAAAGGTACGTAAATTCTATAAAAATAATTAATAGATCCTTTGATTTTTTTATCGTTTAATATGGAAACTGTGTATTTGTGTATATATATATATGTATTCACAATGCATTAATAATGCAAAACTAATTTCTCGTCTGGTAAATACTCACGAATTACATTTACTGGAATACAATTTTAAAATAACTAAATTATAAAATGTATAAATTGTATAAAATTGCATATATCAAATGTATATGTACAATGATAAAATCAAGATGATGTTGACGATAACGACGATGACGACGATGATGATGGTGGTGGTGGTGGTGATGATGATGATGATGATGATGAGAACATAATTAGAACTTAATTTTACTTTGATTTATTGTTTTAAAAAATTTCTTTGGCAAACGATTTCTTTGTATGAGTAAAACTTTTGTATTACAATAAAATACCGGCAATGAAGATTTATGCCAGTCTGGGACGGAGATGAAGTCACGAAGTGCGCCCCCTCCCACCCCCTTTTGAAGCCGGTCATCATTAGCACGATGTTCTGTCACCTACCTTCTGGTAAAGTCAGAAAGAAAACTTAATAAATTCATTGAAGAAAACATTTTTAAACTCTTTGTCTTAACATCAGCTTTTTCATCATGGTAAAATTGAAGATCTCTCAGAGAAGACTGGAAGAGAGTGGCGGACAGTAATTGTGCAGAAATGATAATAGGAACTCAACGCGCGTAATGACGGCGCAGTGTGGACGCTGACGACGAACTACTTGGAATGTTAAGAGGGGGCGGGCTGAGATGCATTATTAGCCGGGTAGAAACAATTCTTTTCTTCCGACGCTATGTAGCAAGCTGCCCCTTCGCCCACAATAGCATGGATTCACAATCGTGACAGGGCCGACAATCGTGACAGGGGCAGACGAGTCAGTGGGAACCAACTGCGTGGGCAGTATTACCAAGTGGGACCTGAGTGGCTGAGCGGGAAATCTTGAACAACAGTCAATAGCCTGCTCGTGTGTGGGACAAGTTCGTAACAATACATCAAGTGCAGCGTGTTACAAGGATTTGATTGTGTCAAGACATGCCCATTGGATTTCTAGACAATTTCAGCTGGGATCATCTTTCTAATTATTCATCAACAAGAAGCAATGCTTCACATTACAGAGTCATACCACCCAAAAAAAGTGTATCGTCAGTCAGACATTGATACAAGGCCAATCACTCTCATAGTGTTTATCACGAAATCGATTGTCGTCCTTTTACTTGTATCTGGAGAAATCGACCACTTTGACCGGGTATCTCATAAAATGTATCAGATGGCTGCTTCTCTTTGTTGATGCAATAGACTTTGGCTTCCTTAGAAAAGAGAAATTCTAATGTCTGGCGGCTACTTCTCTTTCAGCTCCATTGAGACAAGAATGTGTAAAATTATTCTTTTATAAACTACAAGAGACAGGAATATAGAAAGTTATTCCTTAGTAAACTACATCAATTACTATTATATACATCCTTAGTAAACTACATCAATTACTATTATATACATCCTTAGTAAACTACATCAATTACTATTATATACATATAGATACCGACTGTAAAATTAGACCAATTACGAACACTCTACAAGTAAACTAAATTTTAAAAAATTAGTAGTTTAATTAGACTCCTATGCTAGAACAATTAACAGTACTTTTAGACTAAGATAATGCAAATCACAGCATAAAATGTAAAGTCAAAATCTAAAGTTAAGTATTTCACAAACAATTAAACTTTTAAATTAAAGGAATTTACGCTACCGTTATACTTTAAAGTGAAGAAATTCACAGCATAATTAAACACTTTAAAAAAATTAAAACAATTCCTCACAATTCGATTTTATAGTTAAACTAGTTCACAATGCAATTAGACCATTAAGTTAAAACAATTCGCAAAACAATTAGATCGAAAAGTTAAAACAAAATTCACAGCATAATTAGATTGTAAAGTTTAAATTATTTGCAACACAATTAAAATGTGAAGTTGAACCAACTCACAAACGATCTGATTGTAAAGTTACATCAGTTTACAGCACATTTAGATTTATAAAGTTATTTCAATGTACAGCATATTTAGATTGTAAAGTTATATCATTTTACAACACATTTAGATTGTAAAGTTAAAACAATTCGCAACACATTTAAACTGTAATTTCTTCTGTCATGAAATATTATATATCCTAGTTCATTATTTAGATTGTAATTTCATCTATCACTAAATACAATCTGTCCTAGTTCATTATTTAGACTGTAATTTCATCTGTCATGACATATTATCTGTCCTAGATCATTATTTAGACTGTAATTTCATCTGTCATGAAATATTATCAGTCCTAGATCATTATTTAGACTGTAATATTATCTGTCCTAGATCATTATTTAGACTGTAATTTCATCTGTTATGAAATATTATCTGTCCTAGATCATTAGTCACCAGTGGTTTTCGTATTAAGAAGGGATGTTGATTTTGTGATATTTGTATAAAAAGTGATGTTGATTTTGTAATATTTGTATAAAAAGTGATGTTGATTTTGTGATATTTGTATAAAAAGTGATGTTGATTTTGTAATATTTGTATAAAAAGTGATGTTGATTTTGTGATATTTGTATAAAAAGTGATGTTGATTTTGTGATATTTGTATAAAAAGTGATGTTGATTTTGTGATATTTGTATAAAAAGATGTTGATTTTGTGATATTTGTATAAAAAGATGTTGATTTTGTGATATCTGCAAGTGCAATAGATGGAGAAGTTATTTGGGGATTTATTTTAACTTTAAAACATATTAAATGTGTAAGAGTGTGTTAGTCCAAGTCCATTACAGATACACGATGTGTGTTGTTACACACCTATATAGATGGACAGGGTTTCTTAGCCATGTATACACGAGAAACACGATGTGTGTTGTTAAAAACCACATAGACGGTAAATGTTTGTCTTTAATGTTGTGGAAGAGTAAACGTTTACAGCGCCTGCAAATCCTCCAAGTGAGAGAGACGAATGGTGTCTGCTGGAGAACTATTACTAACATAAATTAAGATTCTCGTCACTTGTAATTAGCTATGGATGATTAATTAATAATAATATAATAACCATTGGCGTTGGCGTCACACTTACTTTTTTTTTATAAAACTTAAATTTTCATTATATATATATATATCACAATAAAGAAAAGTTAACACCACACGTAACGGAAGCTGCTATCAGAATAAACTGAATGTCAAATGGCATTATAATAAACATTATGTATTTCAATTTAATCTCATACAATGAGTGACACTCTGGGCGCCCTTCACTCATTATGATTATTATTTATTAATTAATAATACATAATTTACAGTTATTAATAATTCTCCCACAAAGATCAGCATGTCTCTCATTTGGCGGATTATAAGTGTGTAAACCTCTACCCTTTACACAATAATAAGATAGACATTCTACTGTCGCATAATATTTCTGCATGTGGAAATTTCTTACTAAAGGAGTAATAAAAATCCATCTTTTATTTATATTTAACAAGCCCCTAACAATAAATTTATTATATCAACAATCAAATATACAACAAATGAATAGAATCAAAAGAGCATTGACATTTACATCACTTCACAACAATGTTTGATTAAACGTTAGACAATCATTCAGTTTATCCTAGCATAGACATCAGCAGTCAAATTAACTACATGTATAATCAAGTTCATAGATATGATTTCATCATAGAAATGAGAGTGGACTTTCAGAGAGATGATTAGAGTCAATGTACATAACCTTTTCAATGATGGCAGCTGTCACTGGTATGTGTTCACAATCACGCAGTTTGTAACAAGTCACTTTCTTTCTTATTAGATGATGGTCCAACATAGGCGAATTACACAACTGTTCCAGAATCTTTGATGCGCTCACATAGCGTACTGTGGAGAACTGTCCAGAACTTTGTATGCACTACCCTAGCACACCAAGAGGAATGTACCCGAGTCTTTGTATGCACTACCCAAGCACATCATGAGGAATGTTTCCAGAATCTTCATTAAATTCTCAAGACCAAACTCAAGTCTCAATTTCCGTCATATTGGCTCTCGAACAGAATTCAAAAGAATCAACTTACAGTAATATGTTAACTGATAAATTCGACGACAACATAGGACACACACACCAATGTGATCCAGCAGAGTACAGTAGTCACTGCAGTCTGAAGTGAATACAATGTTAGAAAAGACACACCAATGTGATCCAGCAGAGTACAGTAGTGACTGCAGTCTGAAGTGGATACAATGTTAGAAAAGACACACCAATGTGATCCAGCAGAGTACAGTAGTGACTGCAGTCTGAAGTGGATACAGAGTTACAAAACATGAAAAGCTTCAAACAAAGCACGCTTCTTTCATAATCTAAAGATCACCTTTATATCTGAACTTGAGTTACGCCATACTCTCAAGCAAGCAATGCTGACAACTTGCAATTGTTAAATGAGTTGTTATTTTAACTCTGGTACTTACAAAAATATCGTTGTGCGCAGTTCCCGAAAGTCAAGTCACGTTGACATTTTACACATTATATAACAATTAAGTTTAGAAATAGGGACAGGCAAATTTATTCCACCACACAAAGAAATAATTTGCAAGACTACTATGAGTTATGTATTATGGACACTATGGACAGCTCATGAGAAACACCTTCCATTGTATACTGCTCTTTACACACTTCTTGTAGTTCTGACATTGAGCACACCTTTCATTGTATACTGCCTTTGTACACTTCTTGTAGTTCTGACACTGAGCACACCTTCCATTGTATACTGCCTTTGTACACTTCTTGTAGTTCTGACACGGAGCACACCTTCCATTGTATACTGCCTTTGTACACTTCTTGTAGTTCTGACACTGAGCACACCTTCCATTGTATACTGTCTTTGTACACTTCTTGCATTGACTGCAACTTGCTATTATAAAGTATTGTGTTTTAACTGAATTTACTTTCAATAAATCTTAATAATTAGTCTTAAAATCAGAATGCTTTGTCTGTAACATTTTACAATCGGCCATTTGCTATATATTGGAAACATTTTCTTATATCATTGCAACAAATATTAATTCTTGTAGATCTTTAACACCAGGATCAACGTTAATCAGTTGAATTCTGCTTGCAGATCTTTAACACCAAGTCAGACATGTTAATCCATTGCCAGCAAATACACAAGCAAGACCCCAAGCCCTACAAATGCCCAACCTGCTCCAAGTGCTTCGCCAACTCGTCTTATCTCTCGCAGCACGCCCGCATTCATTCGGGAATCAAACCATACAAGTGTGAGATTTGTGAGCGCAAATTCACTCAGGTAAGTACGTCATACTCTCTTTCAAGCAATGCTGACAACTTGCAAACGCATTTTTTTTATTGATGAACCTGTGTATGAACTCGCGTAAATACTACTTTTAGTTCTCTCTTTCGCGTAAATACTACTTTTAGTTCTGTCTTTCGTTAAATACTACTGTTAGTTCTGTCTTTCGTTAAATACTACAGTTAGTTCTGTCTTTTCCACTGTACAGTTTCATTCACTACACAACTACTACCGCATATAATATGCTCCCTTATTTAGTGAGTCATAGTTATTGTTTTTCAGCAAACACTATCCTGATGTATATTTTTGTGTTTATATATTTCATTTTGAATTTTTTATATAATTTACATATATGTTTTGTTAGCTTTATTTTAGAATTTGTACAGATGTTATATTTCTTCTTTGTGAATACTTTCAATGTAAGTTAAAAATACACGTCCTGTCTTTCTGAACATAATTATATAACTATATATGTATTAGATTCCAGTATATAGTTATTTAACTTACAAAACATTGTATATTCTAATACAACCGGCATTATTTTAATTTTGTAGAGAGATGTATAGTTATTTAGTAATTGGTTTAAGTCGGTTTAGCATTGGTTCAAGTAATTAGTTTCAATATTGCTTTTAGATCACTTGTTACTTAATATTTGTTTTATATCGATAACAATTTTGTATATTATTTAATAAACACTAAAGGTCATAAATTTATCGTTTAGATTCAGTGGTTTGGTAAAATATTTGATTGCTTTCATGTATCTAGTCATGTGATTTAATTGTTAAGTAATGGTTTTGCATGACTAGTCACGTGATTGTAAAGACCGATCACCTCACGTCAAATTGCTATTCGTCAGCGATGAGGTTTGAAAATTCCTTTTTCCTTCAAACCCGTATTTTTTCTTGTGCTTCACTTGGAATCATTCCGGTTTCCCCACTTAATTAATTGTCTATTTAAAGCATTGTTTTTCAGTTTCATAGAAACAGGTAGATATTTTTCATAGGACGCTAACACTTGTTAGTTTTTAAATATTACGTGTTATTTTGAAATAAATTCTATTTGCTTGGAAAACCTGACTGTAAGCTATAGTTTTTTCCTACTTCACAGAGCAATATTCTTATATAGGTTTAGGAATAGGTTTGTTTCTTTTCGTAACAATTGACAGTTAAGAAAATTATTATTATTTAAATGTTCTGCCCTGTTTTATATACATGTATATACAGTGTAGTTATTCATTTTTCAATTTATAAACATTTGTGATTGTTTTGTAATATGTATATTCTGCTTTTTTATATAAACGGAAATGTAATTTTATGTGCACATTTGAAATGAATTTATAACATGGCGTTGATAGAACGCACTTTATTGGTTCTAATAAGAGGCCATTCACATTGCATATCTCAAAGTAGTATTTCATTTCATTTTGCTTTATGCGTCTCTTAGACTTCACTTTGACTGTCTTGACTAAATCAGTAACAATTGGTGTTACTAAAACAGTATCAGTGTTGTTACTTAAACAGTTTGAGTTGAAAGATGCAGATAAAGAATTATTGAGTGTCTGTGCCAAAGAGTGGCGCTGGGACCATTATTAGAACCAGTATAGCGCGTTTTGATTGCTGTACTCCATGTCAGTGACGTGTCTTTTCATGCGCTCTTTTCTTGTCTGCCAGCTGACGATTCTGAAGCAGCACATCCGCATACACACCAAAGAAAAGCCGTACCTATGTACATACCTGGGCTGTGGCAAGGCGTTCACTCAGGTGTCTACCTTCATGCACTTCTACTCTTGTTCTTGCAAGCACTTTGTGATAACTTCAAACCTTGTAGAAAGTACATCATGCAATTGTTTGCAGATTATGTTGCTTGGCTCTGTTTACCAACACCAGTTAGTAGCCATTACGAGTAGTAATGACAAGTGTATGGGATGCTGGCTATTCAATACTACGTTGTGTATGAAACGGCACGAGAAAATTTGTAAATGGACAGTTACTGTATTGATATTTATATATTTTCATTTGAAATTTATGTCAGCCGTATTCATAACTAACCGTCATATTTATTATCAGAAAAATAAAACTATCATTTTATGTTCGAAGATTCTTTTATAAAAAAACAAAACAAAAAAACTTGGATATATAGATTTAGAACTCAGTATTTATGGCTTGAAGAAAATTGCTATTAAAAAAAAAAAGTCAATGAAAGATGTTTCCTTCTACGTGTTTGTTGCTACATGTATTTATTTGAAATGAAAAATATCTCCAGTAACGGTGACTTCCCTTGCTTTACTGTAGTCCCGACAAGAAATTATTTCATAGAGCCATTCCCTATACACGCAGACATATTTAAATAAATATATCTGACATTCTTTTTCCACCCACACAACGTCGGTAGCCTTATAACCTTCTATTTACTGTTAAAGTGTCTTAAGTCGTGTTCAGCAAAACTAGCATTGTGTCTTACATCCATTAAAAACACCTGAGAAGATAATTTTTCAGGGTTTGACCAAAACAAATTCAAATTCAGCATTTAAGAAATTACATATGCTTTTCTTTTTTGCTACTCATAATTGTGCAATGTTATCTTCTGAGACAAAAATAAAGGGACTTCATTTACACACAAAACTATTTTTATTGTAACGTTTTAAAAGGACTGGAAATTTACACGAGAATTGTTTCCTGTAATTTTCAAAAGATAGACTGAAATTTTACAGAACTATTTTTTGATGTAACTTTCTAAACAGACTTTCTTTTACAGAAGAACTATACTTTTAACTTTCTAAACAGACTGAAATTTTACAGAACTATTTTAGTAACATTCTTAACAGACTGGAATTTTACAGAACTATTTTAGTAACATTCTAAACAGACTAGAATTTTACAGACGAATTATTTTTTGTACCCTTTTAACAAACTGGAATTATACAGAACTATTTTTTTGTAACTTTCTAAAAAGACGAATTTTACACTAGAGCTTTTTCTTTCATAGCTTTCTAAACATTCTGGAATGTAACACAAGAACTATTTTTTGTATCTTTTAAAAAGACTGGAATTTTTGCACAAGAATTATTTCTCTTATAATTTTCTGAACTGACAGGAATTTTATAGAAGAAGTATTTTTTGTTTGTTTGGTAACTTCTAAACACATTAGAATTTTACGAAAGAACTATTTTTTTAATTTCTGGAAAGACTGGAAATACACAAAATAACTATTTTTATTGTATATTTCTAAAAGACAATTTTAAAAAACTAATTTTACCTGTACTTTCTATAAAGACTGGAATTTTATAAAAGAACTTTTTTCGTGGTTTTCTAGAGCTCAGTTTTACAAACAAAAAAAAAGTGTTTTCTTTTACCGTTCTCAAAAGACTTTACAAAGAACTATTTTTTTTTGGTACTGTTCTGAAAAGACTGCACTTTTTTCACAAGAACTATTTATCTTGTAGTTCTTTAATTAGACTGAAAATACATAAGGAACTGTTTGTACTTGTAGCTTAATGAAAAGACTGGAAATGTACAAAGAACTGTTTTGCTTGTAGCTTTTTTGAAAAGAAAAGACTGGAAATATTCAAAGAACTGTTTTGCTTATAGCTTTTTGAAAAGAAAAGATTGGAAATGTACAAAGAACTTTTTTTTTGCTTGTAGCTTTTTGAAAAGACTGGAAATGTACAAAGAACTGTTTTGCTTGTAGCTTTTTGAAAAGACTGGAAATGTACAAAGAACTGTTTTGCTTATAGCTTTTTGAAAAGACTGGAAATGTACAAAGAACTGTTTTGCTTGTAGCTTTTTGAAAAGACTGGAAATGTACAAAGAACTGTTTTGCTTGTAGCTTTTTGAAAAGACTGGAAATGTACAAAGAACTGTTTTGCTTGTAGCTTTCCCAACTACAACAGCATGTTCGGACACACACGAAGGAAAGGCCTTTCCATTGCTTGTACCTGGGCTGCGGCAAGTCATTCACCCAGGTCTCGCTCACTTTTACTTACAAGTAAACATCCATCTTAGCTAGTTGTCAACTTTATCTAGCTTGTAACTTTATTTGCATGCAGCTTAGAATAGTCATTTCAAGAAAAGCTACACGCATAGAGTCAATTTAGTTTAAAGGGTAGACATATTTGGAATTAGGTTAGAGCTATCAGTGATTGTAGATAGATTTTGTAGTATAGGAATTAGGTTAAGACTAAGTCAATGATTCTTTATATAGATATATTGTAATAATTACGGTTAGGGCTAAAGTCAGGAACTGTAGATAGATAAAGTCCAATGATTCTTTATCTATATTGTGGTAAAGGAGTTACGGTTAGGGCTAAAGTCATGGATTATGGACATTTTTTTATAGTAGGTGAGAATTAAAGCCATTGCTGATTGATATATATTGAAGTATAATAATTAGGGTTGTTAGGGTTAAAGTAAGAGATTATAGATGTGTATTGTAGTATAATAATTAGAGTTGTATCTAAAGTCATTGATTGTATAAATGTTATAGAATTAGGGTTAAAACTAACGTCGTAATTGCAAATAGATATAGCGTTTGTCTCTAGTGTCAGAACTATGGCACTAATAGTTAGAAAAGAAGCGTGAAAGAGGGTAAGACACACTGATATGTGTTAAGTTTAGATATTGATGGAAATTGTCTACTTAAGACCAAGTGGAATCTTTCTAATTATCTCAAGAGAAGAGCGTGGTTTATGTATGTGTTATTTTTAAGTTCTCATTTAGTTTGTGCATGAAAAGAATTGTAGGCGGGAATTTTGAAATCCAGTATAATATGACATTTCCTGCTAAGCGTATTCCCTCCCTTGCTAGAAGTAACTTATATTGTCTATTGTGTTTTCTTTTAGTTGTCCATTCTGAAGCAGCACATTCGCGTACACACGAACGAAAGACCATACCAGTGTATGCACTTTGGGTGCGGCAAGGCATTTACACAGGTGTCTGATTTTGCTCTCTATCACTCTCACTCTCTCTCTCTCTCTCTTACTCTCCTCCTAGCTTTCTTCTTTCTCTTTCTCTCCTGAAGAAATGACTTTTGATAATGACATTTCAGGAGATGAAATTCTTTAGCAATCCGCGAACAATCGATTTCCACGTGTAAAGAAACGTCATGAGTGAGTGAGTGCCGACAAAATGAGTTGCTGTCGGAGGGGAGAGCTTATTTAGTCCAAGGTGGGTGAGTGCCGACAAAATGAGTTGCTGTCGGAGGGGAGAGCTTATTTAGTCCAAGGTGGGTGACGAGTGAATAGTGTGTACCATGTCCTGCAGAGTAGTGATAATGGGAGGGCAAATGACAATAGACTATATTATCTATTAAGCCTGTTTTGGAATTTGATTTCTAGATACACATGCAAAATTCTAGTGACTCCATTGACTAATGCTGTCCATCCTGTTGTCTTCTATTGTAGCTGACGATCTTGCAGCAACACATCCGTATTCACACAAAAGAAAGACCGTATCATTGTATGTACCTGGAATGTGGCAAGACATTTACTCAGGTCTCTGCTTTTTTCTCTCTCTAAGTATTCACCAAATATTACTTATTGTATTCTTCTCACTGATAAAAGGTCTTCTCCAATACATTATAGTGTTGGGGATTATGATTTGTTTTTACATTTTATATTATTACAAAATTTAGATTTTCTTATTAAATAGGAATAACATTTGACTTATATCCTATTCATTTGATACTTAGCTAATGTTAACAAATGTACTTGGAAGTCCAAGAACAGTGTTATTTAGCTAGTATTGGTGAATTTGTCATGGTAAAGACTTGACGACGTTATGTACACAGGACTGAAACTTTTAATTTTGAAATTAGAATCTTTATTTGTACATTATATTCAGGTCATTACATTTCACTTCATCCAGTAGCAAATTAAGTTAATTTTCGGGGTTGGATGAGGTGGGTGGGGTCTTATGGGTCAGCAAGGTCTGACCACCCATATAGTAACCCCAACTAATGCTAGAGCTATCAGATTACTGCTTTTGTCAAAGGAAGATAATGAAAAATACTCAGCATATTCCGGAGTTTTAATACTTAGAGCATTTTGGTGTTAGAAAAGCTTTTGTCCATTCGTTTCATCCTCGATCTCCTGTAAAAAACACTAAATGAACTGTAGTCTGATGAAATATTCTCCAAAATGTAAGTAGTCTGTCTTTTTTAAAGTGATGAAGTATGCCCCATAATGTAAATAGTCTGTCTTTTTAAAATGTTGAAGTATGCCCCAAAATGTAAGTAGTCTGTCTTTATAAACTGTTGAAGTATACCCTATAATGTAAATAGGGTCTTTTTAAACTCATGAAGTGTGCCCCAGACTGTAAAAAAGTCTTTTTTAAACTGATGAAGAGTGCCCCAAAATGTAAGTAGTCTGTCCTTTACAGTAATAAAGTATGCCCCTTAATGTAAATAGTCTGTCTTTTAAACTGATGAAGAGTGCCTCAAAATGTAAGTAGTCTTTCCTTTACACTAATAAAGTATGCCCCTTAATGTAAATAGTCTGTCTTTTTAAACTGATGAATTATGCCCCAAAATGTAAGTAATCTTTCTTTTTAAACTGATGACGTGTGCCTCATAAAGTAAGTAGTCTCGTTTTAAACTGATGAAGTGTGCCTCATAATGTAAATATTCTGTGTTCTAAACTAATGAAGTATGCCTAATTGCAAGTAGTCCGTTGTTCTAAACTGATGAAGTATGCCTAATTGCAAGTAGTCCGTTGTTCTAAACTGATGAAGTATGCCTAATTGCAAGTAGTCCGTTCTAAACTGATGAAGTATGCCTAATTGCAAGTAGTCCGTACTAAACTGATAAAGTATGCCTTATTGTAAGTAGTCTGTCTTCTAAAGTGATGAAGTATGCCTCATCGTGTAAATAGTCTGTCGTTCCTAAATGATGGGAGTTTGCCTAATTATGTAAGTAGACCGTCATGCAGAAATAGTGTCCCCAAAACCCGTCATTATTTACTAAGCTCTCCGTTTAGCATAGTGTCCCAAAAAAACCGTCATTATTTACTAAGCTCTCCGTTTAGCATAGCTAGTAATGCCGCCAGGAGGCAAAAGTGACATTGATGATTTGCAAAGTTACTAATGACAAATACCTAGTAATATCACAAAATAAAATTCATCTATCATCATTTATATTTCTCAATAAAAATTATACTAAAAATATCAACACCGCCACCCCACCCCTCTTAAAAGCGTCATTGTTCATTTGCAAAGCTTTGCACTGAAGCATGTCACCAGAAAAACCCGTCGTTGGTCATTTCTTAAGTGTTACAACTGAAATGTGATTAGTAATATTTATCGTGTGGGTAATGTGATCAGTAATATTTATCGTGTGGATAATGGGCTGGGGAGAGGAACAATAATGTTGATCGAACCAGTTAATCAGAATTTTTTTCTTTTACAAAAACTCTCGTGAAAAATAATTATGTAATTTTTTAACCCTGATAAGTTTTAAATAAAGCAATCCCAAAGTCAAAGATTTTTTTTTTTTAAAAACTATGACTATTTTTAAAAAAAACATTTTGTGTAATATAAATGAAAGGATTTTTTAAATGAAATATATTGTACCAATACAGGCTGCAAACGGTGTTTGTAAACTGAGTTGGTCGTTAACAGCAGTTTGTGTTTTTATGTCCTAGTTGGCCCATTTACGGCAGCACGTCCGTATTCACACTAACGAAAGGCCGTACGGTTGCATACACGAGGGGTGTCCCAAGGCTTTCACACAGGTCTTCTGCCTTTTTTATCTCTGTCAGTAGCTAGGTCTTCGCTAGCCTACATCTTCTTTAACTCTCTCAGTGGGTAGTATTGGTTAGCCCGAATAATTTTCCTTAATCAGCACTTTTCATGTGGGAATTGATAAACTTCCTCGTAATTGTTTACACATCCTTATTTACTCAGTAATGGTAATTGGTTATTGACAGGAGACGTCAAGTGCATAATATATATCTTTACAGTAGAAGCGTAAATCTTCACTGATCATATATATATTTTTAATTTATTATTAGATTTGACACATTCTTCTAATCAGGATATTTAGAACAATATCACTAGTTTAATTAACTAATATAACAGTGCAGTCATGTAGTTATATGAAACTAATCCCTAAATGTGCTTTAATACAATTATGTTTCTATTTGGCGGCAGTCGACTGTAAAGCTATCGCCATATATCTTTCCATTGTCATGCAGTTAGTATACAGCCTAGTTACTTTCAGGTCGCTTGAACAGATGCACTTATAAAAATGTCTGCCATTATAAATTGTTTCCAAGTCTTGTAGTAGAAACACCAATTTGGAGGGTGGCTTTGTTGGAATATGGAGGGTGGTTTGTTTGAGAATAACTTAAGCTTTAGTTTTACTTTACAGAAGATGGGCTTATGCTATCGCCTGAGTTTGAAGTATTGCGGCCAATGAGTTAGAGCTACAAGTAGTGTTGGTAAACAAGTGCCAG
This sequence comes from Sinotaia quadrata, assembly GCA_028829895.1. Lineage (NCBI taxonomy): Eukaryota > Metazoa > Mollusca > Gastropoda > Architaenioglossa > Viviparidae > Sinotaia > Sinotaia quadrata. The sequence continues at coordinate 59,641,649 of CM054179.1, forward strand.
AAGACCTCTAACCTCTTCTTGTCTTCTTTTCTAGCTAACGCAGCTGAAGCAACATGTTCGCATTCACACGAACGAAAAGCCGTACCATTGCACGCACCAGGGCTGTGGCAAGGCTTTCACACAGGTCTCAAGCACTTTTCTCGCTCTTCTTTTCCCTCGCCACATCTCGCAAAATTAGTCTTTCTTATTCTTTTTTTTTTGTGTGCAATATTGTCTCTGAATTTGTGCTGCACCAGCTGTCTTTACAAACACTTTAAGCGGCCCGAACGTAGCTCTCGGATTTTAAATTTTGAATATTAGATGTAAATTGTTTGTCCTCAGAGACACTTGTCATAATAAAGGTAATAGTTTTCAAAGTCTCTGCAGTTCAAACCTATATACATTGCTATTTATTTAGAGGGGAAATATAAAACGAAAGAAGAATTTTAAAGTGCTAAAGTTAAAAAAATCAATAATTTTGAAGGAATCTAATTGGAAGCAAATTAATAATGAAAATCTCATTAATGAGTGATGTGTAGTTTGTGACGTCAGCTGGTGAGCAGTTTAATGCAGTATTTCTGTTGTCTTCTTGTAGCTGTCGCAACTACAGCAGCATGTTCGTTCGCACACCAATGAAAGGCCATACAAGTGTATGCACGAGGGGTGCGGAGATTCCTTTATCCAGGTGTCTATCTTTGCTCTGTCTCCTCTTTCATTGTAGTATTATGTTTTTGTTGTTTATAATAAACTACCGTATTTATTTTAGCAGTAGCCCACATCTGGACCCTTTCTCCCGTCCTCACTATGCCAACCCATTATCCTACAGTTTGATAGCATTAGGTGAAGAGTTTCTCTCATTGAAGTCATTCATTAATGTGGCTGTTGAACTGGAAAGTTGTCTGCCCTCGTATTTCTCCTCAACAAACGAGACATTTTAAAATCATTTTTCTATTCATCTACACATATTTTTGTTATAAAAATAAGTCCTTTAAAAATAAATTTGTATTATTTTAGTAATAGAAATATTCATGCCAAAGACCTTTAGTGATATTTTAAAAATAAAATGAGTGTACACAGCTCTCTGTGCCGCTGTCTGTGATGTGACACACTATCTTATAGACTGTTAGCCTAAGTATTGCTGACTTTCCTAAACATATGTGAGTATTATAGGTTTTTTTTTACCTTTTGATTTTTTGTTTTGTTTGGAGTGTTTTTTTTTTTAATTTGTCTTTGTCTCCTATTTTCAGTCTTTTATGAATACATAGGTACGATGCTCAGATCTCTTGGTTTATTTCGGTGTAACCCACACATCATACAGTTGCTTGTCAGCAGAAAACTATTTATATCAAGCAAAAAATAAAAAGCGTTTTGTACCAGTACCCTGTTGATGACATTTTGTCAGGCTTTGGGTGTCTGTTAGAATAAATACGGTACTCCAGTTTAGTTTATGAACACTGAATACAGCATTCTGAATCAAATCGGCCTTCGGAAAGATCATTGTAACTAATTAAATGACAATTGTGTCAGTAGATACCATCAAAGAGCACTCTTTCTTGAAAAAAAAAAAGAAAAAAAGAGAGGAAAGAAGGAATATATCAATTTTATAATCTTGCATTTGTAAAAGACGAAAATAGGCTTCAAGCAGTGTTCTTCAACTAAATTGGTTTCGTCCAAATTAATGTTGGAAAGTTTCCTTTCTGGTCATCAGATGAATGCCAGACGCTGGGGATTTTGTTTTATTGCTTGTGGCAGGCAGAGTGTGTTGCCTTTTGCCATTTTTCATTGTAGCTTCTTCACATGCTGCATTGTTTGAAGAATTTTCAACATGAAGTATTTCCTTAGGTGATTTGTGGAGCACAATGTGACATCGTCACCAAGATGACTTAAAGAAGGGAAGTGTTTGTCACCATACTTTGTGAGGAAAAAGTAGGCAACGGGAGATGACTGCCGAGAACACAACGATATTCCAACGTCTGCTTTCTGTTATCGCAGCAACTGCGATGACGTGGACTCGCAACACAAAGATAATGGAAATGTGGTGTTTACTAAGTTACTTCAGCTCAACTAACATATTTTTTGATAAAATATTTTTTTTGCTTCGTACAGCCAGTAACAGTCATGTTCTATCGACTCGATTCCTGCAAGGAAAAATGCCAGATAAAAAAGAAATTTCCAGTTGATTTTGTTCCTAATAATTATTGAAGCATTAATAAAGTTGAAGGTTACAGCAAATATCATATTTACAAAACATTACCATAACGTCGGGCAGAAACCTCCAAAAATGATTCGAGAATGCACAAACAAACAAAAAATGGAGGTGCAAAAGACCATATTTACGCACTGATTGTTTTATTGGATGCCATGTTTTAAGCCAAAATGACAATTAATTTTCTTTCACTACGCCAAGCGTTTATATTTTCTCAAATGAATGTTGCAGATCAACCGGCAGATGTCGAGGAGCTACAATGAAACTTTTGTTGATTAAAAATGCCACTGTTGTTTTCTTTTCGTTTGGTTATTTTGAATTTTTATTTCAATCATTAAATTATTTTTCCTTTTATATTTATTTTCACAAGGATATTAATAACTAATTTTATTTTTTTTCAAACAATCGGGATATTATGCAAAGACATTTAACTGTTCAACGTATCAAGATTAACCGCCCTTTGGTTTCATTGGACAGGAAACGCGCAAGCAAATAACAATAGTAACGAAAAGATTTTCTACCTGAATTGATCCTATCATCAACGTTATTTCCAGATAAACACAGACGAAACCTTAAATTTCTCAACATAAATGGCACTGTAGTTTAGCATCGTAATTTTTTTTTTTTTCTCCCCCACTTATTTTTTTTTTTTAGAAAATAAATAAATAAAATAATTGATATTTAAATTTACATGACTTCACAGCTGTTGTGTCGGGGATTTTTACTTTTTAAATCTTTTTGTTGTTTTCCTTTCTCTTGGTACGTTTTAACCGGCACAACTAGTCTAGACATCTTTCAGCGTGATTGAAAACGTTTTGTGGTTGAGGGAAAAGACTATTAAAGTGACATATATGGAAAAAGCATTCAATTTTTTTTAATCACACGTTTTAATATAAAATGGTCTTTGTGCTGCTGTAGGGGAAGTTAGTGTCAGTGATTTAATAGCAACCTTGCTGGACTTGCAGCAAGTAAGGTGTTGCAGAACAAATCCATGGACTTGCTTTGGTCTTGCATTGACATGAGTATTGTCTTCAACATCTCATGAACTTGATTTAGTTTTACTTTGACAAGATTGTAGCCTAAAACATTCCAGTAGAGTTACTTTAATTTAAATTTGTAAAGAATGTAGCTAAAAGGAATTCCAGAAGAATTACTTTAGTTTACTTTGATAAGAGTATAGTCCAAAATATCCCTATAGAGTTGTGTTAGTTTTACTTTGATAAGAGTATAGTCCAAAATATCCCTATAGAGTTGTGTTAGTTTTACTTTGACAAGATTGTAGATTGCAACATTCATATAGTGTTAGTTTTATTTTGACAAGAGTGTAGGTTTGCAACATCTCTATAGAGTTGTTTTAGTTTTATTATGACTAGAGTATAGACTTCCATGGATGTGCTTAGGTTATATATTTGGCGAGTATAATATTGATTTTTGTTGTTATTTTTACATTTGGACCAAATGAAAAAGTCCCTTACGGTCATTATAACATGTAGAGTATAAAAAGGAAGAACACATATGGAGCTGATTTTTAAGTTCTGCTGAAGAATTTTACTTATTTTTTCTTTGGCTTTCATCTTTGCAGATATGGTCATATTATTCTGCCTATTCTATCTAAATTCTTGTAGGGTTTTTGTTCAGAAAATGCTTCTGAAAGCAAACCCAACACCTTTTATTTCTTAGCTTTATACACATTACATAACTTCCTAAGTACTGAAACCAAAGCCACAACCTTTTTGTTCTTAGCTTTGTGCCCAATAAATAACATCTTAAATACTGAAACAAAAGCCAAATACCCTTTATTTCTTTGTTTTCTATCTACTTAATAAGTAGTCAAACAAACCCACAACCATTTCTTGTGCATTTTACTGCAGCCGTAATTGCAAACTCATTTATACCTTGGAGAGAAGAGTTATTCTTCTCTTCTTTTATTACACTTCCAGAGTGCCAAGATATTTCATCTCTTTCATTTCTTTGTATATACTTCCAGAGTGCAAAGATATTTCATCTCTTTCATTTCTTTGTATATACTTCCAGAGTGCAAAGATATTTCATCTCTTTCATTTCTTTGTATATACTTCCAGAGTGTCAGATATTTCATCTCTTTCATTTCTTTGTATATACTTCCAGAGTGTCAGATATATCATCTCTTTCATTTCATTAAAGAATATTATATTACACTAGTCATTAATATATTAACAGTACACTATACACTAAGACATTCCATTTGTTTTTGTAATGATTTTTCTTTAGTAAATACACTTAGACTGATCATTTTAATGAACATTTCACAATTTTAAAATATATTCTCAACATCATAATCCCCAAATATTTTGCCAGATATAATATACTTTAAACATTCCAATCAGTAACTCACATACATCTCTTTTATTCCTAAGTTTGCAATCCAGTAAATACTTCTAAAATCATCTAGATCACTTCATTCTCTACTTCTAAAATCATCCAGATAACTTGATTCTCTACTTCTAAAAATCATCCAGATCACTTCTTTCTCTACTTCTAAAATCATCCAGATCACTTCATTCTCTACTTCTAAAATCATCCAGATAACTTGATTCTCTACTTCTAAAATCATCTTGATCACTTCTTTCTCTACTTCTAAAATCATCCAGATAACTTGATTCTCTACTTCTAAAATTATCCAAATCACTTCATTCTCTGCATGTCCCTGAATAATAACCCAGTCAATAAGTCTAATGCTTTCAAGTCAAACAAATTTCTCCTTGTGTATCTTGGTAAATAATTGTAAATTACTTAGGTCATATACCCCACAACATACCAACATAATAGCATTTCATCACTGAGTGTATAGCCCCCAAAATACTTCTAAAGTAATTAAGGCACCCACATCCATTTCCACACATCTGTTTATTTTTCAGAGGTTTACTCAAGTAAATGCTCTTAAAATATTAAAATTAAACTACTCTACACATCTTCATTCTCCTTTTTCTGCTTAAATAAATGCTGTTAAATTATTCCAGTAACACTAACCTATAATATACGCATGTGTTCTTCTATATATTTCCCTGAACGTTTTCCTCTGGTAAACTTTTAAAGTACCTCCTATTATTTGCTCATGTTTTGAGCTTGAAACCGCGTTAACATTAGTAATTAAAATTGTCAACTCCTCATTAATGTAGTTTTAATATTATGAGTCATGACCCCTTCATTTTGAGACATTGACGGAAAGGAAAAGTAATTTTTAAATTTTTTTACAAACTATACTAAAGAAATCTTATAATAAATTTCCATTAATTTTCTGCATTTAAAAAAATTTTTAAGTGAAAATATCAAAGATCATTTTAAGGAATCTGTTTATGTATATTGCATTTCTTTCCACTTCGAAGCCACATTTTTTGTAGGTTTTCTGCTCAGGTATGCATGTTGTCCTACTGTAGGAAAATGTATATTGTTCTTTTTTTATTATTAGAAGATGTATACACTTCATTACATATAATTCTGATGTAAATCATGTCATATTTAACCATTGTAACATTTCAACTGTAGATTTTTTCTCTTAAACGGAGAAATAATGTTGCATCCAGGATTCATTAAATTTAAACTAATTTAATTTAATGTATGTATTAGCTAAGTATTTATGTTATTTGTATTTATAATAACTTTTATATTTTTATTTATGTTTGTTAGTATCTTTTATATTTTTATTTATGTTTCTTAAATGACACTTTCTAGTTTACATTACTAAAAATGTGCATTGTATTCAGACTTTGATAACTCGAACTGGTCATATATCAATTTGACATTTTATAAGCAGTGTACTATTTTAAGGTTTTGCTATTTCCAAATGTTCCTTTTCTCATTAAAAGTGGCAATGGACTGTTGTTTAGGAAATGAGTTGAATTGTTATTATGATATCATTACCCAGTGCAGCTGCAGAGTAAAGAGGCAGAGAATCTTTTATTGTAAAATATTTATATTAAGGAGTAGTTACTTCTAAAGAAGACAAAATATTGTAGATGTCATCCAGCTCTTATTACTCTTGCACTAGAAACAATACTACTGTCTTCTGCAGCAGATTAAATATAGTTTAAAAAGTAGTGTATTTTCTAGAGCAAATTATGTTTCATTAGGGAAGTAGTGCATTTTCTAAGCAAATTATGTTTCATTAGGGAAGTAGTGTATTTTCTAGAGCAAATTATGTTTCATTAGGGAAGTAGTGTATTTTCTAGAGCAAATTATGTTTCATTAGGGAAGTAGTGTATTTTCTAGAGCAAATTAAATAGGTTATCTTAAAAGTAGTTTAAGTATTGTTAAAAAGCAATGTATTTACTAGAGCAAATTTTCATTAGGGAAACAGGTTATCTCCTAAAGCAGATTAAGTATGGTTGAAAAGCAATATTTTTTCTAGAGGAGATAGATTGTTGTTAGGAGAACAATAAACAATATAGTTTCTAGATCAGATTGTTTAAAGCTGTGATATTCTGGAAGAAATTAACTTATTCTGAAAGTTATCTTTTAGAGCACATAAATGAAGTATTGTTAGAAAAAATATTCTCTAGAGCATTTTCAGATTTGTTAGTAAAGCAGTGTTTCTAAAGCAGATTAAGTATTATTAAGTCACTAGTGCATTTACTAGAACAAATTGGTTGTTATTGGAAAACCAGTGTATTTACTAGAGCTTATTAAGTATTATTAGGTCAGCAGTATATTTATTAGAGTAGATTAGGTATTAGGTCAGCAGTGTAATTACTACAGCAGATTAAATATTGTTAGGTCAGCAGTGTAATTACTACAGCAGATTAAATATTGTTAGGTCAGCAGTTTAAAATTGCTAGAGCAGGTTAAATATTGTTAGGTCAGCAGTTATTTACAAGAATACATTAAATATTAGGTCTGCAGTGTATTTACTAGAGCATATTAAATATTGTTAGGTCAGCATTGTATTTGCTAGAACAGACAGTGTTGTTAAAAAAAATCAGTGTATTTACAACAGTAATTTAAGTACTGTTAAGTCAACAGTATGTTTATTAGAGCAGGTTAAGTATTGTTAGATCAGCAGTGTATTTACTAGAGCAGATTAAATATTAGATTGGCAGTGTATTTTACTAGAGCATATTAAGTATTGTTAAAATCATTGTATTTAGTATAGCAGATTAAGTATTGTTAAATCAGTGTATTTATTAGAGTAGATTAAGTTTTGTTAGGTAGCAGTGTTTTTAGTAGAGCAGATTAAGTATTGTTAAATCAATGTATTTACTAGAGTAGATTAAGTATTGTTAGATCAGCAGTGTTTTTAGTACAGTAGTATTGTTAGGTCAGCAGTGTTTTAGTAGAGTAGTATTGTTAGGTCAGCAGTGTTTTAGTAGAGCAGATTAAGTATTGTTAGGTCAGCAGCGTTTTTAGTAGAGCAGATTAAGTATTGTTAGGTCAGCAATGAATTTACCTGAACAGATTAAGTGTTGTCAGAAAAGCAATGTATGTTGTTTGGGTAGTAACCGTATCGCCTGACATTATCGATGAGACTTCATGCGCATGATTTTCCAATCAGCGTGATAGATAAACATCGGTGCCGAAGCATGGGAGACAACTTGTCTCACACCATGACAAATCAGGTGATATGAATGTTTACTTATTCCAGAGAGGCAGCCGCTACCCGGTAATTGTGAATACTGACACTATGCCAACACTTACACAAGTCTATTGTCTTTGTGACACCCACTGTTTGTAACTTTAACATGGACATTCAAAGTATTTCCACTAGTCGCCCTCCTAAATGACATTAAAAGCATGTAGATTCTGATTCAACACAACTGTACAAACGGTTCTCCTAAATTATTTAAGTGTGTGTGTTGTATCGATTCAATCCGAATGGATAAAATAAAATTCATAACATTTCGTCATAGTCGTTAAAATCAAACATTGTATAGCTTTCTTCTTGCCAGGCACTTTCTGTACAAGATTTAAGATTTCGTACTTTTACAGAGGAATACAATGCAGAGAGCCGCGTGCAAAAATGTCACCTGAATGTTGATTTGTGATTTCTCGGTTAATAGGGCTGTAATAGTAACAAGGCAAAAATAACAAAGCAAAGCTGTCTAATCTATTCAGAGTAGATAAATAGCCCTTTCCTACACTCTCTGACCTCAATCAGATTAGATTAATGAACTCTCTGACGTCACTCAAAGTAGATTAAATGGTCCTTTCTTGCTGAGAAATGCTATAGTGTTGAACGTCAGCATCAGACGGCGGTTTCAATCGCATACATTTTTATGGGGTTACATATAAAAATATGTTTTCCCACAGGAAGAGAACGAGGACCATTTTAGGTGATTTGATGGGGTTACATATAAAAATATGTTTTCCCACAGGAAGAGAACGAGGACCATTTTAGGTGATTTGATGGGGTTACATATAAAAATATGTTTTCCCACAGGAAGAGAGCGAGAACCATTTTAGGTGATTTGATGCATTTTCTTTCTTATTACAATGCATGCATTTCAAATTTACTGGCATGCTTGAAAATTACATGTACGTTTTCCTTATTGTATTGTTACTTGCGGCATCAAAGAGGAGTTGAAGAAGTAGATTAAGTGATTAAAGGACCAGGAAAACATCTAGAGCAGATTAAGTGGTTTGATTAGACCAGGAAAACATCTAGAGCAGATTAAATAATTTGATTAGACCAGGAAAACATCTAGAGCAGATTAAATGATTAAAGAACCAGGAAAACATCTAGAGCAGATTAATGATTAAAGAACCAGGAAAACATCCAGAGCATTTTCAGTGATTAATGGACCAGGAAAACATCTAGAGCAGATAAGTGATTAAAGAACCAGGAAAACATCTAGAGTAGATTAAGTTTTTAAAGGACCAGGAAAACATCTAGAGTAGATTAAGTTTTTAAAGGACCAGGAAAACATCTAGAGCAGATTAAGTGATTAAAGGACCAGGAAAACATCTAGAGTAGATTAAGTTTTTAAAGGACCAGGAAAACATCTAGAGCAGATTAAGCGATTAATGACCAGGAAAACATCTAGAGTAGATTAAGTTTTTAAAGGACCAGGAAAACACCTAGAGCAGATTAAGTGATTAAAGGACCAGGAAAACATCTAGAGTAGATTAATTTTTAAAGGACCAGGAAAACATCTAGAGTAAATTAAGTTTTTAAAGGACCAGGAAAACATCTAGAGTAGATTAAGTTTTTAAAGGACCAGGAAAACATCTAGAGTAGATTAAATTTTTAAAGGACCAGGAAAACATCTAGAGTAGATTAAGTTTTTAAAGGACCAAGACACTGTTTAGATGTGATGAAGGAAAAGAGTGCCTTCTAGAGTAGAATAAGTGTTACTAGAGAGAGAGAGAGCTATATACATTGTCACAATAATTTGATTTAATGAAACAGCAGAGCAGGTGTCTTTAGGAATTACTTCTAGTGCAAATGAGTGTTATAAAGGCAGGATAACATTTACAGCAGATCAGGTGTCTTTAAGAGTTACTTCTAGTGCAAATGAGTGTTATAAAGGCAGTATAACATTTACAGCAGATCAGGTGTCTTTAAGAGTTACTTCTAGTGCAGAAAAAATGAGTGCTATAAAGGCGTGTAACATTTACAGTGTTGTTAATGCATTGGACTTGTTTGTGTGACGTAAAGACGTGTCTTGAAAACTTGTCATTACAAGATCTCAGTATTATTCTTTGAACAAGATGCAAATACTAATTTATGAATATATGCATATTTCTTTCTTTAGAAGCAAGCTTATTGAACGTTAACTCTATATATTGTATTCAGTACATAGTATATTTGCCATTAAGAGTTCTGTTTTAAGTCAGGTCTTTTTTCACTCCCACCTACCACCACCACCCCACTTGTTTAGTATATAAAGGTGGTGTGACTGTCACGTTTTGCTTGACAATATATTTGCATTTTGCCATTCTTGTCTGTTTGGAATTAGATTGATCTTATGTCTCTTTGTATTGCTGTTGCCTAGGATAAAAGGGTTTGTCTATGTCCCTAAGAAGACTTCATCTATCCACTAGGTCGCAGTTCCAACATTCACAGACATTCACGACATTCCAGTAACCTAGTTATTGTGATCTAGTTTTTTTCTAATTACCTCGTTACTGTAATCTTTTTTCCTAATTACTTAGTTACTGTAATCCTCTACCTTTCCAATTACCTAGTCAGTGTAATCTTCTACCTTTCCAATTACCTAGCCTTCTTTATATTGCCTGTTTCTATCAAGTGAGGTCTTCATAATTACCTTCTAACAATTTGATTTATCATTCTGAGTATGTCCGAGGAAATAAATGTTTTAGATTTCTTGCTCTTCATTACGGAAGAAAATTTGAATTCCCTGCTCCACAGGAACGGTAATTAAGGAAATAAATCTTTAGTAATTCTTTGATCAGCATGGGAGCAAATTATGTGTAGTAAATTATCTGATCCAGATGGATATTATTACATCTTAAAGTGAATGAAAACGACTTTATCTCTAATCAAATACGTTGTCGACTGGCATAATTTCCATTTGACATTGATACTGTTTGTACTGTATAACGATGTTATAATGGTATGAACATTTTCTTTATAAAGAGGAGATTGTCATTTCCTCAATATAATGATATAAACATCTCTTTTATACCGACGTGGTTGTGCCCCTTTTAATGTTAAAATGGCACGGGTATCCTTCTGTTGTTTCCATTTTACTTTATTATCAAGTGCAGTTGTGTTTCATTCTATTTTATAATCTTCAGGGTATCTATACTGATGTGATTTCCATTTCACTTTGCATTTCTCGGATTTTTACTTCATACTGTTATAATTTCCATTCTGTTGTAACAAAGTGAAACGAGTGTAGATAATTAAGACAGCACTTTTATAGCTAACCATGACTTTCACTTCAAAATTTGCTTTGTCAGCACTTTTGTACTAGTTGAAAAGAAAGAAGATACTTAATGTCTAATCACAGAATGGTTTCAGATTTCATTGTAAGTCAGGCGTCTGGATGCGATGATGGCGTAAGGGTGCGTTGACTGTATCTTCTGTGACTTCCTATCTGACAGTGAAATTTTTTAAGTTATTTCTTTAAAGTGATTTCTTATTTAACGGTGTCTCTTTTACAGTTATTTCTTTGTCTCTTTTACAGTTATTTCTTTGAAGTGATTTCTTATTTAACGGTGTCTCTTTTACAGTTATTTCTTTGAAGTGATTTCTTATTGTTATTTCTTTGAAGTATAATTTTCTTATTTTATAGTCTTTTGCACGTGTTCTTTCTTGGAAATATGATTACATATTTATTACAAGTTTATAGGTTTAGAATATTGTTATATTGATTTATATCATTTGTCTTGTATTATATAGTGCTAGTATGATGTAATATTTTAATGTTTGTAAAGTTCAAAAATTCTTTCTTATGTCTTAGCTGATGATTAACGATAAACTGGTGAAAATCCATTCTAAACATTGTATTGCATTTGAGTTAAAATCAATACTGACCTACACATCTTGACTTCGTCTTACAGTCATTCTTCTCCTTGACTGGACTTTTGTTTATCATGAGGATAAGGATACGTCATAGCACTTATTTGTGTGTAGGAGTATTGTTCGGTTCTGTTCGCGTGTCTATGCCTGCACATACTGCACTTTCTAATGATTTTGCTTCCTAGAGAGTGACCATTATTGAAGTAGTTTTTTTTTGTATTCTGCGTTAAACTGAATAGATTTTAAATTAATTTAAAAACTTAATAGATTCTTGTACACATGTTGAACTTTACAGTTGAACTTTATCCAGTTTATATTTAGCGGGTGTATTTACGTAATTCTACTGACTAAAATAGAAAACTCTTTCATTATTAATTATGTAGTAGTAAGCTATATAGCACTGCCAATCTTGCACCTTCACATACACCTGCAACTATAACTGTCACTAGACCGGACCATTAACTATAGACTGGATCATTTACTATAACTAGACCGACCATTAACTATATCTAGACTGGATCATTTACTATAACTAGACTGGATCATTTACTATAACTAGACTGGATCATTAACTATAACTAGACCGACCATTTACTATAACTAGACTGGATCATTAACTATAACTAGAACGACAATTGACCGACAGTCGACTGGACTACTAATTGTGACTAGGCTGGACCATTGACCATTAGTAGAGTGGACCACTAATTATAACGAGACCGGACTAATAATGTTGCTATAAATAGACCTGACTAAAATATACATAGATTTGATTCAGTGTAAACAGATAAGCTGCTATAAAATATTCCAGTCATTATCAGATGGTATCGTTATGTTGTTCCTAATAGAATTTTTTTTTAATCTGGATGCAACATTTAGAAAAAAAATCTTTGTCTCACTGACGGGACTTTAACACAGGATTGTACCCCACTCGTTACTGCTTGTTGGCCCTATCCATTTTGATTGTAGCGTCATACTGGAAGTAAATATTTTTTTTTTGTATTGCTTGTGTGTGTTTCAGCTGTCGCACCTACAGCAGCACATCCGTACACATACGGGTGAAAAGCCGTACAAGTGCATGCACCCAGGGTGCGGGAAGGCGTTCTCGCAGCTGTCTAATTTGCAGTCTCACTCACGTTCACACATGACCGACAAGCCCTTCCGATGTAATTCCTGCTACAAGTGTTACGCCGACGAGCAGGTGTGTTGAAAATGTAACCTTGTGTGGAGCATTGTATGTCCTTGTTGATCAGATCAGAAATTGTAACTTCAGGTGAACTCTCTGGGGTTCTTGCTTGTTGAAACCGTAACCTGTCAGAGTAGGTCTACTGAAATTGAAACATTTATAAAGTAGATGTTGAAAGTATAATCATTGAAAGCAGATCAGTTGAAAGTGCGTCATTTAGGAATAGGTCTGTTAAAATTATAATTGTAATTTTAATTAATACGTGAATTCCGTGTGAACAAATCAGACACGTTTCGCGAACGTTTTTTCTGCCCAGGCAAATTACACACTCTGGCCATGGAGAGGTGTTCTTTTCCTTATTTGAACTCTGGCCATGGAGAGGTGTTCTTTTCCTCATTTGAACTTTGGCCATGGAGAGGTGTTCTTTTCTTCATTTGAACTTTGGCCATGGAGAGGTGTTCTTTCTACTTTCGTGGGAGAATCATGGGAATGAAAGTTTGTTTAGTGAATGAAAACTTTCTCAATGAAATTTGTATGCTAATCTTTTAATCTTTCTGTATATGATTATAGTGTCTACGACTTAGAATTAACACGGATAGCATTCTTACACACTAGAATTAACGCAAGACAGCATTCGTACACAGAACTAACATTGGAGAGTATTCGTACACAGAATTAATATTGCAAAGCGTTCGTACACATTAGAACTGAAATTGGACAGCACTCCTACACATTATACAGCATTCGTACACAATAGAACTAACTTTAGACAGTATTTGTACACATTAGAACTAACTTTAGACATTATTCGTACACATTAGAACTAACTGTAGACATTATTCGTACACATTAGAACTAACTGTAGACAGTATTTGTACACATTAGAACTAACTTTAGAACTAACTTTAGACAGTATTCGTACACATTAGAACTAACTTTAGAACTAACTTTAGACAGTAATCGTACACATTAGAAGTATTGTTAGACACGTATTCAGACGTATTATTTTATTCATTCATTTTTTTTCTCTTTGTTTCACAGAGCCTAAGGGAGCACATCCCCAAGCATTCGGACACGAAACATCTAAAAACACATATTTGTCACATCTGTGGTAAATCTTACACACAGGTATGTCGGTTTGTTTTTAAATCGCCTTGTAGTAAGTATGCGATGTTAGGCTGAACCTAAAATGTCAGTTAAGATTGTGATAAACATTCTTCCGTTTCTTTGCTGTGAGATATTGTTTTGTCTTCTTTTCAAACGGTTGAGTCGTATTTATTTGTTTTGTGGTTTTATTTATGTTAGAATTCTCTCTCTCTCTCTCTCTCTCTCTCTCCCGTACACACACACACACACACACACACACACACACACACACACACTCACACACAAAAGTATATTTCTTTTAGATCTTATCATTATTTTCACTAAAAAAGAATTATCATTACCGTCACTTACAAATACTGTGACCATGAAACGAATATGTGAATCTCGCAGTGGTTAAGAAACTATTATTTATGATAATTGTTTCTTACTTTGTGGTTAAGAAACTATTATTTATGATAATTGTTTCTTATATTGTGGTTAAGAAACAAGTATTTATGATAATTGTTTCTTACTTTTGTGGTTAAGAAACAAGTATTTATGATAATTGTTTCTTACTTTGTGGTTTTTAAAATCATATATTCGCCATATTGTCACCATCAGTTTCAGAAGTGTTGACCCTCTGCTCCGATGTAGCCTGTAATTGTTCTCAGACACAGCGACGTCTATTTACGTCACTAAAGTGACTTATCGTATATTTATATATACTTTAGCCTTCTAATCCGTCTCTTTTATTGCACTTTTTTGACATTTGAGATTTGTAAAACATGTCCTCAATTTGTCATAATCGATTGATATGCATTTTGCCCTCTTCTGGCATTTGCTATTTTTAAATACATTTCACTTTTCTTTGACGTCAGTGTTTTACATTGTGACATTTATTTTCTTAAATACGTATCATTGGGTTTGCCTACGTTTTACCATGAAACATACTGATTCATAATATATCATTTCATATTGGAAATATATACAATTCTATCTTCTCAAGTTTTTCCCATATAATCTAGTATTTTACATTGTAAAATATAATTTTTGTTTGTCCATATAATATATTTTTAACACTGATATTTCGTGTATAAAATAGGTAGACTCATATTTTCTAACGTTTGATCATGAAGTGTGTTTTAACATTGACATTATTTCATTATTTAAATACATAAAATCATACCTCCTAATGTTTGATCATAAAGTGTGTTTTAACATTGACATTATTTCATTATTTAAATCCTAACGTTTGATCATAAAGTGTGTTTTAACATTGACATTATTTCATTATTCAAATCCTAACGTTTGTCCATGAAGTGTCTTTTAACACTGATATAATTTCATTTATTAAATACATATTTTGTGATTTATTCCAGTTTACGTACCTTTCTGACATTTGAGTTTGTTTTTTTTAAATTCAACCTTCTCAGAATTTGAAACTTTTTTACAAAACTGTTTTGTATACAATGCACAAACAATTATGTTTACAATGCAGAACTGTTTTGTATACAATGCACAAACAATTATGTTTACAATGCAGAACTGTTTTGTGTACAATGCACAAACAATTATGTTTACAATGCAGAACTGTTTTGTATACAATGCACAAACAATTATAAAAGTAATCGTCTCAGCTATGTTAAAATACGAGATCACCGGATAGGGTCAGTACTTCTGAATTCTATTTCCATATTGTACCAGGCGCTAGACCTTGCAACAAAAACACTACAGTTGTAAAACGTTTTCTTTGACACTGCTGCAAAAGGTCTCAAGGTACAAACATTTACCAACATTTAAAGAAACCATTACCTGCACAAGTACTAAAATCCTGTATGTTATTTCCTGTCAAATGTCAACCAGATTTTCGTGAAATCGAACGTAGCCTTAGTATATATTTTAAAGAAAATATTACTGACATTAAATAAAATAAAGCAGTTTCTGCATTTCACTCTATCTTATCACTCCATTAAGGTGTAATTGTGACAGGGGAACAATGCGTTGTTATTTGAATTAATTAGATATTTAAAGTTAATATATTGACGTGACAGGGGAACAATGCGTTGTTATTTGAATTAATTAGATATTTAAAGTTAATATATTGACGTGAAAGGGGAACAATGCGTTGTTATTTGAATTAATTAGATATTTAAAGTTAATATATTGACGTGACAGGGAAACAATGCGTTGTTATTTGAATTAATTAGATATTTAAAGTTAATATCTTGACGTGGCACAACACATTCAGAGATTGACTGGTATCCTTCAGAGTCCTTTCATCAATAGTATTAGTCTCCTAATCCCAAACCCGTACCCATAATAAAACTATAGTCTCCGATATCTTTCATACTTCTTTCATCATTAGTATTAGGCACTTAATCCTAATCTCTTACCCATAAGAAAACTATAGTCTCAGTTATCTTTCAGAGTCCTTTAATCAACAGCATTAAGCTACGTATCCCAACTCCTTCCTTATAATAAGATGATAGTCACATTAAGTGAACAAATTCACGCTCACTAATAAAACGATCTCACTAATAAAACGATCTCACTAATAAAACGATCTCACTAATAAAACGATCTCACTAATAAAACGATCTCACTAATAAAACGATCTCACTAATAAAACGATCTCACTAATAAAACGATCTCACTAATAAAACGATCTCACTAATAAAACGATTAAAAAGGTGAAGTGATCGAAATGATGGAAACGGCAGAAAGAGCTGCAATGATAAGCTTAAGATATTGTCACAGCAATATGGTGTATATAAATTTGCGCAGATACAAACATTCTGGTATCGTCCCCGAATGAAGAATGTCAAAAGTGCGAGGTCAAATGAGGTCAGTTGTGTTGCAATTGTTCACATCTCAGCAGGATAATGCGCTAGAATGCTGGCATGTCTGTCACTGTTCTAGGTCCAGATCTAGTGTAAACGCCATAAAGCAAATGCTAAATGAAACATCAAGTGACCAATGGAGTGCAAGACAAGGAGTTATATATATGAATGACGCAGTGTGTCAGTATTGGATTTCTCTTTCATTGGACTGTCAGTACATGTACTAGATTTCTCCTGACATCTAACTCTTCAAAACTAGTTAAATCTTCTCTAACTCTTCAAAACTAGTTAAATCATCTCTAACTCTTCAAAACTAGTTAAATCATCTCTAACTCTTCAAAATTAGTTTCTACTCTTCAAAACAAATCAGTTAGGTTCGTATACATATGACAGCTTGAGATAATACCTAATTCAGTCGAAGTGTATTTTTAGCATCATAATATATGACAGCTTGAGATAATACCTAATTTGGTCGAAGTAGCATCATGATATATGACAGCTTGAGATAATACTTAATTCTGTCGAAGTGTCTTTTGCTAATGCATTTATAGTAATTAATCATAACATGATGTCTTTTATAAAGACTGCCGTAAACATTTTAACTTTTGTTGACTTCAGATAGATTTTTCATTGGTCTGAAATAAGCTATTTAGTGAAACTTTCTACTCTCCTAGTTGTTTTTTGTATTGTATACCTATTTCATTTAGCATTACCATTGGTCTGAAATAAGTTATTTAGTGGAACGTTCTACTCTCCTAGTTGTTTTTTGTATTGTATACCTATTTCATTTAGCATTACCATTGGTCTTTGGAAGCATACTCCTTAATCCTACTCTGCTTGAATGATTCAAAATATTTCCCACGTTTTGTTACTTGGAGACTTGCTTTCCAACTTTGATTTTCGACTGTAGAAAATATTGTATAATGTGTGTATTTTTAAATATTTCCAAGGAGCTATCCATCTTCTTCTGTCCCTCGACCTAGTGTAGTCGTTGGGTCGCTAAACGGTTGACCAGCTCCCTCCACTTGTCTCGGTCATGTGCCAAACTCTGTCTGCAAATTTCTTTCACAAACCATTGTGCGATGTTGGCAGTTCACATTGTTCTCTGTCTGCCTCCTTTTCTGCCACCCATAACGCTACCCTGTAGGATTATTGTGGACAGGTTGTTGGCTTGTTTTCTGCCACCCATAACGCTATCCTGCAGGATGGTTGTGGAGAGGTTGCTGGCTCGTTTTCTGCCATCCATAACGCTACCCTGCAGGATTGTTGTGGACAGGGTTGTTGGCTCGAGTAACGTGGCCATACCGTTTCATTTTTCTTTTTTTCTTTTTTGACAGTGGTGATGAGGTCTTCATATTCGCCAGCTTTACGTCTGATGGTATTAAGCACATCTTCGTTTGTGATGTGATTCTTTGTAAGAGAAGCCAAGGATGGTTCTGTAGTATCTCATTTCAAGTGCTTGTATTCTGTGCTGTATTTCTGCCGTCAGGGTCCATGCTTCACATGCATACAAAGAGACTGAGAGGACTAGCGTTTTCAGAAGCCTTATTTTTGTTTTTAGACAGATATTTTTGTCTCTACAAATAGGTCTTAGTTTCGACATGGCTGCCGTTGTCTGAGCTGCTCTAGTCAAGACTTCTGTTTTTGATCCCTTGTCACTGTCTTGTCTAGATATCCATAGCTTATATTATATTCTTCCCTTATGACAACCAGTCACACATTCCTGTATTCTTTTACAACCAGTCACACATTCCTGTATTCCTTTACAACCTGTCACACATTCCTATATCTTTCTACAATCTGTCATACCGCTGTATACTTCTATAACCTGTCACATATTCCTGTATTTATCTACAATCTGTCCTATCTGTCTGTATACTTCTACAACCCTGTCTTACTTACCTGTAGTCTTCTACAACCTGCCACACTTACCTGTAGTCTTCTACAACCTGTCACACTTACCTGCAGTCTTCTACAACCTGTCACATTTACCTGCAGTCTTCTACAACCTGTCACATTTACCTGTAGTCTTCTATAACCTGTCACATATTCCTGTATCTACAATCTGTCCTATCTGTCTGTATACTTCTACAACCCTGTCTCACTTACCTGTAGTCTTCTACAACCTGTCACACTTAACCTGTAGTCTTCTAGAAGTACCTTATTCCCCATACCCCCAATTCTGAAGTACAAAGAAAGGTATATAAAGAAAGAGATTTATACAGAATATAAGCTCACTCGCTCAAAATTGATTTTTATAGTTAATTTAATAGATTGTTGCAGGACATTAACTAAATGAGCTAACATCGATTTAATCAAATAAATACCGTTAATTATATTTCACAGAAAGAGAGCGTCCTTTTTAACTAAAGATATGCATCTTAAGTTCTATTTGTACAACTCACTAACTTGTTTAGAAAAATAGTGTCATTTGTAGCTAACAACAACATAAGAAAATAATAATTTTACATCTTAATTTGAAAAAGACAGTTCTCTGCAATTTATTTCAATGATACTAGCTATTAGCATCATGTTACAGGCTGGAGCTTACAAACTCTACATAGTATTAGAAACACAAGACGTTGACGTAGAATACATAGCACATAAACTTCGGTTTGCATGCTGGTGATTGTAGTTTATGTTGAAATGCAGTGTAAAAATTAAGTCTATTACCAAAATTTCAGTTTGGGTGCTGGTGATTGTAGTTTATGTTGAAATGCAGTGTAAAAATTAAGTCTATCACCAACATTTCAGTTTGGTTGCTGGTGATTGTAATTTATGTTGAAATGCAGTGTAAAAATTAAGTATCACCAAAATTTCAGTTTGGTTGCTGGTGATTGTAATTTATGTTGAAATGCAGTGTAAAAATTAAGTCTATTAATTTCAGTTTGGGTGCTGGTGATTGTAGTTTATGTTGAAATGCAGTGTAAAAATTAAGTCTATTACCAAAATTTCAGTTTGGGTGCTGGTGATTGTAGTTTATGTTGAAATGCCGTGTTAACATTAAGTCTATTACCAAAATTTCAGTTTGGGTGCTGGTGATTGTGGTTTATGTTGAAATGCAGTGTAAACATTAAGTCTACTTTATAAAAACTCTTCGTTCACTAGACGCTCACAAAGACAAAACATTCTTCTAAAATATGTGACGTCGCAGTTTCTGAACCTCCTTGTCGAAACATGTTTACACTTTTCTAATCCTTTCCCACATCTTTGCCTGACATATTTTATGAACTACCCTTAGGAATTAAACTATTACTTTCTTTCTTTTCTTTTTTTTTTTACTATTGTTCAAAAATATTTTTATATTAATCTCCACAGGGGAACTTCATATCCCTTGAGAGTATTTTTAAGTTTTTAATGGGGTTGTGTGTGGTGGGGAGGCGAGAGGGATCATCCCAGGTGACCTGCTGCGCGATGTATGATATTCAACTTTGAAAATAACTTGCTTTCTATTTTTGTTACAGGAGACATATTTGACCCGTCACATGACGAAGCACTCACAAGACAGCGGGAACGGCATGGGTCCCAAGTCGTTAGCGCACCCTATCAAGCAGGAGCCTGTTGAGCCTAACGACCGGGACTATATGTCGCACGTGCACGATAAGTCACCCATTGACCTTGGGCCTGGCACTACAGCAACCTCTGGTAATGATGGAGGTGGTGGAGGCGGAGGCGGAGGCGGAGGCGGAGGTGGAGGTGGAGGTGGAGGTGGAGCAGGAATTGGGGGAGGTAAGGCGTTTAAAAATATGGACTTGTATATTTTGATTTTGATGTGATTTGATGATGTATGCTTCAAGTAAAAGCGAAGTGACTGTGTACACATGGAATTTTTTAGATAATGTGTGTAAAAAGCCAAGCAAGTCATTATGAGGTGAAGTTTGTCTTTTGTTCTTTTACCAACGGTAATGAAACATTAATTTTAACGTTAATTAATTTTGAATTACAAATATTCTCCCATATGTTGAGTCTTTCTAAAAATGGAACTGAAAAGTACTTTGCGACGCCCCAGGGGTCCTATATAAACGCCATCTTTCAAGCAATGATAGGAGCGCGAAATGCAGGAAAAGCGAAGTTATATGTTATATGATATTTCATGTAGGGTCTATGAAACCAGAGCTCTGTGATTCTTCATATAAAAGAAATTAAATCATTATATGGTATTGAAATTTACCGTAAGGTGCGCAATGAATTAGGGTTCTTTGTACCCATATTCTATACTTTCTTACAATGCAAAGAAGCACACGCTGAGCAGATAAGTGGAAAATAGTCCCCAAGTGTTGATTGTTTTGAGAAGATGTGTTTCAGTCATGTACATTTGACGATGAAGGTAAGAAATTTGAAAACAGCGCCAAACTGGCGTAAGAGTTGTCCAATGAAAGAGTAAGTAGCAAAAATCATCAAAGCAAATACTCTTTATAGTTCGTTTGCTATTTTAATGAATGATGATTTACGACAGGGGGGGTTTCTTCTCCCAGGATTAAGATTATTTTTTAACTAACAATCTTGTCCATATATAGTGTTTATCTTCTCCCAAGATTAAGATTATTTATTAACTAACAATCCTGTCTATATATAGTGTTTACCTTCTCCCAAGATTAAGATTATTTATTAACTAACAATCCTGTCCATATATAGTGTTTATCTTCTCCCAAGATTAAGATTATTTATTAACTAACAATCCTGTCCATATATAGTGTTTATCTTCTCCCAAGATTAAGATTATTTATTAACTAACAATCCTGTTCATATATAGTGTTTATCTTCTCCCAAGATTAAGATTATTTATTAACTAACAATCCTGTTCATATATATATATATGTTTATCTTCTCCCAAGATTAAGATTATTTATTAACTAACAATCCTATCCATATATAGTGTCTATCTTCTCCCAAGATTAAGATTATTTATTAACTAACAATCCTGTCCATATAGTGTTTATCTTCTCCCAAGATTAAGATTATTTATTAACTAACAATCCTGTCCATATATAGTGTTTATCTTTCAACAACAACAAAATTACTTGAATATGTAATATGCCTATGTTGTATTTTATTTTTTTGTTCGCATGTTTTTGTGTGAAATGAATGAACATATCAGACTTAATATTCTTTTAGTACGTTTTCGGGAAAATACGGACGGAAAACAAGCCAAAATTATATCGCAATTTCAAAAATGAAAGTAGATAGTAGAAAGTAGGAGGGAATATTCAAAACATTTTCTTAAAATATTTTAAATAAATTTCATATATATGACAAAATGTTTACATCGTATGTAATTGAAGTATTAATTTAATTTTTTTATAATTTATAAATTTTACCAAAAAAAATGTGTTCGTTACATTCAAAAAAAGTATATATTCGATAACTTTTAACTTTATAAATTTATCAGAACCAGCATGTTCTTAGCATTTTCCATAAAGGTTTAAGTTTATCCTTTGTTGACAATTAACTTTGTAAATTTATCTGTATAACTTGTTCTTTACAATCAGAGTAATATATAACTCTACATTTGTGTCCTATAGCTTGTTCTTAACCATCAGAGAATGTATACACGTTGTGATATATTGCTGTAAATTCATCATGTATTCTTATTGATCAGAAAATGTATTGCTGTAAATTCATCATGTATTCTTATTGATCAGAAAATGTATTGCTGTAAATTCATCTTGTATTCTTATTGATCAGAAAATTTATTGATGTAAATTCATCATGTATTCTTATTGATCAGAAAATGTATTGCTGTAAATTCTATTGTATTCTGATTGATCAGAAAATGTATTGCTGTAAATTCATCATGTATTCTTATTGATCAGAAAATGTATTGCTGTAAATTCATCATATATTCTTATTGATCAGAAAATGTATTGCTGTAAATTCATCATATATTCTTATTGATCAGAAAAGTTGTGTGCTGTAGATCTATTTAAATTTGCAAATAACAGTATAACTTCCTCTTAACCATCAAATTATAAACTGTTGTTCTTTTTAATTGCAAGTAACAATATAACTTGTTCTTAACCATCAAAGTAATCATATTTTGGGCTATATTTAATTGTAAATAACAATACAACTTGTTCTTAACCATCAAAGTAGTAATGATATGTTTGACTATATTTAATTGTAAATAACAATACAACTTGTTCTTAACCATCAAAATAATGATACTTTTGGATATATTTAATTGTAAATAACAATACAACTTGTTCTTAACCATCAAAGTAATTAACGCACTTTTATTCTATTTATGTAAATAACAATATAAAGTTTTCTTAAACGTCAATCATACTCTCTGGTTATATGTAAAATAAACAACAATGTGATTTTAGCCATCAGTCAGATACTTTGGCTCTCTGTAACTGCAAATAACAATATAACTTGTTCTTAACCATCAGTCAAATACTTTTCTCTGTAACTGTAAATAGCAATATAACTTGTTCTTAAATCATCAGTCAAATACTTTTCTCTGTAACTGTAATTAGCAATATAACTTGTTCTCAAATACTTTGGTTCTCTGTAACTGTAAATAACAATATAATTTGTTCTGACTGACAGGAGGCAGTGGAGGAGTGGGTAGCAGCGGGCCCTCTTGTGGCCGAAGCGTCTCCTCTGCTTTCATGCCGTTGTCTCCGTTCCCGCCACCAACATGCACATCCGCGGGATCTAATGCGACATCCGTTGCTGCTGCTGCTGCAGCGTATCATCACTATGGAAGTGGATTGGCCCATTCCGGTCTGACGTCACCTCTTCCTCATATCTCTTCCATGGCCTCCCCACGCTACTTCCCGTACGACCCGATTGGCTTTCGTAAGGATGCACCGGAGCGTAATTTGAACATGGGCATGGGCCGTGACAGCATGATTGCCAACAGCTTGCTCAGTCTGCAACACATCAAAAACTATGCATCCCAACAGATGCCGAGCTTCACCCCGACCTGTACAAGTGGCTCTCGCCTGGCGTAGTGTCCGGCCGCTACTGACTATTATACCAGTGGCAGTTACTAAGTCAGGCTGCAGGATGAAGATTTTATGGTCATCAACGGCTTTCATTGTCAGGCTTTGCGGTGATTCAAGTTTGTGTCTGACATTTACTAAAATAAGAATATTTCTTTCAAATCAGCTTCAGGAATCGTCTCTAACATCTCGACTTCCGGCTACAAGAAATTATTAATTTATGAGAATTTTTTTTTAAAGTATCAAGTCAGAGAGTGAGATTAAGACTCGCCATTCATGCACAAGAATTTAGCTGAACAAGGACGTCCATATTGACCTGATAAGCACGCCATATTGAGGGTGTATATAATATAAGCGGGGGGGGGGGGGGAGGATAGTGTGGATAGAAAATATATTACTTTCGTAGACGATCTATTCTGCATACCACCTGTTACTTGTTTCTCTATTATGTAGATCAGTGATAGTTTACTTAATGTGATTGTCGTTTATGCTAATCTAGAAATTCAGCAAAATAGAGAACAAAATAAATAAATATTGCACTTCATATTCCTAAATTGAATGAAGTAAAAAT
Organism: Sinotaia quadrata; assembly: GCA_028829895.1. Lineage (NCBI taxonomy): Eukaryota > Metazoa > Mollusca > Gastropoda > Architaenioglossa > Viviparidae > Sinotaia > Sinotaia quadrata. The sequence continues at coordinate 59,665,927 of CM054179.1, forward strand.
ATCCATTTTAAATGTAGTTAATGCATCCATTTTCACTGCAGTCGACAGTCAAAGTGCTAGTTTGAAGTAAACATCCATTTAACTGCAGTCGACAGTCAAAATACTATTTTGAAGTAAACATCCATTTTAACTGCAGTCGACAGTCAAAGTGCTAGTTTGAAGTAAACGTATATTTTAACTACAGTCAGAGTGTTATTTTGAAGTAAACATCCATTTTAACTAGTCGACAGTCAAAGTGCTAGTTTGAAGTAAACATCCATTTTAACTAGTCGACAGTCAAAGTGCTAGTTTGAAGTAAACATCCATTTTAACTGCAGTCTACAGTCAAAGTGCTAGTTTGAAGTAAATATCCATTTTAACTGCAGTCTACAGTCAAAGTGCTAGTTTGAAGTAAACATCCATTTTAACTGCACTCTACAGTCAAAGTGCTATTTGAAGTAAACATCCATTTTAACTAGTCGACAGTCAAAGTGTTATTTTGAAGTAAACATCCATTTTAACTAGTCGACAGTCAAAGTGCTAGTTTGAAGTAAACATCCATTTTAATTAGTCGACAGTCAAAGTGCTAGTTTGAAGTAAACATCCATTTTAACTACAGTCAAAGTTTTATTTTGAAGTAAGCATCCATTTAACTACAGTCAAAGTGTTATTTTAAAGTAAACATCCATTTTAACTACAGTCAAACTGTTATTTTGAAGTAAGCATCCATTTTAACTACAGTCAAAGTGCTATTTCGAAGTAAACGTCTGCCTTGAGCACTGAATACCACCAATCATAATCTGCGAACATTGTTTTAACACATTCAAAATGTTATTTTCATGTAACATATGAATATATTATCAACAACAGATTTGTTCGCCCTCATTCTTTTTCTCCAAACGTTGAACTTTTAGGATGTACTTGATAATATATTATCTGTGTAATAATTTCGTTCGATATTTTTGACTTATCTGTAGCGATAGGTTGAATTAGCTTTAACTTTTTAATGTAACTTTAAAGGTTACACATATCCTGGTTTACTATATTCTAAAATATCACTTTGGTCACACACAAAAAATGAAGGGCTTAATAGAATATTACAAATCAAAGTAGATATTTTTCTACTCGATTATACACTTTTCCGAAGAAAATTTTAGTAGAATTAGGTAATTAATTATTAGAACAATTCTAATACTAACAAGTGTATCTTTGAGAGTCATGAATAGACATTTACTTTTTTTCTTACAGCTAGGTCAACCAAAATAGTGTTTCTGCTCCGTCAGTTAATTATTATCTTTATTGATAATGCACTTTGTCATTTACTGTTATAAATCTAGTTACATGGAAAGTAGTATTATGACTTGCAAAGTTTTAAGAACCCCTACTAGTGAATTCAGTTATAGTTCTTTGCATGAGAATGAAATGAAATGTGTTATCTCATCAAAAGTCTGTATGTTGATCGCATACATCGTACGTCACAATGTGTAACTTGAAACACTCCTAGCCTGCTGTTCTAAAGCCTACTTTGTTGATCACGTGAAGCTTGGTTTCTAGGGATTACAGGCAGCCAGCTGGCTGTTTGTCAACTTTCGCTGAATGACGCATTATTTATCGACAATGAGAGTTAGTTTATTTCATGAAAACATCTTCCCAGGTGTACTATAAGTATGCTTCATTTCAGGCAAGTTCTTTCACACTTGTCTGCTGCTGGAGAGAGCTTGGACAAATGTGCCAGTGATCCCAGGCATATCTTCTGACTCTTGACCTTTTCTTTTGTACGCCAGCACTCACAGCCGTAATCAGACGGACCCACACGTAGTCCTATTCCAGCACTCACAGCCGTAATCAGCTGACGGGACCCATATGTAGCCCTATTCCAGCACTCACAGCCGTAATCAGACGGGACCCCACTTGTAGTCCTATTCCTCATGCGTTAGCAGTGGAATGGCTACAAAGGTATGTCCTCGAATGCGGGAGGACATATCCACCAGAAAGAGAGAGAGACAAGAGGAGTGATGGGATCACAACTTGGAGAGAACTACACACACTTTTTCCCACGCAAAGCCGCATCTATCTTTCACTTTCAGTATTGACGTTTTTGTACAGTCTATGTACAGTGTAAATTGTACACCTAAAACTTGCATACCCAAGTGTACAGAATCTGTGAGATTTCTCTGTATTGCGGTGAGTAGGATTTGGGTTTTTTTTTTTTAATTATTTTTCTTTTATGTATCTGGACGAAGCACTCATAGTTCTCCATAAAAGATATACATGGTTCTCAAAATGATGTACATGAATATCAAAATGGCTTCTAAGGCTAGACTACTGGAACAGTTCACTTCAGTCACAGTCTTATACTAAGGCTACACAGGAAGAGCCAACACTTAAGTCACAGTCTTATACTAAGGCTACACAAGGAAGAGCCAACACTTCAGTCACAGTCTTATACTAAGGCTACACAAGGAAGAGCCAACACTTCAGTCACAGTCTTATACTAAAGCTACAAAAGGAAGCCGAAGGAAACAGGACATGCTTGTGAATTGTGTACATCGGACATTTTCTAAAACAAGTCAGATATTCGTACATTACAACAGCTAGTTTAAAAGTTAATGAAAATGAGTACATTTTTAATAATAATCATAAGACAAATGTTAAAAATTAACAAAATCAGAATTATTGGACAGTCATGAATGAGAAAATGCCCGTGTGTTTACGAAAGCGATATTGTTCTATCAGGATCTCATGGCATTTGTTTCAAATGTCTTCCTAATGAAAGTGGCTCATTCTTAAAAAAGTTACATTTATTTGTAGACGCAAGCAAAAACATGACGTCAGAATTGCTAATTGTCAAATTGCCTATTAAACAGTTTTCAGAAAACATATTTACGGGCAAATATCTTTGTCGTTTATTACTCAAATCAATTCATCTCTTAGCAAGCATAAAGTTTCTCTCAAGGGAATAATATCAGTGCACAGAAATACAATGCTCCTAGTAATAAAAATTAATATTCATGACTGAATGCATTTCAAACATTGACAATGCCATAGTATTTGTGGAACTGTCCAGTAGTTTCTCTCGCTTTTCTCTCATTTTCCATCTTTTTCGGTCACAAATAAGCGTCTTTTTTCTTTCTGACAAAGAACAGACTATTATATAGAAAGGAAGACACGAATTTACACAGAAGTGAGAGCAGACTTTGAGAATCTAGACACCTTCGCGATGACGAACAGTTTTTCTTGTCTGCAGTCTCTATGTGGCCGACTCTGCTAGATTTTCAAAGTCTGCTACTCAAACAGCGTCCTGTAAAGGAACGGGACTTTTGGGCTTCAAGTTTTGCCCAGCTATTTGTTTTGCTGTTAAATATATTTTGTAAATGACATATTGCTTTGTGTTTCGTCTATTTATCCCTTTGTGTCAACATCGCAAACTATGGAAAAACAAGGTGCTCAATGTATATGTTTTGCATTTGCTTACAAGAGAGGTTGTGCTTTGTAACAGTCAGTTTGTTTTCTTCGTATTGTGTTCAAAACATTAGTGTCCTCATTATCCTTGGTACACGACTTATTGCATCGTTTTCAAATAAAGACTACAACAGAAACTGTTATAAAATTGATACAGTATAAATAGTATGTACACTTTTATATAAAAATGCATCACACGAACCTTCATTAACATATTAATTGTCCTTTGTGACACAAATACGTAATAATCCATGTTAGTGGTAATGTAATGACAGAATTCATTTCTTGTAACTTAAAGCATTGTTCAGTATTCGGTAATGAAAATCAAATATTTGAGCATTTTATCCCTTTGATATATTTCTTTGTTTAAACTCGAATGCTCTCTTAGGCATTCCATTATCTGCCAGTCAGATGTGGGTCAAGGGTTGAGTAGGCCACTTAAGTAGAGATTGCAGGCGTTTGTTCGTCAGCGCGACAGGTGCCCTCGACTCATTCTGATTTTGGCAGTTAATTGTTCCTTCCTCTTTGGCACTTAATTGTATTTTCCTCTTTGGCAGTTAATTGTACCTTCCTCTTTGGCACTTAATTGTACTTTCCTCTCATTTGTAGTATAGCAGCTCCTCACAATTCATTGTCAATCCCATTTTTTAGTAGTGCACTTTTAAACTCTTACAACATGCTTTCAGAGTATTTGCAAATTATGTTTTTCTTCTTTTTATACTTCAGATCTGTTTGTGGAGAGGCGAGTCGGTTTGTTAATTGGGGGTAATTGGAAGGGATATTTATCACGTCCAAAGCAGATACCTGCACCACAACATAAAATTACTATTAAAATGAATTCTTTTTTTTTTTTAAAGAAAAAAGTTTTATAACATATATTTGACATGTTTACATAAAATGCAGAAGTAACATATCTAACATACTTTCGGGACTTTAATCGACTTATGCCGCTAATTTATACTGATTTATGATTAGCCAAACTATCTCTCCACTACAAACTACATAATATTTATACTAAAGTTTAAAAATTCATTTTTCTCACTGCCACTGATTTATTTGTTTAAATTCTTTCATTTCTGTGAAGACGTTTTTGTACTTTGTTTCACTTGTAGTGATTTTTAACTCGATGAATTTATCACTGAGTGTGAAAAGGTGTCGACTTTTTACTGCTCTGAATTTGTATGTTGTCTAGATAAATGTACTGCTCTGTAGTAGGCATTCTTAGCTGAAAGAATGATTTTGCGTTAAGATCATCTCCATTCTGTTACAGGCATTTGCTATGTACTCACAGGAGCACTTGTTAAATTGGGAATGAACTTGTATATCAAGAAAGTAACTTGATACTTTCTTCACCTGACAGAAGACTTTAAATAGCGTGATATCTTTAGTGTGTTCTATGTAAAATGCTATTTTCACCTGGCAGAAGATTTTAATAGCATGGTTTCATTTTTTTTTACCTGTACAAAATATTATCTTCACCTGACAGAACTTTTAAATAGTGTGATTTCTTCAGTGTGTTTTTTGCAAAATGTTTTCTTCACCTGACCGAAGTTGGTAAATAGCGTGATTTATCCAGTGTGTTCTTTGCTTTATATCTTGCATGGCCCATTATTATTATTATTAGTCCTTTTTCATTAAAAAAAAAAAAATAGATCATATTGACTTGCAAAAATGAAAACACTTCAATATAATCACATAACTACGATAATAAAATATTTTTAGTAAAATAATTTGTAATGAGAGAGAGATTTATTATATTTCTTATGTAAATGCAATCCATTTTTAAGTCGACTTTTGCTGCAAATATTTCTTTCTTGTAATTTGAATAGGGAGAGTGTATGGTTGATGTGGGCAGTTGCATGCAGTAAGTAGAACGTATGGCTGACGTGGGCAGTTGTATGCTTTCAGCCAACGGCAGGAGTTGTGAATTTCATGTACCTTGATTGAGTGAAAGATTCTTTACAGATTTTTTTTTAATTGAAGTATATTTTAAAAAGTACTTGGTTTTTTTTCTGAGCGAATTACTTATGTTTAGTAAGAGAACAAAAAAAAATTGTAATAAAGCCGTCACAATTAAATATATTTTAAGTAGATTAAAATTTGCCAGTTATGCTCATTTCGCAGAGCATTACAATAAATCAGTGAACTTTTTCAGCCAACACCTGAAAATATTTTTTAAAATAAATCTTTTACTAATTTGCTTTATCGAGAATTATTTATTTCCTTTGGTTAATCTTGGGGTGTTCTGTTTAAGCTCAAGTATTTAGAAACTTTTTGTAAATCTTGGCAAATGAGCCTAATTTTCCAGTGGAATTTGTAAGATTTGGACGAATAGGCGGAAATGTTCTGAGATACTTTATTTTGTAAGAAAACTTAAAACATTCTTTCTATTGTAATGTTAATGTTAGTATATATATATATTAATAACTTGCGGTTTGTTGTGTCATTTGTAATGGTTTAAAATCCATTCACTTCTATTCCTTTTCTCGAAATATTTGGATGCTTGTAATTAGGCTACCTGCGCTATTCACTGGTTAGATGCCATAATATTGTTGATAAGTCTACATCTAACAGTGATATGGAATAAATAAAACCTTATAGTTGATACTTTTTTTTTTTAATTTTGTAATTGCTTTCTTTAGTTGCGCAAACTATATGCAAACCTATTTCTAAAGGAGAAAAATTCCATGCGAATTCAACGAGAAATGTTAAGAAAAGCCAGCATATCTGTTACAGCAAAACGTGCCTTTTTCAAATTACACCTAGGAGAAAGCAGCTACCACCAACAAATTCAGTTAGACATTTTCGTCTACTGTTATACTCTTTGCTTTTTTATAATCAAGTCCTTTCACAATCTACACATTTGGCATTCATTTATGTCTTATATTTTTTTACATTGCCAATGCAGCTCTGTATATTTTGAATTTTTATTCGACACATCAAATATTTGATTGTGACAGCCGGTGTGATGTACAGATTGTATCAATGAGGCATGGTAAAATCTTGTTTGATCATTTTTATGTCAACAGTATGTATAACAATTACTGTTCAAATGCAACTGGTATATAGGTTTTATTTTCTATTTCAGTACTTCGGGGGCTTTGTGTATATTTGTTTTGTTCCCAGATTAGCACTGTATGTAATACGTGTACCTGTATAATGATACGCGGTTTTTTGTGTACTTTCGGCATTAAATGCCACTTCTGTGCAGGATTTGTGTAGTTATTTCACAGGTGCTTATGTTGTGGACTATGCAGATGTTGTTAGCATTTTCTTTGTATGTTTGTGTGCGTGCGTGTTCAATTTTGTAATTATTTTAGTAATATGTACTAAAAATAAGAAAAAAAACATTTCTTTGTACATTTTCATTCATTTTGTTTTTAATTCAACATTTGCGAACTCTTTTCCTTCAGGTATGGTAACTTGCATTAATAGCCATAATTCTGTATACTTGTATATACTTATACAACACTGCAAGAATGTTTATATTCTTCGTAAGAAAGGACGGCACTTTCACTTTTGTTTTAATACTAAACAAAATTTACTCTTACACTTGAAGATAAGGTTAATGCATCATTTACAATAAAAGCATTACTTACACATTATATGCTAATTTCAGAGTAATTACATTAGAAATTGAATGTTCTTGCAATACCCCCAGTTCTGTCTGTTATCAGACTCGTTCTCGAAGTTACACAGCTTTCAGAAGAGTACAGGTAGCTCTCGGTACACGCGTCCCAGATCAGATATCCAACTATTTTTGCCATTTCGTGGCGACAATGCTGCTCTGTTTTCAAACGGGCCGTTCGAGTTTGCTCTCTCCTATGTCCGAATCTTCGGTTACGCAAACACACGCCTCCCTTATTATGTACATTTATTTATGAGAAGTTCCCGGCATCCATTATAAAAGGAGGCCTATTTGTTCACGAACACACACACACACACACACACAAACCCATTATTACAGTATTTATTTGTGAAAAATTACCGTTACCCACATTTTTACGTGAATTTGTAACCATTTACCCCATCACTGCCTATTATCATGTACAGTTCCCGCTTCGTAGACATCATCACAACTCAGAAGTCAAAAAGAAAAAAGCTTCAGTTGCGTACAACGGAACTACCTGTATGTCTTTGTAGAAATACCTTCAAATACTTGTATGTAATAGTGCTAGGATTTTCTTGTGACTTTGTCATTTTTTTAAATTTAAAAAGTTATTTTAAGGAAAAACAACCATTTAAGCCCCGATAGGCCAATGTTTTAGTCTTCGTTTTCGGCGCTAGCATACAACTTGTGCATCGCTTTCCCCATCTTGAGTTCGGAAAAATCGATGAATAATTATTGATTGTGAAACGGTATCGTAGAAGAAACTACACTTAAAATCTGATTTCATATTTCTGAGAGACAACACCCTTTTTTTCATGCTTCTTTTTATTTTAATTTGGTGGGAGGGGAGGGGGAACAAGCTTTAGTAATAAGCATTATGTAAATTTTACGAATTATGTTAACATGTTAAAATCTTCTGCAGTAAGTTTATCTACTCATTATAGTTTAATAGAATTATATAATTGTGCACATTTCCTATTTGTTGATGTTACGTTTGTCTACTCACCGTAAATATATATATATAGTATGTACATTTCTTGTATATTCTTCGCGGTTTTCTTTTCATTTACCATACAAAATTTACTGCTTAAAATATTGATAATATTCAATAATGTAAAGTAAAAATTACATTGCATGAATTTATATGATTGCACTTGTATTTATTACGTTCATCAGTTTCAAATCTTAAAAATTTAGTTTTTTATATTTTGCTTTTTATTTTTTTAAACCAGTAGACTTTGCGTCTTACTACATGTCACCTACTCCAGAAATTAGGTGTGATGATTAATACTGTGACAGTGTCACATCTCAGTTAATTCACATAGAGCAGGAGGGTGATGTGAAATACAATTTCCTTAGATTTAGCTATTTTCACCTGACTTTATCTTTTATCATCCTCTTGTTCTTAGTGGTCTAACCATGTCAGTAGAGTGGGTATGACATTCACTGTTTAAGTCATTTATCGGATGTTTTCATTGTTGACAAAACTCTCTTTTTCTCACTGTCATGTTGAATCATTTTTTGATCTCTCGGCATGCGGTGGAGGTTACAACATTCTCAGTGTCGTGAGATTCTGTTCATCGTTTTATTGATGTTGTTTTGTGTTCGTGTGTTTGTACATAAGATCAGAATTTATCATCCAATCATCTCTTTCATCTGTGGGTATCTTTCAAGGGCTGCTTATTCTTGTAAGCTATTTATTCATTGACGTCGTCTCGGTATTTGTCGTTATTTACAGGGCATTCAAATAGCCTGCGCAGGAATTGTCCAGTGAACGCAAATAAATAGGCCGTAAGTTGCAATAGCATATTACAAAAGATACGTGTCACATTTAGTATCAACATTTAAATTTTTTTTTCAAAATAGACGTCTGTATATGACATAGTTAGACTTTTTAATTTTTGACATAATAAAATATAAACTAATATTCTAAAGAAATGTACACTATACACACAAGCATAAATAATATTACATAAATGTCATCATTTCATAAAAACATGATCACATACATAATCATACATGTACTTTTATCTTCTAAATTTAAACCTGTCCTTTTCATAATTGGCATTCTTGTGATTATTTTATGCTAAAAGTTAATTTCTGTGTCTAAGCCCGAAATAAAGAAAATCTTGACAACTGTACTGTTAGATCTTTTCATGACTTTTTCCTGCGCAGGTCGATGTGGCAGCTCTAGTGTCTAAATCCATGGCAATGTTCCATCTTGTCTTTGCTAACTCCTTTAGTAAATAGCTATTGTACCAGACTGTCTTAGCAGCTCTTCTAGAAAAAATAACCCATGTTTATTACGTCATTGACCAATCCTCTAGTGAACTAGACGGTGTACACTGCCCCTGAGTTTAAAGATAAGATTCTGTCCGTTTGGCCTCAAGTGAACTAGACAGTGACCTGGCGTATCTATTACTACTCATGCGGTAAAAGTCCTGTCCGTTTGGCCTCTAGTGAACTAGACAGTGTCCTATCTACTGTCACTTCTGAATTGAAAAGTCAAACCATGTACTAGTTTGGCGTATAGTGAATCCCCACATAGTCTTTGGTCTCTCCTCTAGTGAACTACGGGAAGGGGAGCAAGCATTTGTACATTTGTTTCCCAGACAACGATCTTGTTCACAAATTTAGTATTTCTAACTATCATTGTTGTTGTTTTTTCTGTCCCTTGTGGTTGTGGAAGGTCAGTAGTTTGTCTATTTCATTCATAATTCACGTGTGTATAGTTATGCACCAATGTGTGTCTGGTTTGTTGTGCCCGTTGTCAGTATTTTGTTTTGGCGTCTTTCAGATTTCTATTGCTGTTTGGGGTCTTTGTTCTGTAAACAAATTTGTACCCCGCGCACTAATAAGCTAATAACATCTTAATGCTAGAGAAGTGATTCAATAGAAGGGTGTGATTGAGTGATTCCTATTCAATACATCTTGCAAAAAGTTTATCTTCGTCCATGTATAGCATGAGTAATATAAAATCCTTCAAAGTCTTGTCTTTGGTTGTAAGCAATATGTATAGCACAAGTAATATAAAATGCCCCAAAGCCTTGTTCTTGATCGTAAGTTATAATTATGTATGGCAACAGGAATATAAAAATCCTCCAAGGACTTGTTCTTGATCGTAAGTTATATGTATGGCAACAGGAATATAAAAATCCTCCAAGGACTTGTTCTTGATCGTAAGCGATGTCAGGTTATCAAATGCATCATATATAAAAAAAAATTTTTAAGTGGTAATCAACGATGTTAGGCCAAGGAATGAACATGCATGTTTTATTGCTCACTTAATTCATATTTGTTAAGTGTAATCAAATATAGCCTGTAGGTATCTGTTAAAATATCATTTATGGAAAATAATCAGGAAATTGAGTCACTTAATAAAATATCTGCTATAGCGGAGAATGTTACTGCCTTCATAACCTTTAATATCATTGCACACTTTGAAATTAAATCCTAAGATGTGCTTTTTGATGCAAATGTCTTGAGCTGTTAACTTAGGTAAGACGCCATTTTATCCTTATCTTCTAATAAATGTTCCCTTTCCTTACATTTTGCCCGATCTTCTCAAGGTAGATAGCTGAACTCTCATTTTAACATCGCATTCATTTGGCAGATTTTAGGGTTTCAACTATTGATATTAATTGCCATGATATGGACGATTGCAGTCTTCTACATTACTTAATGATGTAAAAATCGGGTTGATTTTTTAAAGCTGACTTCATCTAATTTTAAAATGCAATTTATTATTATATCGATTTTCGTTTTGCTTTCTTTAGTATTATGGTAAGCGGTCGTGATAGAAACGTTTTTTAAGACCTCTAAAGTAACTTTTATATATATATATGTGTGTATGCTGCATATCTTCTTCGGTAGTGATAAACTTTAATTACAGCAGTTTTAAAATATCTAAAGATATGTTGTACTTATTTCTAATTAAGAAAGACGGAATATTATTTTTTAAACCATTGATACAGTATCAAAATACTACAGATGAAAAACAAATTACAAAAATATATATATATTTTTTTTTTTACCCAAGAAAAATAGATTATATTTCTTTGTAAAATACAATAGAGTTTACTCTATTTTTCTTACTGGAGTAAATTGACCAAAAGCTCTCTATGTATACTCATGTTCCAATTCATAAGAGTAGTATTATATGTTTTGGGGATCTTATTAGTACTGGCAAAATATTTTTAAACTTACAAAGACAGTAGCTTTAAAGGCGCATGCTTATCATATTCAGCATCTATTTAAGAATTCCAATAAATTACTTGCGAAGCAATCCACATTTCACTGGTTAGTGCCCTTGTGCCAGTATTCACAAGCATATTCGAGCGATTAAACTGTTGGATCATATTCTCAACATCATACTTCTGAACGGATAAGGTGGTAGAGAGTTCTGTAGCTTAAGGAAGTTTTTTTTCCGGAAGATCCCCTTTAAAAAAAGTAAACTGAAGAGGTATTATGGTAAATAGTTCAGTTCAAACTGTACTCAACATTAATCTGTAATATTAGATATAGATCTGATGTGAATACTATGCTTAACCTATATGCATGAATGAAGTGTGCAACGATTACAAGTTCACGATTCATAAACAAAATGTGTTTTTCAGCAATGAGCTGTTTTCGAGCTCCATGGTCATCAGCATTAAACAAAGCACTAAAAAATATACTCTGAGGGTTAAGGTTATGATTCGTACTAGTTTACATTTATAAAATTTAAATCGGACATTTCGCAAAATATCAGACGATGAGCATATAATTTACAATGGCTCCCGGCTACTTGAGAAGGAAATGTCACTTTGTCTCATTCTGTAGGTTGAGCATTCGGAGCATCACTTTATCTCATTCTGTCAGTTGGGTACATTTGAGCATCACTTTATCTCATTCTGTCAGTTGGGTACATTTGAGCATCACTTTATCTCATTCTGTCAGTTGGGTACATTTGAACATCACTTTATCTCATTCTGTCAGTTGGGTACATTTGAGCATCACTTTATCTCATTCTGTCAGTTGGGTACATTTGAGCATCACTTTATCTCATTCTGTCAGTTGGGTACATTTGAGCATCACTTTATCTCATTCTGTCAGTTGGGTACATTTGAGCATCACTTTATCTCATTCTGTCAGTTGGGTACATTTGAGCATCACTTTATCTCATTCTGTCAGTTGGGTACATTTGAGCATCACTTTATCTCATTCTGTCAGTTGGGTACATTTGAGCATCACTTTATCTCATTCTGTCAGTTGGGTACATTTGAGCATCACTTTATCTCATTCTGTCAGTTGGGTACATTTGAGCATCACTTTATCTCATTCTGTCAGTTGGGTACATTTGAGCATCACTTTATCTCATTCTGTCAGTTGGGTACATTTGAACATCACTTTATCTCATTCTGTCAGTTGGGTACATTTGAACATCACTTTATCTCATTCTGTCAGTTGGGTACATTTGAGCATCACTTTATCTCATTCTGTCAGTTGGGTACATTTGAACATCACTTTATCTCATTCTGTCAGTTGGGTACATTTGAGTATCACTCTGTCTCATTCTGTCAGTTAGGTACATTTGAGTATCACTCTGTCTCATTCTGTCAGTTAGGTACATTTGAGTATCACTTTATCTCATCCTGTCAGTTGGGTACATTTGAGTATCACTCTGTCTCATCCTGTCAGTTGGGTACATTTGAGAATCACTTTGTCTCATTCTGTCAGTTGGGTACACATTTGTGTCATCCGGTAAGCCTGGTACATCGAAGATGATAGGAAAATTTAAGAACTTCGATCTGTGTCAGACTGGATTGTTGGTCATAAATTGAAAATGCCGGTGTAATTATGAACATGTTCATTTAGCTGAGACCGTGCTGTTAACCAATGGCTATACACTGATATAGTAAAGTTATTTTCACCTAAAATTTCAATTTTAAAATATGACTTCCTGACATTGTAACTATCTTGAGCTAAAATGTATGTACAGTTTAACTTGAGTATATCTGCAGAGATGTATTCGTCTTCAATAAAATCTATTTCATGTTTCAACTATACTAGTCCGGGATTTTAGATGGGAGAGGATCTGATACACGTTACAAGTACAGTCTGTTAAAAGTACACATATCCAACTTACTGCAGCGATTTACAGACCATTGTTAGACAGTAAAAGGTTTGTTAGGTTTACAAATATTTATTAAAATATTAGTATATTTATTAAACATTTATTATTATTATTTGGGTTTTCACGAGAAGAGAAATTAGTATACTTTTTTGGACACACTTTCTAATTGAATATTTTTTGTTTGCATTCTATTATACTGCTACTTTCCAAAGGCAGCAAGATGGGAAAGCGCGTTTTCCACAATATGCAATTCTTCAATGTGTATTCCGTATTTGGTGTTGGTGCTGTGCCCACAAAGGAGAGAAGAATTCAAAACACTTATATACATGCTGACATAATCTAGATCCCATGTATTATTTTGAAAAGTTGTTTCAGTCAGGAGAGCTGAAATGCTCATATTCCTATCTCAAATTTTATTCTCCATCCATCACCCCCAAAGCCTCCCCTACCCCAATCTCCTGTATGTCTTCCCTCCAAGCAGAGAATTAAACTAATACTGGTAGCTGCATCATAAATTCTGTGTGCGTGTGTGTGTATGTGAATTTAGCGAAGGGGCGGCATATAGAAACTATTTTAGGATAATTATTTATTATCTTATTATTGAAATAATTACAACAAAAAAATTGTCTCCCTGTTTATGTTCAACTGATGATTATAGAACATCTAATTAAGTAGCACACCATTTTTTTTTTGGTTGTTTTTGTTTCCCCAAGTCGAAATCAAACAATTTTAATGGGGTTTAATATGTATTTTTCTGAAGTAGGAAACTTAATGTACCTATATGCACCTATCCTAAGAATTGTTATATTGCAAGTGCAGTAAATTGTGATTAGATATTTTCATGGGCAATGAAGTATCAGTATATAGGGAAAGAGAACGTTGCGAACAGTTGCTGAGGTAGCAACTCTAAAAAGTAGCCTTTGCCTTTGTAACCCATGTTTTATCATTGCTGTATGGTAGATGTGTATCTTTCATGTTGATGGTGTCAGCAGTCTTCTATTGCTAAATGTATCAATGCTTTGTTATAAATAAAAATGTACAAAAAAATGTTTCCATTTATACATGAATGAAATGAGTTCGCTGTCTGAAAAATATGTCTTCTGTTCAAGCGTTGAATGTGCAGTCTGGAATGATTTGTGGTGCAAGCGTTGCCAATTCTGAAATAACATGGAGTGAAATGTCTCCAACTCTGAAATCACCGAAATAACTCTTAGTTCTTGTGTCAATGAAATAATTTGTAGTGCAAATTTCTCAAAATCTGAAATAACTTGTAGTGCACGTGTCTGAAATAAATGTTAGTGTACGCGAATCAAAATCTGAAATGACTTACCAAATTGCTGTAAGACCTCAAGCATTGAATTGGTGCAAACTACTACAACACTGAAACTTTACCATTAACTTATTAAGAAAATTATTGAATTAGCGCTATTAATGTTTTTTTAAGGAAACAAATAAATGTGCAGTTTACAAAGTCAGAAAATGTTTGAATTAGCGCTATTAATGCTTTCTTAAGAAACAAATACATGTGCAGTTTATAAAGTCACAAACTTATATTTAATTTTCATGGTAGTAAGACCTTTTCTTTCTGGCAATATGATGAATAAATTTTAATTAAAATTTTAACAGTAGTTGAAAATAGATCATATCGTTTTTGAAAAAAAATTAACAGACATTAAAAGACTATTTACAGTTATCTGACTATAGCTAGACAAAATGAAAGTGATATAAGACAAATTCGCACCACGACATTGACAGTCTTAAGTGTTTTGCACCTGACGAACAACTGCAATGACAAAATCTTCCAAATCTTTCAGAGGAACTTGAGTTATTCGATGTAGGTGTTCAATCACCTGCCAAAAATGAAAAGTATCTGAATGCAAAGTAGTGAGAGAGAGAATCAACGAAAAATGTGCTAAAAGTTCAAGCAGAAAAATATAAAGAAATAATAATAATATATAAAAGTATTAAACGTACTGTTAAATGATTGAAAATATTTGTCAAGACAACTACTTTTTTTCAAAGAAATATATTAATGAAGTATATACAAAAACATGTCTTACAAACACGCGCCATGACATGCATGCACATGGCAAAAAGATTTTAAAAAAATGATTAAACTAAAGACCATAATGCGAAGAGACCAAAACTGACTAAAAGCACAAAGCAAAATTCCACGACAAGCAGACCACTATATGACCTACACAGCACAAGATAAACATCAAAAACTGTCATACAAAACAGAACAACATGACATACAAAACACGAAACAAAATATCTAAATATATATATAACACATAGCAAACAGATTTTTTTATTTTAATTACGTATACAAGGCCAACACACCAGAATGACGTTCAAAAATACAAAGCAAAAAATTACCTACCTAAACATAAACAGATCACAAATGACGTACAAGGTAAACGTGACTAATAAACAAAGTGGACACACTGAAGGTATAAAGAAAGATAATAACAAACATTAAAGAGCACATGTTAGTTTAAGCTTTAAAACAACAACACACTACTAAGGTTGCCTGCCTGAAACGAAATATGCAATTGTCTCATCTGGTAAATTACCTATCCAAAGAATCTGTTCAGCTCGTTTTTAATTTGTATACTTAATAAAATAGTTCATAGAAACGTATCTGCGTTTAAAAAGTATTAATATGGATGATTACAATAATTAATCATGCATGCCTAGCTCGGATACTAAAATCATATCACTTATGGTGTTTGGTGAAAGTAATTTTGCGATGAAACACAATTTTAATAATAGGTTTTTTTTGTTTGTAATCTTATGATATTTTAGAATTTACAGGCCATACTATTCATGTAGAATTGAAAATTTATATTGCAGCATTCATCTTCTTTCTCTCCTTTAAATTTAGCAAGACTTTCAAGGCAGTAGTTTAGTAAAACCCAAATTTAAAATTAAATATAGAAATATAAAACGTATTGTTTACTAACTTATAATAGCAATAAAGGATCCTCTGGCATTTTACGTTTATATATTAATAAGTATATTTCTGGCATAATCAATAAGAAGAAAAAGAAACGAACGTGATAATAATAATAATAAATTATCGTGACATCACATCACTGATCAATACTGTCAAGATCTGCAGTGAGGACATGAGAAATGTGGAAGAATTATCGTCCAGAAAGGCAAGGTCGGTCAAAACAACAGAGGACCTACAATTCGACATCGGAAAAATCAACGATGTTTCAATGGAAAAGGGGTATAAATACCTGGAGATACTACAACATAATAAAATATGCAGAATGAAGTCCAAAGTTAAGAGAGTATGAAAAACGGGTTAGACAAGTCCTGAAGTCCAAGCTAAATGGGGCTAACAAAATACAAAATGCAAGCCCTTAATTCATATGTAATACCTGTAGTCAGTTGCACTTGAGGTATCATAAGATTTGACAACAAATGAAATAAATGAACTGGACAGAAAAACAAGAAAACTACTCAAAATAAATAAAGCCTTACATCCCAAAGCAGATGTAGACAGGCTCTATGTATCTTTTAAAAAAATGGGAGGCCGAGGTCTAAGAAAATCAAAGATGTCAATGAAGGAGAAGTCATTGGTCTTGTGGACCACATCTGGAATAACAACAAAGATAAACCACTGATAGAAACATTAAAGATGAGTGGACTATACCAACCCCCAGAAACAAAGAAACACGGAAGAAAACAACGAAGCAAGCATTAGCAAATACCTGGAGCCATAAACCTCTCAATGGCGAATATGCATGACAAGCTGATGAAATATCAACAAAACAATCAAATACAAATAGTTGAAAGAGGCGGGTTTGAAAGCAGAAACAGAAGCATTCATAAGAGCTGCGCAAGATCAAGCACTGAAAACGAAATCACACAAAATGAAAATAATGAAAATCTCAAAGGATTCCAAACGCAGACTCTGCAAATCCATGGATGAAACAACAGCGCATATACTATCTGGATGTCAGGTTCTAGCTGGAACAGAATATACAAAAAGACACAACGAGGTGGCAAAACACATACATAGAAATCTATGTGAGAACTATGGCATAAAAACCCCAGAAAGAGCATGGATGCACCAACCAGAAGCAGTTACCGAAACATATGAAATTAAAATACTGTGTGACTTCGAAATAAAGAACAGATCGAGTGATTCCTGCACTAAGACCAGACATTGTAGTTCTCAATAAGTCCACCAAAACAGTAACAATCATTGATGTCTCCGTTCCAAGTGACAGAAACATAAAAACAAAAGAAAAAGAAAAAATAGAAAAATAACAAGACCTCAGATTAGAAATTCAGAGACTATGGAATGTAAAAGCAGAAGTGATACCTGTTGTGATAGGAGTCTTGGAAAACATAACATTTGAGTTGGAAGACTATCTGAATAAATTACCTGGAAACCATAGACTCACCCCACTACACAAAGCAGCACTCCTCGGAAGTGCCCACATCCTCTGTAAAACCTTGGATTTCCCAAAATCTTGGTAAGATTCCACCAGACAGTCAAACGGAAGTCGTGGAAAGAGGAATAATAATAATAAAAGAAGTGGCTCAATAGTATGAAAGATGTGCAAGCATACACTGTAAGATACAGGCCAACAGAACACATTGTAAATGAAATTAAAGGCAGTAATTATTTCCATTTCAAACAATGGCAATAACTGATGCTGGTAAATTGGTGAATGGAAAAGCTCACATTCAGAACCAAAGTAAATTTTACACATTTTTATAATAATTTACAGACTACATACACCTATGTATCTTCATAGTCTTTCAATTGCAGAACAGTCAAATAATGATTAAAAATGTGTAAAATATATAAATGTTTTAAAGAAAGAATGAAAAACATATTACAATATTTTTTATATTCTTTAACAACAACAAGCTGTTTTTCGACTGCAAAATCAACAAAGGTTAGTGGTGGATGCTATATGTATGCTTCAACGTCATCTTGCTGTTGCAAGTGTAATGTTTTTACAAAAATAAACACATATTATTTAATTTTTGCAATTGCTGAAGAAAAGTGTTTGGAAAGAAAAGGATGGGGAGCAAAAGCTTCTTACATAATATCAGCTGGCCAGTCTGAGGGCTAGCAGCTTTAGCCAGGGAAAACAAGATATAATCATACATACTTCTATACTGACACTGTTTGCTAGACCATGAAAAATGCCTGACTGTGGGGCACTGGAGAGGATGAGCAACAAGACAAAAAGCCATTAAAGAAGTGTGGGAAGGGTTAATAGTATCCAGATATAGTAAACTATAACAGGGAAGTATAAACCAAAGCAGAATTACTTTGACCAGAGAAAAAAGAATGGGGGGGGGGGGATTCAATTTTTCTTCAACTGTATGTCAAGTCAGAACCCTTAAAGAAAGATGTGTACATGGTAATAGCCTAACTTCAGAAATGAAATGCTATTCACATAATAAACTACATAAAGCTGCATACAATTATTGAGGGTTTTTTGGTTTGATTCTGAAGTGAGAGCTCAGGGAGCTTCATTATTCTTTTTCAATGCAAAGATGGAGTGGACCAAGGGAGATAATCCAGCATTGAAAAGCATCATCCAGAAACAGAGTTAAGTCCCAGGTCAAAAAGGGCAATTGTGTGATTGATGATTAGAATATATTTATATTGAGTAGGTAGATATGACAACAGAAATCTGAGGAGGACTTACATAATATTGGATCATAACCTAGATCACATGGAACTCAGTTTTGCAGTTTTGCTATAAGCTAATGATCCACTGGAACTCACCTGTATTAAAACCAAAAGTGGTCATTATACTATGCTGATGAGGATTTACAATGGATGTTAATTATCATATTACTCAATAGCTTATGATAGACAACTAATTTAGAATATCTATTAGCCCCCACTTTGGGCCCCAAGTGCTGCCATTCCCAAAGAACTTCTGCTAGTTTGAACAAAAGAAAGAATAACAATTTATTTACAAAAGAATATTAAGAGTCTTGCTCACTGTCACCAATATTAATAATCAATATTGCAGAACCATAAATCACAATCTCACTAGAACAATGAATAGGATGTCATGTAAATTAAAAATAAGCAATTTCAATCATGGTTTTAATCTATACACATAATGAAATATCATGCTATCCCATATAGGAGCTTGCCAGTAACCCTATAATGATGAAAAATTTCCATTAAAAGTAAAGCACATGCATATGCAGTCATGTCACCAGCAACCCTAAAACTATGAAAATTTTCATAAAGTATAAAGTAAAACATGTGCTCAGGTCTTGACTAATACATGACACAGCAGACAATTTTTGTTTAGCTCAGATTGTGTTTCTCATTCTCAGTATTAGATTTTAGGCTGTAATAAATATTATACTTTCAATTTTCGTGGTCTGCATTATGCTTTGTGGTTAGCTTATATTTTTGCAATGCCTACTCAGAAGAGATCAGACCACATTTTCTTTGTATAATTCTCTCAATTTCTTCTTTTATCTCTTTATCTTTCTGTCTTTTTCTTGATCATATTCCCACTTTCTCTCTCTCCCATTATCACATTATCTCTTTTCCCTTATCACTTCTTACAATAATTTATTTCTCCCATTTTATCAACTATATTATTCTCCCTTCCCTCTTATCTTTTCACTGTTTATATATTATGGTTCTTACCTGATTAAAAAAAAGAATTGTACTATAAAATAATTTTACTTTAAGCAACACATTCTGAAAACTGAATTTCACAAGTGAAGCCACAAACAAAAAACTAGTCTGAAATTATATTTAGTAAAATTCAATTTTAAAAAATAAAATAAAACTGGTTTCTAAAGTCTGATCTATTTGTAGAGCATTATTAATTTACAACAGAGCAAAATTTAGGGTTTCGTCAATACAAATTAGAGAAAATGAAGGTTTAAATAAAATAATATGACAAAATAAATCAAACATGATTACCTTTCTGGATGGTCTTTGAAAGGGTCCACTGAGTGAGTCCAGTATCAATAAAATGCAAAATAACAAAGCAGTGCCTCCTTAGCAAAATAACAAAACACAGTGATATTTTGCAGGGAGATGGGCAAGATGTTAATTCTCCACCACCCCCGGCCACCCATAATCTTAGGCTAATTCCCAAAACACACCTGGTGGCCAAAATGAGTTCGAAAGATGAATGATAGATAATGTAGAATAGAAGAGTGATAGTTCTAGAAGATACTTCAAACACCCTGATAGAAAGCCTGTGGAGGGGAGAAGATGGAAAGGAGGTAAACGTCACCTTCACTGAAGAAGAGCATCTCCACACAGCCATCAGAGCGAGCCTGCTCTTCCTACCGAATGAGATCACTGGAATCGTAAACCACACAGATACAGTGGTAAAGGACATATGGTTGTCTTGGGTCCCAACCGACTTGGACAACCAGGCCATTTTTCAGCTCTTCGAACCCATGGGGAAAGTTCTAGAAATCACCATTCCACTCAACAAGGGGGGCTTCGACCTAGGACAGCGAGCCCTCAGACTCCAGATGCGGAGGGAAGATGAAGGAAACATCCCAACGCAATTCGTGAATGAGGACGAAGGCATCCGCATCATGGTAAAAGTACGTGGCCCTGTACCTACATGCCTTCCAATGACATTCTCTCATGCAGGCCAATGGGATAAAAACTGACAAATATACACGAATGCATCTAAGCCTGCCTCTAAAGCAAAAATATACAAAAACTATGACAGGTCAAGCAAATGATTCACATAATTGGTATAGCAACTCTCACAACTACTGCATCACTAAAGACTACCAGAACAAAACCACCTCAGACCAACATCATCAGTCCAGACACTTTACCATCAAATACTGAGGATGGCTATATGCACTTGGCACCTGCAATTTTAGACAATGTGTCTCTAAATGGCATGAATGTTATGTCTATGACAGGTTGTTCTATGGGTGCTACAGTCTGTAAATCAATAGTGAACTCATGATTTTACTGGCAGATTTGTAGCAAGAGAAAAGATTTCAGCATTTAAATCAAAGCTTCTTTACTGGAACCAGAAAGTAGAACAAAACAAGATAGCTGCCTTTCCAAAGCTAGCACAGTAGCAGAGGTTTGGAAGATTATTAAGATCTCAGTCTTTGTGACATCAAGGAGTCAATTACAAGGTTTCTGACCAAATTAAAAAAGCAGTTTTCTGATTACTTTCTAGAGCTTGATTCACATATATCAGTTGGGTTGTAAATCCATTCAACTGGCAACTTGCTGATGTGCTTGAAGAGCCTGAAGAATTGTCAGAGGTACTTCTTGAACTTCATTCCAACAGTGAAGCATGCATGGAATTTCAGAACAAGACAGATCTCTTATCTTTTTGGATTTCAAAAACTGCAAAGGCTTTTAAAATTGCACCTGTAGAATCAACAAAAATGCTGCTGCCTTTTGCAACAACCTACTTTTGTGAACAAGGATTTTCTTTTCTTATAAACTTGAAAACAAAGTACAGAAATTGGTTGGACCCTGAAGACAGCATCCAAGTTGCTCTTGTACCGAAAAACCCTGATATGGATGTTGTTTTATCAAAAATGAAACAGCACCATTTTTCAAAAACTGAAGTGGAAATATTTTGAATAAAATTCATCAGTTCTTCTATACTTTTTATCAATTTTGTATGTGTGCTATTCTTATATGTGGTTTTTTAAGTCTTTTATTAAAAATCTTGACTTTGAGAGCAGTTATTCTTCATTTTAAGAGCAATTAGTTTTTTTTTGTTTACTTTAGTAAGTCGGGGGTTAATTTCATTTAATCCAAACAGATTTTGGGTAATACCCCCAAAAGTTCCTTGACACCTCTACTAAACACATGTGATTAATGTTTAAAACCAAGGGATAAAAATGTCTTGTTTCTTTTCAAAATGACTACTCACAAAATATATCTTTTTTGTGGCAGTCTACTCCCTGTCACAGGAAAGCTGTCCTTGACCAAATACAGAATACAGATCTATGGTGAGGGAAGAGTATTTCACATTACCCTGTTAAAAGTGCTTCAACAGATGCTTACTTTGTACCTCATTTGGTTTTGGTAATTGCTGAATAAGCAGTTAGTGCTCATAGAGCAATTGAAAATTTGTGATGGATCGTTGCACAATGGTGAGTGTTATTCTTTGACAGTAAACTGACAGTAGTCACCATAAATTACCTTTATGGTGAAGAGTTCATACTTGAAAATTATCACAGAACTCTTGCTCATCTCAGTCATGCAAAGTTTACTAAGTATTGCTTCATAAAATAAAACATTAATTCTGCTGTGTTTGGCTCAGTGAATTTTGACTTTCATGTCTAAAGTTTGTCACCACAATCAAAATCTATGATGTAATTGTACTCTTTCTATGATTATGAATTTTGCAAGGCCTCTCAACCTTCTATGAGTGAAGCATACTGTTGTAAGTAGACCAATGTATACCTTGTGCATTTTGACTGTATTGTTGTGTATGAATGTAAAAAGCAGTCTCTCCGTGCACATTCCTCAAAAGATTCTATAATAAGAAATAGATCACTCCCTCTAACACTTTGTAATAAATATTCAAATTTTCATTTAGTGAGCAATGAAGTTTGCTAAATTCTTGATGGTTTCAGGGTAGAACAAGACATGGGTATAAAGAACATGGTTGCATCATCACCCTCTTAGTAACAACCATTGCTAGTATTTGTTACATTTGTTGGTTCTTAAATAAAGCCACAGACCATTATAGATGTATATCCAAGGAGAGAAATTATTGATTTTCATTTGATTTTCCAATAATAAATATCAGAATATTGCTACTAATTCAGATATAGTTATATGAATCAATGAGATTATTTTATTTATTATTTTAGTTAGACTTCTTCACACTGACAATTCAGATTAGTACTCAGACCACGTGTTTAGATTGTGAGCACAGATTGATCCTGCTGTCTGATTACTGTTATTTCTTTGTAATGTGTATTGATTTCATTCAGATTCACTTTCTCTTTACTATAATTTGAGTAATATTACAATACTTGTCTATTAATTCTGCTTCATAATAAAATATTATTATTTACACAATTATACTATATTCTCAGAAAGAAAGATAATAGTTTTCATTTTGCAATGATCTTTGCAAACATTAGATACATTCATGCTTCACAATGCTTTTCAAAGTTTTGATACCTTATGATTCATATTATTTTCCCAACACTCTTTATTTCAATAGCATGTAATGTGTTATGCACTTCATGCTTTTGTACATTCATATTTATACGAGTATAGATGAGGCTGATCACCTATTAAAGTTGACATATATTTCTGAAAATGCTACTCCCAAGTGGTCGATACTGTGGTGGAGTAAATTTGCCTGTCCCTATTTTAATACTTAACTGCTATATAAATTGTTAAAATTGTCAAAGTGACCCAGTTTGGGGTAGTCATATGATGGTACTTTTGTAAGTGTCTGAGTGGGAGTAAACACTAGAGTTGAAAATATGCTAGAAATTGCTGGTGTAATGCAAACTAGTTCAACCTGGGAGGGTAGTTTTTATTATCCAATGATTAAAGTTTATGACAATGAGACCAACCAATGGACTGAGATCCAAAAGTTTAGAAGTTTGTAGAAAATTCTATTGTCTGATCACTTGAATTTGGTGTGACAAAGAAGTCTGGTCTTGAAAGGCAGCCATTAGCTTAATGGTGAGTTAACTGACTGTTTGAGTAAGAATGGACTTACAGATATTCATGCATTTTTGCTATTGATGTGTTATACTTGTGTTTTATGTGAGTAGACTATTATTTCTACAAATGTTTGAAGTAAAATGCTCATATATAGTATGCTAAACACATGACATTGTTTTGATATGCTATATTTATTATGCTGTGTGCATGTATCTGGCTAATAAATATCGTTGTAGGAAATCGTAAGAAAGAATGGATTTATAAAGTGATAAACTGGAAACTTAGTGTTTGTTCCCTTGTTATATATTTACTGGGACAAGCAGCCTTTGTGTAATATGAATCTTCTGGTTCAATGTATGCTGACCACATTGAGCAATTCTAGTGCAAGGAAATTGCTATGTTTATTATAATGCTTGAGGAAGCAGAAAAAGCACCCAGATTGGCTTTGGGGGAACAATGGCGGAGCTATATTTTCAGCATGAGAAGAGAAAACATGGAAATTGACTTGAACAATGAATTTGTGAATTTGTGACTTTGATACAGAAAAGCATGCGAAATGACAATTGCAGCTCCATCTATACAAGATTACATAGCAGCTTTACTGATTATCTCTAATCTGTTCTCTGATGAGAACTATCCTGTGATTTGTATTGACACTATTGTCAAATTATATTTTAGACTGTGTAGACAAAATTATTCGAATGTGGTTTCATGAAGATAATTGATGTCAAGTAATCTGTTATCTGTTATGTGTATATCTGATTGTTGATTTAATAAATTTATTGACTTTCTTAAACATACTGATAACCGTATGTTGGAGAAGAAAGTGGGTAGATAAGGGCTCACTAAATATAGATTAAAGATGGATTTGTCTTCTTTAGTAAGAAGTTTTCTACCTAAGGAAATATTGTTTGACAGTGAATGTTGCCTTTAATGTGGTGGAAGAGAGAAAATGTTTACAGCGCTCACATATCTGCCATCTGAGAGAGATGAGTAGTGTCTGCTGGAGAATTATTAATAACATAAATTAAGATTCTTATCACTTGTAATTAGTTATGAAAAATTAATTAATAATAATAATCATAATCTAACTAAGTGGCGTTGGTATTACAGATACCTACAATGTTTCTGACATAATGTCCTAAATGTTGCAGCAGCAAATTAATGTAGGCTCATATGAACTGAAGAAATAATCTATATACCTGGCTGAACACTACCAAATCTCTTGGGACTATCCAAGGGTCCTCCTAGCACTGACATATTCTTCGATTAGACCACAGAAGATGGGATTGCACTTGAACCATGAACCATGAATAACCATGAACACACTGTGTGTGATACAAAATTCACAGGAATACTAACCTTGTAGTTGTAGCTGCTGCAGGTGATAGGGGTTTCCTTACAAAAATGTGCTTTATCAAACTATTATGGAAAATAATGAGACTGAAATACCTCATTGATTTTGCTTTTGTACATGATAAGAAGAAAAATATTTGTTATTATTTATTCCTAAATGGATTACAAAATGGCTGATGGTCAAACTGCTACCAAAAATATTTTTTTCTCCAGGTGGTTTCACATTTATTGCAGAATAAGTTATTCAGAGAAATAGACAGAACCAGGTAGGAATGAGGGTGATGGTAGGAGTGTAAGAATTGAAAGCAAAACTGAACTTTTTTCTTTGGACAGACATAGTCTACAAAGTTTAAAAGACTTGCTATTACAATTTCAGCCTCTGTATATATTTCAATCGGACATAAGAATTGTTCAATGTTCTAAAAATGTCATGTAAATAATAAATAATGTTGTGCTTCTTTAAAAGTATGAGTAGCTCTCTCCACTCTTGCCAAAAATAATTCAGTAGTAGGAAAAGAACTCAGAAAATTAAATCAGAGCATGCTAAAGGTTAAGTCCTCAAAATATGCAGAAGCTACTGAAAAGCAAAAGAAGAAACTACACATCTTATCAGCATAGAAATACAATTTAAAAATTAAAATAAATTCTCAAAATACCTCTTACCTTGTCTGTATGATGTTGATCACATATATATGCAGTGGCAGCAACTACTGCCGATCCAATGAAGATTTTGTCAGCCTGCATTTTAATCAATTTCTCCCTGCATTGCATACAACATACCAACTTATCTATTGCTCTCATTCATAATAACAGCAACTAGTTAAAGACAAATAACCATTTCATTTAAGTAAAACATCCCTATCATATCAATTTTGTTTTGTGAACACCAAATGTCATTTAATAAATGTTCTTAATTTTGATCAGGTTTCTGAATGAAATAACAATTTATAAAGACAATGGAGGGACAAGTTAAAATGTTAGATTTTTGAATTTCTGTACATTAACATTAATAGCTTTATATAAGTATTATACAAGTAGCAGTTATTTAGAAACTTAGCATATGTGATATTAACAAATGATTGTGTATGAATTCAAGTGTTATATGTTTTTTATGTGTTAAGGCGGGTGAATAGTGAACATGAAAATATATTTCCAATAATATCTTTAAAATATAAGATTGTAAATTAATTAATTATGTTTACAAGATTTAATTATACCTACTTTAATTATATAGATGAATTATATGCTTGTTTGAAATAGTAATGGCCACCCAAAAAATCATCATATATTGACATGTAGTCTATCTTATTTTAACATTAAACTATTGCATTGATATGAAGTATATCTGACTTAACATAAAACTATTATGGCTGTCATTAATTCTACTGGCTTTAGCACAGAACTATAACATGACGTGAATTCTATCCTATTTTAAAATAATACTATTTCAGTGGCATGAAGTCTATCTGACTTTAACATAAAAATATTCCATTGTCATGGTCTATCTGACATTTAACACACAAACTATTCCAGTGGCATGAAGTCTATCTGACTTTAACATAAAACTATTCCAGTGACAGTCTGACATTTAACATAAAACTATTACTCTGGCATGAGTCTAGCCTACTTTAACATACAACTTACAAGTGTTATAGTGATGTGAAATCTATTTGACTTTAACATAACACTATTACAATGACATGATGTCTAAGTGACTAATATAAAACTATTACAGTAACATGAAGTCTATGTGACTTTAACTAACATAAAACTATTACAGTAACATGAAGTTTATGTGACTTTAAAGACCAAGTGAAATAGAATCTAGGTCAAACATAGTTCATGAACAAAGATTTGCCCCATTACTAAGATACACAAACCCAAATCCTTGGGGTAAAAGCAAGCAGAAGTGACATCAGACATGGGAATTACTCATTTCGTATGGATTTATTCTTATCTGTAGCTGACCTAGATTCCATTTCACTTGGTCTTTAACATAAAACTGTTACAGTGACATGAAGTCTATGTGACTTTAACATAAAACTATTACAATGATATAAAAGGACTGGATATATTTCACAAAGCTAGCTGATAGTTAAGAGAAATATTTTCTAGAGTCCTTAAAGTGAATAATGTTCATTATTGCATGTAAGTTATTTGCATTACATTTAAAGATCAAGTGAATTGGAATCTAGGTCAACCATGCAAGTGAGCTCAATTAATAGATTTAGGAGTTCTGATAACTATATAAAATTTCATAGTCCCAATGGATATAAGCAATCAAAACAACGTGCTTTTGTGAGATTTTCAATGTTACCAAAGTAAACAAATGAGCATGATGATGACACAGAGCGCAAAAAAGCCACTCCTTTATAATAAAGTTATGACATTTGATAAAAGGAAACCAAACTCTGTACAAATATCTCCTACTATTACAGACCCCAATTGCATGCAGAACAAAGAAACAACCTTGAATGCTCAGAGCAGTTTAGCCACTTTGTGTTTGCATGTGATGGTCTCATGCATAATCAAGAGCTTTGGTTTCTAATCCACTTTAAACAATAAAATAATAACATTTATAGAAGTTGCTGCTATGTAAACTATGTCAGGATGTTTAGAAATGTTGACATTACTGAAATATCTGGGGTTTATAAATATTATGTTTGAAGTGGATTCCAGTTCACTTGGCCTTTAATTTTATACCAAATAAATTTCTGTGAAAATATAAAATTTTAAAAATATCATGCATGCATGCATATGTGTGTGTTCAACAAACATATGAAACTTAAAACATTCAGAAGAGTGATAAATACTAATACAAGAAAATATGTCTCATATTTTTTTTTTTTAAATTTAGAATGATATTGGTAAATTGAAAAATGTGTAGTGGAGAAAATCAATCATCTGTCAGAGATACCATTAAAATTAATTTTAAAAATAATAACAAAATTTACAGAAAATGAATAAACAATATGAAAATTTAATTTAAACTGAACTAATACACCTAATAATTGTATTTGTGTGATATATAATCAAGGAAACAAGGTAGTGGATAAAAAAAAATCTTATTTAGCAAAACTATGTCAAGAGATGGTTACTAATCATTTCAATTAAATGAAAGGATAACAGAACACAGGGTGGTGAATCACATATAGATTCTCTGCATTATCAAGGTTTTAGTCATGAGATGTGTCTTACTTTGCCATAAGGGCAGCAAGATACTTACTGCCACCTTATATAGTAGCCTATGTGTGTTTAAGATGCTGGGATTCTTGACATTTCTCAATTCTATATGAAAGCTATCAAGGCAGATGGTGTTATTTTAAAAAGAAAATTGTAATAAGTATTCATTTGTTATTAGTGTTCATTTCTTGTAATTAACTGATGAAGTTTCATTTATTCATTCATTCATGCATTCATTTCTTTGGGGATTGAGAGGCATATGTGATGTGAACAAGAAAAGTAATAAATCACACATTCAACAGAAAAACTAAATTACATTATGTACACTCACTCTTAATAATAATAATATATTTACCTTAACTTCTCTCTAGATGATAAATGTGCATCTGTATTCAGAACAGACTTAAAGATTTGATCACATCGCAGATAGAGCGCACATAAAATCTTGCAAGCAACAGGTTGATAGACTGATACTGGCAAATCCAGACAGGAAGCATTATATACTATATAATAATGAAAGAAATGCCATTTGCATTAGTGTATATTATATTAAACAATATCACAAAATGTTTTCAGTTTACTGACAGAAAATTGTGATGTGTCACCACAAACTGAATCACTTAGAAGTGGACCTCAATTTCCCCTAGCAGTAAAATAGCAAGAAGGGGTGATAGGTTGATTATGAAATTTGATTTGGAAAGTTTAACATCTATACTGTAAAAATTTTTAATATTTTGGCTAAGATCAACCTCTAAATATTAAAATAAAAGTATTTTGAAAGACACAGTCCTGCTTATTTTCCCTAAGAAGGGTCTAAATGCCCTACTTTTCAGTTTCTCCTTCCTTTGCTCTGAACTGACTTGCCTATAACTATAAATCAGTGGAAAATTCTGACCTTCTAGTGTTTAAATTTGTGCACATTTCACTGGATAACCTTTAAAATAACTGTCTAACAAAAGCTTGGGAAATAAGGTAAAAATAGGACAGGTTTTTACTGATGATTCAGTGCTTGGCAAGACTAATCATGAGACATTCAATACCTAGTCTAAGTTGGTGGATACAATGACAAAGTGGACTCTCCTACCAATGAAGATAGGATTACTGTGGATATATTTATGCCCATCATAGATTTAAATATTTAAGATAAAATTAAAATCAAGCTAATTATTAAATCTCTCGGTTCTTTATTCTTTTCTGTCACTGGTTTACTGTTATGTTATAATGAAAATCTTATTATTTGCATTGTATTTCTCTCTGGTAGTACTCACATTTTAATCAGTGTGCATCTTCCTTTTATAATTAAATATTGAAAGCACACAATGGTTTCAAATAATGCAATAAAGCTTTGGAATCTATTTACTTGTGTTATAATGCATCTGTGCCAAATATGGTGTTTTTATCATTTATGACTGTGGTTGTTAAACACAATTAGTATTTGAATTGTTTCCAAATGAAGACCTGTGATGTACCTATCTTATTTTGGTTCTTGTTCAGTGGCAAACTGATCAGTTTTCTTGCACCATTAAAAAGTGTTTGTCTACTAATTTCTGTTGATATCAATATCTCAAAATATTAACAAATTGACTTGAGACTCATTTTTGTGGTGGTGCATTACATTTTTCCATGATAGACATATATACATTAAAATTTGTAAAGTTTTCTTTACTTAATGCCTTACATAATGAATTAAAGTGATATAAAAGATAAACAACAGATGATGATGATTGTGATGATAAAAAATAATAATTTTATTATCATCTTATTTTCTAAGATCTCAAAAAGCTTTGAACAATTCTAACTCTTAAGCTAGAGAGAGTATAGAGATTTTATTTTAAATGCAATTCTCCAATACAGTAACATCTTTCAATTTGGGCCATCAAGATGAGAGTTAGTACCATTTATTGTGCTGCTGAGCTTCTAATGCATTAGTATAGCTTTTTCTACAATTCTTTTATCTCATTTTATTTTGATTCTTGGAGATGAATAGATCAATGTATAAACATATTTAAATTTAATTCCATGAAAATTACTGGGTGTCAAAGGTGCAGTTTAGAATCAGATCCTACAACATCAACTTAGCATTCAACTGAAGTTAGAAAAACTTGACAAGAACATAATGAATCTACTATGAAATTAAATAAAATTGCAACTATCTTGGCAAAAATAAACAAAACTAAGATAGTTACTTAGATTTGATGGTAATGAATGCAGGGGATTGAATAATATTGTATAAAACTTTGAAAATGAACACTACAATATATTTTCTCTAGTCCTTCCTGCAGAATAAGGCTTTCAGGGAGTCATTAATTCTTTAGCTGACAGAGTGAGTGTTACTACTACTGATTGTCTAGTATCTTTAAGAATTAAAACCAGATCATCTGATTCAGGAAAAACAGCTGGAGAGTGGATGACCCTAAAGTAAATCTGACTGAAGAGCAGAGGTGAACTTGGGAAGGGTGAGAAAAAAGGACATGAATTACTATGAGTGATAGAAAGACTAGTGACTGAAAGCATGAACAGTTAATTTTTACTGATTAAAAATATACTTAGGAAACAAACTCTCAGACTAGCTGAACTAGGTATTTTCTTGCCTATGGAAAGTAACGGGAAGCATTTCACTATGATCCCTTCAACATTAGAAGAAGAAGCATTACCAGATCAAATATATGTCTTTCAAAATAATGAAGTGAAAAATCCCTTAATGATCAAGATAAAAACAATGTGCTGGGCAAATGTGAATTTGCATTTCTCACGTGTTCTTCAAGTTGTAATTCAAATTTATATTTTAAATGTGAATTTAAATTATATTTATAATGTAATGGAGACTGAATATATTCTAACTGTAAATACTTGTAACTCAAATATTTCTTCCTACACTGTCAGAGGAACAATAAAATAATTTAATACAATCAGCAGTTGCTGGTTCTATATAAATAGGGTATTTCTCTTGTAAGATTTTTATCCTGTGGTGTGATCCAGAGTTAACTGAAACAAGTGAGTTTACAGCTACACACAAACACACACACACACACACACACACACACACACACACACACACACACACACACATATATATATATACACACACACAAACACACACATATACACACACACACACTAAGACACAAATATATATATATATACACACACACACATGCACACATACATAAACAGACTGACTGTCTGAGAGCGAAAGAAACACTATAGTAGGAAAATCTCTTAGTCACGGGGGAAAAGGCATATCCGAGTGATAAAGTTTAGTAAATGCATGTTATTTTGGAACAGACATTTATTATATGAAGTAGATGGGAATCCAAAGTGATAGTACCTGGGTCATAAACATAAGGACAATGCTGACGAACGACAATGACAGACGGCAGTCACAACAACAGATTTGACAACATCCCTGGTTGTTGTTACATTGTCTTTATTTGCAGGTAGACACACTCATTCAAACCACACACACTCTTTATATCCTGGGGTGGGGGCGGGGGCGCCTTCCCTGAAGCCCAAAAGAACAGAAAATAAAAATCTAGTGTAAAAGGCTTCTAAAAATAACTTCTGTGTTTCTTTACTTACTTTCAAATATCAATTATAGCTAAATGCCTAAAAAATACATAATTCAAATATACAATGAAACTACTAAATTATATTTTAATATACAAATCTTTCCTAGTATATAATCTAAAGAATTAAGCTTATAATAAAATCAAATCTGTGTTGGTGCGCTGTAGGAAAAGCATTCATACACACATAAATTACAAAATACACAAATACAATAACATTATTCATCACATAAAAATACATCAATCAAAAATATAAACTATCTCCTTTTTGAATATATAAATATCAACTTCAATTACTAACTGCCTAATATGTTATACAACAATAAAAGCATGTGCTCTAACACAGCTCTATAAATTAGCATTAACATGTTTATGCGCCAATATACCGTGCAATTTAAAAGAGGGAGCGATCGTGACCCAATTTACAGCAGACAGCCATGATCCTACTTGTAAAACAAAACAAGCACACAGATGCAGCTGTACACATACACACTGTCACATAGTAGCCAGGTGAGCGGCTCGAGCTGAAGTTTGAGACACAAGGAATAAAGCCGGTTTTGGCCTGCTCCGGTGTATCTCCAAGGAAAACTCACATGACATGAGCCAGTAATATGTCATGTCAAGATATTACATAGACACACAATGACATACAACCATTGATGTTTGGTTGGGGGCCAATTTTATTATGCCATGCAAAGGAATGTTTTATTGGCTGTGTATACAGATGAGCAAGTATCATAAGAGTGAATAAATGGACAAACAGACGGACAGTACAAAACAATACAAATACAAATTCTTTCGCCCCTCTAAAAAACAAATGTGAATAACAAGTTTGTTTAGAGATGAAGAATTAGATCGTTTATTATCCAATTCGGGGCACTACTCTTTCACACAGTGATTAGTCAACATACAACTTTCCAATGTCATACACTCTGTGGGAAATAAAGGGGGGATGAAAATGATGAACTTCAAAAATATAAAATAAAAGTTAATTACACAATTCTTCTGCGGTACATTGCACCGCTATTCAACAATGATATACAAAATAGGCATAAATCCAAACATTATCCTAGAGTTCATATTATACAAATGATATAATAGTAATGAATTTAAACAAGAATAGATTCAATGTTCGTATTCTTAACAGTTCTAGATGCGTGTTTGCCTTTCTATCAATTACTCACTTAGTAATGTCAAATGTTCCAAGGGAAATGACATAATCTCACACGTCACTCATAAGGGGTACTTCGAAGAGAAGATATATTGCAATGGCTGCATCGCCTGACAGACCTGCAGGAGTCCAGGCACAGTCTCATATTCTGCCACGGGGAAATAAATCTGTGCTCTGTTGGCATGTTGCCAACCTTGTTAATTGTCATTGCATTCTTGGTTGCCGTGATGACGGAAAACCCAACGATATTTAGCAATACCAGATGATTCGTCTAGTGGGGGGTGTCGTTGCAAAAATCCTTGTGTCCATTGGGCACCAAGATGTTGACCCTTCAGCCGCGGTATGCATTCAAACAAGCTCAGACAGAGGGACAAAAAACGTCTTCAATTCAAAACTTCCCACTTTGCCCAGAAAATATTGAAGCAATTTACCTCGTCACCTCAACACTGGGCAGCAGACAGATGAAAAATGGGTGGAAAGAGATATTCCCAACTTTCCTATATGAAATCTCTGTATATGAAAATTCCATATTTATGAAGCAAGATGTCTTCACATAAATTCATGTTTTCAGCATAAGTGTATAAATCTTCCTTCCTCCCTTATATAGTTTTCCTAAAAGACTTCAAAAACTTTTAGAAGCTTTAGGTCTTGTGACATAATTTGTCCTTGCATGCTTATTTTCTGCATGCAGCACACTCATTGTCAGCAATTCTACTACTCATTGGCTTTCTTTCTCATAAACACTTGTGATCAGTCATGCACGAATACTTTAATTCACTCAATATATATATATAATTAGATCTAATGAGATCCTAGGTGAACAGTTTCTGGAATCACATAACATATGCATAATAACAAAACTGGGTTACGTCCCCTAGTCTGTTATCGATCTTTTGATCATGAAATAAAATATAATTTTAGCTCCATCCTTCCCCGTGACACAAACACACGATGATACACACAGAAATACAAAAACTAACAGATAGATTAAATGATAAATGTTTTATATACTGACAAACATTAAAGTAGCTTAAAGTACAAGAGTACAATGTTCCTGCTGAAAAATACATTTTTCAACTAAAACTATTCTTTTTAATGATTCCAATTCCAATGTTTACTACATCTTGTTGATTAATGTACTCTCCATATTATGGCATTTACACCTCAACTTTAGCAAGTGCACAATGGAATGACTCACCAGAAACAATAGGTGTCTGCTCACAATCAAAAAATAAAATGTTTAGAATTAATTTTCTAAACCATATAGTTGCTTTATTCAATGGTCTGTTCACTGATAAATTTTTAACAAGTCTGTATGAATGAGTAATCACAGGATTTCTCATTTACTGATTACTGAACCAAAATTCCCAATTGGACATATTTTTAATTTTACTAAGCAGATAATACAACTGGCACTTTAATGAGTTCTATTGTAACAGATTATAGGAAACATGATATAGCCAACTCTTAGCCTAGTAATAATAAAGGGCTTTTTTGCAGTGGATTCAATGGATGTTATGTTTATGACAATATTTTACCAATATTCTATCTGTAAATAAAATTTGAAAATACAAAATTAGTATCTTGAAAGAGTTAACAATTTAAGTTTCTCAAAGCTTCTGATCTGTGGTATCATAAATGGTGCTAAAATGAAATAATGTTCAGAATAAAACACTACTATGGTATTCACATTCAGTCTGTTGAAATACTTAAATAAATAATGTTGGACATGAAATATATTATTACTAAAATTCTATCATTAAAATATAGGAATACAAAAATTAATTAAATTATGAAGTATAATTCCATGTAATGAAAAGAAACATTTACCAAGAATTTGCAGCAGAATTTCCATGTAATCTAGAGGTGATGAGACTGATACATGGAAGTCCAAAGTTTTCAAAATGCGAAGTTCAGACATTAAAATGCTATCTGCTGTATAATTGTGACCTACTTCTAACAGAAATTTCTTGGCTCTGGCAACTGTTACCACCTGTAGATTTATGCAATATATCATATACCTAGTAGTATCAATAAAATAAATTATATTTCATTTATATATTACTTAGATCTGATACAGGTTTCTTAATAATGTCAAACTGAATTAACTGTATTATTCACCTAATCACTTGTCCGAAAGGGTAAAATGATTTTCTTTTTTCATATTAACTCTTTAAAGCTATCTTTAAGTAAAGTGCAATTTTATTTTACAATAAATCATTCCCTGAAACATTCAATTGACAGATCTATCAAATGTAGCAATAATGTAATGACAATAAAATTAAGCAGCTTACAATAGCTATAAACTTAAATAATTTTACTGATACAAATTAGTATGTTTAAATGATTAAATTAATGTAATTGTTATAATTAAAATTCCAGAATTTAAATGAAAATATTTTTCAATATAAAAGATCATAATTCTAAAGATTTACAATAGATTAGTTTTGCAACAGTTATTTTGGATGAGAATAAAAGCACACTTTATATAGGTACTTGCAATATATGGATGGGAAAATGCAAGTACAAATATTGATGTATGCCATACTCAATCCCATCACATTCTGCTTAAACATGAAAACAATCACAAACAAACTGACACACATCTGGTGTAGCAGACAGATCTAAAGACAAGTAGCTCACTCCCTGTAGTGAACAAATGGCTCACTCCCAACATCGAATGACAAATGGCTCACTCCCAGTTCTGAATGACAAGTGGCTCATTCCCAGTAATATTCAATAGACAGGTATAGATAGCTGGTAGAATGAGTGATAAACAAACTGATGACTTCAGTAAATAACAAAAGTAGAGATTGAGACCAATGGCTGTTTGAGAGATGTTAAAACAAAAGATAGAATAATGTTTATAATTGTCACAATATTTATATACATGTAATCTATACACTGCAATAAATGCTAGTCAGGTAAAATTTATCAGCTTTTAAATGAGCACGGGATATCAAGGATCAATCTCTTAATCTCAGAATGCAATACTCCATTGTGGAGGTTTCTAGAGTAGCTGTAGCTTACACAGGAAGATTCCCTATTCCTTTATTACCTAGAAGAAGTGCTGACTGAGGATGGGCAAATGCCAACTTGGTCTAGGATGAGCAGAAAGGTAGCCAATCTATTAGCAATCTGATAATGATAGCTTGTAGTCTTGAGTCTGGACCAAACAGGCGCCATGCATTTAGACTTCTCTCAGAGAAATACAAGGTTCCTGTTTAGGACTACACAAAAACTGCTTCAGCATAAGTACTGCTGTAAAACATATAAAACATATACAGACCCACTTCAAATGGTTTTCTCTTTCAATCTGTGTGCTTTAGTCATTTGACAAACTATTCAAATGCAGAGTTATAATGTAGTTCTCATTGTAGTTCTCATTTTCATACATTTATTGCGACTGATTGTGACAATACAGTAGGGTAGCCTCCCAAACGTTAATTTATCTTTTGGAATAAGGGTGCAAAATCTGCTAAATTCACTGGAGTGGGCTTAAACTTTAGATTCTGTGTTTACAAAAATTTGGTAGCTCGCCTCAATACACAGAAACCCTAGCAAACACCAGTGTTCTTCTGCAAACTAGCCAGCCATGTAGGTCAGGTTGTAATAGTTAGATATTTATCCCAACTAATCATGTGACCTGCCAGACTGGTCTATGTATATCCCAAAAACAGCCAGAAAGAGTAGTCATTTCTGCAGCAGCTTAAGGACTCTCAGATCTGGAACTGGTGAAAAGGTGTATTGAGAAATGTCAGTCGGTCAGATGGAACTGGTAATGACATATTGAAATATATGAAATAAAAGGGACATATGATAATAGTTGAATAAAAGAAAGAACAGAAAAGAATAGATTCCATCAGTTATACATTCACTCACACACACACACACACACACACACACACACACACACACACACACACACACACACACACACACACACACACACACACACACACACACACACACACACACACACACACACACACACACACACATATATTTAAAGAAGGACTATGCTGTTTTACAGTGGTTCCTATATATATATGTGAATGTATAACTTATGGAATCTATTCTTTTCTGTTCTTTCTTTCATTCAACTATCATATGTCCCTTTTATTCCATATGTAAATGATACATGTCTTGTGCATCAACTATTTTAGTTCCCACCAAGACTCAGAGAAAGGGGTTATTCTCTATTCAAATCAACACTCTGTGCCCCAAAGCACTTGCCTACAATTATGCACCATATCCAGCAACAAGAAGGAACAGGCTACAGCAAGCCACTAGAAGTCCACAGGCACAAAACCCAATGCCTGCACTGACAAAGGCTGATGCCAGAAATCTGCCATGTCCAGCACATTGTCTACAAATAGCACATATGGATCGGTTTCCTGAAAATCTGGGATCAATGAGCGACGAGCAAGGGGAGAGATTTCATCAGGATATGAAATAGATAGAAACCAGATATCAGGGATGCCTGGGATGCAGCCATGATGGCTGATTACTGTTGGACTCTAAAGAGAGACATTCCTAATGATGAGCATTCTAGAAGGTCGAAGAGATGGAAGTTCATACCCTGAATTTTGAACAATGATGACCTAATATTGATAAAATTGAAACAAGTTTATTGCAGGAAGGAGTGAATATTAGTGACACTCCCATTAAATTTAGTCATTCTTAGAAATCCCTCTTCCTACGAATACATTTCAGTACATGAAGAGCAGCATAAGGAACAAGTCAGCACTATTGACTATAGATTCGCAAAAGTTGTACCAATAAAACCCTACTGTGTTCACAGGTTCTCAGTTTAACTACTGTAACCTTCTTTTCTCTCATCCGCTACTGTGTCTTGTGAAGAAATTTCAAAAGGTTAAATTATTTACTTGATGGTATGAATTTGGGGTGTTCAATATATTTATCTGAAGTGTGGATGATAATGTGCATTGTGTTTAAATAAAAATAAAATCACTTAGTGGTAATAATTTTGAATATTCACTGCATTTTATTGTACTGTGTGTTAAAATAAAATAAAGTTTTATGATGGCAAGAACTTTGATTTTAGTGTATTTGTTTTGAGTATTTTTAGTGTATTTGTTTTGAATCTGTGTTTTTTTTTTAAAAAGAAATTAAATTACTTGATGGTGAGAATTAAGCTTGCTGGCAATTTGGCAGCAGGAAACAATTCGTAGAATTTGTTGCTTTTTAATGCGATCCTGGATGCTTTTCCATTGAGAATTCTTGTCACTTGAATTTCCTAGATTAGTATACACATGGTCATACAGATCCTCAAGATGCTTTTTCATAAACCTACACAGAGCAGAACATGACTATAAATAGTTTTAACAATAACAAACTGACTATACTAAGTTAGCTATTACTATTAACAGTATTTCCAACAGGCAACTATTACCATCATTCTGAAAATATTCTGCAGTCAATGCTTTATTTTCTGCTAGCAGTAATACATACTGAAATTCAACAAAGACTGAAATATAATAGTACATTAAAAGGTTAGAACTGATTAGATATATTACACTGCACTGTATTGTTTCCCCACATATCAACCCATCTCCAATAAGCATGATTGCATTTTTAAAAAATGTGACAACAGAAAAGCAAGTAGTGTTTTGTTTTAATTTTATTTTGTAACAAAGATAACTTTTATAACATTAACTTATGCTTAAATGACTTTTCTTTAACTTCCAATTTATTCTACATAATATGATTTTTAAAATAATAAAACCCATCTTATTCATTATTTATTTATGTAAGAACAACATTACATTATTGTTATTTTGCAAATCAAAACAATTTCTTAACACCTTTTAGTGAAATGTCATAAACCAGAGTGTTATTAGGTTTAATATTCTGGTGATATTCAACTATGCCTCTATTATCGAAAGTGTAAAGAAATGTATTTCTAATGCTATTTTGGATGATCAGTAATAAAATACAAATGAGTGATGATTAAACTGGTTATACGTGTTGCATCTAAAACAGTTTCTAAGTTGTTATCTCTACCACAGTCAGTGAATACTATTGACACATTAAATTTATTTAGTCATTTGGATAATAATAATCTGGATATTATTTTTCACAGTTATTTCCTACAACAGATCTTCAGTACTTGAAGAACAGCATATCAGGAGCTGCTTTTTCAGTTAACCAACGAAAATGCGTGTTGCAAAACCACAGCTAGAGCTATATGCAATATTAGATAAAAGCTTCATACAGAATTGAATTCTTGTCTGTGCAACTTTTAGTGAGAAAATGTTCATTCAAATGCAGTTATGTTACCAATTTCAAAATGAGCAAATATTATAATCAATTCCTAGAAACTTGAGTTTTAATGTTCTAGTAATAAAAGTGATATCAGGAGAAAGCTTTATGGTTATACTTTACTTTTCTATTATTACTTATATAAGAAAAAGTCATGTGTGGTCATGCGCCAAAAGAAATCTGAACAAAAGGCAATTTTTTTTTTATCACAATGACATACAGTGATGCTCCAATTTTAGCATGAACACAAACCTTAAGTGTAATTATTTTTCTTTCAAATAAAGTTTTAAGTCAGATTAAATATAATACAATAGTGTGTTAGATAAAGAAAGGATCTTAAATTTTATCCAAGTTACATCAACAGATAATTGTATTAAACTTTAAAGTCTCTAACATTGCTACAGAAAATCACTAAATTTGTGCATTAAATGCTACTTATTCTTCTCAAAATAATGATGTTAGGACAACCTAGTTACAACAGATATCTATTGAATTAAATTGTATTTTTAGCTATATTAAAGTAATTGTATCAGCAGCAGCAGAAGCCAGGCAGCAAGCAAGCAGCAGCCTATTAAAGTATTAGTATTAGTAAGTCACTCAGTAAACAAGGAGTAGCCAACCAGCAAGCAAGTAGCACTAGCAGCAGCAAAGAGTACTAAGTTGTTGACAAGACAAATGTTATGTTAATATGAGTTCATGGCATAGATTAAAAATTGGTACTGAATCATAGCATCATAAACTTGTCACTCACTAGATGAATGGAACAATGCCAAAGTTAAAAACTTAAGGGAAAAATCACTTATCTGATGACACAGAACCTAGCAAAAACTGATGAATATAGTTAGCAGCACAATATATATAGTAAACATATCCCAAAATTAGTTGCAGGTCTTATGAAAGTACATAGGAGGGAAAATTGGGCACCATAATTTATCACTTTAAAATCAATGTACCCTTCTATTACAAACTAAATGCTAACAGTTAATTCATCGGACTTCTGTTTATTTTAATGACTATCTGCACATCTAGTCATAACTAAGTGAGACTGGTGGTGAGCCTATACCTATCAATCTATTTTGTGAGTGACCAATCACATTTCTTTGTAAATGTAAATGTGTCGCTCCACCATAGAATGAGTCATAATGTTCCTAGGCGCAAACAGAACATACTGAAAACAGCTGAGGGAACAGCTTTCTTCTGGTCAATGAAGTAAAAGATAAGTCAAAAAAGGAAAGACTCAGAAAGACACTGCTATTGCTATCATTCATGCTTAAGTGCACTAAAATCTTTCATTAATAATGATGACTATGAGCCATATGTTATTCTGATACACCTCGACATTTATCTTATTATTTCTATTTTATTTAACTTCATTCTTTATTAAATTTCTTTTAAAGTTATAATTATTGACTCCGTTTCTCATCCATCATGTGTATATATGTTATAGGACTGCATAGACAAAAGGAGTCAGGGCTAGAGCAGGATTATTATGTATTTAGCAGAGGGCCAGATGGTTCATGATGTTGTCATTTGTTGTCTATCCTTTGTATTTGTTTCCTGAAAGTACATTTTTTTGTTGTTTACATTTGTTTCATGAAAGTGCTTGCATTTGACTGGAGAACCAGGTTAAGTTTTCCAGCAAGCAAGGGATGGATTACTCAAATATTATTATTATTATTTTCTTGACTTTCTCTCCTGCATTTCACAAGTATACAGGTCACACTGATGCACTTTTAATGCTGCATTTTCATGCAAATGATCTTACTTAACCAGTTTGAGAAAGAAAGGGAGATCTGCTTTTGACATCAATGGATTTACATTACTTATAGTTGCATAACTCAATATTAACATTTTTATTAAAAGAAAAGTTCATTATGATAATCATTTTATGACATTTGTGAATTTGTACCTGAAATCAGTTTTATTTTAACTATAAAAATGTTTACTGTTTAATATTGTGATATGTCAGCAAAGAACCATCAAAACTTGAAAATAAAGGAATATTTATATATGTAGCAAAAAGAGAGGATGTAATGTGTTTCTTTCATAAAATAGCATTATTTGTAAATTGTAAAGAGAATTTTAAATTTATGTGAGAAAATATCAAGATCATGGCTGTGTCAATAAAAAATATTTACACACCAAGGCAACTAAACTGCAGACAAAGCACAATAATGAAACTTTTACTTTAAAAAATATATGCATTTTTTGTTTATAATTACATGTGTATATAAAGCATTCAAAAATGAAATTATAATTGAGTAGAAAATCATTCAATAATGAAATTATAATTCATTAGAAAATAATATAATCTTTCCATGATATCAAGTAAGTGTAAACATGACCCATTATTTTTTTTTTTTAAACTTGTAAACAAGCAGTTGCTACCATATGACTGGCTAATTTATAAACATGGTTTGTATATAGTTCAAGCTTTCACCCTGTTTCACCCTTTCAAAGGTAATCACTAAATCAGTGTGTAGATCAAATGCTTAATTTAAAAATGCCAAAGTCAGTAGCAATTGTCAATCTTTTAAAAAAAAAAATAATTAGCATTTCTATTTCAGTATTTGTGTCTTATTAGAGTTAATTTATACTTTATTCATTTCAAGTTACTAAATGAGATATTGAGATCAAGTTAATAAAATGAAGATGGTAACTTATTGCAGTATTGTGCTAAACTACATAAAATGTATTAAATCAATATGTTAATGAAATACTTGAATTTATCAAAAAGCATTATATAAATGGATTTTTTATAACTGCATTTCAATAAAAGCATAAAAAAGTGAAAAGTAACAGAAAACAGATTTAAGAAAATCCAAATGTACATTTACATCACACTGCAAGATTCAGAGCACTGTAATATGACAAGGGCTTTACCGGTAAGTGTATGCAAACACTGAATTAAAGTTGTAAATCAAATATGAAGCTGTTTTGAAAACTTGTTTCACAATTAAAGGAATTATACACACAATACTTCTTGTTTCCAGATTCTTTAGGGTATTTTAATTTTCTTACATTCTTAATTATTGCTCATGTTTAAATAATTGTACCAAATTTTAATATATCCTGGAATATTGTCTAAACATGAACACCTTTAAACCCAATAGAATCATTTTTTAAAAGCATAAAAGCCTTAAAATAAAATAGTATGAGAAACACACACACATACATCAGGGCAATGTTTTGCAAAAAAGGGCTTTTTTGCATCAAAATGGAATTTTCTATGGATTTCAAGTGGGGCACAAGTGGTGTGCAAATAAGAAACAAAACAGAAATAAAAAGCAACCGATTTAAAATATTATTTTCATACTTCATATGTATGGTTTTATTTAAAACCAAAGTATTATCATATAACACAAATGAAAAGATGTCAAAAAAGAACTGCTTTTGATTTTTTTAACTGAAAAAAGTATGGTTGATAGCTTCTAAATATATGATATCACTCTACAAAAAACAAAAAGATGTACCAGCAC
The DNA here is from genome assembly GCA_028829895.1 of Sinotaia quadrata. Taxonomy (NCBI): domain Eukaryota; kingdom Metazoa; phylum Mollusca; class Gastropoda; order Architaenioglossa; family Viviparidae; genus Sinotaia; species Sinotaia quadrata. Next base: position 59,708,793 of record CM054179.1, read on the forward strand.
AAAGCAGCCTTAAGCACTGTATCATTAGATAAATTTGCATTTTGATTATGATGCTACAAAAGTAAAATATTAAAGCATGTTTTTAAAATGTGTGCATCCTTTCATTTTTCCCCAATTATATGTGTTTTTATTTAAAGCCTTTTAGTTTTTAACTGATAATTTTACTAACCTATCAAACAGCTCTAATGCAGCAAATTTCACTTGGTATGGTTGCATGAGTTTATCACAGACAAGAAAGACAAAGTTAGCAGCAGTTCCTTGTTTAAACAAACACTGGAAAGAAACAAGTATAACAATAACAAAATAATAAAATTAAAAACCACAATGTTTATGTTCATATAAACATTACATTGTAAAAATACATCAACTAATTAAAACAACCAATGGAAAAGGTAAAATATTAAGCTTTGAAGAAATCTAAGTTTTATGTAAGTTTACTGTTCTAATGACAGTATATACTCTTCATCTATATATACAAATTTATGTTTAATCATCAGTTTTAATACATAAATTTGTAATCTAAATTAGTCTGCAGCTGCCTAAAGAAAAAAACCCTCTGAATGTTTTTATATATCAAACATATTTATCTCAATTTGAAATAAAGAAATAGTTACATCATAATAGTTAATACATCATAGTTCACACCCATTCCAAATATGATCCAAAATGTCCCATTCTCAACTGTCATTTTTATTTTATTATTAATATTATAAATATGATAATAATTGTAAGAATTCAACATGCTTAAGTTACTTATGAACTATTCAAGTCTTCTTTTCATTCCCAAATAAATTTAAAAGCCTACTTTAGTACTTATATACAGATTACTATAGTATAAAATGACAAATATAAATCACATACAATAAAAATATTTATTTATATAAAATACCACTCTTTAAATCATGGTGAGTAAATATTATGGTTTTTTGTTTATTTTAAAAAATTCTGTAAAATTTGATATTATAAAACATTTGTTTCTTTAAAACTACTTCAGTACCTGGTTGCTGTTAGCTTGCTTAATGTCTTTAGCATTCTGTAAAGCCAAATTCTCAAGCCATTCTTGCAGGATCTGTGGAAAATCACTGCTTCTGTTGTGATTAAAGACGGGTTCCTCTGATATTCCAAGACTGCTTTGATGTCTTATTTCATCAAAGTGAGAGCACATTTTAGAGTGGATTGAAATTCTCCATTAATTTAGCCAAAGATAAATTCAATCTGTTGTAGAAATAATATTCAAGCACACGAAGAACGTGGCACGAGTTACATTTATTCCGCATATCACAACCGACTATGCAATTTCAGTGAGTAAATCATAAGTAGTACCTTTGTGAATAATGCATCATAATGAATAATCCATAAACGAAATTAGTTATACAAGAATATTTTGTTTCTGGAGAAATTTAGTTGATCTACTGTCGTCTGGCACGTCATTTGTCCGCGCATGCGTTAGATACATGTGCGTATTAGAGCTAAAGAAGAACGAAATGATTATGAGAATATGACGGAGTATTTGACTAGGTATGAAAGGACGAAGACATTAACTGTTAACTTTGGGATTCACAGCATTTGTCAATTGCTGGATTTTCTTAATGTCATAAAAAATTCTTAAACATGTCTATACTGTCAGAATTGGTTGGCAACTCTATTTCATTTTGTTATGTCATATATGCTTATTGTAGATCAGTAAATGTAGAACTTGACAGTTGTACAGGATATTTCATAGGAGGGTGATTGGGTTCAAGTAATGAGAAACTACACACACACACACACAGATAGATAACATCTTATATACACCAGAGGGAAAAGGGTGGGTTTGTCAATTTTTTTTAGCATAATTATAAACTTAATTGAATACAAATGTTTTGACTCGTGCTGGTCCTTTTCTAGTTCGAGACTACATTCCCAGATAAGTGCTAAACCAAAGGCGAGCATTCATGCTTGGGAAGATGTCCTCTGCAAGGCAGAACCATCCTTCCCGAGCGGACTGCAGGTTATTTTCTAGTTTTATAAAATGCAAATTTACTGGATGGACAGCATTTTCGTGATAGGGTGACCTTTCCTTACATTATATCTTGTTATAAAATCATTTATCTAGCTTTGTATGTCTCCAAATATTGTTTTATATGTTTTTTGTAAATATTATTTAATTTGCTTTAACATTCCTTTGCTTGTAGTCTAGATCTATCCTATTGTTACATAGTTTATGTCTCCACGTAATTCATTAGACTTCTGTTTATTCTGTTTAGTGTGATGGCATGATTGTGCTTAAAAAGGGTGCAAGTGAAATGAGTGTGATTTCATTGTAAATATGGGTAAACAAGGTGTTATTTTAAAAAATTTTGCTAGACTGCTTTATTGTCCTCATTTAGTGCTGTTTATTTTGACATTTTGTTAAATTTAGTCAGTTAATTTTCCACATATTTCATAATGCCATTCTGACTTCAGTTTGCTTTCAGAGGAATAAAGTAAAATAAATATGGCATTCAGAAGCTATGCAGAACTCACAAGAGAGACAAAAGTAGCAAACTACACCGGGCAGGATATTAAACAGTATGTAAATAAAAAATGGAAAGAATAGAAAAATATATACAAATGGGTTTTTTAGAAAAAGAGAGTTAAGTGCAAAATCATTATAGATGAATAAGTAATAGAGAGAAATGCAAACAAGACAGCTGTAGAGAAAATGAGGCTTGCAAAAACGTAGAAATAAAGGGTAGCTGCTGATAGAAGCTAACTAACTGCCCATAAAACTCAAGGAAAAAAGCTGATTAATAAAACGTCAGTAAATTAACTGCAAAAAAAAAAAGAAAGAAAGAAAGAAACAGAAGAGCAAGGCTAACTCTAGAAAACATAATGTTATAATTTTTAAAAAAAACTAGCTAAACTACCACCATATTAAGCTAACACTTTATCTTTTATCCAGCCTAGTGTTTCTATCATTGCTCTTTCACTGTGGATGCCGTTCACTCAGAAACAGACAGTGATTTATATCTGATTAGAATGGCTGATAGCACAAACTACATTTGGACACGTGAGTCACGAGAGTCAATTCCTTCCTCTCGGACTGAGCAGCAGATTATGGTGCTCAACCAAAAGACATGCTGAATGAATATCACATTCTCCATCCTATCAGAATCGTTTCCAAATAGCATACTATGAACGTCAGAAATGTGTCCACATTGCATACTATGAACGTCAAAAACGTGTCCACATAACATAATATGAACACAAGAAAGTGTCTACATGGCATACTATGAACATCAAAAAATGTTCAAGCACTTTGCTAACCAACTCGGTGTCACCCTGGGAAAGTGAGGTGTGCTGAGTTGTCTTGTTGACACTTACGAGGGCTTAAAAAGCATATTGATTGCGGTATGACTAATGAGGACTAAAAGATATGGTGTTTAAAGAACAACTTCAGGCACCGTGTTCTTCGTAAGTCAGCACTTATTTAGGACAGAATGCATGCCAGCCTTTCAGCGAATAACAAACAGGATAATCTACTCTTGTAAAGATGAAAGCTATTAATGCTCTAACGAGTTGTCCTGTTGACTATTAGAGCACAAAACAAACACCTACACAGAATGCAATCAAGCTAGCCTCACAGTCACAGCACAAAACAAACACCTACACAGAATGCAATCAAGCTAGCCTCACAGTCACAGCACAAAACAAACACCTACACAGAATGCAATCAAGCTAGCCTCACAGTCACAGCACAAAACAAACACCTACACAGAATGCAATCAAGCTAGCCTCAAAGTCACAGCACAAAACAAACACCTACACAGAATGCAATCAAGCTAGCCTCAAAGTCACAGCACAAAACAAACACCTACAGAGAATGCAATCAAGCTAGCCTCAAAGTCACAGCACAAAACCAACACCTCCAGAATGCAATCAAGCTAGCCTCAAAGTCACAGCACAAAACCAACACCTCCAGAATGCAATCAAGCTAGCCTCAAAGTCACAGCACAAAACCAACACCTACAGAATGCAATCAAGCTAGCCTCAAAGTCACAGCACAAAACCAACACCTCCAGAATGCAATCAAGCTAACCCCAAAGTCACAGCACAAAACCAACACCTACAGAATGCAATCAAGCTAGCCTCAAAGTCACAGCACAAAACATGCCAAATTAAGGAAATTACTCGTACAATATGGTGATTTCACAGGTAGGTCTATAATTTCAACTACCTGGATGCTAAGCAATTCTCCATGACATTCCCTATCAAATTTATTAGAGTATAATTTTGTATACGCAAGGGACCATATAACCACTATAATAGGCAAGCCTAGGTATAATTTTGTGCTTGGCAGTCCTTGCATATTTCTGAAAAACCATGCTCGCCCAGCAATACCATCAATGGTTCAGATCTATGGTGGACTGCACAAAACCCACAAGCCTAAAGCCTTTATCTACAGATAGATATGGCTACTAATGCCTAATGTAATGACTCAACTCGGAGTTGGCAGAGACGAGAGGTACTAGCAGTCAGCACAACGTTGCTAATTGCTTCATCAGAAAAAGTTTTTCTTTATAAACATCTGTGGAGGACTCTACGGAGTGAGTACCGCCTGCTGAGTACCGCCTACGGAGTGAGTACCGCCTACCGCATTCATTGTCACCAACAGATATGAAAATAGATCAATATCTGGTCATGACCAAAACTTGCATTATTCAACATTATTTATTAACCAAGGGCGACTGCACAGATAAACTGCATTGTGCACTCCTATAATCAATGTCAGAATATGGTCCTATGTCCAGTGCACCACCTATGTGTTTGAATGAGAAATGCCTTCTTCTTCTTTATGTTGGGGGGCGCTTTCGGCTTCCGCCGCTTTCGCGCTGTGAGAAATGCCAGTGATGGGCACTCCTTTTATTTGGATTGCTCTCAACATTCCGGGTCCCCATTCTTTGGACCAAAATCAGAATCAATACATTTTGAATACAACTGATGTTGCCATCCAGCATGCAGAAGTGACTGCACTTCTCATTATAGACAGTTGCCAAGTCGCTTACACTCTCATGATCATCTTTAAATGTGTTGGCTTTCCAGTACACCGAAGTTTAATGCAAGGAGTGTTTAAGCTTATTCCCGTCCACTATCTTACCACGTGGCCATTTCATCTGGCTGGCAATGAGAGCTTGAACCTTACACATTCCACATTTGTTAGTAGTTCATATAACGGGCGGTGCCACGTAGGATTACACTCCTTGATTTTTATCTTTATTTAAATGCTTTATTAATTAGAATGTTGGTATATTTTTATTGATGATTGTTTGTATGAAGCTAATGCGTATTTCTTTCAGGGAGGTACTGTGTGGCGTTAGCGGTAGTTCATTTGTATGCATAGGATGACGAAATTAAAAAGAGCTCATTTTGTAAAACCATTTCAACTAAGTATAATTAAATTATAGATGGATATGATTGTTAAATACAAACTGTTGTTTTGGATTTTAATTATTGGAATCAATGTTGATAGATATGACTGTACGTATAAATAATCTTCAATAACGGTAATTCTGTTGAAATGTAAGTCGCCACTGAGACCTTAATGTTAATATGGTAAATATCGCCAGCTACAAATGGAATATTATGATATTATTACAGCTGCCACTTTTGTGTCTTCTCTATTTTCCTACTGTGATTCATTCCTCCTACTGCTGGTTGACCCAGCCCCACGTGATCGGAAGGGAGAGCCATGCAGCCGACGGTGCTTCTTCATAATGTAGTAGACAATGGAACTATTCATCTGTATTCGAGGATCCTCAAAAGCACTCACCATCGATAATCTAGCTAACTTGGACAGTACTAATAAGATGATCTAATTTGCTTGTTGTATTCGAATCAATTTTCCTTTATTGTTTAAATTTGCTTTTACTATTATATTTTTCTGTTATCTAAACCCACACTTTAATTAATTCTAGGAACAATCATTAAATGATAATTGGCTTTGGGCGAGCTGCCGAAGATGAATTAATTAAAAGGGAAAAAAATAACGTTGCCAATTTCATGGCACCTCAACCAATCTACCTGTCGCTATATTGAACATTTAACTGTCCCATAATGCAAGCGACAGAATTTAATGTAGAGACTAGATAAGTAGATTAGGCTTTGGGGCTGTTATCAGCATTAAAGTCAACACAATCAAAGTTTATTATTAACATCTCTGTTAATTAATGCTGAGACAGGTTCGTTAACTCCACAGACGACAGTTCAGTTAAATATTATTAGCAACAAATTTTGGGATTTTGAGAAAAATTATTCTACACAAAGAGATATTAACTTTTGTGAATAGAACATTAAAACCATTGAAAGGAAAGCTGATGATACTTTTTTTTTATCAGCTGTTAAACTTTACCTCAGTGATGGTAAACCAAGCAAGCTGTAAAGTTTTATATTCAGCACGGTCTCAGCCTTACAGAAATATGAATTATGATTTCAGTAGTATTCAATGTAAACTTTCATTCAAAAGGCATACTTTCAAACAATGCTGTAGCAAGTAAAGATTTACTGGGAAACTCTGTTCTGATGTCATATCTAATTTGTTTCAAAAGAGAATAATAGAAACAACTTTTTATAAAACTGTTTGGATGAACCATCAGTTTCTAATGTTGTATTGTGTCCAGGATTTGGCAAATCTTGAGGGTTATTATGTGTCTTTAGTAGCAGATAAGTTGTGTGGTTTTAAATTAAATCACTATGGTTTTTATGCAGAGTAAATGTATGCCAGATAGTTATAAAAGACTTGCACAACTATAAAGTGTTAATTCAAAAGTTGGAAGAAAAAGATTATAGGTATAAAAATAATCCCCAACATTTTTCTTTTGATATTTATTAATTATATTAATAATTTTCTTTCTTCTTGTGCTATTTATTAATAGTATTTTACATTTCTTATGTCTAAGTTAATTATGATTATTTTATTTTGATGATTTCTTGCTTGTAAACAGTGTATTTTGTATTAGCTATAGAAATATTTTGTAATTTAATAGTTTAGTGTGTGCGTGTTTTGAGGGGGTGGGGGCTGGGCTGTTTATAGAGCCATGATAATGGGAGTTGGAAAGAATAGTTAGCAAAGAGGGCTAACATAACTTGTTAACAGTACAGGTGCAGCAGAAAACGTTTGCCACCATGTATACTATATATTACATAAATAATACATTGTTTTTTACATCATTTTGGCGCAAGTGTGGGCATCTAGAGATGGGAGTGGGTTAGTCAGTTAGTATATTTTATCTGTTATGTAAGGGGCATCATTTTAATGAGAGATAATTCTCTAGGCACAATATTAGTTAGTCTGTAACCTGGGGATTTAAAAGGAAATTTTTAGTACTATTTCCATAATTCCTCACGCTATTGAGTCTAGTATTGGTTAGCTCCCAGATAAGACGCTTTCATTTTTGCATTGTTTATTTTTCTATGTTGGCGATTGTGACTGTGTGGTGCAATGCCATGTCACATTAATTGGATTATTGGCATGTTAAGCGGATAACTATCACGATAAATGGATTATAAACGACACATTTATGGTTGTGGAGTGAAGGCAGGAAGGGGGCAGTTTGCTCAGCCCGACACTCAATGATTTATGTTAGAGATATGTTTCCCGCCAGTGACACATGCATTTGTAGAAATAATGGGAGAATTGAATTAGAAATTCATTCACAAGGAGACAGTGCCTAATTTGCATTTAATTCCATGAATGAAGGACTAGCCCACTGTTATTCAGATAAGGTAACATATCAAATTCTTAATTATTATTGTATTTTTTCCATTGTGATTTGTATGAATGGTTGCCATTTTCTTCTGACGTTGTGGCCAAGAAATAGGATAAATCAGATCTAAAACATGTTCTGTAATTCGCAATGATTTGGAGTTTACTGAGATACATATTGGCATTGTGGCCAAGAAATAGCATGAAATCAAATCTAACACATGTTCTGTAATTCATAATGATTTGGAATTTACTGAGATGCATAATGATGTTGTGAGATGCTATTTCATCTCCACTGAAGTGAACTTAACTGTGATAATTGTAAACCGCATGTGTGTGGTTTGGACACTTCTGTTTGATTGTAATAGTTGTAACCCGTATGTGCATGGTGAGATATTTCTATATATAATTGTAACATACATGTGCATGATTCAAACATTTCCTAATTTCATGATTGAAATTGTAAAAATACAATTGAGGTCGAATTATAATAGGACACCTATTTTCTGTGCCACTTAACATATGAATTGGCAAGTTATAGACTGATCGCTGAGAGAAACAATAATTGTTGTTCAGAGCTGGTTTTCCTTTTAGGGTTCTATGGCTGCTTTTGGGCTAAGAACCTAATCCTGATGTGTGTGCTATTCACATGAGATGGTGGTTACGAAGACAAGTCGGCAGATGACACTCAGCAGTGTACTGACTGATGTGTGAAATTGCCTGAGGGACTTTCTTTGGAGACTGATGCAAGGGCTAAGTGGGTGTCTAATAAACTCTGAATCTGAGATTTGTGTTACAATTCATTATGAACTTGATAGACAGAATAGATGGTCTGGTAGACCTTCATATTTCATATGCTTAATTGATTGATAAACTATTTTGTTGTTAAATATTAACATTTTATCTTTGTTATCATAATAACTGTAATTGTCTAATTATTAGCAAGAGAGAGACTGTAAAGGGTTGGGCTAGGGGCTGAGTCGTATGAATGATTTTCTGTGTGCATAATTAGTCATATTAAGATAACATGTCCAAACCGTGCATTGTACACAAACTAATTGTACACAAACAAATTTATCTGTCGCCCAAGTTGAAAGTAATTAACTTGTAGAGGCTGAAGGGTGACTCTGGTAAACAGTCTGAAATTAATCATCTTTAAATCCTCATGTTGAGATATGATCTATAAATAAAAGCTGGCATGTAATAGACAGTGACAACAGAATTACCTCCTTTCAGATGGGCACTGACATTTATCAAACACAAGGACCTGCAACAACTGATAACTTGTTATGGCTCACAGATTTAGCCAGAGTTAGAAAAATTGCATTAGCTACTGAAAATTGGACAGATTTTCTGTAGTCCATTCTTGTATTTAATTCAAAATAGTTAAAAACACACTGGTAATTTGTTATAGCTCACTGACCTAGTCAAACATTAGGATAATTGCACTAGCTATTGAAACAAATGTGGACATATTTTGTGTACTACATTATTGTATTTAATTAAAAATAGTTCAAAACAAACATTATTGAATTAGATGTCTGTATCCTTCTTTATCCTTTATACCTTATGTCTGTACAAAGTGAGTTTTGTGTTGAAGTAGATCTACTATTGCCAGTTCAAATAAATGATGAAACTGTCTGTTGGTTGAGGTTAAATGTAAAATTCTCTGACTAGCCAGACATAGTTTGTTATTCACTAAGTTTCATATTAATGGTAGCTGTTATTCATTGAATTTCAAAACAGAATTGTTATTTTCTGAATTTCATGTTAATAAATTGGAACAGTGATAACTATATCAAGTACGTGTAGTAGATGGTAGTGGTGGTGGGGTGAAACAAACAAAAAAAACACCCAACCGATTTTGAGATGAAATATTTTCATATTTAGTTGTTATGGAATTGTAGAGTCAAACTGAGAACAATAGCATTATGCACATGAGTATTTATATAATTTTCTTCCATATCAGTTTATTTATGCTGATTCCAATTTTTTCTTGTACCTTTGCTCCTTAGTCAAGGATCATGACCTTTCAATAAAAATTAATCAAGCAAACATCCGAGTTAAATAAATATCTGCAAATGATAACAAACAAAAATTAACATGGAAATGTTTATTTAAATGTAAAAATCCATATGCTACTTTTTGGTTGATTATTTATGAATATATATTTTTAGTTAAATAGTATAATTGCACAGTCAGAGAAAATACCACAAATATTTTTTTTTAAAATGCAGTAGTTACTTGTTCAAACTAGCTTGAAATACATATATCAACTTATTTACTATTTACAAAATCATGCTAGAAAAATTAAAGATCAAGACAGGTTATGACATAGAGAGATGTCTGTCCAATGAGCCATCACAAATTTATCTGTATGTTTTCCCATCTACATCCTGTTCTCTGCCTTTTGTGATTCTAGCTACTTGCTTGTCTGTCTGCCTAACTTTGTGCATGTTTCCATTTGCAAAGCAAACTTATTAAAAGATGAAATCAGCCAATGAAATACATTCAAATGGGACATATAGTCTTGACTAAATATTTTCTCAGAAAATATTTAGTAAAGAAATAATAAGAAATACAGTTAAAATGCAACATACAAAACTTTTTACTTGGTGAAAAATCATATATAAAATAAGCAATCCAAGGTTAAATATTGATTTCAGTATTAATGAGTATGAAATGTGAAAATTCATCATTTTAACTATAAGGAATTTTCATAATAACTAACTTCCAATAAAGAAGACCAGAATATAATAAAATGAGAAACCCTACTGTTTGATTACCCCATACATATAGTTTAAATATAAGTTTTTTATAAAATTTGTACACACACAATGAATGAATTGCTTACACACAGATATAAAATGTTTGTTTCAGATTGTTTGGATGCAGAGAATTATTTTTAATTAAGCAAAAGTTATAAAATTACAAGATTGAAAACACACACAAATATATACAATTTCTACAATAAAAGAGCATGTCTGACAGGACTACATCCATTCAATGATAAAGACAAAAAAATGTCTCGGAAAATATTGTCTTAACACAGATATTGTTTTATGTGCTTTATAATTGAAAAAAGAGTTCCTGAACTTTTGCACATATTAAATATATATCGGTGTTATGTAACAAATTCTATATATGTTCACAGACTTCAGGTATATAATCATAGTAGTTAAAAATATTACATGTCATATATAATACATACATGATAAAGTACAACATCATATATAACTTCTACATGAAAAAATATATTTTAAATTGTTTAAAACTGAATTTGAGTCCTTATTCATAAACGTACTCACTGCATTGTTATTTTTAAAAAAAATGTAAATTGTGGACAGATGTTTTACCAACTCTTTAAATTTAATATATCTCAAAGGTAGTCAAAAAATAACTCCAGGGAATGTTAAGTTGAAAACTGTCATTATTTAATTCTTTTACAAATTAAAAATATATTATGCTTTTCAATATTTATTTAAAATAATGGAAAAAGAAAACATGAAATAAAAGATGAGTAAATATAGAGAAATAAGTTGTCATATCTTATGTGAATGCAAAAACATAAATTAAATATATTACGACTTAGAATGTGTCTTCAACATAATTAATTTTTCACAGATTTATTTTAATATATGAAAAATGGAATGTCTCAGATTTAAAAGTTAGTTGTAACATGTAAAATACCACTTGATACCAAATAATTATGTAAATTTAAATAATATGCTTGTCCTATGTCATCTAGCAGTACACACAAAACCATAAATGGTTTAAGACTTAAAACCTTAAACATCCTGGAAGAACTTTAATTAACCCCTCAAAATATATATACCATATAATGTCAAGATAAGTGATAAGTGAATCCTGATAGCATAAGCCTTACAAACTTTTAAAAATAACATATCATATTGCCTCTATTTTAATTTAAAATATGCTGGTGTTTTTTCAAGCAGAACCCACAAAACTGAAATTGTTGGTTGTTGAGAAATGTTTTTATTTAATAAGAATTTGAAATAAAAACCAAACCATCCTCATGTGCTGGTAAGTAATAACTTTCTATGCACTAAATTGATATTCTCTTTTCTCTTCATAATCTACAACTAACCCTTCAACCATTCTCATGTGCTGATTTTTATATCCAGGTAGGATAATATTTTACAGGAAAAAATATCAGGTATATTATATATAATAAGAGCAAATTACAAATGCAATAATGTCAATGCATCTATGCTTATTTCACTTCATTAAACAGTAATAAATCTTGTAGCTGATATCATAATACAATGCAGGTGGAAAATTTGGGTTTAAACACTAACACAAATGGAATTATAAATACAAAAAACCTGATTCCTATTATAACAATTTGCTCTGTATATTCTCATGCAATAAATATCACATAGAAATATTGTTAGTCCAAGGGGGAGAAAAAGCCTCTCCCTGTCTTCAAATGATATGCACACAAACATGCTGTCAAAAATACATTTCTTCTGTACATATGAAGAAGTAAGGTAAGAATTTATTGCACTAAAAGTACCTTTAATGAGCAAAAACATATGTATCTGGTTGTCACAGGAAACCCTTACCAAACTAAAATATTTCTTTACAATAAAGTATTAAATTACACATTTTGAGAGAAAACCCCCATACAAACTTATATTTACTAAATTATTTGTATAAGAATGACCAGTTCTACGTGATAGGCAAAATAACTTTGATTAATAACCACTAAACATAAAGTGTTATTGGTTCATGTTATTATCTAAAGTAGTCTCAGCCCCACTCAGATATTATAACTGAGATTCTACAGTATTTAGGAAAACTGAATATTTTTTTCACATGAAGCCAAAGATGGCCTATATTTAAAATCAGCTTGAATAGCATGCTAAATATATGCTGAATTATGTTAACCATAACCATTCTATGGTACTGACTTTTAAGAGAAATATTCTCAGGGGCCAATACATTATCTGGCAATAAATAGACAGGTCTGTTATGATCTATTAAATCAGCTATTTTATGTGTACTATTGTTTGAAGTCATAGTGTACAATATCAAAATGTTTTTATCAATGGCAGCAGTTATGCTATATTTCTGTAATCTTTGGTTATGTGACTGCAGAATTTAAGAAAATAACACAATAAGTTACAAAGAAGTATCCAAAAGAGTAATCTTTTTCTTACTTGTAAAATGGGGATTGTATAAAGATTTGACCATGTTTATGAGCTGTGTCTCTCTGATGAACATAACATTTACAAAAAAACTATCTAAACACTTAAGGTGCTGTGCATCTCTTGACTGAGATTCAGTAAGACAATCTTAATCTTAAATTTTAAAATTTAAATAATAGTAATAAAAATTATAATAATAATAATGGTGATGATGATAAGCCTTGATAAAACACTTAGTAAAAGCAATATTTACACACTGCAATTTTCCTATCTAGTCTGAAGCAAGTACAATTCATTACAAGAATGAACATGTTCTTTTACCAAACTGATTAAAAAAATGGTGAAGTTGTCTTAATTTTTTTTTTTTTAACCAAACTGATCAATATGGTACAGATGTGTTCTTATTCCAAACTGACCAGGAAAAGATCAATTATTCAACACTACCAATCAGCAGAATTTTCAGCATATAATGAAAGAAAAATTATATACATGTACAAACAATATTTCAAATTATGTAAATAAGCAAAGCACAACAAATATACAGCTATAAATAATAAGTGATCATGCTTTTTAAAAATTATTATTTCTAATAAGTCAATAATAATCTACAAAGGACAAATGAAGGGCTTCAAGAACACTAAATCTAAATTTAACAAGAATAAAAAAAAGACAAACTTTAAATACTGATATGTTACTTTTATTTGTCCTTAGTAAGCAAGCTTAAAAAACTCTACATCACACTTTAATGAACAAGTAAACAATACTTTCTCAATCAGGTAGTGTTCTGCAAGAAATTTAACCTAAAAAAACCCAAAAGAATCAAAATGTCAAGTATAAGTATTTAGATGTTTCACAGGCTGGCAAGCTTATCCATGACCAATTAAGCTCACAATTGTTTTCAAGTTATAAACAGAAGTAAATAAGGTAAGCCCAACAATAATTTGATTATTCTTATGTCTGTCTGTCTGTCTCTATATATGTATTCTGATGCACAGCCTAAAATTATTTTTTCATTCTCAGTAATGAGCTTCAATTACCAAAAAATTAAAACGGTATACATAGATTTTAAAAAAGTAAAATTATCACTTTATTACTTTTTATCAGTTTACATTACTATAAAACTTGACAAAATTTGTTTATTTTCACTGGAATGCTGACTGACCTACAGGTTTCTTCTTTACTTTTATTCTTTAACAGACTGCAAATTCATGCATACAGTAGAGAAATTAAATAAGCTAAACCAAACTAAACATACAAAACAATATTTTTTCAGTAAGTATATGATTATATAAGTAATCAAACAAACTAAGCATCTCAAAAGCAAATTATACATTTTAATGTGTTTTTTCAAAATAATGATATAAATTTTTCTCTCAAAAGTTATATTTTACTTTCATAAAAGCCACTAATTCAGGAAGAAAATTGTTCTAAAATTTTGTGCATTAATTCTATTGAATTGTTTCTTATGTTCCTAAAAGAAAGTTATTATTTATAAAGCATGAATTTTAAAGTTGAACAAAAAGTGATAGCTCTCTAAAGTTTGCATAGATATAACACAAAACAGGTATCTTTTATGCACTTGTATACAATGTACCTGAATGAATTTACACTTAAATGATAACATTAATCATTTTAATATTTCTTATGGAATCATCTGAACATGACTAAATTTATTAAGTTAAAACTACACTCACCAACAACTTAAAATTACCACCTATACAGAATTACTCTTGTAAATGTTTTACTTTGAGGTTTTCAAAATTATATACATACAATGAGAAAATATGCAGCACAGGAAATTGAAGAAATGTACAAAAAAACAAGAGAATATTAATAATTTTAAATCTCTTATCTTAAAATCAATTTACAGAAGACAGAAAATGGGTTCAACAAATGTTTTAGCAGCATTTTAAAAATTCATGGTAAATAAGTGGGTCCAATTAATGTCTCAGCATTTAAAAAAAAAATCAAGCTGATATTTCTTTATTTTGAATTGGTTGGTTGGCTGACTGTTGGGAGGCTTTGCATTTGAGAAAATTATTTCCTCTAAATATGATAACATTTACCAATTAAACAATATAAATAAAATAATATACTTAACGTTGATGTATCTTTCCAACCAAGGGTTTAAAAAGTATATTAACATATATAGAAAAAGACAGGGAATGATTAAAAATGTGTTATTGGTATTACAAGTTCACCTACAATGAAGTAAATTTGTGGTTACAAGAGATTGTAACTTTCCAATTACAATGTTGTAGAAGTTACAGGGTGAAGACCATGCACAAACATAGTTGGTGGAAGGTTGCTAGACAGTCCCTCCAACTGGGAGAGATATTTTGTGTGACTACTAGAGTCTTCAGGTGGCTTGGGAAGGTACAGAAAAGACACAGATGTGCGGCTGGAGTTGTTCATGATCAGCTCATTCATTGCTTTGAGAAAATTCTCTGGTACCTAAAAAAAGACAAAATACATTTAAACTGTATATCACAACAATTAATTTTAATAGTTATCATGGATAACATTTTAAACAAATGAATTAATTCAAATAAAATATAGCTTAGTCAAGAGTATTATATATGTTAGTGTACACAAAAACATATACTTTTTATTTCAAAATCATTTTCTGGAATGCTTGCCAAAACTTTTAAACAATATCAAAGCAATTATAATAGTTATCATGACTAACACTTCAGAGCAATAAATTAAGTTAAGAAAAATCTAGTTTAGTCAGGAACAAGGGGGAAAAAAAACATCTCTATATATGCATGTACACAAACATAAAGACATTAAAAAATATTTCACTGGAATACTTGCCCAGTGTCCACAACATTAGGAATTATTTCACTATCATCAAGCGATATCTAATAATTACTTTTGCCTTCCCTAGCAACTGAAGAAGGAAAGAACACTACCACAGAAATTAGAAAACAAGTGTTTCAAAAGCAGAAATGACTTGCCTGGCATATAGCAAACACTTCTCATCAAGTATAATTTACTTCTTTGCTCAGCATATACTGTTGTATGCTTGGTGGGGTGTTGAAAGTCTTGAAAGATAAGTCGTGTGAAAACAAGTACTTTATTTACAAATACTGTTTTATGCTTGGTGTTGAAAGATAAGTCTTGTGAAAACAAGTACTTTGTTTTAAAATTCATTGTTTTATGCTTGGTGTTGAAAGATAAGTCTTGTGAAAACAAGTACTTTACTTACAAATATTGTTTATGCTTGGTGTTGAAAGATAAGTCTTGTGAAAACAAGTACTTTACTTACAAATACTGTTTATGCTTGGTGTTGAAAGATAAGTCTTGTGAAAACAAGTATATGTACTTTATTTACAAATACTGTTTTATGCTTGGTGTTGAAAGATAAGTCTTGTGAAAACAAGTATATGTACTTTATTTACAAATACTGTTTTATGCTTGGTGTTGAAAGATAAGTCTTGTGAAAAGTGGCAGATTTAGTGCTATAACAAGATTAACAAGTTGACTGAAAACATTATTGTGAATTATGTGAGATGCTAAATGAAACAAAATACAACTTTTCCCAAGATTTCTAACAAATGACAAATGACATGAGAAATAGTTTTTAAAAAAATTCATTTGGATCAAGAGGTTGATTTTTCTTTTTAAAAAGGACTTGACAACAGTTAACTGAAAAAGTGATTGCAAAATGCAAGTAGAAAGAAATAATTCTGATGTCCATCTGTAGAATGTATATCAGCTGACCACTCAAACAACAGATACTGCTCTATAGTTAAGTTTACAGGATTTGGGGCACATTTCTTTAGGACTTTGAAAATCCACAGATACTGGCTGAAATGTAATGAAAGGTAGTTGTTGAAACTCTGTGTCATTGTTGTAATGAGATGATAGATATATTGATGTTATGAAAGGCAGATGTTGAATTCTGTGTCATTATTGTAATGAGATAACAGGTATATGTACACTGCAAAGTGATCTCTAATAGTTTTCATCTTGTCATAGAAACAAATTTGTGAACTGTTACTGTAGACTGTGCAGAAACTGTAGGCGGAAGGAGTGAAGATATTTTTCTTGCCATTAATTCATCTGTTGTGCAGAATGACTGTTTATAGCTAGTGTTTTCACTGATCTCTGTTCTGTAAAAGAAGATTTTGCTGAAAGAACAAGATTTGTAATATTTTTATAATATATTTTTATGTGCTTGATAAATTAACTTACAGATGGTCAATCCTGATGATTTACTGTCTTTCAGCTTTCATGGCATTCTATCTTGGAACTACACAGCTTGTTTGTACTGAAGGTCCTGGGAGCATATTTCTGCAACTTGACTGAGAATGCACCCATATGTATTGTTCATTAGTGAGATTTTGCATAACTGTTGACTATGATTGAATGCTATTGGTTTGCCTTAGTTAGAGGTCTGCTGGGTTGATCTCATTTTCGGAAATGTAAATTTGTAGGTGTTCAAGAACAGATGGATTAAAATACGATTACTTTAAGTGGTGCGATGTAAATTTGTGAAAAACAATTGTGGTAATCAGAAATCAGGTCTGTACGTCTTTGGACTAGCATGCTGAAAGACTGTTCTAAGTCAAAAAATGTGAAGAGATTTTAAATTCTGACACATGAACCACTGTGATGATGAAAGCGAAAGCTGACGAGTTAGATGTCATTAAACTACTATAGGCTGCATTACAGAATTTGAGAAGAGCTGGAAATTGTTCTAGAAAAAAAGAGAATCAGCTTATTTTTATGACTTGGTGAAGAAAGACTGACAAAAAAGTGTGCCTGACCAGTTTTGAAGTGTTAGAGCAGATTTAACTATTTTTTTTAAAGTGCGGTTTTGAAGTGTTATAGCAGATTTAACTATTTTTTAAAAAGTGAAGGTAGATGTGAAGGTGAGAAGAAAAAATAGCATTCCTGGCAATGACAGAAAAACCTCCTCTAGGTACAGGAGAAAGACTTTTTTCTTTGTTTCCTGCTTTATTAAGCTAGGTTTTATATGTCTAATTGTCAATTGTAGATTTCAGCCCATTTGTAAAACTTTCCAATTGCCAATGTGCCAGTGGAAACATTTGCTGAAATACATATTAATGAAGAGAGAGAGAGACAGAGAGAGAGAGAGGGGAAAGAAATACTGGAAACAGTGGAATGCATTCAACAAAGATAAAAGAAAATGTAAGAATACAAACCTGAACAAAATACAAGTATTTTTGTATGTATAACTGGACTGGAGATTTTTATGAAAAATTTAAAATCCTGAACCAAATCTAGAAATAATTTTGAAAATAAAAATTCCATTTTAAAGTGGACATTTCATAGCCATGAACAATGGAAAAGCAATCTTACACATACTTTCTTTTTAAAAATCACAAATTTGCACTGATCTCAGATATATAACTGACAGACTTTCAGTATAATTATTGGAAATCTGTCATTTTTAGAAGATTCTCATGTCTGCTGTATGACTAAATACTCTTTAACTTAAAATAATTTGGTAATAACAAAATCATCTGGATAATGGTATAAACACTTTGCCTCAAAATAATCTGATAAATTAAAAAGTGTAGGTCATTACACATCAAATAAAAAAAAAATAATTTTAATAATTTTTGAGGTCTTTAACATGCTTACTGGTCATGTTTCAAGTGCTGCATATATAATTAAACTGGACTTCTCTGACATTATGCTAACTATTAGCTGTATTCAAAGCATATACCTTTAAAAAAAACAAAAAAACCCCTGACCTCTCTGTACTCATGTATGCTAGTTTTTTCCTCTTCATTTATTGCAATGCTAGGATCCTGCAGATAATGACTAAGGTGATCCCAGGACACAACCTGCACACATGCAATGATTCGTAGTTGTCGTAAAAACATGTCCAGCTTCTGTTGTTTCTCCCCTGTATTTTCAGTTGCAGAATTCACCAGCAGGAACACACGCACAGTTGTTCTAGCTCTCCAGGTACGTACCATGTTAAGGATGCATGCCAGCTAATGAAAGAAAGAGATAAATGGCTAATAAAGTTAAATACTGAGACACTCACAAACACCTGCAAACATGCATAGAACACACATAAAGTATGTAAACTGCTGTGATTTGGTGAGGAGGAAAGGAAAGTTGAAATTTTTATTACATGTGTAATCAAGACAGTACTGTAAGATATATTGTAATTTATTTTAATTGCCAAGAAAGAATTCTTAAAAACATTTTCTAACGATTTGAAACAACAAAATAACTCCACAATAATCAGTGTTTCTAATCATTATTTTCTTTGAGAATGAACATGATAAACAAAGAAATTAATTTTGAAATGAGAAGTATAAGAGCATTTCAAGGATTGGTCATTTAAAAAACCTTACAAATGGTATTTCCTACAAGGTAAGCACTATAGCAGAGGTGCACAAACCTTTTAGGCCAGAGGGCCAAATTTCCAAATGATAGTGCGTGGAGGGTCATAAGTCACATTGAACATGGATGGCTCAGTAGAAAATAAACAACACAAATAATGAAATAATGTGCTCTACATTCGTTTTTGTCTCACTAACCTAGGTTTAGTCTTTAGAGAGAAGGGTGAGCCTCAATGGTGTTAACAACTTTGTCAATATTTGGTTAGAGTTTTGTAGTTACCAGCCTCAAAATCGAACAGAGATTGCTGTCGGTCAGTAACATCCTAAAGTCCTTCGGGGGGACTGTACAGAGCCCTGTCTTGGACTTACAAGACTGACACCATATTAGTTTTCTATACCTGTCATTCAACAGCAGCCACACATAATTCTGTTAGCGTGGGAAATTTAGATTTAAAACAGATTACAGAGAAAAGTTTTGCATAATTTTGATATAGTTAATACACACAAAAAGATCTTCTGTAATATAATTTTTTTCTTCTGTTTTCTTTAAAAATTTTCCATATTAGCTCAGTTTCAGGTCCCATCTAGAAAATTCAAGAAAGATAACATGCATAGCAATAGCTAAAATTATCCCAACCAAGGTTACATTCATATCCTATTCTATTTTAACCCTTTTAACATGAATATCACTAATTGCACTACAAACAAATGCTATAAATCCCTCATCCTGACTGTCACGTGCCCGGTTATGTTTAACAACCTTGTCACTATATTAGATTCCCCAAATATCAATATTAGGTTATCGATTCTAATACTAGTGACAGCCGGAAGGCCTGACCTATCTTCCATGAATATGCCAAAAATTCGGGCTATTACTCAATGACACACTGACAGATAAATTAGTGACCTGCTCAAGCTGGTAACATTATCTCCCCATTTATTATTAGTTATGATTATGATATTATTTCTCTGGCTCTGCCCCCATACCAGTTTCCTTATAGTTGATAATTACAACAAATTATCTAACATGGGTGAAGATATCAAAGTATAATTTAACAATAATAGTATAGTAGTAAAATGACATCAATTCGATCATGGAAATTCAAGAGTTCGTCTATCCCGCCCTGCCCGATTATTCGTATATTGTTTATTTGACTGATAAGTTCATGTGGAGAGTGCACACTTAAATAGAATCTCAAGAAGATCTGCAACTGTTCACTGTGTCCTTGACAACAGTGATATCACACTGTGGCTGTCTTCCAGGTATGACCAACTCGGCATCAAATAGGTGTGCTAGGTGTTGTCATCAGAGACTCCTGAATCTGGCAAAGTTTCATTCTTAATTCATGTAACTTATAACATCAAGTTTTATTTAGTTTAAGAGAAATGATCACAGCAGATCCAAAGAGTGACTACTGCAGAATATCAATTCAAAACACAATCTCTCTCTCTCTCTCTCTCTCTATATATATATATATAAAACAAATACAAGTGTTGACATTCTGGCTGCAAAAGTTCTTAAATAATTAGCTTATAATGTGTTCTTATAAACAGTTTGTAAAGAGTTCTTTAAAATTAATCTGTCAAGTATTTCAAACTATTTAGCATGCTAACCTGTAACATGAACAAACAAGAGTTGTCAAAAAAGCTAGCAGTCTCTGGCCGGAACAAATTCACTGGCCACACATCAATGAAGGAGTTAACAGAGGCGCTAAGAATGTGCTTTTTATCAAGTAGATGAAAGTTTCGACAGAGGCAAATATTTTTATGCATTTTGAGGCCGTCTTTGATCATCTTCACATATTCTGTTGCTGTTATATGTCGCTGTGAATTTTCATCTCGTGGACTAGGGAAAGATGACTCAATATGACTATAGGTACCAGTTTCCACCTGAAAATGCAAGAAATCAAGAACTCAGCATATGTTAAGCTACTGGTTTGCTTGCTTCCAGCCCTAACAACAATATCTATGAGACAAAAAAAAAAGAAAAGAAGAAAATTTGAAGGATAAAAAGAAGTAATAATAATTATGATTTTCATGATACTACAGTGAATGACATATATTAAACATGACTTTCTGATTAATTTAAAATAAATAAAAGTCTTAATTTGTTTATTTTTTAATATAAATGAAAAAGTAAACTTGGACAAATCTGAACATGTATCCTGCTATGATTTTGGAAGGATTCCTTGGTATAAACTACAAGAAAATCATTCAAGTAAAGGCACCCTCCACCCCTCACCAACTTCTATGCAGCTAGCAGCATCACAGATTTGTCAAGTCTTCAATTAATGCAACTTATACTTCTAACTTAGTCTTAGACTATGTAAATGATATAAGCCTACTATGTGTTATTTGTATACATCTAAAAAAGTAGAACATTACTGATTTTTTCTCACAAAAAAATACATGGTAAAATTTAACTCACACTATTTTGAAACTTCAAATTACATGGCAGAGACAAATGTACAGATCCACATACAGACATCTATAAAGCAAGAAGAGATGTATACACACATTTAAGGGTTAATAGCACTTATCTAGATTACCAACAGCTAGCAAAAGAGCTTACTCACAGATAGCGAAAAAGCCTACTTCTTCTACAAGAAATAGTAGTTACAACTACAGCTCTGTTATTGGCTGCCCACTTCTACTGGAACAATCACTCACTCAAACTGACTGATTAAGTCAATTGATTGTGAGTCACTCTTAATATAATCACTTGCTAGTGGACACATATTAATCACTGACTTGCCACATACTTTCAGTGAGATGATCAAAATCTGTTCCCTGATAGATGTATGTACTTTTAAAAAATAATTTATTAATTTCCCTTCAATTGTTTCAAAACCATCTCACAAAATTTAGTCATATTAATTTCACATATTACTGTTTATCTTCCAGGGAAGAGATTGGGATCATAAATGCCATAATAACAGATATTGATTATTTGTTCAGATTCTATAAAAAAAAAAATTAAAAACCCACCTTAATAACTAATAAATGTGTGATGATATATGTATATTGACTCATTGGAAAAAGTGATAAAATTATTAATTAATATTCAACTCTAGACACACACATCCTCCACACGCCAGAGCTGCTGAGCTGCTAATATCAATTTGATAGCCAAATTGTTATTCATGCAAAGAAACGTAGCTATATTGAATTCAGTCTTTCCAACTATGGACAAACTGGATGCTACTCTGTGGTACTGACAAACTGGCAGGGTAGTGTGTTAGCTGTGTTGAAAGTATTTCCTTTATGACTAATATTCCTCCCCATCCTAATTTAACATGCATAGGCAGGCAACCTGAATCTTAAGAAGAGATGAACAAGTTCCCTTTTCCATTCAAAAGTTAGATCCCATTTAAAAAATTGGGGTTGACCATAATATTATTGGGGGTGGGTGGGTGGGGAAACAAAGCCACCTCTGGAGTTTGGAGGAGGTAGGACATAGCTTATTTAAATGTTTCTGACTGGTGAGGACATGTGAATTGGTGGAGGGGTTTAATACCACTCCATGCAGCAATATGGGAGGCAATAAGTTTAGATGAATGGAGTCTTCATGTTATTTATTCAATCTGATTTCTGTTCACAACCCCCATTGTCTGCTGTTACAGGGGAACCAGTATCCACGAAAAAAAAAGCAGTTATATCAGGAAATCTCTCTCAGATAAAAAAGCTATAGAAGAGGACATTACTCTTCTTAAGATTGTTTCTGGTACCATAAAGACCAAGGATAGATTTACCCCAACATGCATCATTGGCATCATTAATAATGATACTTTACTGGGAGTTCATGCCTGGACACCATGTCTAGTTTAATTTCATAATAGACAAAAGGTTTCTGAAATATATCTGGTTTCCTTTTTAGGAAAAGGTGTTTCAGTTCCAGGTTTTACCATCTGGCCTCTCCATCAGGCCACTAGTGTTCAAGTTTGTCATGCATATGGTGATGGAAACAGACAAATTGCTAACAAGGGAAGTTATTTAAAACCACCTACATGATCTTCTACAAAACCTCACACATTAGTGAACTTGAGATATCTGAAAAGTTATGTTTTCAGATAAATGTAGAAAAATTAGATCTGACCCTACCTCAAAATTTTGTTCCTTTAGATATATTCTTCAATACTAAAAGAACAATGTCTCTGCAAGAGAAGATTATTTAGTCCTTGCTGTATGTAACAAATATTGCTGAAGGAAAAAATGTGACAGCTTAACCTATGCTTACTGTGAATTAAATTCTAAAGCAAAGTTTACAGCCCTGGCAGATTACATCTGACTTGTATAATTTATAGGTTTATTTAGTATGTTTCAATAGGAACAGTCAAATGTAATTAATGACAAGATATTAACACTCACATAAACCCTCATACTGTGGGCAAAGAATGGTTAGAAGCAGAAATGCCACCATCCATGTATCACATTATCCCTCTCAGTATGCAGAGATATCAGAGTGTCTTGGAAATTTTGAGGAAACTGCCAGCCTGACTGCCAGATAAACTGAAGCAGTCTTGCACCTTGGAGTTTCACAAAAAATCCTGGACAGCTAGTGTTACATTTGTAGACTTCATTAAGACAGCTAGTGTTATATTTGTAGACTTTATTAAGACAGCCAGTGTTACATTTGTAGACCTCATTAAGACAGCTGGTGTTATATTTGTTATATTTGTAGACCTCATTAAGATAGCTGGTGTTACATTTGTAGACCTCATTAAGACAGCTGGTGTTATAATTTGTAGATCAAATCCTGGATAGATGATGTTACATCTGTAGATCACATCAAATCAAATGATGAAGATGCTCTTTGGTGATCTGGTTGTGGTGTTCATGGTGGCAAATAGAAGGTCTGGCATTCTGACCGTATATAATGATAAATAATGGGTTTTTTGTTGCTGCTGTAATACATTTGACTCTCAATATTTCTACAGCAGCCTTAACTGAGTCTTTCATTTAGTTCTTTCAGGTCAAAATAGTGACAGTCATCATAAATTAAGGATTCTACATCCATGTAGATATTCATACAGTATTTAGTGGGAGTCTCCCAATTTTTGTGCAAAACTTTGATTCTTCTGCAATAAAAGAAATAGGATTTTTCCTGCTGACTAATTGTATTTGTTCTCACTTCCCTGCAGTTGTTCATGTTTGCTTGCACAATTTAGTCAGACTGGTATTTTTGTTAACTAGACAGCATGTGCAGTATGTAATATGAACAAAAGTAGCTTCATTTAGTACCCTGTGCATTGCTAGCCATCACTTCTGTTCTGAAGTTCTCACAGTACACTGGGATCACCAAAAAACTTAAAAGAAAAGTACAACAGCAAATTTAACAGAGAAAAGAAAACAATTTTGAAAGAGAGCTATAGAAAAGTTTTCAAGGAAATGAGCAAGAATTGTTTTAATAGATTGAAAAAATGTAAGAGTAATAACTTTTTTATTAGAGTTGTTTTTAGAACTTTCTATTATTTTTTGACAGGCTACTTTATTTTTTAATGTATCATACATTTTATTTATTTAAGCCTTTTTAAAACATATTTTCTCTTCATCATTATTTTAATTTTCTTTTAACAGTGAGAGCTCTATGAGGATATGCATTTTCAATTCTTGTACTTATTCAGTTACACATTACTACATATTTTCTTTTTGTTGATCTATTGTGCAGACAATATGATAAAGACTGAAGTTCTCTAAGATTACGGTGGAACACAATCTATCCTTTATAGTTACTGATCACTTACAAATAAATGTTTCCAGAAAGCAGCATAACCTGCAAATTTGGAACTTTGGAATTGGTCAGACAGACAACTATGATTGTTAAAAGTACCGGTGCTCCCTAGCTGTACAAAAATAAAATTCTTCTAATTTTTAACAACATTTCTAATAGAGCTTGGTTTGTTATACAATGTGTTTTGCTTTAGAAAACTGTTGTTGAGGAAAATGCATATTTTAAAAATAAAATGCTTTGATGTCTCTTACTGACAATTCCACAAGTTGACAGGTATGGACACTGTAACGGACTATGTCTGTCAATATAGAAATGAGACCAAAATCTGTCAGATTTGTTTTTTAATGTAAAAGAGAGACCAACTGTCAAATTTGTTGACTACTATGAGAGAGAGAACAAACTGTTAGATTTATTGACTACTATGAGAGAGAGAACAAACTGTCAGATTTATTGACTACTATGAGAGAGAGAACAAACTGTCAGATTTATTGACTACTATGAGAGAGAGAACAAACTGTCAGATTTATTGATGATGAGAGAGAGACCAGCGGTCAGATTTATTGACTACTATGAGAAAGAGACCAAGTGTCAGATATGTTGACTACTATGGAAGAAAGGAACCAAAATATCAGATGGCTGATTAAATGGAAAGAGACTAAAGTCTGTCTCAATTATGTGAGAGGAAGAGTGCACTATATCCATTCTAAAGAAAGGATGTTTGTAATGTGACTTTGTACTAAATCAGAATTAGTAAGTAATTATCTGTATGTTACTGCATTAGAAAATGCATGCATACAAATATGAAAACAATATTCATGATTACTTATATTTACTGACATATGAACAATTTCATAATTATTTAACTAGCAATAATACAGGTAACCACTTCTTAAACCACTTACCTCACGAAAAAATCGTTTACGCAGTTTTGTTTTAACAAGCGTATCAATCGGCTGTGAGTTGTCATAAAAACCCAAACAAATAGTATTGGGTTTCATACCACCCAAGCCTGAGAGACGAATTAAGTGGTGAAAACCCTCACTTACACTGTTAGCCATTGTTACCTCAACAAAAGCTTTAATCTTCAAATGATCCACAACCTGCAAAGACAATAAAGTCAAAACCACACAAGAAAGAGCTATATATTTTCAAGTTCATTCAGAATAATAAAAGAATTCTTTGTTAGATTAAGATAAGTGATTTATTCTCTCCTTGAAACTACAAAATAACTTTTGTTAAAAGGAATCAACTTACTAAAATATTTTGTTCTTAGAAGCTCTTAACCAATGATGGTTAAAATTATTTTGTATCAAACTTTTAATAAATGGTAGACAAATTAGTTTGCGACATTGTTTGGGTTAAAAAAAAATTTTGAATATAGTTAAATGAACTTCTACATTTCTCAAAACTTCAGAATATATATAATGACTTATTTCTAGCCAAAATTGGTTGATAATTAATGTCTGTTAATTATCAATCAACAATAATTAATTTAAAAATGTGAATTTGTTGTATACAAACCTCTAATAACTGAGACATTTAATTTTATCAGAAAAAAAAGTATATCATATTTTAACAATGGCAGGCATATTAGTGAATAAATATAGTGTCTAGTTCAGAAGTTCAGAACCATTAAGTCATTAGGACCATTAGGTCATTAGAACTATTAGGAAAAATTACTTAAAATATAATTTTTGTCTACATTTGGTGTAATGAGGCTATTCAATTTAGATTTCAGTAACCAAACAACACCAATGTTTGCATAACACATTGCTGGCACACCATCCATATCCATAGAATCATTTCATAGTGGTGATGAACATTATATTCTTTTAGTGCAACTATTCTTTGAAGGCAAATTAAACATTGAACTTCACCTTTGGTCTCTATGACAAAGTACATATTTTCTCACTTATCTTAGAAAACATTTTTCTTCCACAAGCTTTCTTTTCTTTGATTTAGAACTGGATGTTGAAGCTATTATCAAGATGATAGGTATAATAATTTAATCTTCACTCTAAAATTCTCTATCAGTTTGTGACAAATGACAGAGAAAAAATAAATTACAATTTATGTCCCTTCAGGTTGTTCTGTCAGTCTCATATAACTATTCCTTATAAAGTTGCATCAGATCTACATTTAGCTACTGATAACCCACTGGCCTAAAGTTACTGAAGTGAGCTGATGCTACCCCATGATAAAGTGCCCTGCAATAACACTAATTCGAATATAACACGGTCTTGGCATGGCTCCCCAAATTTCATACATGCATTCGCACATGAAATATTTTTCAAAGTACGTGAAAAAGAGTATAAAAAATTTTGAACTTCATTTTGAGGATGAGATCATGTATTAATTTGACCATACATGTAATATGATTGTGGCAAGATTCACAAATTTTGAAATTCATGTACAGGTATTTTTCGCATACCAGGAAAAAATATTTTTTTTAATACATTTTTTTAAAACATTTATTATCATTCTGGGTAAGAGTTCATGTATGCCTTTTAATATAAAATGATCCGAAATTTAACAATTTCACCAGGTTCTTGAAGTGTTGTGTCACTTATTATCATACAAACAAATAAAAATTAGTAAAACTATTTAATGCAAAGTAATAACCTATAAATATATTATCTGTCCATTATTTTTATTAATACATCTTAATAATGCATTCCATTTAATATTCATCTGATAATAACCCGATTTTTACATTAGACATGAATACACATATATTGCTCGGAAAGTAAAATATTATAAATTTGAAGGAAAGACTGAATAGCAATCAGCTTGCAGTTTCTGGAGCACTAATACCAAATTACCACTTTGTGGTAAGCATGATATTGTAATCTCTTAAAATGATCTCTCTATTTCTTTTATTATATGATAAGTTCATCAATGTGATGCTCTAGCATGAATTAAAACACTTTTGGTTTTGTTTCGATTGCGACACTTTTGGTATTGTTTTATTATTGTTCTGGATAACTAGTTTTATCATTAGGCTGGGTAAAAGTTAGTATGGAAATTGTGGGAAGGGTGCAATCTTTTGTATAACTGTTAAAGAATGTTGTATTTATTGATCTTTTGAGCACCTTTGTTATTTGTGGGTAAATGTAAATACATTTGGAACCTCCAAAGTATTTCAGAGTTATTTCTTTCAGTTGCCTTCAGCATGGCAAAGAAAATTTAAAATCCTACATGAATGTTTGTAATAATGTAAATAAAAAGAATTCAAAAATAAACAAAATTTCTTTTAAAATTTGCATTATTAATGGTCTTACATTCAGCTTCACTTAAACATACCTTAAGCCATTGTGGGGTGAGTTCATTCACAGGGTCTGTTTGGAAATCTTCCAAACGTCCAGTCTTGACATGTCCAATAACATACATGCCACTTTTCTTGATGTCATTAATAAAGTCCATTAATTGACAAGATTGGCGTGGATTAGCTACCATCAGCAAAATCTGTGGACGCCAGTATTTTACATGTGACCTGCGTGGATCCAACATCAACAGGTATTTGCGTACCTATATAACATAGTTGCATTAGAAATGTACATAACAATGGATTTTCACTTTAAGTGTTCTACATTATACATTTTAGTGTCAAATTTATAGGACACCAACTTACTTTACATGACTTACAATGCAGGAACGTCTTACCTGAATATTTAGGAGCCTATACAATAAACAGATTTCCCACTACTTCTTGACTAATAGTCTCCCACTTGTTCATAATAATTTTATCCAATGGGGATGAATGGGAAGTTTCTTTGTTGAAGAAGTACTCTATTCTAGCACTTTGAATTTGAACATAACTCGAGTCCAGTCATAAAGGCAATCGTTAGCTTATGAACAGAGCAAACCTTTGTTTTTGGTGACTACTGTACTATACTTGAATACGTTGGTGTGTGCACCTGGCATTGTCATCAACTTATCAGTACAATGTGTTGTAAGTTGATTCCTGTGAACTCCGGTGAGTGCCTAATATTGCAGAAATTGTGGTTTGAGATTATTTTGAATGTTCCTCATGGTGTGTTGAGTAAACGCACAGAGAAATTCAAGAACATTCCTTGTGCTTGATAGCAGATGTGAAGTTCAGGACGATTCTCTACAACATGCTTGGAGAGCACATGGAAGATTCTGGAACAGCTGTGTAATGTGCCTCTAGAAGGGACATGTGGGACCTCACCTAAATATGAAAGGCAGTGACTTGTTGCAAATCACATGACTTTCAAACATGTGCCAGTGACAGCCACATTCTTTGAAAAGGTTATGTGCTTTGACTTTAATTATTTCTCTGAAACTCTACTCTCATTTCCATGATGATAACCATGAACTTGATTATGTATTTAGGTTAACTGACTGCTTATGTCTATGCTAGGATAAAATGAACAATTGTCCAGCTTTAAGTGTGAATATTGTTGTGAAGTTATATAAATGCCAATGCTCTCTGATTATATTCATATGTTATATATTTGATTGTTGATTGAATAAATTTATTGACCTTCTTACACATATTAATAACCTTATTTTGGAAAGACTGTGGAGGGGGGTTTGCTAAATATAGATTAAAAAAAGGATTTGTCTTCTCCTTTAGTAAGAAATTTTCCACCTTGGAAATATTGTGTGATGGTCAATGTTTGTCTTTAATGTTGTAGAAGAGAGAAAACTTTTACGGCGCCCGCATATCTGCCAAGTGAGAGAGATGAGTGGTGTCTTCTGAAGAATATATTATTAATAACATAAATTAAGACTCTCATCACTTGTAATTAGTTATGGGTGATAATCAATAATAATAATAATAATAAAAACCATTAACTAGGTGGCATTAGCGTCACATAAGATATTTCTGAAATGGTTATTTGTTCTAATAATCTCTACAAAGTTTGTAAGATATATTCATAAATGATTATTTGTTCTACTAATTTCTACAAAGTTTGTAAGATATTTCTGAAATGGATATTTGTTCCATTAATTTCTACAAAGCTTGTAAGATATTTTTGAAATGGTTATTAGTTTTACTAATTTCTACAAAGTTTGTAAGATATATTCATAAATGGTTATTTATTCTACAAATTTCTATAAAGTTTGTAAGATTATTCATAAATGGTTTCTCATTCTACCAATTTCTACAAAATTTGTAAGATATATTCATAAATGGTTATTTGTTCTAGTAATTTTACAAAGTATGTAAGATATTTCTGAAATTAATAGATGATAAGCTATTTCCAGATAAATATGTGATTAGGCAGGTGAAGAAAAATGACAGAGAAAACAGAATATCTCTTGGATAAAGTAGTGACTTCAGGTAAGATAGAACAAGACCAAAGGCAGTGCTAAAGAGCTTATTACAAAAGACAGAACAACGTTTACAACTGACATACACTTAATCTATGTAAATAACATTACAGGTGAAGCTACAGTCAGAATAATTTGTAGAGCTTGTCTATAATAGGTAATGAAAGAACAGGTCTATATACAATTCACACTGAAGTAGTACTTCCCTTTTAATGGAAGGTTTCTACATGAACAGCCATAATCTTGTAAAGGACATCATCTCAGATAGGGTTACTGACTGAAGAAAGGCAAGAGTAACAGCTTAGTCTAGGATAAATATAATAGTAGTCAGTCTAGTAGCATAGGTCTGGCAATGATAGCTTATAACCTTGAGCTGAAATTGAAATTTAGTGTTAGACCAGCAGAGGTAGATACACATGTGTCTATGTAACAGTATAGGAACACCTTCAACACACAAAGAGCTTCTGTACACTCCTAAGCAAGAACACACCACTGTAAAACATGTACAGTCACATTTTAAATAACCTGCTCTGTATTAGTCATTTCGTACAGCATTCCAGTCTATAGAGATGTATAATAAAGCCAACAGACAGATAGAGCTAATAGCTCTATCACTTGTTTAAAAACAGTGATGGACATCATGAAATTAGTGTCTGTTAAAGTAGATTCAATAAAAGAGAAAATCTTCTAGAACTGATATTCACAAAATAACACTATTTCAGCAAGTCGCAGTTGTCTTAACAGATACTGTTTCTGAGAGGAAAATTTACATGAAGTAAAATGTGTGAGAAAATAGAAAAGATTTAACAAAATATAAATATTTAAATTTTGTAAAAATTGAAACATTCTTTCAACATAATAATAATCAAAGTAATTTCCCTTACCTCAAATAGAAGGATAAGCTATATATAGTTTTATGATAACAGATCCATTTGTGTCCCAGCTTAACTCAGATGTAATGGATATTGGTCAAAATACAAGAAAAAATATTCAGTATTAAAAAGTCCATATTAAAGTTAACTGGACAAGAGTGGAAGTGTTACAAGAAGTTTGACTGACAGCAAACTTGAAGGATGCCACTACTGAGGTGTGTTAATAGATCAGCACAGAATGTGGGGAAAAAAATTAATGAAGAGACTATCCTTCTTCCACTGTTATTCATATTCTTTTAATACTTTTTTTAAAAACAATGTCTCAATATAGTGTTGGTTGGTTGGTTTACATCATACTCCACTCCCCTGATTTATCCCCATAAATCGAACAATTCAACATCAATAAAACAAGTACAAAACAAAATTAAGAATGTCCATAAGAAAAATAATTTTAACAGTGTGAATGTGCCATAATATAAATGAGGAAAGTGAAAATGTTACTAGAGCTCTTTAAGTTATTTGTTTTGAAAAAAATTAAAAGCTTTTTTCTTTATTTTTTATATAAAAACTTCATTTCTCACACATCCACCTCCACCACCCCAAAAAACAAAAAACAAAAAATTAACAACAAACAACAAAAGTCCTAAGAGTTATCACTGACAGATACATGAAAACAGTCATAATTAATAAATTTAATCCAAAATTATACAACAGAAGAGCATTATGTTTTATATTCTCTATATATAATTTTAAAAGATTACTTCTGAATATATTTTATAAACAAATTCATGTTTAGCAGACAATAGAAATAATTATGTAAATATTACCTGGTGAAATATCAGTGCCTGAGAGATGGATCCCCAGGTAGAGGGCAGGGAGCGGAAGTGTAGGAGAATGACAAGGCACAGCATGACTACCAAGGAAATGGATGTATAAACAGCATGGATTAGGAAACACATTGCCAAACAGCCCACAAGGCCTGCTCCACAAGTGTGCCACCCAAAATAACGGAATGTAGGTCTGGACAAGTAAAAAAAAGTTTTCATTTTACATAGTTAATAGTGAATCAATTAATGTAACTATTATTGTCAAATAAGTGACAAATGGGCTTGAGCAACTACCATGAGTAACAGAAAACAGAGTGTGTAAAATTATAGTGTTCTAAATGATTACCATGCACACGTTACCATGCATATTTTTCTTTAACAGATTGCTGGATATTTACTTATTAGGGAGGAGTGGGTGGGGTTGAATGTTACTTTTGTATGTATGTATGTGCATAATTGTGTGCGTGCGTGCGTGTGTGTGTGTGTTACGAATGCAGAGAGTTGTAAGAATTTTGAATCAATATTACAAGCATAATTATTTTGTTTAATACTTGAAAACAAATAAATCTGAAATATAAGAAATAAATGATCATTTGAAGACTTCAGTTTTTCAATGATGAAAGCACAATACTTCAACTTAAAATGTTCCTTATCTCTTAATTTCACAATGTGATAATAAATAATACTGGAATAAGAAAATGTGTAGACATTAGATTTTCAGGATGACCACATTTATTGATCTGTTATCTTTTTTGGCAATAATAATAAGAAAATATTAAAGCATAATTATAAAATGTAATTTAAAAGTTTTAAATTGTACAAAGTTGGCTGGATTAGTCTATCAATGGAGTGACAAATTCATCTTCATTTCCATATGAGTCAGAAACCTCCTGCAGCACTTGGACAAAAACCTGTCTTGAAACAGTTCTTCATTAAGCCCCTCTAGACTATGAATAAATATCATTTCAAAGCACTGTGATATCAATTAACACAATGTTCAATAAAGCAGGCAACACTGAATTTGTATCTTACCTTTATGTTCATTAGTGTATAATACAGATGAAGAGGAAAAGATTCTTCTATTTTAATGTCATAAATTGTTTGCTCATGCAATTTCTATATCATTCATTTGATTTCTGACTACTGTTCTTTACTATTTGTAGTAAATTTCTGAATCAAATTTCAAAATTGGTAAAAAAAAAAATCAAGAAATTTGAGGGTAAGAAATAAAATGTGTGTGCATTTTACTCGTTATATTGACCAATAAATTGAATTGCAGCAGATTTTAGTTGAGTTGAAGTATAAAGGGAGTTTTTGTTATTCTGTCTAAATAAATTAAATATATGCCACTTAGTACATCTTTTTCCAGGCAAAATGTTTTGGATAGTTTATCTAATTGTAAAGAAGACTTACCTAAACTTCAAATAAAACCAATATAATATGCATTATATTTATTTTCTGACAAAATGCAATATTATCTCATTTCAAAAAACTATTTCAAGTAAATAAATTTATAACTGAAATTAATTTTGACTTTTTGAGAAAATTTGATCCAATTTTATTCAAAGAACATTGGAAAAAAGTTATAATGCGAACAGTACCATAATCTAATGTTTATATATGTTATCAAAATTCTTATATGACAAAAGAGATTCTGACCATAATCAGCTGTAAGGTGTTAAAGAGTTAATTAAAGTTCTAATTTATATTGTCTGTTGATTATGAAAATATACTAATACTACAATGATATAAATTATGATGTACAGTATTTTGGGTACTGTACACATCTTTCATTTATTTAAATCTAATTAATAAAAACAAATGACAAAAGGTCATTATCTTTTTGTTGACTTCTTTATTTGTTCTTACAAAATAGATATACTTATTAAACAATTTTAACATTTCTTCCTTAAAAATAAAATGAACAATTTTAAATTTGAGCAGAATAATGTATTCTTATAAATTTTTAATAACTGTACTCATACCAACAATAACTTGTGTTTCCACAAAATCATTAGATCAGGAACTAATCAATATCAGAAACTGATGTGTAAAGGAAATAACATATTTCACTTGCAAAAAACCCCAGAGTTAAATATCCTGCAATAGAAACCTTATTATTTCTCTCTTGTGGCTCATTTGCATTATTTCAAATAAAATGATTGTTTTTATTTTTCAATCCTTATAAGGCTAACTGCCATAAGCATATATTCTTACTATTTTCTATTTATAAAATATTAAAATTTAAATGACAGTTTATATAAACTATAATTATTCATTTTTGTTTAAAACCTAACATAAGTTCTTCTATAAATTATAATAGTACAGTTTCATGTCAAATTTTGGGGCCAACAGAGAAAGGGTTAATATTATTATTCAAACCTATTTTAAATCATGAATAACTATGATTTAGAAAGCACTTAGAACATCTAGTAACAATTTATGCTTGGTATGACTTAAGGTAAATTTACATTTAATTTTAACAGTGCACATTTTTATCCATTTTATTTTTTAATATTTGCCTTGCATTATTTGCTCTGCAAGAACCTTGAGTTTAAATATTGTGGTGTTCTTTAGTTATTGAATATCACTGAAATCTAAATGGGCTTAAGCCAAAAAGCCATATTGCAAATACCTGAAGTTGGGAGCTGAAGCAAGTTCCAGGGCAAGGCAGGCCAGATTTGTAGATGCATAGGCAAGAAGAAACATGATAGCTGTAACAGGTGCAATTTTATTCAGAGAACCCACCAGCATTACAAGCTGAAAGCAAATGTTTTTAAAAAAAGTCATAAATAGTCAAGAAAATTGTAACTATAACAAGTGTAATGGCTTCTGAAAATCTACTATCATTGCAAGTAAAAGCATATGTGTGTATTTTTTAAAGGCATAACTAGTTGAGAAAAATGATAACTATAGCTACCTCATTGTATCTTGAAAGTATATACAGGTACATGTATTTAAAAGATAACAAACATAACTGCAGTAGATACAATTATATCTAAAAACTGATCTCCATTAAAATCTGAAGATACATATAATATATACAGAGAAATAAATACACAGATAGTCCTTGATTAACACAAACTTTATTTAATCAATTCAAATAACATTAATTTGATTTTAGAAACAGAAATAGCTTTTGAACAACAAATTGATGTAATAGCAATTTTGTTTTATCCTAAAAACAAAAGAACATTTTCTGAAAAATGTACTAGACTTATGTCACCAACCACCCTCTGTTCTCTTGCAAATGGGAATATAGGACTTGTGTAGATGTTTGGGATCAGAGTCCGCATACAGAAATATCATGGATGTTTGTCTGGCTTTTTAATTTTATTTTGCATGCAGGGTTTTGCTTTGCTGACGTGCTTGCATGCAAGAAATCAAATGGGAATGATCGAGTGTAGACAGTACACACAATACAACATAAAACCAGAGAGACAGACCACTCGCCCTTTCAAAACAAAAGTAGATAAGCTTATAATTTTGAAGAGTGAAAACTTATGTTTATTTATCTACAGGCTTTCTCTTTCATTCGGTGGTTAATCAGTCACTACAAGACATTCACAAATATACACTCTGCGGTGAGAAATGATGGTGAATGATGATAAAAAAAGAAAGAAATAATATATCCAGATTTTACAACATGAACGGTAACTCCTGCTGTCAACAGCTACACTAGTAGGATAACATTACGATTCTAAAATATTTAACAAAAAGTTCTGAGATTATCAGTTCATAATAAATAATAGTGTTTTTATCTCTCTCAAGTATCTATCAGTTTGTAATAAATATTTTTTCTATCAAGTCAAATGAGTCAAATTGTAAACAAAAATATAGACCAATGTTCTATAATATTAATAAATTATCTCAAGTTCTTAACAAGGCCTAATTTGAGTCAATTTAAGTGCACTGAGGTTTTAGGTATTAATTTTTACTCACAGAAAAGTTGTTACTTAGAACGTGCTGGAAACACTGTCTCATGACACAAATCCTAGTGTCAAATTCAACCACTATCATGCAATGAATTACTGCCGCATTTTGGCATACACAAGTTGACCTTCCAGTCTGTAGGTTGGTCAGGGACAGTTCCAACTACAGTCAGGTGACAAGTCTGATGTCGCACTTCACTGTACAGTGAAATCTTCAAACTCTGCCCCTCTGTCAGTACAGTTGCCTGGATGCAAAAACTTGCCACCCACAGAATGCAACTGGTTCAAAAGTGTCTCATTGCTCCCCAGGTGAAATGTCCTTATAGACTGCCTTTTACCTTTCTTTATGCTTGGCTTGTGTTTCTTACCAAACATAAAGGGGCTCACTTGATCCAGCGAATCTTTCACTGCATCGAAAATGACCAATTACTTTGCCATTATAAATGGTAATCTGACATGGCAATGAGAGATATGCAAAGGGAAGAAAAAGGTTTTCTCCCTTTATCCACCAATGTATACACTCCAAAATCTTGGTGTCTCTCTCTCTGTCTATATTTCATTCTCTCCTTTTATTCACAGTCCAAGTTTCCATAAAAATTTCGCTCAGTTTGCAGTCCTAGCACACAATACACGTGTCCTTGAAAGTTCATGAATTTCTTGCTTAGCATGCTTTTACACTAGCATGAAAAATCTCCCTGCTGGGAAGTCTCATTGCTAGACCTCAGGCATTTTCTAGTCCTCAAGTGAACAATAAATTCTAATTAAACTATATATCTTTTATAACTACAAATATATTGAATGGAAAAATTCTTTTATCATAATTATATAAAAGTAACATGTAGTATGTATTTCCTTTCTAATTTAATCTCCACACACTCACGCATCACAACAATGAAATAACTGCATTCACACAAATGCTTAAATCTTAATTCCACATGCATAAATTCACAGAATATATTTATGTAACATCTAACATAGTTTTCAATCTCACTGCTTTGAAATGTAGGTGAATCTACACTTGCACTTTTCTTAGCTTTGCATTTCTTAAGATAAATACAAACTGGCCACCGATGACTTTGACCAGCATAAATAATTTTTAAAATTTTGCAAATCTACTCCCCTCTCTAACCGTGACAACTTAATTAAGCAGCTTTTAGCTGGGTAAGACAGACTTAGAAAGAGTGATGAAATTGTGATATTGTATAACAAAACAGCTACAAATTTCTGCTTGTTCAAAAAGTGGAGTTGGAAAATAATATTTTGCAATTATTTTCATAAAAAATTGAAATCTAAAATTCATCTATTCTCTAGAACTATTTGTATTGGTATACTATAATGTTTCTGTTCATGACTATATGATTTCACATTTGACTAACAATGGTTACAACATTTTTATATGATTGCATTTGAGTATGATCTATGATGTGTGTTACCTGAACAAGTATCCAAGTTATCAGAACAGCCATATAAGGGTTGCCACTCTTTGAAGTGATTGTTGCTGGCTTAAATATTATTCCTACACAAAAGCAGGAACAACATCTATAAATAGCAATAATAATGGTATCGAACTGATACAACCCTTAAAATATATGAAGTGATTCTTTGGGAATGCCCTAATATTACTTATTAATATATGTGTAGAGCAACTTTATAGAAAAAAACTAAAACCAAACCAGATCACCTATCAAACAAAAGTATGTTAATGTCTATAAAATAAAAAAAAATTGTAAACACAAATGAACCATAAACAAAAATAAGAATAGAGCCTTTCTTCAATTATTTTTTAGCTCAAATGTGACCTGTCACCACAAAAAGATACTTAAGTCGCGCAAGGCTAAGCCAAGAAAAATGGCAAAAACGAAGGTGGGGTGAAATTGAGATTTTCATTTTAGCGTGTTCCCAAACCATCGAACAACAAATTACTAGCGTGTTTTTCCTTAATTCGAACTAGAAATAGCTTTATTATTATTTTTTTGTGACCTACTGTCTAACTTCGAAGGAAAAATATGGCCCAAAAGTGCTATAATCTGACGATCGTAGACGGTAGAATCCCTGGCTGAACCTCATCATGTTGTATATCAGAATGCTCAGGAAAAAGCCTATTTTTATGCTGACGACACTGGTTATTTATAACGTCTAATTAGAATGTTTTATAAGGCTGTGCTTGGCGTAAACAAAGTGAAAAGCGTCAGCCAATCCGCAGACAGTTTATCAAAGCTTGCTATAAGTTACCAAGCATGCTCTCATAAAAAGACGGTCGCGATTGGTTGAAACGCACACAAGGGAGACAGTTTCGTCCTGTAATGCGTAATGTAAACACGGAGAAACGAATCGCTAATTTGTTGAATTCATGTAAAGAAAGCAACATCTTAGAAAAAGAAAGCATTCAGATTAAAGATTTGATATCTGATTATTTTGCTAATGAGGATGTAGCTGATGGATTTTCATCTGAAAGTGACACGGACAGCAAATCGCGTGATCGAACAACGAAAAAGACGAAGCAGACGACAGCTGACGATAACTGACTGTACACTGAAGTGAAAGGTGTGCTATAATTATTGGATTATTTAAACGATATTTTTTTAAGAATGTGAAAGTAATGCAGCTTTAATCTGTGATTTATTTAGTGGAGCTAGCATCAGATTTAGAAAGAGGTATCAATTCAATATTATGCCTTAATTTTAGAATATTCTGTGAGCCACAATAATCATTCTCGCATACAGAATTCTAATCGTTATGGCTTAAAAAGACTGTTGTCTGTAAATGATGTAACAATATATTTGTTGTTTATAGTTATTACAGTGTTAGCTATTGTGTCTTCTTCAACTCTGATTGCAAATGAAGCAGATTAATATATGGTTGCTAAGGAAAAACCTCTCAGAAATGTGTTCAATCTTTGAGGCCGATTTTCTCAAAATGGCCGTCCGGACAGTAGTGCACTTCAAACAAACATAACTTTTCCATATTTTGTCCTACACTCTTTATTTTTATATCAACAGAAAGCCCTTTCAATTTTCTTTCTATTGATATATATATATATCTCAATACCCCCAAAATCCGACTTAAGTATCTTTTTGTGGTGACAGGTCACAAATGTTT
The DNA here is from genome assembly GCA_028829895.1 of Sinotaia quadrata. Taxonomy (NCBI): domain Eukaryota; kingdom Metazoa; phylum Mollusca; class Gastropoda; order Architaenioglossa; family Viviparidae; genus Sinotaia; species Sinotaia quadrata. Next base: position 59,747,781 of record CM054179.1, read on the forward strand.
TCAAAGAATATGCAAAATTTCATATACATATTCTCATTACTTTATTACTTTTAATAAACTGTTTCCAAGGTCTAGAAAATCATATATAAATTAATATTATTTTGAATGAACATATTAGTACATGTTTTTTAAGAAAGTCTTTACCATGATATGTTACAAGCATTCATAAACATCGGAAAAGATTTGGGATTAGAGAGATTAAGTTATGGCTTTTGTGAAAGCAAGAGAAGAGAGAGAAAGAAAGTGCAATAGAAAGAGAGAGAAGATTGAAAGTAAGACATACAGAGAACAAGAGAGAGATATAGAAAGGGCACAAGAGCTACTGATTCTAGCTGGAAAAGAGAGACAGAGAGAAAGAGTGAGAGTAAAAAGTTAAAGATTTCAGTCAATTAATGAAATCAAGTGTGGATAGGTGAACGGTCATTTCTTCTATAATAAGTGAAATAATATATTTTAAAAACACACATAAAATAACAAGTAATAATGAATATCAAATTTATTTATAACCTATTGGTGAAAAAATAAATTATCATTTAGGTAAGATTAAATAAAACATGCTCTTATATTTTCACCATGTCATTGACAGCTGCCATTTTATTTTTCAAGCCCAAATACAACTTATATTTCTCATGGAAGGGAAAAGTATTTTTTAAAAAGCTGTGTAGGTAGCTGTGGTAGGCTCACGTACATAAGATAAATGGGAAGAAAAATGTCATTAGCTATTTAAAATTCACAAAAGACCAAGGTATATAACCAACAGCATTTCATTCACTTATAAAACAAAATGCAAAACATTTTAAAAGTATTACTTTAATAATCTTTTTTTTCATATTTAATATACAAATATTAAATGGTGTTTAGATAAAAGTAACCATTTTTTTCCAAACTGTCTCCATCAGAATGTCATAAAATTATGGTGATTCTCAATCATAACCAAACTTTCATTATTTTTTTACCACAAAAGTTTGGTTTATGCAGCCAATTTAATTTTTATTTAAATACTGGAACTTATTTTATGTTTTAAAGTTAACAAATTCATTAGCGTAAATCATTTATGACTGAAAAAATGGTGGTCCAATACTAAGCGTGCTTTTCAAGTGATTTGGTTTCCCATTCTGAAGTAAATGAAAAAAGTCATATCCCATGGATTCAAAAAAATTTGTCATTTTACATTTACAACTAAATATATTTCCCTTTAAAAGATTGCTTACATATTCAGCAATTTAATGAAAATAGTTAGCTGCATACACACAAAAATAATTGTGGTCAGAAAAAAACAAACAAGAGATTTTTATAATGTGGGAGAACAATCATAATTTTAATACATTTAGAAATGATCAGGAGAGTTCAGAAGACAACCATAAAATATAGGACAGATGCCTGGTTCACAGATTCAGTTGAATTAAAGTTTTCAAAAGAAACATATTTCTTTCATTGCAACTTTGCTATTATAGTTCATATATGCTTTACATTTATTTCTGACAAAATACAACAATATCCAAATACTTATATTATTTTAAGTACATAAATTTATGGTTTGAAATTAGTAACTATTAACTATTAATTAGCACACTTATTAATCACTTTGGCTAAAAAGAGCTTTTTATGAAAAGCAATATATTCTGCCTTCACGAGAGAATGAAGTTCATCCAACATCAATCAAACAAGATCTAACCTGTAATCTAATGTTCCAATTCCATTTTGTCAAAATCAAGACAAAGTGACTCTGATCACGATCACTGTGAGGGATTAAGAGTTCAATTGCATTTTATATACTTGAAGACGTGACAACAAACCGGAGGCAACTTACCTGCTCTGGAGAGTTGAACAATTAACTAATGCATACAATTTTCAGCCTTTGTATGTGTACAACAAACACTGTGCCAGATTAAATGTTCTGTATATGTATGAATTAATGGTGCAATATTGAACTTATTTATAGATGGTGAACGGTATTAAATTACACATCTAATATAAGCAAAAGATCATAAATCAAGTGATGCCTGCATCTCCTTTGTAAATGAAGTTAAATAAAACTTTACCAAAAAGATGATCATTTGCAAGAGCTTCCAAAATGCGAGAACCTCCAATGAGATTTCCTAAAGCAGCTGAAAATGTGGCTGAAAAAATGCCTATGACAACAAATGGTGGCCAGAGGTTTATGTCCTGTAGAAACACATAGTTGTTTAGCAGAAGATCCCTGTGATGAAACAAAGACTGCCATGTACAAAGTTATTCAGTATAGAAAAATTGAACTTATTACTAATCTCATCATCTCTTCCACCCAAAAAACCAAAAAACTCTTTATTGCTCAATTTTCAATCAGCTGTAAATGACAGTTCTTTACTCTTGAACAATTTTCCCTTATCAAATTTTTTAATAGTAATTATAAATTTAAAATAAAAATCTACTACATATTAATTCAGGAATAGCTGGAATAATTATTCTGCCCTCTCTTCCGACATACTCATATTACTTGCATATCAGTGAGTGATGGTTGCTATTATAAAATGTCAATAATGACCTTCATTCAAAACTATTTTAATTTTTTCCCCTACTCCAATATACATTATACCAGACCTGTCTTGAATATGGGCTAAGAGAAGTATTTAGTAAGCATTAGGAGAGATATGGGCTTTCTAGATAAATTTTACTATACGTGTTTGTGTATGTGTTTGTATAACATGGTCAAAGTAGTGATGTTATGTCACAATGGGATAAGTTTCATATTAGATATATGTAACTGACCAATGTGTAATTAGCTTAGTTAAGAGATGATTACTGTAGGCATTACAAAGTCTTAATTTTTGACAGTACCCTTTTGTAAAGTTTCCATGTTGGGACTGCCTGTGGTAATAGAGATAATGTTGAATTTGAAATTAGTGTCTTGGTTTCTTATCTCCCCACATTCTATATGTTGAATGCTATATACCATTTGGAATTGTGTAAATATTTAAGCACTCCAATAGTGCTCAAAATCTAACAATACTTATAAAATAACACAAAAGAGTGAGTTGGATTTTATCCTATAGGAAGGCATGCCACTGAACAAATCAAAAGTTAACAAATTAAAAGTATTGAGTTGAAAAAGATCTTGCTAGATTTATCATCTTAAGAAAAACTACAATGAGAGAGAGAGAGAGGAGGAACACAAATTGACCATATGGATAGGATGAGACAGTAAAGGATGTTGCCAATGAAAGTGCAATGACAGACATACAAAATGATGAGTAAACTAGGAAAAAAGAATATAATTTATGTGTGAGTCAGAGACCTAATAATTAACAAAATGAACTTATATTGCAGTTTTCACTAAACTTATGTAAACATACATACATACTCTGCTTACCGTGAACATGAGCCAGCCAAAAGGATGGTCATAATGAGATATGTCGTGAAAGTGAAGGCTACAGCAGAAAGAGTTCCTTTAGGAATAGATTTGCTAGGGTCTTTTAACTCCCCTGAAAAAATAAACTTACTTATAAATAGTTAATACCTGTCAAGGAATAAAATAGTTTTAGAAAAAAACCAAGTTGCTGTGCACATTTGTATAAAAAAAATTGTATGCAGTGAATCAAACTTGGCATACAAAAGTGGTTGGCTCCATTTCACTACATAAAAGATAAATGTAATCAGTATCCTTCATGTCAAGTTTCAGTGTTTAAGTTTTGTACAACTGAAGATATATCTACCTTGATTCCAATTATCTATCTTGCTTTGAAAACAGAAGAAAGTATCTCATTTGATTTGAAAACTGATAAGTTAAGGCTTGCAGCTCTCCATGTGGGCATACAAACTGATTGTCTCCCCTAATTTGAAAGAGAGAGAGAGAGAGAGAGAGAGAGAGAGAGAGAGAGAGAGAGAGAGCATACACACACAATGAACTCATGCAGGCACACATACATTTATTGTCGCAGCACAGGTGAATAAGAAAATAGTTCCTTGAATTGGGGACTTTATCAACAACATGAAATATTTATTTTTTAATTCGACATACTAGAAATCTAAATAAATAGATTCAAAGATTTATCTTTGTTAAAAATTATTTTGTGAAACTGAAAAATGGAGAACTGACATCCAGTTGCATATTTTATGTATATTTTATGTTAATACAAGCACAGATACTGGGGACTTAGACATTATTTGTAATTAATGTTTTTGTTAAAAATTAATTTGAGTTAAAGAGTAACAATTATAAAAAATATATTTGATAATTTATTAATCTTTTTCAAACACAAAATATAAACAGAGAATTGAATGCAAAAGACAATTTCTACTAGACACTTAATGTGTTTTGTTAAAAAGTTATTTAAATAGAAAATATGGATATTTTTCATTCTTATTTGAATTTTCATTCACACTTTCGAATTGGTTAATAAAATTTTACTGGATAAAAATAATGATTGATATGGCAAATGTTCAATATATATGAAATCAAATAAATGAATAATCTTTGAGTTTCATAAATTTTGTGTGTAATTCATATATAAGTTTACTACTTAATATAAAATAATTGCCTTATTACAGTACAAAACTACTCACTGGCCTTCAGCTCTTAATCTTATAAAACTGTTATAAATCTTAGCGCTTTACAATAAATACATTTAACATACAAGTCTCTATACAAACTGCTGCAACACAAAGAAAGTAATGTACCTACATATTGCTCCATAAACCTTCTTCAAATACTCCTAATTAATCTCAGTCTCTTTAATTCACAAAGCTATAAATCACAGTTCATTTCAAGCATAAATTATCACCTCTTTCAATTCCTCATTTTATCAACAAGCATTCAATTAAAAGATTATATATTTTGCAAAGGAAATTAACAGACTGTATAGATATAAAATCCCACTGTTTAATTAATCACATAATTAGTACTTTCATTACTTATTTTCTTAATGGTCCCATTTTCTAACTTGTATTTGAGGTTAGTATTAGTTATTTTGACATGCTTATGTGTGAGCTTTTAGTGCAGCTATATCAGAAGTGTTAAGTCTTTCATTGTAAAGGTTTTATCTGAATCTTGTTGAAATTGAACATGACTACTTGTACATGTGTTTGAAGTTTTGACGATGAAGGAATATGTTTCTATATCAATGTTATTACTGACACAGGAACAGTGGTCAGGTATATTTTTTGCTACAGTTGGTGAGAAAGTTGTTTTGTCTTGGTGGCCCTGGATTAAGATTATGTAGGACACCAGAGACCCACTAGGTAGGTCACACACTGGGGGGTGGGGTGAGGGAACTGCAGCACAAGATCACCTGTTACCCTCACTGGTTACCTGTTACCTATACTGGTTATTTTCACAAATCACCTTATCATAACTTCATCTTCATCGTTACAGTTATCATTATAGTTGTTGTCACTTGTTCACCTTTGGTGGGTCACCTGTGATTTTGCGTGATCTTTGCCTTGGCTGTACTTTATGCTGGGAGGCACTATGACCTTGTTCATCTGTATACCTGTACTTGTGAAGCAGAGGTCATGAGACCATATTCAGTGTAGCCATGATGTCATCTACACATAGCGAGCAGGACAATGAAGGTCAAGTAAAGGATAAGATATCCTTTCCCCTTTGTGAAAATCCCTGCTGCCAACTTGTGAAATCTACTCAACGAACTAACCCTGCTAATCACTGATTGTGGTAATCCTAGATAATTGATCAGAGAGTTTCAGCCCTTGTATGTATTAGAACTGTCTAAAGAGCCTATATTCTGTTTATCTGATTCGTCTATGTCAATATGTCATTTGTTCACATTTACTTCATGTTGGAATTGCTGTGCTGTGTATACTTTTATATTTATAATCAGGTAGAAGGGACCTTGTCTTGACGGGGTGCATACCGCTCTGTGAGAACGTATGTCAGGTTAGGGATAATTCTTGGTAATTCACTGTATACTATGTATTACTCTGGGAAGGGACCAAGGGAAGTCTCTATCCAGTTCTTCCCCCGCAATTGAGAGGTGTAGATTATCGTAAACATATTAATGATAATTCTTTCTCACAATTAAGAGGCCCTCTCATAATCACATAATTAATTTATTACAGCTAAGAGAAAACCTGTTCACCCATAGCTGTCAAGGTTTTTTAAACATTGAAATATTAGAATAATCTGTTGGTTTTACCAATTAATATTCATATTAATAAAATTAATTAATTTATAACTGATGTTATATGTTCTTCTTAAGTTTGTGGGTGTTAGAATGTTTCTCAGATAAATTACCATTGTTTTTGTTTGTTAGACTATTTCACAAATAAAATGTTAGTGTTAACTATTTTTTAAATAAACTGTTGTTATTGTTCTTGTCTGTTAGACTATTTCTTAAATAAATTATTCAGTAAATAAACTGTTATTGTTGTTGTCTGTTAGACTATTTCTCAAATAAATCCTTACTATTGTTCTTGTTTGTTAGACTATTTCACAAATAAAATGTTACTGTTCTTACTTGTTAGGCTATTTTTTCAAATAAATTGTTGTTATTGTTCTTGTCTGTTCGACTATTTCTTGAATAAATTATTTACTAGTGTAAACCTGTAACAACTGTAAGGGAGTTTAGCACATTCAACTACCCATTAAAGTTAGGCACATAACTGAGTTGTGTACTATTCATACTTTCTCCATAAACAACTTACCAGACATATTAGCTCCATTCATGATCCCAGTCACACTGCTGAAAAGAATTGCAAAAACGGTACCAAAGTCCATTACCTTATTCGTCAGGTAGTCAATAGTGAAATTTGCTGAAACAATATTTTATAAATAAAAGAAAGTAATAATGATTTAACAATAAATAAAATGCATCAGTTAGACATGAAGGGCACATTACTATTGTGTCAGAAATAGCAGTGAATATTGAGATAGGAGAGAAACAACTAAACATAAAGATATTTTATAGACAGCTCCCAACTATGCACTAACAGTCAGTGAACCAAAGAACACACCCATACATCTCTCAATCAAAAGAAACAAGCAGGAGACGGACATAAGGAAGTGAAGACACATCACATACATATTTCAAAAGTGAATTAAATATTATGCGGACAAGAGGATGTATTGTATATATTTCCCTAACATGCAAAAAAAGCAAGAGACAAATGAGTACATTCTATACATCCACCAATCATCTAATAAACTGTGGATGGGTAAGAGAATGCTTTCAAAGACAAGTCACAGTCATGCAATAAGCAGGTGGACAAGATGATACATCACAGACATTTCCAATCACACTCTGCAGCAGGGTGCATCATATATATCTTCCAATCATACAATAAGCAGTAGACAGACATCAGGGATTAAGGGTATATTCTACAGCAGTAGATGTATAAAAGGACAGACTTATGGACACTGTCACTCATGCAATGAACAGGAAGACAATACACCCAGACATCTCTCAAAAATGCAATAAGCAGTAAATGGATAGAAGGGAATGAGATACATCACACACCACATACATCTCCAACCATGCAATATGCAATAGTTGGACATTTTACTCTTTCAAAATGTATCTTCTACAAGAAAATCATCTTGCAACTAAAAGATTAATTCAATATAAAACCATTTTTAAAATGAGTTTGTAATTATAGTTTGCTAAGCCTTCTATTTCAGTGAAATAAGTTAACTCTTTAAGACTTACTGTTTCATTTGTAAATATTTTTACCAAACATTCTGTTCTGATGCGCGTTTTATGAAAGGTAAAAACAATAAATAAATAAACAAAAATTAAAAACTTCATTTTTTAATGTCAGATAGATATACTATTTTATTGTACGGGTTTTAAGTGGACACAGCTTTTATAAAGTTCAGCTTCACTCTTGCAGCTTTCTGGAATCATTCCAATAAGCAGGTTTTAATGTTTTCTCCATGGAGCTTGGATTGTAAAATGCCTTAACAATGACCAAGTTTTAATACTCGGCAGATACTGAGAGGGCTGCTACAGATATATGTACAACTATTGTGTTAATGTTATGATATATCTAAACAATATAAAGTATTTCAGGGTAATTAAACTTTCTTTTGATGTTAATTACATAAAAATATTAATTATATAAATCTGTAATTAATTCTTGCTTTGCTCTTGTGTAACTGTAAAATATATTGTACAGAAATTTTTATATTTCACATTAATTTCAAGTGGCTGAAAAAATTAAATAAGTATACTTGTTTAGTTTTGTTTACATCACAGTAACTGTGATTTATGTTTTAATACAAATCTGTGCTTTATTACTTCAATTTTGAGAAAGAAATCTGTTTTCATTTTAATCCTTCATAAATGCATCCTAATACTTTCAACACTATTCCTATAAGAGAGTATATTTGTAAAATGCCAATTTGAGCTATGCCAAGCTTTTCTTTCCCTGTTTTTATAGACTATGTTACAATAATGGCTGTTAATCTTGTTCTGAAGTCCTTTACCCAGCATACAGAAGAAACAACATTCCCACTGAGGTACTTTACTCATCACTGAGAAGAAACAAGTTCCACTAAAGTCCTTTACTCATCATACAGAAGAAACAAATTCCTCTGAATTCCTTACTCAGCATGTCGAAGAAATGATGTTCCTCTGAAGTTCTTTATTCCTTTACTCAGCATACTGAAAAAACAATGCTTCCATTGAACACTTTGGTCTTCTCATATTAAAACGATACCTACTGCTTTCTACCTGAGTTAGTCAGTCTAGTGCTTTCTCACTCTTAGTTGTATCAGAATCCTTCCTTATTGCTGTATTTTTGCTGTTTGCTTTTATGGGCTGCCCAGGTATTTACTTCATCTTTTATAAGTTATTTGTGTGTTATCTTTCTCAATCATAGGCATCTCATCTTCTCATAGCTGTATTTCTGCAGGTTAAATGCTTTGGGCTGTCTGAATGTGTGTCATCTATCTCACCTCTTATATGTTTGGGAGTCATAGCTTTTTCATAGCTAGATTTATGCTGTATATTTGCTTTTGGTTTTTGGGTACATGGATGCTGTTGTGTTTTTTTTATGGATATCTGTGTGTCATCTTTCTTGCTCTTAGCTGTCTCAAATTCCTTCATCAAAGATGTATTTTTTCTGTTTACTTGCTTTAAACCTGGGTGTTTTTTATTCATGCTGTTGTTTGTTTATGAGAAATCTTTCTCAGTCTGCTCTGGGGTTCATACCTAGATTTAAAATAAACAACCCTACTAAATGTTTATTTTAAAAAAAATATTACAATTAAAGGGTAATAATTCAGATCAGCACTAAATCCACAACACTCATTTATGATAAGAACAAGATGGCCATAGTGTTTCAACAAATAATATATTATCACTAACATTTAAATGAGTAAAATCTGTTGTTGTTTTTAAAATCGGGGAATTGTGATTAATAGTTCATGAACAACCATGCAATTAGGCAAGAAAAATCAAAAACTGACACTTATCTACTCATGCTTAAGAGAATCGGGTGCTAAGCAACACATAAATAAATTATTTTTGCACAATAAAAAATTGTTAATACTTATTCAGTTTAAAGTACATACCATAAAGGTTTTCCTTAAAAGTAGATGCCCGAAGGCCTGTGTATGGAAGGGAGACATCTGGTGAACTTTTGTTCCAGTAAATAATGTTGTTGGAATGTGGAATTGTAATATTCTTTTCTGAGTTATGTGCAAACACACTGATGTAAACTGAAAGTGTGCATATCACCACACACTGCAAAAACAAAACAAAACAAAAAGTGATGTAATTACTACCATAAAACTGTAAGCATACTCTGGCTTTATTTTATGTGATATAATTTCAAATAAAAAAACCTACACTTCATAATGTTAGGAATGACAAAAGATAAACTCAAATGGCCATCATATATATATATAATACTTTGAGACAGTGAATCTAAAAGGAAACAAAACATAAAGTCAAATGACTATCATATACAATATTGTGAGACAATGAATCTAAAAGAAAACAAAAGATAAAGCCAACTGACTATCATATTTAATGTTGTGAGGATGAGAATATCATGAAACTCAATGTTCAATCTGTTCTGAAGATTTCAATAGGCCTATAATACTTCAATTTAATTGTTAACTAAAAATTTGTTTTTAGTAATAGTAAAAGTAATATTTTAAAAGTAAAAGAATAATCATTATTTTAGATTCATGATAAATGACATATTTAATATCCGAAACACTGAAGTAAATAAAAAAAAGCCCCAATAAAAGATCCACACAAATTGGAAACACAAGAGAACTTATTTGTGTTTGGTAGAAATTTTAAGAAAAATGACCAACGAAAAAGCTTAAATATTGTCATAATGTACATTCTATTAATCAGTTCTGTAATCAAAGTTTGGATGTTTGATGTGAGTACACAATTTTTCAAATATTTGTTATGGAGTTTATACTTTTAAAATATCTTCTGTAATAGAAAATTTTATTCAACATTATCATCAGTTGTTAAATTTTTTAAAATGCTTTTCCAACAAATACACTGAACCAGGAATTTTTTTTTAAAAATTGATTTCTGAATGATAAAATCATTTCAAAGTAATTTTTATTGTAAAGTAATTAGGATTTGTTTTGTGGGTGTTATTACAGTACAAATATGATAACCCAGTTCTGCTCTCATTTCCTAAAAACCATTGTCTGTAGGGTGTCAGATCTAAGCAAAATGACTAGTCAATAAGCAGCTGCTTTGTTCTAGATAAGTGTTACTGAGACAGCTGCTCTATTAATAGTGGCCATCAAGTAGAGTTAAAGCTAAGAAGTTAGGTAATTACAGTTTTCTAACATGACTTACTTCAGGAAGAATTAGCTCTAAACTAATTAATTCTGCAACAAAGATGAAATAATAAGTTGGTGCAGCTGTGATTATGTATTTTCAACAAAAAGAAAAGCTCATTACAACCATATGTTTAATTCTGAGAGTTATCACTCCTACTACTAGCTATATTTTCAAATGTATTAACAACCCAAACATTTACCCTACAACCAGTGCTTATAAAATACAATCTATAATAAAAACCATAACAATTATTACTATTTTCAAATGCATCCCATCTATTTTAATGTTATACTTCAAAATAAAATAAAACAAAATATTTTTATTTGTAATTACAAAAGTTGCAAATTTTTGAGATGTGAGATTTCTGGTATCATTTAAAACAAGGCACAGCCCTCCACACTTGGCCTCAGAAAATATTAATTTTTCAAGACAAGCAAAATAAAATATGTGGATGGAGGGTCATTATTGGAGAATGCTAATGAAGAATAGCAGTTATTAAGGGATGTAATTAGTTTTATTTTACTTATTGATAGAGAATGTATAATACTGATAAACATGTATGAATACTGAGAGGAGCAGTATATCTACATCAGATGATAGAGAAAGGATTTTGGAGTGAAGAAAAACTTAAAGTCTTTTATAAAACAGACACACACACACACATACACGCAAACATGAACACATGCATGTTTGCACATAAAAAAATGTGCATACAAATACTTTTTCATTAGTACATGTATTAAGATTAATTAATAAATGTGTTTCTGTATGCATTTTATTGTGGGTATTTTATACTTTTTAATTTTATCAAACTAAAAATACAAGAAATTTCAAAAATTTGTCTAAAAAACATATCTAATGAATTTCTAGAAGAAAAAAAAAACATATCTAGGTAGCAGAAACTGAAAAATCTGATGAATAATCAGAATGTCAGATAATATAATTAGAGTGAATATAATAATATAAATATAATTAGAGTGAATTCTGTTTCTTTCCCCAGTTTTATACCTACATATTTAAAATCTAAACATCTGAAACAAAATAAAGATGATAATCTAATTTAAATCTCCTCCCAAATCACCTGTATAATATTATATTTGAATATAGGAATTCTATGTAACATTTTTGTGTAAAATAAACCCAACCCATTTCGCCTCCCCCAAGAAAGAAAACTGAATACAAACAAACAAAATGAGTGCAGACACCCGAGCAAACACAGCTCCTCCTGTTATGCAGATAAGAAGACAGAGACCCAGAGAGACTGTAGCATACAGGTATTTCCACCATTCTGTGTTGTCTGGCAAACCATGATCAGGACCTGTGAAGGAACCTAAAGTGGGGAAGGAAATAATTCATTCTCTGAAAAAATAAATTACTAACAATGTTAACAATGAAACAACTATTGATTTACACATTCAAAATAAATAAAGACACTGTATATTAATTTGAAAGCATATTTCTGTGATGTACTCTAAAGGTGTACAGAGATGAAGATTGTTTAAGGTGGTGTCACCTAGAAATGAACTTGGGAAGTTGTTATGAAAAGAGTATAAATTTATAACTTCTTGGTACTTTGCCTTACTTTGTTCTTTCATTACCCTCATTCCAAAGTATTTCTATCTAAAGTTTAAAAATTAATGGATATACACAGTGAACAATTATAAGACAGTGACATCTATAACATTAATGCTACTATTTCAAAACTTATTGATACAAGATTATAATATTCAACATTTTACATCTGGGTGGACAAACACATGATTCTAAACATTTGGATTGGATTTGGATTGTTTCATATTCTGTGAGAATATATACTCAGATGAGTGTCCTAAATTAGTGAACATTGTTTCTTTAATGTTATTACCGAGAATTAGTTATTTATAAAGGTGATTTTTCATGATAATGACAAAGATGATAGCAATAACATTTAGAAAAACATTGAATAGTGTGACACCAATGCCATTTGGTTAATGGTTGATTATTATTAATTAATTAATCACCCAAAGCTAATTACAAATGATGAGAATCTTAATTTATGTTATTAATAATTCTCTAGCACACAACACTCATCTCTCTCCCTTGGCAGATATGCAGGCACTGTAAACATTTTCCCTCTTCCAAATCATTAAAGACAAACATTTACCATCACACAATATTTACGGAGGAAAACTTCTTACTAAAGGAGAAGACAAATCCATCTTTAATCTATATTTAGTGAGCTCCCATTCACCCACTTTCTTCTCCAACATAAGATTATCAATATGCATAAGAAGGTCAATAAATTTAATAATAAATTTATTAACCTTCTTATGCATATTGATAATAAATCCAATGAAAAAGATTACGTTACATCAATATTTCCACAAAACCACGTTCAAATAATTTTAATATCTATACAATCTTATATCCTGAAACACAATTCAACAATTTAGTGTCAATACAAATCACAGGATAGTTGTTATCAGTAGTGGTGTCAACAGGTACCTGGGAACCCATTAACATGCTAATACCCAGGTAGTAAAATTGTGAATGGGTACCCATGATAACAGGGCATTGGCACAGAAATGGGTACTGCAGAATGGGAGTGTGAGGGAAACCGACAGAGGCAAGCCAATCATGCGATAGATGAGAGAACTGACACCGGTGGCTCGATTTAGCACACTTCCCCCACCCCCCTTGTCTCTCTCAAATCAGTCCGTTAACTCACCATTAAGCTAACAGCTGCCTTTCATGACCAGACTTCTTGCCACACTAAACTGAAGTGATCAGACAATAGAAATCTCTACAGATGTAAACTTTTGATCTCAGCCCATTGGCTGGTCTTGTCCTGGTAAATCTTAACCATTAGATAATAAAACTACTCACCCAGTTGAAACTGGTCTAAACTGAATCAGCAATTTCTAGCATATTCTCAACTAGAGTTGTTTATTTCCAACATCTGACACTTTCAAGTAAAACCCTCATAAGGAGTGCCCAAGATAGGGTCACTTTGACAGTTTAACAATTTATATAAAAAAATTAAGTCTAGAAATAGGGAAAGGCAAATTTACTCTGCCACATACCCCTCTCTGTGATGCCAATGCCACTTAGTTAATTGATATTATTATTATTAATTAATTAATCATCCAAAACTAATTACAAATGAGAAGAATCTTAATTTTATTTTATTAATGATTCTCCAGAAGACACCACTCATCTCTCATTTGGTGGATATACTGGCACTGTAAATATTTCCTCTCTTCTACAACATTAAAGATAAATATTTACCATCACACAATATTCCATAGGTGGAAAACATATAAATAACTAAAGGATAAGACAAATCTGTCTTTATCAATAAATTTATTAAATCAACAATCAAATATATATATAATAAATACAATGAAAAAGATTACTTTACATCAATATTTCCATGAAACCATGTTCAAATAATTTTAATAACTATACAATCTTATATCCTTAAACAAAATTCAACAATTCAATGTCAATACAAATCACAGGATAGTTGCTATCAGAAAACAGAAATGGAGTTATTAGAGTTAAGCGATAATAGTTTCTATGTAACCTGATTTTGGCATTGTCTTTTGCAAGCTTTTGCAACAAGGTCACCAGTTTATTGTTCATTTATTACTGTCAATTCCACGTGATTCCCTATTCACACTGTAGAACACGAATTCAAATGCTATTCTCTTGAGGCTAACCTGAGCACTCCTTCACTGTATTAGCTCCCTCAAGCAGAACAATTGTAGCAATTTCCAGTAACTTTCTTGTACCAGAAATTGCTCAGAAATTGCCACCATACATCAATGAGTGTAGTGTATTCTTTACACTTACACACTGCAGTAGATACTTTGTGCGTCTGCCATGGTCATAGCAGTTTACAATCAATAAACCTGAAGATTCAGATAATACAAAGAAAGGCTGCTTTTTCCATGAAAAATATAATCAAGGAGCAAACATTAAGTTTTCAGTTTATTCATTTTTAACTCCATTCTTTCTTACATTCAAGTCTCAACTTACAGTTTCTTGCAACAGTATTTAATAGCCCGATACATGCATACAGCATAACAGTTTATGAACAGGTTCACTTGAAACAATGTCAAGTGTTGAGCATACTACTACTAGATATAAGAATTATAGTCACAATTTGTAGAAATATCAGTCTACTCACTCAATGCACCTCTAAATAAAAACACAAGTATAACATATCAATAGCAAAAATGCACAAAATATTTCTAAGTCCATTCTCTTTCAATCAGTCAGTTAATCATCATTAAGCTAACAGTCACCGTTCATGACCGGACTTCTTGCCACACCAAATTCAAGTGATTTGACAATAGAATTATCTACTGCATATAAATTTTTATCTCAGCCCTTTGGCTGGTCTCATTCTCGTAAATCTTAACCATTGGATAATAAAACTACTCATCCATTGGAACTGGTATGCATTGCATCAGTAATTTCTAGCATATTCTCAAGTTGTTTACTTTGAACTCTGACACTTATAAAAAATATAAAAGGAGTGCCCAAGGTCGGGTCACTTCTACGATTTAACAAATTATATAACAATTAAGTTTAGAAATAGGGATAGGCAAATTTACTCTGCCACAAACATTAACATTTATGCATGAGTTATCAGAATTTTGAAGTCAGTTTCTTTCGAACACAGTTCTATAATTGTAATTATTGTATTATTCTGAAATTCAAACTTGCCTCCAACACCAAAATTTTGAAGAACACCTTCTACAAAACCGACGACATACAAAGCACAAGCTAAAATGTTGGCTACAAAAAACAGGAATCCAATACTACCGCCAAACTCTGGTCCCAAGGCACGGCTAATCATATCTATGCAAACAGGTTAGGGAAAGTTTTATAAAATAAAACAGAAGGCAAAAACAAATTTAGTAGTCTTATACAATGGCATCTTATTACAGATATTAACTAAAACAATTAACAATAAAACTGTGCAAAATGACACTTAAATGAGATGGACTGTCTTTTAGTTATCGTCCCAAGCAAAACTGCACACAAAACTGTTTCTTGTATGTTTTAAAATCATGCTGAGTATTTTCTCAGTTGTACTTCCTTTTAAAAATTATATATAAAATATGGGTTAATGAGTAGCAAAAAAAAATTCTGAGGCATAATGAAATTAAAAGTTTAAAACATAATTCTATTAAACAAAAATAATTTGATCAACATTTAAACTTACTTTTAATATTATCTTCCTTTCCTTCAAGAAGAATTGTAATTTAAAATTATCTCAATAATTAACAACACAGTCACTGAGCAAAGGCAAAGCATTCACTGCCTAGCTTCTAGGCAGAAATCAATAAAATGAAATAAAGTAATATTTTTACGCTAAGGTAACATCATCCTTAAAATATGTGGGGATTTCTTTTGCTTTATTAAGAACTTTACAAGAAAATTTAAATAAATAAAATGTACAACTCTGTCAATAAATGTCTATATTGAATTACCTCCTATTTCTAGTGTCAGGATATTTATAAATCTCGCATGCATCTCCTCAATACATATTAAAAAGAAATATAGAAAGAATAAAATTTAGATGTAAGAAATGAGTAAAAAATAAAATCTAAAGGAGATGCAAAAGGGAGAATTATACAAGTATATACACACATATGACGTAGCTATTGCATCACCTGTAAGACAAAACAGACGTTTTTATGGTCAAAGAGAAGTAAGCTAGTTAACTACTGTATTTTTCCCCAGCAAGTCCGACCTTGTGAATCATAGTGAGTGGAAATCTGACCAGTCAATTATAGTAAACATGCATAGGTGTACAGAGAGACTAACTTTATCATAAATGTGCAAGTAAACATGCATAGGTGTACAGAGAGACTAACTTTATCCTAAGTGAATGAAAGAGGGAAAGGGAAGTGATTCTTTAGGATGGAAGATCGGAAGTCCACTGTGTGAATGAAAGAGCTTGGATGCAGCCCTACCCTTAGGTCAACTGAATAGCCCTTAAATGGGGAGTAAACCCAAGCCACATGCTTTTTCCACAGTAAAGACAATTGTCATATGTGTAGTGGAAGCCCAGATTTTGACATAGTGTAAATCTGAAAGTATTTGAATGATAAGTCAAAAGGCTTGAAAAAAAAGAGTGCATGAGATTTTTAAGGAAATCCATAGGCTATTGGTATAGATGACTTTGATTCTTGGTTTCGCTGAACAAAGGTAGAGTTGCATTTTATAAAATTTTGTGATTAATAATTTTGTGTAAATTGTAATTATGATAAGTTGTCATGTATAATTAATTTATGTTTATTTCAGGGTATTGAAATTGTGCTCAGAGATGATTAGCCTTTATCTAAAGAGCACTATGTAGTTAATGTTAGCAGTCTCTGATTGCTGTATAAATTGCAGGATTTCGCCGTACATTTGGATGCTTTGCATCTTAGTAGCATTGCTTCATGTTGGTGGCATCAGTTTGCTGAAGTGTATCTATCAACTGTTGTAATTAACTGTTGTTTTTATTTTTTTAATTGTTTAATTTTTTTTTTTTTAATATAAATATTTTATTAATTTTCATCTGTCTTGTGTCATTCTTTACCATCTTCATTTCGTGTAAAATTCATTTAATCAAAGTCATCGTGTCCTCTGTTTTATATGTGAGGACCTTCCTCTGGGGGCAAACAAGCCACTGGAGTGATTGACCTCAATTCTTGTGTATTTAATATTGTCCATCTTACAGGGTAACAACATCTAGATAAGGTTTTATTTAAGAAAGTCAAAATTAGGTCACCTACCACTCATTAATGAATGCTCAGTATAAATTAACATAGTGCACATTATTACTAAATACTCTTTAGGTACTTAACAATACTGATAATAAAGGAAGAGCAAAAACCTACATTTAAACAAAACAGCTCAAAACTTGCAAGGATTGAAAAATACTACAGAACCAAAATTATTGCCAAAGATTGGATCTGATCTGTTCTGGCTATTTGGTCTTTTACAGAGTTCTATAGTATGCTGATTCTATCAAATGTAATGGCGGACATGTGTAGTGTGTAATATTAAATTTCCTGCTGTGTGAGACAGTTATATGTCAATGAATGATTGCACCACTTATTTTTACTCTCTCCTCTACCTGACAACAAGCTGAATAATTTTCTATCTTCTTGCAGGTGGAACATTGGTGAATGTTATTTAAAAATCTAACTGCACTGATGACTTACCTGTATAAACCCATGCTTCAAGTAACAAATATCCTAATTTAATTTATAATATTAATATGCTTTTAATTTATTTCTAACACATAATATCCTAATTATTTATAATTATTTTAAAATATGTAAATTCATGATCAGGGGTGGGAATTGGTGAAAGTGTTTTGGGCTTACTGGCAAGCGACGGCGCCAAAGGCGCCGCGAAAATCTAGGGGGGTCCGTGGGCATGCCCCCCCGGAAAAATTTTGTGTCTAAAGAAGCAAAATGGTGCAATCTGGTGCCACCTGAGCTTAGAAATCGCCACACAATCTGCTTCCCAAATTCCAAGTAAAAGACTAATTTTCTCAATTGCAATTTAATAGTATGCTTTAACAAGGGTGTTTTTGTTTGAGCTCGTGTTTTTGGGGGGCTTTTTTTCTGGGGGGGGGGGGGAGAGGGTGGAAAGGTATGTTAGACTACAAGAGGTTTGTAATAAAAACAATGTAAATTAAAACAAAAAAAAATACCTGAAATATTTACAGAGAAGAAAAAATACAAAAGCAGCCATCAAAAGACAAAATTTTAATAAAGAGCATACACGAAAAAAATAAATACTTGGTTGACAACTTTCGAATCCATTCGCCGAACCGAACTTTCCTGATTACTTTTGATTCTTTTTCCCCATCGATAGTTTCCACCCAGTCTTGATCGACCCAATCCCAATTCCATTTGTAGTGGCCACCAGAATCGTCAAAGCTTTCCCCACGCTGAACAACGTTCGACATGTTTGACGCCATAATTTGGATATGGCGGATTTTACTCAAAGTTAAGCTAAATTTTGTTTACTACGCCCATTTGAGGATGCGCATTAT
The DNA here is from genome assembly GCA_028829895.1 of Sinotaia quadrata. Taxonomy (NCBI): domain Eukaryota; kingdom Metazoa; phylum Mollusca; class Gastropoda; order Architaenioglossa; family Viviparidae; genus Sinotaia; species Sinotaia quadrata. Next base: position 59,766,585 of record CM054179.1, read on the forward strand.
GGGAATATTTTTTTTGGGGGGCGTACTGAGCTAACAATGGGCGTAAACTGAAAATGATTTGGGCGCTTTTACGCCTTTAGGCGTACAATTCCCACCCCTGATGATCTAAAGTCTAGTATTATTTAGGGCTAATTAAGACATTAATTATCACTAAGATTATGGCTGTACAGAAAATTTATTATAAAGAGAATCAATATTCTGAAGTGCTAAGAAAATTTAAATTCATTTAACTTTATTCAAAAAAGTTCTTACAAGGAATTTCATAAGCAAATTTGTCTACTATTTTGTCAAAATCCTGACATTACACAAAGTGACCATGATTAGCTAAAAGATGTTGTGAGTTAATTTATTTTTTTAAATTTTAGACATAAAGTTTGGGTTAAATTCTGCTTAATCTGTATTCAGTTTGGATTAGGGGACAATGTATTTTTGTATACTGCTAATGCTAGCATGTGTGTTGTTTTGAAATTTCTTAAATAAAGTATGCAAAATCATTAACTGCTATTGTTGTGACTAATAGTAATAGTGACTAATTTCAGCCATCATTATTAACAGCTTTAATGGTTGTATCTATACAAACTTGGAGACACACGTGCTACTTATAATATTTGAACTTGAAGGATACAATAAGCACCACCACCTTCCAAAGCCCCATTTGTGGAAATAGCACAGATGGACAGAACTGTGAGCACGATGATGAAGTAAGCTAAAACCAGTTGGGCTATAGATTCCAGTAAACCTGCCTGTGAAATCAGAAAACCTGCAACAGAGTAAAAGGTCATGAATCGATGAAATGAGTAAACTATAGAACTCAATCCTAAAGAATAATTGATATTTATTACTGTTTTATTATTAGCCTATTTAGGACAGTAAAGGAAAAGAAAACAAGGAGAGAATATGAGAAATTAGTATGAGAATTAACACAGAATATACATTATTATTTATCAGTTTATGTAGATTTATTGTGTCCTAATGTAGATTTTATGTATATTTTGTATATGCTATTTTATGCTTATTTAATGAAGTATTTTTCTTACAGTTTAAAACAAAGAAGATTAAGCATTATTATTATTATGCCTTTTTCCATGACTTCTGTTGACTGTTGGTTGTGATCCAAGGTCTTGGAATCTTACCAAGATTCTGAGAGGTCCAAGGTTTTACGATGGATGTGGGCAATTCTAAGGATTGCTGCTTTGAGTAGTGGGGTGAGTATGTGGTTCCAGGTAGTTTATTCAGATAGCCTTCCAACTCAGATGTTATGTTCCCCAATGATCCTTTCACTAGAGGTATCCATAGTCTCTGGTTTTCTAATCTGAGATCTTGGGATGCTTCTCTTTCTTTTGTATTTATATTTCTATCACTGGACTGTTGTTAAAACATCAATGATTGTTGCTGTTGTTTTAAACTTATTGAGAACTACAATGTCTGGTCTTCGTGCAGGAATCACTGCTTTTATCTCAAAGTCCTATAGTATTTTGACTTCTTCTGTTTCGATGACTGCTTCAGGTTGGTGCGTCCATGCATTTCTGGAGTTTTCACCATAGTTCTCACATAGATTTCTATGTATGAGTTTTGCATTTTGTTGTGATTTGCGGCATATTTTCTTCCAGCCATAAAGTGACACCCAGACACTATATGTTCTATTGTTTCATCCATGGTTTTACAGAGTCTGCATTTGGAATCATTTGAGATTTTCATATTTGTTTTGTGTGATTTTGTGTCTAGTGCTTGATCTTGCACAGCTGTTATGAGTGCTCCTGTTTCTGCTTACAAATCTACCTCTTTCAATCATATGTATGTTGACTGTTTTGTTGATGCTTGTCACATACATGGTCATGGAGAAGATTTTGGTTCCAAGCATTTATTTGCTAATAGTAATAATTAGTAATAATGCCTGGGTTTTTTGTTTTCTTCCATGTTTCTTTGTCTGTTTTGGGGGGTGAGTATAATCCACTCATCTTTACTGCTTCTATCAATAATTCATCTTTGTTGTTATTCCAGATGTGGTCCACAAGGCCTATGACTTTCTCCTTCAATGACATCTTTGATTTTCTTCAGACTCTCTGCTGCCCATTTTTCAAGATACATAGAGTGCATCTACATCTGCTTTTGGGTGTAAGGCTTTATGTATTGAGTAGTTTTCTTGTTTTGTCCAGATAATTTATTTATTTTGTTGTCCAATCTATGATATATCCAGTGTAGCTGATTACAGGTATCTGATAAGCTGTCCTGATTTCATTTTGTATCCTAATCCTGTTTTCCCAATGACTTGACTGAGAGGACTTAGGGCAATGCAGAACAGCAGTGTGATAGGGAATCACCTTGAAAGATTCCACATTTTACTGGTATGTCTGCAATTTCTATACTGCTGCATGTGAGGGTATTTTTTCAGCTTGTCATTAATATTTGAATTAGATTTTGCACTGATGGTGCTATCTTTTATTGTTTTCAAGTATTCATGAATGTGGAACTGAGTCATAGGCCTTTTGGAAGTCAATCCATGCCATTGCAAGATTTGTTCTTGTTGCCAATAACTATGGCCTTATCAATCGCTAACTGGTTCTTTGTTCCTAAGCTGCCTGGTCTAGCACCCTTTTGTTCATTAGTTAGAAGTTTGCTTCAAGGTGAGACATGATTTTCAGATATAATTCCTGATAGTAATTTCCAGGTAGTTATTATTATTACATGTATTATTATTGCTGGGGTTCCTTTGTTTGAAGACACACCAAACTAGCTGAATGGAGTTAAAAGAACAAATGATGATCCAACAAAGGGCAGCAAATTATATAGAAACAAGCATCAGAAAAGACTATTATTATTAAACAAGTTTTTATTTAGGTTACCTAGAAAAGCACTAAAGGACAATGAACAGTAGTACTAGTACTAGTAGTATGCAGAGTGATAGTAAATAATGAAAACCTTTGAAAAGAAAATAAGAAAGGGATGGAGGGGCCAAACAACACTCATCATAATACAAAGCTGACAAAAGAGACCAACTGTATATATTATTACAAAATACAGCACACAAAGTTTTCACGCCGAGTAGTTAGGATCAGCCACATCTGCATTTGACTACATAAAACTATCTTAATTATTATATAATAGTATTAATACTAAGTAAGTATATATAAACAAAATACCTAACTATAAATCTGAGGTATTATTAACTTGTTATTTAAGTGTATATGTCACATAAATAATAATAATAGAAACCAACCATTTGTAGTCACTAGTGATATAAAAAAAATGCTTTAAAATTTAATCCCCTAAGTCACAAACCTGAGTACTTGTTTTTATTACTTATTATGTATACTTTGAACAAAAGAAGGTGAATACACATATAAGTATACTGTAAAGGACTATAAAACTGAGAGAAAAATTGAGAAATATTTACAGCATTATAATTAGCAAGTAAAATCATTCAAATTTTAAATATTATTTCTTCTTCTAAGTGAACTATTTTCTTGTCAAGCTTTTCCCAACATCATTCTTTTTTTTTTTTAACTTTAAAAGGAAGCTGACTTGAAATTCAGATTTTAGTTCTTACAATTACACTCAAATCACATAACAGTAATACATTATACAGTTATCATAAGTTTTAACAAACAATGTAGCGGCAAACAGAATCTGATTAGTTCTACTAAGATGGTGCATATTTATATTTTTAAAATTTACTCAAAGACCCAGTGAGCACCATGCATATACATATTTGTAAAAAGAGATATTTAATTAATTTCAATTTTATCTCTCCATGTGCATGCACTAAATAGATGGCTTTTCACAGTGAGGAACTTAAAACCCATTAACAAAAATAAAAATCCTAATTAGCCTAAACTGAACAGATTCTACTTGAAAGGTGAACTGAAATATAATATAACTATTTAATAGCAACACTAGTTATGGACACCATAATATTATTACATTTTGCAATATTGTTTTTATAAAGGTTTTATTAAATGATAATGTAATAACAATTACCACAATGATAATTTATTAATATGTCACTACATTAACAATCATGCATACAAGTACTGAAATAGTATATATGATAAAATATATTGTTTAATCCTCAACGGCACAGTGAAAGATTTAATTCAATTCAAATATTAATAAACTAATATTAATTAATAAAATATGCGTTGTGCGCTCCTTCATCAATTATTGTACACCATCTGGTGTAAGTCTCTTTACATTATGAAAGTCATATTGAACTGTAAAATATGCAACAACTAATTTAGCATGTGTGATTAATGTAAACAAAATTCACACATCTATAATACCTTCGCGAAGATATAGCAAGGTGCTGAACATAGACAAAGCTATGGGGCAAAATACTCCCTGGAAAGTTTTCAATGTTCGTCGGCTTGAAGGCTGGATGATTATCGGACCTAAAGGCTCATCTGAGCTATCTTGGGAGTCGTGCTGGGTTTCATTTTCATAGGAAGCTTGACTTAAACTCCGAGGGAGACGCATAAAGCGGCGATTTGCTTGGGCTCCGTCAGCATCGGCAGTAGTAAAATTGTAGTCTGCTTCGTTTTCATACTCTGGAATCCTACATGTTTGCTCTGCATTATCCCTATCAGGTCGTGGTCCCAGAAGAGGGGTAGTTTCGTTTGACTGTATGCTCATAATGATGCTTTATAAATAAATGTCGTAGGGAACTGTTCGCTACAAAGACATTTAGTGATTTTCGTGAAGTTGGGTGTTTACACAGGAAAACACAAGACAGACACATGCGCATGCGCTGTCTCAAAATGACACAAGAAATTTACTTCCGTCGTTTTTTACGGTAAAGCACATGACTTGTATATTTGTTACGTTAGCTGTACACAAAGTTCAAAGAGGGCTAGTCTTAACTGACTTGCACACAATATATATGCTTCTGCAAACGAAACTTTATGTAGAAATGCTCCAACATGAAATGAAGAAAGATTTTTCAGCTGACTGGCAAAGAAGAGTTCAACGTCAATGATTTTTTTCCCCCTTTTCTGTTGGATATCGCGTGACACGAAAGTCAGCCTGGTTAGTTGTATTGTATTTCGAGTGGGTCACACAAGAATGACTAACCACATCACGAGGCCTGTTCAATGTCATATCCGCTTTCTTGAGCATGGGCGTATCCCGACACTTCGTGATTTGCCCAATAAGCAACAACAACAGTGAATTCGTCTAAATAAAAACAACATTAAAGAATGGTGCACATTTTCTTAAGTAGGAAATGAATATTCGCGGTTGGAGAAAAGTGAGAAAACGGATCTATTGAAATATTTCTGGCATCAAGCATCATCAAGTTGGAAAAGACTGTCCAACATAACAATAATAATTTTTCATATAATTTATTCTCATTTCTTGGGTTTTTCCTTTTTCATATAATTAGTCTCTTTTCATGTTTTGGAAAAGAATCCCATTTATTGTGTGTTTTCACCAAAGTGATTATAGTTAATAAGTTAAATGTATTACTATATAAACAAATGTCAATAAAATCACTCTACACTTTAAAATTCGTGTTTGCTACTAATAATGTTTTCATTTCTTAAAAACCGCTGACTTTTCCTGTAGCACATTATTTACTACCACCAAACGTAAATGGCTCCAGACTTATTGTTGTTATAGTTTTTAATTCCAGAAGTAATGTAGCTGACTGTGCACTGAAATTTATAGTACATATTGTGACTGATCCAGTAGTTTAACAATTCTGAGAGTATTTTATTAGTTCTCTATATGATATAATTTAAGCATTACAATTGATATCCCGACGAAATACATTATATAAATCGCCGTGCAGTAACCATGTTCGCTGCATTATCTTTGATGCAATACTCATAGGTTCAACAAGCCTTGAGACCAATCGAGTCTTCACAGTCTTTTGATGTCGGAGTATAGCAAGTTCAGGTAATTTAGATCTTTGTTACAGAGGATAAATTAGTACTAAATACATTATTTTTCATTTCATAGATAGGAAACCAATAATCAATTACAATTTAAAAAATAAATGTTATTGTCACGCGCCGGTAAGTGATTAAGAGTTTCGGCCTAGTGACAAATCTATTCCCTGTCGTCGTCATTCATGCTCGTGGACTCAAGTTTGACTTAACAGCGATACCTTAGGACGGCTTAGGTCTAGGGGTCACCAACACAGTGCCCGTGGGCACCACGGTTGCCCGCAAAGACCACACGAGTCGCCCGCAGGCCTTTCTAAAAATAGCACAACTCAGCTGCAAACTCTATTTTTTCTAGACAATAAAAATACAAAATACCATTTATTCATCTGTGTTTTGAGAATGTTGACTAATTAGAAATATTTGCAAATTCCAAGCATCATTTTATTTTGTCGTGTGTTACTAGCACAGAAATATGTAAGGACGACACAACATTTTCTCTTTTCTTTATTTCTCCTTTTTTTATAAAACCAAAACAAAACAAAAAAACCCATCCCGTTGGTTAAAATCGAGTCTCCACAACTGGAATAGATTATGGAATGAACAGTGAAAACACGTAATTTTTTATTATGTGTAAAAATAAAATGGTTCTTGAAATATACATATGTTCCAAGTGAACAATAATTTACCCCCTCCCATCTACTCCTCCTACCTCTGTAAATGAGCTAGTGTTGTCGCTCTGGCTGTGTTATCATTGTGTAATACACAAAACATGGGTAGTCTTATCTCTGAAACTGTACTCCATTAATACACAAAACACGGATAGTCTTATCTTTGAAACTGTATTCCATTAATACGCAAAATACAGAGTGACTTATCTCTGGAAACTACTTTATTAATATACAAAACATGGATAGCCTTATCTTTAGATTAATACACAAAGCATGGATAGTCATCTCTGGAAACTGTATTCTATTAATTTAGAGTGTCTTATCTCTGGAAACTCTATTATAACATAAAATGCAAATAATCCGGACTGAGAACAAAATACGACTGTTTTTGAAATTTAATACTCTACAGACAATACGAATAGTCTTTAAATCATGCAGAAAACAATTCCAATAGTTTCTGAAAACTTAGAAATAGTCCGCTATTTCTGGACTCCAAGAAATCTGAAAATCTACATAGCAGTTTTCCATGATTCAGCTTGTCTCGTACCAGTTACTGCTCAATGGTACATGTTCAAAACTGTCCTAAGGACAGCTCATATATAACTAACAGGACAGCAGCAAGCGATCACTGAAATGTGTTCTGCTACATAATGGTAACCAGTTTGCCTTTGTACCTATAGCTCACTCGACTACACCGAAGGAGAAGTATGAAGCGGTGAAGTACGTGCTGGAGAAAATTCGTTGTGATCAGCATGGATGATTACTTTGTGTTGACCTAAAGATGGTACATTTTTTGTTGGGACACCAGTCTATCAATGGGACATATCCCACTTAGCTTAATAGTTCATGAAGTAGTTGAACAGCCCATAAATTAACTAACACACACAGATCATATAATGCTAAAAGGACACAGAGATCATAACACTAACAGGACATACTACCCATACAATGCTAGCAGGACACAACCCATATATAAAATACTAACAGGACACACACATCTTATAATACTAACAGGACACACACATCTTATAATACTAACAGGACACAGAGATCATATAACACTAACATGACACAGTCCATATAATAATAATAAGGCACACAGATCACATAATACTAACAGGACACAGAAATCATATAACACTAACAGGACACAGACCACATAATAAGAACAGGATATACAATACTAGCAGGACACAGCCCATATAATACTAACAGGACACACAGATCATATAATGTTAAGAGGACACAGAGATCATAACACTAACAGGACATACAACCCATACAATATTAAAAGGACACAGCCCATATATTATTAACATGACACAGATCAAATAATACGATCAGGACGCATAGATCAAATAATACGATCAGGACGCATAGATCATATAACACTAACAGGACACACAGCCCATACAATACGAACAGGAAACATAGTAATATAACATTAACAGGATATACAACCCATACAATAGTAGCAGGACACAGCCCATCTAATAATAACAGGACACAGGCCATATAATACGAACAAAACACACAGATCATATAATAATAACAGGACACACAGGTCATATAACACTAACAGGACACAGACCATATAATACGAACAGGACATATAACCCATACAATACTAGCAGGACACAGCCCATATATCACTAACATATAATACTAACAGGACACACAGGTCATATAAAACTAACAGAGCACAGACCATATAATACGAACAGGACATACACTTTATACACTCCCTACTGAATAGACTCTTCTCCACTCAGGCTAAAGCTCTAAAAATTGCCCTGGGGATGCCCCAGTCAACATCCAATATCAGTGCTATAGCGGAGAGTAAAGAAAAGCCCATTCAGATACTTATCATTGAAAGATCAATCAGGTCCTACCTAAAACTATAAACAATGCCCAATGACCACCCAGCCAAAATAATCACTGCTCAAACATCAACCATTAAAACCATAACAGATGAAATAGAAACAAAGACTGGAAAGAAACTAATAATTGAACCACTCCCACATGAATTGACAGAAGTACAACTGTGGCAACTTAAACCACTACAGATAGAACACTAGTAAAATTTGACAAAATCGATCTTCCGACTTAAAAATAGTTATGTTTCTACAATACCTAGAGGGTGATTTCTCAGACTTGGTCAAAGTTTATAGGGATGGCTCTCATGGTCCTAAGAGGAAGTACAGGCACAGGGATTTAATTACCCAATGATCTCCACACTAGTCTTGGAATCAGACACTTCCATCTTCACAGCTGAGATGATGGCCATACTAGCAGGCCTCGTTCAAACTAAAAAAACAAACCAGACAACACTAAATATCTTATAGTTACAGACTCCCTCTTGGCAGTAGAAAAACACAGATTAATTAATGCTAGACCAAATACAAAAACTAAGTGATAGAGGGAATAAAGTTAAGCTCATGTGGATCCCTGCCCATGTTAAAATACCATGCAATGAACAAGCAGATAAACTGGCTAAAAAGGGATTAGCAGAAGATAAAGAACTAAAAGTTATTATAACACCTCAAGAAAACTTTAATATCTTGAAAACGAACTGACAAAATTTGGGAAATCCAATACTTAAAACCAGCAAAAGAATGAAGACCCCAAATAGATAAAATAACAAATAATATACCAACATTCTATAATGGCACTAGAAGACAACAATCAAGAATTTCTAAACTCAGACAAGGAAGTGAAATAACAAGCTATAAATAATTAAGTGTAGCTGTGGTAGCAACTAACTATAGAACAAACTATAAAATACTGCAGACTAATAGGAATAGAAAGATCACTAACAGAATATTTTAAAATGACATACCAACAAACAATGTCAGGAGTACTAATTACCCCAAAGCGACAATGGGTGGGTGCATTGGCAGGTTGAATAGGATGGTTGTGAACCATCCACTACATCAAATATTATAAATATAAAGTTTCCAAATTAATATATCCACTGTCATATATCTGGGTGGTTCGAAGTCCCCCAGTATAAAAGAGATGACTGGTGTTGGGAAGCTGTTTGGATCACAGTCCAAGGCTTAACAAAGTCTAAGGACTAGCCACCTAAAGTAATGATTGGGAGGACCACGTAATTATAATAAAAATAAAATAACAGACAAATTTATAAACAAAATCACGCTTCAGCAACCATATGAACCTCATCAAAATCCAACAGCTAAAAGCAATAAGTACTTAGAAAACAAAATACGAGAAACAAGCAAATAACATTATACACAACGTCGAGAACAAACATCATAGAGTAGACACAGTCCCCACCAAAACATCGCTCACAGCCCCATGTGCGAAATCGGCCTAGGCTGTAAGCGCTTCCATTAAATTAACATAGCTGTCAAACAAGTAAGGCAGTAAGCGCTTCCAATAAATTAAGATAGCTGTCAAACAAGCAAGCGCTTTCAATAAATTATAGCTGTCGAACAAGTAAGCGCTTCCAATAAATTAAGACAGCTGTCGAACAAGTAGAAATCGTGATTAACCCAACCTTGCTTATAATTTCAATGGATATTTGTGATCCATTAGGTACTGCATTTTCTAATTGTAATTTACTGGATATCGCTGGATAGAATTGCGCGTTTATGTCACTTCACTGGATATTTCTTACAGGTTACATTTCGCATTACGCGTTTCTGATGTCACTTTATTGAAAACTAAAAGTAGTTTTACCTCTGCTTTCCTTGCTTCATTTATGCAGAAAGAAAAAAGAAGAAAATAATAAAGCTGCAAATATCGATCTCGTGCATTCCTATATAGTTTAATAGAGCAAAGGAAGTAAAACAAAACTTTATATTAAAGATCCACCAACTGATTCCGACAATCAGCCATGTGCTCAACATGAGTTTGGATGGAATGATGGTGTCTGTTTAAAGATAATTATGATACTTGGCCCTGGGCGCCAGCAGCACGCACTGAATGTTCATTTCAAAATGGATATCTACGTCCCACAAACGTACGCAAACACAATTACTCATACTAACAGACTCACTCACATCGCTACAAAACTTAGCAAACCTCTTCCAAACAACAAGAACAAAAATCACAAACCAAATAACAAAACATATAAAAGCGCTAGAGGAAAAGGGTATACAAACAACACTATTCTGGATTCCTAGTCACACCAACATTATTGGGAATGAAACAGCAGACAGGGGAGCTAAATATGTTAGCAAACAAGGAAAGCCACTAATCACACCTATACACACATCAGAAATACACGCACAAATCAAAAGCATGTACAAGAGAAGGACCCCCACACCTCACCCTCCCCAACTCTCAAACATAAGCCATAATAAAACAATATACAGATTAAGATACAACAATACACGATACACACATAAAACAAACAACGAAACAAAAGCATGTAAGTTCTGCAGAACAGACAACATAATCGAACACTTCCTACTCCAATGCAATAAATACACGGAGGAAAGAAAAATCATCAGAGAAACAACAGACCTATTAAACCTACCATTCTCCACCCAAGCGCTTTTATACCCCAAACAACAGACCTCTTAAACCTACCATTCTCCACTCAAGCACTCTTATACCCCAAAGAACACAACCAAAGCCACGTACACCTAGCACTTATCACATACCTCTTTAAGACAAACACTCCATTTACTTTTTTAAAAAAACAACCCAAAAGAAACCGATATACACAAACACACCAACAACGAGCAAGCATACAAATACAACACACACAAACCCAACAACGCACGAACACCCCACCCCACCCTCCCTGAATGCTAGTGAAAGGAGGAAGGCCCACAGGAATCCCCCCAAAACTGAGAACATCACCAAGATGAAAAGTTTTACTGCAATTCCTGCAGGGCAAAAAGTTAGCGGTACTACTACTACTACTTCCACAAACGTACGGCTTTCGTTACTTAGTCATAGCCCATTTATATTTTATTTTCAGTCACTAGAGTGGAGACTGGATTCTGTATAGGCTACAGGATACGAATAACATTTAAGACAATAAGCATATTTTAACGTCACAAATATGATTTAATTATTATGTCGTAATTGTAAAGAAGTTCTGGAATTTTGTCAAAAACAGAATAAGTAGAGTAGGTCAGAGGTCAAAGGCTCAAATACATAGCCTGCTTATGGCATGATCGAGCGGTGCCCCGAACAGGGCGCCAAAATTTGTAAGTAGAACGGGCAAGTTCCTCCCTTAAATGACGTAAATGCAGATCTCATGCATTTAGGATTTGAATATTTTGACGGAACACAGAGAGACCATAAGATTTAGGGAGTGTCTCCGTACACGACCGTTGTGGACGAAAGACCCTGCAGCTCCGCACACGACTGTCATTGTTTATTTTGTTTTCTTTATTCAAAGAGAAAGGTTAGAGTTGGGATAAAGGCTTTTTAGAGAAAGGTTAGGTTTAAGACTCTTTAGAGAACAGTTAAGGTTAAGATTAGCTGCCAAAATTGAAAATAAAAGTCAATCCATACACTAACTCTACTTTTATTTAGAGTTATCTTTTCATTAACTCTCCCTTCCTTATTTACTTTTCGTTTCTATTATTTGTGTGTGTGAGCTAATAGCTTAACTATCGATTTACACTTTCTGCGGACAATATTAACTTTTATTATTCGATATAGAGTATAAAGACCCTATTGTTATTTTAAACATGACGGTCGTGTACGGATCTGTTGGTTCTTCCGTCCGCGACGATCGCGTACCGACTGCGGGCCATGTAGTTTTTTTGCTTCTGCTAATTTCTGTATGTTAATACCTTACTTACTTCAGTAAAAATAGCATCGATTAACATTTTATACGTACATATAACGGTTGTCCTTCGATAAGACGTATGCAGACCCCTTTGTTATTTTAAATATGACGGTCGTGTACGTTGCTGTTGGGTCTTCGTTCACAACGGCCGCGTACGGATCATACGTAGCAAGTAAAAAATAATGTAATCTTTAAAAAATAACCTTAATAAGTCACATTTCCCTGAACAGCTAACATCATTCTGTGTAATTATAAAGAATAGCGAAAATTAAAAACCATCAAAATAAAAAAAGAGCTGAAAAGACTTCAAACCGTTGACTTAGGAATATCATAAACAAGAGCGTCTAGAACAAATCAACAAATATTCCATATTGAAAGTGTGACGGAAAAATGCAAATTAATGCACTTAATTAATTATTTTAATTACTATTTAATTAATTCTTCAGTTTTGTAATTTTAAATTTAAATTTGCGCCATTCAAATCTCAGCGTGAAGAGTTTTGATAAATCCTAGAATCATCCAGACAACCCCTAGAATCACTTAAAATTGAACCCTCACTCTTGTTTAAATCATCGGGGTCCCGTGTGCAGCTTTGCGGTTAGTGCTGAACAGAAAGGTATGTCCGAGATAGTGAATTGTCATTTAACAGATTTTTTATATTTGCTTAAAATCTGGTTGAATTATGTTTTTCCATGTAAATTTTTTAACGAGTTTAAACTATGTCATTTTTATTCTCGTTTAAACAAAGAATCAGATGAAAGAATTGTAAAAAAGTACAGCTTATGAATATTTGAAACATGAGACTGATGCATGCCATTACGTTTCTTCTGTCAACAGTTAGCAAGCCATTCTGTTCCATTCCGTTTGTCTTCCACTCCATTTTGTTTTGCTGAGATGCAAGATTCAAGTTCTACTTGCAAGCAAGCCGTTTTGTTTCTGCTCATGTGCAAGCATTGGTAAACTTCATCCCTTGCTGCCATCAAGTTCCCTTATCTCGACATTGTTTATGTCCACATTTGTATGAGTGGACAGTTGAAGATCGAAGTTTTACTTCGACATTGACAACTGTAACTGCCATTGGATTCTGCTGAAGGTGCTGAGATCCATGAGCAGGAGAAATTCTTGTGGGGACTCTAAGTAATATTCTAAGAGGAGTGTGGGATGCTGCGTGTGTTCTATGACATATCTGGTGGATATGACGACTGTATCTTCTAACTGGAAGAAGATTCATAGACAACCAGTTGCACTTGCTTGAAGAATTGGGTCCACTCAAGAAAGCCGAGTTACTGTGGGGAGCTGCTGCGAGTCGGACTCTGCCAAGTAACTGTTGAAACCGTAAGAGCCTAATAAAAGGGCCAGGTGTTGGAAACTAGAACTGTGTAAACTTTATCCACATTATTTTATTCAAGGACACTGATAAAGACTGAGTTTTGAGCATTGTGCAAATTCGGACAAGAAACTGATTTGTGTTTGTGCTGTGTAATTCATATTGGACAAGGCTTGTAATTGTGCTTGTGTTATACATTCTATTGGATTATTCAAACATTCATGTGATGGTATGCAGAACTGTTATCAGGCAAGACCATTATCACAAGATTTTTAACTGCCAGCCAACCCTAAACAAGAACAAGACTACCGCTCACAGGCTACTATCAGGTGAACCATTATTATGTATTTTCTGTGTAATCTGTACATGTTTTTCATGATTTCTTAAATTCCTTATCTATTTCTGATTCTTCTCTTTAATATCTTACATTGACTTAACTGTATTATTTATTTAGTTGGCTTATTGACATTGAGAACTTGTGTAAGCTAAACTAAATTGTGAAGATATTTCTTTATGTAAAATTCCTAGTAGTTGTTCTATGGAATTGACATGATATATTTTTCTTGATTGACTGAATTCGATGTATCTTGGATGAGATTGTGATTTCTGATAAATTGCCTTGTGTATAATTTTGATGACATTAATTTTAAAACTATTTTTAATCAGTATTTATTTTCTAATAAATTGTTGATTTTATAACTATCCCCTCTTGTTACATTGATAGAGAGGCGCTTGTGCATGATGACGGGTGGGGGCTGCCGATGACGTAACGACAATAGAAAGATGGTTAAGTGCAAGTTTGGGATAGTTCCCGTCATCGTAGAGAGCTTATATGTGAGGGGCTGGATTAAAGACAAAGATTGACGAGATAATTCAATTAAGGTCTGTTAATCTAGACAGGTAACACTTGGACAGAGAGTTAATTAGTTAGCAGACTGTTCCTGGGATTGACCTAGTTGCTCTCATGACCGCAAAGATAAAAGACTCTTGTCGGGTGACTGTGCATGCTATTTGCATGAGAGGATGATTGTTTATGTATTAATTATGAAATAAAATATCATAAATTAATAATTATCAATTAGCAGACAGGAACCTTTTTTCACAGAAAGCAACAATACTAAAAGTAACAAACATGTCATACTGAAAGTAACAAATATTCCATAATGAAAGTAACAAACATGTCATACTGAAAGTAACAAACATGTCATACTGAAAGTAACAAACATTCCATAATGAAAGTAACAAACATTCCATACTGAAAGTAACAAATATGTCTACTGAAAGTAACAAACATGTCATACTGAAAGTAACAAACATTCCATACTGAAAGTAACAAACATTCCATACTGAAAGTAACAAATATGTCATACTGAAAGTAACAAATATGTCATACTGAAAGTAAAAAACATTCCATACTGAAAGTAACAAATATGTCATATTGAAAGTACCAAATATGTCATACTGAAAGTACCAAATATGTCATATTGAAAGTAACAAACATTCCATACTGAAAGTAACATATATGTCATACTGAAAGTAACAAACTGTGGTGGAGTAAATTTGCCTCTCCATATTTCTAAACATAATTGTTTATATAAATGTCAAAGTGACCCTACCTTGGGCACTGCAAATGCTGATATTTTTAAGTGTCAAAAATTGGAAGTAAACAACTCAGATGGTGGATAGGCTAGAAATTGCTAATGCAATCCAAACCAATTCCAATTGGATGAGTAGTTTTTTCTGACTAATAGTTTCACTCTTGTTCATAACAAATTTATCCAATGAGGATTGACTGAAAGTTTATTTGTTGAAAAAGTACTCTATTCTAATCACTTTGAATTTGGTGTTGCAGAATCTGGTCATGAACGGCGGCCATTAGCTTAATGGTGAGTTAACTGACTGATTGAGAGAGAATGGACTTAGAAATATTTCGTGCATTTTTGCTATTGCTATGTTATACTTGTGTTTTACCTAAAGATGTATTATGTATAATGTAAGGAGACTATTATTTCTACAAATTGTGAACTATGATGCTTGTATGCAGTATGCTAAACACTTGACATTGTTTCTAGTGAACCTGTTCGTAAAATTGTTATGGTGTATTTATTATACTGTATGAGTGTTTTGGGCTAATAAATACTGTTACAGGAAACTGTAAGTTGAGACTTGAATTTAAGAAAATGGAGTTAGAGATGAACAAACTGGAAACTTAGTGTTTGTCCCTGATTATGTTTTAGAGGGAAGAAGAAGCCTTTTCGTTTTCGTTTTCGTTTTCGATTTACTGATTTATAAACAATTATGACTGTGGCAGACTTGAGAATTATCTACCCCCAATGTGTAAGTGTAAGGATATACTGCACTCTGTTGATGTATTGTGGCAAAGTATGCTTTTACATCTCGAATTTCTGGTACAAGGAAATTACTGGAAATTGCAACATTGTTTTTCTGCTTGAGGGAACTAATACAGTGAAGGAGTGCCAGATTAGCCTCAAAAGAATAGCAGCTCATCAGTTCTACAATGTGCAAGAGAAATATGTGAAGTACTGACACTTGTATTGTGACAATGAACCTGTGACTTTGTTACAAAAGCATGCAAAAGACTATTGCAAAATCATCTGGACAAGGTTATGTACAGCTATTATCACTGTCATCTCTATGACTCCATTTCTATTTCTGTGATAAGAATTACCCTATGATTTATATTGACACTAATCTGTTGAAATGTGTGTTAGGATATAAGACTGTATAAGAATTAATAAAACTTGCTTTAAATAATCAACAGTTAATGTTTTAAAAATATCACTCTTATTAACATATTTTTTTAAAGCTAGTTGGCCTTAATAAATATATGACTTTACTAACCTGTTCTCAAAAATACGTTGGTCGATAGTTGACCTTAATAAATAGTTGACTTTACTAACCTGTTCTCAAAAATACATTGGTCGATAGTTGACCTTAATAAATAGTTGACTTTACTAACCTGTTCTCAAAAATACATTGGTCGATAGTTGACCTTAATAAATAGTTGACTTTACTAACCTGTTCTCAAAAATACATTGGTCGATAGTTGACCTTAATAAATAGTTGACTTTACTAACCTGTTCTCAAAAATATATTGGTCGATAGTTGACCTTAATAAATAGTTGACTTTACTAACCTGTTCTCAAAAATACATTGGTCGATAGTTGACCTTAATAAATAGTTGACTTTACTAACCTGTTCTCCAAAATACATTGGTCGATAGTTGACCTTAATAAATAGTTAACTTTATTAACCTGTTCTCAAAAATACATTGGTCGATAGTTGACCTTAATAAATAGTTGACTTTACTAACCTGTTCTCAAAAATACGTTGGTCGATAGTTGCCCTAGAGCGACTGGTGCGAAGACTCCAGCTAGGGCACTTAGATTTCTCCTCACCTCATAACGACTCCTCTCTCTTGCTTGTGTTTCAGCCTGGCCACTATTATCCCTATTCTTGCAAGTACCAAGGAACAACGACCAGATCCTGGCAGAGATGGAACTGGTACCAAGAAGTGGTGTTGTTTGATCTGAGTTTTTTCTTGTTGAAATAGGAAGTTCGACACTCTCCAAGTGGACAACATAATGTTTTGCTAGATTTGCTGAATCAAGGTCAAT
Source organism: Sinotaia quadrata (assembly GCA_028829895.1). Taxonomy (NCBI): domain Eukaryota; kingdom Metazoa; phylum Mollusca; class Gastropoda; order Architaenioglossa; family Viviparidae; genus Sinotaia; species Sinotaia quadrata. The sequence goes on from CM054179.1 coordinate 59,783,876, forward strand.
GCTGTAGTCTGTACTAGGCCGCAAGTCAAGGGAATTATAATTCACCTCTGGCATCGTTATGCTGAATGTATACAACAATACAAGTGAATAAGTTTTGAGCACAATGCAACCGTTTAGTTCAATATAAGTTATTCTCAATATGTACAACAATACGACTGAATAAGTTTTGAGCACAATGCAACCGTTTAGTTCAGTATAAGTAATGAAAATCATTTTCATAATGGTTACATATTAGTACTGAGAATCATTTTCATAATGGTTAAATATAAGTAATGAGAATCATTTCAGCATAGTTAAGTATAAATAATAAAAACTGTTTTCAGATGGTTCAATATGTTATCAGCACCATTTAAAATAAAAATAATGAATATAATTCCCCCCCCCGGTAGTTATGAGAGATGTTTTAAATAAATATGAGCATCAGTTTCCTGTAAAGTTAAACATTAGTGAGCGTACATTTCCAGTATGGTTAAGTGTACGTTATAGTATCTTTTCATTGTACGGTTAACATAAGTAATGAGCATAACTTTACTGACTGGTTAAATATAAATTATGAACAACATTTTATTCTTTGAATTTTATATAAATAATGAGCAATAATTTTACTCTATTATCAGTGAAAATTATGAGCATACATTTATCGCATAATCAATATGTTATTGCCATGGCTAAATATAAAATAATATGTGCATTTTTTTTACTGATGGATAAACATGTTACGATTTAATTTTATTGCATAGTTAAATATATATTGTGAGCAAAAATGTGAATGTACATGTATAGTTAAATATATATTATATATAATTATGAGCAACATTTTATTGTATGGTTCAACATATATTTAAGCAAAACTGCATGATATAGTTCTGAAATTCATGTGCGCTATAAACATCATTTCACTATATGGATAAACAGAAATTTACTATATGGGTAAATAGAATTTTCTTGTATGTTAAGTTCTGAGATTTCCCTATACACTTTCCAAAAACAGAAAAAAATGAGGAATTCATTTAATACTGCTATTACAAAGTCATAATATATAGTCGTTTATCACTTCTTTTGATATTAATCACAAATGTAAATAGAAAATTATAGGAAATTATGACACTGAATTTTTTTTTACATATACATCTGCATCTTTAATTCCTATAATGATATAAAATTGTTTCCCTTTAATTTCTATAATTGTGACCTATTTTGCAATTGAGGGCAGAGAACTACACAGAATATTGTATTCATGACTACTCGCTGGGCAAGATATTAACGGCTGTTAACTGAGTATGGTGTTAATGGCTGATTACTAGGTATGGTATTAATAGCTGCTAACTGAGCATGATGTTAATGGCTGCTAACTGAGCATGGTGTTAATAGCTCAAAACTGGGCATGGTATAAATGGCTGCTAACTGGGCATGGTGTTAATGGCTGCTAACTAGGTTTAATATTAATGGCTGATAATTTGCTACTCCTAAATGCTATATCTGGAGTAATAAACACCATTTCATAAACTCATCTTGACAGACATTCAAGAGAAAATATTAAGATAAGTTTATTATTTAAACTTCACAAAGACATGGTATTGTAGTAATTCCCACAGCAGACAAGCGGATACATATCATTTAGTCAGAGAAGTCTAGGCAAATTATGCAAGTTATGAAACATCGTTTTGTATTTTAATAATGTTTATTAACTATCCTTATTTAATTGTGAGAAGTCTATTTCCGCTAGTCGAATCATGGGTGTTGATGGCACAATCGTTGTTTACGAGTTAGTAGAATGTAGGTTGCTCAGAAGGAAGGAAAGGCCATTAACCGGATAGGAAACGCCCATATTTGGTCACTTGCATTCTGTTTCATGACGTAATGTTAATCCGCTAGTTGACCCAGAGCCCATTCATATATACTCTTCAACGAATTAAATTCCTCAGACGCACACACTTCACGCATCCGCTTCACCAAGGGAGACTATCGCATCCGTTTTGACCGCGCACGAATATTACAAAGTGATAATTATTGGTTGACTTCTTTAAATTATCGTATTTCTTATTTGAAGAATGCTATGTAAAATATTTATGTGATTGTTAAATGATTGTGTGATTAATGTATTTTCTCACAGAAGCTAAATGGCATTAGCGATTGATTGCATTTTTGTAGAAATGATCGAGATAACATAAGCATCTGTATGCTATGTTCACGCTTGTTAAAACCATTTGTAGCCGGTAGTGCTAACAGAGAGATAAATGATTGTTTGATAAGTATTGCTGTGAACCACTTGCTAATTATATTATATTGAGAAATTATACAAATGTAAAGGGGAATCATTTTATCCATTGTAAATATTTTATTGACTTGAATTGTAAGTTGGCAGGTAGCCATCAAACCAACAAATAGTGACTAATCTACCGCTGTCGCCACAAAGCCATATGATTGTTCTTGTTCGTGTAATAGGGTGTTGTAAAAAATGATGTTATTCATTAAAGCCTATCTCGGGAACCACCCCAAGCCTGACAATAAACTCTCTGAGGACGATGCCCGGAACTCTTATCTTATGTTGGGTTGACCATAATGAATGACAACTGCAGCGTGACGTCACTACTGTCGACGCAGAATAGACGTCTGCAGATCTTCAGAAGACTCTAGTTAAGTGTGCTCAAAATGAACAATGAACAGAATCTAAAATTATACACATAACAATTGGGCTAGGCTGGATAGATGAACTCTTGAATTTTCCGTGTATTAAACAATGTTCTTTTTATTACATTTTGTTATTAAATTTCATTTGTTATCTTTACCCATTGTTGCACAATTTGATGTAACAATGACTGAGGAAGCTAGTTGGGGGTGAGCTGGAGTAATATAATCATAATTCTTAACTAATATTTAAAGGGGGAGATAACGTTACTAGCTTGGGCACGTCAACTGATTTATCTGGTGATGTGTCATCGTATACTAGCCTGAATCTCTGGCATACTTGTAGAAGATTGGCCTGGCCATCCGGCTGTCGCTATTATTAGAAGTTAATCAATAACTAATATTGATATTTGGGAATCTAATATAGGACAGAGTCGTTAAACATAACCGGACACGTGACACACTTTCTCTTTGGTTTATTGTAAATTAAAAGTGTGTATCAGATCCTGTGTTTGTTATAAACTGATATTATGTGTCCGATCATGTGTTTGTATTAAGCTGATAGTGTGTCAGATCATGTGGTTATAAACAGATAGTGTGTCAGATCATGTGGTTATAAACAGATAGTGTGTCAGATCATGTGTTTGTTATAAACTTATGGTGTGTCAGATCATGTGGTTATAAACAGATAGTGTCAGATCATGTGGTTATAAACAGATAGTGTGTCAGATCATGTGGTTATAAACAGATAGTGTGTCAGATCATGTGTTTGTTATAAACTTATGGTGTGTCAGATCATGTGGTTGTTAACAATTTTATCTTACTTCCTTACGGAACATAATTGAAAATATTTGTTTTCACTTTGTTCACTGCTGACCAAAGCTGGTCATTATTCAGGAAATTTGTAACAATAAATTTAGAAGTAATTGTCCAGGAAATCTTTGTAACATTAACGTTGAAGGCGATTGTCAGGAAACTGTGATATTAAATTTAGGTAACTGTCAGAAAACATACACTAAACTTTGCAGTCAATTGTAACATTAACCGTTGAGGACAATAGTAAGGAAACTGGTAACATCTAGGCAATTGTCAGGAAATATATACATTAAACTTTGCAGTCGATTGTCTGGAAAAATAACTCTTCTTTGTGGTAGCTGTTCATCTACAAACTTGCACAACTTCTCATTTCATAATTATTAGAGTGTTATGTCGCTTGATCACCACCCTAATCACATGCCAGAAAACAGTGAAACGAAAAAGTGGAGATAATCATGCTGACGTTCTGAATACTCTTCATATAACAAATAAAGTGGCCTGATATTAAAACACTATATGAATAATTAGCAGCTTCAACATTAATGACATTTCTACAGTTATAATGTCTGACAAGGCATCCCTCTAGATGTGAAGGCATATATAATTTTTCAGTTCTTCAGTTCTTGAATTATTTTGCAGCACTCCCTATTAATTAGTAACATGCAAGAAATGACCCATACCGTAGTGTGGCCGCTATAGAACGTTTGATCTCTATTGTGATTATTATTTATGAATTCTTTTATCATTTAATAAACATAATCACTTATCAGTGGTTAAATTTAGGATTCGTTTCCAACATGAATTTCCCACTCACATACCACTTTAAGTACTTACTACCGACACATAAATTCTCTGTTTGCAGGTGGAACTTCCTACTTAAGGAGCAATGTAATTTCACAATATTAACTAACTTTCATCCAAACAATTGACTCACGAACCCCCCTCCACTCACTACCTACTCCGGATATGCATTAATGCACATGCGTAAGAAGGATATAACAAAAGATAAAAGATTTATTATAAAATTAATACATCTATCACAAGATACAACTAGGTTTGAAACAGTTCACATATTTACATTAATGTCCCGGTGTCTTCAAGTCTTTTCTCCTACACAATCAAATAAAATGACTATTTGAAGGAATAATCTCTAATCAGAGTTATGATTCTATCACGAGTCTGGAAAAGAGAGAAAGGTAGAGATAATTAAATTGAGTTCATAACCTGATCTGTATATACCGCGTCTTAGAGAAATTGTATGAAGAGCTTATCAGTCAGCACAAGACCAGCGTCCCCTTCACTCGTTTACACAGTCTGTTGAGCACAATAGGATCGTCTGAAACTAGGACGTCAATGGCGGTCGTTGTCTCTGTTCTCACCACCCTGGAATTCCATGGTAGACTATAGTCTGACAATTACAGAAGCTTCCTTCAAGACATAATGCACGTCACAGGTTCTGCATCAAGGACGCCAACAAAAAGCCAAGCCAAAAGACAAAGCCGACAAATGTAGAGCTATAGCTAAAAAAAAATGGCGAATGAAGGCTCGCCAACACTCCAACAACATTGGAGCATAGTGCTTAGATTTAATTTCATAATTCTCCACACTATCTCTCGTTCTCTCTCTAGTAATTCAACTTACATTTCTGCAAGAAAATTGTTTAGCCCTCGTACATGCTTTATTCACCAATACATAATTTCTAATATAAATTATACATATTAATCAATGCACGAACAATAAATTTACAATTATTGATCAGACATCTTACCACTGGTTAACAGTATGCCTTCTACCGGACTCCGAAAATATTTTGTCACAAGTAATTGTAAAAAGGCTTGACGGAGTATATATAGACTCATGCATCAATACATATAAATTTTCATTTTTATCTATAATTTTAAAAATTATATATTGTTTGTAATTTGTATGACTTGGAAAAGTATAAAGTGCATTTCTCAAGTGAAAGTCCAGAGTGGACAGGGGTGGAGGGGAAGATAAGCTGTTTGAGTGAGTGAGTGCGCGTACAGTAGTGGTCACGTGATAGGACTGGTGTTATTGTTTGTGAGCAAACGCTAGCTCCCTGGCATCTAAACAGTAGTGGTCACGTGATAGGACTGGTGTTATTGTTTGTGAGCAAACGCTAGCTCCCTGGCATCTAAACAGTAGCGCGCTGTCGGCTTAAACGTTAGACCTCCAGTCTTGTTCTTATCTAGTTAGATGATTACGTAGGCTGATGTAACTGTGAACTTGTTCTTATCTAGTTAGATGATTACGTAGGCTGATGTAACTGTGAACTTGTTCTTATCTAGTTAGATGATTACGTAGGCTGATGTAACTGTGAACTTGTTCTTATCTAGTTAGATGATTACGTAGGCTGATGTAACTGTGAAATTGCTCTTATCTAGTTAGACGATTACGTAGGCTGATGTAACTGTGAACTTGTTCTTATCTAGTTAGATGATTACGTAGGCTGATGTAACTGTGAATTTGTTTTTGGATAGGTGACGTAATGTGGATAATAGAAGAATTGAGAAAGTCATAAATATTAATTAGCTCTATGTGTTTTCTTAATTTGATTGAGTAAAATAGTGAGTCTAGTTTTTGATGGGCGTAGTTTTAGTCCGAGAAAACTAGGTGCAAGATTCTAATTCTTTGCTCTTTACAAACGACTTATCGGGTGAGCGTTAAAGACCGTATCGAGTCCCTGGGGTTGTAAAAGGAACAAAGAAAGCCTTTGACTACGGCAACGATATCTTTGTATTGTGTGAATGATTATGTTTTACTAGGAATGTTGTGCTATTTTAAACGTCTAACTTTCATTTGTTGCAGACGAATATGCCAAATTAAGCACTTATTAATGTAGTAATCTGCAGTATATTTAGGGCAGTGGTGGCCAAACATTTTTAACGGTGGGCCAAACTGTCAGAAAGCTTTCATGTGGCGGGCCAGAATGGGATTGAACAAATGGAACCTATAGTATACTCATACTGTAATGATGTAATCAGTATAGTATACTCATAGTATACTCACTGTATCAATGTGAAGCACTAGTGATTAGCTTTAGCGAACTTTAGCCTAAATATTTGCACTCGTATATTTAAAAATGAACTTTTAATTACAATATTAGCAATGCTCAAACAATGTCATCCACTGGCTATGACTTTTAATTACAATATTAGCAATGCTCAAACAATGTCATCAACTGGCTATGACTAACTCTAACGGTCTAACAGTCTAACTTTAGTGAAGTCTAACGGTTCTAACCTAACTTTTTGTCTTTGCACAGACTGTTAATTTCAACTGAGATATTAGAGGTCTCAACAATTAACACGTTTGACAGATTTTGTCTGTTAGTGTAATTCCGTGTTTATTTCTAACGATTTTAATTTTTGAGAAAAAATGTTCGCTGCAGGAAGTACTGTCAAATAAGGAAGACATTCGCAATGCGTTTTCGAAATAAATCCTGAGTAACTTACAGTTTATACAACAGCAGTAAAGTAGCTTCTGAAAACTTGTTCTTCACTCTTGCACTGGAGTTCAATCAGTTCAAGTTGTAAAGCCTCTGGAACATTGTCAATACTAACGGTAAGTGGGAAAGCGAAAATTGAAATTTCTGTTTCATGGCGCATGAAATTTTTGAAATGGGACTCGAACTCACTCCGAAGGATGGCAATTTCGGCTGAATATTTGGTGACGTCGAGATTCATGTCTAAGCACTGTTTATATAAATTTAGTGAGGTCGAGATACATGTCTAAGCACTGTTTATATAAATTTAGTGAGGTCGAGATTCATGTCTAAGCACTGTTTATATAAATTTAGTGAGGTCGAGATTCATGTCTAAGCACTGTTTATATAAATTTAGTGAGGTCGAGATACATGTCTAAGCACTGTTTATATAAATTTAGTGAGGTCGAGATTCATGTCTAAGCACTATTTCTGCAAATTTGGAAAATGAACTAGCTTTCTTTGTTACAGCTGATTTTCCCACAGCCGGAGCTTCATCTGAAAACATTTTATGTAATCAAACAACTTGTGTTCAAGTTGATCTTTGCCTTGAAGTTTGACATTACGAATGTTGAGATAGCTCGTTGTGTCGACCAGGAATGCTAAATCTGCAGTCCACTGGTTGTCTGCCAACTGTGACAAGATTCCATCTTCATATCCATAAACAAACGTATATTTCGTCTAACAAATCATAGAAACGTTGCAGGACTCTCCCCCCTTGCTCAACCACCGACTTCACTGTGATACAGAGCTTCGCTGTATTCTGCTTCACCATCATCAAGGAAATCCTTGAATTACCTACGGTTCAATGCATGGGCCCTAATGAAGTTCACTACTTTTACTACAACAGACATCACATGATGCATTGTTAATAATTTAGCACACAAGTTCTCTTGATGTATAATGCAATGAACGGATGTTCAATATTTGCTGTCTTGTGGTAGTTTTGCATTAAAGCAAGTACACTACAAATCGATCCAGTCATTGCTGTCTTAAGGTAGTTTTGCATTAAGAAAACTACATCACAAATTGATCCAGTCATTGCTCTCTTAAGGTAGTTTTGCATTAAGAAAACTACATCACAAATTGATCCAGTCATTGCTCTCTTAAGGTAGTTTTGCATTAAGAAAACTACATCACAAATTGATCCAGTCATTGCTGTCTTAAGGTAGTTTTGCATTAAGAAAACTACATCACAAATTGATCCAGTCATTGCTGTCTTAAGATAGTTTTGCATTAAGAAAACTACATCACAAATTGATCCAGTCATTGCTGTCTTAAGGTAGTTTTGCATTAAGAAAACTACATCACAAATTGATCCAGTCATTGCTCTCTTAAGGTAGTTTTGCATTAAGAAAACTACATCACAAATTGATCCAGTCATTGCTCTCTTAAGGTAGTTTTGCATTAAGAAAACTACATCACAAATTGATCCAGTCATTGCTCTCTTAAGGTAGTTTTGCATTAAGAAAACTACATCACAAATTGATCCAGTCATTGCTCTCTTAAGGTAGTTTTGCATTAAGAAAACTACATCACAAATTGATCCAGTCATTGCTCTCTTAAGGTAGTTTTGCATTAAGAAAACTACATCACAAATTGATCCAGTCATTGCTCTCTTAAGGTAGTTTTGCATTAAGAAAACTACATCACAAATTGATCCAGTCATTGCTCTCTTAAGGTAGTTTTGCATTAAGAAAACTACATCACAAATTGATCCAGTCATTGCTCTCTTAAGGTAGTTTTGCATTAAGAAAACTACATCACAAATCGATCCAGTCATTGCTCTCTTAAGGTAGTTTTGCATTAAGAAAACTACATCACAAATTGATCCAGTCATTGTTGGCGCCCCATCTGTTGTGATTCCAACTAAATATTTTAACGATAAACCATTCTCTGTCAAATCAGCTTTCAATTCATTAAATATATCATCACCTCTTGTGGTACTTTTTCATTCCAGCTAGTTTTAGTAGTTCTTCCGTGACATTAAACTGCGAATCAACACTCCAAGCAAAAAACGGCTAACTGTGTAGTATCATTATTGCCAGTACTTTCATCCAGACATACTAAAAAAGCTTCAAATGCGTTGCCCCATTTGCAAAGCTCAGACCTAATATTATCTGCCATTGCAGACATCCGTCTGGTCAGTTTGTCGTGAAAGGCTGATATTAGTAAAAAAAAAAACTGTTTTTTTGTGTCATTTAATAGAGTACTTCTTCAACAAAGAAACTTCCAGTCCATCCCCATTGGATGATTTGTTATGAACAAGTGTGAGACTATTAGTCAGAAACTACTCATCCAGTTGGAACTGGTTTGAATTGCATCAGCAATTTTCTAGCATATTCTCAACTCAAGTTGTTACTCCAACTCTGACACAAAAAAATACCATCAGAAGGAGTGCCCAAGATCGGATCACTTTGACAATTTAACAGTTTATGTAACAATTAAGTCTAGAAATAGGGATAGGCAGTATGAAAGTAAATTTATAAATATCTACATTTAATAAATAAATTAACAAGGAACACATAAATAAAATCAGGCCTAAAGATTTGATTTAGTGACTGTTTTAACACCACTATTTGTGTTTCCCATTAATCGTCCCATGAACGTAATGCATATTACTACAGAAGTGATGACCTCTTTAGTCAGCATAGTTTGCTCACTTCCTCATTACTTTCGAATCTCTACGAAATACATACTTAATATCAAATAGTCTTCTTATTGCAATACTAGAATCTATAAGTGCACGGTTACAAGTATTAGATAAGATTTTATTTAAATAAATGAATCTTCACAACATGTATTTATCATTTATATTTTCTTATCAGTGTTTAATGCCTATTCTAGTCATGAATGGTCAAATATTTATGACGATTAATTAATTTGAACTGATATAATTAACTATTTATTTGAATTTTGTTGTGCTATAGTCAATGGATAGCAACACATACAGTTTATGGATAGCAAGACACAGTCATAGGAAGGCATACACTGTATCGATAGCAAGAAACACTCATAGCAAAACATACAGCCTATGGATAGCAGATATACAGTCTATGGATAGCAAAACACAGCCAAAACAAGTCATACAGTCTAGGCATAGGCAGACACAGTCATAGTAACACATACAGTCTACTGATAGCAAGACACAGTCAGAGCAACATACAGCTTATGGATAGCAAAAAAATATACAGTCTATGGATAGCAAGATACAGTCACGGCAACACATATAGTCTATGGATAGCAAAACATACAGTCTATGGACAGCAACACATACAATCTCTGGATAGCAACACATACAGTCAATGGATAGCAACACACATTTCTATGGATAGTAAAACAGTCTCTGGATAGCAACACATAAATGCAGTTGATGGATAGAAGTGCTTACAGTCTCTGGATGGCAACACATGCAGTTTATGGATAGCAACACATAATTATAGTCTCATGATAGCAACACATCCAGTTTATGGATAGCAACACAATCAGTTTGTGGATAGCAACACATACACTCTCTTGATAGCAAAACGAAGCCAAATGGTGAATTTTGACCTTAGAAAGTAACTGTGTATAATTATGTTTGTGTGATTGTTTTCACTGAGCATCCCGATTGGCCTAGTTTCAGTACGACTTACTGCCACTACAGTGTATGACCCTGTACTGGAGATAACACCCAGTCAGGCTGCTTTATCACTGTCACTACAGCATGGTATCTGATTAAAGAGCTAAGATGTGACATCCAGCTATTGAATAACTGCTTTCATTGCAAGCAGCCTCATCAGATACAGAGTACTTCACTTTTGCTCTGCTGATTCTGTCATCGGAATAAATAATTAGACACGGTAAAGAACCAATGCTCTTGTACCAGTTAAGTCTGCTTACATCGCCATCACAATTCATACAAAACCATATTATTATTATTATTATTATAGATAATCACTTTTAAATAAAGCCCTCCACTTTCAACCTGATAATCGATTAAAATTAAAACAAAATAAGTATCTTAAGAGCTTAGATGTATGTTTTGTATAAGTGTAGGGTGAACAAAATCTTTGGCACAGTGGCTACATATATAGTCTTTTACAGAGGCTACATATGTAACTATGCATCTAGGGTTTAAATCCTGCAAATGGTCTAGGCTATACATGGATAGTTCTTCAACATAGATGACTTTTCACGCAAAGAATACATTAACTTCCTTACTATATGCTTACTGTATAAGGAGGGTAAATGGTATTAATTTAAATAACGTACATGAAACAGTTGCTTTACTTTTTTATAATTTTTTCAGGTATGTCAGATCCTCAGTTAGCTTTAAAATTTCAATTAGTTTTGAAACTTCAATTTTTCTTTAAAATTTCAGTTAGCTTTAAACTTCCATTAGCTTTATAACTTCAATTTGCTTTTAAACTTCAATTAGTTTTAAAACTCCAGCTAACTTTAAAGCTTTAATTAGCTTTAAAACTTCAGAAAACTTCAGTTAGCTTAAATCTTTAATGACCTTTAAAACTTCAATTAGCGTTAGAACTTCAGTTAATTTTTAAAAAATCACTGAACGTTAAAACTTCAATTGGCTTTAAAACTTCAATTGGCTTGAAAACTTCAATTGGCTTTAAAACTTTCAAAACCGCATTGCAAATTTATCAGAAACCCGAGAAATATCAAGAAATTTTCCTCACTCTATATTGAAAAATCTCTACACATGTCAAATACTATACATTTATGTAGATTAACAAAATTAATATTAAAATATATTAACGTTAAAGATTACACAGAAATTAGTGTACAATAACTAAAATAACATATAATTTCCCAATAAGAATGCTAACTGATCTTATTGATAGAGTCTACACAGAAATGAGTGTACAATAAGTAAAATAGCATATCACTGAAAGAATGCAGACTGACCGAAATTAGTGGAAAGACGCACTCTTGTCCAGTTGTGGTCAGGCAACTGATCGTTGAGACACGTCATCAAATAAATAAATATACAAATAAATCCGCAATCCTTGCCATTCGCATGAAAATATTCACCCAGCTCTCATGAACACGCGCACTGAATTCAAAGTACTTATCAAACATAATTCAAGTTAGAAGTACTACATAGATATTGAATGAAGGCGAGTTGCACTCGGCGACAACTCTATGCCCCTTATAGCTCCACACAAAAAGCTGTTTTTAATACTCAGCACCGTAGACCACTTTATAATTTAAAAAACAAACAAAACCCTAACCACAAGAACAGCTCAAAGTGTAATAGTTCACATTAACATAATACACATATCTCTTTGTAAGAACAGTTCTTAAGTGTTAACGTACATTAACATACGCCTATTTGTAAGAATAACTATAAACGCTCACACTTACATATATCTCTTTGTAAGAAAAGCTCTAAGTGTAAACGTACATTAACATACGCCTATTTGTAAGAATAACTATAAATGTTATTGCTCACTCTTACATGGATCTCGTTATAAGAGAGAGCTCTGAACGTGTCACAGAACTCGCAAACAAAGTCCTCATGGTAAGAATAACTTTCATAGAGCACGTTAATATCGGCCTCTTGATAAAAACAGCTCAATAGTCATAACGTACACTAATATAGGCCTCTTGATAAAAGCAGCTAGGTAGTCATAACGTACACTAATATCGGCCTCTTGATAAAAACAGCTCAATAGTCATAACGTACACTAATATCGGCCTCTTGATAAAAACAGCTAGGTAGTCATAACGTACACTAATATCGGCCTCTTGATAAAAACAGCTCAATAGTCATAACGTACACTAATATCGGCCTCTTGATAAAAACAGCTAGGTAGTCATAACGTACACTAATATCGGCCTCTTGATAAAAACAGCTAGGTAGTCATAACGTACACTAATATCGGCCTCTTGATAAAAACAGCTCAATAGTCATAACGTACACTAATATCGGCCTCTTGATAAAAACAGCTAGGTAGTCATAACGTACACTAATATCGGCCTCTTGATAAAAACAGCTAGGTAGTCATAACGTACACTAATATCGGCCTCTTGATAAAAACAGCTCAATAGTCATAACGTACACTAATATCGGCCTCTTGATAAAAACAGTTAGGTAGTCATAACGTACACTAATATCGGCCTCTTGATAAAAACAGCTAGGTAGTCATAACGTACACTAATATCGGCGAGAATTACTAACATACTAACATAAACCTATTTGTAACAATAAGAGTGTAAATGATATAGGCCTAGTCACACTAATATAAACCTCTTGGGAACAACAAGAGTCTACATGTATTAGCTCACACTACACAATCGTCTTTGTAACAACAAGACTCTAGTTAGTGTTTGTAAGAACAGTTATGAAAGCGTCATGGCCCACATTAACATAGGCCCTGTTTGTAAGAACAGTTATGAAAGTGTATTGGCTCACACTAACATAGGCCCTGTTTGTAAGAACAGTTATGAAAGTGTATTGGCCCACACTAACATAGGCCCTGTTTGTAAGAACAGTTATGAAAGTGTATTGGCTCACACTAACATAGGCCCTGTTTGTAAGAACAGTTATGAAAGTGTATTGGCACGCACTAACGTAGGCCTGTTGAAAAAAAACACCTTAAAGCTTAGGGGTCAAAGCACACATTAACACGCCTCTTTGCAAGAACGTGAAAGTGTCATAGCGCACTCTAAACAGGTAGTCATCTAATACTCATTATGTGAATTGTTGACCTTGTGGTTAGTTTTATTACATCTGATTTCCAGACAGTTTTGGCAGTATGCTCCTTTATATGGTACCTTTATGAGCAAGTCAACATGTAGCGAGAAACAACCAACTCCATCAGTGTACTTTCAAGTCACTTACAGAAAGGAGTTTGCAATGTGCTACCAAGCTGACGCCATAATGAAGGGAAGTCTCAACTTGCTCACTTAGCTCAAGTCACTCTGACAATTTTTTTTCACCAACTGTAGTCTGCATTACTATCGTATTCAAATCTATCTATCTATCTATCTATCTATCTATCTATCTATCTATCTATCTATGTCATATTCAAATTTACATTCACATTTAATTATCTTTCACATTAATTACTATATCTATACTCTGAGTAATTGCATATTTTTTATTATAAATTAAAAAAAACATTATGCAATTGAAAACATATTGCTACCATATGCAAAATTTTCCCCATCTGACATAAGCGATAGCCATGAACGACTAATTAGAGATAGCCAGCACCTGATCACCCGACTATCTGATATTACTGAGAGCCAGCATCCAGCTACTTTATTTTAGCAATAGCCATCACTCACCTGATATTACTAAGGGCCAGTACCGATCTATTTTATATTAGCAATTGCCAGAACCTGACTATTTGATATTAATGATAGCCAGCGCCCAGCTACTTAATAGCGATAACCAGCGCCCATCTACTAATTAGCGATAGCCAGCATCCAGCTACTTAATAGCGATTGCCAGCGCCCAGCTACTAATTAGCGATAGCCAGCACCCAGCTACTTAACAGCGATAGCCAACACCCAGCTACTTAACAGCGATAGCCAACACCCAGCTACTTAACAGCGATAACCAACACCCATGTACTTAACAGCGATAGCCAACACCCGACTTAGCAGACGTAAGGTGATCAATGGTATGAGTACTCCGGGACTATTGCTTGATTACACTGTCAATGACATCTGGGGTATGTACTTCATTGATGACATTAATTACTGCATATGACCTGTAGGACACACATTTCGTTGATGACGTTAATTACTGCCTATGATCTGTAGAACATGCATTTCATTGATGACGTTGTAACTTTTGCTAATGGTCTCTGGGACACACTTCATTGACTATGTTGTCATTTACTGCTAATGACTTCTTGAACACACGCTTCATTGATGTCATTGTCGCTCACTGCTAATGATATATGGGACATCACTTCATTATGTCACTGTCACTCACTTTAATGACATATGGACATACATTTCATTGATGTCACTGTCACTCACTACTAATGACATATGAGACATACACTTCATTGAAGATCTCTGGGATATGCAATTTTGTTGATGACACTGTGACTTATTGCTAATGATCTGTTTGATATGTACTTCATTCATGACTCTGGCACTTACTGCAAATGACCTTTTGGACATGCATGTCATTTTATAAATTCCTAACAACACGTCCTGCCTTGGGGCTGTCTGTACAAAAATGTTTTAAATTATTTATTTAGGATTATTTTTATCCAATTTACAGGTTGTCAGAATCAATTGCGATTTCGCAGGAAGGCTTGCAACATGCCCAGAAAACGTTCCATTGCTGAATGATCACCCACATATTGTTTAGTAGTTATACTATCTGTTGACGCTTTCTGAAAAGTTTGCTCTGACAGAAAACGATGACAACTGACGATGACAGAAAGATATCAACTGATGGTAAACTCTAGAGATAAACAAGAGCGCAGTGTTGCAGTCAGGAGAAATTTCTCTATCTTATAATTGCGACATTTATATAAACATCATCATGACCTCTGACCCAGGATTCGAAAATGTCACATATTGCTGTTATGTGTTAGCTTATCATCAAACTCACATTTATGTCAAATTTAAACTATTTATCAGCATGGCATTGTTACTCGCATCACACAGTCAAACGTATCATATTTCAAAAACGTCTTATCTTTTCTCTGATCATATACATTTCAGAGATTAATAAACTAAATAGACTTATAGGCGTAGATAATTTCTAATTTAATTTCCATGTAATTGTCATCACCATAATCATCATCAATGCTAGTATTTATTTTCTGCACAAACTGTATTGAACCTATAGTTTAAACTACATATGTTTAATGTAAAAATAGTATTTAATTTCTGCAAACCTATTTTGAATTTACAGTGCAAAGTATACTAATAGTAATGATATACGATAAATATTTTATTGCAGAAATCTTATGTATTTGACACACTATATTGTGCATTTTTTGCAATTTGATGTATGAAGAGAAAATCATGCTACACTTGGGTAAGAAAGCTACCCTATGATGGAAATTGAACGGGTGTTGGACACAGACAAAATTGGTTCCGCTCTTTGGGTAATGGCTCTATATAGGCTCCCAGCTACTGGCACCACAATTAACAAGACAAGGACAATACAAACATTATAGAATGATAATACATAAATATGAAGTGATAAGAATTTAACAAAGAGATGAGAAAAAGAGAGAATTAGAAATTTTATGAAATAATAACAAAGTGAAATTAATTTTTAGGGACAAAGCCAAAATAAGTCACACAGAAACAGTTAATCTAATACAACCACTGAAAGAATTTAAGTGTTCTGGGTATCTTGTGACTTCCCTAACTCATAAATGGTTCTGAATTTTACACACTGAATTTTTCCTTATAGTCTGTCTCAGTTCAGTTTTGGCCAGTGGCCAGTGACCACAACCAAATAAGTTCGGTATCAACTGAGTTCCATTTCATATTATCCCAGCTCTATTTGAAAGTAGACACACTACTTATATTCATTCATTTCTAAGTACAAAATTATCAGACTAGAACTTGGAAGAAGGTACCTAACTCCATCTTGTAAAAAATTCTTTCATTTGCAGAGTTGCTTCCCTTGCCCCTTGCTAGGAGAGGACAATAATGTTGCCACAACCAGATTCGAAGTTCCAGCCAAAAGCAACTAAAATAAACCCTGCAATGATTTTTATGCAGCTTAAAATATATCATTTTATACATGACAATTCAATTGTTAGACTTGATAACGACAGGTTGTAAGTAAAATTTACATTACTGGTTATGTAATGCAGATTGTCACAGAGGTCTGACACCTGACAATGATAAAAGTATTGATACCATAACGACATAGATTTCAGTCTCGCTCTGGTAAAATAGTATCTCAGTATACAAAAGAATGAGGCCACAGGTACAAAATGTTTTGTATTTGTATAGATAACAATGAGGCCACAGGTATAAAATAAGTACCAGTATACAAAAGAATGAGGCCACAGGTACAAAATGTTTTGTATTTGTATAGATAACAATGAGGCCACACATATAAAATAAGTACCAGTATACAAAAGAATGAGGCCACAGGAACAAAATTTTGTATTTGTATAGATAACAATGAGGCCACAGGTATAAAATAGGTATCAGTATACAAACAAGAAGACCACGTGCATAAAATAGATATGATGTCACAGATATAAAATATGTATCATCATACCAACACTGTAGCTACAGGTATAAATAGGTACCATCATAACAAAATAATGAGGCCACAATATAAAATAGGTATCTATATACAAAACAGTGAAGCCACAGTATAAAATGGGTATCAGTAAACAAAACAAAGGTCACAGGAATAAAATAGGTATCAAATTACAAAACAGTGAGGCCACAGGTATGAAGTAGGTATCAATATACAAAAAGTTAGGCCATAGATATAAAATAGGTATCAGCGTAGAAAAAAAATAGGCTACAGGTATGACATAGCTATCAGCGTACAAAACAGTGAGGCCACAGGTATAAAACAGGTATCAGTATAGAAAACAGTGAGGCCACAGGTATAAAATAGATATCATTATAAAAAACAGTGAGGCCACAGGTATAAAACAGGTATCAGTATACAAAACTGTGAGGCCACAGGTATGAAGTAGGTATCAATATACAAAAATTAGGCCACAGATATAAAATAGGTATCAGCATAGAAACAAAACAGAGCCACAGGTATGACATAGGTATTAGCGTACAAAAAAAGTTATGCCACAAGCTGAACAACGACACTGAGATAAATGAATACTTACAAGTGCACTTGATAAAACGACTGAACAGACAATGCCCGGAATCGAACAAGGACTGGAGACAAATCCCCAGCTGACTGTTGGTGTAAGAAGACGCTTCTTTCATCAATCTCAGTCACCTCGGTCATTTCCTGGCTGATGATGAATGATGTGCGTCATTTTTAATGTGGAAAGAAATGAACGATAAGTGTGCACACTACTTCTCTAGTCTTGGGAGAACCTGGCTCATTTATATGTGCACCGTCCAAGCTAGTCGGTTAAAGAGTGGATTTTTAATTGGACACTTTTTTCAAACGATTGTTTAAATTTGTATGATTTGGAAATGTTGTGTAAAGTTTATTTCTCAAGTGGAAGACCAGGTTGGACAGGGATGGAGAGGAAGATAAGCTGAGTGAGTGAGTGAGTGCGTGAGTGAGTGTGAGTAGAGTAGGTGCCGCTGGGTAGGACTATTGTTATTGTTTGTGAGAATGCTAGCTCCTTGGAAGCAGACCAGTCAGCTGAAACCACTGGTTACATATATGTAACTGTTACGCTTTTATACTGGTATGCCGCCGTCAATTTATATAACAATTAAGTTTATAAATAAGGATAGAAAAATGTACTCCACTATTTTGGCACATATATTGATA
Organism: Sinotaia quadrata; assembly: GCA_028829895.1. Taxonomy (NCBI): domain Eukaryota; kingdom Metazoa; phylum Mollusca; class Gastropoda; order Architaenioglossa; family Viviparidae; genus Sinotaia; species Sinotaia quadrata. The sequence continues at coordinate 59,802,256 of CM054179.1, forward strand.
CAAACTACAGTGGCACACAACTCATAAGTAGAGAACGTTCTACATTTGCTCAGCATTTATAAAAGTTAGTCACAAACATAAACCTTTAGATCAAAGTTAGTCACAAACATAAACCTTTAGATCAAAGTTAGTCACAGACATAAACCTTTAGATCATAGTTAGTCACAAACATAAACCTTTAGATCATAGTTAGTCACAAACATAAACCTTTAGATCAAAGTTAGTCACAGACATAAACCTTTAGATCAAAGTTAGTCACAGACATAAACCTTTAGATCATAGTTAGTCACAGACATAAACCTTTAGATCAAAGTTAGTCACAGACATAAACCTTTAGATCAAAGTTAGTCACAGACATAAACCTTTAGATCAAAGTTAGTCACAGACATAAACCTTTAGATCAAAGTTAGTCACAAACATAAACCTTTAGATCAAAGTTAGTCACAGACATAAACCTTTAGATCAAAGTTAGTCACAGACATAAACCTTTAGATCAAAGTTAGTCACAAACATAAACCTTTAGATCAAAGTTAGTCACAGACATAAACCTTTAGATCAAAGTTAGTCACAAACATAAACCTTTAGATCAAAGTTAGTCACAAACATAAACCTTTAGATCAAAGTTAGTCACAAACATAAACCTTTAGATCAAAGTTGGTCACAGACATAAACCTTTAGATCAAAGTTAATCACAAACATAAATCTTTAGATCAAAGTTAGTCACAAACATAAATCTTTAGATCAAAGTTAGTCACAAACATAAACCTTTAGATCAAAGTTAGTCACAAACTTAAACCTTTAGATCAAAGTTAGTCACAAATATAAATCTTTAGATCAAAGTTAGTCACAAACATAAATCTTTAGATCAAAGTTAGTCACAAACATAAACCTTTAGATCAAAGTTAATCACAAACATAAACCTTTACATCAAAGTTAGTCACAAACATAAACCTTTAGATCAAAGTTAGTCACAAACATAAATCTTTAGATCAAAGTTAGTCACAAACATAAACCTTTAGATCAAAGTTAATCACAAACATAAACCTTTACATCAAAGTTAGTCACAAACATAAACCTTTACATCAAAGTTAGTCACAAACATAAACCTTTAGATCAAGTGTTAGTCACAAACATAAACCTTTAGATCAAAGTTGGTCACAGACATAAACCTTTAGATCAAAGTTAATCACAAACATAAACCTTTAGATCAAAGTTAGTCACAAACATAAACCTTTAGATCAAAGTTAGTCACAAACATAAACCTTTAGATCAAGTGTTAGAATATACTCTGTATATTCAATCATTATTTTCAAAATTAGTAAGAAACACAAACTTTTAGGTTTAAGTATGAGAATGTACTCTGAATATTCAATCATTATTATCAAAAGTAGCAAATAAGACCAACCTTTAGATCAAAGTGTCATAATAGACTCTATAATTATATTGAAACATATTATCAAAGCTAGTCACTACAATAAACTTTATATCCTAGTATAAGAATTACCTGATATATTCAATTATACTATCAAACTTACTATAAAAAACCGTTAGATCAACGAATTAGAATGTATTCTAAATATTCAATCATATTGTCAACGTTTGTCACTAAAATAAACTTTGAGATTGAAGTTTTAAAATGTACTCAACATTTTCATTAACACTAATTAAGTTAAACGCTAAGAAAAAGTCTTTCGACCTGTCTACATTCAATCATATTATGAATGTTTGCCACTAAGATAAACCCTTTGATTAAAGAATTAGAATCTACACATTTAAATTATTAAAATTTGTCACTAAGATATGACCTTCAGATCAAGGTTCAAGAATAGGCACTACGAATTTAACCGTATTATTTAGGTTAGCCAAGTAGATAATTCGTTTGTTGCTTTCTTGAGGGGCGTTTCCGGCTTCCGCCGAATTCGCGCTGGGAAAAATGGTAGTGATGGGAGGAGGAGAGCCTTGTGTATATGTCAACTTTGAAGAAGAATATTTTAGTCAAACATTTAGTGTCGTTGCTCACTCGTCCGTTGCAAATATGTCTGACCGGCAAAGGCGGACTTTAGCTCGGTATTCCGCGGGCTTTGGTTCCCTATGTTGGAGTGGGAGGGTGGGTGGGAAAGGGTGTCTTATAAAGCCCAGACTAGTAGTAAACCTAGTGTGTATGTGCGTCCGGGATGTCCTCCTCACTGGTGGTGTTGTCGTCGTTGTTGATGATGTCGCTGCTGTCTCCGGTGTCCGTTGAGATGCACGAAGTAGGGCATTGGTTGCCAGTAAAGATGGTCGAGCAGCAGCTGGATCATGTCAGCAATGGGATGGTTGAAATATTCCCACTGCGGATACTGCTGCTCACTCTGGTACCATTGTTGTTGTCGCTGCCGTTGTTACTGGTGGTTATTTCTTCGGTGTTATTGATTAGACCTTTGTTGTTCTGGCTGCTGTTGTTGACGCTGTTGTTGTTTTCTTATATGCTTTGGTGGGTGGCGTTATTTTTTCATCCTGTTCTGTTGTTGTTGTTGTCGTTGTTGATGTTGCTCTTGGTAGCGTCTCTGGCCTGGGGAGTGGGGCCTCGAGCGCTCTTGCGTACTCGTCGACGGCGGCCTCGATCTCTGTTGTTTCATCTCTTTTTGTTGCAGTCTTCAGTTGTACAAATGTTTCTTTAATCTCTGTTGTTTCATCTCTTTTTGTTGCAGTCTTCAGTTGTACAAATGTTTCTTTAATCTCTGTTGTTTCATCTCTTTTTGTTGCAGTCTTCAGTTGTACAAATGTTTCTTTATTTTCTGTTGTTTTCCTCTGCGTTGGCGATTTAAAAGTATTTCTTTCTGTTGTTGTCAGTTTTTGTTGTACTTTGATTTCCTCCATGGAGGCAGTTTGTGTCTGGATTTTTCCCCTCAGTCATCGTCGTTGTAGTTTGTGAAAAAGCCTGTCTTATTTAATATTTTAAAGTCTGAGTAGCGTTAACTTTTGTTCTTGGTGGAATTGTCCATATTATATTTGCGTTTCATTGTCGTTCGTTGTTTGCTGGACGTCGAGAAATGATTTTGGAGAAGTGGGGACAGTAACATTGTTCTCCAAATAGCTTCATCAACTAGTGTGATCTTCATAATTAACGTTATATAAAAACTAGTTTGATATGTTGATCTTCACCATTAAAAAAAATCTAGTTTGATATGTTGATCTTTACCATTAATGTTATAAAAAATCTAGTTTGATATGTTGATCTTCACCATTAATGTTATAAAAAATCTAGTTTGATATGTTGATCTTTACCATTAACGTTATCAAAAAACCTAGTTAGATATGTTGATTTTTACCATTAACGTTATAATAAAAACTAGTTTGGTATGTTGATCTTTACCATTAACGTTATCAAAAAAGCCAAGATTAGGTGCGATAAATGTTTTTTGAGATCTTGGTTGTCTGACTCATAGTCTTATCACTGTTACAGATAAACATGATTTAGTAGTTAACGCACCATACATCAGTTAACGTTACATAATCTAGACTTAATACACCATACATCAGTTAACGTTACATAATCTAGACTTAATACACCATACATCAGTTAACGTTACATAATCTAGACTTAATACACCATACATCAGTTAACGTTACATAATCTAGACTTAATATACGATACATCAGTTAACGTTTCATAGTCTAGAATTAATATACCATAATCAGTTAACATTATATAATCTAGACTTAATGCTCCATATATCCTTTAAGGTTTCATAATCTAGAGTTAACACACCACAACAGTTAACGTTACATAATCTAGACTTAATACACCATTCATCAGTTAACGTTACATAATGTAGAGTTAATACACAATAAAACAGTTAGCATTACATAATCTAGCGTTAGCACACCACGCATCAGTTAGAGTTACATAATCTAGTATTAATACAATATACACCAGTTAACATTACATAATCTAGCATTAACACACCATACATTACGTAGCGAACATTAATCTAGCATTAACACACCATACATTACGTAGCGAACATTAATCTAGCATTAACACACCATACATTACGTAGCGAACATTAATCTAGCATTAACATACATTACGTAGCGGACATTAATCTAGTATTACCACACCATACATTACGTAGCGAACATTAATCTAGCGTCAACACCAATACCTCACGTAGCATAAAGCAGATGTAGATAAAGGAAAGACTGATGGGCTCATCTGGAAATTACAACACAATCTCTAAAAATGCAAAAGAAAATGGAGATGAAGAAAATGTAATTAAAGCAGAAAAAGAAACAACGCTAAGAAAAATGATAACGCTTATCTTAACATTAAAATGGTCAGTGAAGTTTGTAAGAGAGCTTGCTATACACAAGGTTTGACTAAGGGCTACAACTTGGAAAATGTACACAAGGGCTACGACTTGGAAATTGTACACAAGGGCTACAACTTGGAAATTGTACACAAGGACTACAACTTGGAAATTGTACACAAGGGCTACAACTTGGAAATTGTACACAAGGACTACAACTTGAAAATTGTACACAAGGGCTACAACTTGGAAATTGTAGCTAAAATAATCACCCGACCAATGTGCTTGTTGTACATAAGGTTTCATAAAAGGCTACAACTTGGAAACTGTAGCTAATCACCCGACCATTGTGCTTGTTGGTATGAACAGTTGTCACCAACAATAGATTGTAAGTTTGTATATTAAAGTGTGTCCATTATGTTCCTTGTCAGGAGTCAACAACAGTCGATTGTAAATTTGTATATTAAACTGTGTCCATTATGTTCCTTATCATGAGTCAACATGCCAAAAACAAACGGAATATCTTAAAACATTAAGTTTCAATGTTGTTTTCCTTTCGACCTAAAGCAATCTGTACAATTCCCTTTGTGCATCTCGAGAAGAAAAAATAACAATAAATTTTTTCTTGAAATCTTGAATGTTGAAAAATTGGAATGGATTATAGAATTAAAGAGATTTATAAGATTTGCATTTAGATATTATTTTTTCTTTCATTTACAAAAGAATCTAGTATCTTTGTTCAATAATCAATTGATTACTTGTCTTAAGTCAAGAGACAGGGTGGTGAACTTCAGAGAGAATATGAAATTGATTTGTATGATTGGACTAATGACCCTTCTTTATTTGTCTTGAGATAGTTTATCTTGTTTCTCAAGAGATAACTTGATCTGAAGTCTAAACAGCGTTATCCTGTTTGTCATGGAATAGTTTGAGCTGTTTAATATCTAAACATTTTATCTTTTTTTCATGAGATAACTTGATATATTAATGTCTAAATATTTGTATTTTGTTTGTGATGAGATAATTTGATCTGTTTAATGTCTTAACAGTATTATCTTGTTTGTCATGAGATAATTTGTAATATTTAATGTCTCAACAGTATTATCTTGTTTGTCATGAGATAATTTGTAATATTTAATGTCTCAACAGTATTATCTTGTTTGTCATGAGATAATTTGTAATATTTAATGTCTCAACAGTATTATCTTGTTTGTCATGAGATAATTTGTAATATTTAATGTCTCAATACGTGCATCTGGTTTGATCTACTGGAATGTTGAATTTTGAGATTCAAAACATTTTCTGCAAAAGTAATAAATTGTTGTTATTAAGTTTGTCTTTCCACATATATAAATTCTATGCTTTGTTGCAACGTCAGTATTTGTGTACTTCAGGGCGATGACATTATAAATATTCAAGAAGGCCGTGAAAACTGCGAGTCGTGAAAAAGGAATGACATATGTCGAAATAACTTAGTGCATTATCCTCGACCCACAAGTGGTATGGCTGTTTCCATTGTGCATATATCACACTAATGAGAATTTGATCGCATCGCAACCTAAATCTCTGGCGTCAGGCAGCTCGAAAAGAGCATTGTGGCACTAGCGGGAAAGAAAAAACATTCATTATCGTCCCAAAGCACTGACAGCTGGGAACTATTAGGTAGACAGTGATCGAATGTGATCACTAAGTCAGGTGACAATGGGGACTGCTTCTATCGTCATGATCACACTCGATGTCACACATTGCAGATGCTCATGTCGTTCGATTTGTAAAGGCTCTGTCAAGTTTACTTTGTAGTTAGTTCAACAATATCGTCATATAAGCAATGTCAAAGTTTACTTTGTAGTTAGTTCAACAATATCGTCATATAAGCAATGTCAAAGTTTACTTTGTAGTTAGTTCAACAATATCGTCATATAAGCAATGTCAAAGTTTACTTTGTAGTTAGTTCTACAATATCGTCATATAAGCAATGATCAAATTTACTCTGGCCTTTAATTCAGTAATATCGTCAAAGTCAAAATCAATTGTCTACTTTAAACTATTATACTAAAACCGATACAAGACACAGAGCGTATTTGACAATTGCTTCATTTTAACTGATATGTGTTTATAAATGATTCTAGCGTACCAGACTGATTTGTGTAATCACTTTATTTGATATAAGGTTTTTAGTGTACCGGATTCACTTGTGTAATCACTAATTGATACATGTTTCTAGCATGACAGATTTACTTGTGTAATCACTAATTGATACATGTTTCTAGCATGACAGATTTACTTGTGTAATCACTAATTGATACATGTTTCTAGCATGACAGATCCACTTGTGTAATCACTAATTGATACATGTTTCTAGCATGACAGATTCACTTGTGTAATCACTAAGTAATGCACGTTTCTAGCATGACAGATTCACTTGTGTAATCACTAAGTGATGCACGTTTCTAGCATGAAAGACTGACTTGAGTAATCACTTTAATTAATACGCGTGCAATATTCAGTCGCGGTATATAAACTGCTACAAGATTATAATGTGAAAGAATAAAATGCATAACCAATTGATGTATAGATCTATTGATTCGTCAGAGTGACTAGAGATGTACGAACGGTTTTATTGATAAAGACACGTCACTATGTCTACAAATAAATCGAAATGTGAAAACAGATCTATTGATATGGTCAAGTGACTATGCATTGTAGTGATTAACATTTTGTTTTACTGACCAAAAATGCGTGATATGAAAATCCAGAGTTGTTTATACAATTTTACTGATACAAATATGATTCTTGTGTGATCCTAAACAAAATTATTACAAAATTAACACGCGTTTATCCGGTGTCAATTGTTTGTAGTAATATTTGGGAACCATCAGAAAGCCGTCACAGAAGGAACACACTGCAGCTGTTCACTATTGTATTGATTGTCAATATCATTTCTCGACAGGCTAAGGTATCCTTGTCCAATTGAAGCAAAACGTTTAGTATTTACTCAGACCTGCTGTGTGATTAAGAACATCAGTTCACATTTGTAGTCACGATACGTCACTCAGAGCATGAGGCCGATAGAGGGCAGTGTACGGCGTGCTATAAATATTATGTCGTTACAAATAACTAAAGAAAGTAACAACTGGAAATGACTGAGAACTAGTAATTACAGAAAATAACAACTGGAAATGACTGAGATCTAGTAATCAAAGAAAGTAACAACTGGAAATGACTGAGATCTAGTAATCAAAGAAAATAACAACTGGAAATGACTGAGAACTAGTAATTACAGAAAGTAACAACTGGAAATGACTGAAGAACAAATAACTAAAGAAAGTAACAACTGAAATTTAGTAATTTAGAACTAGTAATCAAAGAAAGTAACAACTGGAAATGACTGAGAACTAGTAATCAAAGAAAATAACAACTGGAAATGACTGAGAACTAGTAATTAAAGAAAGTAACATCTAGAATTGACTGAGAACTAGTAATGAAAGAATATAACAAGTGGAAATGACTGAGAACTAGTAATCACATATTGTAACAACTGGAAATGACTGAGAACTAGTAATCACAGAAAATAACAACTTGAAATAACCGAAGAATAGGGTTGGTGCAGAATTAATTTGCGGACGGACGGAAACGAACACAAGACGAACTCGTTGTACAATTGGAGAGATGAGGTACGCTGTAAGAAGTATAATTGTAACATTTTCTCCTAGTAATATTTTCCCTTTGTTTTCACTGATATTAGTGCCACAGACATTTGAATTAAACTATACTTGTATCCATTTTAATACTGATAGTTAATTCATTATTAGATTTTACTTCTAAACGAAAATTTATTAATCAACTGGGTAGTAATCTAATTACGTAATTATCAGAAGATTTAAAAATAATTAAAAATATTATTGTCACACAGGGAACGACTTTCCATTTCTTTTTTAAAGTTTGAAGTTAAAAATAATTTGTGATAAATATAGTAGAGTTCAGTAATTCCTATGCTGGTCACTTATATATGGCTAAATTCTACCTAATTAATGAGCTTAGAATGCTGGCCCTTTAAGATATATGGCTAATTTACAGGTCATTACTAAGCCTTAGAATTCTGGTCATTTAAAGTTATATGGCTAATTTACAGGTCATTACTAAGCCTTAGAACGCTGGTCATTTAAAGTTATATGGCTAATTTACAGATCATTACTAAGCCTTAGAATGCTGGTCTCTTAAAGATGGTTAATTTACAGGTCATTGCTGTGTCTTACACAGCTCAGTTTAATGTTAAATGGTCAGCTGCAAATTAATTCAGATGAAAATTATACAACAATAAAGCAAATATAATAAAAGAATAAGGATTAAAAATAACAAACAACACAATAAATGTTTATATAGGTGCAAACACGTGTGATATGTTTGCGTATATAGTGTTATTGTCAACGCGCATATTTTTCTTATATTTGAAAGGTATTTCAAATCAGTATCAGCTTTTAATTCGAAGACGTGAGACATATGGTGTCAAATTATAAGAAAGTAGATTTTAAAAAGAACACTGTATTATGGTTCGAGGCGGTCTTTCAAGAAATCAATGGCCCTGACACGATCGATTTAAAGAACACTGTATTCTGTTTTGAGGCACTTTCAAGAAACCAGTGGCTCTGACACAACCTATTTAAAGTGTATGTATTGTTTTTTTTTTTAAAAACTCTTTATCAATCCATTTTATATTAAACCTTATAACCAATCACAAACAATCGAATAAACCCCATTAAAAAATATCTGTACCTATTAAAATATCTGTACCTATTAAAATATCTGTACCTATTAAAATATCTGTACCTATTAAAATATCTCTACCCATTAAAATATCTCTACCTATTAAAATGTGAAACGAAACCATCTATTCTGTCGTTTTTGTTCGACGGCTCGTAAACGCTCGAATCGCGAAATTCTAAATATAGAGCTCTGATTTCGCGCTCCTGACGTCATATGAAGGGCATAAAGCAGAGTGAATTCTTGCTTCATTGTTTATGTGCCATTTTTTAGCGTGCTTCTCATCTTCAGTATTTATATATATATATATATATATATATATATAGCTTTACCTAAGAAATGAGATTTGTAGCAAATCCAAGACCGAAAGAAGGCAGTGATTTGTCGATAAATAAATAAATAACTTCTTTGAAGTCAAGCTCGAAACTGCCTAGTGACCAAAGTCTTGTTAATGAACATCGTTTAAAAAACAAAAATAACAACAAAAAAAACCATTTATATTTATAATAACTTTTGGGGGTGAAAATGATCAAGAAGCTTTAGATGTACATGTAGAGTTATTGTCCAGTAATTGTAGATCTATCTATCTATCTATCTATCTATCTACACACACACACACACACAGGATTATTTAACGCTTCATCTAAACAATCATTTATGTCTGCCTCAAGGCTCATCAAGTAACAATGTCTTTAAATATCCGTAAAAACTGCATAGAGATAAAAGTATGTATATATATATAATTTAAAATGTAGTTAACAAATTTTAAATGAATTACAGTCATACAAGCCATATCTTTATCATACATTAGTTTTATCTCAATCATTTTGCAAACAATTACTCTTATTAGAAACAGATCTATCAAGCATACTGTACTCAAAATAATATTAGTAATATTAAATGTAGAATAAAAAATAAATAATTCCAATACTTTCACATTAATTTCGTTTATAATCGATGGGAATTTTTTAAAACAAGAAACAAAATCACACAAGATCAGTTTCTAATCAACAAAACAGCAATTTTTTAATGTTTTTATTAGTAGTTCTAAGTAAGTTAAGTAGTAATTGCACAGATTTAATAATAAATAGTAATAATAGTTACAACATACAACTAAACATGCCCCACGTGTAAATTAAAATTAAAATTGTTTTTAGTAGTTTACTCCTAATAATAAAAAGTTCCGTCAGTATACCCATTTATAAAACGCACTCTCATCGATTTACAGAACGAATTAACATTATCTACTCTACATCATGGTTTGCGGAAGAGTTTTACTAGAAGACGTCAGTAGTCATCGATTTACAGAACGAATTAACATTATCTACTCTACATCAGGGTTTGAGGAAGAGTTTTACTAGAAGTCAGTAGACATGTAAAGCTATCTAGTAAGATAGGTTATTTCTTTATTTGTGATTTGCACTCTAAACGGGAAAATGTATAAACACTATATATATATTGGTATTGTAAATTCATTTTTATTATTTCTAAAGCCTGACAAAAGTCAAATGAATTTTTATTATCTTGAGAGATTAAAACAAGAAATTTGAGCATAACATTGCTGCTCTTGGTTGCATGGTAGCATAATGGGGTAGAAATCAATCTCCCCCCCTCCCCGAAATGACTGAAAACGTTAATAGTAATAAACCTTAATTTATATACACATTTACATGTAATTGTATTGTAATGCTTGTTGCAATTTAAAGTTATGCATAATACTTAAATTTACTCATTAATCTTATACTACTCATTATTGTATTATTTTCATCATTGTTTATTTTTTAAAAATGTATAATGTGTGTGTGTGTGAGTGTGTGTGTGTGTGTGTGTGTGTGTGTGTGTGTGTGTGTGTGTGTGTATGCTGTTTTATTTATATATTTTATTCAGTTGTATTTTTATTATTATTAATATTTATTTGTACCTCATTAAAAAAAAGTCAATGTATACATTATATCAATTGTAAATATGTCATAAGAATATGACAAAACTAAAAATCCAACAAGCTTATTAAGAAAAAAAAAGATGTTTATATAGTGAAAGTTAGCAGTTATTTGGTAGGCTGAACTGCCTAGATCTACATTTTAAGTAATAAATCTGTATGCCTAGCATTCAAATATTATAGTTTAATAAAAGAGGTTAATCGTAATTGTTGCTGGATTAGATAAATCTATCGTCTGCTTCCACTGAAATTGACTTGCAACTCATATTATCAATGTTCCGAATGTATTCTTCCGAACCGATGTTTACTTTCTGTTTCATCATACTAGAAATTATAAAGAGCTAATTCCTTTTTTAATTAAAAAAAAAAAAATACGAGTTATCTCCTCGTTATCACGTTCACCTTCGTCTTACACATGCTGCTGGTCCCGACTTTCCTGCCGCTCATTTGACGTCGCGAGCTTTTGCGTTTCCGAAGATGCCCGAAGCCATGCGTTCGGCAAAGTCCGTAAAGCAAAATATATTTTAATTCACAAAGTGCGTCTATCGTTCATTCACAATAAAAAGATTTTTTTATCGAAATAATACTATAAACTTAAAAAGAACACTGGATTCTGTTTCGAGGCGGTCTTTCAAGAAATCAATGGCTCTGACACGATCGATTTAAAGAACACTGAATTCTGTTTCGAGGCGCTCTTTCAAGAAATCAATGGCTCTAAGGCGACCGTTTGATCCTGTCATCACTGTTTATCTGTAGAATTCATTTCCAATTGTAAAAAGTAAGTCAATATACTTTTGCATTTCATCTGAAATAATTATGTGAAGATATTTATTTTATATTTGCAATGATTATTTTCTTTTTATACTAAACATAGGCCTAAGGCATAAGAATGAGTGGGAACTTATTCCATCTATTTAGAGGACAGGAAAATACAATATACAGCTTATAATATTCCAAAGAGATAATTAGTAATTAGAAATAAAATAAGCAAAGAAACCTTCCCAATACCCCTCCTCTCCCCGGAAAAAAGGACCTCCCCGAAAATAAATTAAACAAATCAATTATGTACAACACCACAACAAACATACATACACACATATAACTGTATATGACGTGGCAAGAACAATAACAAATACAAATAACAGATACATTTTACAAGCATTTCATTTAAACTTTATTGACTACCATATATCTATAACGAAAGCACATTTTACAAGCATTTCATTTAAACTTTATAGTTTCCCTTTATGTCTGTTACAACGAACAAAAGCTCAATTTATGTGCATTTCATTAAAACCTTAATTTCTCCCTTTACGTCTGTTACACCGAACAAAAACAGTTTACAAACATTTCACTTAAACTTTATATTCTCCCTTTATGTCTGCAATTTACAAGCTTTTCATTCAAACCTTTATGTCTCTTACAAGGAACAAAAATAAAATTGACAAGAATGCCATTCAAACCTTAGGTTTCCCTTTGTGTATGTTAGGCATTCATGAAAATATACATAATGAAAGCAAAGTATTCGGTGTTCGTGACCCAATTTGTGGCTCCGACCTCCGAATTGAGCGTAATGCGTCCAGCTGTTGTCTGTGTTATGTTGGAAGGGAAACAGGCTCGCCTTGTGAATAATGTCCAACTGTTTTTTGTGTTGTTATGTTAAAAGTGAAACAGACTCGCCTTGGAATAACGTCCGACTGTTTTAGTGTTATTATGTTGGAAGTGAAACAGGCTCGCCTTGGGAAAAGATCCAACTGTTATCTGTGTTATTATGTTAGAAGTAAGACAGGCTCCTCTTGTGAATAACGAGAGAATCCAGTTTTGATAGATTGTGAAGAATTGTGCATTCCGTAGACTTAACGCCCCTTGTCTGCCCTCGCTTGTGTGTGCCGAGTCTCCAGGGATGTCTCACGTCTTGTCGGTGATTAGCTCCAAGTCTTCTAATTCAGGCTTTACGATTAAACTCTCATTGATTTGCAAGAAACAGAAAAGTCAATCTAATTAATTGCATCGGAGAACAAATCGCCAGAAGCCCTCGACGCATACAAACAGCCATTTCATTAGCGATAGACATTTTTTTTATTATTATTAGTTGCGCCGAAACCACCTAAAGCCAAGACGACGAAAGAAGAAAGCATCTAGGAAGGGAGTTAACTCTGCAGCCAGCGGTGGTGAGACGGGAAAAGAACCGTGGAATGACAGCAAGAAAATAATGAGCTAGCCCTCTGGGCAAATTGAAGAAGCTACGACTTTTCGAACATTTTATTTTAATTTTATTTCTTTTGACAGTTTTGTGGTCTGGTATTATTTGTTGCAATACCTCATCAGCATGAGGATGTAGCACACAACACTTGGTCGATTTTTATCAAATATTAATTTACTTTGCTGCAAGTCATCCTTTCTACAAGGTTATAGCACACAGTAACTCAATTTTCTTCACATGCCGCAGCTTGTACTGTATTCAAGACACACCAAAATTTATCATTGCATAAAACACAAATAGTTAAATCATACCACAATTGTCATTATACGGTGTCACCAGCAAAATATCTCACCAATGATTCACCAAATTTGTTACTAGTCACTTCATTGAAGTTTACGAGTCTCATAATTCTTCATACACTACAGCCGGCTCTCACGTGACATCTGATTTACTTTTAGAATTGTGTATGCAAGCAATAACTGGATAATCTTTAACATCCTCTTTGCATATTATATATCTGTTAGTACATCTCATGCATATGTATTTGACTTATTTCTAGCATTGCTATTTGACGATTAGTTTTTGGCTTTGTGCAGACTGAGACTGATCTAAATGTGCAGACTGTACTGACTGATCTAAATGTGCAGACTGTGATGACTGATCTAAATGTGCAGACTGTACTGACTGATCTAAATGTGCAGACTGTGATGACTGATCTAAATGTGCAGACTGTACTGACTGATCTAAATGTGCAGACTGTGATGACTGATCTAAATGTGCAGACTGTACTGACTGATCTAAATGTGCAGACTGTACTGACTGATCTAAATGTGCAGACTGTGATGACTGATCTAAATGTGCAGACTGTACTGACTGATCTAAATGTGCAGACTGTGATGACTGATCTAAATGTGCAGACTGTACTGACTGATCTAAATGTGCAGACTGTGATGACTGATCTAAATGTGCAGACTGTACTGACTGATCTAAATGTGCAGACTGTACTGACTAATCTAAATGTGCAGACTGTGATGACTGATCTAAATGTGCAGACTGTACTGACTGATCTAAATGTGCAGACTGTGATGACTGATCTAAATGTGCAGACTGTACTGACTGATCTAAATGTGCAGACTGTGATGACTGATCTAAATGTGCAGACTGTACTGACTGATCTAAATGTGCAGACTGTACTGACTGATCTAACTGTGCAGACTGTACCGACTGATCTAACTGTGCATACGAGTGAGGACTTATCTAATTGTGCATACTGTGATGACTGACCTAATTGTGCAGATTGTGATGACTTATCTAATTGTGCACACAGACTGATTTAATTGTATAGACTGTGAAGACTTGTCTAATTGTGCAGACTGATCTAATTGTGTCGATTGTTGACTGATCTAAATGTGCAAATTGCGATGAATGATATAATTTTGCTGACTGCTGATTGATCTTGATGACTGTGTTGTCTGTGTTGATTGTTCTGACTGCTGACTGAGTTGTCTGTGTTGACTTTGTCCACTTTTAAAATTATTTTGACTCCTAACACCACGGTTAGAGAGCTACATACCTATCTTGATTCGATTATCTGTGATTAACTCGACTAGACATCATTACAATCACGAAATAAAGAAATAAATATTAAATACACGTGAAAAGTAAGTCCTACGCTCACACGAGTGCACACACAGGAGTGACTTTTTTTAAAGGGGGGGGGGGCGTTAATGTTTATTACAATAACTAGAAAAACATTTATACTTTAAGAAAACATTTAAAGGGGGACGTTATTGTTTATTACAATAACTAGAAAAACATTCATACTTTAAGAAAACATTTAAAGGGGGACGTTAATGTTTATTACAATAACTAGAAAAACATTCATACTTTAATAAAACATTTAAAGGGGGACGTTAATGTTTATTACAATAACTAGAAAAACATTCATACTTTAAGAAAACATTTAAAATTCTATAAAGGCTAAACACTCAGTTAAATACAAACCATACTGATATTAAATGCTCAAAGACACCGCTTTCAATGCAATTTGAAAGACACTGATTTCAACAAAAAGATACCTCATTCCAGTTATAAAGGCACTGATTTCAACACAAAGATACCTCATTCAACACAGTTATAAAGACACTGATTTCAACAGAAAGATACCTCATTCAACACAGTTATAAAGACACTGATTTCAACACAAAGATACCTCATTCAACACAGTTATAAAGACACTGATTTCAACAGAAAGATACCTCATTCAACACAGTTATAAAGACACTGATTTCATCAAAAAGATACCTCATTCAACACAGTTATAAAGGCACTGATTTCATCACAAAGATACCTCATTCAACACAGTTATAAAGACACTGATTTCAACACAAAGATACCTCATTCAACACAGTTATAAAGACACTGATTTCAACACAAAGATACCTCATTCAACACAGTTATAAAGACACTGATTTCAACAAAAAGATACCTCATTCAACACAGTTATAAAGACACTGATTTCAACAAAAAGATACCTCATTCAACACAGTTATAAAGACACTGATTTCAACACAAAGATACCTCATTCAACACAGTTATAAAGACACTGATTTCAACAAAAAGATACCTCATTCAACACAGTTATAAAGAGACTGATTTCAACAAATCACTGACAAGCGATGGGTAGTCTCTGATGGAACAATTAACCCGGAAATAAAATTAGTATTCCGCTGAGAATGTCTTTTTTCTAAGTTTCCATATGAGTTTTCACTTCGTATATTTTATCAACCGAAGATTTTCAAACCACATCAAAAGTGGATGGACAAGAGGGAACCTGTGCTTTGTTTACAGCTTCGTTCAGGCAGAAGTGTTTTGTTTACGTTTGTCAAGGCAGAACAAAAGTGTTACAATTACAAGTTGTGGTGTTTTGTTTATAAGTTTATCAATGCAGAACAAAAGTGTTGTGTTTACAAGTTTATCAGTGCAGAACAGAAGTGCTTTGTTTGCAAGTTTATCAAGGCAGAACAGAAGTGTTATGTCGACAAGCGTGTCAAGGTAGAACAGAAGTGTTTTGTCGACAAGCGTGTCAAGGTGAAACGGAAATGTTTTGTCGACAAGCCTGTCAAGGTGAAACGGAAGTGTTTTGTCGACAAGCGTGTCAAGGTGAAACGGAAGTGTTTTGTCGACAAGTCTGTCAAGGTGAAACGGAAATGTTTTATCGACAAGCCCGTTCTATGCAATGTGCTAGACTGCTACTATCACCTCGGCCATGCTTGCAAACATTCACATGCACACAAAGAGATAATAATTGACGTACCGACACACCCAGTTGTTCAGGACAATTGACCCATTGACGACTCCCATCCTGCTACACCTTCCAGTTGACCCACTAGTGACTAAACCATTGAATACCTGGCTACTTAGTCCTTTCTAGCAGCTTCCGGTCAAAACAAATGGCAGCTCTCTAAGGGCTGGTACCAATAAGTGTTTCCATTTTCCTGTTTACTCACTCCATTCATACGCCTTCCAACTGCACATTGTGGATTTCCGTCCACACGTGTACTGGTGATAGCTTTGAGTACAAGTAATACACATGTGTACTGGTGATAGCTTTGAGTACAAGTAATACACATGTGTACTGGTGATAGCTTTGAGTACAAGTAATACACATGTGTACTGGTGATAGCTTTGAGTACAAGTAATACACATGTGTACTGTTGATAGTTGTATAAGTACACATGTATATTCGTGAGAGTTATTAGTATAAATAATACACATGTGTACTATTGATAGTTATTAGTATAAGTAATACACATATATATTGGTGATAGTTTTTATAATTATTAGAATACACATGTGTACTTTGATAGCTTTAAGTACAAGTAACACTTTGAAGCTTCATAACACTCAATTTGATATGCATATTTTCTCTAACTTTCATTAAAGTATAGTAAATATCATGATATATTCATATGCAAAAACATAATGCATTGCATTGTAATTATTGGTTTAGCGTTAAAAAGCACATTTCATAAGTTTAATAATTCTGGTCACAAAATTAATAGATCACTACAAGGCAAAAGTAGGGGTACAAAATTAAACAACACTATTTTTTTAAATAATTTGACTGGCAAAGGTAAGGGTACAAAATTAAACAGCACTCTATTAAAAAAAAACACAATTTGTTGCTGTTTAGTTTTTTATATGCTGTTTTCTTGTTGCATTGTTTGATGCAGCAGCGAAAATCTCGTTTTACAGAAATATAATTTAAAATTGCAACCAACAAAATCATCATCACTATCAAAATATGAGACGTGGTGTGCATGAAATTTACTAAATACTTTTCCAACAATATTGCTATTATTACTATTATAGAAATTTTATTTGAAAATTTGAAAGCTAATGTAAAGTTTGTAATCATGAGTGGAAAGCACTGGACAAAATATGTGTTACGTGATTTTTTTTTTGTTTTAAATTTCTTGTGTAATCATTTCTAGAAAACACTGAAAAATAAGGATTACTGTTTTTTTAAATATAAATTATATAACGTTTGTAATTATTTGTCGAAAACACTGAACAAAAATAATAAAGATTACTGTTTTTTTAGTATATATAACTTATATAACGTTTGTAATTATTTGTCGAAAAAAACACTGAACAAAATAAAGATTACTGTAATATTTTTGTTTCAGTATAGCCTTTGAAATAATTTGTGAAGAGCACTTACAACAAAAAGTAATTGTGTTTCGCTCTAAACACTAACCGCTCTGTCTGTTCCAAAGGAGTTAGTGAGATATATTTTGAAATCCTTTCTGACTACATATGAATCATTCTACTATGTCGTCTATAAAATATAATTCACTTTCAGTTACAACTGTACGTCACTGTCATTTGGTGTACACTCCGCGTGATGTGTTTGAGTAGTGCACACAAAGATTCTAGAACACACCATGTGGTGTGCTTTGATAGTGCATTTAAAGTTCTGGACGATTTTCTACGGCGTGCTTTGTGAGCACATCAAAGATTCTGGAATAGTTGTGTAATGCGCCTAGAAGGGATATGTTGGACTGTCTTCTAATAAGAAAGAAAGTGAATTGTTGCAAACCACGTGATTGTTAACATGTGCTCAGCTGCCATCTTTGTAAAGATTATGCAGATTGACCATAATTATCTCTCTAAAACTCCACTTTCCTATGATGAATTATATCTATGAACTTGATTATATATATATTAATTTGACTGCTGATGTCTATGGTAGGATAAACTGAATTAGTGTCAAGCCTTAATCAAACATTGTTGTGAAGTGATGTAAATGTCAACGCTGTTTTTATTATATTCATAAGTTGTATATTTGATTGTTGATTTAATAATTTTATTGTTAAATTTATTAACCTTTTTGCACAGATATTTAACCTTTTCTTGGAATAATAGCGGGTGGATAGGGGCTCGTTAAATATAAATAAAAGACGGATTTTTATTACTCCTTTAGTAAGAAGTTTCAATCTGTAGGAACATTATACGACAGTAGAACGTCTATCTTATTATTGTGGAAAGAGTAGAGTTTTACGACAATTTTATGAGATGTTGGAAGTATGGGAGAATTATTAATAACAATAAATTTTACGACACTTTTATGACATGTTGGTCGTAAGGGAGAATTATTAATAACAATAAATTAAGATTAATAAATTATTTATTAGTTATTAATTAATAAATAATAATCAGAACGAGTGAAGGGTGCCCAGATCTCTCTCTCTCTCTCTCTCTCTCACACACACAAACAAACACACACACACACACACACACACACACACACACACACACACACACACACACACACACACACACACACACACACACACACACACACACACACACACACCATGGACTCAGTATAAAGAGATCACTTCTAAATATCATGGTCACGATACACAGAAACATTATCTAACTATCATAGTCACAATATAATGAGATCGTTTCTATCTGTTATAGTTATTAATTCAAAAGATATTTATATTATAAAGACAATTATACTCTAATTTGATAATAATATCTTGTGAAGAAAATTGGTCTGCATTTTGATAATGACGACTAAAAGAAATTATTACAGTATTAATTTTAACTAAAATATTATTACAATAAATGTATATTTCTTTAGGAGTATTCTGTTAAAATAAAGTCTGCAATAGAAATTATTATTTGCGATCTTTTAAAACAAAATTTAAATCAAATTCTAACATGTGTTAAAGAGATAAAGCACTCGGAATGGATCAATACAGGGGAGGAATTTTGAATCGACCATTCTCTCTGTGTTCTCATGCTTCATCGATCTCCGAGCTTTCTGGGAATGTTTGCAAGCAGAAAGGTTTCCTTCATACCGAACGTGAAGGGTTGAAAACAGGATTTAGTGTACTAGTGTTGTAGGGACTTGAAGGGCTGCAAACAGAATCACAGTGTGCTGGTGTTGTAGGAGATTTGAAGAGCTGTAAACAAAAGACAATGTGCTGGTTTTGTAGGGGGCTTGAAGGGCTGAAAACAGAATTACAGTTTGCTGGCGTTGTAGGGACTTGAATGTTTTATAAACAGATTACAGTGTGTTTTTGTTTTAAAAGGACACAAAAGGTTGTGAACAATTTCCATCGTTTTTATATTATAGGGGACATAAATGGTTATAAACAACTTCATCTGTTTTATAGTTTAGGAGACATAAAGGGTTATAAACAGCTTCAGTCTTTTTCATATTATAATGGACATAAAGGTTTATAAATAGCTTTAATCTTTTTTATATTATAATGGACATAAATGGTTTTTATATTATAGGGGACATAAATGATTAAAACTGCTTCTGTCGTTTTTAAATTATAGGTGACATAAACGGTTTTAAACAGCAATTGTTGTAAACAGCTTCCATCAATGTTATAGTATAGGAGACATAAAGGGTTATAAACAGCAATTGTTGTAAACAGCTTCCATCAATGTTATATTATAGGAGACATAAAGGGTTATAAACAGCAATTGTTGTAAACAGCTTCCATCAATTTTATATTATAGGGGACATAAAGGGTAATAAACAGCAATTGTTGTAAACAGCTTCCATCAATTTTATATTATAGGGGACATAAAGGTTTATAAACAGCTTCCATCGTTTTTAAATTATAGTGGACAAAAAGGGTTGTAAACTAATAAAACTAATTGTTTTAATTTGTAGGAAGGTGTCACATGTCCTGTTTTCATTTAATGACCCTGTCTTAATTTAGTCACTAGTTATCAATATTAGTTTATTAGATAATTCCTAACATTAGCGACAGCCGGACTTGCCTAACTTATCTCCCATTCAGATTCCACAATATCGCCCAATTGTTCACAACACTTAGACAGATAAGTTAGTTGACTTCTTTGCTAACAATGTTATCCCCCCTTTATTTTTAATATTTATAATTCTTTATCCCTTTATTCCTGGCTCTAGACCCCAGTTAGCAAATCATGGTCGGTTAAAAACACTTATGTAATAACATGGTGAGATAACAATAAGAGAATTAACAATAAAATTTAATAACGATAAAATTAAATTTGATACAAGAAAATGAACAATTCGATTTCCCTGACTAATAGAATGATATTGTGCGACCCGATAAATCAATTTGCTGTCCACACCCTAAGAGTCTGTTTCTGATTGTTCTGGAACTTATCTTTCTAATATTGTCCAGAGGGACATAGTATGCTGTTCTTCATCTGACGTACGCTGACATCACGTGACGACCTTGGCAATCCCTCGCGGTTCAGGCAGGTGATGGTAAAGGCTCAACATGATGGTAAAGGTTCAACATGATGGTAAAGGTTCAACATGATGGTAAAGGTTCAACACGGACGCTCGCTTGCTCAGCGATTTGTTCTGGGCTCCACGCCTAATAAGACCAGACTCCCGTATCAAGTACAGCGTTTTAGCAGTCAAGGTCAGAGTTGTGAGTGAAACTCAAGACCGACTAGAATAAATAATTTTATCCTATTACAGCCTTGTGTGGTAATAGTAATTCTATGGGCTTTGTGGTGGCAGCGATAATCACTCTTTACAGTTCCACTAATTAGCTTTAGCTAATTCACAGTTAAATCACATAAACATTTCAAAGATATAAAATCTTTATAATATATATTTCCTTCATTATAATACAGTTACAGTTATAATGTAATTTAGCTAGTGACTCACGCAACGCATGTCAACTTATTAACTCTCCAGTGATAACAATTATTTCCAGACATCTTTTGCCTGACTGTTCTGTGAAACAATTATTTCCAGACATCTTTTGCCTGACTGTTCTGTGAAACAATTATTTCCAGACATCTTTTGCCTGACTGTTCTGTGAAACAATTATTTCCAGACATCTTTTGCCTGACTGTTCTGTGAAACAATTATTTCCGGACATCTTTTGCCTGACTGTTCTGTGAAACAATTATTTCCAGACATCTTTTGACTGACTGTTCTGTGAAACAATTATTTCCAGACATCTTTTGCCTGAGTGTTCCGCAAAACAGTATTTCCCGATATCTTTTGCCTGACCGTGCCGCGAAACAATTGACATTACCCCGGTATTAGCTGCATGACGTGCCTGAGTGATATTATCATGATGACTATTGATCACAATGTTATATTCCCTCTGTTCGTGCAATTGAGACACACTGGCTCGCAATGCGACACAAGTATTGATGCCTGGAGTCCGAAACCAAAGCACATACATTTGTAGAAAGAGGAAAACAATTACGCTTGTAGGAAGAGCAAACCAACACACACACTAGTAAAATACATGCATTTATAGGCGAAGCGTATATGTTATAATCAAAGTGAATATATACAATTATATGTAAAGCATGCCACACGCATTGGTATTTGACACAACAACATTAATTAAGACAAAGCAAAACATGTAAATTTGCATATAAACTCTATCTTGTAAGCAAGATATATTTATTTGCAGACAAAACGTATCTTTGTAAACAAAACAAAATACACTTTTTATATAGCTGCAGGCAAGCAAAGCACTTACATATATATAGGTAATGCAAATACAGTCATTTGTAATCAAAACATACATTTGTAATCAAAACATACATTTGTAGGCAAAGTACTTACATATATAAAGGTAATGCAAACACAGTCATTTGTAATCAAAACATACATTTGTAGGCAAAGTACTTACATATATATAGGTAATGCAAATACAATCATTTGTAATCAAAACATACATTTGTAGGCAAAGTACTTACATATATATAGGTAATGCAAATACAATCATTTGTAATCAAAACAAACATTTGTAGGCAAAACATACATTTGTAGGCAAAAAGAGACAGAACGAAAATAAACGTCAATAATATCATCAATTCTTAGCTATGAAAACTCTTTTTTACGGCACTAGGTTGTATTATACAAGTTAAATGTGTGTATGTTTGTAAAGGTGTTTGTAAGTGTAAGGCACTAGGTTGTATTATACAAGTTAAATGTGTGTATGTTTGTAATGGTGTTTATAAGTGTATACACGTTTACCTACAAAAAAGAAAAAGAAACTGAGACAGATAAAGATTAAAAGGGAGATAAAAAGAAGAAAGTAGAGAAAGTGGCAAATTAAGACAAAAGTGGACATGGAGAAGAAAGTGAGATTTAAAGACGGAAGGAGAAACATGCAGATGAAAAACAAAGAGAGAAACAAGAGAGAGGGTGGAAGAAAAGTAAACGTTATCAAAGAATGTGAGAGAAGAATGGAAAGAGACATGTATCATTGTTCTTTTGTTGTTACATTTTCCCAGTGGTGCTTTTATTAATGGTCATTTGACTCTGGGAGAGTTATGTGTGTTTATTAATGGTCATTTGACTCTGAAACTGTTAGAATGTCTTAATTAATGGTCAGTTGACTCTGAAACAGTTAGATGTATATACTAATGGTCATTTGACTCGGAAACATTTAACTTGACAAGATCCATTTGTACCGAGCGTAAGCGTTATATTGTGCTCCAGTGCTTTTGAGGCATGGGGCCTTCCCCATTGTGTGCACGTTAATGTTGTGCTCCAGTGCTTTTGAGGCATGGGGCCTTTCCCATTGTGTGCACGTTAATGTTGTGCTCCAGTGCTTTTGAGGCACACATTCAACAACTGGGTCAACATTACTATTAAGTAAAGAGAAGTGTCCAATATTCAGTGCATCAAACAATTGACGACAATATTTAATATATTCCATATTCACAGTATCTATCTATCTATCTATCTATCTATCTATCTATCTATCTATCTATCTATCTATCTATCTATCTATCTATCTATCTATCTATCTATCTATCTATCTATCTATCTATCTGTCTGTCTGTCTGTCTGTCTATCTATCTGTCTGTTAGTCTGTCTATCTATCTATCTGGTTGTAGTCATGGGTTTTTTATGTGTGTATGCGTGTATGTGTTTGATAGTGTTTGTACGTGTGTGAAAATATAAATTTATTCTGCCTCAAGGCTTCCCAATCCCGAAGTAGTTGAAGATTGCAATTATCTAGAAAACCATCTTTGGTCTTCCATACGGTTTTAAGTCTGAGCTAATTCCAACAGGTATCTGTAATCTGCACGCTACTGGCGCCTTCTGACCGTTTCCTTAATGAAATTGTCGATGGCACATGTAAACACAGCGTTCGATTTCTGGCGATGCACTGCGCTAAATCGCTTGCGCAGACGTACTACTGCCAGCTGTTTCAACATCCGGGCTTGTTTCGATAACGACAAAGCAAATATTCAAATGATGACCTAAACATAAGGGCACGAGTTTGCAGACTCTATTTTGCATATGTCAAGGGCAGTTACTCTGTTGAAATAGAGTACACAGATGCTGTTGAAATAGTTACTGACTACAAAGCATCATGGTGTTACACACACACACACACACACACACACACACACACACACACACACACACACACACACACACACACACACACACACACACATATAAATAGGCACGCGCTGGTTTAGAACGCAATTATATGCACAACGACTTAAGAAATATCTAACTTGACTTTCACAATAAAAATATATACGCAAAAAGTGTCTTGCACACAAAGTGAGATACACAAAAATTGTCTTACATACAAAGTGAGATACACAAAACAGTGTCTAACTGAAAAAGAAATATTCGACGAATGAGACAAGCAAATGATGGAAAAGGAGAGAGAGATTTAGAAAGAAAGAAAGAAAAGAAAGAAAGAAAGAAAGAAAGAAAGAAAGAAAGAAAGAAAGAAAGAAAGAAAGAAAGAAAGAAAGAAAGAAAGAAAGAAAGAAAGAAAGAAAGAAAGAAAGAAAGAAAGAAGAAAAACATGGTTTATCATAGGAGATTAACTTTGCCTACGATAAAACTTTGAACTAACCAGATTTGTCAAAACTAATATAACAGATTCAGACTGTGGCTGTTTACAAGGACAAATGCAATTACCAAGTAAAACTGCCAAAATCAGAACCAAAATGCATACGTTTTAACAATAATTATTTCGCTTATTATTTCCTGAAAATGTCTCTGGGCGTGTGCATTGAATCATCCGTAGTACGTTGTGCAAGAACACATTTTGTCATTCATCTCTGCATCCACCATGTTCACTTGAGTGGCCAAGCAGACAGAAAATGGAATCTTATTTTTCCATATCTCGCCCTGCACTTTCCGCAACGCCAAGCTTTCCCTCACCATTAGCAAGATAAACGGCCACTTATTGAAATAGTAGGCTCGCACAATCGTCTGCGCGAGAACACATTTTTACTTTCGATTTCTCGTGTAAGTAGTGCAAACATGCTCTAGCATTCTCTTGAAAACCAGTTCCGTTTGAGCTTCGAGTACAAGATATATATATAGCAAGTGTGTGCTTACAATTGACAGTGGTGATTATGATAATAACAAGGACTGGGTATTCATAACAAATGGAATATTTGTGATTGTGAAAAGTAGTGGTAATTTATAACAAGGGTGGTGCTTCTAATGTTGAAGAAGGTGGGTGTTTATGACATTATAATAAAAGAGAAATGGGTGCTTATGACAGATGATGATAAAAGAGATGTGTGTTTGTGACAGGTGATAAAAGAGAGGTGGGTGTTTGTGACAGGTGATAAAATAGAGGTGGGTGTTGTGACAGATGATAAAAGAGAGGTGGGTGTTTGTGAAAATCACACATCAACAGTCAATTGAGACACGCGGGAATAACGTGATACAAACGTCATGGAAATAGTATTCCATTTAAACAAAATAATGTACATATTAACATGAGACATCATTCATGAAAATAGTATTCCATTTAAACAAAATAATGTACATATGAACATGACATGAGACATAATTCATGGAAATAGTATTCCATTTAAACATATATATTGAAAAATAATGTAAAATACAAAAATATGTTGAGATTTCATTCATTCGATCAAATATGTGGATGGTATAGTGCTTTAAGAAATGCATCGTGTCACAATCAACTTATAAGCAAATGTTTGTTAAAAGTGTGACTATATTTTTCGTGTCACGATACTTTTTAGCTTCAATTATTGTGACGTCCGAAGACTGACTTTGCCGTTGTTAAAAGTGTGACTATATTTTTCGTGTCACAATACTTGTAGCTTCAATTATTGTGACGTCCGAAGACTGATTTTGCCGTTGTTAAAAGAGTGACTATATTTTTCGTGTCACAATACTTGTAGCTTCAATTATTGCTATGTCAGAAGACTGACTTTGCCGTTGGCTTCACCAAATTAAAGTAAGTCAAGAACATTGAAGAAATTTCGACTGAAAGCTCACATTTAGAAGTAGATCTATAAAATAATATAAAGCAATATGTAACGGATCTGTTATATCAGGGAAAGATTATTTTATTCACTAGTAGAGAAAGACAGATCTTTAAAGGGAAACATCGCAGTTGAGATCTCTTAAGGGAAACACTAATGTTGAGACTTCTAAAGGAAAACAACATTGTTGATAGCTCTAATGGAAACTCCTTTACTGAAATCTCTAAAGGAAAATAATACTTTTGAGACCTCTAAAGAGAAAGACTACTGTTGAAACATCTAAAGGGAAATACCATTTTTGAGACCTCTAAAGGGAAACAACACTGTTGAAAACTCTAAAGGAAAATACCACTGTCGAAACCTATAAAGGAAAATAGTACTGTTGAGACCTCTATAGGGAAACACCACTATTGAGACCTCTAAAGGGAAACACCACTATTGAGACCTCTAAAGGTCAACACCACTATTGAGATCTCTAAAGAAAAACACCACTATTGAGACCTCTAAAGAGAAACACCACTATTGAGATATCTAAACGTCAACACCATTATTGAGATCTCTAAAGGAAAACACCACTATTGCTACCTCTAAAGGTCAACACTACTATTGAGACCTCTAAAGGTCACCACCACTATTGAGATCTCTAAAGAAAAACACCACTATTGAGACCTCTAAAGAGAAACACCACTATTGAGATATCTAAACGTCAACACCATTATTGAGATCTCTAAAGGAAAACACCACTATTGCGACCTCTAAAGGTCAACACTACTATTGAGATCTCTAAAGGAAAACACCACTATTGCGACCTCTAAAGGTCAACACTACTATTGAGATCTCTAAAGGAAAACACCACTATTGAGATCTCTAAAGAAAAACACCACTATTGCGACCTCTAAAGGTCAACACCACTATTGAGGTCTCTAAAGGAAAACACCACTATTGAGATATATAAACGTCAACACCATTATTGAGATCTCTAAAGGAAAACACCACTTTTGAGACCTCTAAAGATCAACACTACTATTGAGATCTGTCAAGGAAAACACCCCTTTTGAGACCTCTAAAGGGAAACACCACTCTCTAAAGGGAAACACTATTCTTGAGACCTCTAAAAGGAAACACCACTGTTGAGACCTCTAAAGGGAAACACCACTCTTAGACCTCTAAAGGGAAACACCCTCTCGAGACTTCTAAGGGAAAACGCCATTGCTGAGACTTCCAAAGAGAAACACCACTGTTGAGTCCTCCAAAGAGAAACACCACTCTTGAGACCTCTAATGGGAAACACCGCTGATGAAACACCATTGTTGTGATCTCTAAAGGGAAACACCACTCTTGAGACCGCTAGTAATCGGGAATGCTCAGTGAGCACATAAGTTGATTTCGCGTCCTTGAACCTGACATTACTTTCGTTAGTTGGCAGCATTCGAGTAGGGAAAAAATGACCTCAACAGTAACATAACTTCCTGCTCTCAAATAGAAAGATTGTTATGAAGTGGGGATTTCATTGCTATTATACTGTATACAAATAAAAACATTTTCATCAAGTGGGAACTTCGTTGCTATTAAACTGTTTTAAATTGTAATTCTTAATCTTTATTTAAATGATGGAAATACAGGAGTTTTATGAAACCCGAAATTGAAAAGTTTAATGAACGTTAAACTTATCGAGTATTTTGTCGCCTAGGTTGACCTATGAGCAGAAATGTTTAATTCGGGATTGATGAAGTTTGAGTGGGCGAGTGGGATTAGTATCAGCGCTTTGTCAGAAGTCGGGTCCGAAGAGTATGACGTGTGAATAGGAAGCAGTCACTACTAAAGTCTCGATTAGTCAAGAAAACATGGGCGAAGTCTCGATAAAGAGATTAGTCAAGAAAACATGGGCGCAGTCTCGACCTGACAGAAGGGTGTGTGGGTTTAGTAGGCGGAAGTCCATGAAAGCTAGGGGTACCTAACAAGAATTGCAGCTGAATTTTGAACCAGTTTTGGAAAGTATAACTTAGCAATTGTGATAAAATGGAATTGTTGATTTAAATTGTATTCTTCTACTGATCTATGTAAATGAAGAATATTATTTATTATAAGTTGTGATTTAATGACGATTTTTATTTCAAGGATTGGTAAGAAGTATTTAAGATAATTAATATATATACTAGAGACGAATGTAGAAGAAATACCCATTGTATTTTGTATAGGGTTCCAGTTTTCCAGTACCGAGTATTTCTTTCTAAACCAGGAAACCAGTCACAAATGAAAGAACGCTACCTCTGTGTTTGTGTGTGTGTGTGTGTGTGTGTGTGTGTGTGTGTGTGTGTGTGTGTGTGTGTGTGTGTGTGTGTGTGTATGTTGTGGACCAGTGACTAGTCAGAGTAAAGCAACAAATGCATTGTTGAATTTACAATATTATCATAAGTGGTGACTTAGTTACGTAAAACGGAAATTCCACAAGTGGTCGATTGTTTGAATTGTAGAGTACACGAACACTGACATGAGTGCAATAACAGTAATCTGAAAATTTAGATGTTTCCATTTCTAGGTCACACTGGTCTGAAAGAAAAAAAATGTAATTCTTCATAATTACTTTTTTTTTCTTCTTTCATATTAAACTTTAATTGTGAATTGCTAAACACTGTTTCGAGTTATTGGTGGTATACTGTTGACTGTAATTATAGATTTCTGTTTTTTAGTATATTAACTGTAATTATAGAATTCTGTTTGCATTTTTGTTAGTAGTATATTAACTGTAATTATAGAATTCTGTTTGCATTTTTGTTAGTAGTATATTAACTGTAATTATAGAATTCTGTTTGCATTTTTGTTAGTAGTATATTAACTGATATTATAGAATTCTGTTTGCATTTTTGTTAGTAGTATATTAACTGTAATTATAGATTTCAATTGTTTGCATTTTTGTTAGTAGTATATTAACTGTAATTATAGAATTCTGTTTGCATTTTTGTTAGTAGTATATTAACTGTAATTATAGAATTCTGTTTGCATTTTTGTTAGTAGTATATTAACTGTAATTATAGAATTCTGTTTGCATTTTTGTTAGTAGTATATTAACTGTAATTATAGAATTCTGTTTGCATTTTTGTTAGTAGTGTATTAACTGTAATTATAGAATTCTGTTTGCATTTTTGTTAGTAGTATATTAACTGTAATTATAGAATTCTGTTTGCATTTTTGTTAGTAGTATATTAACTGTAATTATAGAATTCTGTTTGCATTTTTGTTAGTAGTATATTAACTGTAATTATAGATTTCTGTTTGCATTTTTGTTAGAAGTATATTAACTGTAATGATAGTGTTTCTTTTCGCATTTTTGTTAGTGCTTTGTTATTTGTAATTATAGTGTTTCTTTTCGCATTTTTGTTAGTGCTTTGTTAATTGTAATTATTGTAGTGCAACATAATGTTGCTAAATTAAGTGTCACTGTAGGGTGATTGTATTTGTTCCTTTATATTGCAGTTTGGAAGTGTGCAATAAGTGAAATAATCATTGCAACAAATACAAATCCACTGCTACCAGTAATAATCAGTATCGATTACCTGCATCAACCCGAGTTATCAAATAACAAGATAAGCTTGCAAAAATAACAAATGCATTGTTATATGTTAGATTGTGTTTCATTAGGTCGAGATAGAACAAGGACTCAGAATGTTTATACGGTCTAGATAAAGAAATGTCTCCATAAAGAGTAAAATGTTAGTTTCTCAGTGCACACCTGATTGTCAATAAAGAGTAAAATGTTAGTTTCTCAATGCAACACCTGATTGTCAATAAAGAGTAAAATGTTAGTTTCTCAGTGCAACACCTGATTGTCAATAAAGAGTAGTTTCTCAGTGCAACACCTGATTGTCAATAAAGAGTAAAATGTTAGTTTCTCAGTGCAATACCTGATCGTCAATAAAGATGCGTTTTGACATACTCTGTCTGCAGGATGACGTCATTAATACTGTTACCATAGCGAAGCAGCAAACCCCGGGACCAGTATAAGTTTCGATTTCTAAGCTTGACTAATAACGCTAAAATGGCAACACTCTAGAAATGGAGGTGACTTTAAGATAAAAAAGAATCCATAAGTGACTAGTCTAATAATTTTTTTTCAATGTCACTTAAAAGATTTATTCTTTTATATTTCAGATACTTAAGTGTTCTTTTCATTGTTTACAATTGGCTTTGAACCATCTCAGAGAATAAATGTACAATTAAATGCTGGAAAATTGCTCATCTCAAGAAGCAATAAGCAACACTCTTTTATTTCTCATACCAAGTTATAGATTCAAAAGGCCTAATTTTTGCGGGTCTTTCTTTTTATCTCATACACCCAGGAAATACCCTCTAGCTTACAGTATCATCTTTATCATCATTTGAATATACACACCCTCACAAGTAAGTGTATAGGCAATGCTTGCTCTTCAACCAGTTTATTGATATTTTTGTTACAGGCAGAATAAGCCTTCGATAGAAGCCAATAAATGCTAGACGTTAGCCTGGAATCCGTCGCCCCCCCCCACTCTCTCTCTAGCTGAATTAATCAATAAACAAAACAAAAAGACCCACTGAGACAGTTGTCTGATTCACCATCTTTACTACTTCATGCATTAGTAGAACACAAACTGTATTTCATACATTCTTATCAACAATGATAACAACACTATCAACAACGAGGATTACAATAAATTATAATCCAGAAAAATATGACCACGACCTTATACATTACTATATAGCCATTGTCTTATGTTTTTAATATCAATTTTTACATTTTGATCTATAATTTTCGAATTAGATGCTATTTATGATTTGTATGATGTGGATATGCTGCATAAAGTTTAGTTTTGAAGTAAAAGTCCAGAATGGACAAGGGTGAAAGGGGAGATAAGCTGAGTGAGTGAGTACGTGCAGAGTAGTAGCCATTGGGTATGATTGTAGTTATTGTTTTGAGAATGCTTGATTTCTGGCATCAAAGTGGTAGGACTGTTGTTATTGTTCTTGAGAATGCTTGATTCCTGGCATCAAAATGGTAGGACTGTTGTTATTGTTCCTGAGAATGCTTGATTCCTGACATCAAAATGGTAGGACTGGAGTTATTGTTCCTGAGAATGCTAGATTCCTGGCATCTAGTAGCCTTGTCAGTTTAAAATATTCGATCTGTAGTCTTGCCTTTGACCTTGTTATGTGATATGCAGTTTTAAGGCTGATATGATTGTGAACTTGTCTTTGGATAGTTCACACGTGTGCTGATAGAATGTAGGTTGGAAGGTGCGAGAAAGTCATAAATATTAATTATCTCTAGTTGGATTTTGAATTTTATTGGATCAAGAGTGATTCTAGGTAGAGATAGGCATGGTTTCAAGAGTAAGGAAACCAAGGTGGAAATACTCTTCTGGTGAGCATTAAGACTGGGTCCTTCCCTATCATGGGTTGTACATTGAGATGAAGACCCTTGGCTAGATAAGGTAAAGATTGTCTCTGTATTGTGTGAATGGTTAGGTTTTAGTAGGAATGTTGTGCTATTGGCTAGATAATGTAAAGATTGTCTCTGTATTGTGTGAATGGTTAGGTTTTAGTAGGAATGTTGTGTTATTTGAAATGTGTTTAACTTTTATTTCTTGCAGAGTCATATGCCACAATAAGTATTTATTAATGTAGTAATTTGAAGCATACTTAGATTCTGCAATTACCTATGTTTCATGGATTTTGGTTTCAATCTATCTTAATTCTGAAATCTATCATGTGGGCTTTGGGGGCCTGTTTATAATAATATTCATAAAGTGTCCTATTGAGTTTCTAGGAGTGTGATGTAACTTGTGCCAGCACATTGAAAGTAAAGTTGAGTCCTGATGATTAACTTTGACTACAGTGCAGTTTGAACTTGATCAGACTATTTGTGTCAAGATGAGAAAGTAGGGCAGATTGTATTTGCTCATTTAAATAGTGTTAAAACTTTCTTTTCATTATTTTTATTAATTGTTCAATCTCGCATTAGTGTTGTAACTTCTTTGTTGTTATCATCTATTGTAGGATAGTAAATGATTACGACTTGTTCTCTGTCATCTACATATTTATTTGTAGATCTATTTATAAATCTTTTCGCAGTCTAAATTACATATTTATTTGTAGATCTATTTTATAAATCTTTTCTCAGTCTAAATTACCGAGTGGGGGCCTGAGTCAAATAAACGGTGTACCAGCATATCGGCGTAACAGTTGTAGATATGCATATTTAACCAGTGGTTCATACTCTTATATGTACTTGTAGATGTTTTATATCATAACTAACTGCTAATATTTGATATAATTCATTATTACGTCACCCCAGAGTACAGCGGCGACAATCATGAGGTTAATTTGTCCTTTCAAAAAGTAACTAACCTGTCATTCTTAATAATATGATTTAGAAATAACTGCGTTCAAAATACGGCTATTTTGACAAGACAGAAAATAACCAATTACATGTACTTAAATATGGCTCTTTTGACAAGACAGAAAATAGCCAATTACATGTACTTAAATATGGCTCTTTTGACAAGACAGAAAATAGCCAATTACATGTACTTAAATATGGCTCTTTTGACAAGACAGAAAATAGCCAATTACATGTACATGTAAATTACATGTAAATATATGAAGACCACTTATTCATAGTCAGTATTTAAATTGAACAGTTTATACACATATGAAACTCATCTGTACCATATTGACAGATATTGATTGATTTTCAAGTAAGACAACAGTTCTGCAAGGAAATCTGACCTTTTCCCTGCAAGACGGCTGGAAGATTCTAACGGTTAGTAGATACTTGACGCCTACTTATTTGTCTGATTTGCTTCGTGCAACTGCGAGGCGTCAGCCAGTCACTGACAGGAGCGTGGCTACAACAGTTGTCACGCTAGCTGCCTGCCTACGGCAGACTTTCATGAGCAAGGAACTTGCTGTGAGGATATGAAAAATTGAATATTGTGTAAACATGAAAAGTCTATACGTTCAAGAATCCATATTATGAAATAGTAAGAATTCACCTATAATACACTGTTCTGGTTTGTGACTGTGCACACACACAAACACACACACACACACACACACACACACACACACACACACACACACACACACACACATATACAGCATATAAAGAAATACGTAGATACAGACATACACAAAATCACACAGGCATGCATACTCATTCAACCACCCCCCGGACACACAGACATACACATACCAACATATCCACATACACACAGACATGCACACATGCAATCACGTACACACTAACACATAAACACAACAGAGGCATTCGTCTAAGCGCATGCATATAGAAGCACATTTAAACACAGATACAGAAAGACACGCAGAACATGCACATAAAGACACATACATAAAGAGACACAGAAAGACACATTCACGTAAAGAAATACGTACATAAAGAGACACAGAAAGACACATACATATAAAGACATACATAAAAGATTTACAAAAAGACACATACACATAAAGACATACTGAAAGAGGCACAGAAAGACACAAACATAAAGACACATACATAAAGAGACACAGAAAGGCACATTCACGTAAAGAGATACGTACATAAAGAGACACAGAAATAAACATTCACAAAAGACATACGTACATAAAGAGACACAGAAAGACACATATACATAAAGATATACATACTGAAAGAGACACAGAAAGACACACACACATTAAAACATACATACATAAAGAGACACAGAAAGACACGAACACATAAAGACCCATGCATATATAAAGAGACGCAGAAATGCACATACAAAGGTACACACATACTGAAGACACACAGAGAAACGCATACACTCATAAACACATACACATACACTCATGCACAGACAAAACTCAAACGCACTTATACCAGAGAAAACGAGCGCACACACACGACCATACTTTCTCTCAATTAATACTCGTGAAGTGAAACATTTTCATGAAAGAATAAATGAAGAAATAATTAACAGAGTAAATATGGAAAAATACAAATTTACTAAAGTGAAAAAGAGACAATAAATCAAATAAA
Organism: Sinotaia quadrata; assembly: GCA_028829895.1. NCBI lineage: Eukaryota > Metazoa > Mollusca > Gastropoda > Architaenioglossa > Viviparidae > Sinotaia > Sinotaia quadrata. The sequence goes on from CM054179.1 coordinate 59,836,293, forward strand.
TCCTAGATGAATTTACACTCTTCTGTCACTCATTTGTGTTTTAGAAGAACAAGTAAACTAGAAAACCTTTTACTGAAAAATTTATAGAGAAAGAGCACATGATGAATTTTGACACAATTGACACGAAATGATATGACAGTGTGCGAATAAGGCCAAACATCAAAGCCTGATGAAATAATCAATAACTAATAAAAATATCGGATTTAGTTTTGTCTTTCTTAGTTGATTTACTTTCTTCGTGTTTTACTTCTTTTTCTTTTGAAAATAAATCAATGTCATCCGCAAGACATATGATAGATAATGAAGTAAGATAATTAATTATACAAGCCATGTTCCTAAAAGTAATCCTGACAATTCTATCACATACAGGTATGTAGCTAGTCTTGACGGGGTTCACTAAGTTATTTACAAACTTAGCAATACTTAAACACGTATGGATTGCACAATGATTCAGATATGGCTGTTTTGGTAATAATCAAACTTAGCAATACTTAACCCAGTGAAGAGTTACCACGTATGGATTACACAACAATTCAGATATGGCTGTTTTGATAGTAATCAAATGTTTTCTTCACTTTATACTACTGTGCAAAACACATTTGAACCCCCAGTATTATCTATCTATCTATCTATCTATCTATCTATCTATCTATGGGTGCAGTGTCTGGTAATGTTCCTTAAGAAATATTTTTTGAAATGCTACTAGTCTTAACCTTAATGGCAAAAAGATTTTTAAAAAGCCCACCCTCAAAGTAGTGCATTATTCTCTACAATATTAATATTAATGGCAGTATGATACAATCAATTACAGATTTTAGTTTATTATTATGAATGTTAATGACAATATGATGCAGAAGCTAAAAGCCAGTACTAATAATGCCATTAATGGCAGTGGAATACAAACACTTAAAGCTAAACAATACTTTGTATACAATGGAAATTAATGGCAATAGAATACGAACACCTAAAGTTAAACAATACTCTGTATACGATGGAAATTAGTGACAGTAGAATATGTTGTGTATTTGATTATTGATGTAGTACATTTATTGTTAAATTTACTGACCATCATACACATATTGATAGCCATATGTTGGAGAGACAGTGGGTGGATATAGATTAAAAGATGGATTTGTCTTCTCCTTTAGTAAGAAGTTTTCCACTTACGGAAATATTGTGTGACGGTAAATATTTGTCTTTAATGTTGTGGAATAGAGAAAATGTTTATAACGTTATAGAGAAAACGTTTATAAAGTTAAACGCCCGCATATCTGCCAAGTGAGAGAGACAAGTGGTGTCTGCTGGAAAACTATTAATAACTTAAGATTCTCATCACTTGTAATTAGTTATGGATGTTATTTAATTAATAATAATCATAACAATTAACTAGTGGCATTGCCGTCACAGAATGTATCAGAACTCCGAAGTTTGCGTTAACTGTCATTCATTTAAATTATCAAACGCAGAGGTTTGCGGTAAAATTTCATTCATTTGAAATATCTAAACTCCGAACTTTGCAGCTATGCGTCAGCCATTGAAAGGATCATGCTTCCCTGCTTCTCAAGTTACTTTGTGTTTTCCAAAGAGAAGTGGTCTCAAGGCTGTTAGCAAGCAAATAAAGTAAAAAGCAAATAAATTCAAATTCGTTCATTTTAAATATAATCTATAACAACCGAGTATTGGCAAAAATATATTAAGGAATCAATAAACTGTGCGAAGTACGATGATATTAAGGAATCAATAAACTGTGGGGAGTACAATGATATTAAGGAATCAATAAACTGTGGGGAGTACAATGATATTAAGGAATCAATAAACTGTGGGGAGTACAGTGATATTAAGGAATCAATAAACTGTGGGGAGTACGATGATATTAAGGAATCAATAAACTGTGGGAAGTACGATGATGTTAAGGAATCAATAAACTGTGGGAAGTACAATGATATTAAGGAATCAATAAACTGTGGGAAGTACGATGATATTAAGGAATCAATAAACTGTGGGAAGTACGATGATATTAAGGAATCAATAAACTGTGGGAAGTACGATGATATTAAGGAATCAATAAACTGTGGGAAGTACGATGATATTAAGGAATCAATAAACTGTGGGAAGTACAATGATATTAAGGAATCAATAAACTGTGGGGAGTACAATGATATTAAGGAATCAATAAACTGTGGGGAGTACAATGATATTAAGGAATCAATAACTTTGGAAAGTAAAATTATTTGGAAGGATGACACATTTAAACTTCTCTTTCGAAGTACGATAGCAGACGACCATGGCTATTTGGCTGGCAGTTAACTGTAATAATGCAATCACAGAGTGGCAAATTGGATGGGTTTTATGCCTCTTATCGCAACTGCACGTGGAATTAGATTCGTGCAGGCCTACAGCTATCGCAGACAGATTGGTTTTTTAATGTCCCACATCTCTAAACTTCACGACACACTAACTGAATAAGTATAATTAAAATAAATAATTAATAACACTAACCAAACGCACTCAAATTCTAATTAAGAAGTGGAATATTTCATTTGGCTTTGTGACTGTATTATCCATTATGTACACATTTTTAAAATTAATTATTATGCGCCTTCAGATCATGCAAAGCCAATATTCATGCACTACAATAATTTTGTTACTCAACACTAATCGTCATCATGCACTTACGTAACCTGGACATTTTTCATTAATATTCATCATGCACTTACGTAACCTGGGCATTTTCATTAATATTCATCATGCACTTACGAATCCTGGGCATTTTTCATTAATATTCATTATGCACTTACGTAGACTTGTCACTTTACTCCCAGTAGCTTAATCTTATCACTTACTAATCATCAATTCGTAAATACACTTACGTAACTTTGTCATTCCACACAAAATCGTTATTGCACAGTCACCTTCATCATACACCCCAGATATCGCCAATAGACCTAATGAATTTAAAGTACTCATGTTATTCGACACTACTGGAATGGTTAATTGAATGAATGTTATAACTATCTACACAGTTAGTTGAACGACAGTTTGTTGGTTAGTCAATCTAATCAGTATTCCTCCCACGTCATAAAATCTTATACGTTTCCAAGTTTGCCTTAGTCCAGGTATTCAACGTCAACGTGTGAGGATTAAGCAGTCAATGTCACAGTGTGAGGATTAAGCAGTCAATGTCACAGTGTGAGGATTAAGCAGTCAATGTCACAGTGTGAGGATTAAGCAGTCAATGTCACAGTGTGAGGATTAAGCAGTCAATGTCACAGTGTGAGGATTAAGCAGTCAATGTCACAGTGTGAGGATTAAGCAGTCGATGTCACAGTGTGAGGATTAAGCAGTCGATGTCACAGTGTGAGGATTAAGCAGTCAACGTCACAGTGTGAGGATTAAGCAATCAATGTCACAGTGTGAGATTAAGCAATCAATGTCACAGTTTGAAGATTAAGCAGTCAATGCCACAGTGTGAGGATTAAGCAGTCAACGTCACAGTGTGAGGATTAAGCAATCAACGTCACAGTGTGAGATTAAGCAATCAATGTCACAGTTTGAAGATTAAGCAGTCAATGCCACAGTGTGAGGATTAAGCAATCAATGTCACAGTGTGAGGATTAAGCAGTCAATGTCACAGTGTGAGGATTAAGCAGTCAAGTTTTCCAAAGTTTGATTTCCAGAGTGTGATATGACCAGCATGTAAAACACAGAAAAAATTAATGTGAGAATTTTTTTATTCTTCAGCATGAGATTTATTACTGGAGTCTTTTCCCAGTCTCCTCTCTCAATCGCGCGGTCGACATATAGGGGTGCAAGTCCGATTTGCAAGGTGTGAATTTAGCGTACTTTATTTGAGCTATAAAGAAACCCACATGTCTTGGCCTTGTCTGTTCTTAAAATTTCTGGAATCTCACAAGGAATGTATAAATGGCGAGCTGACCATTGTCCGTGCATACCACTGCTCATTGACTTCATGTTAATGGTCTAATTATGTCATAATATTATAGGAGAAAACCCCACAAATCAACAGATGTTTCTCGAAATTCTAGGCGAAATTATATATAAACCCATTCGTCAGTAGTTGGGCCATCGCCCATCTTATCTAATGTGAATTATTTACTCTGAGAATGTCTGTGTACAAGCATTGTGTACTATTGTCTTACCCAATGTGAATTATTTACTCTGAGAATGTCTGTGTACAAGCATTGTGTACTATTGTCTTACCCAATGTGAATTATTTGATCTGAGAAAGTCTGTGTACAAGCATTGTGTACTATTGTCTTACCCAATGTGAATTATTTACTCTGAGAATGTCTGTGTACAAGCATTGTGTACTGTTGTCTTATCCAATGTGAATTATTTATTCTGAGAATGTCTGTGTACAACATTGTGTACTGTTGTCTTACCCAATGTGAATTATTTATTCTGAGAATGTCTGTGTACAAGCATTGTGTACTATTGTCTTACCCAATGTGAATTATTTATTCTGAGAATGTATATGTACACGTATTGTGTATTGTTGTCTTACCCAATATGAATTATTTACTCTGAGAATGATTGTGTACAAGCATTGTGTACTATTGTCTTATTTAATGTGAATTATTTACTCTGAGATATCTGTATACAAGTATTATGTATTGTTATTTTAGCTAATCTTATAACACAAATCATGCCAATTTGTGCTAGATAATTTTATTATATTAGTCAATGTATTCTGACAGTGTGCAAGTCTTCTATATCAGGTGACGTCATTATAGTGTTCTGTTGGTTGTACAGTATAGTAGGTGAGTATATTATTAAAGCCCATATCACTTAAGATCGGACTGGTTGCTTGACAACAGTTTTTGGAGCAGGAGAACTTTGGATCCTGATTGGCTCACCAATTTACTAGCTACATTCCAGACCTGTGCTACTAATTTTGGTTACGTCATCCTAGACCTAACTGTTAGTCACCCAACTTCATTTTACAATCCTGTCTGCGATACGTCCTCTATTGGAGCACTGTGGATTTAGAAATATCTACAATCCTGTCTGCGATGCGTCCTCTATTGGAGCACAGTGGATTTAGAAATATCTACAATCCTGTCTGCGATGACGTCCTCTATTGGAGCACTTTGGATTTAGAAATATCTTTTCCAGTGGAGACCATGTTCTGCACAATCATCATCCATACTGGAGAAAACACTGCAAGTTATATTTAGAGAGTGTACATTTATTGACTCTCTACAAGTCGTGCTCACTTAATTGCTTACACCTGTAGTTGGCAATTACTTATGTAGATTTTACATCTATTGTTCCAATGTAATATCGCTTATGTTAGTGTCCCCAGATATACGTTTAGGGTTTGCTACTCGAAATTATATTTTTGTTTTCTACTTTTTTTATTTCACACTCTCACACATAGGAAATTATATATTTTTGTTTTCTACTTATTTATTTCACACTCTCACACATTAGAAATTATATTTTTTTGTTTTCTACTTATTTATTTCACACTCTCACACATTAGAAATTATATTTTTTTGTTTTCTACTTATTTATTTCACACTCTCACACATTAGAAATTATATATTTTTGTTTTCTACTTATTTATTTCACACTCTCACACATAGAAATTATATTTTTTTGTTTTCTACTTATTTATTTCACACTCTCACACATTAGAAATTATATATTTTTGTTTTCTACTTATTTATTTCACACTCTCACACATAGAAATTATATTTTTTTGTTTTCTACTTATTTATTTCACACTCTCACACATAGGAAATTATATATTTTTGTTTTCTACTTATTTATTTCACACTCTCACACATAGAAATTATATTTTTTTGTTTTCTACTTATTTATTTCACACTCTCACACATAGAAATTATATATTTTTGTTTTCTACTTATTTATTTCACACTCTCACACATAGAAAAGAAACAGTATACGGATAGAATTAGTATTTTCATTTATGTGAATATCTAAGGAAAACGTCACCCATGCCTTTTGGCATCCTGCCGGGAATGAGTCTTAATTTCATGAAAACGCCGACGTGCGGACTACGTTTTATCGTGGATGGACACACTCCATCAAGGCGAGCTCCGCCGGAAGCACTGTGTCAATAGGATAAGGACATGGTAACCAATTTTCTCTCCAAATTCAGGCCAAAGCGATTTGTGATTCTAATTATTTTTAGGCGGAGAAAGCTTTTTTTTTTTTCATTTTCGTATGTGCATTTTTTTTTAATGGAGCTCGAGTTGAAATCTTGCTTCGTCTTTTTCGTGGATGGAATGAGAAATTGACGGATCGTTGTAGAGGAAGGAAATGGAATACTTGTTGGGAATAGATTTTTGTTCCTTTCTGCCACAGACTTACTCGATTAAAAGGATGTTTCAGTATCCGCTGAAACTGTCCATTAACGATCACTTCCTTCAAAGTGTTCAAACTTTGACCTCTAACCAGTCAGTAGCACAATTTCTACATTTCATTCCTGAAACTAAATGAAACCAATTTGTTGATGCCAAATGTATTCTATATACATTAAAACCATTTCCCGACGTTTTAAATTACAGCTTACATTGCAGTGTGCATCATTTCAAACAACTTCTTAAGAATGAGAGTCCAATAGAAGTCTGCATTATTATTGACATTACGTTGTGTACATTTTAATATAACTTGGAAGGAATTAAAAATTTATCGAAGTCATATAATTTACATTAAATTGCTCACTTTAAAAATAATCTTGAGTTAACTAAAGTGAATTAGAAGTTTACCATTGATTTCTTACAGTAAATGTTTGACTTGTTAAAACATCTTGGAATGAATTATAAGTTTAATTAAAATAAATAATTTTACAGTTATCAATATTTGTCGTGTACTATTTGATTCAGGCAACTGAAAATCGAGGACAGGTGCGTGTTTTCATTAAACGTTGCGGATCTGTCACAGTGTCCGGCAGATCGTATGCACACGAGTACTCTGCTCTTTGATGATTCTGTTAGCACTCTTGACTTAACAGAACATAAGAGATAAAAAAAGAAGTGAAAACGAAAGATAAAAAAACCCAACTGTTTTACGAATAAATATTAACTCCTCTCTCAAAACCCACCCACCCACACACACACAGAGGCGCGCACACACGCACGCATGTACACACACGTTTATACAAACAAATACATTATCTGCAACGAGTCTTTTCTGTTATTAACGGTAGTGGGGAGAAATGGTGAGGGTCCTTGACCTACTTGCATCACAACATTTTTTCGACTACTTGTTGTAAAACCTATTGGTGTTACACTATAATTGTCAGTGGTGTGGCAATGGAATGTGCAGGTTGTACAATACACAAGGGCCCCGGCGACTGGGGGCAGGGGTGGCTGGCAGCGAGATAAGTATATCTATATCTATGTTGTATGCAACAACGATTTTTTTCGCTTGAAATCGAAGGGGCCCACCACCGAATCTTTGCACAAGGACATCCCCAACCCCCAAAACATAATTTGCTACGCAACCATTTATTGTTACTGCATCTTGGATGGTTATGAAGCAGATAATTGTTGAATGTTGAAATAATAATTATGCATATAATTAGAGCTTTAAGATGCAATAAAATTAGAAATAAAAATAAATGAAACCATACTGATAATGGTGTGTTAAGCCGCATTTGCAAATTCTCTCTTGTGCTTGAGTCTGTGGCAAATGTCCCTATCCATTAATTGTTATATAAATGGTTAAATTGTCAAAAGACCCGACCATGGGCACTCTTTATGATGATATTTTTGTGTTAGTTGGAGTAATCAATTTGAGTAGAGAATATGCTAGATAATTGATGACACAATCGAAACCGGTTCCAAATGGATGTGTATTTTTTTTTCTGACTAATAGTCTTATACTTGTTCATTACATTACATCCAACAGGTATCACTTCTGCTTTTACATTCCACAGTCTCTGAATTTGTAATCTGAGGTCTTGGTAGTTTTCAATTTTTTTCTTTTCTTTTTATGTTTTTATCACTTGGAACAGCAACATCAATGATTGTTACTGTTCTGTTGGACTTATTGAGAACTACAATGTCTTCGTGTAGGAATCACCCGATCTGTTCTTATCTAGAAGTCCCACAGTATTTTGACTTCTTCGGTTTCGGTAACTGCTTCTAGTTGGTGCATCCATGCTCTTTCTGGGGATTTTATGCCATAGTTCTCACACATATTTCTATATATTTGTTTTGCTACTTCGTTGTGTCGTTTGGTGTATTTTATTCCAGCCAGAACCTGACATCCAGATAGTATGCGTTCTGCTGTCTCATCCATGGATTTGCAGAGTCTACATTTGGAATCATTTGAGATTTTCATGATTTTCGTTTTGTGTGATTTTGTGTTGAGTGCTTGATCTTGTGCATCTGTTATGAGTGCTTCTGTTTCTGCTTTCAATCCTGCCTCTTTCCATCATTTGTACGTTGATTGCTTTGTTGATAGTTCGTCGGCTTGTCTGGCCATGGAGAGGTTTCTGGCTCTAGGTATGTGCTAAATGTTTGCTTCGTTGTTTTCTTCCATGTTTTTTTGTTATTATTATTATTATTATTATTATTATTATTATGCCTATTTCCACGACTTCTGTTTGACTGTCGGTTGTGATCCAAGGTCTCTATATCTTTGAGATCAATGAATTCAAGCTGGATTGACCATTCGTCTTAAGCTAGTCTAGTACTAACGAAGTGTTGTTCGTCTTAACTCTAATTAAGCTAGTCTACTATTGACGAAGTGTTGTTCGTCTTAACTCTAATTAAGCTAGTCTAGTACTAACGAAGTGTTGTTCGTCTTAACTCTAATTAAGCTAGTCTACTATTGACGAAGTGTTGTTCGTCTTAACTCTAATTAAGCTAGTCTAGTATTGACGAAGTGTTGTTCGTCTTAACTCTAATTAAGCTAGTCTAGTACTAACGAAGTGTTGTTCGTCTTAACTCTAATTAAGCTAGTCTACTATTGACGAAGTGTTGTTCGTCTTAACTCTAATTAAGCTAGTCTAGTATTGACGAAGTGTTGTTCGTCTTAAACTCTAGGTAAGTTAGTTTAGTATTGACGAAGTGCTGTTTATAGATGAAAGAGAACTACAACAAGAACATACACATTTCTCAGTGAAGTTTGATAAATATGAACTCTGTCAAAGACAGGATAGAAACCCTTCTTCTTAACGGAGTTTGATAAATATGAACTCTGGGTAGAAACCCTTCTTCTTAAAGGAGCAGCAAGCACGATTTCAGATGTAATACCATTCCTTTGAAAACGTATTAGTCATAATCCAAGACTTGGCATCAAAAAACAAAACTTACTAATCCTTTTCAACAAATTTGTCGCCAACATCTGGCATTTGCTTTTTGCCACTAACAGTCAATGTCTGCTTACGTCATTTAATGCAATTAGCACTGGTCATCGATTATTCGATCAATCAATCTTCACTGATCTTTCAGTCCGCATACGTCATTTAATGCAATTAGCACTGGTCATCGGTTATTATTCGATCGATCAATCTTTCAGTCTGCCTGATGAAACAATGTAGCCAATCTAACCAAACACAGATCTTGCTCCTTCTTTATGTTAGTTTTGGCTTTCACTTGAATTACTACTTCTTTAGGTTAATTTATCCTTAGCATTGGCTTCCGCTTGAATTATCTTTCTTTTGGTTAATTTATCCTTAGCATTGGCTTCCACTTGAATTATCTTTCTTTTGGTTAATTTATCCTTAGCATTGGCTTCCACTTGAATTATCTTTCTTTTGGTTAATTTATCCTTAGCATTGGCTTCCACTTGAATTATCTTTCTTTTGGTTAATTTATCCTTAGCATTGGCTTCCACTTGAATTATCTTTCTTTTGGTTAGTTTATCCTTTGCATTGGCTTCCACTTGAATTATCCTTCTTTTGGTTAGTTTATCCTCAGCATTGGCTTCCACTTGAATTACTACTAATCTCTTTCATTGTAAAAATTCTCACATATTCTGTCAACTAGCTTAACGTGCAAACAGTAGTACATATCTAACATTTTTGACGTACAAAAAATATATTTATTTAAAAATTAAACTTTACAATTAATTAATGAAAATTACCCAAAGGACATGCTTTTTAATTATGCACAAATTTTCTTCAATGTATTTTGGATATATTTTAATTATCTTTATTATCACTCACATACACCTCAAATCCCCCTCTCATAAACCCAAACCTCCCCTCACACTTACACCCACCACCATCCCCACTACACACACATACATACATACACCACCACACAAACACACCCCAAACATCCCCACCACACACATACAATTATAATTTCCGCACACATCGGATTACAGAAAGACATGTTCGACTCCCCCACCCCACCCCGCCCTCGAAAAATATAAAAATAAGCAAAAACAAAAAACTATCACTTGGAAACCAGAAAGCCAAGCTGAAACCTTAATTATTTATTTTGAGGTACAATTTCAACAGCCTTCTCGTTGATTTAGTTTGCAGGGCATATCCAACATGTCCGGTTGTTTTTGTTTACCGGACATATCCAACAGCCTTCTCGTTGATTTGGTTTGCCGGACTTATCCAACAGCCTTCTCGTTGATTTAATTTTAGTTTGCAGGGCATGTCCAGCAACCTTATTATTTTCTTTTGCCGTACAATGTCATTTCGGTGATCGAGAGAACACAGCTCTGACTCCAGTGAGTTCAAGACATTCCCGTAGTTGTTCCATTTAATGCTATTACTGAGTGGAATCCAGGGAAGAACTTTCATCTTTAACATTTAAAAAAATAAATAATAGTCTTTAATATTTAAAGAATAAAATATAGACTTTATCATTTAAAGAACAAATGAAAGTCTTTAATATTAAAGAACAAATGAAAGTCTTTATCATTTAAAGAATAAATGAAAGCCTTTATCATTTAAAGTATAAATGAAAGTTTTTATCATTTAAAGAACATACATATATATATATAACAAGTCTTTGTAAAATACAAAGCATTTCTTTATATTAATGACATAACCTTAAAATGCATTACATATCTTTATACCGTGCATAATATTATTTGTAAAACACATTTATCTCATAAAAGTAAATATGCCAGTGATAACAGTTTTCAAAATGACAAAATTATAAATTCCAAAAGAATATCTCGACAGCACAAAGGCAATATTCTATTTTAAGGCTTACCTTTTCAACCAATAAATCTACAGACAATGACTTTATAAACGTGTTTTCACCTATCCAACTCCTGCATCCTTACCACCCCAATATCCTCGTCAGCACTGTATTGATTTGACATTTTGTAACAGTCTAACAATCGCCATTTTTTATTGATACGCATAGTTACCTAGTTGAAATGAAGCGCATGAAAAGGTCACTGCATACCGCCATAAAACGTGCTTGTTCAATGTTAGATACCTACAATCGTTACCAGACATGAGTGCTCATGCGCTTGTGTGTTTGAGTGCTTTCGTATGTATTCAGTCTGTTATGTAATGTTTGCGCATGCGCAATTTATAAGGGAGAGAAAATTCTCTCTAGAGAAATAATGACAAGCTGTTTGAAAAGGAGAAGGGAGACAGAGAAGACGATAAATCTTAGAACAAGAGGAATAACAGAGAGAAAGACAGAGACAGATATGGTGAATACGTGAGAAAGAAAAAGAGAAGGTAGCGAGGGAGAGGAAGAAATGAAAGATAGAAATAAGAGGGAAAGAAAAGAGGAACAGAAAAGAATTAAGAATTAAAAAGAGGAGAGAATGAGAGTGAGAGAAAGAAAGAGAGAAGAGCAAAGTAAGCGAAGGAGAAAATAAGATAAAGAGGGAAAGAAAAAGTGATAACGAAAAGTGGAAAGCCCGAGGAAAGAACAGGCATAAGGTAGGGCAAGTAAGCATTATGCCTGCATGAGCTTTGTACTCTTATCTATTACAATGGAAAGGCCAATTACTCGTGTTAAATATTTATGTTGTTTTGCAATAATTGGAAAGGCCAATTACTCGTGTTAAATATTTACACTGTTTTGCAATAATTGGAAAGGCCAATTACTCGTGTTAAATAATTATGCTGTTTTGCAATAATTGGAAAGGCCAATTACTCGTGATAAATATTTATGTTGTTTTGCAATAATTGGAAAGGACGAGAGTGAAACTTCTAATAGACTTTACGTTTTGTCATCATTTTTACCAACATTATTTTATGTGGCAGAGCATTAACTGACATTTTAGTTGAGCCAAAAAATCACGGAGTCAAAATGACATTTCCTGGTGAAAGGTTATGATACGCCGTAAAGAGGCTTTTGTGTATTCAAGTGCACATTGTAGGCAATTTTCTTAATCATCGTATTCAGCACACATTGCAGGCATTTAAAAAGTCTTCCTACGCAGACGCTGAAAATATTTATTTTTCAAAAAAAAACGTATTATGAACAAGCAAGTTATAGGTATTTTTCAAAATCGTATTCAGCGCATATATCACGTTGCTATTTGGTCATCATATATAGTATACATCCCTGGCCGATTATGAATCATAATAAATTAAGATTTTGAAAAATGTCTGGCACTTTGTGCAAGACGCAAAACGCAAAATCGATTAAGTTTGCTCAAATCACTAACATTTTTTTTCACGTTCAAAATGGAATCTGGAGATTCTTAATCTAAATTAATAACCAAATTTGAATCTTTCGCCCTCTCAATCTAAATATCAACTACGTATCCCCACGCCCACCTGTCCTTCCAGCATTCCCCTACAATTTGTCTATCTGTCTATATCATAACTTGATTTGTCTTAATATCCTACCTTGTGCTCTTTATGTCTTGGTGTCCTAAGCTGTGCTTATGTCTTGTTGTCTTAAGATGCGTATATTTTCTTGGTATATTAAGGAGTGTTTATGTCTTGGTGTCTAAAGGTGTGTATGTCTTCATGTACTAAGATGTGTTTATGTTTTAGTGTCTTAAGTTATGTATTTGTCTTGCTTTACTAAAGAGTTTTTATATACTTGCTGTTTTTTAAGGTGTGCATATGCTGGTGACTTAAGCTGCGCATTTATCTTTTGACGCTATACTAAGGTGTATTTATATCTTGGTTACTTAAGGTGTGTGTATATCTAGGTGACTTAAAATGCTTATTTGTCTTGATGACTTAAGGTGTGTTTATGTCTTGGTGACTTCTGATCACATCTTTGTGACTTAAGGTGTGTATTTGTCTTGGTTTTCTAAGGTGTGTATTTGTCTTGGTGACTTAAGGTGTGTTTATGTCCAGGTGACTTAAGGTGTATATATTGGTGACTTACACTATGTATGTGTAGCTTGGTAACTTAAAGTATGTATGTCCTGTTGATTTAAAGTATGTCTATCTGGATAACTTAAAGTATGTATGTCCTGTTGACTTAAGGTATGTCTATCTGGATAACTTAAAGTATGTATGTCCTGTTGACTTAAGGTATGTCTATCTGGATAACTTAAGGTGTGTATGTCTTGGTGACTTGAAGTGTTTATATCTTGATGACCTAAGATATGAATTTGTCTTTGTTCGCTAAGAGTGTTCATGACTTAGTGTGATATAATTGTGTTGTTGTTGTATCGTTAACTACTTTTGCTCCACAGGAATTGCGTTAAAACCTTTCCTCTTCAGATGTTCTCGGTTTTGGTGGATTCTTGTCGAGCATTCCTTTTCTCAATTTATTATGAGGAGGGTGGTTGTAGTATTTCATTTTTCTTGTGCTTGATTCGCTGTAGATCCAACTTTTTCTGCAGTGCAGTTTCTTTATGTTGTGTGATGCTGGTGAGTTCAGACTTTATTGGGGGGTACTATGACTTGTATATGTATGAGTGTGCTAGGTGTGTTTTGTCTTAGTGTACTAAGATGTGTTTAAATCTAGATGTCCTGACGTGTGCTTATTTCTTTCCAATATGTTTTTATATTTGGTGTGCAGTGTACGACATGTTAATATCTAGGTGTGGTTTGACTTGATATTTTAAGGTGTCTTACATCTTAGCATGCTAAGTTGAGTTAATATCTTAGTGTGCATCACAATGCTCAACAGGAACAAAATACATCTTCAACGCCACAGAGATAGCGGACACATAACAGGAACACAACTCCACGACCAAAAAATTTAACAACTGACGACAACACCAAGCAAGTACCAAAACAAACTCCAACAGCGAACACCAGTCAAATCCTCCACTACAAGATGAAATCATACAGCACCTGAGTTAAATTCCACGCCAAAAGAAAAGAATTGTATTCGTGCGAGAAAAATCCCACACCACAAGAAGAAATCCTTTAACACGTCTTGTGCTAATATAGTTACAGTGTTCTCCAGTAGACACGAGTCACCTTCCACACCATATAGTTACAGTGTTCACCAGCAGACAATGTTATAATACGAGTCACCTTCCACACCATATAGTTACAGTGTTCACCAGCAGACAATGTTATAATACGAGTCACCTTCCACACCATATAGTTACAGTGTTCACCAGCAGACAATGTTATAATACGAGTCACCTTCCACACCACATAGTTACAGTGTTCACCAGCAGACAATGTTATAATACGAGTCACCTTCCACACCACATAGTTACAGTGTTCACCAGCAGACAATGTTATAACACGAGTCACCTACCACACCACATAGTTACAGTGTTCACCAGCAGACAATGTTATAACACGAGTCACCTTCCACACCACATAGTTACAGTGTTCACCAGCAGACAATGTTATAACACGAGTCACCTACCACACCATATAGTTACAGTGTTCACCAGCAGACAATGTTATAACACGAGTCACCTTCCACACCACAAGAAGATATCTTAAACACACGAGTGAAATCAGATACGGAGAATGCAATGCCATTATATTTGAGTGCAATCGGATATAAAGACTTCACTGGCCATTACATCGAGTGCAATCGGATATGAAGAGTACAAAGGCCATTATATTTAAGTGCAGACTTGAAGAGTACACTGGCCATTAAACTCGAGTGCAATTGGGTATGAAGGTACAATGGCCATGATACTCGCCTGCAATCAGACTTGAAGAGTACAATGGCCATTATACTCAAGTGTAGTCAGACTTGGAGAGTACAATGGCTTACAACACTCGAATGCAATCAGACAGGATATGTTATACACCAAAGACCAGGTGAAGGTTAGAAAAGTTTATTACTCGTACAGAAACCAACGTAGTACAATGCCATTGCAGTGCAGTCCAAGTGTCCGCCCCTCACATCTATATGCTGAGTTTTGCCATTTGGCTCACTCTACCACATATATACTCCAAACTTAAAATTCTTAACTATAAAATATTTAATAACAAACTTAAAAATAAAAAAATAAATTAACTTTTACTGAAAGTTGCTTGTCAATGTTCCAGCACATTAATTAATTTATTAATCATATATATATCCCTCTTCCAAATAAAATAAAAGTACTTAATACGTAAAATAAAATTAACTGTAGAATAAAACCACAAACAAGTCAAATATCAAGGTGATAGTCTTTAAGGTGCCTTCGTTGACGAATGGAGCGATCTGAAACAAGGCTCTCCGATCTCTGTAACGGATTGGAAAGTAATGGCAGGCTGTTAAGGACCTTGGTCGCCTTACGACAGAGTGAGAGGTATGCAGGCTGGCTGAAATACTGGTGGTAATGATTTTGGCTCTGTGCCTGGTACAGGAGCCGCTGAAAATAATGGTGATGGCCTAAAATGTACCGGATGGGATTCAGTTGTTCCGGACTGGCCATGTTTTGTTCAACCAGCGGCCACTCCTTTGATGAATCTCCATCTCCAGTTGTCAGCTCCCTCAATTCGTATAGTCGAGGTACAAGATCCACATGTCTTTTTAATATTCGCCCATCAGGAATTTCAATAATATATGATAAAGGTCCTGTTACCTGCGTGGCAATGCCAGGTAGCCACTTAGGTCCCAACGAGAAGTTTTATTTATGTACACCAAAGTCGCCTGTAATGTACCCTTTGATTTCCGAATGATCATGATTCAGATTCTGCTGTAGCTCTTTCTGTTCGATTTGCCGTTCCATGCTTCGTTGAACCAAGTGCAGACGAGTTCTCATCTTCCTGTTAAAAAGCAGCTCCGAAAGTGAAAGACCACTTGTGGTTTGAGGAGTGAACCGATAGTTAGAAAAAAAGCGAGCTAAGCGTGTTTCAATTGTGCCAATTGACATCTTTTTGAAACCTTGCTTTAATGTTTGCATGGCTCGTTCTGCTAGTCCACTAGTTGAAGGGTGATATCGTGCTGACTTGATGTGCTTAATGTCATTCTGTTTCATAAACTCTAAAAACTCCACATTGGTAAAGCAGCTTCCATTGTCTGATACAAATATTTCTGGCAATCCATGGGTCGACAATGACTGTCGCAATTTCTCGATGGTAATCAGTGAGTTCACCGGGTATGCAACAATCCACTTGGATCTACTTGGATCTACTATCACTAAACAGTTTCCCATGGAAAGGACCTGCGTTGTCCACATGAAGCCGACTCAAGGTCGATTCAGCCATTCCCAAGGGTGTAGGGGTGCTGGAGTGGGCAGGTTCCTGTGAGTCTGGTATTTGTGACAATTTCGCACCCTGGTCTCAATTTCCCTGTTCATATCTGGCAACCAGACATATGAACATGCCAACCCTTTCATCCAGCTCTTGCCCGGATGTGTTTCATGCAGGTCCTCAAGCAACCTCTCATGGCCATTTGGTGAGACTACGACCGTCGTGCCCCAAAGCCAACAAAACAGAAGTAAATATTGGACATGTATACAATGTCAAATTTAGATCGGTATTATCAAAGTCAAAGCCAACAAAACAGAAGTAAATATTGGACATGTCTAGAGTGTCAAATTTAGATCGGTATTATCAAAGTCAAAGCCAACAAAACAGAAGTAAATATTGGACATGTCTAGAGTGTCAAATTTAGATCGGTATTATCAAAGTCAAAGCCAACAAAACAGAAGTAAATATTGGACATGTCTAGAGTGTCAAATTTAGATCGGTATTATCAAAGTCAAAGCCAACAAAACAGAAGTAAATATTGGACATGTCTAGAGTGTCAAATTTAGATCGATATTATCACAGTCAAAGCCAACAAAACAGAAGTAAATATTGGACATGTCTAGAGTGTCAAATTTAGATCGATATTATCACAGTCAAAGCCAACAAAACAGAAGTAAATATTGTACATGTCTAGAGTGTCAAATTTAGATCGATATTATCACAGTCAAAGCCAACAAAACAGAAGTAAATGTCGGACAATAGTTTTGGAGTCACTGTCTTACAGAATGCACTGCGATACGAATAAAACATTAAAACAAGTGTTTAACTGAAGTCCGAGATCTGAGTACACGGAAATCAGTTTGACAAACTGCTTTTGAATTATTGATGCAATGCTTTGGGTACTAGAGGAAATCATGGCCTTAGCTGGCTTAGCATTTGGAGTCAATTTGCGCTGATGAAAACATGAGACCATTTGGAGCATGTGACATGAGCATGAATGTATTGATGTGTTTGCGTGTCACGTGTGCATGAATGTACTGATGTGTTTGTGTGTCACGTGTGTATGAATGTTTTTGCAAGTCAAGTGTGCATGAATATTGATGTGTTTGCGTGTCAAGTGTGTTTGAATGTATTGATGTATTTGCGTGTAACGCGTGCATGAATGTATTGATGTGTTTGCGGTGTCTCGTGTGCATGAGTGCGGTGCTGTGTCTGCGTGCCAAGTGTGCATGAATGTATTAATGTGTTTGCCTTTCACGTTTTCATACGTGCATTGATGTGTTTGTGTGTCAAGTATGCATAAATGTATTGACGTATGTGCGTGTCAAGTGTGTTTGAATGCATTGCTGTGTTTACGTGTCACGTGTGCATGAATGTTGATGTGTTTGCGTGTCAAGAGTGTTTGAATGTATTGATTCGTTTGCGTGAAAGGAGTGAACTGATTTGAGATAGAAATGGGAAATATGTTTTTAATTTATTTCTAATTTATTTTTGATATCTGTCTAATTTTCAATACTGACTCCCTAACACCTTTCCCTCTAAACATAATCCATTTTCTCTAAAGAGACTCTATGTTTTTAGGAAACAATATAAAAGAAACGCGGGTTGAAGAGGTTTAGAAAGGAATTAATATTAAAGGAATAATAAAATTAATTTATTCTTAAGCATTCTACGATGTTCTATAGCAAGCATAGTTGAATGAAGCACTATTATAGCCACAATTTTCTATACAACATTGAATACAGCCCAATAATACCAGTGTTCTGTACCAACGTTGAATACAGCCCAGTAATACGTGCTCTGTATCAAAGTTGAATACAGCCCAATAATATGTGTTCTGTATCAAAGTTGAATACAGCCCAATAATACGTGTTCTGTACCATAGTTGAATACAGCCCAATAATACGTGTTCTGTACCATAGTTGAATACAGTCCAATAATACGTGTTCTGTACCATAGTTGAATACAGTCCAATAATACGTGTTCTGTACCATAGTTGAATACAGTCCAATAATACGTGTTCTGTACCATAGTTGAATACAGCCCAATAATAATCTCTAAAGTCAAGACTATAGTTACAAGTCTGGAATAGCTAGACTGTAGTTACAAGACTGGAGTCAATAGCTCGTACCTTCTTGTCTGGAGTTTCTTAACTGTAGTTTCTAGATTGGTGACTAGATAATAACTACTAGGTTGTGGTTTTAAGACTAAAGTCTCTAGACTGTATCTACTGGACTGCGGCATTTAAATAGACGGGAGGTTCGCTTTGAACTTGTTAAGACTTCGCCATCGATCGCGTGGCCTGTGAAAACACCAACGGTTGATGTATTGCATGCTTGACGAGCTCTCGGAAGTGTGGATAATAAGCCAGTGAGAACGTAAATGTCGATTTTTATCGTGTCACAAGGAGTTGTACAGAGTTCCATTTCCTGCCTTTTGCATGCCCTTTTGCCCAAGACAGATTTGTTTTGGTCGTCAGAAGTCAACGAATGATTTAGGGAATGCTGTCGACCATTCGCAAATTGCACGATCATATAGGTCAAATAGGTCATAAAGGCCAAATAGGTTAATAAAGTGATTTGTAAAAGTTTCTTTACTTGCGGCTGAAATTAAATGAACTATTTAATGTTCTCTCAATTGCTTCACCTCTTTATTTTGAGCGACGCTGCTTCATCTTCAAGAATTCCAGACTGCCTAAATTGAAAAACTATTACACACACACAACCACACACACACACACACACACACACACACACACACACACACACACACACACACACACACACACACACACATTTTTAATTTTAGAGAAATATTTATCATAATAAATTTAGTGGGTTCCATCTTCAGTGTGAGTTTCTCTACAGAGAAGTTTCATCTAAAACATATCATCAATCCCCAGTTGTTATGCTGCAGTGACTCTTTCTATTATACATATATATGGGTAAAAAGATAAATAAATATTAATAGATAGATAGATAGATAGATTTTATATTTTTAATTGTGTGCTGCTGTGAGCAGTCCATCATCCTGTCTTGTTACAACTCCGTCAACGTTTGACTCAACAAAATGTCCTGCTATACTCTCAGCTACCTTTGACTTTGTGTATTTAGCAATGTACTGAAGCACTTTTGACTTGGTGTATTTAGCAATGTACTGAAGCATTTTCGTAAATAAAATAAACAAGACATATAATTGTATTTTTAATGAGAAATATAGGTCTCTTTACAACTCATCTCATAAGCAGACAAGTTCAGCGCTTGTCTGATGTAAATGGTGCCAAAATCCATCCGTCAGTACTTTTTGCTTGTGCAGTAACTGTTCTAGTACATCAGTTCAGTTTTTGTCATCTCACTGTCACGATTGTCTAGTTCACTTCTCTTGTGCAATTTCCTAATCCTCTCACTGGACAAGTTGAACGTGGCCGGTACGAGAGCGTATTTTGGAAGTGCTGTTCTTTCATTTACCTTTTATACCGTTTTGACTATTGAGAACAAGTCCACTAGTAGATCTGATAACACGTCAACAATAAACTACTAGTGAGCCTGATAAGGCGTCACAATTAAACTACTAATAGATCTGATGAAACGTCACAATTAAACTACTAGTGGATCTGATAAGACGTCATAGTTAAACGACTGATAGACCTGACAAAACGCTGTACATATACGAGGAACACAGTAAATTATTAAAAAAAAAAAAATGTTTTACCATCATCATCATGGTCAGGATATTTTAATACAAGTTCACTTTGTATCTAGTTTGTAGGATGTTGTTGAATGCTCTTACTGACTAGTGCATTATACGCATATTTTATTACAAGTTCACTTGAATGCTCTTACTGATTTGAGCATTATACATATATTATATATATATTATTAATATAACTTCACTTTGCTTAGCTTTCGGATCAGTTGTGAATGTTGTTATTGACAAGCTAATTATACATATTTTAATACAAAATCTTAGCAGGATATTGTTCAAGTTTGTTAAGAGATGAACCACCAATACTGACAACTGTACCGAGAAAGGAGCTCCAGTTGGAAACAGATTTTAAACCAAAATTATTTAATCAGAAAAATTCTGTTTTCTCTGCTTCATACCTCATACGTGGGTACAGAGTAAATTTGACTATCAATATTTCTAGAACTGATTGTTATATAAAATGTTAAATGTCAAAGTGACCTGACCTAGGGCGCTACTTATGCTGATATTTTTAAGTCTCCGAGTTGGAAGTAAACAAAACAAGTGGAGGATAGCCTAGAAATTGCTGAAGCCATCCAAACCAGTTCCAACTGGATGAATTGCTTTTCTTACTAATAGTCTAACACTGTTCCTAACAACCTCAACAATTGGGGATGGACTGAACGTTTCTTTGTTAAAGAAGTACTCTATTATAATCACTATGAATTTGAACATAACTTGAGCCCAGTCATAAAGGCAATTGCTAGCTTATGGTAAGTTAAATGACTGATAAAGAAGGAATGGACTTAGAATATTTCATACATGTTTTCTATTGATCTTATTTGAATTGGAGAATGATTAATATAATTGAACCATTATTTCTATGTTCACTAATTTGATTATGTTGTACATTATACCTGTGAAATGTAATCGATGCTATGTTAATAAGCTGTGTGTGTATTGGGCTAATGCAATTGATGCAGGATTTGTAAGTTGAGAATTTGTGTAAGAGAGAAAGGAGTTTAGAGTTGAATTATGCCTGAAATTTAGTGCTGCCTTATTTTGACTTTTGAAAAGCAGAGCAAGCCTTTTTCTTTTGCTGCATCATGCTACAGTGCTACTGTATTCTGCTTGGTCACGTTGGTTTGTGAATCCAGCATTGTCATCAACCTGTCAGTAAAGCTTGTTGCTGTAAGTCGATTCTTGTGAATTCCATTCAAGAGCCAATATTGCGGCTTGAGTTTGGTATCGAGAATTCATGAAGATTATTTTGAATATTCCTTGTGGTGTGTTGAGTAAAAACACATGACACTTCCAGAACATTCCTCCTGGTGTCCTTGATAGTGCATGTAAAATTCAATTCATTCTCTACGGCTTGGTGATCTCATAGAAGATTCTGCAATGGTTATGTAGTGTGCCTAAAAGCAACAAACGATCCATGGCCTAATTAAGAAAGACAGTGACTTGATGCAAACCATGTGATTGTAAACACATGCCAGTGACAGACACCATCTTTGAAAAGGTTATGTGGGTTGACTTTCATTATTTCTTTGAAACCCTACTCTCATTTCTGTGATGATATAAATGAACGTGATTATGTATTTATGTTAATTGACAACTTATGTCTATGCTAAGATAAACTGAACCATTGTCCATTGTTAATTGAACATCTTTGCGATGTGATGTAAATGTCAACACTCTTTTGATTATATACATGTGTTGTGTATATGACTGTTGATTTAACAAATCTTTTGTTCAATTTATTGACGTTCTTATACATATTGATATCTATATGTTGGAAAAACAGTGGGCTAATGGGGGCTCGTTAAATATAGATTAAAGGATGGATTTCTCTTCTCCTTTAGTAAGAAGTTTTCCACCTATGGAAATATTGTTTGACAGTGAATGTTTGTATTTAATGATGTGCATATCCGCCAATTGAGAGAGACGAGTGGAGTCTTCTGGAAAATTATTAATGACATACATTAAGATTCTCATCACTTGTATGGTAATTAGTTATGGATGATTAATAAATAATAATAATCATAACCAATAACTAGTGTGGCGTAGGTGTCACTGGGCAGAGAAAAAGACTAGTGTTTATAACGTTGGTTCGATTGTGATGATAATATCAGAGGCTGCGTTCAGCGGGAGAGTGATAAGAGTGATTGTGACGATAGCAGCAGTTTACAATGTGAGAAAGTTTCACGTGTGTGTGTGTGTGTGTGTGTGTGAGAGAGAGAGAGAGAGAGAGAGAGAGAGAGAGAGAGATTAGAATGCTATAGACTACAATAAGAAAAGATGTATGTGTGTGTGCGTGCATGCGTGTGTGAAAGAGAGAGATATATTCAAATGCTCTAGGTTACAATGAGGAATGGAAGGCTGTATGTGAGTGAGTGTGTGTGTGTGTGTGTGTGTGTGTGTGTGTGTGTGTGTGTGTGTGAGAGAGAGAGAGAGAGAGAGAGAGAGAGAGAGAGTTAGAAAGAGATAGAGATTAAAATGCTATAGTTACAATGAGGAAGGGAAGGCTGTATGTGTGTGTGTGTGTGTGTGAGAGAGAGAGAGAGTGTGAGAGAGAGAGAGAGAGAGAACAATGGTGACAATGGGAAAAAGAAGTATGTGAGTGAGAGTATAAATCTATATTGCAGACACGCCTTACTTCGCTTTTGTTTTGTCATGAAGAGCGGGTCTGGGTGATGGTGGTGAGGAGGGCGAGACGACCGATTTCTCATGTCTGTATCCTAGCAGCAGCAATTGTTTTATTGACTAAGTGGAATAATTCATGTTATTATATTTTTTTTAAAGAGTGCAGGTATTTACCTTTTTCGTTATCACGCGAGCACATGATAAGTAACTAAGAGAAAATAACAGCTATAGGTAGAAAAGACAGGACACAGAGGTAAGAGAAGAGCACATACCAGGTAACAAACAATAAACAATCAGTAGAGAATTCTATTAACAACATATACTATTATCTATCCAAAGCTTAATCTTGTATTATCTAGCTATTGTTTGTATAAAACTACTTTTGATATCTAGCTATTTTTCTCTTCCCCTTCCTTCGCCCGTGTTACACATTCCAAGTATGACCCTCAACATGGATACCACACAAAAACACAACTCACTCAAGATAATATCGTGGAATTCCAATAGATTAAAATCCAAGATACCACAACTTCACCCCCTAATCACAGACCACAACCCTGACATCATTTGCCTTCAAGAAGCTCACACACCAAATCAGCATCAAATACATATCTCCCACTACAGATCAATCCAAGGGGGAGCCATAAAATCTAAATACAGGACTATGATGGGATTAGCAACACTAACTAAAAATGAACTTAACTTTCTCCCCACTGAAAACATAGCCAGACACCTAATTGTAACTCCACTAAATCCCTTCAAATCAGCAACGTTTACTCCCCACAATAGACACTTGACCAAAAAATGTTCAACCTCATAAACCTAAAAAAAAAATGGTCATCTAATCAGGGGAGACTTTAACGTCCACAACCCACTCTGGAGCAAAGGCATAGCAAACAAACAAGGTGACACATTACTTGAATGGATAAATAAAACCTATATTACCTATTTAGACATCCCTACACACCAGGCATCAATCGTCCCTAGACCTAGCTATCTCCTCCCCTAAACTATCCCTTAACTTGCCGATACAGATGGATGAAGACAACTATACCAACCATCAGCCCCTCATAATTTCACATAAATCCACCCGAGTATTCAACAGACCTACAACAGGGCAGTGAGGGATGACAGTGCCAACACGACATGGCAGCCATTAAACAACAACTCAACGATGAGGGATGACAGTGCCAACATGACATGGCAGCCATTAAACAACAACTCAACGATGAGGGATGACACTTTCATTAGACTCAGCTTTGAGGTAGTTAAGTAATTCCTAGTCAAGCTTGTAGCTTACTCTGGCTGCTACAAGTTTACATAAAATCTTAGTGTCGGTATGAGGGGACTATCTCTTGGCCAGTGTATGCTTAAGCTTAAGACCAGATGCTGGAAGTGTCAACTAAATTAAATTAAAATATGGACAACATCTGTTAGAATACATAAATAGGTGTGCTAGAGAGACAGGTTTAGATTGCCTTTCAGACCTCCATGAGCATTTATTATAGAAAAAGAGAGTGAAGTACTCCTATAGTAAGTTTTCCAGACTAAATAATTATAAGTTTGTGGACTTGTAGGATTTCCTGGATTTTATAATTCAGTGATTTATTGCAGCAGAGCCTGGCAATTTTGGGGACTGACCAGCTAAAGAACAAGGCTGCTTATGTAACTGCAACATTCGCTTAAACTGGTCCGTGTTGTGTTCTCCAGCTGAAAGAAAAGGCTCATCTCAACTACACCAACTTGTTGGTCCACACTGAGTTGTCAAACCATGTATTCAATCCAGGGGACTAAACTGCTGATGCTGTATTCAAGCTGAGGGACTTATTCTCCTCTGATCCAGATAAACTAAACCAGAAACTCTCAAAAGACATTAGCACTGCCATATTTGTGCACTAAAACCACCCACTAATTGTAATGACACTGAAGAGACTCATTTTATTTTGATTAAATCGATATTTACATCATCATTTCCTATTTTATTTTCTTCATTCTCTTTATTAAACTTCTTTAAAATAATAATTCTTGACTCTCTGTATATCGTCCCGCTATGTCATGTGTATATTAGTTATAGGGACTGCATTCACCATGAGAGTCAGGGGATCTTAGAGCTAGTTACTAATTTTTATGTGTTTAGCCTAGATAGTTCATGTCACATCATCTCTGTTGTGCATTTTTATGTGTTTAGCCTAGATAGTTCATGTCACATCATCTCTGTTGTGCATCTTTGTGTTTAGCCTAGATAGTTCATGTCACATCATCTCTGTTGTGCATCTTTGTGTTTATTTACAAACTCTGTGTTCATGTGACTAAGAAATGGGGTTAAGTTTCCCAGCAAGCAAACAAGGGAGTAATTAAACAGAATTGCATTTTCTCTGTCTTTCCCTCTGATTCATTACCATGTAGCAATACACCACAGTAATATTGAATTTATATTTCAGTTGTATTTCAATACTCGTATTTGATTAGTAATACTGAATTTATATTTCAATTGTATTTCAATATTCATGCATTTTATTAGTAACACTGAATTCACATTTCAACACTCATGTATTTTATTAGTAATACTGAATTGATATTTCAGTTGTATTTCAATATTCATGTATTTTATTAGTCTCATGTTGTTTTGCAGCAGTGTAAATTTGAGAAAGCAAGAAGAGAGAGAGAGAGAGAGAGAGAGAGAGAGAGAGAGAGAGAGAGAGAGAGAGAGAGAGAGAGAGAGAGAGAGAGAGAGAGAGAGAGAGAAAAAAATTACGCAAGAGATTTTTACGCAATATTTTGTGTTTCAGTGTAGCACATTTGTAACAGTCTATCTAAACCTGAGATCTCCAGATTCAAGTCTCCAAGATGATCTACAATCCAAGACAGTAGACAAAGAGTGTTCTAAGGGTGGTATCTTTTCGGGACCAGACTTGAGTGACGTCAAAATCAGAAAGTAATTAGAATATAGAACTATCTTCAACAGGTAAATTCCAGTCCCTACCCATTGGCTAGTTCGTTATTTGGAAACCTGAAACTATTGGATAACAAAAATTACTCATCCACTCTGGACTGGTTTGGATTACATCAGCAAGTTCTAGTATAATTATTCTTTACCTGAGTTGTTATTTTAACTCTGGTACTCACAATTCATCGTCATGTGCAGTACCCGAATATCATGTCACGTTGACATTTAACAAAGCAATAATTAAGTTTAAAAACAGGGACAAGCAAATTTACTTCACCACACAATGTTTAACTGAACACAGATTATATATGGATCCCCACCATGACTAAACACTGAAGAACATGATTCATTGTACAATCAACACTGAATAACTGAAATAACACTGAGAAACTGATTAAGTGCGTAGCTAAACGGTCCTTAACGAACAGTACTTTTAATACTAATTGCGTAGATTAAGAGTAACAGTCATCATTGAAATATATTTATATAGACAAATAAAGAAATATATTTATTTTCACGGATCAATGTTAAACTACAACTAGAATTACTGTGTAGATAGCTGTTTATTTCGTTTAGCGGAATGGTGACATCCATTTAAGCTGACCAAAGAAAATTAATGAAATATAGTAATAGGAGACTGATAGTGGAATAGAGACATCCATTTAAGCTGACCAAAGAAAATTAATGAAATATAGAAATAGGAGACTGATAGTGGAATAGAGACATCCATTTAAGCTGACCAAAGAAAATTAATGACGTACAACTAGATGAGTCCGCAGAATTAGAACCTCTGGCCGTCGGCGTGTGCCAGAGACTATGTTGTGATTGTTGGAGTCGTTCAAGTAACTAATTTCACGCCATGGTCAGTGGCGGTAACTGTGTGTGAATGAAAGTCGGAATACAAAATAATTTTGATTTACAACCATTTAAATATTTGTAACAAACTTCCTCCTGTAAAAATGAACATGAAAACTAAACACGGTGACACTGCATATCTGTGAACACATGTACTCCAGTCCGCGTCAGCAATTGAACTGGCTGAACACTACGTTGGCTGGCTGCGTGCGTGTGAAAAAGACGGTCTGCAGGCCCGACCGTTGCCTAGAACAGCACTGCGAATGTCTGTTGTGGTATAGGTGGTGGCTGCGCTAGAGCTAGGTCTGTAGCGGTATGGGTGGTGCAAGGAACAAGAAAGCTGGGTGGTTACAACCGTGAGAGCGGAAAAGGGCGAAGCAAACAGAAACACTCTTCGTTTTGTTTGCCTTGAACTGTGAGACAAAAAGACAAACAGGGAAGTGAGTGCTGACACGATGGCATGAATCGTGTACGTTATTCCAGCTTTCACCTCTGATCAGCGGTTTTGTACACGTCAGTTTCCCTTACTGGCAGGGGCAGAAGGGCAGTGCGGTATCGCTTTTCATTCCCTCGGAATGAAGTAGGCCGTGCGTGGCAAACAGAGCATGGTTGTCCGATGGACGGCGGGAAAGAATTGTTGTTTCGAGAAGTAACGTGGTAAGTGCCATATTGTTAACAACACATTTTCCTGAGTGGCACTACTTCCCATGGCGAGTGTTGACAGTCAGAACTAACTACAACGCTGCTTGGAACAAGTTCGAGCGTTCCGTCCGACTGAAAGACGGCGATGCATTATTAAACCACAGTTCCACCAATCCGTGGCATGATGTATTGAATGCCTGTTTCCCGGGAACTTGGATGTAGCAGACAGAAGTTATAGTATTATCTCAAGCGAGCCATAGAGGATATTACTTCAGCACGGTAAGTAGTGCAGTGTCAGCTATGCATACAGAAAAATAAGAACTCTTTGTCAGCTATGCAACACTGTAATAGTGCCATCTATGCATACATCATTTAAAAAAAGAATTGTTGTGTCAGCTTTGCATACAACATTGTTAAGAACACTAACAGTGACAGCCATGCACGCATACAATATTGTTAAAAACTGTTACATTAACAGACATGCATACAATATTGTTATGAACTCTTGCAATGTCAGCTATTCATACAATATTGTAAAGAGCTATTGTAGTGTCCGTTATTAACAATAACATTGTTAAAACGTATTTGTGTATCAGCTATACATACAACATTGTAAATGACTCTTGCAGTAACAGCTTTGCATACAGAATTGTTCAGAACTATTTCAGTGTCAGCCACACATACAACATTGTTAAAAACTATTTCAGTGTCAGCTGTGCAATACAACAATGTTTATAACTCTTGCACGCTAATTATGAATACAATACTGTTAAGAACTCTTGAAGTAACAACTAGAAACATTGCAAATAATTATTGCATTACCAGCTATTCATAAATCATTTAAAGAACTATTGATTGCATTGTCTGCTAAGTAATGACGCTGTAAAGAGCTATTGCAGTTTCACCTATTCATACAACATTGTAAAGAACTATTGCAATGTCAGCTATTTAATAACATTGTAAAGAACTATTTCATTGTCACCTATTTAATAACATTGTAAAGAACTATTTCATTGTCACCTATTTAATAACATTGTAAATAACTATTTCATTGTCACCTATTTAATAACATTGTAAATAACTATTTCATTGTCACCTATTTAATAACATTATTTAATAACATTGTAAATAACTATTTCATTGTCACCTATTTAATAACATTGTAAATAACTATTTCATTGTCACCTATTTAATAACATTGTAAATAACTATTTCATTGTCACCTATTTAATAACATTGTAAATAACTATTTCATTGTCACCTATTTAATAACATTGTAAATAACTATTTCATTGTCACCTATTTAATAACATTATAAAGAACTATTGTCACCTATTTAATAACATTATAAAGAACTATTTCATTGTCAGCTATTTAATAACATTATAAAGAACTATTTCATTGTCACCTATTTAATAACATTATAAAGAACTATTTCATTGTCACCTATTTAATAACATTATAAAGAACTATTTCATTGTCACCTATTTAATAACATTATAAAGAACTATTTCATTTTCACCTATTTAATAACATTATACAAACTTGGAGTGATCTCGTGAGACTTAATATACGCTTTATTCACGTTTCTTACATAAATCATACAGACAAACGTCTTGTCAAGAAGACTGGTTACACCACTTTTAATTTAATCTGTCTAACCCAACAACTGATTGGCCTTGGCTGTCAATGTCTTAAATACACAGTATATAAATGTAACGTTTCCTTATACCTATTTAAACTTACAGTACTGGATCAAGTAGGTTGACAAAATAATATTTTTTTTTTTTCTGTATTGATATCTTTGCTGGTGCAGAGGTTCCTTCCCCCCCCCCCCCCCCCGCCAATATCTCTCCCTTTTTATTTTAGCGACTAGGGCGCCGCTCACAACGGTGTATTATTCAGTTACGTAGCATTTCCAGTTGACATGTTTGTATTCTGTTTTTGTACCACTGCTTGTAATACAGAACAAAAACAGGCCGGATATCAGTCACTTACGAACATGTCATGTTGACGCATTCTACTTCTAGTGGATAATATGTACAACTACTCTTGCTAGTCTGCACATCTACTCTATATAGTGCACACACTACTCTACCTAGTCTGCAATTCTATCTATATAGTACACACACTACTCTAGCTAGTCTGCACATCTACTCTATATAGTTTACACACTAGCTAGTCTGCACATCCACTGTATCTGATGTAAATGTCTTCTCTAACTTGTCTGCTCTACTACTCTAGTCTGCACATCTGCTCTGTCTAGTGGACAATATGTATAACTATTCTACCTGGTCTGCACATCTACTTTATATAGTGTACAGGTCTACTCTATTTTGTGACACAACCACTCTGGCTAGTTACACATCTAGTCTTGCTAGTATTTGTACGCACATCTACTCTACTACTTTGGTTAGTTACACGTCCATTCTGGCTAGTTACACTTCTACACTGGTTAGTTAAATGTATACTCTAGCTAGTGTACACGTCCAATCTGGCTAGTTACACATCTGCTCTGGTTTGTTACGACGTATACTCTAGCTAGTGTACACGTATACTCTAGCTAGTGTACACATCCACTCTGGCTAGCTACACATCTGCTCTGGTTAGTTACATATATACTCTAGCTAGTGTACACACCCACTCTAGCTAGTGTACACATCCCCTCTGGCTAGCTACACATCTGCTCTGGTTAGTTACATATATACTCTAGCTAGTGTACACACCCACTCTAGCTAGTGTACACATCCACTCTAGCTAGTGTACACATCCACTCTGGCTAGCTACACATCTGCTCTGGTTAGTTACATATATACTCTAGCTAGTGTACACATCCACTCTGGCTAGCTACACATCTGCTCTGGTTAGTTACATATATACTCTAGCTAGTGTACACACCCACTCTAGCTAGTGTACACATCCATTCTGGCTAGCTACACATCCTCTTTTTTTAGTCTACACGACTACACCTTTTCTTAGAAACATTCAGAATATTTTCATTCCGAATCCTGATTGCGTTTATTTAACATTATTTGAACTATTGGGTCTTTATTGTGCTGATTATTGATAACATTCTCTAGATATAATTACTTCATTGGTATCGATCAATGAACAAAATGCTTTAGTAAATATCCTATATATATATGGTAATGCGTATCTTGTGCTATATGTTGTAACTCGGGACTTGATACCTTGTAGTAACCTGTATTTTGTGGTTCCTTATGGTAACACATATCTTGTACTACCAGTGGTAACTCCTGACATGATACTTTTTGGTTCCTGTGCTAACACGTATCTTAATGACTTATTTAGTAGCCCTACCAACGACAC
Source organism: Sinotaia quadrata (assembly GCA_028829895.1). Lineage (NCBI taxonomy): Eukaryota > Metazoa > Mollusca > Gastropoda > Architaenioglossa > Viviparidae > Sinotaia > Sinotaia quadrata. The sequence goes on from CM054179.1 coordinate 59,866,898, forward strand.
ATCTTACTACTTAGACTTTTACAAGTTGTGTTCAAAGCAACATTTAGTATTCATTCCAACTACACATCTTAACTTCTTACTAAATTAAATTGAGTCTTGTCATTAGACCAAACTCGGGCAAATTAGTACATCTGCCCTTTCTTCTCTTATGCATTTCTGCTATACAGTCTTTTTTTCTCCAGTGTTTGTATTGTCAAATGTGCCAGCCTTTTCTTCCCCAGAGTTTGTTTTCTTGATGTGTGATTATTTCATTTCCTTGACAAAATGTGCCACAGAGGAGAGACAGTGTTTTTGATCAGTAACACAAGGCGCAAATGCCAACTTGTTGTGCAAGCATCGAGATCTGGTGTACGATATAGCTTTATCAATCTGGTGTACGATATAGCTTTATCAATCTGGTGTACGATATAGCTTTATCAATCTGGTGTACGATATAGCTTTATCAATCTGGTGTACGATATAGCTTAATCAATCTGGTGTACGATATAGCTTTATCAATCTGGTGTACGATATAGCTTTATCAATCTGGTGTACGATATAGCTTAATCAATCTGGTGTACGATATAGCTTTATCAATCTGGTGTACGATATAGCTTTATCAATCTGGCTGCTTTAGCTTTGCTGTTGCAATGTGCCTTAGTCATAGTGTTGTTGTTTAGGACGATGGTGTATTTTTATCATAGTATGTAATGTAAATCCTTACCGTGCTCTTTATAGTGGAGTATATCATTGTACTGCACTTTGACTATTAATTTATGGATTGAAAAATGTTCGATTCCGTTGTTTGACAGACAGTGAAATCAAATTAATAAGAGTGTGTTGGGCTCGAAACACTATGCTATATATTTAATATGAACAACTAGAATAGAACTTTATCACTGAATCCAAGAAATTTAATTTTCAAGATGAATAGAAATGGATTGAGTGTTTCCACGTAGACGTTATCGGAATACAAAATGCATGCCAGATAAATGAAATTACGGCCAATTGTTGCCGGGCAATGGAATTAAAAACGTTTTCTTGCTTCTAGATAAAATGAATTAGAATGAAGATTTGTTTCCAGGTAAATGGAGTTACGATGTGTTATTGTTTCGATGTAAACGGAAATAGGTTGAATAATTGTTTCCAAGTAAATGGAAATAGAATATGTACTAATGTAGGCCCAGTTCTTTCTATATAAATGAAATTAGATTATGTTTCCAGACAAATAGAATTCAGAATATGAATCCAGGTAGAGGAATTAGACTGCATAACTATTATCAGGTAAATAGAATTGGAATGTTTTCAGGTAAAGGTTTTAGAATATGTAACTATTATTTGAATTGTTTCCAGGTAAATAGAATTGGAATGTTTTCAGGTAAAGGTTTTAGAATATGTAACTATTATTTGAATTGTTTCCAGGTAAATAGAATTGGAATGTTTTCAGGTAAAGGTTTTGTAACTATTATTTGAATTGTTTCCAGGTAAATGGAATTAGAATGAGCATATATTTTCTAATGGAACATGGAAATGAAGTACGTAAGTGCTGCCGATAAATGGAAATGGATATTGCCTTTTCATTCTAGAACCTGGATTTCTTGCTCTCGCCCTTTCTCTTGTTGTTGTAATCGATGTTCACTTGTGAAGCCAATGCACCGCACGTGACGATCACGCCAGCAGACTGCACACACTTTCTAAGAGCTGCAACATACTGCACACACTTTCTAAGAGCAGCAACATACTGCACACACTTTCTAAGAGCTGCAATAGACTACACACACTTTCTAAGAGCTGCAATAGACTGCACACACTTTCTAAGAGCTGCAATAGACTGCACACACTTTCTAAGAGCTGCAATAGACTGCACACACTTTCTAAGAGCTGCAATAGACTGCACATACTTTCTAAGAGCTGCAATAGACTGCACACACTTTCTAAGAGCTGCAACAGACTGCACACACTTTCTAAGAGCTGCAACAGACTGCACACACTTTCTAAGAGCTACAACAGATTGCACACACATTCAAAGTGCTGCAACACTGCTAGGAATACTACCATTTATTTAGAATTCAGGACAGTGTATTGCTAGGATAGTAGGAATCAGTCGGATATTGCCATTTATGTAGATTTCAAGGCTGTGTACACTCTAGTCTAAGGGATCAATCGGTTTATTTATATGCTAGTGCCTGTTAACACCATATATAATTTATTAATGCAAATCAGCACTATAAATAATGCATTGATGCATATTAAATTATATATATAAAACTTGTTTTGCCTGTCAGCACTATATAATATAGGTGTTAATAATTGTCAACGCCACTCAACGTATTAATGCATAGTAATTAGTATATATTGTTAGTTTTGTCAACACTAAAATTAACATTTCAATGCGAGTCAGTAATCTTTATACACTGTTAGTGCTTGTCAACATTATAGATAACACGTTAAAGCATGTCAGCACTTTACAAATTATTTGTCCGTATTAACACTGCACTATAAATAGTGTAAAGTGTTAATGCATGTCAATGCTATATATAAATTGTTAGAGCTTACCAGCACTGTATATATCATAAAGAATTCGAATTAGTGCAAATCAACTTTGTAAAAAAAAAGTACTAGTGCTTTCAACTATATATAACTCATTAGTGTTTATCGTTAGTGCCTAACAACACTACTTACAATGTGAAATAGTGTGTGTGTATATATATATATAAAGCGTGTTAATGCATATCAACACTATGTATATAAGTTTGCGTCTCCAAACTTTTCAGCCTGAGGGCCACATTAACTATCAAACAGCAGATCGGGGGCCGACTACACATTCAAGGTCCAAATAAAAAAGAACCAAACATGGATGTTGTTTTTAATTATTTATTTAATATTATTTTATTCAGTTATTATTTAATAAACATTGATACACTACACTGTACACATGAACACCTGTATTAGTGGGAATGGTGAAATTGTTTCCTGGATGCCAAAATAGCAGACATTTCTGGCTTTAGATTTGATGTCCGTAACCTCAACAGTGGCCTGAGATTATCATCAGACAAGTGTGTTCTAAAATTGTTGTTCACGTATTTTCATTCTTGAAAATGTTTGTTGTTCCAAAAATTGAAAGGTACCTTGATGCAAAGGTTTTGACATTAGAAAGTTTTCATTGGGCAAAAACTTTTAAAAACCCACCTGTCCTTCTTTGAACTTGTCCATAAGGAGGTCATTTGCTTGCAACTCAATGGCTTTGTCTAAAAGTCACGGTTGACTGCTCATATACCATAGACTGGGTGGACTGGATGGTAAGAATATGTCCGACTTATGTAACAATCAGTGACTCATATCAATAATGCTCCTTTATTCCGAATCTGGGTCAGAGTTGTTTGTTCCCTCTCAACTCTCAGAGATTAGAGATAGAAAAATTTAGCAGCGGCTGATCTTGTCAGGATACACGTAAATTTCCGTAATTTTTTCCATAGACAAAAAGGTCTCCACGGGCCGCTTGAGGGCCTCGTGGGCCATAGTTTGGAGACCCCTACTATAATGCATTAATTCATGTCAACTCTATTTATAAGTACTATACATTAAGTATCAGTGCATTTCAATAGTATTGCAATAAAGCAATACACATACGTACACACACTTATGCATACACACAGTCACACTGTTATTATAATTAAACAGAGATACTGAAATTTTGCAGAATAATAGCTTATCAGGTCATGGGCCACAGTGCAACATTACAGATATAAACCTTGAGCCACGTAAGGCACGACAAAGTCACGTGGAGAGAGGATAAATATAGACTTAGTAGACAGCTCGTAGACCACCGTCAACAAGATAGATACGGACACACTGAATCAGGACAAGAGCACACTTTGACATTAGATACAGTAAAAAGGCCTGAATCCTAATAAAATATAAATTAACAAGTCTAATGAGACAGTCATACAGACACATACAATAGTCATGAGCTTGAGTAACCACACACTAGACAAGAATATAGATAGTAAAGGTCCTGCTTGGACAGTAACACACTAGACAAGAATATAGATAGTAAAGGTCGTGCTTGGACAGTAACACAATAGACAAGAACAGAGAGAGAAAAGGTCGTGCTTGGACAGTAACACAATAGACAAGAACATAGAGAGAAAAGGTCGTGCTTGGACAGTAACACAATAGACAAGAACATAGAGAGAAAAGGTCGTGCTTGGACAGTAACACAATAGACAAGAACATAGAGAGAAAAGGTCGTGCTTGGACAGTAACACAATAGACAAGAACATAGAGAGAAAAGGTCGTGCTTGGACAGTATTTTAGACACGTAAGTCAGACAAGCCATGGACCCAACAAAACGTTGTGAGAGGCAATAAACCACAGAAAGTCAGGACATTGTGAACTCTCAGACAGGCCATAAGTCACAACAAGATAAGACATCCCACTGTCAGCCTGGCAGTAAGCTACTGCAAGATAGGACATTTCATACTGTCAGAAAAGCAATAAGCTTCAACAGGTCAGGGCATAATGCACTGTCAGACAGGCAATGAGCCACATCAAGTCAAGACATTGAGCAGTATTGGACAGGCAATAATTCATAGTAAGATAGACAGGCAATAAGTCATAGCAAGATAGACAGGCAATAAGTCATAGTAAGATAGACAGGCAATAAGTCATAGCAAGATAGACAGGCAATAAGTCATAGCAAGATAGACAGGCAATAAGTCACAGCAAAACATGTGGTGCAAAACTTGACCAGAACTATTTGTAGCCTTCGATTAGTGTGTAGCTCACAATTATGTAGTAGCTTTGGTGACAGCTACTGTGCACAAGTATCTTGCTATGCCGTATATCAGTATTATGTAAATGTGCTTAATTTGTTGCTGCTTAGTCACTTCCACTGTACCTGATCTATTTCAGAAGCCATTGCACTTTGCTTTGAAAACTACTATTTAGCCATGTACTGGGTTGTTTTGAAAACCACTATTTAGAAAGCCCTGTACTGGGTTGTTTTGAAAACCACTATTTAGAAAGCCCTGTACTGGGTTGTTTTGAAAACAACTATTTAGAAAGCCCTGTACTGGGTTGTTTTGAAAACTACTATTTAGAAAGCCCTGTACTGGGTTGTTTTGAAAACCACTATTTAGAAAGCCCTGTACTGGGTTGTTTTGAAAACAACTATTTAGAAAGCCCTGTACTGGGTTGTTTTGAAAACCACTATTTAGAAAGCCCTGTACTGGGTTGTTTTGAAAACAACTATTTAGAAAGCCCTGTACTGGGTTGTTTTGAAAACCACTATTTAGAAAGCCCTGTACTGGGTTGTTTTGAAAACCACTATTTAGAAAGCCCTGTACTGGGTTGTTTTGAAAACTACTGTTTAGAAAGCTCTACACTTGACTGCTTTGAAAGCCACTGTCCATTACTGCTTTAAAAACAGTGTATTTTACTGCCTTAAAAACAATTATTTTATTGCTTTATAAACAATATATTTTACTGCCTTAAAAAAGTATACATTACTGCTTTGAAAAAAACTGTACTTTATACTGCTTTTTAAAAAAACAGTGTACTTTACTGCTTTGAAAACCACCGTATTTTTTTGCTTTGAAAAAAGTGTACTTTCTACTTTGAAAAACACCGTACTTTACTGTTTTGATAAAACACTGTACTTTACTGCTTTGAAAAACACTGTACTTTACTGCTTTGAAAAACACTGTACTTTACTGCTTTGAAAAACAGTACTGCTTTGATAAACACAGTACTTTACTGCTTTGAAAAACACTGTACTTTACTGCTTTGAAAAACAGTGCACTGCATTGAATACAATTGTACTTTACTAATTCGAAAAACACTATTTTTGAATTCTTAAAATCCACTGTTTAGAAACCACTGAATGATTTGATGCGGCCCGTTACAAATTCGAATGCCATTACTTTACAAACATTTTCCATTGATATATATAGGACCTCTTTAGAAAGCATTGCAAACAACTTTTAAAACGTCCCGCATAGCTGTTTCATAAAGCATTGCTCAGACTGTTTTATAAAGCACTACACATACTGTTTTAAACAACATTACGCATAGCTGTTGTTTAAAGTACCGCATACACTTGTTTTAAACAGTTTTAAACAGCACTACGCATAGCTGTCTTATAAAGCACTTCTCAAACTGCTTTATAAAACACTGCACACAACTGTTTTAAACAACACTACACATCGCCGTTTTACAAAGCACTGCTCAAATTATTTTATAAAGTACTGCTCAAACTGTTTTATAAAACACCTCATAGACTTTTTTTTTAAACTGCACTACGCATGGCTATTTTATAAAACACTGTTTAAACTGTTTTATAAAGCACTACTCAAACTGTTTTATAAAGCATTGCACATAACTGTTTTAAACAACACTACACAGCTGTTTTATAAAGCATTGCTCAAACGGATTTATCAAGGACTGCTTAAACTCTTTTATAAAGCACTCCACACAACTCTTTTATAAAGCACTACAGAGAACTGTTTTATAAAGGACTCCACACAACTCTTTTATAAAGCACTGCAGAGAATTGTTTTATAAAGGACTCCACACAACTCTTTTATAAAGCACTGCAGAGAACTGTTTTATAAAGGACTCCACACAACTCTTTTATAAAGCACTGCAGAGAATTGTTTTATAAAGGACTCCACACAACTCTTTTATAAAGCACTGCAGAGAACTGTTTTATAAAGGACTCCACACCACTATTTTATAAAGCACTGCAGAGAACTGTTTTATAAAGGACTCCACACAACTATTTTATAAAGCACTGTTTTATAAAGGACTCCACACAACTCTTTTATAAAGCACTGCAGAGAACTGTTTTATAAAGGACTCCACACAACTCTTTTATAAAGCACTGCAGAGAACTGTTTTATAAAGGACTCCACACAACTATTTTATAAAGCACTGCTTATAACTGTTATGTATAACAATTTACATAACTGTTTTAGAAAGTACTGCAGATAACTGTACCAGGCAGCAAGAATAGAAATACAAGCAGTGTTAGTTATAGTAAATTGAACTGGTTTTCTCTAGCTCGTGTTGACATAGCGAAATCAATGTTCTACACACACTGACACAGATAGAGGACTAGTTTGGCGTGAAGTGTCGTGCGAAGCCAGCGCCTTGTCCTCATTAATGATCACTCAGCGCAGACGTACCACCGCAGCCATCGACATTCTCAGCAAATCTCTCCTCTCCCTGATTTGTGTCAGATGTTAAACTGTATGTGAGGATTACGAAATATTTTGTATTTTTCTGAATATCATAACACAGTACTCCTCAATGTTTTACGTTAATATTATTCAAACAAATAATTGCTTAACATTTTAATATTCTGATCAGCCTATCGTTATTTTACAGAATGCCAAATTAGTTTAAAACTCACTTGAGTCATTTTGCAAATAATTTTGGTTTGTGTATACTAAAGTATGTCAGTAGATATCCTTGACCCCATTTGTTAGTGTGCATAATGGTCGGGTGTCGTTGAGATGGCTCGGACGTTGCTCTAAAAGAGCACATAGAACTAAAATACACCCTTCTTTTGCACTCCCTATACTAGCAACCTGGTCATTATGATACAGTAACCAGCTGCACTCCCTACACTGGCATCCTGGTCACTGTGATACAGTAACCATCTGCACTCCCTACACTGGCATCCTGGTCACTGTGACACAGTAACCATCTGTACTGCCTACACTGGCAGCCTGGTCACAGCAGAATGATACAATTTGCTGTTTTACTGATTCTAGCCCAAAGTACGTGTCCGATCACACCTATATATGTTGACATCTGGTCAGCGTTTTTTCTCTTATCCAGGTCCTGTCACATGGAGTACACTGCAGATTTAATTGCACTATAGTACTTTTTAAAATATAAAGCTCTTTTCACTCACAACACGTCTTTACTTCATTATCTTCGCTATTTACTATGTATATTTCAAACTTGTAAATGTGTTCTTTGCGGGATCCCCCTAAATGATGTATAGTACTGTATGGTGTTTATTAGTGCTAATATATATGTTATGACGTGAAAAAAGAAAATGTTATGCAAAATACGTATTTAGTCTTTAAACAATGAAATTACAAAGTTCGAATGCCAATAATAAGCTCTACGTAATACTATACAAGATACGTGTGTGGACACTAAATAATAATTACTATTCAAGACACTAAACACTAATTACTAGTCAAGATATTTGTTTGGACACTAAATAATAATTACTATTCAAGACACTAAACACTAATTACTAGTCAAGATATTTGTTTGGACACTAAATAATAATTACTATTCAAGACACTAAACAGTAATTACTAGTCAAGATATTTGTTTGGACACTAAATAATAATTACTATTCAAAATATTTGTGTGGACACTAAATAATAATTACTAGTCAAGATACGTGTGTGGACACTAAATAATAATTACTAGTCAAAATATTTGTGTGGACACTAAATAATAATTATTATTCAAGATAACACTAATTACTATTCAAGATATGTGTGTGGACACTAAATAATTACTAGTCAAATATTTGTGTGGACACTAAACACTAATTACTATTCAAGATACGTTTGTGGACACTAAATACAATGCAATGTATGTAAACATAAACACTTCATAATACTAAGTTCTTACATGAACAATAAACACTACATAAAAAAAGTTCGTACGTAAAAAAGAAATATTACAGAATACAAAGTTCGTACTAAATAATACTGCGTGTACAACACTAAAAAATACTTTGTAAAGTCTGTATGTTTGCACTCATCGCTGAAAGCAACTGTACCAAGAGTGCGTGTACAACACTAAAAAATACTTTGTAAAGTCTGTATGTTTGCACTCATCGCTGAAAGCAACTGTACCAAGAGTGCGTGTACAACACTAAAAAATACTTTGTAAAGTCTGTATGTTTGCACTCATCGCTGAAAACAACTGTACCAAGAGTGCGTGTGACCTCTAAGTTAGACTATTATTTTGTTCTACACACTGAAAACCGAAAACTGCCAGAATTATTAGTTGAATCGTGGAAATAATGGCTTCCCTGTTAGCATTTCAATTTGTTTACTTTCTTTGACTCTAACTCGTATCACCAGGTTTCTATTGATTTACCTTGTTGTATTTTGTTTACTTTCTGTGACTCTAACTCTTATCACCAGGTTTCTATTGATTCAATGTAGTGCTTGATGAAAGGCTTTTCCTCACATAGGCAGAAGTCCGTCCCCCCCCCGGGATAGTAAATGTGTTTGATAAATATAAACGAGAATAACCAGTCAATAATATTGTTTTTTTAACGCGCGTCATGCCCACATTGTTCGCATTTAAACGCGTCTGCTCACATGACTTGCTATTGTTCGCATTTAAATGACTTGTCATTGCGTACGTTGTTAAAGTCGTGTTTACCCAAAATGTCCTGTTCTCGTTTGCCTTGTTTTAAAGTGCGTCTGGCCTTTGCTCACATGGCTTGTCACTATTGGCGTTGTTGAACGTGAGTCTGCCCTGTCATCGTTGGAGTTGTTTTAACGTGCGGCTGGCCTTTACTCGCATGACTTGTCACTATTGGCATTGTTGAACGCGAAACTTACAAAACACACATTACCCAAAGGTCATGTCACACTGACATTAAAAAATAATATAATATTTAATTTTAAAATAGGGACAGACAATTCTGCTCTGTGGCAGGCTGAATATCATACATCATTCATATTTAGGTTGAATATAAAAATCATGCACATTTTGTCTGAATATCATACATCGTTCTCATTTAGGTTGAATATCATACAGCATGCATATTTAGATGAATATCATACATCATGCATATTTAGATGAATATCATACATCATTCACATTTAGGCCGAATATCATACTTCAAAATATTGCATAGACATTATGGTGTTCTGTGAACTCTTATTTAGTTTTTAATTGTTTGACATATATTTTAAAACTGAATTATAATTATGTTCTCGTTCATTTACTGCATTTTGCTGTATTTATAATTTAAAATTTAGGAAACATTAACAACTTGTACATTTGTATGAATCAAAACTAAAAAATAGCAGACATATGTATTGCGTAATCAATCATTCTACTTTTAAAAACTATCGCTAAATTCAAATAAAAAATATCTAATAACAACAGACAAATGTTGACATTTATTATATATAATAATCCTTTATTTGAGCAATAATGAAGCAAAGACATTTAAAATATAGATGTGTGGGATCTGTGGCTGATTACGTTACTCGACTAGTGATATTAATTCCACTCTCTTTTCATACCGATCCAAGTGAAGTGTCAGGGGTTAGTAATCGAAGCAAAGTGAAGTGTCATGGGTTAGCTATGGAAGCAAAATGAAATATCAGGGGTTAGCTATGTAATAGCTAGGAGAAGTGTCAGGGGTTACCTATAGAAGGAAGGTGAAGTGCCAGGGGCTAGCTATGGAAGCTAGATGATATGTCAGGGGATAGCTATGTAAGCAAGGAGAAGTCCGGGGTTATCTATGAAAGCAAGGTGAAGTCACGGGCTAGCTATGGAAGCTAGAAAAATGTTCAGAGGCTTACTATGAAGCTAGATGATGTGTCAGGGGCTAGCTATGGAAGCAATGAGAAGTGTCAGGGACTAGTTAAGGAAACAAGGAGAAATGTCAGTGGCTAGCTAAGGTGAAGTTTCAGGGGTTAGCTCTGGAAGCTAGTAAAATGTTAGGGGCTAGCTAATGAAGCCAAGAGAAGTGTCAGGGGCTAGCTAATGAAGCCAAGAGAAGTGTTAGGGGCTAGCTATTGAAGCCAAGAGAAGTGTCAGGGGCTAGCTATTGAAGCCAAGAGAAGTGTCAGGGGCTAGCTATTGAAGCCAAGAGAAATGTTAGGGGCTAGCTAAGGTGAAGTTTCAGGGGTTAGCTCTGGAAGCTAGTAAAATGTTAGGGGCTAGCTAATGAAGCCAAGAGAAGTGTCAGGGGCTAGCTAATGAAGCCAAGAGAAGTGTTAGGGGCTAGCTAATGAAGCCAAGAGAAGTGTCAGGGGCTAGCTAATGAAGCCAAGAGAAGTGTCAGGGGCTAGCTATTGAAGCCAAGAGAAATGTTAGGGGCTAGCTAATGAACCAAGAGAAGTGCTAGGGGCTAGCTAATGAAGCCAAGAGAAGTTTTAGGGGCTAGCTAATGAAGCCAAGAGAAGTGTCAGGGGCGCTCTTGAAGCTCGAGGAAGTGTCAAGGGCTAACTTAGGAAGCTTTATGATGTGTCAGGGAGTTGTTTTGCTGTCTGGAAATCTACTTTTTCCAAGTTGTGATTGGGATAAAATTTAGTTGTAGAAACTAAAAATTGATGTGAAAAAACCTACAGGTGCACAATTGTCGGGCCGAATAAAACATTCTGGTATGACACCTCTAATCCAGTGTATACCCACTGTGGTGGAGTAAATTTGCCTATCCCTATTTCTATACTTAATTATATCTTTGTTGCCAATGTTAGCGTGACCCGACCTTGGGCACCACTTAGGATGATAGTTTTGAAGTAAACATCTCAGGTTGTGACTGTACTAGAAACTTTCTGACGTAATCTAAACCGTTTCCAACTGGATGAGTAATTTTCTGACTAATAGTCTCACGCTTGTTCATAACAAATTCATCCAATAGGGATGGATCAAATGTTATTTTGATGAGGAAAGTCTCTATTCTAATCACTTTGAATTTAACAAAACTCTAGTCCAGTCGTAAAAGATGAAAGCCTTGTGTACATGTCTACCCTATACTGTACGACACTGTTGTATGTTTCAAAAGATGAAAGCCTTGTGTACATGTCTACCCTATACTGTACGACACTGTTGTATGTTTCAAAAGATGAAAGCCTTGTGTACATGTCTACCCTACACTGTTGAAAAAAATGTAAAAGAAGCCTTGTGTCTCCATGTATATCTATCTACATAGGACATTATTGTTTGCACGTAGGCCAATCTCACTAATCACGTGATGCCACCATGCATAAAATGTGAAATGTATGTATAAAGTACTTCTTTTAACTTATAGTTATACTATTTTATGTTCAGTTGACTCACAAAACAAAACAAAATGAAAATGCTGTGTCTTTGATTGTCTTGTTTTTACAGACCTACAGAGTATATTATCACTCCAATAGTTTTATCATTTATTATTTTAAATTCGTATTTAAAAAAAAAAATTTTTGATAAATCAGTTACCTGGATAGTAAAAAGGAAATGTGTAATTTTTAAATTTGCATGACTGCATATGTGTATATGATAGCATTATGTCTGTGTCTGCATTTATGTATATAACTCCATGTGTGTATATGACTGAGTGTTATGTATATGGCTGAGTGTTATGTGTAGGACTGAGTGTTATGTATATGGCTGAGTGTTATGTATATGGCTGCATATTATGTATGACTGCGTGTGTAAAGCGACATTAGGTACACAGGACAGTGCGCTCAACAGCCGACGTGACTTTATGCGTCAATGAATACATTGCATTTATTAAAATAACTGTTGTTAATAATGAGCGAAACATCGTCAGCGGGAGACCTGCAAAATGTTTCAGTAAAGCTATTGTATTATTTACAATCACTCTCAAATTCCTCTTCATAAAAGTAAACAATATGAATTATTATATGTGATATTATTATTTTTTAGTCGTGCCACTTTTACAGACAATTCTCTCTCACAAAAGCGCGTGTATAATAGAGAGTTTTCTCATAAACATGTGGGAGCTGTTTCTGCGAGTATGCCTTCTTTAACGCATCAGAAAAGACTAACAGTAGACCCTTTTCTCCCGACCATTTAAGTGGGCACCAAATAAGATTAATTAGTAAGCCCCATTTTCTAACTAATCAAATAACAAGCCTGGTGCCGAAACGATGTTTCAGCTTAATATATTTATAACTCTAACCATTAAAAAAAAACTAACTAAATATAATAAAACTAACTATAACCATTGTGTTGACGAATAGAAGCATTCAAGTCAGTGGTAGATGAAATCACTTAGCATATAGCAAACAAGACAGTGCTACTAGACGACACAATGCTCCCTCTAAAAAAATATATATATATATATACGACCTTGACCTTGGACATGTCGACGAATGCATTTTCATTGGTGGACTATTTCAGTCTACAGTACGATAGTTTATAAAGACGTGTTGTGTGACCTATAATATAAAGAACAGAAATGTGACGTCCATGTACAGTTTTAATTTAATTTTTAAAAATAAATTGTTACCTCGGGATATGGTAGTTAGATTCTGGTGCTTGCCCATATGAACTTTCCACTGCTGTTTTATGCCTGAAATTCATGACGTTGGAAATCATACTAGTTTACTACTACTGAGTTGATTCCTTAAGCTTGTTCTCACTGACTGTAAATAACGAGCTATAATTACAAGTATTTCATGTAAAAATGTGCTTTACAGCTTTCTTTATACGCAAGTAAAAATACTTTTTACGGCTCTAAATTTACACATGTAAAAAATATGTTTAACAGTTTTCATTTTACACATGTGAAATGTGTTGTACAGCTCTCATTTTACACATTTGAAATGTGTTGTACAGCTTTCATTTTACATATGTAATAACGCGTTAAATTAAAAAGACAGCATAGCATGTTTGATGGTAGTGGTTTAGGCGGGAATAAGCGGGGTGGATTCGGGTTGATTTCAATAGATGCCCGCAGTGTCCCACTTTTAGTCAAAACCGCGGGAGGAATGACAACACTTAATAAAGTGTATTTTATTGTTGTTGAAATAACCCACAAGAGGACAGGATTCTACGAGTCAGTAATGTCAGTTTGTACCTTAACAGTGATTTCAACGTGAATTCGCCATTGAAGGATCTGAATTGAATAAGGTACGCGTATCGTGTACAATGCTAGCAATAGTCAGTATGTAGGCCCTTGGCTGATTGTTTGAAATTTGGAGCCAATTTGTCTGAAATACGTATTCAGATTGTTTAAGATAATGTACCAGACACATTTATAAAAAATAATATTTCTGAATAATAATATCATGTTGCTAAAACTTGAAATACTGAAAATGGAAGGTGTTGATATTTAAAAGTAATTTATAACTACGTATTTTAAGGGTATGTCAGACTGATCTATCTATCTATCTATCTATCTATCTATCTATCTATCTATCTATCTATCTATCTATCTATCTCCTGTTGCCTGTTGGCTATAACATTTTAAAAATAACATAGCTCTTGCTGACTGTAATAATGTATGTTAACGTGACTGATAATTTGCAACACTAAGTCATTATTATGTTACTTGCTAAATGGACTGTGCATAAAGTTTGTTACGTTTGTGGGTGACATTTTTATTCCTCTTTGTCGCAAACTGCCACACCTGCATGTATATCACTTCTGAAAATATGTCACATGCATACAGGACGAGCAAATGATAACATTGACATGTGTATTGAACCTGCTTTGTAAATCTTATTCTTTCTCTTTAATATGTATTTGTTTGGGTGTGTGTGTGAAAGAGAGAGATGGTGTTTTCGTGGAAGCCATTAATTTGTGCAAACTTGGGTCAGCAGGCTTACTGAAGAAAATGGTGTGTAATTACTGTTTCGAGTAGTTATAGAAACCATAACCAATACGGTGAAACTAAAGAAGTTATTCCTATAAATCAAAAGATTCGGTTGTTAAGTATCATGCTGCTTATGTTTGGAATGGGAAGGTAGAAGAAAGACTAATATACGAATTCAGCTGTACTTAACAAAGGGAGAAGATCCATATGGAATAAGAAAGCCCCTTTGGCTAGATGATGTCTTATTGTTACCATTTATTATTATTTAGACATTTAGGGATTTTACGTTTCTTTTCATGGGAAAAATTGATAATATAGAGTCCAGCAAATTTTATTTTCTACCGGCTTCAGTTACATGTCCAACTCAGGTTGTGCAGTCAAAGAAAATAATCTTTTATTGTTATCATCCAACAGTCATGCACATGTTATTTCATTTCATTGTTCGTTCAAAATCCTCCTCCTCCCCACCAAAAAATAAATAAAATTTTAATAAAGCATCCACACGCATTTAAATTCTGCATCAGTTTAGATATCGGGACTAATAATATTTTTGAACATTAATGACCATTAATGGGTGCAGTTAGGAATATGAAAATATGTGCCAGGGAAATTGTAATCCATTTCGTATACTGCTTTGCCAAACACTGAACTGAATGTGGTAAAAATGTGCCAGGTAAACCGGAATCCATTTTCTACATTGCATTGCCAAGCACTCAAATGATTGCTATAAAACATGTGCCAGAGAAATTAAATCAATTTCTTATAATTGCCAAGCACTCAAATGATTGCTATAAAACATGTGCCAGAGAAATTAAATCAATTTCTTATAATTGCCAAGCATTCACATGATTGCTGTAAATGATTGCCAGAGAAATTAAATCAATTTCTTATAATTGCCAAGCATTCACATGATTGCTGTAAATGATTGCCAGAGAAATTAAATCAATTTCTTATAATTGCCAAGCATTCACATGATTGCCAGAGAAATTAAATCAATTTCTTATAATTGCAAGCATTCACATGATTGTTGTAAATGATTGCCAGAGAAATTAAATCAATTTCTTATAATTGTCAAGCACTCACCTTAACATTATATCACTTTAAACAGTTTTATCATTATTTGATTATATATCATTTAAAAGTTTTATCACTATTTAATTATCAATTGACTTTAAAACTTTTCACTGTAAACAGTTTTATCATTATTTGATAACTCCTGGGAAAGGAAAACAGGAATAATTAAAAATAAAAATAAATTATGTTATAAAAGCATTATACAGTTACGATAGAAATTCATTTGTTAAGAATGATTTCACCTACGTACTGGCACCTGCATTATCCGTTTTAGGCTCTCGAATTGATATATGTTTTTTAGGCTCTCGAATCCATAATTAATACTTCGGTTGACGTCATGCAAAATCTAATTTACAACTCACAGTGTATTAACCATAAAGAAGCCAAACACATTACTTTTGCCCTTATAACATCTTGATGATTTCTGTCAGCTTATGATTGTGGCACTGGGGGGTGAATGTGATTAAAGATGTTGGTGCCACAATGCTGACAGAAATCATCATTGTTGGACTACACTCTCGTCCTACAATGAGTACAATCTAAACATGATTGAATACATACACACAACCAATCGATGTATTTAGTCATACTCTCACGCCCTATAATCTAAACATGATTGAATATATACACACAGCCAATCGATGTATTTAGTCATACTCCACACAGATCGATTCAGAAATAATCAGACATTCCCAGTCCACTCAGTCACATCTAGACAGTTGTAGATAGAATGAACAGCCTGGGGTTATAGAATATATCTTGAATATATGATGCAAAACGTAGGTAGATCACTAGATGTCTTAGAGATGTTAAAAAAGATAAACAGTATCTATAGTTGATTTAACAGTCACACACAAAGTATATATAAATAACACAATTGTATTTATAACAATTCTTTTTGCCATGTAAGAGTTCAGGTTCTTGAATAGGTACATGTTGATGATCACCCATTGACCAACGTTTCTGCGCTCTCCAAAAGACGCATATTGACTTCTGCAGAGTACTTCTGCACACTCCAAAGTACAAATATTGACTTGCAATGCTTCTGCACTCTTAAAAGTACACATACTGACTTGGAGTGCTTCTACACTAACTAAAATACACATATTGACTTGCAGTGTTTGACACCTCTGGTCACCCTTTACTCGTTATGATTATTATTTATTTATTAATAACACATAACTAATTACAAGTGATCGAGAATCTTAATTTAGAGTTAATAATAATTCTCCCACAAGACCAAGATGTTTCTCACTTGTCGGATTATAAGGGTGTCATAAAACATTACTCTTATACAATAATAATACAGACGTTTTACTGTCGCATATTTCTGAAGGTGGAAACATCTTACAGGAGTAACAAATCTGTCTTTAATTATATTTAATGAACCCCCATCCACCCATTGTCACTCCAACATATGGTTTTAATATATGAGCAAGAAGGTTAATAAATTTAACAATAATTTTATTAAATCAACAATCAAATATACAACATATGAATATAATAAGAGTGCAATCTTTCAAACATTGGAATAACTTCCGTAACGCTCAGATGTGTTCCTCAAGAGTCTTGATAGCTACTAATACATCATCCATAAAATTAGATATGGATTCCTCTTTCATGGGTTCAATGAGCAGTCTCATCTGGCACTGTGAAGATTCCAAATATATTACCAAATCACTTGCCATTGATATTGGCCATCATATATACTAAACACTAACTTTGGCTTGACTGCATCACAGACTAGAATTTGCCAAAAAGCTTTTTACTAAGCCAGGTGAATAGATGTTTTGGTTCTGGCATTGGTTCAGCTGAAAAAATGACTGACTTACTTAGTTTTCTGTCATCTGCACAAAAGTGGAGCATGCCGTTCATTTTTATTTTTTTTTTACAAAGACTATAGGAGAACTATATGGGGACTGCCTTTTCAATCATACCTAAGGCTAGCATAGAGTTGATTTCCTACTTAGCATAAGGCAAAAGGTAAGATTTCATGATCCTATAGTGTGACCTAAATACGCACAGACTCGTTTTTCCAGGTATATCGGAGAAAAAGTTGCGAGCTTCTCTTATCATGTTGAGTGTCAAAGTCTGGGAGTTCTGAGTTTACAATAATGCCATTGCTAGTTTCAGTGTCTGTTAAGCCTGAGTAAGATACTGGTTCAGGATTGTTTACGAGGTGGCATTGTCCTCTTAATAATGGTAACAACCATGTTATCAGGGCATTCCATAATGCCTTCATCAGATTAGCATTAAAAACTTTTGCTTTAGATTCGATCTGAATTCTGAAAGTATACATGCTCAATTTTTCAATGATGTCCTTGCTGTGATACTTCTAATTTATTTCAGTGAAGTTGTAATAGCAACAAGACCCATTTACTGACTTCAATGGTAGATGCTTTCATATTACAATTGTACAGATATGCTTGTCTGGCCTTACTTTCACAGTCATTTGCAGCTGCTATATCACATGAAGTGTTAATATGGTTAGCAAGTTCAATAACATATTGGTACGTACATTTCATGGACTCTGTTAGCCTACTCTGTCCAATATTCTATTAATATAGACATGGGTCCCCTACCATACAAGAATTCAAAAGGCAAGGAAAAAGTTTAATCTTTTGATACTTCAGGAACACAAACAAAAGTTTAATCTTTTGATACTTCATGGAACACAAACAAAAGTTTAATCTTTTGATACTTCATGGAACACAAACAAAAGTTTAATCTTTTGATACTTCATGGAACACAAACAAAAGTTTAATCTTTTGATACTTCATGGAACACAAACAAAAGTTGTCAAATACACATCCCAATCATGTTCCGATTGCTTGGAGATTACAAACGAACTCAAAAGTAGTGTCGTCCTTCAGAAACGTGGTGAGAATATTATTGTTTTCTTCATGTCCAAGATTAGTTCGGGGAGACACATTTTAAGCAATACTTAGTTTGTTCAATATACAAATCTTATCTCGTCTTCCTCATGAGTGTGAAGAAGCTTGCCAATATGGAAGGAAGAATAAAGCAAAAGAAGAGCACAAAATGGGACAGTACCTGTGTCCATACATCACTGACCGTTTGATGACACACTAGTACTGGAAAAAATTGCTAGCGGTTTGGGGTAGGAAGGGGTTTGTTGCAAGATAAGAATTAGGGTAAGAAGGGGCTTGGCACAGGACAAGAATTGGGGTAAGAAAGGGTTTGTTGCAGGACAAGAATTGGGGTAAGAATGGTTTTCTTTCAGGACAAGAATTGGGGTAAGAATGGTTTTCTTACGGGACAAGAATTGGGTAAGAATGGTTTTCTTTCAGGACAATAATTCGGGTAAGAATTGTTTTCTTTCAGGACAAGAATTGAGGTAAGAATTGTTTTCTTTCAGGACAAGAATTGAGGTAAGAATTGTTTTCTTTCAGGACAAGAATTGAGGTAAGAATTGTTTTCTTTCAGGACAACATTTGTGGTAAGAATTGTTTTCTTTCAGGACAACATTTGTGGTAAGAATTGGTTTGTTGCAGGACAACATTTGTGGTAAGAATTGTTTTCTTTCAGGACAACATTTGTGGTAAGAATTGTTTTCTTTCAGGACAACATTTGTGGTAAGAATTGGTTTGTTGCAGGACAACATTTGTGGTAAGAATTGTTTTCTTTCAGGACAACATTTGTGGTAAGAATTGTTTTCTTTCAGGACAACATTTGTGGTAAGAATTGGTTTGTTGCAGGACAACATTTGTGGTAAGAAGGGGGTGGGCGTAGACGACATGCATCACATTTGTGTTTGTTTTTTTTAAAATAAAAGTTTAAAATAATTAAAAGCAGAATAAGTTAGTGGTCGTTTTTAAAATAAAGTTTAAAATAATTAAAAGCAGAATAAGTTAGTGGTCGTTTTTAAAATAAAGTTTAAAATAATTAAAAACAGTCTATAAGTTAGTGGCAGTTTTTAAAAATAATAGGTTAGTGGTAGGTTTTTAAAATAAATTTTAAAATAATTTAATAAAACAGAATATATGGCTGGTTTTATAATTTTTTTTTTTATAATTTTTTTTTCCAATAATTAAAAGCAGAATATAGGTTAGTGGCTTATATTTTTCCTTGTTTTCTAGTAATAGTTAAGCACTTTTATAATTATCGACAAAATACAAGCTAGTGCGTTTTTATGAATTTTTGTGGTTTTTTTTGTTGCCTGTGTACTGACAGGCACGTTTTGCACACTCAGAACTTTTCTTCTTCAAGGTCGTCATATCAGGTACGCTAGGGAATTCAGATCGAATCTAAAGCAAAAGTTTTTAATGCTAATCTGATGAAGGCATGTATGGAATGCCCTGATAACATGGTTGTTACCATTATTAAGAGGACAATGCCACCTCGTAAACATGAAACTTGAAGTCTTGTTGTTATTGGAGAAGTTTACTTCAAGAGGACAGTTTAAAATATTGTTGTCATTGGACAAGTACGCTATAGTTTACACTACGTCTTGTTGTTATTGAAGAAATTAACTTCATGAAAGATAGTTTCTTGAAATCTTGTGCTTTTGGGGAGAAGTTCACTTTATTAGAATAGTTTACTGAAGTAATTTTTATTGGAGAAGTTATTATTAAAGGACAATTTATTAGAGCCTTCTTTATTATTATTAAGGACAGTTTATTAGAGTCTTCTTTTTCATTGAAGACGCTGACTTTATTAAAGAAATGGTTTCTTGAAATTTTGTATTTATTCGAGAAATTCACTTTATTAACGATATTAAGGACATATTCTGTGTTTGTACGTAAAATACTACTTTTCTAGTTTTCATCATTCATATTATTTTAAAATATATTATGGTATAAATATTAGAATTACTAGTGAAATATTCTTTAAAAAATGTAAATATCCCAATCCATATACATAGAAACATAAACAAAATATGTTATGTACATATTTTCAAGCTCTCCTTCCAAATTTACTCTCACGCACATACTGAGTAGATAGATAGATAGATAGATAGATAGATAGATAGATAGATAGATAGATAGATAGATAGATAGATAGATAGATAGATAGATAGACAGACAGACAGACAGACAGACAGATAGATTCCTCAATCTCCCATCTATACACTCTTACCCATTCTGCACTTTTCTTGACACATGCACACGCACGCACGCACACACACACACACACACACAGTAATTCCTCTTATAAACATTTGCACATATGTATGCGCGTGCACCTACAATACATTCCGTACCACTGACGGAAATACACAGCCCTACTCGCAGATAAAAGAACACATCCCTTACCACTGACGGAAATACACAGCCCTACTCGCAGATAAAAGAACACATCCCTTACCACTGACGGAAATACACAGCCCTACTCGCAGATAAAAGAGCACATTCCATGCCATTGACAGAAATATACAGCCCTACTCGCAGATAAAAGAACAGAGAGTATGAAACTTGAAAGACATTTTCCTGCAAATTTTCTCAAGAGCCCATTAGAAGAAGGAGGGGATTCTATTTATATGGCATCAAGGGTGTGCTGGCATCAGCATCAATGTTCTCCTGGGATGCGGTATTTTTAACTTTTCCTAAGTATTTACTGCATCTTGAGCGCTTGCCCAGTGAACAATTTCTGCAGTGCAGAGACGATTTTACACGGATTTATGACACCTGTTTGTGGTTTGTTATGGCATTGACTAGCGATGTTGTGATACATTGCATATTGTATTATAGTATTAAGTATAAGGCAGTAAATATATAACGGATTAGAATATTGTATTATAGTATTAAGTATAAAGCAGTAAATATATAACGGATTAGAATATTGTATTATAGTATTAAGTATAAGGCAGTAAATATATAACGGATTAGAATATTAACTAATGGTTGATTAAATTCTACATTAAACATCTTGTGTTAATATTCACTTACCGTTATGTAGAATTTTACAATAAAGATACTGACTCAAAATAACTTACTTTAATTTAGATTAAAAAAAAACTTTATAGATGGGACACTTCAAAGGATTTACGTGGTTAAGGTGGACAAATTAAGGTTATTTGTAAAATTTATAAGTGAGGCGTCTGGAGAAAATTAGGTAGATTTGAAATGAGGTAGGATGATTAATGCTTTAGTTGTAAAAGTCTACAACCTTTCTCTATAGATGTCCAGGCATTTGCCAAGAAATGTGACCACTGCTGTAAAAGTCTACAACCTATCTGTATAGATGTCCAGGCATTTGCCAAGAGATGTGATCACTGTTGTAAAAGTCTACAACCTTTCTGTGCAGATGGGGATCCTATCATGTTTTACGTTTTTAATAGGCTTGGTTCCAAAATGGGGCTACAAGAGCTCTTACAATAGCAAAACGTTTTCCTTAGACTCTGAGGAAGAGAGATCTTAGCTTTGTGTACTGCTTTACCAAAAGACTGTCTTAAGCCAAAGGTCTTGCTGGGAGTGTTGGGCAGTGATGATTCCTGTTCTTGTCCGAGTTTGAATTTCCTCAGTGTGCTATTGTCTTTCTTCTTTGTGTATTCCATTTAGCTCTGCATTTCTTTTATTGTTCTTTGTTGTTTCCTTTCATAGTTTCTTGTGTCTTCTGGCGCTTTCTGCCTATATTCTCATTTGCTCATTTACTGTTTTTGGAGACATTGCTGTCAGACAAATGGAAAAGAATAGGTGGTATATCAAGAAACATAATTTAATAATCTCTAAATAGCACAAGAACAAACCTTACATAGTATGACACATATTTTAGTACTGTTAGCCAAGAAACTAAATAAGTATGTTAAGTACTGATTCCATTTAAAGAAATTTACTGCCATGTTACAGAAAATGCCAATAAATATACAGCATAATATTACAAACTCAAACTACCTTATATATCTGTTTTGAAAGTAAAACAAAGATAATATGCATTTTTATCATTTTCATCACGTCTGTGTGCAAGATCTACATCAATAAACATACCCTTAACGTAAATGACGTGGCACCCCTTCTAGGGGGCAGGGGGCAATATCGTTTTTAAAAGTATCATTTATATTCATAACTTCAAGCTAATCATTAAATTTTAATTCAAATATAGTAAAAATGTAACAAACTGGAATATTTTTCAGTGCATATCATTCAATGCTGAGTAGTAAGTGCCATTAATTCAAAACCAACAGGGAAAAAAACTTATCTCTCCAAAGGCGTCCTGTTCTCAGCCAGGGGACCTAACCAAGTCTGAATTTTTTAGAAATGTGAGCATTTGTTTCTGGAATTGTCTGTAGGATGATTAATACTCAACGTGAGATAAGATGACTCTGACTTGAGGTGAGTTAGGAGGATTAAGATTTGTGAATAGAAAAGACTAAGACGATTTAAGCAGAGAAAATTAAGCCCTGAATGAGGAAGATTGCAATTGTAAATTGAAAAGACCAAGACGATTTAACAAATTTTAAGCAGAGAAAATTAAGCCCTGAATGAGGAAGACTGCAATTGTAAATTGAAAAGACTAAGACGATTTAGGCAGAGAAAATTAAGCCCTGAATGAGGAAGACTGCAATTGTAAATTGAAAAGACTGGAGTTGAGATGAGAGGAATAAACCTTAATTGGTTGTGGAACATTAATAGAAATTATATGACTGACTCTGAAGTTATTTAGAAAAAAAATCTTTGAATTATACAGACATTTCCCATCCTATGAATAGTTTGAAATGTAATTATATAAGCAAACAATGTAGTCTGGTACTTAGACTTATTATTTGATGTCAGAATGCTTAGTCATTTTTCAAGCTTGTAACGATACTGGTGTGGATGGCGTGCATAACGGCAGTGTAGGAAGGCGTGCATAACGGCAGTGTAGGAAGGCGTGCATAACGGCAGTGTAGGAAGGCGGGACTTGAATTAAACGTTCTAGCGGTACGTGGCTTCATTGCAGCGTGTTAAGCGTGTTTAGTCATGCGTACAGTGCATGCAGTACATTAATGTTAGGACAGGCATACTTTGTAGGCTGTTAGTAGTGTAGGCATAACATTAATGAGAGGTCAGGCGTACAGTATAGACAGAGCATTACTGATTGGGCAGGCATAGTGTATAGGCAAACATTAATGATTAGACAGGCATACATTGTAGGTCTGTAACCTAGAGAGATTTGTACCATTACATGAAAGAGCGAGCCTGTATATCCTAGAGAGATTTGTACCATTACATGAAAGAGCGAGCCTATATCCTAGAGAGATTTGTACCATTACATGAAAGAGCGAGCCTATATCCTAGAGAGATTTGTATCATTACAGACACGGTGTCTGGTAATGGTATTGGAGGAGATGCTATGATACCGTCTTCCGCAGTTGATGGAAGAGTATCTGTACTAATGATTTGGCCTGGGGCACCTTAATGGTGCCAGCTTTCTGGGCAGTTGTTGCACAAATGTGAGTCATCCGTTTTACCAGTTTTGTTGCCATGGCAGGTTTGGACGCATTCTGTGTGGTTTTCCTCTGGCGCCATACAAGAGGATGTATTGAACGAGTGCTTGAAATTCTCTTTTGTATCATGGAAGTCGATTAACTGATCCATGACATCTACTAACATGACAAAATCTCGTATGCATCTTGCCGAAAAATACAAATTTCTGGAGAACAAGCCTCCAGAAGCTGTTAATTGATCACCATGCCTTTAACGTTTGTGTCACTTTTCAATGCTGACACTGAGTTTGTTCACTTTTCACTGCTGACACTGAGTTTGTTCACTTTTCACTGCTGACACTGAGTTAGTTTGTGTCACTTTTCAATGCTGACACTGAGTTAGTTTGAAGTTGTGTCACTTTTCACTGCTGACACTGAGTTAGTTTGAAGTTGTGTCACTTTTCACTGCTGACACTGAGTTAGTTTGCAAGTTGTGTCACTTTTCACTGCTGACACTGAGTTAGTTTGTTCACTTTTCAATGCTGACGCTGAGTTAGTTTGCAAGTTGCTTGAAATTTTCTTCCTTCCACAGCATGCCATGGAAAAGCATTTCTGATATTTCTGGTTAAGTGAAATATACGGATATTTTTTCTTTCCACAGCATATGCAAATAACATTTCTGCTATATCTGATTAACTGAAATATACGTATCTTATGCCATGAAACTGCATTTGTGATAGGCTGTGGGCGTAAACTGAAATCTACAAAGAAGACCTACACTCAGGGTAGCATAATCAGTTTGGCGCCTCATAAAAAGGTGTGCACCTTTACTTCTGGAACTTTGAGAAAGGAATTGACCCTGATGGTCTACTTGTCTTCAGCCAGTTGGTGATTTTTTCCCAGCTATTTAAATCTGAGCAAATAGACGTATATATATATTTGCTTTTATTTAACAGCTTCGTAGCGATAGACAGAAATGATTCGCTGGACTGGAGATGAAACAGTAACACGATCTGGTGGTAATTTGGTAGTCTTTCTATCACTGACTTCATTTTCTGTTCTTCTTTCCACTCTGCTCTGTCATTTTAGTTTTCTGTGTTGTGTGTCTGTCTGTTCTGTCATTCTAGTTCTGTGTTTGCTCTCTGTTCTGTCTTTCTAGTTCTGTGTTTTGCTCTGTTCTGTCATTCTGGTTCTGTTTTGCTCTGTTCTGTCATTCTAGTTCTCTGTATTTTGCTCTGTTCTGTCATTCTGGTTCTCTGTGTTTTGCTCCTTTCTGTTCTGTCATTCTGGTTCTCTGTGTTTTGCTCCTTTCTGTTCTGTCATTCTGGTTCTCTTTGTTTGACTTCTTTGCTTTTAACTCTATTTGTTTATTTTGAGTTTGATTCCTTCTACTCATTTTTTAAAATTTATTAATCTCTCTCGCTTTCAAATCTTTTATATCTTTTCCTGCATGATACAATGCTACTATATATGTTACCAGCGCACATTGCACACGTTTATTTGACTGTTTTACTATTTCAGACACTAATTTACACTTTGACCTAAGGAGATACATTTAATATAATACACGCATGTTTGTTTAACTTCTCGTTTATGTCTGTTTCTCAGTGTGCGCACACTCTGCGTCATATAATACATTGATGAAACTTCACTGGTGTCAGTCCTCACAAGGGTTTGCGTATTGAAATCATCTCAAATATAGCAGTAGACGTGTTGAAATGTGCAATCATCTCAAATATGGCAGTAGACGTGTTGAAATGTGCAATCATCTCAAATATGGCAGTAGACGTGTTGAAATGTGCAATCATCTCAAATATGGCAGTAGACGTGTTGAAATGTGCAATCATCTCAAATATGGCAGTAGACGTGTTGAAATGTGCAATCATCTCAAATATGGCAGTAGACGTGTTGAAATGTGCAATCATCTCAAACATGGCAGTAGACGTGTTGAAATGTGCAATCATCTCAAATATGGCAGTAGACGTGTTGAAATGTGCAATCATCTCAAATATGGCAGTAGACGTGTTGAAATGTGCAATCATCTCAAACATAGCAGTAGACGTGTTAAACACGTTAAGTATACTATTTGCTTAAGACTCATGTTTGCATTAAATGACGTCCGCACGATTGCTTGCTTTTAAATGCCATTTACCTATACTTGTTTTTTTTAAAAATTTAATATCACTGACATGTTACTTTATTGAACTCTATCTATCTATCTATCTATCTATCTATCTATCTATCTATCTATCTATCTATCTATCTATCTATCTATCTATCTATCTATCTATCTATCTATCTATCTATCTATCTATCTATTGTCTGTCTGTCCACCTACCTTCTTATATTAAATACAAAAGACATTAGTAAATGTGCATGTATCGTAGATGTAAACAAGTCTTTCTTACACAATTCTTTTAAAATGATCGATTGACACAGTGCATTCTGAAGTACATTGGACTTTTTGAGGATTGTACTATAAAGGGTTTGTTTCTCTAAATGGAATTATACTGTTAATGGAATTCATATCTTTTATATTTTGTTTGCATCGATCAGATAACATTGTGAGTCGGGTAATTAACTAGTCATTAAATGCAATACACTGGTTCACAACGTGAATTTGTTGTGAAATGAAATACACTGGTTTATAACTTGAACTAGTGATTATATTCTTCCACTGCCACACAGTATCATCAATTCGATAAGTTTGAAAGGCGTCTGTCAAACAGACCCAAAGATTCATGGGGCTTATATACAATGGATCCAATGATCAGAAATTCAGTCTGAGGATTAGGGTGCGGGAAATGCTGTAAATATACTAATCAACCATTCACGAGGAGAATCGGGAACACTCAAAGAATGGAATCACACATGTGATCGGGATATTGATTAACTCTTCTCGAGAAACTGTCACCGCATTGAATCATATCGCAGTCAAAAAGTGAAATAAATGATTTTATCAAACTGATGCACAACACCCATTCACTCTTTAAATCTGGATTTCGGTTTGTTCATCTAGTGAACAAATAATAATTTGATTACACTTTATAACAGGAAATACGATTTTAAAAAAAAAATTTTTTTTACTGTTTTCCGACAGCTAGCTTACTATTGGATCAGGAAATTCAACTCTAAGGGTTTCCTTTATGTCAACAGTCCAATCTGATCATTTTTGAAAAATGGTTTTAGTGTCAGTATTATACTGATACATGTAAGTACACGCACTGGACTAATTTGGTTAATACTTTTAAATACACACTAAATACTACACCATATTAATATTTGTAACTACTAATTAATTCACTAACATTTATTGTGTATTATTTAAGTTGTAATGTTATATTATGGTATGCTTGTTGGAAAATAATACCGACAATAATATTTTTTTTAGTGAAAATGAAACCCCCAAATCATTTAAATATTTGTAATGTTTGTCATTCAACACTTCATACTGTCATGGATGTTTGGTGTGCAGACGATGACAGCAATCGGCTCCTCTCCTTCGGAGTGCCAGAAGAATCCTTCAGACTCTTGTCCTTCTGGTAAGTCTGACTGATGTTATTATTAATTTCTTATTTGATTGTTGGCTTAGTAATTAGTTTTTGTTATGTCGTTGTGTATGTTGCTGATGTTCTCATTCATTTTTAATTTGACTGTGGGCTTAGTAGTTAGTTATTGTTGTGGTGTATGTTGCTAATGTTCTCAACCCTAAACAGTTCACTCACAATCTTGCAATTTGCAAGTGGAAAAATGTCATTTGTGAGCTCAGAAAATAACAAGTAGACTATCATATGGCGATACTTTTTCACACAAGAAAAATAATAATTATCTATCTACTTTTCAAGGAAATTAATTTAATTACTGGCAATAATTTGACTAGCATTTCAAGTTAGATTCGAGTCACGATTACCAAGAACATATGAATTAGAATAACAATGTACTTATAAGTCTTGAATGCGTTCCATGCGCGGGCTGGAAGCATAGATACACCCCCCTCCTCCCCTCTTTCGGCGTATTGTCAACATCACATCTCTACCGAAGTAATCCGGCATTATTCGGATCTGTTCACATTCAGAAAACAGGACTATAGAGTCACAATAGTAGAGTTGGTTATTTTTTTGTAGAGTCTTCATGTTCGTCCCCCACCCCCAAGTTATTGGCATTCTTTCGCTATACATACGGCTACAACTTTCGAGGGCAGAATGTTCTCATTCACTTTATTATCTTTAAATATCATTTTCGTTATTTTTCTTGATTATTTATATTAGTATTTGACGTTTTGCTAATTCTCTGGAATATAGTTTCAGGATGTGATTTGTTAATTCTCTGGAATATACATTCATGGTATGATTTCTGAATTCTCTGGAATATAGTTTCATTTTTAAAGTACAGTTAATAAACTTGTGCACTCGAATCCGTCTACAGTCAAAGAAAATAATTTCTCGGCAGCACTAAAATTGTACTAACAGTTTACACGTTTTCATACACTTACGACTACAGTCAAAGAAAATAATTTCTCGGCAGCACTAAAATTGTACTAACAGTTTACACTTTTTCATACACTTACGACTACAGTCAAAGAAAATAATTTCTCGGCAGCACTAAAATTGTACTAACAGTTTACACTTTTTCATACACTTACGACTACAGTCAAAGAAAATAATTTCTCGGCAGCACTAAAATTGTACTAACAGTTTACACGTTTTCATACACTTACGACTATCACAAGACAGTAACATGTTCAGCATTCAATATCGATTTCGTAATATATAGTTAGTGATTTAATTTTAAAAAAACAAAACACTTTTGTATAACGTTTAAATTTGCTATTCTTTCAATTTAAAAGGGTTTTTTTTTTTAATCGAACTATTTGTTTCTCACAACTTGTGTGTGTGTGCGTGTGTGTGTGTGTGTGTGTGTGTCTTTACAGATTGGAAGCAGTTACAAAAAATCATACACTTCAACAACCTTTTCTCCTAACTCTTGTTGTTATAAATGACAAAATAATTTCGATACTTTCATCACCTTGACAACTGTAGTATGGTCTTGATTAAATGAGTTCTGCAATGTCATTTATCATTTCGAAAAAGAAAATTCCTGTTTTAAAGGATTAGCTGTTTTAAGCAGTTTCAATCCCGCTAGAATTTCAGACAGCTGTACACTTTATTTTGGATGACTAGGAAGAAATACGAGATTTCTATTAGTTCTAGTATCCGCACTGTCATGAGAGTAGAATACTGGGTCCCGATTATGTCACACATTCAACAATCAATGTGAGTAAAATACTGGGTCCCGATTATGTCACACATTCAACAATCAATGTGAGTAAAATACTGGGTCCCGATTATGTTATACATTCAACAATCAATGAAGATTTGCACAAAAAATACAAGTTAGTTATGCCTAAAAATCAGTACCGACACATACATACAGTGTACAAAGAAATCATAAACTCAGCAATTACAACACGCCTTCATAAATTCATGAGGTCATCGGTCATAATTACAAATTCCATAGCAACAATTCTTTACACGTGACATCTAGATGCAGTGAAAACAACAGTGTCCGATGCTATATGTGACACCTCCCTTACACACACACACACACACACACACACACACACACACACACACACACACAAACACACACTACAGAATCGAAGCAAGATTTCAAATGACTTTATTGAGCTTCCTCAGACATAGTATTCAGACAACACTTGCAGTGTGGCTCGTTACTCACATAGTATTCAGACAACACTTGCAGTGTGGCTCGTCACTCACATAGTATTCAGACAACACTTGCAGTGTGGCTCGTCACCTCACACAGTAATTGAGACAAACCCTGGAGTGTGGCCCGTCATCTATCGAAGTAATTGAGACAAACCCTGGAGTGTGGCCCGTCATCTATCAAAGTAATTGAGACAACCCTGGAGTGTGGCTCGTCACCCACTACTTTCTGTAATATGCTTATTCACCAGTACAGTGGTTTAGAAGGTCATGGAATTTTAGCGGTTCCGATCGATCGGATATATTATGCTACGCGTATCGTCAGCACTTTTTATTTTACACCGTGAAAGACACGAAACTCTGAAATTTCGTCAAAAAGACCTGTTTAATAACGAAACTGATTTTCATAAAGATTTTTATGGCACTATTTAAAAGGTTATTTTACTGATTTCATAAAGATTTTTATGGCACTATTTAAAAGGTTATTTTACTGATTTCATAAAGATTTTTTATGGCACTATTTAAAAGGTTATTTTACTGATTTCATGGACAGGATGTTCGTGTCTTCCTAGTTCGGTTGTTGTAAAGTCCTTAATATTTATAAGTGATTCAAGAAAAAATGAAAACAAATATTTAATATGTAATATAAAGAATATATTAGAGCAGTGATATGACGAATATTTTATTACTATATCTATTCCTACCAATCGAGAAATAAATATCCATACAATACAAATGTAAAAAAATAAATAGACATGTGTTATCAAACTTACATTTCCCAAAATATAAATACACTATAATTAATTCCTAGTCTAGAATGCTTGTATTCACTCATTAATTCATAGTCCAAAACATATATATTCCTTTATTAGTCTCCAGTTCAATGATTTTATTATTCATTTTATTAACATCTCTTGAGCAAATTGCTCTGAATGGCTTTTTAAAATCAACCTTTCGTTGTTATCTTGACTAAGTCACGAGCTGTACCGGGAGAATATTGCACATTTTAAAATTGTTTTGGTTTGATTTCAGGTCACGAACTGTACCAGCAGCCTATTACAAATTTTAAAACTGCTTTGGTTTGATTGCAGGTCACGAACTGAACAGTTGCATATCTGGTGGCCTCAAGTGCCGTCAGTGCAGTGAACTGACTTTCCAGCCTAATGAGAACTGGTTGGGGGATCGCTGCCGTTTTCGGTAAATATCCAGAGTTTTTCGTTTCTTGCACTTTCTTCCCTATAATCATGATTTAATTTTGTTTCGACAAACAAAGCCAGTTTCAAAAGTCCTACTTCTGGACCAGAACTAAGTTACTAAACTTATGTAGGCTACTATGTTTTCATTGTTTTAGCGGTGAGAATATTTATTCTCCGAGCACTGTTTCCTATCTTATTATTGTCTTAAAGAAGAAATTCTGCATGAAAATCTTATTGATGCACAAAATTATGATAGTGCCAAATGTAGTTCCTTAAATACAAAATATAAATTACAAATAGGTTTTTTTTTCATGAAATTTATTTTGCTGCCAGGAAATTCAAATATCAAGCCATTGTTAACAATGGATATAATTTTTGTTACTAGTTTCTGGCGTGCCATTAATAATACATGCTGTTTTTATGCCTAGTTTCTGGCGAATCGGTAACAATAGATTGTTATAGTTTCTGGCGAGTCATTAACAATAGATGTCATTTTTGTCACTAGTTTCTAGTAAGTCCTTATGCATATTTACTTTTTGTATACCACTTGTTTCAAAAATCTTTGTCTACCTGTGCTTTACATAAGCTTATGGCAGGTTGTTTCATGTTACTCATTTCTTTGTATTTAATATTAAAAGTGCTGTCCTTCTGGTTGATAGAACCAATGTGTATTTAGTATTAAGAGTGCTTCCTTCTGGTTGATAGAACCAATGTGTATATTTGATCTAGAGAGCCACTATGTATGACTGTTGTCCATAGCTTATATTAAAAGGCTAGTTGTCCAGAGCACAGTACTGACTAGTTGTCCAGAGCACAGTACTGACTAGTTGTTCATTATGTAATATTATATGACTCGTCATTTATTTCATATCATTACATGGCTAACTGTCAATAGCTTAATAGTAAATGGCTGTTGTCCTTAACATTATATTAAGTGGTTATTTGTCCATGACATAATATTGCTTACTAGATGTCCTTACCCTTATAGTAAACGGCTAATGTCCAAATTGAAATATTACCGGTACATGATTAGCTGACCTTAATATAATCTTACATGGTATAGTTTTCCATGAAATATTTGTTGGTTATTTTTCATTCAGTATTATTAAATGACTACTTGTTCATAATGTAAACATAAATAGCTTGTTATGCATAGTTTAATATTAAGGTTAGTTCTCCATAGTCTAACATTACATAGCCTGTTATTCATACAGTGAAACTACATTTCTAAGTTGTCTATAACATAACATTACATGACTGATTGTAAGTAGGATATTTCAAGGCTAGCTGATGAAATTACAGTAATCATACATGGCTACTTATCACTGTTATTATAAGTTTTGTTTGCGTATTAGGATAAAGCAAGGCTAGTCTGTGTTCGTAGCTTAATATTATGACTATTCGTAGAGCAATATTACTCGGCTAGTTGTTCGTAAAAGAATATAACATGGCTAGAATCCATATCATAATATTATTCGGCAAGTTGTTCGTACTGTAATATTGCCTGTTTAATTTTCCACTGGGTAATTTGGTATGTCTAATTTCCCATAACGTATTTAATTAATTTTTATATATATATATATATATTTAGCGAGTAATGGCAAACTGGCAATTAATTTGGATATAAATTCAAGATAAATGATTTTTGAACAAGATCTTCCAATGCTAAATAAATGGCAGTAAACCAGTATTCCATTTTATTGAGAGTTTTCACATTATTTGTCACTGATTACTGTAGTTCGTGGCTCTGTGTCATTACTGATAAGTAGCATGCTGCATTGCAGTAGTTACTGAAGATGTCTTTAACTTCCTACAAATCACTCTTTAGGGTATTTTGTGTAGGACATGAGCTCCACTGCTAGGAGTGATTTGTGTTGCACATTTGAACTCCACTTCTAGGAGTGATTTATGTTGAACATTTGAGCTCCACTGTTAGGCGTGATTTATGTTGCACATTTGAGCCCTAGTGTCGAGCGAGCGTGATTCGTGTTGCACATCTGAGCTCTCTTGTTAGGCGTGATTTGTGTTGCACTTTTGAGCCCTAGTGTCGAGCGAGCGTGATTTGTGTTGCACTTTTGAGCCCTAGTGTCGAGCGAGCGTGATTTGTGTTGCACTTTTGAGCCCTAGTGTCGAGCGAGCGTAATTTGTGTTGCACTTTTGAGCCCTAGTGTCGAGCGAGCGTGATTTGTGTTGCACTTTTGAGCCCTAGTGTCGAGCGAGCGTGATTTGTGTTGCACATTTGAGCTCAAGTGCTGGGAGTGTTTTATATTGTACATTGAACCCTATTTGGGGGCAAGCGAGTTTTTGTGTTGCACATTTGAGCCCTTGTGTTAAGCGTGATGCTACATCATTGACATATAATTCTCTGAATAATTCCTCCATGTAAAAACATAATTGTCACACGCAATCAATGTGCAAGTGAATACTGTATGATAATACTGGAATTTACGTTGAGGTCAAGGATGATTAGTATTTTCCCCCTTGCGTTTCGGCATTTTAACATTTGGAATATGTTTGACACTTTATGTGTACTTATTGATTTCGGCATTTTAACAATATGTTTGACACTTTATGTGTACTTATTGATTTCGGCAGTAAACAGTACAGTTTGCAAATAATAATAATAATGATAAATAGTCGTTATTTTTATCAATACTACAAGATAATCGGTTGTACTAAGTACACTGCACGCTCACTCTCTATTTATAAGTAAATTGATCACAAACGTATTTTCAATATTTTGTATTGAGCAAGTAGTATTGTTTATTATGTCACTAGCTGACCAGCAATGTAGAGTTGTAGACAACAAGGGCTATACATAATTCCGATTAATTTTAATATCTAAACATTTGTGTATGTGTGTGTGTGTGTGTGTGTGTGTGTGTGTGTGTGTGTGTGTGTGTGTGTGTGTGTGTGTGTGAATTTTTGTGTATATTTGATGTGTGTG
Source organism: Sinotaia quadrata (assembly GCA_028829895.1). Taxonomy (NCBI): domain Eukaryota; kingdom Metazoa; phylum Mollusca; class Gastropoda; order Architaenioglossa; family Viviparidae; genus Sinotaia; species Sinotaia quadrata. The sequence goes on from CM054179.1 coordinate 59,900,739, forward strand.
CACGTGTTTGCGTATACATTTATTCACCTACACAGACTCCACTGTGCAATTCAATTACTTGTCCATATAAAAGTCTTCCCAATACCTTCGCTGTATAATGTTCTATGTTCCCATGTCTGAAGTGTGTCTATAAATCCATAAATCTCATTTCCTCAGCGTCTGCATACGATCAGTTCCGCCTGACCAAGACGTCTCGCCATCTTTTGAAAATTGGTTTGTCCAGAACTCGACAAAGAAGCGACTCTTAGAGTTTAGATAAATGCACTGGTTTCATTAAAGGTTTTGTTTCACCAGCTGGCAAGCAATATTGCGTAAAATAAGTGATAAAGATTATGAAGATATGTTGATAGTGTTGGTGAATTGTAAATAAAGTGAAACTATTGTCACACGAATGCTAATTCGAAAAGCCGTATTCTTTTAAAAGTTTTATATATACATAAACTATGACAATAAAGTTCTGGGTAGAAAAAAATATATTTATCTGCTTATACATTCGAATGTCGTAGCCAATCTTATTTTATATTCTCTGCTTTGGAACTCCCATTAGTCCATGAATGCTTCCAACTTTCTATATTGTACATGTTGTAAACATAGTTTTGCAAGATATCTATGCTGCATATTTAAACGTATCTATACTGTTGATGTTTTAGACAGTTGTCTTGTATGTCTTAAACTATACTGTTGATGTTTTAGATAGTTGTCTTGTATGTCTTAAACTATACTGCTGATGTTTTAGATAGTTGTATGTCTTAAACGTATCTATACCGTTGAGGTTTTAGATAGTTGTCTTGTATTCTTAAACTATACTGTTGATGTTTTAGATAGTTGTAAGTCTTAAACGTATCTATACTGTTGATGTTTTAGATAGTTGTATGTCTTAAACGTATCTATACTGTTGATGTTTTAGATAGTTGTATGTCTTAAACGTATCTATACTGTTGATGTTTTAGATAGTTGTCTTGTATGTCTTAAACGTATCTATACTGTTGAGGTTTTAGATAGTTGTCTTGTATGTCTTAAACGTATCTATACTGTTGAGGTTTTAGATAGTTGTCTTGTATGTCTTAAACGTATCTATACTGTTGATGTTTTAGATAGTTGTATGTCTTAAACGTATCTATATACTGTTGATGTTTTAGATAGTTGTCTTGTATGTCTTAAACATATCTATACTGTTGAGGTTTTAGATAGTTGTCTTGTATGTCTTAAATGTATCTATACTGTTGAGGTTTTAGATAGTTGTCTTGTAAACGTATCTATACTGTTGATGTTTTAGATAGTTGTATATCTTAAACGTATCTATACTGTTGAGGTTTTAGATAGTTATGTTGCACGTTTTAAACAGTTATCTTCTATAAAGGTTTTGTAAGATAGCTATGTTGCTCATGCTATATAGTATATGGGAGGAGTAGAAAAGAAAGACCAAAACTACAAATTAAAAAAAAAACTCAAAGTTTGGAATGCTTAAAACGAAAAAAAAAAGTTCAAAATCAATAAATAGAATAATCAAATACGAAAATGATATCAATCAAAGATAAGGTTTCAACAGTAACAAAATTACCGTCTAACTAGTGAAATAAGGGCACAGATGGGATTGGGAAAGAAAGAAAATGAAAATTACAAAACGAAACGCATGGCGTCGACCAAGACCTATTAGGATAAAAGCAAATCAAGGGAAAATGTCAATGTTACTCTGATGTAGAGAGGGGTATCGACTTTTGTGATGATACAATTTTCAGATTAAATTTAGCGACTATCTTGCATAATGTCGAAAAGAGATTTACTTAAAACAAGTGCAGCACAGTTATCAAGAAAAACCTGTGTAGCACAGATCTGTTTTAAAATTGTATAATATAGTTATTTTGCAAAACCTCTTTAGCATAGATCTGTTTATAATATGTACATCATAGTTATCTGGCAAAACCTTTAAAGAAAAGATCTGTTTACGTCTTTTTACAAACATCTCTAGACAAGTTTATGTTTGATTGTTAATTATTCCACTTCATATTTTTTAATTTTGAAATATATACCAGTATCCCAGAAAACATTTTTTTTCTTAGTTTGAAATAGCCTTAAATAGCATGTCATTTCTTCATTTTAAATATCCCTGATAGCATTTTTTTAAATTTTTCATTAATTACAACATCTTTGCTTTGTTGGGGGAAAAAAGGTTCTGTATAAAATAATGAAGGGGGGTAATTTGCAGTACTAAAATCATTTGCGTCGTTCTTTTGGCACGAAAGAAGCTGTACATGGTTGCAGCCTCACTTTCATTACCGAGAAGTAAATTTGATTACAAAGAATCTAGTACAAATCTTCCAGTCATTTCCCTCAGACAAGATCTAGTCAGGCCCTCACTGAGCCTGGCCCCTGGACCATAATTGCAAGTCGTGTTCTTTCTATCGAATACTGTCATTATATCATGTCATTCATCCGAATGTTTGATAAAAAGTAGAAGAGCAGCGATATTTTCATAATAAAGCTGCACTTAATGTCGGTTGTATTTACTCCGGTCTTTTCTTCCCGCTTGACCCTAGTCCAAATCTCAGGTTTGTCTATAGTGGAAGCAATTTGCCCTCGTGCAAAGCAATGAACAGCGTTCACGTTCAGTTCACTGTTCGTGCAGAATAGGCAACTTTACTGTTGAGTTTCACTTCTGAATGCTCAATTAGTCCCATGTTTACAGTGACTCCTAGAATGACGGAATTTCATCACGAGATAAGGAGTATTAAATTTATTTAACTCCATTCCTATAATCTCCATTCTGTACAGATTATGGACTTCGATTACTCAGTTACAACCGACAATCGAAACTGTCGATACGAGATGATTAGATATAGTACAATCAAACATAATTATGATTACCACTATTTACAGTTGAAATACACTTTTTCCTAGATACCGCTTACATTACACTTCATCACTCATTACTTTGAATCACTCAATACTTTGAGTTGAATTACTACATGGGTCCTACTTGGATACTGCTCATAACATTACATTTTACTAATAATTCAAAAACTATAATTTCAATAAAATTTGCAATTGCTTATAATTATTTTAAAGACTTCAATTTTGATAACTGAGACAGTATTACCTAGTGCTTACCAGTACCGCTTAGCACACATGATGTAGCACTAATTACATTAATTACTTTAAAACTTAGTGATGAAAATACATTTTAAAAACCCTCTCCAAACAAACAATTAAATAAATAAACTTTTACACTTTCTACTTCACTGTGAATTTTTTTTCAGAAGCCAATGTTCCTTAGAATTGTAGATATTTTATAATTCGTTCTTTAACTCAACCCACACCAGATATTTACATAAGTAAGACTAGCATGTCAGAATTCTAACATTAATTTTAAGCAAATAGTTTTGCTAATTAGCATAAATTGAGCACTAAAGACAATGTGCATGTTTGGGTAATTTTTCTTTTACTGTTAAATATTAAATTATTGTTGTTATTTACTCTTCTCAAAACTTGTTTTTGTCAGTTGATTGTGGATCTTTATTTCAAAATCCTACCAGGATTTGGGGAGATCCAAAATAGTATGGCAAATATAAACACTAGCACTGGGGCATTTATTCAAAAACTTCCAGCTCAGATGTTATATTCCCATTATTTGTATTCATGGCATCAGATAATACTCTTAAATTCCATAGTCTTTGGATTGCTAATTTGAGATTCAGGTTATTTCAGTTTTTTTCTCTTATTTGGTATACCAGTATATATATATACAGTCTTGGACTTGCTGGTTGCTTCAAAATCTATTGCTTTCGTGCATGGGGTTGTTGTACCTGATTTATTTCATGGCCCCACAGTAACATTCAAGTTTCAGTGACTGCTTTTGTCTGGTTGGTTCAGCCATACTCTTTCTGGTGTTTTGATTCCAGATTTACACATATTTTTATGTAGGATTATTTTCATTTCATTGTGCCATCTGATGTATTCTGATCCAAGGAGAGTCTGACATCTAGGTTGTAATGTTCTGTTGTCTTATTTATACTATTGCAAGATCAGCAATAAGGATACATTTATGTCCTTCACAATTTTCACGTTTTGGGATTTGTATTTAATGCTCGATCTTATAGATTCTTGGTGAATGCTTTTCAACCTGTTTCTCTCATAATTCTGTATATTGATACTTTTTAAAATTTAATTTTGTATTATCCATTCTATTTTACTGCTTTTTTCAGTGTCTCATCTTTGTACTGCTAAGTGCTAGACCAACAACTTACCTTCAGTACTGTCCCTGATTTTCCCAAGTCCTCTTCCTCCCATTTTCAAAGATATGGAACCTCTATTTACATTTGCTTTTGACTTGAGTGAAGGGTCTTATTCATTGTGAGCAATTTTAGTCATTTCCTATTCAGTTTATTTATTTCATTTGCTGTGAGATCTATGACAACCACTGCATTACTGATCACATGCTTGGCATATGTATTAATGGCCTGTATTTTGCTAGACCCATTTTGTTTTACTCAAGGGATTTGCATGACATTTTTCTCCCTTTCATATTCTCTGTTGATATTTCTGCCTGCATATTTTTTTATATTAGTAACCCAAGACACTTGTATCATTTCTCCATTAAAACTTCATTCTCCTTTTGTGTATAAATGTGTAGAATTATAGACCATCTACATTCTACAGATTTGATCTTTTCTTTTTGGATGAGTTTTCTATTCTTTTTAAATCTGAATTCCACCCATCTCTCCTTACTGGAACTCTTGAAATTAATGATCAGAGGAGTAATATCATTTAATTTTACCATTCAGTTTGAGAATGAGATTATCAATATTATGTAGATGTTTTTAATTAATTCTCCTAATTTATTTGGTTTTCTAATCAGGTTTTCTTGATATCTAGTAGGAAATTTAGTGCAGTATTTAACAGCATCATGTGGAAAGAGGTATTTTATTAGTAAATAGTATATTAGCAGACTGTTTTGGATTTAATTTGCATATGAGTAATCTTAATTTTTCTTTTGTATAGCGTAGTCTGTTTCACTATCATTTAGATTTCAATGTCATGAGATGATAAATTCACAACATTAGTTTTAATTTTAATTTATGATTTTTTCCCCCCTTCTTTGTAAATGTAGGCGGGTGTGCGATCAACCACATATGCACTACAAAGACCATGGTTCAACCACCAAAGATGCAGACTGTGAATGTAATGAGGGCTTCCATTTTGAAAATGAAGATCAGCGTGCATGCGTTCCAAACAGAGAATGTGACAAAGGCTATGGTCAAGGAGAGTTTGGTAGGTGTCTGTTTAGGATCAGATACAAAGTACGAATAGTCTTCATTGTCACTGATCAAGACACTTAAGACATGGTGCTCCAAAAAGCATCATCATGCACCAAACATTCAGTTCAAAAGTCATATACAACATGCAATTTAATATAATGAATTGTGAATCCATCCATCCTCATAGACATACAAACAGAGAATGTGATAAATGCCTTGGTCAGGGAGATTTACATGTAATTAGATATCTGGTTAGAATGTATCTGCATGCATCTCAAAGAAAAATTTGAGGGAGACTAGCAGAGATTGGTAGGTGCAGAATTGCTCTTGGATATCTCTGAGCAGATGTCCGATTACCTGCTTTTATTCCAACTCCATTTTAAAAAAAGTTTGAAGAATGTGACATAATAACAGTTCACAGAGAATATAATAAAATATAAGCAGTGAAATAAAACCCTAATCTTAAGATCAAGCACATATTGCAATGGCCTGAAGAAATTTTCTGTTAGCATGTATTGTTTTTTCCCCTTCATAATAGACCTCTACTGTTAGATCAGTCATTATTGTAAAAATCATGTTCTGTTCAATAAGGAAATCCATCTAGGAATATTGTAATTTTGAGTTAATTATTTTTGCAAACACCAATTCATTTGCATTTATGTTTTTATTAAGTCATCATCACAAGTTTTTCTTTACTGTGACTACAATTTTCTTACTAGTATTTCAAAATAGACCCCTGAATCAGACATAATTACAATTATCATTCTTTACTGTGAAAGACAATTTAACTACTGTACTAGTACTAGAATTTCAAAATAGACGCCTGTGACATATAATTACAATTTTCTTTTTTTGACTCTGAACTATGATATACCTGACTGGAGTATACAAAATAAATCCCTGAATCTGAGATATTTAGCTAAGTATTACTGTGAACTAAAATTTCATCTAACAGTCTAACTAGAAGAAACAAAAGTTATCACTGACATGAAATAAACATTTAATTTCTGGTGGTTTTTTTAAAACTGCAATAAAGCATAGAATTTAAAACAACAGCAACTTGATGTGTATATTATATACTTACAGATTTCTTTCTGTGCTGTAAACATTCATATAACTTTGATTTCTTTCTGTACTGTAAACATACTTATAAAAACTTTACTGATTTCTTTCTTACATCAATAGCAAAATGCATGAAATATTTCAAAGTCCATTCTCTCTCAATCAGTCAGTTAACTCACCATTAAGCTAGCGGCCGCCTTTCATGACCGAACTTCTTGCCACTCCAAATTCAAGTGATTAGACAATAAAATTCTCTTCAGCAGGTAAACTTTGGCTGGTCTCATTCTCGTAAATCTTAACCATTGGATAATATAAACTACCCATCCAGTTGGAACTGGTTTGGTTTGTATCAGCAATTTCTAGCATATTTTCAACTCCCTTGTTTACTCCAACTCTAACATTTACAAAAATACCATCATAATGAGTGCCCAAGATAGATTACTTTGATAACTCAACAATTTATATAACAATTAAGTCTAGAAATAGGGAGGCAAATTTACTCTGCCACATTCTGTATTGTAAATATACATATTACTTAACAGATTTCTTTCTGTACTTTAAACACACAGTTAACAGATTTCACTCTTTATGGTAAACATATATATACTTACTATTTTATTTTTCACATGAACATGAATATGCTTATTAATTTCTTTCTTTAATGTGGACATATACTTATTCATTTCTTTCTTTACTGTGGACATATACTTATTCATTTCTTTCTTTACTGTGGACATATACTTACTCATTTCTTTCTTTACTGTGAACATATACTTACTCATTTCTTTCTTTACTGTGAACATATATTTACACATTTCTTTCATTACTGTGGACATATATTTACAAATTTCTTTCATTACTATGGACATATATTTACACATTTCTTTCATTACTATGGACATATATTTACACATTTCTTCCTGTTGTGTATTTCATTATATTTACTTTAGCTATGAATGTTAAGATTGTGTTTATTCAAGATTTGATCTTTTACAGGAACATGTGTCAACTGCCTGGCTCAACACATGTACTCAGACACTAAGGACAGGATACACAAATGCAAGGCACTGACCAAGTAAGCAACTTTGGATCTGATTGTTACATATTTATGTGCCATATTTTTTCTGACTCATGAATACTGATGTCACCACCAACATTTCAGTGTCTCAATCATTTCTTCCTCATTAAGCACATCTCATTGCCTCATCATTTTTAAGCAATATCAAAGAGTCACTCAAATTGCAAGGAGCATATATCTGATGTTAAGCCTAGGATGAAATGAAACAAGCTGCACATATGAATAGTGATAAGATAGGTCTTCTTCAAAGCAAATATCAACTTTTAATTTACTAATTGTGTTGTGTGTGTGTGTGTGTGTGTGTGTGTGTGTGTGTGTGTGTGTGTGTGTGTGTGTGTGTGTGTGTTTATTTTCTTTTTGTTGCATGTTTATGATTAGTATTGTATCACACTTAGTATTTCCCTTCTTAAAATTAAGATTGCCATCTTCATTATTATTGCTGTTTATTTAACTAATAATAAGTCATATATTTAGAATACAAGTTAAGAGAAAATAGTAAATAGACCATGAATACTGTCATTTCCTATAACATTAGTATTTATATTGGTAAAATAGATCAAAACAATCTCTTTTTTGCTGTTACAGAGTTCCATGACTAAATAAACTGGACTATCTACTATATTTGTTGTATCAGAGTATTTATAACTAGCTTTTGTCTGCAGCTTTGCTCATACAAATGTCAGATTCAGAATATGTTGCTTAGAAAAATTATTTTATAGTACTTTTTTTCTTTTCATCAGGTAAAAACCATAATACAAGATTCAAAAAACGGATTTTTCATATATCTAAGTGTCATGGAAATCTGAAGTGTTAGTTTGCTAATTTTTATTTTAAAGCTAGATTGAAATTTGATTTAACATTTGATATACCTACCTCTCTGGGAACTGAGATGCTTCTCTCTCTGTCATTAGCTCTCCTTGGGCCACATAAGTCACTTTCTTTTTACATTCGCCAACACTGAATTAAGGTTTCATTTCTTTCAGGGAGGGATTGCAAAAATATAAAGCTAACCACACAGTGTAATATAACCCACCAAATATAATATTTATTTACTACAGTCTAAAATTAAAAATATAAAGCTAACCACACAGTGTAATATAACCCACCAAATATAATATTTATTTACTACAGTCTAAAATTAAAAATATAAAGCTAACCACACAGTTTAATATAACCCACTAAATATAATATTTATTTACTACAGCCTAAAATTAAAAATGCAGCCTGAGCGAATCCATGAAGCATCTCCAGTGCATAGAGATCAGAGCAATTTATAACCTGCCTTATTTAAACAATTTCCCTGTTTATGTGGTTTACTATTTTCATAGTTTTTAGGGCTGCTGGTGAGCTTGCTAATGGATTAATATGATATTAATAGCCTGTCTTGATTCTAGGGCACTTTGGTATGCAACAGTAAAAGTGATCAAATCAGTCCAGTAGTTGGTGAGTTAACCCCAGCATTGAAGTTTTATTATATGTGCTTGCAAAAACAAGGCTAAAGTGAAAAAAATTCAAAAGTAGTTTTTTTCTAATATATTCTATTTTTTCTAATTAAAATTCACAAACTTGTGTTTATTTAAAAAAAAACACCAATTTCTGTCAGATTCTTTTTCACTATATATATTTTTTAAGTACAGACCCCCTGGACTATCAAAGGGGAGAAATCATACAAACAAAAATTATGATGTTTACATGCTTATTATTTGAAAACTAGAATTTTATGTGGAAACTGACTGGTGTTGCTAACTTCAAAAATGTTTGAATTATATCCTCAAAGAATGAAAAATTAGAAGAAAATTTTCATTTACCCACAAATTTATTTATACAGAGTATACTATAAATGAAATTTATCAAAACTTTTCTGATTTGAAGGTAAATTACTATTATAACATTACTATATCAATCTAATCAAATATTATCCAACAGAAATTATTAAAAAGATGTTTTAATCACATCTTGGTTGATGGTTATTATTATTATTATTATTATTATTATTAATTAATTAATTAATCATCCATGGTGGAATGACACAAATATGTAAGTTGTTTATGGTGTTAATCAGTTTAATCAAAATATATTGAGATTATGAGAAATCTTAGTTGTTTTGAAATGTCAATGATGCTGAAAACATTCCCACCTTTGCTTTTGTAACATGTGATCTTATTGGAACTGAATGTTGAATGGATGATTTGGGGGAAGTGCTTCCAGCCTAGGCCAATTTCAGACTGGCGGGAGAGGGTTATTTTGGGGGAGGGGAAACTGAAAGTATAATGGTAAAACAGGCAGGACTACCTCCTTTGGTTAGAACAGTTTATCTTTGATTTGAAAATTGTCTGTTGTTCCTACCCATTAGCAAATAAAAGTCAGCCAATTATTGCACAGATCTATTTTTTAAGTATTATTCAAATTATTTGATTCAATTTCATATTCAGTGATATTATCTTTGAAAATATTTTAAACCATTTCTTTTATCAAACATATAATTGTATAATCCACAAATACTTTTCACTGTAGATTCATCATTTGCCATATAAAAAAAAAGGCTGTTTAATGACTGTTTAATAGCATTTCTTTAACCAAAACAAGAAAAAATGAAACATATTGATTTACCGATTTATTATCGGTGTTCATAAAAGGAATAAATGTACAAATGCATATGGGTCATTCTCTGTAAAAGTATACCATTTTGTGACAAAAGTGCAAAAATAGTGGATTAAATCTAATTGTTTTAAATCTAAAGTCTACAACTGGGCTTAATACTTACCAGGTTTTACTGACCAGAAAATGTTTTGAATAAGCAGTATAATTATCTCATTTTAATGAATATATTTTCTTTATTAACCTAAATTATTAACTTAATCTGGATACATGTCTGTTTAAAATAGGGTATAAAACTATAACTTCATAACTTGCATACCATATCAGCTCTCATGACAAAGAATATCAGTGCAATAAAAGAAGCTCTATTTTTTCAACACTAAACATAAAACAGGCTAAGTTGGGAACATAATATTAATGTGGTGTGTGCATGTGATGTGTAAAGGGATAGAAAGACAGAAGAGGAGTAAAATTTTACTTAATTAATTCTTCCTTCACTGGCTAAAATCTTAACCCAATCTTTTAGTCACACATATCCACCTTCTGTAAATAAGGAACAGAGATGAACAATAAAATGTTATGCCTAGTCCTATAGCTAGCAGCATTTTATGTTTAAAAATAGCTCCTAAGCCCCCAAAATTCCCATTTTAGAATGAAGTCCCTATTACATATATAAACATAGAATGGCATGAAAAAAAGTCATTATTATGTATATAAACATAGACTGGCTGAGAAAAAGTCATTATTACATATATATTATAAACATAGATTGGCATGAGAAAAAAGTCATTATTACGTATATAAACATAGACTGGCGTGAGAAAATGTCATTATTCAAATTTAACAAGGGAATTTAATAATAATAGAACATTTAAAATAAAAAAGTAAATAGAAATAAAATACCTAGTTGAATTTGGATTAAAATATCTACAATAGATTTAAAAACTCTTTGTCATCATACAGCATGATAAGCAATATCTCTGTTTAAATATCAAATTTTATGTCTATTGATATAAATACATGTATTTTGAAATATATAATAGTGAAATGTCAAAGGAAACTTATTTCCAGCATACTGTTTTCTACCATGGCTATGTTGTTCATATCCTGTTCTCATTTTGTTCTTGTGGTTTTCTCATAGTGTTAAGATTCTTCTATTTTCAGTTGTGAAAAACAAAGCAGGTGCACCTTGACCAAAAGTAATGGGACGTTTGACAACATCTGTGGACCAGTAGTTAGAGGTAAAATATATTTTGACTAAGTCAGTTTACTTTCTTTTATTAGGAATAAAGTATATCTTGGTATTGTTATAATAATAATTATATTATGTGAGAGATACATGCATAAATAGTGTCACCGCTATACCCTGTGGTGACTTTGTAATAATGACTTATATCAAATATGAGTAATTAGTTATGATACAACTTACAAGACATCTACAAGTGCCGGTGCAGAGTATGGGTCACTGGTTAGATATGTATATCTGCAACTGTTTACGCTGATATACTGGTATGTCGCTAATTTGGCTCCGCCCCCACTCAGATCTCAGCTGAGAATCAATGTTTATGAATAAAAATATATATATATATAATGATTATAATTAAACGAACAGAGGACAAGACGTAATCATTAGATTATCACTTTGGACTACAAAAACAATGATAGAACTAACAAATACGCGTTTAAAATAATAACGAGAAATTTAATAAAAGAAAAGTTAACAAGATTTAGAAAAACAAGTTCATCCTAAGCCAGTTCACAACACTGTAGTCACTTTCACAATCAGAACTTAGCTTATGGCTGGAATGGCGTCACAGTCTGGTAGACTTGGATATGAAGACCGCGATAATAGATCTGAATGACCCACTCAAGCCAGGGACAAATATTAAGATATGCAGAATGGCTATACAGGCAACCAGCCACACAGGCAAGCAAAACAGGCAGCTATAAAACGAGCAGCCAAAAATAAAAAACCCTGCAACACAAACAATTGCAAAGCCTAAGTGTCCAGTCAAGTGCTCTATTAATAATTACTAAGTTTAGCATAGGCCTCTGAAAGAAAGAAAAAAATAACATAGCATATAACATCCTTATAAAACCTAACCATTCACACAAATACAAAGACATTTTTACCTATTTCAGCCAGGGTTTTGCTCTGCATATACGACCCAATATGTTTGGGAAGGACTCTTCTCTCCATTCATCAATCTCAGACAATTTTTAGGAAGTAGTGAAGATAAAATTTTCACTGTGGGGCTTTTATTCCCTTTGGATTGCACCTGCTTCTATTAGACCCGCTTTTGACCTGACCAATTCTTTAGCACTAATACGATTTACCGATTTACCACACACACTGACCTGTAGCTATGGCCCCCTTTCCATTGTTTACCAAAGCCCGCACATGCGCCACAAACATCTGACACCAGTCAATAAATCTACCCCCATGCACACTCATTCATTTCAGGACTTCGCTTCCAAGTCAACAGGGCGCAATATGCACTCCTCCTTCTAACATTCAATTTAAATACAAGAATGAAAATTTATATAAAATGCATATGGGAACGTTCCCCATCATACAACAAATAGTATATATCAAAAACATATACTATATAATTAAAATTATGACATGCATTAATAATTAATAGTTAACATTAATTTTAGCACATATTAATATTACCAGAAGCCTATGAAGTAATAAATTATCAATTTGTGGAGAACAAATACTGCACTGATATCTATGACTGCATGAAAATTATGAGCTTTAAAGTCATTGAGTGAACTTACCCAGTCTTTTCAGTTATAAGAATTGTGTGACATATTTGTGGAATTCCTTATTTTTGAGTGAGACATTAGTGACTATCCCATATGAAATTTACATTCTCTTAGGTGCAATTTGAGAATATACTAAACACTCTACAAACTTTAATTCTGACAAATAATATGTTTCAATTATTGTTTTAATCCTTTGTTAATTTTATATACCTCAATGATGCAGAATTTCGATACATACAATTACAGTATACTTGTTAATTTTATATAACCTCAGTGGTGCAGAATGTTGATACTCACCTGCATGAGTAGTAACTGTTGATGTTTTTGCCCCTTTATATGAGTAATTTAACATCTGACAACATACTCCCTTGTAAATTTATTTTGTTATTGCTATGTGTCTTGTCATCACTTCTGATGACATTCTAAGAGAAAAAAACTTTAATCTTGGCTCAGTTTGTCATACTAAAACACTAAACAGTTTTAGATCTGGCTCCGTTTTCAATAGAACCATTAATTTGTCACAGTAAATGAAACACTTACCAGTGTTTGACTCCTAAGATAACACTAATAAGAAATAACAGTTGCCTGAATTAATGTCATTAGAGTGCTTACAATCTTCAAAATGAAGGTGATAGAATATGCTTCATTTTCCCTACAAATTATGATGTTGGTTGCTATTTTTTCAGTTTCTTTGGGACAAGGTATAAATTATACTTTGTTTTGGAAATCTGGATTCCACTGTTAAAGCACAATATTAACTCTTTCAAGACAGGCAAAGTTTTACTTAGTATTTTCATGACTATTAATTCATACAATCATTAGTGTAATGGCATCTTTAGTATGAATTTACTCACTGCATTCTTTGTTATGTAAACATGTTTATGTTATATATGCAATAATAATGCATGTACATTATTATTATTTATATGCATGATTATTATAATATACCTTATTATTAGACTTACAGTAAGCATGTACACAGTTGTATTTGCATACAGTAAAGTAACATTTTGCAGTACAATGTAAGTATATAGGCACTCAAACAAAGAATTTAGCTGATTTTCAGATTGTGTGTGCAGACACTGTTTAAGTACTGATATTTTCAGATTGTGCAGACTGTTTAAGTACTGATATTTTCAGATTGTGTGTGCAGACGCTGTTTAAGTACTGATATTTCAGATTGTGTATGCAGACACTGTTTAAGTACTGATATTTTCAGATTGTGTGTGCAGACACTGTTTAAGTAGATATTTCAGATTGTGTATGCAGACACTGTTTAAGTACTGATATTTTCAGATTGTGCAGACTGTTTAAGTATGATATTTTCAGATTGTATATTTGAATGTTCAAACATATTTCAGAGTTGTTATTTTTTTAAAATAATTTAATTATTTGTTACAACATTCTTGTAGATATAAAAACGTGTGATGAACCCCAGAAAGCAGCTAGCGAAGACTCTGCTGATCACAGACTATGGTTCATTGCTGGTGGCATCATTGGCTCTCTCATACTTGTAATGTTTATCCTTATCATCATCTTTATTATCCGGCGCAACAACTACCGTCGCCGGAAATATGCCCCCAAGCCACTTTCACAAGATCAGTTGGAAGAGTTAAAACATAAATTGCTTAAAGAGTGTGACAAAGATGTTGCCTTGTGTAATAAAGGTATGTATATTTGTAAGTAATGCTGCATTATGGAATACAGGTCTATAGAGGCATTAATAATGCTGTCTTATACAATAAAGGTATATATATGTATCAGTAGCACTTTTCTAAACAGTAAAGGATGTATGTGTCAGTAACACTGCTTTGTGCAATAAAGGTCTTTATTAAGACCTGTTAATAATGTCACCCTGTTCAATTTAAAGTTTGTAAACCTGTTAGTAATGCTACACTGTACAAAGAATTTTTCATACCGGACAGTAATTCTGCCTTGTTCAGTAAAGGTGATATCTACCTGTTAGTAATGCTGCCTTTGAGCAATAACGGTATGATTAGCTGGAATAATACTGCCTTATTCAGAAAGATTATAAATATAAATGTATAGTTGTTATATTTATAAAACTGTTTCTAGTGTGTGGTAATATCAGTATGATTTATATATCAGTACTTTTCAAGTTTTATATAGTTTTATGTTTTACAGATCTATTACTAGAGAATGCTAATGTTAGTGTGATTCTATATTTCAGTACTTTCCAAGTCAGTGTTTGTTGTGGAGGAGCGAATAGAACGTCAGATCTGGACATTGGCACAGGAGCTGTACCGCTCACATCCAAGACAGGGCAAGTACGAGCTCATTGTAGAGAAATACAAAGGTAAGTTCTTTCCTTTAATTGCTTTATGGAAACATACATAATAATACAGATAGTAACCTGAGTTTTTACTGTACATTCATTTGAAGTTTTAGCTTTTAGATTGTAATTATAATTATAGTTCAATTTTTTTATATACAAAATATGGTCTTGATAAACAGTAAGGAAGTGTTGTTTGAAAAAGTTAAGAATTGTTAGAGATACAGTCTCCATCATACAGCCTTTAAAATTATGTTTTCATGAATGACATTTGCAATAAACATTTAACTTTGCCTTCATTAATTTACTATTATTATTTTCACTTAATCCACATATTGTTACCTGAATAAAATTTATATTAAAGTGTAAAAGAGAAGTACTGTTGCACAGTTGCATAAACACACTGATTAGGATTTATATAATACAATCATAAGAAAAGAGTAAAGTTTATTTTACAAATGGTAACTAGGACTTCTGTATTGCAGCTATAACATAAAGAGTAATAGAAACATTTAATTTCACAGTTAGCACCAGTTTGTAGTGACTTGGATTTATATAATGCAGCTGTAAAATAAAGAGTAACAGAAAAGTTTTATTTCACATACAGCTAGCATAAATATGCATTGAATACGATTTATATAATGCAGCCATAACAAAGAGTAACAGAAAAAATGTATTTCACAGTCAACACAAGTATGCAGTGAATAGGATTTACATAATGCATCCATAACATAAAGAGTAAGAGAAAAGTTTTATTTCACAGACAGTCAGCATAAGTATGCAGTAAATGGCTATATGCAAGAATGGAAATCATGGAGAGGGGAGACTAAAGAAGCAGTGGCAGAACTATTCAAATGCCTTAGACAATGCAAGCGTGATGACATCATCTATGAAATATGCAACGGTCTACGACAGGACATATGTACGTACCTTGAATCACAAAATTTATATTGTATGTTCTTCACATCATATAATTTAATTTCCCTATGCATTCAGAATAATAAATTTAGATTTACATAAACCTAAAGTTAAAGGAGGCAATTTTCTTTCCATGCTGAATAAAATCTAGAAATTTAGTTTTGTTATTTATTAAATTACATATGAATACAATGTTTGGTTCAGTGACAAAATTAAAGCAGAATGCATTTTGTGAATCTATACTTATCTAAAGTCACATAATTTAAATTCACTTTATATCTTAAATCATATAGTTCAGATTATAAATCTGATGAAATAACATGTAAAATTTGTAATTATTAATGTTTTAAAATTAGGTTTTCCCCCAGTGAAAGCTCATAATAAGGTTACAGCAAATTTTCATTAGTCTGTGAACAACAAAGTACAGCTAAATTTCATAGTACACTTCCTGTGTGAACACCAGAAGTACAACAAATTTTCATTAAGTCTGTGAACAGCAAAGTACAGCTAAATTTCCTAGTAGTACACTTCCTGTGTGAACACCAAAAAGTACAACAAATGTCACAGTACCATACTTCCTGTGTGAAAAGCATAAAGTCGAAAGTACAAATCTATTACATAACACACTTTTATCATGAACAGAGTAAGTTTTTAAAATATATTTTCATGTAAATAGTTTTAATTAAATAATATTGTATAACTGTTTTGAATAAACAGTTTATCATCTCAAAGAATGAAAAAGCTCATTCAGCAGTTGTTAAATTGTAAAAATACAAAATGTTAAATAGTGAAGCATCTAGATCTACCAGGCAATAACAAAGTTGTTTGTTCTTTATGTCAGCAATAAAAGTTTTTGTATTTGTGGAGGAGTAAATTTGCCTATCCCTATTTCTAAACTTAATTGTTATATAAGTTGTTAAATTGTCAAAGTGATCCAACTTTGGGCGCTCCTTATGATGGCATTTTTGTAAGTGTTAGAGTTGGAGTAAACACACGAGTTGAGAATATGCTAGAAATTACTGAGGTTATGCAAACTAGTTCCAACTAGATGAGTAGTTTTTATTATCCAATGGTTAAGACTTATGAGAACGAGACCAAAAGTTTACCTGCTGAAGAGAATTCTATTGTCAGGTCACTTGAATTTTGTGTGGCAAGTAGTCCGATCATGAAAGATGGCCATTAGCTTAATGATAACTGATTGAGAGAGAATGGACTTAGAAATATTTTTTGCATTTTTGCTGTTGATGTGTTATAATGGTGTTTTATGTAGAGACGTATTATGTGAATAGATATTATTTCTACAAATTGTAAACTATGGTGATTATATAGTATGTTAAATACTTGACATTGTTTCTACAAATTGTAAACTATGGTGATTATATAGTATGTTAAATATTTGACATTGTTTCTACAAATTGTAAAGTATGGTGGTTATATAGTATGTTAAATACTTGACATTGTTTCTACAAATTGTAAACTATGATGATTATATGTAGTATGTTAAATACTTGACATTGTTTCTAGTGAACCCACTCATAATACCATTATGCAGTATTTGTTTTGCTGTATGTGTGTATCGGGCTAATAAATATTGTTGCAAGAAACTGTAAGTTGAGACTTGAATGTAAGAAATAATGGAGTTAAAAAGGAGTAAATGGGAAACTTATCATTTGTTCCCTGATTTTACTTTTACAGGGACAAATCAGCCTTTATTCATGTTGTCTGAATCTCCTAGTTTATTAATTATAAAACATAAACCATGGTAAACAATACATGAAATGTTTCTAAGTCCATTCTCTCTCAACCAGTCAATTTAACTCACCATCAAGCTAATGACTGCCTTTCAAAGCCGGACTTTCTCCTTTCACTTCAAATTCAAAAGTGATTATGGAGTAGAATTTTCTACAGCAAATGAACTCCTTAATCTCAGCCCATTGGCTGGTCTCCTCATAAAACATAATCAATGGATAATAGAAAATTACTCATTTAGCTTGCATTACGTCAGCAATCTAGAGTATTTTTGCCTCAAATTGTTTACTTCATCTCAGGACTTTCAAAAGTGCTGGCATAAGGAGTACCCAAGGTCGGGTTACTCTGACAATTAGCAATTTATATAACAATTTCGATTTAAAGATAGGGAGAGACAAATTTACTCTGCCACATAATGATAATTTTATCCTTATGTTTATCCTTCTATTTTTACTCATTCATTCTCATAGCTATTCTTTCATCAGTCCTTCCATTCATATGGTAATTAATTGACTGTGTATCTATCCATTTTGTTAATTATTTGTAACGTCTCTTTCATTCTAATTCATTATTAAATGGATGTTTAAATCATTTGGATTACTAGGCTAACAGTTCTTAAAAAAATATTTTCAATTGCTTTAATTATGCATATTTTGCAGGTTTGGAGGTAGATCTTGATAACTCGCATGACACTGAGGACCCACAGTACAAGGAAAACTGCTATGATGAATTTGTAGAGATTGTTTGCCCTTGCATTCAACGGGCTGAGGTAAAAGACAAGTGCAAGGCCAAAGCAAAAACCAAGGATGTGACCTTGGAAAAGGAGAAGGGTGGAGAAGATAGTGACAAACTGCTGGAGATGCATTCACGTGATGGTGATGTAGATCATTCGCCAGCTGAAGCCACTTTCACATCCAGACCATCTCCAAGTGCTCCTTGTTTGGACGATGCTACCGGAAATACTGCTGTTGTCTTTGTGGACAACAGCCATGCTGGCTTGCACAGACAATACTCACAGCCTGTACAGGCCACGTCTTAAATAAATTCTTGCCTTGTTGGATTAATATCTCAAACTGTTTTTCTGTCAGCGTGGCTGCAAACTGCTCTGGTATAGTTCTGGTGAGAGACAGTTGCTGATCTGAGTACAGAGGATTTGTTATACATATTACTGTTTGGAATTAAACTCTGATCTGAATTTTTAGAGCAGGGGAAGTAAATCAAATTTCAGAAGTGGCATACATTTGGACACTGCACTTGTGTTGAACAATTAGATCTGCCCTTGTGTTTGGCAGTCATAAACGTCAGCCAGAAGCTGGTATTGTGGTTTGTTTTTATTGTGTAGTTATCACAGGAATGATATCTTTCAGATGAGAATATTATTGGAGAAAGGGGACTGAAAGTTTACAGCACATTTTACATCCAGTAAAGTGGATTATTTGCTTGCTTATTCAAGGTCTTTGAATATGTCAAGTGTGTGCTAAATATACATGTGATATTATATTTACATGAATTTAGAAGTCTGGGAATAGTCCATTTGATTCATGGTCTTTAAAATCAAACACCTATTTGCCATTTTTATACTTTGTATATGGAAAACTGGTATTATATTACCTTTTGAAATGAAAAATATTAACATATTCTTATTTCAATATTCTAGCCCTTTTGAATTATGCCTGCAGGCTGCAACTTTCTTGAAAGTGATAGAAACATAAAACTTTACTTCCTTTATTACAAATCTTCCTTGGTTATTTCATCACAAGAATTGTTTTCTTTCCTTAAAACTTTCTTTATCAGTATCCTTTTAAATATACAGTGCAGACATATTATACCCAGACACTAATTATTACTACTTTAATTTACATAATATTTATTACATTGATTACACTTTTACACAAAGTTGTTTTTTTTTAATTTCAACAAGTGTATATTATTATCATTGATAGAAAGATAATCTTTGCCTTTGAAAATTCTAATTCCACTAGGGAACTATTATGTGTTGAAAATTAAGATTTGTCAGAAAGACAATGCAGCATGAAAGTTAAGGATGTAAGACAGAAAATTCTAATTCCACTAGGGAAGTATTATGTGTTGAAAATTAAGATTTGTCAGAAAGACAATGCAGCATGAAAGTTAAGGATGTAAGACAGAAAAAGTAACTTAGTAAGCCTCCATCTATGATCACTTTATCATACAAAAGTCAAAGTGGATTATATAAATTAAAATTATATTTTAATCGGATCATTGAGAAAATGGCAAATTGTAGAATTAAAGTGTATAAATATTACTATTGTGTTTTAAATTAATGAGTTGATATACTATTTGAGTATTAAACTGTTATTTGTTGTAATTAACATGTAATTTTACTTTTTAAAACCACTATTGTAAACTTTCTATTCTTAACACAAATATTTTCTTCTTCATTTAAAATGGCTGCACCTTTTGGTCTTGTTGTTGTGATTAGTTACTCTGCAGTTAAAGTTTACAAAATGCTTTAGCATGATACCTTTCTTTGGCATTTATATCATGCAAACACTGAGTGTCATAATATTTCATGCAAGAAGTAATTTACTTTTAAAATCATGCAACACATTTTATTTTTTAAAATTGAGTATTATTAAAGTGTTTTTAATTAATTTATTTAAATTTATTGCCTTCTTCAGCACCATAATATAAAAGAGGAAGTAGGTATATGTACTGTCAGCAATGCAATCTGTAGTACTAATACACATTTACGTTTTTGTTTATCTGTCCATATTTGACATTTTTTAATTTAACAGAATATTACATTTCATTGATGAATTTTTTTTGTTTGATAATGCCCGTTGTATCTTTTCTACACAGCTATTTAACCACTATTCCAGACACTTGCACATCTTAAAGGTTCTGACAATTTGCCATTTCCATCTGTTGGATGTCTACTGATAATACCTGACATAATCTCTCACCTCATCTCCAGATCTCTTTAAGATGTCCACTGATAATATTTGATGCAGTCCATCATCACTGCCCTGGCTTACACTTTCACATCATAAAAGTTGTGACAACCTGCCATTCTTATATTTTCGATGTCCACTGATGAAACTTTTCACATTCTATCATCCAGCTCCCCAGACTCACACTTTGAAATCATCACTTCCTGTTCAAGTCTTGAAGTGGCTTGTCCTGTTTGTTGGCAAGAACTCTGCATTTATTTTTGCTTTCTGTTATTTTATAATATACATAATAATATTTTTATTAGTTTAATTTCATAAATATTCTAAATTGTTGTCTGAACTTTAGCTCAGTATCACCAATCACATGAATACATAGTAAGCAATAGCTAATGTATCTTGTTAGAATTCTTGTGGCTGGAAATGATTACCATTAAATAAACATACACATTAATACATAATTAGATTTTCAATTTAGTTTTCTTGGAGAAATTTATTGTCAGATGAACATGCACATTGAAAAATAAGAAGACTTGAATAAATTATCATGATTGTTTGGGAAAAAAATTAAATCATTGACAAATATACACAAACAAACAGAAAAAAAATATCTGAAACTTTATGATTGTTAACAGAGGAATGTATAATTTTTCTTACAATATTTTACATTATCAATCAAAGATTGGTTGTAGGATGGTTCGTTGTTTTGTAACATTAATTGTATGTGACAACTTCAGTTGAAGTTGACCAATGACATTTGCTTGATTTTGCAAAGAGGCAACATGAAAATTTTTCCTAAGACTTTCTGGTAATGTTCATAATGATTTACATGAATAAATCAGATAATTATCTCAGCCTTTTACTGTCTTTATTTTATTCTCAGGAATATGAACGACATTAAGCATTCTTATAGTTATAAAATCATGAATTTTAGTGCAATCACTTGGTGTAAAATGGAAGTCTATTTAATTTTGCTTAACATTTTGTCATGGAATCTCTATAACAAGCTGTTTGGACACTTAGACCTGACTATAGACAGAACAGTTACACATACCTTTTTATAAATTTTACATAGCATTTTTATACTTTTCCTGCATTTATACAATCTGACTTGATGTTGCTATATAGGAACTATTAGACATGGCACTAATCATTTTTAGACCATCAGGCATGTCTTTTCCTATATATGGATTGTTAGACATAACACTTACTATTTTTGGATGACCTAGCTGTATCTGCATGATTAGCTATCACACAGGTTATATCTGAATAGTTGAACATGATACACTCTATGTTTGAACAATTAGATATGGCACTCTTTTGGAACAGTTAGACCTGGTACTTGCTATATATTTGCTATGTTTGGACAATTAGACTTGTCATTTACTACATCTGGACACTTAGATATTATGTTATTTTATGTGTGAACTGTTATACATGATACTTACTATGTTTGGATCTAAAGTAAAACTCAATATTATACTATATCTGGATAATTAGACATGACACATTATGCATTTTATGTGTTACACATGATACTTACTGTTTTTTTGGATCTAAAATAAAACTCACCATTATACTATATCTGGATAATTAGGCCTGACACATTATGCATTTTATGACACTTACTGTTTTTTGGATCTAAAGTAAAACTCAACATTATACTGGATAATTAGACATGACACATGTTAGATCTTACCACATTACTTGCTATCTTGGACAGAAGATTTGGCATTTATTACCCTGACAAATATTCTTGACTTCTGCAATGTTTTGTTTGAACAGTTAAATTTGACATGTTCTTTGTTCACACCTTTAGAGTTGATTTATTAGACTTGGATATTGTTCAACTTTTCATATGCTGTGATCTTAAATTTTAATTTTGCTGTATAAGTGTATTTGACTGTAATTTACTATGCTTTTTTGAACAGATTTCACTTTTGATTTATTACTAATTCAGTAATTGTTTACAGTGCTTTTCAGATAGATTTCAGTTTTGATTTACATGTATTACTATTCAGTTTTGATTGGTGCTATGTTTGTCCTGAAAGACTTTACATTTGATATGCTTGATTTGAAAGACTCAGTCTTTGCTGTGTGAGTCTGTTATAGTTTACCTTTGCTAAATGTGGTTATTAGACTTGACTTTTATTATATATGGGACTGTTACTGGGCTGTTGTTGTAGGATTGTTGGACTTTCGTTATGTGAGACTGTAAATTTTACTTTTGTTATTTGGGACTATTATATTAGACTGGTGTGTTATGTGGGACTGTAAGACTTAAAAGGGACAATTAGATTTGACTGTTGTTTTGTGGGACTTTTAGATTTGACTTATTATGTAAGAATGTTAGAGTTGACTTGTGCAAAGAACAATAAAGCTTGTACTAATAATCTCTTATCTGCCTTCTGACATCTGAAGTCATATCAATGCAATATAATATAAGCATTCTACAATCATGATGATACTTCTTCTATTTATTAATTGTGCTGATTGCTTATTATTGGTAGTGAGTTATGATTTGTTTCACAAAGAAATATTTTATTTTTGGCAGTGAACTTTGATTACTTTACACTGAAATATTTCAATCAGTGTTTTGTGTAACAGCACACAGTTGTACAGTGTTCACTCCTTTCATTCATATATGTTCATTAATTTTTGACTTTTTAACATTTTTCCATTCTTTGTATGTCTGGTTTGTGATTATTACTAATATTATTAGTAATATTTCTGCAGATAAATAACTGTAGAGTAAAACCAATAGCAGAATTTTTTTAAAATGTTAATTATTAATTATGTTTTATTATAAAACACTTTTATATTAAGACTGAATTTAGCAAAATGCAACAATAAAAAAATTACTTTCTAACATAAAAGAGCACAAAATTAGTAATAAGAATAATAAAGTAATAAATCTTGAAATATTGTTACCGATTACAGTTTTCTGACATGTTTAACTTCTATTTTCTTTCATAATGAAATTTACATGTATTTGTGCACCAACATGAAAGTTTTTCATTGCTGCTTAATTCACAAAAGCAAAATCTGATTAATCTATGCTAATTAGTATGAAATATCATTAACATCTGATCTTAGTTTACTAAAGTAATTACTTTTAAAAAATAGTTCACAAAATAATGTGTAATATATGTGTGACTGAGCATTTGTGTGTGTTCATGTTTATGCAACAGGAGATTCTTGCATCACTACATGCAAACAGCCATATGTTCATTTGTGCTCAGTCACGCTTCCTAGACATTTGATGACATTAAGTGTAGGTCTTCTAAGAGTGTGTTTGTGCTGTATGTAAGAGCTAATTGATTTTAATTTGCAAATTGCTGAAGAGATGCTGCACTAACTTTACTTTGAGAGTAAATTTTTTACGATATAAAATAAAAACTGCAAATGACAGTCAACATCCAACTTTCTTAATATTTGTTTACCTTTAATTCTGGGAATTACACATGACAAGATCAGTCAACATGTAGCTTTTTACTTTATTATACTTCTTTACCTTTAATTCTGAGAATTACAATGTAACAAAACAACTAGTTCTTTTAATACTTAATACCATATTTTAGATTATTTCAGGTAGTTGGTATTATAAAATATAGATTAATTAAATATGCCTTGGAATTTTTTTGGTAATTAGCTTCTTAAAATACAGACAGACACAACAACAACAAATTTAAACAACCTTTTAACTGAGTGCGTAATTGTTATTGGTATAAATAAAAATATAGAGAGAACAGTAATCCACATTGTCAAGAAGCTGATGCTGAACTCCTGATGATACTAAGTTTAGTTCAAATGTCTGGGTAATTTAATGCTGTATGATCCAGTTTTGTTAAGTGGCTCTTTTCTGTTTAATTAGATTTATCTAGATATATTATCAGGTCCACCCAAAAAGTTAATTTATACCAATTTCAGCCATTTTGATTAATTTATTCATATCTACCATAATGTTCAATTCCAACATTGATAAGATGGATAGCATCGTTGACATTGTACACACATAGGTTTGTGAAATTGGGAGTTTAACTATTAGTAAAATTATGATAAGGCTTGAAAGGCTTGAACTTTGAGAAGTAGATTTGAAGAAGTTGTAACCTTTGTAAATATTCTAATTAGGTGAGATATACCTCAATTGCTTGGACGATATGAAGCCTATTTTGAATGGAGGTCTACAATTTTAATTAGTTTGAGGAAAATGGCTATTATCATCATAATTGGTTTTGCTGCTCTTGTTATATTCTTTGTGTGTCTGACTTTAAAAGTTGTTTTTTGATTTGAAATTATGCATCCATTTTTCAGATTATTTTTATGGTATATTATTAGTTCACATACCATATTTACCTGTTTTTCAGCTAGGTCTTGACATATACCTGAATTTAATTTTTTGACCTCTGTAATTTACAGTTCCCATCTCAATGAAGCATTTAGTTTATTATGTACCAGTGTTTTGTTTGACATTTTGTGCAATATTGTTGTTTCAATCTAATATACAATATGCATTTAAGTATCATTGACAAATTATCTTTATAAAGTTATTGAATCAATAACTTTCAAAGAATGCAGGCATGTGAACATATAAATAATTGCTTTCACAAGACAATTAATGCACTGTTTACTAGCCTTCAGTAAGGCATACTGTATTCACCTAAAGCAAAGAAAACAGACTTTTTTCCCTCTTCTAAGTACACATAACTTTTTTTGCAATAGAATCTTACCCTGTTATTATCATAATCTGTTAATTATACTCCTCAATTTTTGTTGTTTGAAGACATATAATCAACAATTATTATTAATAATTTGCATTGTTAGTTACAGCTCCAACAATTTCAGAGGTAATTATTATTAATAATTTGCATTGTTAGTTACAGCTCCACCAATTTCAGAGGTAATTATTATTAATAATTTGCATTGTTAGTTACAGCTCCAACAATTTCAGAGGCAATTATTATTAATAATTTGCATTGTTAGTTACAGCTCCAACAAAAAGCCTTAAGAACTCTGTTGTGAAATTTTATTAAATAATATTATGTTGGACAACTTACTAAACTTAGGTTATATTCCCTCACCTAATGATAAGTCAGTATAGTGTAGATCCTGAAGGTGCCTATTAGAATGTTTAATGACTAAACTTAGGTTATATTCCCTCACCTAATGATAAGTCAGTATAGTGTAGATCTGAAGGTGCCTAATAGAATGTTTAATAATTAAAACATTTAAATGTGTGTGTGTGTGTGTGTGTGTGTGTGTGTGTGTGTGTGTGTGTGTGTGTGTGTGTGTGTGTGTGTGTGTGTGTGACCTCAGACAGATTGATAAGATAGATGGATGCATGATGTGTAACATAGAATCCTTTGAAGTTTGAATTCGTCTGTGGCCTTAAATTGTATGATTAGTGTTAACACTAATGGCCAGATGTAAAGCAATTAAATACTTAATGGTTACACTAACAAAAATAGAAAGTGAAAGCAGTTGTCTTACAAATTTATGTAACAACCAAAATATACAAGTAGACACAAACTTTATGTATTTCTTTCTTCCCTTAAACTTTGTTGTTCTTTTCTTTTACACCTTTGAAACAGAAAATGAAATGTGAGATGGTTAACTTTGATATCAGAATCTTCTTTGTACTGTTGTCTTTCTAGGAATACAACACAATAGTTTGTATTCCAAGCATGAACACTTGTATTGTTTAATTAGATTTGTATTTAATGTAGAAGAGTTATAATTTGAAAGGACAGTTTAATGTGGTATTAGCTGAATATCACTGAATATCATCATAGAAGCATTGTTTGATTGAGAATTCAATATGGTGTAAAATAACAATGATAATGCATGCTTTTTTTGTTTTGTATTGGTCTTGATTTTCCATTAGACAAATAAGCTTTTGATTACTATATTTTTATTTTAAACTTGCAAATTCTTTATATGTTTACACACAGTGCTTGGTTGTGATTTGAACAAAGTTGAAATAAGAACATGTGATTATTTACACACATAAAACCAAGTTATCTGTTTTCAAGTTTTGTTGGTGAGTGTACGAGCAAACAATTTCAAAATACAAAACTGAGTTTGATTTTTCAAAAAATAAGTACATGTTATATGTATTTGCAAATGCACAATAAAATCATTGAAGTTATACGTGCTGTTACAACATTACAGAAACACACAGTTTTTCATGTTACAACATTACAGTTTTTATGCAACTTTCCATGTTATAATACTACAAAAACGTGCAATTTTTCATCTTACAACATTAAAATAACATGTAGTTTTCCATATTATATTATTAGCACTCAGTTTGCACGTTATAACATTGCAATAAAATGCACTTTTCTGGAATTGAAGTTGCTGATGACAGTTTTAGTTTTATGCAATTCAATTTCAACATTGCAGTATCATGTAGGTTTTCAAGTTGAACACAGATTGGGCTCTTTGCAGTTACATTACAGTAACACATAGTTGTTCAAGTTGGTCACCCAGTTGTGAACAATCTGTTATATGCAGTTTTTAATGTTGAATGTTTAGATTACATTACAGTAACACATAGTTGTTCAAGTTGGTCACCCAGTTGTGAACAATCTGTGTTATATGCAGTTTTTAATGTTGAATTTTTAGATTGCAGTTTTCCTACAGAAATGCACATTACATTCACTTGCAATTCTTTGGATATGCTACTGTGTTTGCTATTGACATGACTGTCCTGCAATTCTTTGGATATGCTACTGTGTTTGCTATCGACCTGACTGTCCTGCAATTCTTTGGATATGCTACTGTGTTTGCTATCGACATAACTGTCCTGCATTCTGTTTTCTATTCTGCACAGGTGAATTTATACTTCATGAAGGGATGAATAAGGTCATCATTATTTTGGAGCATGTGGGCACATTTTAACACAGAACAACATTTTACTAACAGTTACTTTACAGTTTGCACATCACTCTAGATATTATTCCACACAATTTGGCTTACAGAGTGCCACTGTAAATGCAAGTGAATGCAATTTGGCTTGTGTTTACAGAGTGCCTCTATAAATGCAAATTTGTTCAATTTTGTTTGTGTTTCCAGAATGCACTGCAAATGCAAATGAGTGCAATTCAGTTTGTGTTTACAGAGTGCCACTGTAAATGCAAATGGGTGCAATCTGGATTAGTACTTGATCATCTTTATGTACATAAGATGATATGCTTTGCTTTTTCAGTTTCATGTAATCAAAATAATATTAAGCTACTGTGGATTTTGCTAAAGTATGTGTATACTTGTATATTTGTGTTGTTGTTGTTTTTTGTGATTTTTTTTCAGGGAGTGGGTGGGGTTGTACTTGAAATTATAATATTGTAATTTACAGCTTCTTTGCCCGAATATATCTTCAATTACTGTTGTTTTCAAAAAATAATTTTATAATTATTTACTTAAATATTTCTATCCAATAATTAAACACATTTTGCTTTAATATCTACTGTCTGAATTTTGAGAAACAAACAAAAATGACAAACATTTTTGTTTTGTTTCAATCTTCTGCACATTTCTGTTTGCAAGGGTTTTAAAAACAAAAATACAAAACAAGATATAACCTCAGTAAAATGTATAAAGTGCATTCATTTCAGTTTGGTCTGCTTCCAACACATTTGTTTACTATCATTAAAATCACTATATTTTGACATTTTTCCCCCCTTTAAACTTGTATTTTTATTGTCTTTCATTTTGTCATTTCAAGAACGTAAATCTGCTCACAACCAAATGAGACATTTTTATGAGCAGATTTTTGCAAAATCTAGTGTTTCAGACTGCAATAGTCTGTTTTCAACATTAACATTTTCACATTGGCGCATGTTGGTCTTTGTGTCCACAGAGTGTTCTGATGTTCAATCAGTTTTTAAACAGTCATGTTTGTTTTTCAGACTGAATTATAATTTTTGATTCACGGTACGAATTTTGCCAGTAACAAAACCAGATTGTATTTGACAGAATTACATTGAGTTTCATTTTAAAATGCATACTTTGTCATTTGCGAAATAAAGCAAAAACTATTTTTAAATGAAAGGATTTGGTGTTTGTTTTTATTTCTTGTTTTAATGATCTCTTTGATCTGTTATGCTTCAAGAAATATAATTCAGAATGAAATTTCTTGCATTAATGCATGTTAAATTTGTCAGTAAAGTCTTTGTTTCATATTTACTATAAAGTCTGTGTGTGTGTGTTTATTTTACCTAGACAGTAGATTTGTACTATAATAGATAATGAAGTGATTATTTTATGAGCAGACTATTTTGTGATGTGTTTTTCTTCACTACTACACTGTATTGTGATGCACACGTATATGTGACGTGTAAATTTATTTCTACCTATTTGCCTGCTGATGAATGTAAAAGGACAATTATGAATACCTGTTTACGGGGATTAGATCTGGAGAGAGTAGACAATCAAGCAACGCGAACATATTTTTGTGCAATTTTATTCCTGGTCAGTGTACAGTCATGAATGTGAACTTATATTTGTGGTGATTTGACTGCTGGTTAAGTGTAGAATTCTTGTGTGCACGTACATATTTTTGACTAAGGATTGTAAAAGTCAATAATTATAGGAATAATTCTGTATAACTGTACCTACCATCCATGACAAATGTAGTAATCTGTGTTTTAATGCATGCATGTATTTGATCAGTGATGAATGTACCGATTTGATTAGTATAGAAGACTGTGAGTGAATGAGTGTGATTTGAACCCCAGCGAGTGTAGAAGAACTAATATGAATTTATGCATGCACTGATTCCAATTTGACCCTTATTGGTTGAGATAGAAATGTGTGTGAATATGTTTAAGTATTTATTCCAAGATGACCACTGGTGAATGTACAAGACTATAGGAAAATGTTCATGTAAGTCGATGTATCGATTCGATAAAGATTGTAGCCAGCCATTTATGAATAAATAATGTATTTAAGTCAATTTGACCATAAAGATTGTAGCCAGCCACATATGAATAAATAATGTATGTAAGTCAATTCAACCATAAGGATTCCAGCAGCCACATATGAATAAATATACATATTTGAGTCAATTTGATCATAAGGATTGTGTCCAGTCTCATATGAATAAATAATGTATTTGAATCAATTCAACCATAAAGATTTTGTCCCAGTCTCATGAATAAATAAATGTATCTGAGATGAATTGTATAGTTAGCTTTGCAAGAACAAACATGCGTATTTGAGTCATTTGCAAGTGGCCTTGTATAAGAAATGGTGTAAACTATTTTTAAGTGAGCACAAATCGCTGAGAGTCAATTAAATTTGCACTGTCCATTTACAACAAGCAAAAGTTATGGCTGCTAGGAAAGAGGATTTTAGAACAGCTGTAGTCTTGCAGATGGCGTCTTCCCAGGCAAGGTTGATGACTGAGAATGGTTAACTGACAGCATAAGCTGATTTAGAATGGTAGCCCACACTATTAGCACATTTAGCACATAACTTGAACTAGATTTGTGCCAAGCATGCATGAATCAAACTTCTGTATATACTTGTAAGAGTGTTTAGTAAAGATTATCTCCATCATTTACAGTATCACTTCAGGACTGTCCTTCAATACGAATTTTACTGTTTCTAACAAGTGAAGCTACCAGCATATTGAACACTTGGCTGTTTAGGATCTCAATCTCAGAACTTTGAATATAATAAAACTTGTGTACAAGTCTATATATGGTCAATGGGAGGTAAATGTCTAGGATTATTAGTGGTTTTCCTATATTCACTATACTTTCTTTACTTGTGGAATGTTTTAATGCTGTCTGACCAATCATTCCCGAATGCTGTAAATGCTCAATTTAGTTGACTGAACAATCATTCCAAAATGCTGTAAATGCTTAATTTAGCTGACTGACCAATCATTCCAGCACACTGTAAATGCTTAATTTTTTAGTAGACATGTAAAAAACAAAAAACATTGCTGAAATTCGCACGTTCATCAAAAAGATAAAAAGATTTTTTTATTTATTTATTTTTGAATTTGAAATAAATTAACTTAGTAGATCTATAATACTTTTCAATTAACATTTTGAAAATATTTTTTAGGATTATACTCGCTTTTCATTTTTTAGTACACTTGTAAAAAAAATTATGTTGAAATTCACAAGTTCAAAAAAGCGACAAGAAAGATTTTTATTTATTTTGAATTTGAAATAAATTAACCTAGTATGTCTATAATAATTTTCAACTAACATTTTGAAAAATCGTTTTAGAATTATATTCGCTTTTTATGTTTTAGTAGACTTGTAAAAAAAAAAATGCTGAAAGTTGCAAGTTCAACAAAAAGATAAGAAAACATTTTATTATTTATTTATTTTTGAATTTGAAATAAATTTAAATAAATAGTTTTTAAATTCCTTAGTATGTTTATAATACATAGTAATTTAAATTTTTTAAATCCATTTATAAATACAGTTGCTTTTTTTTTTTTTTTTTAGTTCTCTGACCCATTCAGTTATCACTTAGCGGCAAAACAGCCTGACAGCGAATGGGTTAACTCTGACTGCTGTCCGTAAACTAGATTTACTCTAACTGCTATAAGGAAAAAAAAGTTATAAAAATAAAAATATTAACAATTCAGAACTTCACATCTACAACGACATGCGACAAATACCTCCACCAACACAACACCAGTCTCCCCTCTTCAGATGTCAGCGAGAAATACAAGCGCTGTTGTTAGTTGAAGTCTGTGTTTGTAGCTTGTAGTATTCTTTGTTACCCAGCACAAGACGTTCTCTGACCTGTAGTGTTCCAATCGGACCTGCTCTCCTCACGATTTTCGGGTAGCGCTGGCGGTGGTGTTGCTGTTGGAGTCTTGTCTTAAGAAAGACAACTGTTGCTTTTTTCAACATATTTTATTTGTCCTGTAGTATTGATCATCTCCCTTTATCTAGAATATCCTGCATGTTGAAAATCCATTATTTATCATTTTTAGTAATACAATTATCTACATCTCAGCTGTCACAATATTTAAATACCGTTATCTATGTCTCAGCAAGTATAATACATGTATTTAAATATCGTTATCTATGTCTCAGCAAGTATAATACATGTATTTAAATACCATTATCTACATCCCAGCAAGCACAATAATTAAATGACGTTATCTACGTACAATAATTAAATGACGTTAGCTACATACAATAATTAAATGTCGTTATCTACATACGATAATTAAACATCGTTATCACTTTTGCTTTTAAAGATTTGATTGTTGATTTAATAAATTTACTGTATAAATTTATTGATCATCTTACAAATATGGATAATCATATGTTGGAGAGATAGTGGGTGGATGGGGGCTCGCTAAATATAGATTAAAGTAGGAGTTATCTTCTCCTTTGGTAAGAAGTCTTCCATCTACAGAAATATTGTGTGATAGTACATTTTTGTCTTTAATGTTTTGGAGGAGAGAAAACGTTTACAGCGCCCGCATATCCGCCAAGTGAGAGAGACGAGTGGTGTCATCTGGTCAATTATTAATAACATAAATTAAGATTCTCATCACTTGTAATTAGTTATGGATGATTAATAATAATGATAACTAATAACTAGGCTGGTTTATATCACACTTCTATTCTACATTATCTTTCATTCATCTTTCTAACGCGTGTGGCCAGCCAGAAGGTGTGTTTGGGGGATTAACCTAAGATTACGGGTGACCCGGGGTGGCGGAGAATTAACATCTTTCCCGTCTCACAGAAAAAAACACGTCACAATCTGACAAACACAACCGCCTCTAATGACCATTATTAAGCGCTGAACAGAAACTGGATTCAAAATGACTAGGCATCATTAGTTAAGTAATGTTAAGTAACTATAAAACAATTATTGTTTTTAAATCGAGGAACAATAACCAAAGCTTAATATCGTGCACGAGGAATTATCCATGCCTGAGTGCATCAAAGCACAAACAATCTACACTGTCCGTTAAACAAACAATGAATAAGCAATCTACACTGTCCGTTAAACAAACACTGAATAAGCAATCTACACTGTCCGTTAAACTAACAAAGTTGTACACAGCTTGGCTATTTCTATTTGCTAAGCTTAGGGAGACTATGGCCAAAGACATGTATATTTACTAAGCTTAGGGAGACTGTGGCCAACGACATGTATATTTGCTAAGCTTAGGGAGACTGTGGCCAACGACATGTATATTTGCTAAGCTTAGGGAGACTGTGGCCAACGACATGTATATTTGCTAAGCTTAGGGAGACTGTGGCCAAAGACATGTATCCAGCTGGACTGAAACAGAATCACTTGTGAGTCAGAGAAAACTTTTGGAATACTTGTAGCTGGAAGAGATGTACTGGAATGGCCCTAAACAGGATCATTTTTAGGTGCAGATGTACTGAAATGGGCCTAAACAGGATAACGTTTAGTTGCAGATGTACTGAAATGGGCCTAAACAGGATAACGTTTAGCTCCAGGTGTACTGAAAGGGGCCTAAACAAGATACAGTTTAGCTGCAGATGTACTGAAATGGGCCTAAACAGGATAACTTTTAGGTGCAGATGTACTATGAACTGAAACAAGATCACGTTTAGCTGCAGATGTACTGAAATGAAACAGGACCACTTTTAACTGCAGATGTACTGAAATGAACTGAAACAATATCACTTGTGGCTGCAAAAGATGTACTAACGTGGACTGAAACAGGATTACTCATGAGTCAGAGAAAAAATTATGGAGATTTGTAGATACAAGAGATGTACTGAAGTGGACTGAAGCAGGATTACGTGTGAATCAGAGAAAGAAGAAAATCTCCCTTAGAGTTTATACTTGTATTTAAATTGCGTTTCGATTTGAAATGTTCATCAAATCAATCTCGGGTTTTTTGTTGTTGTTGTTGAAACATTGTGATGGAAACTGATAAATTAATGAGACTTTCCTAACGCTGCTAGGTAAGACATATTGAGTTTCATATTAGCACAGAAAGATAAAGTGGGTGCTGGCTTGCAGTGATTAATTTGTTTGACAGACTCATTGGAATGTTGGCATACTCGTATATAATGGCGAGACTCGTGCATTCGCCTTTTCTGCACTTTCTACACATTTATGTCTGAGCTTACGGTTTACAACAAATCGTTAACATGCAGTTTCATGGAATTAAAGGTAACTTGGCCACTGATATTTCTTAGACGAGTATTTATTTGATTAAAGTTTAACTAATACATTTAAGTTTTTTTTATTTCTGCAATTATCAGTTACACATTAGTACGAGTAATTTTCTTTATTTAACAATTAACTGTTATAAAGTAAGAAGTGTTATTAAATTATACAAATATATAACTATTATAAAGTAAAATGTTATTAAATTATACAAATATATAACTATTATAAAGTATGAGGTGTTATTAAATTATACAAATATATAACTATTATAAAGTAAAATGTTATTAAATTATACAAATATATAACTATTATAAAGTATGAGGTGTTATTAAATTTTACAAATATATAACTATTATAAAGTAAAATGTTATTAAATTATACAAATATATAACTATTATAAAGTAAGCGTATTATTAAATTATATAACTACAATCTATTATAAAGTAAGAGTATTATTAAATTATACAATTATATAATTATTATAAAGTAAGAGAGATATTAAATTATACAATTATATAATTATTAACACTAACAGTATTATTAAAGTATACAACTGTTATAGAGTGTTATTAAATTATACAACTATATAATTATTAACAGTAAGAGTATTATTAAATTATACAACTGTTCTAAAGTAAGAGTGTTATTAAATCTACAACTCTATAACTACTATCAAGAAAGAGTATTATTAAACTCCACATCTATATAACTACTATCAAGAAAGAGTATTATTAAACTCTACACTATTTACAATTATTTTACTCATTGTTTTATTCATGTGCTTATTGCTGTGAATGTTGTTTTCCCTGGAAGAATTATTTAATAATCTATTTTCTTACGGGTTGGATGAGAGGAGATTTTTCTCCTGGAAAAAAATATTTAATTATAATCTATTTTCTTAACGGGTTTGCTATGAGTTTTGTTTGCCCTGGAAGAATTCTTTAATTATATATATTATTTTTCACGGTTTGATGGTTTTATTGTCGATGGTTTCTTTCTTTCTTTTTTTATTTATTGCACTGATTATTCCCACAAAAGACTTTTTGAATTCTACAAATATTTTACCAAAGTAATTATACAAGTATTTTGACAAAGTAATTCTACAAATATTTTACCAAAGTAATTATACAAGTATTTTGACAAAGTAATTCTACAAATATTTTACCAAAGTAATTATACAAGTATTTTGACAAAGTAATTCTACAAGTATTTTACCAAAGTAATTCTACAAGTATTTTATCAAAGTAATTCTACAAGTATTTTATCAAAGTAATTCTACAAGTATTTTATCAAAGTAATTCTACAAGTATTTTACCAAAGTAATTCTACAAGTATTTTATCAAAGTAATTCTACAAGTATTTTATCAAAGTAATTCTACAAGTATTTTATCAAAGTAATTCTACAAGTATTTTATCAAAGTAATTCTACAAGTATTTTACCAAAGTAATTCTACAAGTATTTTATCAAAGTAATTCTACAAGTATTTTATCAAAGTAATTCTACAAGTATTTTATCAAAGTAATTCTGCAAGTATTTTACCAAAGTAATTCTACAAGTATTTTATCAAAGTAATTCTACAAGTATTTTACCAAAGTAATTCTGCAAGTATTTTATCAAAGTAATTCTACAAGTATTTTATCAAAGTAATTCTACAAGTATTTTATCAAAGTAATTCTACAAGTACTTTACTAAATTAATTCTACAAGTACTTTACCAAAATAATTCTACAAGTATTTTACCAAATTAATTCTTCGTGGGTTTTACCGAGGTAATTCTATACCCATTTCATGAATGTATTCAAGTAGCACTCGGGTTAAATTGATTTCATTTTGAAATCAACAGTGACTAAATTCAATTGAAGTTTTTTAAAAATAAAACTCATTCTTAAATCTTGTTTCTTACACCTTATTTTATTAACTTGATATCTTAACTGTACATTCTGAGATCAGTTATAAAATAAATAAAATAACTAGATTCTTAACTAAACATACATACAGAATTTAAAGTAATAAGTCTGATATTTAGAATGCATATTTCATAATATTCTGGACTGAAATTGAACTTTTGCATTGTCTTGCAATTTTTGTGAGCAATACTCTTTTCTTTTCCATTTGCAGTTATTGTACCTCTCATAAATGTAATCACCATAGTTACCTCCCAGGTGCCCGGGCAGTCTCAGTGTCAGATACGCTTTCTGCAGAGCGCTGCCCTGTGCCTACAGAATGCCTCTCTCAACATCAACAACGTGCAGTACTTGGCGTCTAACGGAACAAGCGGACAAGCACCGCAAGAAAACGTTCAAACGTTCCGTTCGCGAGTCTGCGCGTATGTCGTCCTTTGTTTTATTTTAGATGACGGGGGGAAAAAATGACAACAATCATAGTATGCGTAACGGTATTAACCACAACACCATTGATAGTATACAACAATACTGACAGTAAAACGTAATACTATTGACTACAACAATACTGACAGTAAAACGTAATACTATTGACTACAACAATACTGACAGTAAAACGTAATACTATTGACTACAACAATACTGATAGTAAAACGTAATACTATTGACTAAAACAATACTGACAGTAAAACGTAATACTATTGACTACAACAATACTGACAGTAAAACGTAATACTATTGACTAAAACACTGACAGTATACATAATGGTGCTATTGCGCGTCACTTAATAGCGGACAGTAAGCGCAGACAGATAACCGCAGAGACGGTTCAAAAACTAAAACAGTTCACCGCGCGACAACTAAGCGGACGTACTTTTAATCGCACGACACTTCCACGCTGCTGACAGCTGACAGAGGCGACAGGTCCAATAGGCTAGCCGTTGTTTACATGTATATCAGCTATTTAAAAGTAGAATGGTCTTAAAAAGGACATGCAGCAACGCTGTATTTCTCCAAGCGACAGCCGGCGTTGTTATCAACCGAGTCGTAAATTTTGCATTTTGAGTGAACGTGTTGTCCGTGCTGTCACTACATTTCGCATTCTTAACATAATTTCCAGTTCCAGACAGTACATAGAAGTTTCTTATTTCGAATTTCTTGGATACAGAATAATAGTACGACAATAGGTTATGAAAGACCTCTTATTTTTTCTTTTTTATAAACTTTTTTTATAGACTGTTATCATTTTTTTCCTGTGTACGTGATTTTATATACTTTTTTGCGACAAAACACATTTAACTGATGACGATTAACTGTCATGCGATTAACTGTTTTTGCGATTATATGTCATACCGTTTAAGTGGTTCGAGTTTAAATGTCTACAAACCTTAATGACATATATAAAGTAATAATAGACACATACAATAGAATATAAGAAAATGTACATCAAATTATAACCATAGTCATTAGCAGCACATTCAGATATGATGAGGTAAGTAATTACTACATTATAACTTAATATGAGAAAAGAAAAGTAATCAAGATTGCTTGAATGTTATAATATTTGTGTACACAATTATAGTCGATCAATGGTTTACTTGAAAAACAGTCCGGTCGTTTTCCTCTTCAAGATATTTCACTTTCATACGAATAACTCGTCTTACAAACAGTACTGTAGTTTGTCTTTCAAATAGAACTGTAATTCATTTTACAAATAAAACTATAATTCTTCTTTCAAATAGAACTGTAATTCATTTTTCAAATAGAACTATAATTCTTCTTTCAAATAGAACTATAATTCTTCTTTCAAATAGAACTATAATTCTTCTTACAAATAGAACTGTAATTCTTCTTTCAAATAGAACTATAATTCTTCTTTGAAATAGAACTGTAATTCATTTTACAAATAGAACTATAATTCTTATTTCAAATAGAACTATAATTCTTCTTACAAATAGAACTATAATTCTTCTTACAAATGGAACTATAATTCTTCTTACAAATAGAACTATAATTCTTCTTACAAATAGAACTATTTTCTTACAATAGAACTATTTTCTTACAAATAGAACTATAATTCTTCTTTCAAATAGAACTATTTTCTTACAAATAGAACTATAATTCTTCTTACAAATAGAACTATTTTCTTACAAATAGAACTATAATTCTTCTTACAAATAGAGCTATAATTCTTCTTACAAATAGAACTATTTTCTTACAAATAGAACTATAATTCTTCTTTCAAATAGAAATATAATTCTTCTTACAAATAGAACTATTTTCTTACAAATAGAACTATAATTCTTCTTACAAATAGAACTATTTTCTTACAAATAGAACTATAATTCATTTTACAAATAGAACTATAATTCTTCTTTCAAATAGAACTATAATCCGTCGTACAAGTAGAAGAATAATTTAATTCGTCCTCAAAATATAATTCAATAGAAGGTTAATTCGTCTTAATTTGGTCGATAAACGCACAATGTGTAAGTGCACAATTCGTACAACATTCGTATAACATATCTGGAGGAAAATAATATTTGAATTGCCGTGGTGAGTTTTCAAACTTCACTTCGTCGGTTTTAATTATAAGGCCGATCTTTCACCTTATACTGTAGTATATTTCAT
Organism: Sinotaia quadrata; assembly: GCA_028829895.1. Classification (NCBI taxonomy): domain Eukaryota; kingdom Metazoa; phylum Mollusca; class Gastropoda; order Architaenioglossa; family Viviparidae; genus Sinotaia; species Sinotaia quadrata. Next base: position 59,939,075 of record CM054179.1, read on the forward strand.
CCAACCTCAATTATTCACCTTGGAGGTATAATTTGTAAACTAAAAATCACCTTGGAGGTATAATTTATAAACTAAAAATCACCTTGGAAGTATACTTTATAAAATAAAATTCATCTTAGAAATATTATTTGGAAAAAATATTCACTTTTGAAGTAAAATTTGGGAAAAAAATTAATCCTGGAAGTATAATTTGGAAAAAATATTCAACTGGGAAGTATAATTTGGAAAAAATATTCAACTGGGAAGTATAATTTGGAAAACATTATTCATCTCCGATTTATAATTTGAAAAAAGACATTATTCAAGAAAAATAAAATAGAATTATTTGACGAAATTAATAAGTTACTTTGCATTATATTAACAGTTTCAGACAAATTTCAGTTGATACAGGCCGATTGTTTTGTGCAGGAAATACAATTTGAGGCCGATATTTACAAACTACTATTTCTTATAATGCTCGATTTTATTCAGTGTAGATTGAATATAATTTAATAACAAAAAATTATTTGAACTTTGCAAAACACTTCAACGTTTGTGTTTGCAATGTGTTACATTTTTGCACCGAATTATGATTTTCCCATCTGACTTCTACTAGGAAATAATTGTATAGGGTTTAAATTTCCCATTGACTTCTGATTGTAAATAATTGCATAGGGTTTATTTTCCCATTGACTTCCTATTGTCAACAAGCGTGTTGGTTTTACTTTTCCCATTGACTTCTGATTGTAAAAAATGTATAGTGTTTATTTTTCACATTGACTTCTAATTGTAAACACGTGTGTAGGTTTTACTTTACCCATTGACTTCTAACTGTAAACACGTGTGTAGGTTTTACTTTTCACATTGACTTCTAATTGTAAACACGTGTGTAGGTTTTACTTTACCCATTGACTTCTAACTGTAAACAAGTGTATAGAGTTTACTTTTCCCATTGACTTCTAATTGTTTGTGGGTTTTACTTTACACACTGTCTATTGTAAACAAGAGTATAGAGTTTACTTTCCAATTGACTTCTAATTGTAAATAAGTGATAGGGTTTACTTTTCCCATTAACTTGTAGTTGTAAAAAGTGTATAGGGGTTGGCTTTTATCAGGGGCTTTTAATTGCAAACAAATGTGTAAAAAATATAACGTGGGCGTGTCCTGTTAAAAATAATGACCATTTCGCATGGCGATTTTGTTGAAAGTAAGCAATAAAAACATAATAATACAAGACATTACTTCCTACTGCTATATTAACATACATACATTAATGATTTATGTATGTATTAATGATCTCTTGTGTAACAGAATAAAAAACCAGCTAGATGTTTGCGGTCAAAGTGCATCTCAAGCAGTCCTCAACAACACCCTTTGCGTCAATATGGCCGAACGTCAGTCTGTTCTAGCACAGTTCCAAGCAACCTTTGGTGGACTGGACACTAACTGTGCTCACGGTGAGTCTGACATCAGTTAATGCAACAACTGAAATGTTTACCAAGTGTAGTACGGGAAGTCTGACAATTTATTAGTAATGGAAATGTTTACCAAGTGTAGTACGGGAAGTCTGACAATTTATTAGTAATGGAAATGTTTACCACATGCAGCACCGTGAGTATGACATATTATGCAACAACAGAAATGTTACAAATACAACTCTATGAGCATAATATTAGGATACGCAACAGTTAAACCGTTTACCAAATGCAAAATCTTGAGTATGGAACAATTCAAATGTTTACTATATGCAATACCGTCAGTATGACCAGATATACAACAATTACAATGTTAATCGTACAAAGCGCTGTGAGTATAACAGGATATACAACAATTACAACGTTAATCGTAAAAAGCGCTGTGAGTGTAACAGGATATACAATTACAATGTTAATCGTACAAAGCGCTGTGAGTATAACAGGATATACAATTACAATGTTAATCGTACAAAGCGTTGTGAGTGTAACAGGATATACAACAATTACAATGTTAATCGTACAAAGCGCTGTGAGTATAACAGGATATACAATTACAATGTTAATCGTACAAAGCGCTGTGAGTGTAACAGGATATATAACAATTACAACGTTTTTCTCAGAATACAAACATCCTTCTCATTTGTCATCTTTCTCAGAACATGAACATCTTTGTACAATACTGTCATCTCTTGTTTGGGACAAGAAAAATAAATGATCAGGTCAGTTTGGTGTGGTATGGCTTTACATTGAACAAAGCAGTGGCAGTGAAATTTGAACTTTTAGAAACTATTATTAAGAAAAAACAACAATTTAAAGATAGACAGATGGGTGGATGGATAGGGTCATAGATGGGGGGATGGATGGGGTCATGGATAGATTGAGGATGGATGGATAGGGGAATAGATGGATAGATATAAAAAAAATCATGTTTACTGTTTCCATTAAAAAAAAATAAATCTGTTAACCTTGACATTTGATAATATTGGAACATGAAATCAATGAATTAAATTCATAGTCAGCTGAGATGGGTATTTTATTATGCAAAAATAGTTCAGGTAAACAAGCCCTCTTTTTGGTGACCTATTCATTTACTCATCATCAAGGAATAAATTCTGTATGCATATATTCACTTTATACATTTTCACACATATATTCTTATTTAAACAAGAAAAAATCACGTGCATGCATTCTACACATTACACCACATACATTTTTTGTTATCGGAATCAATGCATTAGGGGCAGTGGGCAGATGTTTACATTTGGACGGGATATAGACGACCCCGCCATCCACGAGGTTAAGTTTAGGATAACCAAAGGGTAGGGTGCTGATTGGGCATATGAACATCTTCACTGAAGTCATTGCCCAGGGCACTAGTAATGTGGAGTTTCGGCTGTGGTCAACAGCCTGGAGATGGATGGGCTCCGCCAGATTCATTTACCCAAGACACACAACATGAAATGATAACGTTACCTCAAACCATACCGGATCGGTCATCGCCCGGAACAAGGACCACACCTTCTGTCTTGCACCAGGGCAGAGGTGTTAAGTGTGCTACTGGTGAATCATCACCATCAAAACTCCATGCCAGAAACAACATCAGCATTGGTACGTGGAATATCAGAACATTAAGAACGTCTGGAAAGGTAGAGGAACTGACAAGAAATGAACAGATATCATTGGACCATCCTGGGACTGTGTGAAGTACGAAGGAAGAACTTTGGGGAAACATCATCACAGGACAGCCATAAACTATACTACTCTGACAGAGATGATAAACATGAATATGGTGTCGGATTTCTTGTCCACAAAGACATAGTGAACAGTGTCATGAATTGTTGGCCAGTCTCCAGCAGGCTTATCACCATACACTTAAGGGCAACCACACTCAGTATCACCATTGTGCAAGCTTATGCTCCAACACAGCGCCTTGATCTGCAGTCATCTTCTCTTCAAAGCGCCCCTTATGAGTGATGCATGAGATTACGTCACCTCTCTTTGAAATTTGACAGTACTGAGTGAGTAGTAGTTAAAATAGAAGGCAAAAGTGCGCTTAGAACTGTATAGCCGATTTAAGAATAAGAACATTTAATCCTATTGTATAAATATTCGTTATTGTTGTTATTAATATGTAATATGAACTTTAATATGGTGGTAAATCTATGCCTATTTCATTTTTAAATTATTGTTCATGTTAGTGGTGTGATTTGCCGCATAAGAATTGTATATTTGCTTTTATTTTCAAAACATTTTTGAATTTTCATCCCACCCCTCCCCACAGTGTATGACATTGGAAAGGTGTATGTTTGATTTAACAACTGTGTGAAAGAGAAACGCCCCAATTATGTTAATAAAACCTAATTTTCACTTTCGAAAAACTCTTTATTCACAGTTTTTGAAAGGTGAGAAAGTTCGTATTTGTATTGTTTCGTTCTGTTCGTCTATCTGTCTAATAGTCACTTATCATCATATTCGCACACTCACACACAGCCAATAAAACGTTCCTTTGCATGACAGAATAAATCGTGCCCCACCCATCCATCAATAGTGTCTGTCTTGTGTCATCTTAAAGACGACGTATTACTGGCACACGTCATGAACGGCACGGAGATACACTGGAACAGCCAAACGAGACCACCACCACCACCACCACCCCAGTCGTGACAATAGTGGGGGGGACCAAGACATTCTTAAGGGATGGATAGAATACTGCTCAGACCTACAACCACAGACATAGGGGATCCAGACATATTTTCAACACCCAACCAGTGACCTACACTGACAACTACCCCATCCTCCTAGAAGAAGTAGAGACTGCAGTGAAATCAATGAAAAAGGGAAAGGCAGCAGGAATAGACAACATCCCTGAAGAATTAGTCCAAAATTGGGGAGAAGCCATGATAAGCAATAAAATCTGGCAGACATGGCTAGCACCATGGACTCAGTCACTCATAATAACTCTCCTGAAAAAAGGCAATTTGCAGCAATGTCAGAACTATCGTACGATAAGTCTTTTATGCCACCCAAGGAAAGTCATGCTAAAGATCATATTAAACAGATTGAAGCTGCAGACAGAGGAAATCATAGATGAAGAACAGACAGGCTTCAAACCAGGGCGAAGCACAAATGAACAGATTTTAATATGAAAATTATCTTCAGCACCAACAAGACCTTTATCATGTCTTTGTAGATATTAAGAAGGGTGTGGAATTCAGCCCTTTGGTCCACCATGAAGCTGTACAACATCAATGCCAATCTGATCAATGTCATAGAAAGCCCTCACAGCAAGGCCACCAGCGCAGTCTGCTTCAATGGCCAAATAGGATATTGGTTCAGGACAATAGTGGGAGTCAGACAAGGCTGCCTACTTTTGCCTATTCTCTTCAACATCTTTCTTGAAAGAATCATAACAGATGCTCTGGAAGACCATGAAGGAACTGTCAGTATTGGAGGCAGAACTTACGCTTTGCCGATGACATCGATGGCCTTGCAGAAAATGAGGAGGAGCTAGCTCAATTGATGGAAAAACCAGACAGGACAGCTACTGCTTTTGGTATGGAAATCAGTGCAGAGAAGACCAAATTGATGACCAATAACACCAGTGGCATTGGCAATGACATCATGATTAGTGATCAGAAATTGGAAATAGTTAATAAATTCAAGTACTTAGGAGCCATCGTGTCGGACGATCAAAACCTGAAATATAGTCCAGGATTGCGATGACAATAACAGAAATGGCAATGCTGAAGACAGTTTGGAAAGACAGAAACATCTCAGTCAGCTCAAAGATCAGACTGATGCGCTCCTTGGTTGTATCTGTGTTGTTATATGCTTGTGAGTCATGGACCCTCACATCGGATCTCGAAAGGAGGATACAAGCTACTGAAATGAAATGCTTTCAAAGGTTGCTTGGCATTTCGTATAGAGATCATGTCACGAATGAGGAAAAGGTAAACAGAATTACGAAATATATGACCATATCTACTGCATACTGCTATTAGTAATCCAATAACGAAACATACTTAGTCCTCTGATGAATCATACTTAGTACCCTGACAAAACAGAACTTACCCACTTTAAGTCAAATTACGGCGTGCTATATCAAGACATGAATGAAAGAGTTACAATTTGTCTACTAGCATGCCGTTACACCCTCCTGGACGAGATACGGCAGTGCTATTCCTTTGTCAACTTACAGCCGGACATGGTGTCCGACATGGCTTTGCTTCGCTCAGCGATTTTTGGACAAAACTATGACCAGGTCCACCAGTTTTGCTTGTAAGTTATAACTTTTGAGAAATTATCATTTGTCATTTAAATACTAATGAATTCAACATTAATTAGTCAGTATATATTGTTATTATCTTCATATCACAGGAAAGGTTTTGTACACATTTTTAAAGTGTATTTAAAAAGTCTTCACAAATTATATTTGTAGCTCCGTTAGAGTGAGAAAGAGTTTTATAAATAATGATTTAATATCCATCGATAGTGTGATGTTTTGCTGGCAAGTTAATTTTCCACGACCCCGAACCTCCCATAACCTTAAGTTATTCCCCAAAGCACACCTCCTGACTGGCCTCCCGTAATCTTGGGTTATTCCCCAAAGTATACCTTCTGACTGGCCTCCCGTAATCTTAGGTTATTCCCCAAAGCATACCTCCTGACTGGCCTCCCGTAACCTTAGGTTATTCCCCAAAGCATACCTCCTGACTGGCCTCCCGTAATCTTAGGTTATTCCCCAAAGCATACCTCCTGACTGGCCTCCCGTAATCTTAGGTTATTCCCCAAAGCACACCTCCTGACTAAACTTAGGTTAAAGATGGGAGATAGATACTGTAGAATAGACAGTGATAGATCTAGATGATAGCTCAAGACCCCTGGTACAAAGAGCCAGGTATAGTAATTAAATGCGGATGACACTACAACAAATAATATGTGAGTCACGCCAATATGGGTGGTTTAACTATCACTATTAAATATAATTAACAAGAAATAAAATAAGACGGCATGGTCACATATAGTGAACAATTCAATGGTTACAATTAGAGTGTATAAATGGATATCATTAATAATCATGACCATTTAGTGTCGTAGAGTCCTACAGCACTGTGGTAGTTATTTCGTTCATTCGTATGAGCGAACTAATAAATGAGTGTTTCTGATTAAACTCTAAAATAAATCTGAGAGAAGTTGACTGAAGCCATGCGGTTGTTGACTTTATAGTCAATTAACTTAGGATCACCTGACGTGCCATCTAGGGTCAAAGTGAATGTCATATCAGATGCACATGTAGTCTGTTGGACCGGTCTTTGGCCCATGTGTTGTTCTGCTCTGTTGTTGCTTCGTAACTCAGCGCTCATTGAAATCAGCATTCAAGATAAAGTTCTGATCAGCCAGTAAAATACACATGGGCTAAAATTTATCCACATGTATTCTTTGACAGAAACTCTTACTTACATGGTTATCACACATTCTAATATCACATGAGAAACGTACCAATATAAAATATAGTAAAGATTAACCTAACAAAACCACATATCTTCGGCAGTACTGTATACAAAGGATGGTTTCCTGCTGTGTTGATAACTGACAATAAGGATTAGCAGTATGATTTTAGCTGATTGATGCCAGGAACAAAGGTAAATGTTACCTGTATGGTCACTTTGCTTGTACAATTGATTTACAGGTAGACTTAACGGACATTCATTGCGCGCGGTTGAGCTGTGCTTCGATTGGTTATTTCAAAGAGTAGAAACTTAGGTGTTTTTCTAGTCTGGGGATAAAAGTCAATCATTCTAGAATTAGGTTTGCTTGTAGTTTATTTTAAGAGGAGGATGAGTCTGGGCTGCCATTATGTGACAGATACGACTAGCAAACGTAGCAAATAGAAGTATAACATAGCAACAGGAATTCCCGATGCCATTAATTATGTTCTGTCAACAAGTCTTATATTACTAAAATTACACGTCATTTGGTATTGTCTTGATGTATAAAGATACAGTTAATCTGATTTGGTAGTGACTAGAAGTTCATGAAAATGTTTAAACGAAATTTGTTGAAAGTTAGGATACAGTTTAAGTGAGAGTCGTTATTGAAATACTGGTTAAGAAGTATTTATGTACATATGTTTGTATAAGTGAGACTCTCTATTGGAATACTGGTAAACAGAATTTGGAACTGTCTAAAGTGGCTGACTTAAACGAGATGTGGCACTATCTATATATGTTGTCTTAAGCGAGATTTAGTATTGTTTAAAATGTTGGATTAATCTTTAAGCAAGAATCATTATTGTTTAAAAGTTTCGGAATAGACTACGGATTAAGCGAGAATGAAAGATGAAAAAAGGGTGTGTGTGTGTGTGGGGGGGGGGTGGCAAATAATTAAAATACCCGATATGGGGCAGGGGTTGGGATGTTTAGACTAACGACCCATTAGTACAGTTAAGATAAAGATTAGCTAATGTGATGTTAGCAAATCATTAATTGATACACAAACAATATAAAGCAAACATGAAAATGTATAAAAACAATTTTATATCAATAAATATTTCATTAAAAAGCCTAGTCTTTACGGAATAATATATATATGATACCTTGTACACACACACACACACACACACACACACACACACACAGAAAAAACAACCAGTCGTTCGATGGGATCAGTTACAAGTGTTTCTATTTTAAGTTTAGATTTGTTGGATTTAATTGAATCCCAATCATATTGGCTTTCCAACGTATTTATACGGCACCATTTCATTGTAAACCACAACCTTAATGAATGTTAAATTGTTAACATTCACCAGTTTTTCCCTATTCAATAATTTTAATGTTAACATCACAAGACCTTGGAGCCCTTTATAATTGACTAGGGCTAAAACGGGGGCTCATGGATATATATATTCCAAACCTTGAATGAAATGTAAACCACTAAACATATTCGGAAAAAATCGTCGGGCAAGAATATGTGAGGGTGGCCATAGTCGCCATTAGAAAGGGGATAAACCCAGTTGAATAATGTTATATTCAGAGTGGTGCCCCTTCAGTAGCAGGTAAACTGTGTTGAACAAAGTGTGCGCATATCGCTTCCGACCGAGCCAATGCATATATGGTAATGTTAATAAATATTTGTAACATTTAAAACTTTGATTTTAACATTGGATTAGCTGATAAAGTGAACAAAATAAGTTTATCCTCAATACTGAATATCACAGATTAAACATCGATCTATGAATAATACTAAATATAGAATAAAGATCAGTCTTTTATAGAATACTCAATATTATCAGTATTAAATATACTAGATTGAACATCAGTCAGTTAATATTGCTCAGTATCATAGAATAAATGTATATGTCAGACATCAGTCTCAGTAATTCTAAATACCACAGACTGTATTGACATCTTAGTACTCTCAGTCATTCTAAATACCATAGACTGTATTGACATCTTAGTACTCTCAGTCATTCTAAATACCATAGAGTAGACTGTATTGACATCTTAGTACTCTCAGTCATTCTAAATACCATAGAGTAGACTGTATTGACATCTTAGTACTCTCAGTCATTCTAAATACCATAGACTGTATTGACATCTTAGTACTCTCAGTAATTCTAAATACCATAGAATATATTGACATCTCAGGGTACAGACGTGTGCCCGTAAAGGGAAGAGACTTTACAATAAATTTGCGAAGAGCGCCTGCAACAAATATGTTTCACTGAGTCAGTACAGTAAATAAAAACACATTATCTTGATATGATGTAAAAAGTGTATAATATTTCAAATTGTATCACTATAAGACACTATGTGTATTCTTCTGTAGAATGAGTATTAATCAATTTATCATATAATGTTTGTTCACTAGTACACGTTATATTTGTCAATTTCTTTAAGAAATTATGTTGTGTTCTTTCGTTCAAAAATCTTCAGTTACTCTACTCCTTAATATGAAACTTAGGACAAAATGCAAAACGGTTTCATCCATTTAGAAATTGAATATCACTTATCCAATCATTACTTGACATTACAGTACAAAACATGATATTGGGGTTTTTCATTTAGATATCACTCATTACTCATTCATTACTTGACTCACTCAGTACAAAGCATCACGTCGTGTAATTTTCTATTCAGAAAACGACAGTCATTCGTCCAGTGCCTAAGACAAAAGGTATTGTTGTGCCCAGACTCGCCCCGTGTATTGGCTCAATCAGGCCTTGACCTCACCAGTTTTGAACGGGGTATTGACTTGCTTTGTAGCAACATCCGGCGTAAGTTAAAAGTTTAGTGAGTGTATAATTATATTATATTATCATGATATAATACGATAATAGTATTATATTATTATAATTCTGAGGAGTATAATAACACGCGATTGTTCAGGTATATTCGATATAATAATGTACATTGTTTATGTGTGTGTGTGTGTGTGTGTGAAACCCATTAGTTTGAAAGTGACTTAAACTAAACTTTTGTAATCTAGTTTGACCTATCTATAGCAGTTGATCGCATAATTAGAAAGTTTTATTGTCGTTTGATAAGCAAGCCCGACTCTCAGTATGTGTGTATGTATAAATGTGTGTGTGTGTGTGTGTGTGTGTGTGTGTGTGTGTGTGTGTGTGTGTGTGTTTGTGTACATATATATTATTGATTAATTATTACTGAAATATTATAATAAATGTATGTAGAAGATAATGTGTACTGTCAAATACACTTGATGAATTTACCAATTTTCCTATCGATTATGTGGATATTCACATCTTACTGCGAATCAGGGAAATGCTAATTTTGATTCTCTAACTTTTACAGTGTACTTGACTGGCATCAACTGCTTTCAGAACCCGATTCCAGAAGTACGAATGTGTTTTCAGACACTGAATAGAAAAATGCAAAATCTTCAAGTTTTCGCTCCACAACCCACCGCTGATCAGATTTCACTCGGGCATTTCTGCAAGTAAGCATTTTATGTTGCTGTTAGTAATTTGATTAACATTAATGTCGCAGTCACTTTTGATTCACTGTGCAGTTTAATGTCATGAACTGTTGATTCACAGTGACTGTTGTTGCACGATGCAGTTTAGTGTATAGTAACCTTTGATACACAGTGCAGTCTGATGTCACAGTGACCGTTGTTACACAGTGCAGACTAATGTCACAGTGATTGTTGTTTCACATTGCTGTTTTGTGTATAGTGGTTGTTGATACTCAGTGCTGTATTGTGTATAGTGGTTGTTGATACTCAGTGCTGTATTGTGTATAGTGGTTGTTGATACTCAGTGCTGTTTTGTATATAGAGGTTGTTGATGCTCAGTGCTGTTTTGTGTATACTGGTTGTTCATACTCAGTGCTGTATTATGTATAGTGGTTGTTGATGCTCAGTGCTGTTTTGTATATAGAGGTTGTTGATGCTCAGTGCTGTTTTGTATATAGAGGTTGTTGATGCACTGTGCAGTTTAGTGTCGCTGTGAATGTTGATTCGCAAGAAATATTTTATTATTTGAAATCAGGAATCAAGCACATTATGCCTCAATAATTTTGAACCCACTACATATCTAACAAGCATAGCGACGCAGATGCTTGCTAAGATAATTAACATCAACAAATGGAAATTAATTATATATTAATTTTGCACAAGCACGTCACTCCGTTTAATCTCATTACAGTAATGTACTAGAACACATTTAAAATCCGTTATAAATTCAACTGTTTAAGTGAAATCTGCAATTAATGGGAGATATCCATTACTATTTTTAAAAGTGCTTTGAATAAATTACAAATAAATAAGTATTAATAAATTACAAAATAAATAAGTATTAGTATTTAAAATACTCGTATGCTTATATCTAGAAACTAACTATTTATTTTTAAGATATATTTGTATATATTCCCTGTTGTCTTCTTAATATTTAATTCCTCTTCTTTTTTATTCAAGTTTATTGTGCATTATTGTTTTCTATTTTAAGCATTCGTCTTGAGCATGTGGACTGCGAAACTGGCGCCTGGGCCCGTCATCAATACCAGTCATGTGATCGTGTCGTCACAGGCATGCGCAATGAGTTAGAGTGCAGACTGCTTCCGGATCAATGCATGGCGACATTTCCTCAGCTTGTGATGAATGTCTGCAATCCCCTCAACTATTTCGCAGAAGAGAGATGGCGCTACAATAGTGCTTACAAACCACCATTTTCTATGGTTGTACTAATAACTGCTATGATAATAGCTGAAGCATCTGGTGTACACACCACTAAATAACTTGTTCGGCTGAATTTGAATTGGTCGTATGAATAGCATACACAAGTTATACACTCTTTTAATATATAACAAAGATGAGAATAAATAGTATTGTTGATAGATATAGATTAACAGATACATACAGTTTCACAAATTACGTTTTCTTCTTTTACTTTTTTGAACTAGTCATTTACTACCGATCACTGCTACTAATCACTTGTTATCTGAATTCATATCAATGACCCGTGTTAGCCATAATGAAAGAAAACTGATTAATTACTTTACCGTATTAACGAAAATAAAATAAAATTGATTACTTACTATACCGTCTTTACCGATAATGAAATAAAATTGATTAATTACTTTGTCTTCGTTTCCATTTTGGCATGACAACTGTGACGTGGGTTCTGGGTAATTTGCATACTTATGGTATCAGCGTCCAAATAAAATTGACGTGGTGTCTGGGTCATTTGCATACTTATGGTATCAGCGTCCAAACTTATGGCAACGTACATAGTCTCACTCACACTTAAGAGATGCAAAATCATCAGAGTCAATAAAAGTAGTTAGAAAGTACAGGATTGACAAAATAGTTAATTATCCCAAAGAGTTATGTTCTCTTACTCTGACGCTCATACAATACTACACCAGGTATGGTTTAAGATATTAATTTAATATGTTGTGTTAATACAAGAAAGGGAAAAGTAAATCATGGTTGCATGTTTGAGAAAAAGAGGCACTTGATTAATTCTAAGGTAAGAAACTCTCTGCAGTGCGACACTGAACAATTAAAGGTGCTAACATTGTCATGGCATACTATGTTTTTTTAAAAGTCGAGTATTAAGATTGTGTTTAAAAGTTGATCATGCCGTTGCCATTTGACAACAATGGTTTAGATAAGTTAAACAGTTGTTATTTTATTTCTTATCGGCCTTTTTGAAAAATATACAGTACTTCTAAAATTTACCTCGAGGATTTTTTCTTTCCTTTTTTTTTCCCCTGCTTCTTTTCGACCCCCCACCCAAAAAAAAAAGAACAAAAGAAAAAATCTCCCGCGGTATACTTGCGGCACGGCGGTTGAAAATTGCTGATACCTGAAAGTTGAAATGATGATCACGAATGACCAATGAAAGTCATGTTTATGATAATTTTATAGATGACTTGGACCAAGGCTAGTCCTAATTGATGACGAATGCATGGACAATGCTGGTAGAAGGAACGCGTTTCGAGAAAGTGTTAGAGGCTCGCTCCCATAAACACCAGTGGGCGAGTGTCTAGCTGCGGGTCAAGACAGCGTTCTATGGACGGCTATTTGTGCCATAAAACATGGCGCCATCCATCAGCGCTCTGAGTGGTGACATATTTGGCGCCGCAGGCTCTGTAACGACTTCCTGGATTGGTTTCTTTCTTTCTCATTAACGCCCACATCAAACATTTGCGTCTTTCAGAGGGGTATTACGTCATCTCTGAGTAGAGCTCACAAATGACAAATTAGTAGTCAGATTCATAACTCAAACTGCCTTAACAATGATTTTAGAAAAAAACATAATTAATAGAATAATAAGAGAGTAATTTGTTTTCATTTTAAACAATGAGAATTTTCATTCCATGCAGAGAGAAAGTAGGTATGCAAGTGGGCAGAAAAATACACATATAAGTAAATAAATAGGTAAATAAACTATACATCGATAAAGAAATAGATAAATAAACTAAACATAGATAAAGAAATAGATAAATAAACTAAACATAGATAAAGAAATAGATAAATAAACTAAACATAGATAAAGAAATAGATAAATAAACTAAACATAGATAAAGAAATAGATAAATAAACTAAACATAGATAAAGAAATAAATAAATAAACTAAACAGATAAAGAAATAGATAAATAAATAGATAAATAAACTAAACAGATAAAGAAATAGATAAATAAATAGATAAATAAACTATACATAGATAAATAAATAGATGAATAAACTATACATAGATAAATAAATAGATGAATAAACTATACATAGATAAACAAATAGATAAATAAACACGTACAGAGATAAATAGATACAGAGATTAAAAAACCCAGACACATAGATAAATAAACAGATAAGCAAATAGATGCATAGATAGATAAATAAACTGATTTAAATGTATTCACTTATTAGAATTGCTTGGTTTTGAAAAGTAGAAACGTCATTCTAAATGTTGATTATGTCTTCTAGTGATCTTTATGAAATTTGTTAAAAATGTTGCTGTTGTATTACCAGTTTTCCCTAAACATCATGGAAATACTGACATATCTTTTTATTAAACGTTGGAAAAGTTGGTTTAAAAAAATTAATGCATTTCCAGTTGTCATGGATACACTAATTACATGAAAGAAAAGTATGTAAAACTGTTCGTGGCAATATTATCGCTTTCTTATTAGATTGTATATGTTGTGGTTGAAATGTACGATGTTGTCGTTGTTTTACATAATGGATGTCCTCGGTCACTGTTGTTGTATTGTATGATAAATGCCTTCATGCTCTGCCCGGGCTTACTTGTGGAGAAACTCTGTTAAATCGTTCAGATCTACAAGTGAATGAAATTGTGCACACGATCTATCGTATATCTCTACAAATTACATTAACTACAAATTCCTTGTCTCCTCTTTCTTCCACCCTTTCATTTTGTAAACCTTTCAATACTCTAAAATTCCTTGTCTCTTGTTTTTTGCATTTTGCAAACCTTTCAATACTCTACAAATTCCTTGTCTCTTGTTTTTCATTTTGCAAACCTTTCAATACTCTACAAATTCCTTGTCTCTTGTTTTTCATTTTGCAAACCTTTCAATACTCTAAAAATTCCTTGTCTCTTGTTTTTCATTTTGCAAACCTTTCAATACTCTACAAATTCCTTGTCTCTTGTTTTTTTATTTTGCAAACCTTTCAATACTTTCTTGTCCCCTCATTCCTATAGTCTGGTATTTTCTCTAAATCCTTTCAAGAACTGTCGTGAAGAAGTGATGACATGAGAGAAGAGTACAATGCACGTAAGATATACTAATCAAACTAGCAAGCAAGAGGTGGACATGGAGAGTGTGGGTGGGATGGAGGGCTTGGCAAATCATTGATTGTTCAGTGGTTCAAACTGAAGAAAACTTAGCAATGTTTAACAGTCAGCTGTGACGTGTACACTTTGTCAACATGAACTTGGGTTAGGACATTGATGCAATAAAGAACATTTTCTAACTGCACTTAATTTTCTAAACTATTTTCATCTTCGCACCCCACACCCTGTATGTGGCTTGAAGTTTGATTTCTTTCAGTGAGAGATGTCTCTTGTGTCGACTGGGCCCTCAAGGCGCGTACCTTGTTTGCGCCACATAAATCTGTTCACGTCACGTGATTTAGCATGTTTTAAATGTCATTTCATCAAAACATAACCTAAACTTACAATTAATACAATAATTTAGATACTCTACGGATAATTCATGGTGTTTATTCATTCACTGATCATTCTGAAAATAATATGCCTGTGGTAGTGTGATGTTTGTTTTTCTAGTGTGAATTCTCATAGTCACTGGAATTAAAGGAATGAAAAACCGGTCAGCAAGCTCTGAACGCCACGCCTATTGCCAGATCCTAAAGACAGGTAACTCCTTATCATGCTGACATTTTACATTCACGCTATATATTTCTTGCGTTTACAGTTATTCTACTTTCACATGCTTTTCAGTGCTGCAAATGTGTAATAATTTTGAAACCACAAGGTATCAGATATTTAACAGCAGAGGTTGTTAAAAATGTGTAATAAGATTAAAAGCACAAGGTACCAGATATTTTACAGCAGACGTTGATAAAAATGTGTAATAAGATTAAAAGCACAAGGTACCAGATATTTTACAGCAGACGTTGATAAAAAAAAAACAAAAAAACAACAGACTTAATATCTCCAGCAATGTAAACCACAAGAACTAATAATTTGCATTGTAAACCTAAAAATCAAATTGACTTGACACAGCACGCATTATAACTAGAAGATTTGACACAGCTCGTATTATAACTAGAAGACTTGACATCATGCACTAAAACTAGAAGACGTGACAGCACGCATTATAACTAGAAGACTTGACACATCTCGTATTCTAACTAGAATACTTGACAGCATGCACTATAACTAGAAGACTTGACACAATAGACAATGTAAACTGATACTCAACCACTAATACCAACCAATAGATATAATACCGCTAGACTCTGTCAAGCAAAACAATGCACTGTAGACCAACATAAAATTGGGACAGCACAATGGTCAACATTCTGTCACATATAAGAGACAAGCCACTTGGAACGAGCTGCCTTAAGAGCGCAAACACAATAAAACCTTATTAGCTTTTAAAAGTGTTCTTAAAACACTTCTTGTTCCCCTTAAATACCAGTCTTTACTTTGTGGATCATCTCTGCAATTTTTTAAAATTTAATATCAGACCCTTCTCTAAGTTTGCTCTATCCAACATCCTAAGTGTTCACTAGTAATTACGCATTAATATTTGTATTGTTTAAAATTTAATATCTGACCTTCTTTTAAGTTTGCACATCCTAAATGTTCACTTGTACTTACGTATTAATATTTGTATTGTTTACTAAATATTTATTATGTCTTTTCGTATGTATTTATTGCTGTGTTCTACTCTACCTATTATTATATATGATTTCTGTGCAATGACAGATAATAGTTAGCTAGGCAGATAACTATCAGGCACAGAGACAGACGGAAAGACAGACATAAAAAAAATATTAAAAAATAGATAGGGAAAGAGAGAGAGACAGAGAGACAGAGAGAGAGAGAGAGAAAGAGAGAGAAAGAGAGAGAGACAGAGAGAGAGAGATATTATTATTAAATAGAAAGCTATCTTCTGTCACCGTTTCATTAATTTTTTATATTATTTTATTTCAAAGTAAGCTACGGATCTAATGGCAGCAGTTTGTAAAACATCAAACTTTATATCAGGCATTATTTGCTCTAAAATCGTTACTAACAACAAAACTCACCAAACGTTATTAGCAGGGGAGTGGGGGTCTTTCTTTTGTATATATATTTGATTTGTGCATGAATTTCTTATGTGTGTATTGGTGTATTTAGTGGCTATCTTGTTTGTTACCGTATTTTGCTCCTTTGTCTGCTGTTTCATTTCCTATAATTTTGATTGGCTTTCTTGTTTGTTACCGTATTTTGCTCCTTTGGTGTTTCATTCCCTATAATTTTGATGTGGCTGGATATCCATAGCAGTGTTGATTTTATGCCTATATACTCCCAGTGTAGCTGTGTTTGGATATTTGGCTTGTGATTTGTGTTCTTGTTGATTGGAAAGAGTTTGCTAAGTCTTGTATTGATGTTAGTGAGTCTGTGATTATGAGTATTTGTGTCTGTGCTGGTAGGGTGGTTATTGCCACCTACAATCTGCATGAATGGAAGAGACAGCATGCCCATATTGCCACCTACAACCTGCATGAATGGAAGAGACAGCATGCCCATATTGCCACCTACAACCTGCATGAATGGAAGAGACAGCATGCCCATATTGCCACCTACAACCTGCATGAATGGAAGAGACAGCATGCCCATATTGCCACCTACAACCTGCATGAATGGAAGAGATAGCATGCCCATATTGCCACCTACAACCTGCATGAATGGAAGAGACAGCATGCCCATATTGCCACCTACCACCTGCATGAATGGAAGAGACAGCATGCCCATATTGCCACCTACAACCTGCATGAATGGAAGAGACAGCATGCCCATATTGCCAAGCTGTGAGCTGGATGGCGGTGGTTACGCTATCGTTTTGACGTCACTCCTGGAGCTTGCGTTGATCCTTTCGTCAAAAGACGTTATCTGATCTGGAGTGCTCCAGGGAGACCCCGCAGCCTTACATTGCATCCCGAGGTGAAGGACCTACAAGAGTCGTTAGCAAGAGAGAAACGCAAAGAACAAAAATAACCAACAGCAGCAGACACCCCTCTAACTACCCTTTCCGAATACAAGAGGAAGGCTCCAGGAATCCTAAAAAAAACCCGAGAACATCAAGAAGATGAAAAGTTTTCATGCAATTCCTGTGGAGCAAAAGAAGTCAATGGAACAACTCACGGAACATCTCACAGCTTGCAACACCACGTGGCTCAAAAGGAACAAAATACAACTTCAACGTCACAGATACAGGAGATGCGGACTACGTGAACAGGAACACAACTCAACGATATTTTTAAAAAAATTAAATAACTGACGACAACACCAAGCAAGCACCAAGAAAATACTCCAACAGCAACACCACCGCCAACGCTCCCCGAATACTCGTGAAGGGAGCAGGTCCCACTGGAGCACTACAAATAAGAGTAAGTCTTATGATGAAATGATCCACGAAAGCTCCAGTGGCGATGTAAAATTGTTATTGTAACCACCACCACCAACTCCGAGACAACAATAAATTTTCAACACAGACTACAATTCGCCAGACCGGCTACCGATGCGGACACAACAACATCTGCACGCTTCAACCGGACTGGGACAATACATACGGCGAGATGGTCAACCACCGATACGGTCAGTCACAGGATGGAAAACTTTTCAAAACTTTGCTTGTGGTACAAGCAACAAAACACACAAGGTGGCTCTAAAACGATCCTCAATTTCAAATTTACACGTCAGACACCTGACGCACTACAGGAAAAAATGAAAAAGAAATAAACAACAGTCGCCAACACCAAACAAGCGCCAACAAACTCTAACTCCAATACCACCGCCAGCGCTCCCCAAATATTTGTGAGGGGAGCCGGTCCCACTGGAGAACTACAGATCAGAGAACTCATGATGAAATGATCCATGAAAGCTCCACTGGAGCACTTCAGATCGGAGAACTTTTATGATAAAATGATCTACGAAAGCTCCAGTGACAACGTGATAAAGTAATCGAACCACAACCACCGTGTTTTTGAGTGTGTCTGAATAGCAGTGCTCTACATGAGTTGAATAATGAATATGAGAAAGTAATATAAGTGTTCCTGCGTCCTCTTTCACGGTTGATACCTGTTGGCGTGAACGATTTGAACTTGTCACATCACGCTAGCAATATAACTCGCCCAACTTTATAAATTGAGCGCTTATAATGCCCGCTATATATAGTTTAGTGAGTTTAGAGCATATAACTCCTGCTAATAAAGTATGTTTAAGTTTCATGTAAAAAGCACTCCGTGTTTGCTTCCTTCACAGCTAAATTCATAAATGATAGTTGTTATTGTTCTTTTTATTAGTATTCCCAACACAGTTACAATGTGTCTGAAAATTTATTAGATATGAATTTATCACACGGTTGTTTTGCTTGCGGCTTTATCGAAATAATCAACGAATGTCTGTATAAGTGTAATCGAGTGTTGTTTGTCTATCATAAGCTATACACTAGTGTTGTTATTCTATCATAAGCTATACACTAGTGTTGTTTGTCTATCATAAGCTATACACTAGTGTTGTTTGTCTATCATAAGCTATACACTAGTGTTGTTTGTCTATCATAAACTATACACTAGTGTTGTTTGTCTATCATAAGCTATACACTAGTGTTGTTTGTCTATCATAAACTATACACTAGTGTTGTTTGTCTATCATAAGCTATACACTAGTGTTGTTTGAGGGCGTATCGTAATTTATATTGAATGTTGTTATGGCTATCGTAACTACACAAGAGTGTTGTTGGAGAGTGTATCTTAAACTACAAGTGAAATAGTTTGTGGTTTATCTAGTCTTTGTTAAAGAGATTATATATGACATAAAGGTTGAAAATTTGTTTACAAAAACCAAATATTTTTTTATTACAGTAACCAATGCTTGTGTTTAGAAATCTGACAATTTAATATGGACGCCTATATGTAACACTTGTCTAAGAGACAAGCACTTTGCTTTCTTTTACAGGAATTTTACTATATGTTATTCTATCTCAATTATTGAATGCATCGACGGTGGAGCCACCAAGCGGCGAGTGCGAAGGAACATTTTTGCAAGATTTGTACACTTGCTTCACCAACCACTCAGTGTCCTTCAACACGTACATGTGGGCCGTGGGCAACAAAACCGTGGGCACTCCGCCTGACAATGAAACTGCATTTAAAATACAAATGTGCAGGCAAGACTCCAAGAGCTTTTTCTTTACAGTTGTACTCGCTTCTTTCTGCATATTATTAAACAATTCAGCTTTCATTTTCTACTGTTATTGCTTCTTGTAATACAATTAATTTTCTTTCATAATATTCTGCTTGTAAAATAATTCATATTTAATTTAATTTTCTACTTTTATTGCTTCTTGTAAAACAATTAAATGTTCTTTCATTATATTCTGCTTGTAAAATAATTCATATTTAATTTTCTACTTTTTTCTGCTTCTTGTAAAATAATAACTGTTCTGTCATTGTGTTTTGCTTGTGATGTAATTCACTTTTCATTTATACATTTGCTGCTTCTTGTGAAATAATTAATTATTTGTTCTTTCAATATATTATGCTAGTGAAGTAATTAACCTTTCATTCACTACTTTCTGCTTGCTGTGAAATAATTGCCCTTTCATTTACCATTTTCTGCTTTCTGTGAAATAATTGCCCTTTCATTTACCATTTTCTGCTTTCTGTGAAATAATTAACCTTTCATTTACCATTTTCTGCTTTCTGTGGAATAATTAACCTTTCATTTACCATTTTCTGCTTGCTGTGAAATAATTAAACGTTCATCCACTATACTTCTGCTTGTGCAATAATCAACCTTTCATTATTTACTGCCAACTTGTGAAATAATTACTCCTCTACCTTTACTGTAAAATAACTTTTAAAATTTACCATAGACTCAAATTTTGTTTCCTTTTTTACTCTTATTTCCTTACAGCTACCCTCGTACTATACGAAATGCACAAAAGAAAGGAATGGAAAGTTAATCTCGAACTTTGTTACTGCCAAGTGTTGAGAAAAATACGAGAATGAAAAGAAATAACGTTTATTCTTCAAGAAAAATAACTTTATTGTTCAAAGAGCATTTTAATATACAAATAAAATGCAATTTTAGTTTATAATTTATTTTTATTGTCGTGAACAGTTAAGATGAAGACAGCCATATGTTTATCGTGGAATTAATTAAAGGAGCGTTTTTGTATTCGGTGTATGCCATTTTGTGCACGAGTGAAATTTTTTATTTTTGGCTGCTGTATAGACTTTTAAAACAAGAATAACAAAACATTTTTAGACTTTTCGCTCTCTAAACTTTATCTATTTAAGTGCAAAAAATATTTGACTCTTAAATAACTTGTTGTTTTTCCCTGACTGCGGTTCAGTAGAATAATATTGAACATTCAGCAACTATTAAATGTACATGTGGAATAATATTGAATATACAACAACTATAATATGTACATGTTGAATAATATTGAATATACTACAACTAGTATAACATGGTGAAGAGGCGTTTCCATACCAGTGTAAACATTGCCACGACAAGAAGCTTCCCATGAGCAGATATTAGAAGTGGCCATGACTTAGTGATGACCCTCCGACTATATCTAAAGAAAGTCAACAAGCAAGGCCCCACAAGAATCAAGTTCAACCTTGACAAGCTAAAAGACCCAGAGGTATTGGAGGTCTTCCAAGCAAAGATAGGAGGAAAATTTGCACCACTCTTAATTCTTAAAGCAGAGAACACAGACACATTAATTGACATATTTAACATTTCAGTGATCCAAACAGCCAAAGAGATCCTTGGCAAACATAGACGAGCAAAAACACTCTGGTTACAGCTGACATCCTTGATCTGTGTGACAAGCGTCGAGAGCTAAAGAAGAAGAAATCAGAAGTAGAAGGAACAAAACAATACAGGGAAATCAACCTTATCAAGAAAAGAATGAAACAGGCAAAGGAGACATGGATTGAAGACCAGTGTAGCGATATAGAAAATAATCTAAAGAAAAATAATAGCAAAAATGCATTCGAAACTGGAGAAAGATCTGACCAGTGAAAAACAAGGATCTCCTCCACCATTCAAGATAGTGAGGGAATTGTCTTACAGAAGATCAAGACATTCTTAAGAGATGGACAGAATACTGCTCAGACCTATATAACCACAGACCTACATGGGACCCAGACATAGTCAACAGCCCACCAGTGACGAACACTGACAACTACCCCATTCTCCGAGAAGAAGTAGAGACTGCAGTGAAATCAATGAAAAAGGGAAAGGCAGCAGGGGTAGACAACATCCCTGAAGAATTAGTCCAAGAAGAGGGAGAAGCCTCATAATAAGCGCCCTACTAACAATCTGCAATAAGATCTGGCAGACAGGGAAATGGCTAACACAATGGACTCAGTCACTCATAATAACTCTCCTGAAAAAAGGCAATTTGCAGCAATGTCAGAACTATCGTACGATAAGTCTTTTAGGCCACCCAAGGAAAGTCATGCTAAAGATCATATTAAACAGATTGAAGCCGCAATCAGAGGAAATCATAGCTGAAAAAACAGGTGGGCTTCAGACTAGGGCGAAGCACAAGTGAAAGTGAACAGATTTTCAATATGGGACTGTTATGTGAAAATTATATTCAGCATCAACATGTCTTTGTAGATATTAAGAAGGCATTCGACAGGGTGTCATCATGAATATACGACAACATGTACAAGTTTTGGTGTTCATACCCGGTAAGTGCCTGAATAAGATGTTATGTATTCAGTTTGTTGCCGTAAGGCATTTTCTCTTCTTTAACACAATATAGCTGTACTAACAACTTCGTTTTACTCTTAACAGTGTGGAAGAGCCGGTGATACAGTGCTCCCTGAACGCGCTCCAGTCCTCTTTGAAAACAGACAAGTGCCGAGCGACTGCAGGCATTGACACGCTGCTGACTGAACAGGTGCAGTCAATCTTTCAAGATTATGACACATACTGTGCCCATGGTAAGCTAGCACTGTTGTTTAGTACACTATGACTTGTACTGTGCCCATGGTAAGCTAGCACTGTTGTTTAGTACACTATGACTTGTACTGTGCCCATGGTAAGCTAGCACTGTTGTTTAGTACATTATGACACATACTGTGCCCATGGTAAGCTAGCACTGTTGTTTAGTACATGTGATGTCTGGTGGAGTGGGTGTTCACGATAAATAGTAGTTAATGTGAAATGCAACCCCCTCCCTGCATTAATTAAAATCACAGGCAGTGTCCATATTCCAGATTGGACCGCAGAGTGACTATGAATAATTTAATTGGTTAGATAAACAATTATCCAAACGGCTCTGCCCCCCCCCCAACACCCAACTATCATGGTTATTAGGAAATAGAAAATGTAAATAAAATATGCTACTCCGTGGTTTTCGATTGGCAACAATTTATTAATAAAAACGTTAGTTAAAAGTATAATAATGATTGGTAATGTGTAATTAAAATTTATTAATAATAACGTTTGTTAAAAGTGTAATAATGATTGGTAATGCGTAATTAAAATTCTAGAATGTTCATCAAAGTTAAAAGTGTAATAATGATTGGTAATGCGTAATTAAAATTCTAGAATGTTCATCATAGAGATGACCTGGCACGAATTCAAAGAACAATTTTGAAATAGTCAGTGATTTAGTGATAGCACAATATTGGTTCTTATCTTGAATGAAGTAGAGGTCAATGGTTTAGTGACAGCACAATATTGGTTCTTATCTTGAATGAAGTAGAGGTCAATGATATAGTGACAGCACAATATTGGTTCTTATCTTGAATGAAGTAGAGGTCAATGGTTTAGTGACAGCACAATATTGGTTCTTATCTTGAGTGAAGTAGAGGTCAATGGTTTAGTGACAGCACAATATTGGTTCTTATCTTGAATGAAGTAGAGGTCAATGATATAGTGACAGCACAATATTGGTTCTTATCTTGAATGAAGTAGAGGTCAATGATATAGTGACAGCACAATATTGGTTCTTATCTTGAATGAAGTAGAGGTCAATGATATAGTGACAGTACAATATTGGTTCTTATCTTGAAGTAGAGGTCAATGATATAGTGACAGCACTCTACTGGTTCTTTTCTTGAATGAAGCAGATGTCAAGCCTCCTTCAGCTCATGTGGCGGGCTGATAACTGTATAGGCCTACATACTGGCCGTGATGCACTTGACAAACGCGCTGACCTAGGATCAGTTCCTTGAAGTGATATGCTGGAATGCTTGTAGCCGTAGTCTAACAGCTGTGCATAAAAGGGCGGGAAGGGCACTTTTATTACAAGTCCTCTCTAGCCACAAATGACTATAGGTTTCTCTCCCTCTAGGTCAGAATAGACATGATGACTACTTGTGAAAACATAAGGTTATTCAGCAGGGTGACGTGAACATATGTAATAAGACATCAACTGACATGACATGACACTGTTGTTTATGTTAAGTAGATAGATGTTGTTTAGATACTATAACACTGTCCCCATGGTAAGCTAATACTGTTGTTTATGTTAAGCAGCACAATTGTTTAGTAATCTATACACTGTCGCTATGGTAATCTAGCACTTGTGTTTATGATACATTGTTGTTTATAAGTAGTACGTTGTTAGTATAGGCCTACTATAAAACTGTGCCTATGGTAAGCTAGCACTAGTGTTTATGAT
This sequence comes from Sinotaia quadrata, assembly GCA_028829895.1. NCBI lineage: Eukaryota > Metazoa > Mollusca > Gastropoda > Architaenioglossa > Viviparidae > Sinotaia > Sinotaia quadrata. The sequence continues at coordinate 59,963,407 of CM054179.1, forward strand.
ACATTGTTGTTTATAAGTAGTACAATTATTAGTATAGGCCTACTATAAAACTGTGCCTATGGTAAGCTAGCACTGGTGTTTATGATACACTTTTGTTTATAAGTAGCACATTTGTTTAGTATACCATAACACTGTCCTATTGGTAGGTTAGCGCTGATGATTTTGATAAGTAGTGTCATGTTATAACGACCAACGTCTCTACAATTAAAAAAAAAAATAAAATAAAACAATCTGAAACTACCGTGTAAGATATTGGTCGCTACCACAAAGGAGAGATTGCGCAAAATAAAGTGACGATCTGACCTCAGAGGTCATGCTGTGCCAGCGCTTCAGACACTGGATCTGCTTGGGGAAATTTATCGTGCATGACTGAAACTAATTAACTCTCGGGTTTAAAAGGGAGGTAATTTCTTCTGTTTCCATGCATTGTCGACGTGCTGAAAATTACGGTCTTAAGAATAGAATCCTTTCCATCCTACCCAGCACCCTTGGTGAGTGATAAAAATCCCAAGTGTACTCCAAACTCGGCAGACATCTTTTATCGTTCTTATTGTCTGAGAACAGGCTTGTCTCCCTTGGCTAAATAAATATTATGCCAAGGTAAAAACAGATCTTGAATGGATTAATTAAATCTGCCGTATCAAGGTGATAAAATCTATTTTAATACACAATGCAGGAATTATATAAATTATATCTTAACATAATAATATTTCATTGGCTTGTATTTTGTTAGCCCTGAGGATCTGTCTAACCCATTTTTCATACTCTCTCTTAACCTTGGACTTCACTCAGTATATTCTCTTGATGTTGTAGTATCCCCTGGTATTTATATCTTTTTTCCCCTCGATCATGCTTTAAACAAACAGTAGTATTAATCGGGTATTAAACAAACAGTAACACTGATCACGATGTTTAACAAACAGTAACATTAATCAGGGTTTATACAAACGTTAACATCCACGAGAGTTCATGAGTGTTTAAACAAAGAGTAACATTGATCAGGGTTTATACAAACGTTAACATCCACGAGAGTTCATGAGAGTTTAAACAAACAGTAACATTAATCAGGGTTTATACAAACATTAACATCCACGAGAGTTCATGAGAGTTTAAACAAAGAGTAACATTGATCAGGGTTTATACAAACGTTAACATCCACGAGAGTTCATGAGAGTTTAAACAAAGAGTAACATTGATCAGGGTTTATACAAACGTTAACATCCACGAGAGTTCATGAGAGTTTAAACAAAGAGTAACATTGATCAGGGTTTGAACAAACAGTAACATTGATTAGGGTTTTTAACAAGCTGTAACATTAATCATGGTTGCAAACAAACAATAATTGTGTGTAAGATTTTAATAAACAATAATTGTGTATAAGATTTTAACAAACAATAATTGTGTGCAGGGTTTTAACATTTATATATGTTTTTTAATAATTTTGTAACATTGCACAGGATTTTGACAGTTAGTAACCTAGTACAAAGTTTAACCATTAATAGTATGTCCAGAGTTCTAATAATACACATCCATGTACAAGGGTTTTCATTTGTAATCTTCACGGTTGTGATTGCAGTTACGTCTTTTAAGACACTTAAAATACTTAGCCAATCAGATTTGTGTTCTTATATCCAGAATGCCGAGTTACCCTGGAGAATGACATGAAGTCGTGTTACAGAAATCTTACTCTAGATCCAGAACTTTTCCTCTCAAAGTCTTCTGAAGGCGCTCTTTTGGGAAAAACGGCTTCAGATGTAGAGAAATTTTGCAAGTTAGTAATGTTATTTTCAGTCCAGAAATTTTACAATTGCTTCCAGCTCTTCCTTCTATTATTTAATTTTCAAAGTTGAACTAATGTGAATGTTTCAATAAAACTAGATGATATGTTAGTTCATTAATGAAACCTTTTTAATGAGATATATGATATTTGTTCAAACTTACGAATTGTTTTGGAGTGAGCATGTATGATAATATTTGGATGAGTAATAAATATAACACCTCTAATATTCTATGTGCCTAATGTTTACTAAATGATCAGTAGAATTAATTAATTAGTCCTCTAACTAATCCTTTAGGAATTAAGAATGCAAGAGTATAAAATAACATTATTAAATTTAAAATAAATAAATTATAAATTTTACAAAATTTAGACAGAAAAGTTGAGCATCAACACATTGCACATCAATGAGCAACTTAACAACTCTTTACAAATAAAATTCACAATGCTAATAAAATAAATAACCAACATATTGTAGTCAGCGCACTTCAGCTAGTAACTTAACAACTCTTTACAAACAAAATTCACAATGCTAATAAATATCCAACACACTGTAGTCAGCGCTCTTCAGCTAGCAACTTAACAACTCCTACACCGAAAACAGGTGATTGTTAATGAAAAACCAACACGTTTAAGTTGTAAGACGGCTAACAAATAACATACGAGTTCAAGTTGAAAGACGGCTAACGAATAACATACGAGTTCAAATTGAAAGACGGCTAACGAATAACATACGAGTTCAAGTTGAAAGACGGCTAACGAATAATTAATAAACGAGTTCAAGTTGAAAGACGGCTAACAAATAACATACGAATTCAAGTTGAAAGACGGCTAACGGATAACATAAGAGTTCAAGTTGAAAGACGGCTAACGAATAATTAATAAACGAGTTCAAGTTGAAAGACGGCTAACGAATAACCAGCACTGGCAACACTGATACAGTAATGTCAAGTCCTATAGAGTTTGACAGCTCGTGATTTTGACTTTCATTGAAGCATTGTTATCCCGCAAACAATAACGACATTAATAAAATAGAACACTTTACAATAAAGATAAGGCGACCTGTAAATGGGATTGTGGAAACAGATTCCGGATTACCCTTTGTGCTACTTGTACACGTTTGCTTTGATCATTTTCTTGAATCTAACGATCAGTTCGGATTAATTTATGAACGCTTGACCTCTTCACAGCCATGAAACTGTCATTTCACATGGCAGTCTATCACAATGTCACACACAAAACGGAGAAAGACACTGTCTTCATGATGTAAACATGACATCACAGTTTAAAGGTTGAACAGACACTGTCTTCATGATGCATACGTTACATCACAGTCTAAAGATTGAACAGACACTGTCTTTATGATGTATTCGTTACATGTCAATATTTATACATAGTTTAGGCATGTAGCTTTCCAGTTTGCCATCTTTCTTACCATCTTCTTGATGTTTTTCTCACTGACTGTGACGTTGCATTGTTCAGGTATTTCTTTATGCTCATCTTTAGCTCCATGATACATCTGACTTAGGTATTATGAGTATTTTGTATTGCTCCCCATGTTTTACCGGAAGGTGTTCTTGGTGTCCCGAACGTTTGGCATTTGTTGTTCTGTTCTGGAATTTCTTTTTAATTCTTGGTATAGTCTTCCTGGTTGAGTTTTGAATGTTTTGTTCTGTTGGAATTGCTGTCAGACAGCTTTTGTTTTTCTAGTCCAGTCTTAATACTTCTGTAATTATTTGTTGTCTAATGTAGCTGTCAGGTTTCTCTGGTTATATCCTGCTGTCATTTTGCCTTATTTCTTTCCTAGTGCACTCTATTTTCTTTTCTCTTCTTCTCTTCCATTGGTTTCTTTGTTTGTACGTTGCTGGCAATATACATTTTTCATTTTTTTTTTTTTTAGCAGTGTCGTATATTAGACTATTGGTTTCTTTGTTTGTACTTTGGCTGGTAATAAACATTTTTAATTTCTTTTAGCAGTACCGTATATTAGACTATTGGTTTCTGTAATATCTTCTTTAGGAATATGTTTAGTATTTCGTTTGCATTATGAATTGCTCTTCCTAGAGCTTTGTTGTTTTGCAGTCTTCATGTTGAGGTTCTGCCTACATGTAACTTATTTTGTCCATAAAACAGTTTATTTCTTCAAACAAGCATTGTTGTTCTTCAATCAATAAGTTAAATCGTTGATTATTTCTCCTAGGGTGGTCGTCATCTGTTTTTCACTGTTATTACTTGGTGGAAGTTTCATTCTCTTTTATTTCAGTGCATAAGATTGTGAGATTTGTTTGTTGCTGTTCTATCTTTAGTACTTCTTAGGCTGTAAGAAGCCAGTCTTGTATGATCGCTCTCTTCTGGTCCAGGAGCCGCTGTTCTGATAATAACACCCGGATGGTATTTAAGCCAGAGTTCATGCATTCTTTTTCTATATCCTATTATGTTGGTTGGCTTTATTTGTATATTTTCCTCTCTGGTCCATTTCCTCCTAGTTTTCGCTAGCGTTTCAGTAGCCCATTTTTCTCTAGAACTCCCTGAAATATCAGTACCTTGTTAACCCTGGCGACGTCTAATCCGGTATAGAATCAAATTTTGTTTTCTCCAACATGAATGGGATGGTTGTGGGTGTAGTTTGGAAGGAGCCACTTTTCCCTCCCTCGGTAGTCCAAAGATGGGATTTGAAGCTGTCACCCATCCTTGTTTGTCGACACAGCTCAGGTAGTTTAACTTTCTGGGTCATTTGCCTCCACTATCCACTGGACTATCGAGACACATTATTATTATTATTATTAAGAATGATGGTGAAAAAAATATTTCATACTTGAAAACTCTAATTAGTATTTGTCAACTTTCCATCTGTATTTTTACACATTGCAGCTTGTAACTTGTCACTCATGTGTTTACTTCAGTCATGAACGAATGCCAAGAGAGAGTTGAAAACTTATAACTTGTCACTCATGTGTTTACTTCATTCATGAACGAATGCCAAGAGAGAGTTGAAAATTTATAACTTGTCACTCATGTGTTTACTTCAGTCACGACCGAATGCCAAGAGAGAGTTGAGAAATGGTAACTTGTTACTGATGTGTTTACATCAGTCATGAACGAATGTCAAGAGAGAGTTGAGAAATGTTAACTTGTCACTGATGTGTTTACTTCAGTCATGACCGAATGCCAAGAGAGAGAGAGTTGAGAAATGGTAACTTGTCACTGATGTGTTTACTTCAGTCATGAACGAATGCCAAGAGAGAGTTGAGAAATGTAAGTAGCAAATGTGTGTATGTGTATGATCATCTTAAAACATGAAAGATGTGCTGTTTTTCTCCCACTTTTAATCAGTCAGGTGTCGTGTTTTGTACGATCTTCTTAAAACATGAAAGATGTATTGTTTTTCTTTCAGTCTTTTAATCATTCACGTCTCGCGTTTCATACGATCATCTTAAAGCACGAAAGATATATTGTTTTTCTTCCAATCTTTAATCAGTCACATGTCGCGAGTGCTTTACATGGAATCAGATATGAACATTGATGGTTATTGATTTTTTTCTTCAAGGCATTCATCTGCATAGTAAAGCAAAAGTACAGAGCGAGTGAAAAAAGAACTGTATTCACATTTTTTTTATTATACAACAGACAAGTAACATTTTTTTTTAAAAATTGAAGTCTGTTATATTTTTTAACCTAATACAAATTCTCTTTTATTAACTATATTTACTATACTCTTGTCCCAATGTCTGTTGTTTTTCATGCATACATAATTCATTTACTAGCAATAAAGAAGAATTGATGACGTGTTTAAAAAAGCAAGCCCTGGCGTGTCCTGAGTCAGCTTACGTCATGCGTCGCCTTGGCCTGGACTTTGCCACACTGGATGCTGGATTGAAAATCTTATGCCGTAAACAGGACGGTAAAATAATCTCTACTGCGCCTAGTCACTTAACACTTTATTTAATTACTTTATCATTTACATGTATTTAAATTCAGTGTTAATTGAAATTTTAAGTTGTGCGATTTCGTACATAATTTGATTGGATTTTGTTCAGCACCTCTAGATTCCAGAGGTCTGTTCGTTAAGTTCCAATTCAGTTTATAACTTGCTAAAATCACACCCGCAGCACACTGGCAACTTTAAACTCTTCGGACAACTCAACGCTTTTTAACAGTTAAAAATAAACGCTATAACTGCTGTAACCACTGCGCACAGCGACATGACAACAACAGGCGCATGGCATACTGGACACCGGAAGTTGCGCACTAAAGCCATCTTTCGCAGTGTCGAACTGCCCTGCGCCTGCGCATTGAATAGAAATGTTATTCTTGAGTATGTAGAAAGTTCGTAAGTAGTACAGTAAAAATATGTTTAGGTCTTAATTTAACAATAAATAGACAAGCGGATGCATGTCAGTATGCGTGCATGCGTGTGTGTGGAGGGAAATGCTGAAACGCAGTTACGATAATTAAAATCAGTATGATAGGAAGGAACAACTAATATTTTCCATTTTTCATTACCTGAAAGTATGCACATTATTTTATGTATGTATTCAGGCTGTGTTCATATATATATTGCGCACTGTACTCATTGAGTGTACATCAACATCAAGATAGATGGATAGATAAATAGATAGATGGATGGATGGATGGATAGATAAATAAATAAATAATCATACGCGTACGTGTGTGTGGGGTGTGTGTGTGTGTGTGTGTGTGAATGTGTAAAGGAATAATAAAAAAAAACTGTCATCGTCAACTACATGTACTTTACAAATGTGTAAATGAGACTGACAACTTCAATAAATGTGTAAATAAGACTGAGCTAAGAATTATTATATATGTGTAAATAAGACTGAGCTAAAAATTATTATAAATGTGTAAATAAGACTGAGATAACAGCTACTATAAATGTGTAAATAAGACTGAGATAACAGCTACTATAAATGTGTAAATAAGACTGAGATAACAGCTACTATAAATGTGTAAATAAGACTGAGATAACAGCTACTATAAATGTGTAAATAAGACTGAGATAACAGCTACTATAAATGTGTAAATAAGACTGAGATAACAGCTACTATAAATGTGTAAATAAGACTGAGATAACAGCTACTATAAATGTGTAAATAAGACTGAGATAACAGCTACTATAAATGTGTAAATAAGACTGAGATAACAGCTACTATATCTATTTATAAACCTCACGCTCAGTGAAACGAAGAAATGTCTCTATCGACATGCAAAACTGTAGATGATAGTGATTAACCAAGAGTTGGGAAAAAATAGGACATAGAGAACCACCAAGAGTGAAGGAAAAGATTATGACATAGGGATACACTACTCCTACACTAGGAGTTGAGAAAATATATATGTTACAAAGAGTTTACCAAATCATTGTCAAATATATTGAATGAATTGCAGAAATTGAACTGAATGACAACAATGGAAAACATTGGCAAATACTGTGAATGAATGGGGAAAAAATTGAACTGAATGGCAAAAAAAAAATGGAAATCATTGGCAAATATTATGAATGAATGAGAAAAAGATTGAACTGAATAATTGTGAATGAAAGGAAACGGGTAATAATGAATGTAAAAAAAATAGGATTGAATAATAAACAACAGTAGTGAATGATTAAGAATGGGGTTGTATGATAAGAGTGGGATTGAATGATAAAGAGTGGGATTGAATGATAAAGTGTAGGATTAAAAAGAATTGAAATGAATAATAAAGAGTGGGATTGAATGATAAAGTGTTGGATTAAAAAGAATTGAAATGAATGATAAAGAGTGGGATTGAATGATCAAGTGTAGGATTGAAAAAGAATTGAAATGAATGATAAAGAGTGGAATTGAGCGGCAAAGAGTGAATAAACTGACAAATCATGAAAGCATGAATACTCATGCTTAACACTTTCTTTTAGTCTATTTATCCAGTCTAGAATGTTTCGGCATTCAAACGCGAGCAGTGGAAAAATGTCAAGAGGACAATGCATTGGCACTGAGGAAAATGGCCGGACAGACCAAATCTTCATTTGCGCAAGACAAGGATAAGTTCATCAACGAGTTCTGCCAGTGAGTAAGAGTCTTGTACCCAGTGAGTAAGAGTCTTGTATCCAGTGAGTAAGAGTCTTGTATCCAGTGAGTAAGAGTCTTGTATCCAGTGAGTAAAAGTCTTGTATCCAGTGAAAAGTTCAATAGACTTTTGTTTTAATTCATAAAATATTTGTACACTTTTATAGTGCTGAAATGATGACAATTTTTTTCCACTTTGAAAGACTGGAAACCAAACAATAGAAACAACATCATCAAAGAGCAGAAACCATGAAAAGTTATTTTTGTTCGATATGTATTTTTCTGAAAATAATAAGTGTAAACTCAGTATTGAAAGATCAAAGAATGTTTTTTAATAAATACGGTCTTAAGTCGGAGTGAATTTAGGTCAAGTCTATTACATTTCCAAAATCATCTGGCTAATTGCTTTTTTTTCGTTATTATGAGATTTTTCATTATAAGGGTAGGAGTTGAAAGTTGTTAGAAAGGAAGTTAATTGAATAGAATCACTTTTAATTAGGTATAAATTAATTAAAATAATACTCGCACTTAATTTAGAGTATTTTTATCTCTTTTATTTATTAATAATTTAAATTGTTCACATGGGATTAGCTTTAGCTTATAAAATGTCCAAAGTTAATACAAACTGAAAAATAATTACCTAAATCATTTCACTCATGACAATAATAATCCGTGCTGTTCAATATTGTGCCATTTGCTGTTTGGTGTGATTGGCAATACACAATGAACTCATGCAATACGCAGAGAGCTAGAGTAATATTCAATGAACTAGTTCAGTGAGCTAGTAGAAAATACGCACTGAGCTAGAGCAAAACGCGATTGTGTCAGAAATAAAGCAGAGTGCGTAGGTCAATTATAAACTCTTTGCAGTAAACGTCAATTAATGTAAACACATACAACTTACAACTTCCTTACTACTATTTTATAATCGTTAAGCTTGGATTGTATACTCTTCCAAAACAGAGTTACACACACACACAAAACATACACATTTAATCCATTGATACAACAAAGAAATAGACACACACACACACACACACACACACACACACACACACACACACACACACACACAATCAAACAACATACAACCACAAAGCAGACCCTTCACACAACATCACACCTCACAACAATAACACACAACCATATCACGCAACACACACCACACGACCTATACAACACACAACAACAATAACGCACCACACAACAACAATACACATCATAAATTTGTCTGCCCTGGATTTTTAGACGCTGCTTTATGTACCTTAGACACCTTTTTAACACTCGCTTATTAAACATAAGCTCACCCTGAGAACCATTATTTCAAAGATCTAACCAAAAGTGCCAGCATCAACATGCAAATTCAATGAATAAAAGTTTAGAAAAAAAATATTATTTCTTTTTCTGAACGAAGAAAGTAATCGAGAGTTAGGTTCTTTTAGAATATGCTCTCTTCAACCTGTACCTCCCATAAATCAAGACATGTCATCAGATCACTGAAAACTTGTACCTCCCATAAATCAAGGCATGTCATCAGATTACTGAAAACCTGTACCTCCCATAAATCAAGGCATGTCAACAGATCACTGAAAACCTGTACCTCCCATAAATAAATACGCGTCATTCAAAACCGCCCATACACGTCACTAAAATCCTGTATATCCGATAAATAAGACCTATATCTCCCATAAATAAATATACGTCAACACGTCACTGAAAAGATATTACGATAAACAGAGCGGATCAAATGTTTCAACACAGATTATTGAGCAATAAATGTAAGATATAAGGTATAATATGGAACTCTTTCGTCTTGCGGATATGCGAATACAATGGAGGTGTGTGTTAATAGGTCACGATTAGTACTAAATTGTCTCCAGCGTTGGGCTTTATTTACAATGTACTCCAGCTCAGTGGTCTTCAGAAAGAATTTTTTTTTAAAAATATATGCTAATAGCGAGTTCAGATTAGGGTTATGGAAAAGATTAGGGTTAGGGTGGGGAATGGAGATAGGTCATATATGTATCTGTAATACCCTAAATCATGAATGTCGTTTCTGCCAAATAGCACGCGACTAAAAAATAATTAATTCAATAGAGTTTATGGGTGGAACTCTTTACTCTAAGAAGAAAATATATCACTCAACCTCGTTGATGAGGGGTACATTGGGTAGAGAGTAAGACATTTGACATCTTTGAACTACGACAGACTGGCGTAATAATCGTAAATTTAAACAGTATGCCTACAGTAAACAAATACTCTGTATTGTTCGTTTGCTATTTAAACTTACTTTTTTTCTCTCGTTGACTTTTTTCCTCACAGGAGCCGCCCGTAGACTTTCATCTTCGCTAGATGTTCTCGGTCTTGGACGGCTCCTGCGAGGACTTAATTTATTTGCTTAGTGCTGACGGTTCCTGGAAATAATCAGCACAGTTTATTAAAAGCGTGTCTTTTTTTTTTCTATTTATGTTCTTCCTTTAATTTAGAAATCGCCTCATTTTCATCAAATGTGATTTGACGTCATGGGCTTCTAAAGACAGTCAAGCATGCAACACAGCAGCACTAGCTATGAAGAGAGATCTCCATTGCAGCCAGATTCCAGAAGTGTGCTTTTCCAGTCTCAGAGAGCCAATTGAAAAACTGTGTAAGTTTGACTGGGCCAAGCAGACTCCTGAGGCTATTCAAGGTCATTCCACAGGCTCGTGTATAACGAAGATGAATTTTGTCGCTTTCAATTTAGCAATGTTAGCAAGATTTACACTTGGATAAATAAATAAATGTGAAAAGATATTGAAACAGAAAGAGCATGAATACTTTCAATTTAGCAATGTTAGCAAGATTTACATTTGGATAAATAAATAACTGTGAAAAGATATTGAAACAGAAAGAGGGTGAATACTTTCAATTTAGCAATGTTAGCAAGGGTTACACTTGATAAATAAATAACTGTGAAAAGATATTGAAACAGAAAGAGGGTGAATACTTTCAATTTAGCAATGTTAGCAATGGGTTACACTTGATAAATAAATAACTGTGAAAAGATATTGAAACAGAAAGAGGGTGAATACTTTCAATTTAGCAATGTTAGCAAGGGTTACACTTGATAAATAAATAACTGTGAAAAGATATTGAAACAGAAAGAGGGTGAATACTTTCAATTTAGCAATGTTAGCAAGGGTTACACTTGATAAATAAATAACTGTGAAATGATATTGAAACAGAAAGAGGGTGAATACTTTCAATTTAGCAATGTTAGCAAGGGTTACACTTGATAAATAAATAACTGTGAAATGATATTGAAACAGAAAGAGGGTGAATACTTTCAATTTAGCAATGTTAGCAAGGGTTACACTTGATAAATAAATAACTGTGAAATGATATTGAAACAGAAAGAGCGTGAATACTTTCAATTTAGCAATGTTAGCAAGGGTTACACTTGATAAATAAATAACTGTGAAATGATATTGAAACAGAAAGAGCGTGAATACTTTCAATATGAGAAACGTATGGGAATATAAAAAGGCCAAAAGAAAAATAACATGAAACCTAATTAACTGTATGACAAGAGAGAGTTACAAATAAATTCATTAATACCTATGTGAAATAAACCTGAATAAATAATTTAAATGTGATTCCGTAAACATGTGTGGAAGCCAAGCGAGTTAACGACTGAATGAGTGTGTGAGTGAATGAAACAAAGTACGATCGAAATATTTAAATGAAAAGTATGTAATGCTTTTTTTCTCGTGTGACGTTTTTAAAACAATTATTGCAATTATTCGTTTTAAGTTAAGGGTCTTCTCTCTGCTGCAAATAACAAATGTAGAAAGATGGAATAAAGAGACAATTGAAAACAGTTGTTTGCCTAGTTAGATTTCAAATGTTTATATTGTAATAAAAATATTTTTGAACACATGAGAATGTAAGAGTTTGATAACATATCGCTGTTATTACTATAGTCACATGTCTGCTTATTCTCCAAGTGTGTACCGCTTTGTTGTTACCACGGTCTCTGTCAAGTGTTGTCTGGTCTATATGCCTCATTAAGTGTTGTCAGGTCTATATGTCTCATTAAGTATTGTCAGGTCTATATGCCTCATTAAGTGTTGTCAGGTCTATATGTCTCATTAAGTGTTGTCAGGTCTATAGTCTCATTAAGTGTTGTCAGGTCTATATGTCTCATTAAGTGTGGTTCGTTGTTTGATAATTAATCCCTACAATCTGAATAGTGTCTATGGTCAGCTTAACATGTCCTCATGCTTGTTGTTTCAATGTAGACCTATTTGTGTCTTCAGGTTTGCCATCTGTGTTAGTGCTATAGGATCATTGTACTCTTTTTATAATCTAAATTCGTTTTCAATTGTAATCTATTGTTTTTCCACAGTCTGTATAGTGTCTTTATTCAGTCTGAATGCTTGGTGTGTAAGTGTTTAGTGCTGTGCCACTTTTACAATAAGTAACATAATAGAGTATTTCTCTCGTCCACTCTGACTACTGCAATCAGTGAGCCTGTAGTGTAAAGTGGTGTGTTTCTCTAGTTTAACAACGACGATGAGTGAACCTGTAAAGTTTTCTCTAGATTACTGTCACAACTACAATCAGTGGGTCTATGGAGTACTTCTTTAGTCTACTTGAATTCTACTTTTCTCTTCTTGTATGAATCTTCAAGTCGAATAGTTTTGTTATTACTATATGATCATTATAGTCTTGTATGAATCTTCAAGTCGAATAGTTTTGTTATTACTATATGATCATTATAGTCTTGTATCAAGTCTTCAAGTCGAATAGTTTTGTTATTACTATATGATCATTATAGTCTTGTATCAAGTCTTCAAGTAGAATAGTTTTGTCATTACAATCTTGTATCAAGTCTTCAGGTCGCGAATAGTTTTGTTATTACTATATGATTAGTATAGTCTTGTTCTACGTGTGTATGTATCATCTTGTTATTATTAGTATGATTATAGTCTGACTATAATCATTTAAATAATCCAGCATTTGTTTCAAGTGTCCATGCTCGATTCCCATTACATGTATGTGTTGGTAACAGGAAATGTAATTAACTGCTTGCTTTACTGATTGGTAAAACGTCGTACATTTTAGAATGCCTATGTACAAGAGCTGTGGACTGTTATCTTAACTAATTTTATATGACTGGCATGAAGCTTGTGTGAAATATTTTTCTTGTGTCAGCCGCTATTATTTTTGAATAGAACAGTGTGCAAGCTTGCTATTTCATGAAAAGTCATTATAGCGCTCTATGTATCAACTGAATGCAGCATTAAAGAATACAGCCCTTAAAGTGAGTCTGTAAATGTTGAATGTGGATTTTTAGCTGGAGATCTTTTTAATGAAACACCCTTATACGAGTGCTTACAAGACCGCGTTCTGGTGAAAAGCTGCCTGCCACATTCCAGACCTGTGTCATTATTATTTGTTAACAGTTTACCTCATCCTAGACTTATTTATTTTTACTTTATCCCTTGATTTAGCTATACGTAACTCACCTTCACTCAGCAATTCTGCCTGTAGTTATTTTTACTTTATCCTTGACCTAGCTATATGTAACTCACCCTCACTCAGCAATTATACCTGGGAAGACATCCTCTAACAGATTACAGTGGATTTACAAGATTGGGAATCTTATCTGCAAAAGCCACACATACACGAGAACACGAGAGAGAGAGAGAGAGAGAGAGAGAGAGAGAGAGAGAGAGAGAGAGAGAGAGAGAGAGAGAGAACACTGCAAGTTATGAGTTATGATTGGAGAATTTAAATTTATTGACCCTGATCAATTTGTGCTCACTTTATATAGTCGACTCCTCATGCTATAATGTAATTATAGAATTATTTACATAGACTTTGTTTGTCTATTTTGCTAGCTGTAACATTGTTTCCTCTTTATTATAACATTTTAAAAAGAAAACAGTGATTAAATATACCCATTGGCTATATATTAAATGCCACCAGTTCATTCATCGGGAGTTTCTGTTGATTCTATTAACTATTTACACTGATCTAGACGTGACTGGGGGGCGGACCTATACCCGTGTCTATCAATCTGTCTAGTGAGTGACCAATCACTTCACTTTGTGATTGTATAAGTGCCTCTGCTGCCGGTACGAATAGAAGACTGTAACACACAACACCAGCATCTATAGTTTTATTCACCCATGCACACGTTATACAGCTAAATGAAATTTTTCTCCAGTCATCATGAGTTTTACAGAACGGCCTTTATTATTACTACAGGCTTATAACAGTCGTGTTTTAGTGGCTTATTATAATCTCGGTTTATTGACTTATTACAATCTCGGCTTAGTGACTTGTTATAATCTCGGTTTAGTGACTTTATTACTACAAAGATTGTCGTCTTTCTTGGTGTATCACTCTGTTATTACTACAAAGATTGTCGTCTTTCTTGGTGTATCACTCTGTTATTACTACAAAGATTGTCGTCTTTCTTGGTGTATCACTCTGTTATTACTACAAAGATTGTCGTCTTTCTTGGTGTATCACTCTGTTATTACTACAAAGATTGTCGTCTTTCTTGGTGTATCACTCTGTTATTACTACAAAGATTGTCGTCTTTCTTGGTGTATCACTTTCTTATTACTACAAAGACATTGACATCAATACTTCCACGAACCACGCTGGAATAATTTCAATATTAATACAGTCTTATATACTATTAGATAATTGAACAGATTAGAGTCAATATAAATCACAGGATAGTTCTTACCAGAGAACAGAAATGGAGTTATAGCGGTGAAAGTGATAATAGTTTGTATGCAACCGTGTCTAGGCGAAGCCGCAATAGTCTTTCACATGCTTTCGTAACAAGGACTCTAGTTTATTATCACAAAGGGATTGTCAGTTTTACATGCTTTCGTAACAAGGACACTAGTTTATTATCACAAAGGGATTGTCAGTTTTACATGCTTCTCTTGCACGTTGTACAACACTGATGAGCTGCTATTCTCTTGAGCTTAATCCGGGTGCTCTGCCATATTAGCTCCCTCAAAAAGAACAACAATTGTAACAATTTCCGGTACCTTCTTTACATCAGAAATTCCAAGGTGTAGTCAGAAAACGTTGCCATATACATTAACAGGATGCAGTGTATCCTTAAATTACACACCAGGGGTAGAAACTTTTCAAGTCTACCATGGTTGTAGCAGTTTATAAATCAGTAAATCGGGAGATTCGGGTAAAAACAAGAAAGGGCTGCTTCTTTCCTGTAAAGTATAATTAGTAAATAAACGTTATGCTTCCAGTTTATTCCTTTTTATCTCCATTCTTTCTTATATTCAAGTCTTAACTTACAGTTTCCTGCAACAGTATTTATTAGCCCGATGCACGCATACAGCATAATAAATACAAAACATCAATTTTATGAAAGTATTAATTAGAAACAATGTCAAGTTTTTAGCATACTACATATGAGAGTCTTACTTCACAATTTGTAGAAATAATAGTCTACTCACATAGTCCATCCCTACGGAAAACAAAAGTATAACATATCAATAGCAAAATGTACAAATATTTATAAGTCCATTCTCTCTCAATCAGTTAGTTAACTCACCATTAAGCTAATAACAACCTTTCATGATCAGACTTCCTGCCACACCATATTCAAAGTGATTAGACAATAGAATTCTTTACACCAGGTAAACTTTTGATCTCAGCCCATTGACTGGTCGTTCTCGTAAATCTGAACCATTTGATGATAAAAACTACTCATCCACCGGTTTAGATTACATCAGCAAGTCTAGCATAATGTTTAACTGAATCCTATCATTGACACTTAAAAATATAAGCACAAGTTGTGCCCTAGTCGGGTCACTTTGACCTTTAACAACTTATATAATAATTAAGTTTACAAACAGGGATAGGCAAATTTACTCTGTCATACAACCTAAATATAAAAACTTTGACCAGTTAAAATAAAATAACACAGACAAATTTATAAACAATATCATCCATCCATCAACTATATTCACCTCAACAAAATCCAGCAGCTGAATGCAATTAGTACAGAAAATAAAACCAGAGAAACAAACAAATTATACTATAAAACAACTACCTACGATAGACCAAACATAATAGACAGTCCCACCACCCTGCCGCCCAAAACACCCTCATAACCCGCCCCGCCCCAATCCCCAGTGTGAAATCGGTCTGGACTGGAAGTGCTCCCAGTAATCGAAGTAGGAACAAAATAAAGAAAGGAACACTTCCACACTCAAATGTAAAACCAGTCAAGTAACCATATATGCAGAAAAGGTGGAAACACAAGCAGCAGCCAACGAACACAGAAAATACGCTACTCAACCAATCGCATACAGACCTAGGAAACTGGGGTAAAATGAGTTATAGTGAAATACCCTTTGCAGAGCCCCATAGCAGCTTTGAGAGATCACGTGACGAGACGACGCCATCGCTTGACACTGTTTTGATCTGCAGTCAATATTGTCTTTGAGAGGTAAATATAAGTATGCATCCACTTGGATCTTATTTTTCAACTTTTTTTATTTTGTGGAACGTTCCCTATTAGTAAAAGCTTTGATCTAAAGCTCGCGTTGTGTTAGTACGGGTATTTTATAGGCAACAAGAAAATCTTGATTAATGTATTTTTTAGCCTTGATTTGTGCTGGGATTTTGTGTTCCATTTGAAATGGGGCATAATGGGGTGCTTCCCCGTATAGCCCCAGTTGTGTTATTCGTGTATTTAGCTTAGATAAGAGCTGTTATTGTCTTGAACACAGTTATTTTTCATTTCTGTATTCACTTAACTCAATTTATGTAAACAATGCTAACATTGGTCAAATGAAGCATGCATACATTTGAGCCGTTTGACGTTGAGTTCTGACCTAAAGTGTAGATATTGTTGTTTTTATCTTTCAGACTCGGTTGAAGAATAAAATGAGGAATTACAAGAGAAAATCCAATCGTCAGTCCTGGGATGAAACTGCCGTGCAGCACGCAGTATTTATGCTGCTGAGAGGTATGAGGTGTCCCAACCATCTTTTACGAAGGGTGTCAGAAAAAATCCTGATATTGAGGCAGTGAGCAAAAAGTTTTGATCACACATTGATTGAGGATGGTTAACAGTGGTGACTCGTAATAAAATAGCGTTTCCAAATCACCTCTTCATCATAATTACCCTAAATCTACAAGCTTATGTGGATTAATAAAAATAATAACCATTTATTTCCAACTCCCGTGAATTAGATCTGTGCACCTTATGATTTGCATGGGCCAGAAAAGTTTGGTTTCAAGGCTATTTTTATTTTGGGATTTTAAAAGGCCCAGCTTCAAGTGTTTTAATCTAGGTATTTGCTTTCAGCCCTTGTACTTCCAAGACTCTGTTCACCCCAGAGGAGGACAATGAGCTGGTGGAGTATGTTCAACATACTGTTTGGACTGTCCTCGTTCGAGCTTAGAAAGCTGACCTGAATACTTAAAGAGAGAAACATGGCACACCAATTTGACCATGAACTGAGGGCTGCCAGGTACAATCGATACAGGAAATTATAGAGTGGCACTCAAAGCAGCTACTCCTCCCTACACCCGAGGCTACATAAGCGGTTCGAGCAATGGACTTCAATAGGGTGACTGTACTCACATCTTCGGGTTGCTTGCTGCGAAAGCCACAAATGGACGAACTACTCCTGTACTAGGCCAGAAGAAGACAACAAAACCTCAGACTTTACTTATATAGAAAATATATTCTTTAAACAAATCTAGCTTCATTTTGTATTTAATACTGCTCCAATGTAACTAAGCATATGTATGGGTATTGAATATGTATAATATTTCTATTTATTATATAATATTATTATATTATATTATTATAATATTTCTATTTATTATATTATTATTATATATTTAAAGTAATTGAACTATATTTAATTAATATATATATATACATTAGTAGTAATTTTTGTTTGGGGTCTTCATCAGATAATGATTTCATACTTCATATATACTTGCCAAATATATATTGCATGCAGTATTAGACAAGCACATGTAGTTTGTCTCTTGCTAAACATAGCCTACATGCTCTTACACTTGGCATATATTCAACAGGTGAAAAAGCCACTTGCCCCTAAATTGGAATGCACATTGTACTTATATATTCAACAGGTGACAAAGCCACCCGCCCCTAAATTGGAATGCACATTGTACTTATATATTCAACAGGTGACAAAGCCACTCGCCCCTAAATTGGAATGCACATTGTACTTATATATTCAACAAAACTACTCGCACTTAACTTGGAATGTTCACTTCACTTATATTAAGAAACTAACCCATATATATTGCGTTTATAAGAATAACAGCTTTCAGTATTATGTTATTTGCATTAAATAAACGATATTTTAAGTATTATAAAGTACTGATTTTGTAAGAACAAATAATTCCAAAATTATTATTTAATACTAGGATTGTGAGTTGATCCTAATTATTTACATGTTCCAATATTGAATTATTTATAGACTGATTCGATCTAATTATGAATTTATAATATTGTAATCGTGGACATTTTGAAGTTTACATTTTTTTAAAGCGTTTCCCTTCTACTTAAACTGCGACCCAATCCACACTAACACTGGAAATATAGTTCTGTCTTTGAGATATTGCCCGGGAGTTAGAGAACGATAGTAATGTAACAGAGCATAATAGCAATGTTATAAGTAATTACCACATTTGTTTACTTTATCCTGACCGCCAGGTTGGTGAGTCTGACCGCCGTGTTGTTGAGAAATGTATGCTTTTTTTTTTAAAGCTTTATTAGTAAAATACGACATAAATAACGAACTGTTAGTGTTTTTTTAGCTTTATTAGTAAAATACGACATAAATAACGACCTGTTTCTGAGCAATGTATGTTTGGTGTCTGAGCTTTATTATTAAAATACGACATAAATAACGATCTGTTAGTTGGGTTTTTTTAGCTTCATTAGTAAAATACGACATAAATAACGACCTGTGTGTGAGAAATGTGTGTGTGTGTGTGGGGGTAGCTTTATTAGTAAAATACGACATAAATACAGGTTTGTTTATGAGCAATGTATGTTTGGCTTCGCGAAAATCATTAACATGTTCTAGACACTGGACAACTGTAATGGTCCATATCGCTTTAAATTTCATTATGGAAATAGAATTGAATTATCGCCCTTGTTTGTATCAGTATGAACTAGGAAAGTGAGTTATTGCGTTTATGTGTAAAACACCTCTGTAACTGAATAATTGCTGTCATTTATGTGAGGAGGGGAGCGTCCACAATCTGAATGTCGTCATTAAAATGTCTCATTTACAGGGACGTTCATCGTATGATGCCTGCATCTGGACATATTTGACTGGCCGCTAAGCACACGTTCCAGACATTGATTCATTGGCTTCTCTTTCCGACATCCACCAGCGCATTCGTGCCCTGACGACACGTCACTTTTGTCGCTCTCACTGACATCATGTACCGTGTCTCTTGGGTCATCAAGCATAGGCCTTGCCGTGATTCAGGCCACTCTGCCCTGTGGGCAGTGGAAACAGTTTTTATAAAATTAATGTCCCAGGAACTGGACATTTAATGACTACTTATGAAACATGGTGGCAGACATCGACATATGGGTTGTTTACTTCTTTACATACGTGTGTTTGTGTGTGCGTGTTTGTATGTGTATGTGCGTATACTATTTTCATTTATATATGTTCATTGTGTTTGCTAATAAAATTTATAGTTTGGTCTTTGTTTTTATTCTAACAATTATGTCTACTATTTGTACTGTTCACTTCACTATTTGCACTGTTATGTCTACTATTTGTACTGTTATGTCTACTAGTACTGTTCTTTTTACTGCATACTGTTATGTCTCTATGCGTACTGTTCTCTTTACTATGAACAGTTCTGTCTATTATTTAATGTGTACTGTTGTGTCTACTATTTGCACAGTTCTGTCTACGGTTTGTTTTGTTCTGTCTACTATTTGTATTGTTCTTTCTACTATTTGCATTGTTCTGTCTACGGTTTGTATTGTTCTTTCTACTATTTGCACTGCTTTGTCTACTATTTGTACTGTTCTGTCTACTATTTGTACTGTTCTCTTTACTTTGTGTACAGCCGTGTCTACTATTTGTACTGTTCTCTTTACTATTTATCCTTATTGCTTTGTGTTGTTATTTGTCCTTATTGCTGTGTGTTGTTATTTGTCCTTATTGCTTTGTGTTGTTATTTGTCCTTATTGCTTTGTGTTATTTGCCCTTATTGCTTTGTGTTGTTATTTGTCCTTATTGCTTTGTATTGTTATTTGTTTACTGATGGATTCATGCTGTTTAGAACAATAAATGATTACCTGTTCATTTCAATTATTGATTTTTGCGCTACGTATTTATTTTTTAAAATTCTTTAAATGCTTGCCTAAGTTACTTTTCATTGGCATTCTTTAGCAACAAGAAACTGGGTGTACACTCTCTAATAAACAAACCGCCAAACCGTACGTGTTTTAATTAATACTTTTCATTGGCATTCTTTAGCAACAAGAAACTGGATGTACACTCTCTAATAAACAAACCGCCAAACCGTACATGTTTTAATTATTATCTTTTACAGTTGTTGCTTATATATATATATATGGTTTGATTTACAGTCATTGCTTATATAAAACTTTATTATATGTTATGATTTGTGTGTGTGTGTGTGTGTGTGTGAAGGAGGAGATACTAAAAACCGCACATTGTTCGGAGAGCAGCAGGAAATAGAAAATTCTCTCAATTGATCCTACAAGAATTTTGAAACTGGTTCATATAGATTGTCCATAAAACAATTATTATTTTATCATAAATGTTTTTTCTCTTAAAATCCAGCCTGGTTTAATTTAGGCATAGATGTATATACCACTTATTAAGTTTTCAAATTTGTGTAATGTTTTTTACGCGTGCAAATATTTATATATCAGAAAAAAATTTTTTTAAAAGCATAGGATTGTTTTTACTTAAAAAGTAATTTTCGTGTGGTACAAGATAATTTGGTATAAACACTACATTCACTAAAACGAACACGAAGATATCTAAACGAGGACAGGAGGAAATGGGGAGGGGTGTGACACTGAAGGGGATACAGGGTGGGAGGAGTGCTAGGGCGTGGATGCTGAAGGGATATATTAGATCAGTAATCGTACCTGAAAATCACTCCCTACCTGAATGACAACAAGAGGAGTACGTCAGAGCAGTTAGAGAACGAAACACAACCAAGCCTTCGTGTGGACATCTGAAAGGAAAACAATATTACAGCCATGACTTCTCTTTCATTCACAGGTATATGTAGTAGAAGTATCTCAAAGCAAGTATAATATGTGCGAACTGTAATCTCCTCTTAGTATAAGGACATTTTAACAGTCTCATGTGATCAAGTTAGCTTTAATTAACACAATATCATATTTAATCTAGGTCACAAATTAACTCACGGTTTAACATGGTGTCATAGTTACATATATCACTGTAGCACAATAACAGGTGTTTATTATTTGAACGCCTTTTCTGATTGAATATAATGCCATGCTAGGAAAGGTCTCATGTGAAATCCTTTCTGATTTAACAAAATGCCATTCTAACAAGGTCTCATATCAAGGCTTTTTGATTTAATATGCCATTCTCAAACGAATGATATATTTCTGCATGTTCTTATATATGACTATTACTGCGTGTTCATATGTATGATGTAAGAATGCATGTTCACATGTATGATATATTACTGTATGTTCATATGTATGAGTATTATTGCATGTTCGTATGTATGATGTATTACTGCGTGTTCGTATGTTTGTTGTATTATTGCATGTTCATAAGTATGATATTGTACCGTGATTTTATGTGTATGATGTAGTACTATGTTCATATGTCTGATGTATTATTCTGGAACAATTGACCTATGTGCCTAGAAGGGGTACATTGGACTGCCATCCAAAAAGAAAGAAAGTGACTTGCTGCCAACCACATGATTGTGAAAACATCTTATATGTATGGTGTATAACTGCAAGTTCATATGTATGATGTATCACTGCGTGTTCCTATATATGTCATAATACTGTGTGTTCAAATGTATGATACACTGCTGTGTTCATATGTATGATCTATTACTGCAATGTCATATGTATGATGTTGTGGCAGAGTAAATGTACCTATCCCTATTTCTAAACTTATTTATTAAATAATTTGTTAAATGTCAAAGTGACATTACCTTCCGATACTGTACATGATGATATTTTTGTAAATACCAGAATTAAAATAAAAACTCAGGTAAGGAATATGCTAGAAATTGCTGATGCAATCCAACACAGTTCCAAGCAGATCTAATTTTTCTGACTAATAGTCTCATACTTACTCCTAACAATTTCATTCAAATGGGATAGACTGAAAGTTACTTTGTTGAAGATTGTTCTCTATTCTAATCACTTTGATTTTAACTCCGCCATAAGGATGATGTTAGCTTATGTTACGTTAACTGACTGATAAAGAAAAAAGTGGACTTAAAATATTTCGTACGTTTGCTATTGATCTATGATTTGAATTGGAGAATTCTTTATGTAATAGAACCATTATTTCTATGTTCACTAGTTTGATTACGTTGTACATTATACTTGTGAATTTTGATCAATGCTGCATGTGTAACGGGATAATGAATATCATTGCAGAATTTGCAAGTTGAGAATGTGTGTAAGAGAGAAAGGAGTTTACATATGAAATATGACTGAAACTTAGCACTGCCCTTAATTTGACTTTTGCAGAAAGGAGCATGACTTATGATACTTTTGATGTTTTGTAAATTGTTTCTACTTCAAACTGCAGTGACTACTGTACTCTACTGGATCATATTGGTGTGTAGCCAGCATTGTCATCGAACTTATCAGTAAATGCATTGCTGTAAGTTGATTCCTGTTAATTCCATTTGAGAGCCAATATTGAAATTGAGGTTTGAGTTTGGTCTCAAGAATACGTGAAGATTTGTTAACATTCCTGTGGTGTGCTTTGGGTAGTGCACACAAAGATTTTTAACATTCCTGTGGTGTGCTTTGGGTAGTGCACACAAAGATTTTTAACATTCCTGTGGTGTGCTTGGGTAGTGCACACAAAGATTTTTAACATTGTGGTGTGCTTGGGTAGTGTACACAAAGATTTTTAACATTGTGGTGTGCTTGGGTAGTGTACACAAAGATTTTTAACATTGTGGTGTGCTTGGGTAGTGCACACAAAGATTCTGAACATTCCTTGTGATGTGCTTTGATAGCACAAATGAAGTTCTGGATGATTCTCCGTTAGTGCATTGACTATTCTGGAACAATTGACCTATGTGCCTAGAAGGGGTACATTGGACTGCCATCCAATAAGAAAGAAAGTGACTTGCTGCCAACCACATGATTGTGAAAACATCTTATATGTATGGTGTATAACTGCAAGTTCATATGTATGATGTATTACTGCATGTTGATGTGTATGACGTATTACTGCGAGTTCATATGTGATGTATTACTGCATCTTCATATTTATGATTTATTACTTCGAATTCAGGTACATGATACATTTCTGCATATACATATGTGTGTTTTATTTGGGTATTGTGTTTATATATACTACTAAATGTGTTGAGGTACATAGTGGTGATGGTTACGATAACATGCTTTCTCCTTTAGAGTTTTTGTGAAACGTTTCATCTGACATTCTCCGTGCTGGTTTGTTAGAAAGGGTCTTGCCTGTCTACACAGTATTCCGTGCTGGTTTGTTAGAAAGGGTCTTGCCTATCTACACAGTATTCCGTACTGTTTTGTTAGGGTCTTACCTCTCTACATTTTATTATGGGCTTCCGGCCATACCATGGACCGCTCAGTATCGAAGCTCCCCGCTCCCCACGAGATCAGTTTATTTATTAATACAAATGTTCCTAATTATACAAACTGTTATTACTATTACATGCATATCAAGTGCTGATTTATGCATATTATATAAATGTTTACTGTTTTTCTGTGTGTTTATAGGTATGCTGTATTTTTTGTATGCGATCTGTGATAATTTATTGTATTTGTATTTATGCATATTGTGTAACTATCGCGTCGTGTTGAAAATAACTTCCTTTAGCTAAGTTCCTCATACCAAAGTTTTGAAGATAACTTCCTTTAGCTAAGTTCCTCATACCAAAGTTTTGAAGATAACTTCCTTTAGCTACGTTCCTCATACCAAAGCTAACTTCCTTTAGCTACGTTCCTCATACCAAAGCTAACTTCCTTTAGCTAAGTTCCTCATACCAAAGCTAACTTCCTTTAGCTAAGTTCCTCATACCAAAGCTAACTTCCTTTAGCTAAGTTCTTCATACCAAAGCTAACTTCCTTTAGCTAAGTTCCTCATACCAAAGCTAACTTCCTTTAGCTAAGTTCTTCATACCAAAGCTAACTTCCTTTAGCTAAGTTCCTCATACCAAAGCTAACTTCCTTTAGCTAAGTTCCTCATACAATAGCGTTGAAGATAACTTCCTTTAGGTAAGTTCTTCATACCATAGCACTGATATTATATTCTTATTCATTAAACCAATGCATGTACAACATTTTTTTCTATGTCATTGCAATCATTCTAAAACACGCATTGATATAAATCCATACATATTCTGCTTTAGCGCAGTTTTTCAACAATGTAAGTTAGTAGAAAAGAAACACGTGACGTAATTTCGTAACCTAAATGAACATCAGATAAATCTGGTCATATCGGATTTATTCAATGTGCATAATTTCACTGAAAATATTGTATGAAGTCAAATCGAACTCCTTTTATAAAACAAATCTAAAAATAAACTGACATTATTCAGTAAATCGTAAAAAAACAAAATCATGACTTTAATTCTCAGTCTAATTGTGATGTAAATCATATTAAAATCTTTTGCTCAACAATTCCTAGTTTGATCTAGCTTCAATCATCCTGCTCTTCATTGTCTAACTTTTTTCCCTGTTACTTTCTGACAGTGATTAGTTTGATGCTCTTTATGACGTCACACCATGCTGCTGGGCAAACAGCACAGTGTGCTTCCGCTTTTCAGACTCTTCTGTCAAATTGCGCTACTGCCGCGTCCGTCAACGAAGCAAACTTCTTGTGGTTTGTCACAGACGGAACAAGCATTCGAGGCACAGCGCCAGCAGACCAGGCTGCTTTCAAGACCCAAGTTTGCGCGTAAGTCCTTCTTACACTTTCTTCTTAACTGTTCACTGTTTGAATATTGGTTTCGCACTCTTTGAATTGTGAATTTTGTACTCTCTTTGAGTCGCATTAGTTAAAGCTATTTTTATATGCCTTGAGATAAAATACCCCAGAGCTCATGATGAACTTCACTTCAAGCTGTTCCTGTATATGTACTATGTATATATATATATATATACACAGATGTGCATAGTAACTTGTGTGTGTACACAACACTTAAATATATAGTAGTGTACTTTCTACTAAAAGCTTTACTACCTTTCATAAATGCATATTAACCTTGTTCATGTATTATTTTATATTGTTCAGTAATTTGAGCGTTTCGCAGTTAAAGACTAAACACTCTCAATATTATTTATTACACTCTCAATAACTACCAATATTATTTATTACTATTAATGAAAGCTAATCTGCTGTGGTTATCATTCTTTAAAGAAAGCATATATTCTATGATAAGAATTCCTTGAAAGACAATATAACTATCTACTACGGTAATAATTCCTTGCAAGACAATATATCTACTCTGCTTTTAATTCCTTGCAAGACAACATATCTACAATGATTTATACTCTTTTTAAAACAGCATGATTTTCGTTCTTTTGAAACCGTATATCCGTTTGTTTTACGGATCTTAGATAAGTACGTGTAAAATACTTCTTTGAAGAAAACTTTTTACCAGAGTCCAATTTTCCTTGCAGTGCTCAGCAACAGATTGGCACATGCGTGTTCGGTCAAGCAGGTCCCCTGTTTAACGATCAGATCTGTCAAGGTCAACAGCAGGTCGTTTCTGAACTTGATCGACTTTTTCAAAACTATGACGCCAAATGTGCACATCGTAAGAAGAAATGTTGCGATTATCGTATTTATTTGTTTGCTTTTGTTTTTGTACTATAAAACTAATCCGTCTCAAAATAATAAATAATTAAGCTTTAGTGTATAAATTATTTAAAGATGTAATACTAATCCGTCTCAAAATAATAAATAATTAGGCTTTAGTGTGTAAATTATTTAAAGATTTGTCCCTTTCGTTTTTAATAGCGTCATTAATTTTATTGCGTGCAAAGTTTTCTTAATATAACCCGATCTAAATTAGTATAATATAATCAAATCAAAATCAGAATAATATAACTAGATATAAATAAGCACAATATAATACAATCCAAATTAGTATAATAATATCTGATCAAAATCAGCATAATAAAACCAGATATAAATAAGCATAATATAACCCGATCTAAATCTATATTCAGATCGATATCAGCATAATATAACCAAATCTAAATTAGCATAATTATGCCTAATATGCTTAAATCTAATTCATCATGACTAGCCCTGACATAAATAGATCGAATGTAATAAAATAGACTTAAGTTGGCACAATTAGCCTAATGCAACTAAGCTTAACTTAACATAATTAGGCTTAGTATTATATAGAATTTTAGATGGATGGAGAACAAATGTAATATAAATAAATATGACGTCACAATAAACTAGACATTCAGCTACGTAGATATAATTTAACTTACGTATTTAATTTTAGCACACGCATGATAACCTAAAGGAAGTTGCCTAATGTATAACATATGTACATCAGCAGTGTAACCTAATGTAAAATGTATCACTATTATATCATAAGTAAAATAACATTTCTTATTTTGGACTTAGAATGTCCAAGGAGTTGTAAATTGCGCTTGATATTCATGGTGGTAACTTCCACTTGTTATCTTTGGCTGTTATAAAGTGGAATAAAGGGGTAGATTATGCCTGTCATTATTTCCTTTATACTAAGCTGTATGCATTAAAAGCGTAGATGACACTTGCCATTATTGGTTGTAAACTAAGCTGTGTGCAATAAAGGGGTATGTTATGCTTGTCATTATTGGTTGTAAACTAAGCTGTGTGCAATAAAGGGGTATGTTATGCTTGTCATTATTGGTTGTAAACTAAGCTGTGTGCAATAAAGGGGTATGTTATGCTTGTCATTATTGGTTGTAAAATAAACTATATGCAATAAAAGGGTAGAACACACTGGTCATTATTGGTTGTAAGCTGTATGCAATAAATTGATAGATCAAACTTGAATTTCTTTCATTAAATCTAGAATGTTATGAGCATTTCATATTTCTGGTTATATCTGTATGATCTATCTAGATCTGTATGTATTACGTAGGCTAATTTAGATTTCTACTTTGAGGAAAGTTTTGCATCTTATACAAAGGTAATGTTTAATGGGACATATATGAATCTATACATCGACTGTTTACCTTGTACACTATACAGATCTCTCTAGAAACGCATGTATCTATAATAGACTGTCTACCATGTACACTATACAGATCTCTCTAGAAATGCATGTAGATATACAATATCATGTACACTATACAGATCTCTCTAGAAATGCATGTAGATAGATATACATAGACTGTTTACCATGTACAGAATACAGATCTCTCTAGAAATGCATGTAGATATACAAGACTGTTTACCATGTACAGTATCATATCTCATACAGATATACACAGAAATATAAAATAAATTTATATCTTTTATCTAGCTTGCCGGAAGACACTTCTCACGGACATGCGTGCATGCTACACAAACAACGGCTTAAATGCTGACCTGTTTCTAGGCAACCGAACTAAAGGTCACGTCATTGGCGAAACACAAAATGAAATTGCTAACTTCTGTTCGTAAGTTAATACGCACGCACGCACGCACGCACGCACACACACACACACACACACACACACACACACAAAACACATAGACATAAAATGCTTATTAGTCGTCAAACATCAGTAGCTTTTCCTTGAGTTGCTGTTTGTCGATTTTGATCATACACCTTTGAAGTTGAGAGTAGTTTAATCATAGAGTTTAACATTTAGCACATTTATCATACAGCTTTGAAGTTGAGAGTAGTTTAATCATTGAGTTTAACATTTAGCACATTTATCATACAGCTTTGAAGTTGAGAGTAGTTTAATCATTGAGTTTAACATTTAGCACATTTATTATACACCTTTGAAGTTGTTCGTGTAGTGCAATCTTGCGTAACACTTTGACAGCTGCGATTAGTATTCGGTATTATATATGTATAGTTCAATGTTGTAGTTTGATATGTACATTATACATCAGTCTTGTAGTTTGATGTGTACATTATACATCGGTCTTGTAGTTTGATGTGTACATTATACATCGGTCTTGTAGTTTGGTGTGTACATTATACATCAGTCTTGTAGTTTGATATATACATTATACATCAGTTTTGTAGTTTGATGTGTATATTATACATAGTTTTGTAGTTTGATGTGTACATTATACATCAGTCTTGTAGTTCTATATATACATTATATATCAGTCTTTTAGTTTGAAATATTCATTATAAATCAGTCTTGTAGTTTGATATATACATTATACACTAGTCTTGTAGTTTTATACATCAGTCTTGTAGTTTGGTGTGTGCATTATACATCAGTCTTGTAGTTTGATGTGTACACTATACATCAGTCTTGTAGTTTGATGTGTACACTATACATCGGTCTTGTAGTTTGATGTGTACATTATACATCAGTCTTGTAATTTGATGTGTATATTATACATTAGTCTTGTAGTTTGATGTGTACATTATACATCAGTATTGTAGTTTGATGTGTACATTATACATCAGTCCTGTAGTTTGAAATATACATTATAAATCAGTCTTGTATTTTGATATACACATTATACACTAGTCTTGTAGTTTTATACATCAGTCTTGTAGTTTGATGTGTACATTATATATCAGTCTTGTAGTTTGATATATTACATTATATATCCGTCTTGTAGTTTGATATAAATATTATATATCAGTCTTGTATTTTGATATATGCATTATATACCAGTCTTTTAGTTTGATATATACATTATATATCAGTTTATTGCTCTAGATATGTAGTTCAGACCTAAACATTTGTAACTGCACGCCTCAAATTATTGCTCTAGTAGTTCAAACCTAAACATTGTTGCTCCTATGTATGTCTTATTAGAAATTTGTTATACTTATAAACTAGTTATACTTATTAAACTCGATATACCATTTTCTTACTATAGATGTACAGTTCTTTGCTAAAGTTCACTGCACATTTTACTATTGTCTTGTTTATTTATTACTGTGTTATGTTTATTTATTATTGTGCTATGTTTATTTATTATTGTGCTATGTTTATTTCTTTCATTATTTATGATTGGTTTAGGTTTATTTATTACTGTGTCGTTGTTATTTATTTAATTAATTAATTATCTATTGTTTAACTAACTTGTGTTGTTTAACTTCGCATTGTCAAAGTCGATGACTGTGTAATAAATATCGATTAATAACAACTGTTTGTTTGTAGAAAGAAGGACACTCTGATGAACTGCTTGAAATCACTCGTACAAAACTGTCCGGAGTCCCCTCTCATTCTACAATCTCAGTCCTTTGACCTCCTATCCTACGAGACAGGAATCAACATCCTCTGTGCAGCCCAGAACGGTTAGCATTGACGTTATAGTGTTTAAGAGCAGAGATGTGACTTCAAATCAACACGCAATCTAGATAAAATAGTACTTGACTGATCTCCAGTAAAATTATTGAATAATTATATTCAAGTTTATGGACGATTGGTGTTACTGCTGATTAATCTATTATAGGCCTATCTATCTATCTATCTGTCTACTTATCTATCTATCTACTTATCTATCTATCTATCTACTTATCTATCTATCTATCTACTTATTTATCTATCTATCTATCTATCTATCTGTGTGTCTGTCTATAAATGTTCGATTGAAGTCTTATATAATGACTCTATAATTGCATAGTAGTATAGGCTTTATTTACTTAGTCATATGTAATTGCGTACAAATATAAATACAAGCCATTTATAAACTATCTTAATTTGTTCTAGTGAGTGTGTGTGTGTAACTAATTTACTTATTATTTATTACTGATATTACTTACTAGAATATACACAAAGAAAGTCATCTTTAAATACTACTTACTGTACGACTGAAGACTTGTATACATGTGCTTATTGCTTTTTAGCAAACATGCAACAGAATTCCTATATTTGATCTATACACCAGTGAACACCAGTGAAGTTCCGTACAATTTGTCGATCAAAAAAGTATTTTTTTAGTATGTGTGACTAAATTCACATAATAATATGTACATAGTATACACGTGACTGAATTCATATAATAATCTGTACATAGTATACACGTGACTGAATTCATATAATAATCTGTACATAGTATATACGTGACTGAAGCTGTCATGATTTTCAAGCATGTAACAAATGAAATGCATAAATAGACTATAATTGGTCTATAATTTGTACCTAATAAACACGTGACAGAAGCTATGTATACAACCTTTAATGGCTTTCAAGCATGTAACAAATGAACTCATGTATAAATAGATTATAATTTTACTGTGTTTACTCGACTGAATCAAGTGTAATCTGACTAAAAATGTATCTGTTACATATATCTGAAGTAATTTAAATAGTCTAAAATACTTCCTTTTTTATAATAAAATTGAAAGAGTATATCAGCATGTTATAAGCATAGCCACGCAATAATGTTGTTATCACTAGTTTGAGATTTATGTTCTCGCTTAGTGAAGCCACTCACCAGTATTTCCTGCAATAATATTTACATGTTAGCAAAATCATTAACACTAGATTTCTTGTCAGAATATTTACATGTTAGCAAAATCATTAGCACTAGATTTCTTGTCAGAATATTTACATGTTAGCAAAATCATTAACACTAGATTTCTTCTCAGAATATTTTACACGTTTGCAAAATCATTAACATTATATTTCCTGTAATAATGTCTACATACGTTTGCATAATCATTGACACTAGATTTCCTGTTATAATATATAAATACGTTTGCATAATCATTGACACTAGATTTCCTGTTATAGTATATAAATACGTTTGCATAATCATTGACACTAGATTTCCTGTTATAATATATAAATACGTTTGCATAATCATTGACACTAGATTTCCTGTTATAATATATAAATACGTTTGCATAATCATTGACACTAGATTTCCTGTTATAATATATAAATACGTTTGCATAATCATTGACAACAGATTTCCTGTAATAATAATAATATATGTGTGTGTGTGTGTGTGTGTGTGTGTGTGTGTGTGTATGTGTGTGTGTGTGTGGTGTGTGCGTTTGCAAAATCATTGACACTCGATTTCTTGTAATAATATTTACATGTTTGCAAAATCATTAACATTAGATTTAAGTCGACGAAAACATAAGGTCCGTGCCTACGTGATAAAAAGAAAATCATTTATATTAGAATTAAGTATCGAAAATATATGATGTAGCAGAGTGATCAAGGAAAATTATTTATACTAGATTTAATAAATGAAAATATAAGTCTATATCTAGTAATCAAAGAAAAAACTCAATTTATGTTTATGCAGTTTATCTTACTGGACTGCCATGCTTTGACCAGTCAACACCAGCCGTTGATCAATGTTCTCAGAAATACTCCCAAACATTTATGGATTTGACCGTTCAAGCACAGCAACAAAATTGGACACAAGAGAGATTCCTTGCAGAAAGTTGCAGGTATGTATTTTAATTGTGTGTCTTGATCTGGTGTCATGCATTATTTCAATCGCGTCGTGATCTGGTGTCAAGTGCTTTACTTCAATCGTGTCTGTCAAGCGCCGTATTTCATTAGTACTTTAATGTGCTGTCAAGCGCCGTATTTCATTAGTACTTTAATGTGCTGTCAAGCGCCGTATTTCATTAGTACTTTAATGTGCTGTCAAGCGCCGTATTTCATTAGTACTTTAATGTGCTGTCAAGCGCCGTATTTCATTAGTACTTTAATGTGCTGTCAAGCGCCGTATTTCATTAGTACTTTAATGTGCTGTCAAGCGCCGTATTTCATTAGTACTTTAATGTGCTGTCAAGCGCCGTATTTCATTAGTACTTTAATGTGCTGTCAAACGCCGT
The DNA here is from genome assembly GCA_028829895.1 of Sinotaia quadrata. Classification (NCBI taxonomy): domain Eukaryota; kingdom Metazoa; phylum Mollusca; class Gastropoda; order Architaenioglossa; family Viviparidae; genus Sinotaia; species Sinotaia quadrata. Next base: position 59,995,498 of record CM054179.1, read on the forward strand.
ATTTCATTAGTACTTTAATGTGCTGTCAAGCGCCGTATTTCATTAGTACTTTAATATGCTGTCAAGTGCTGTATTTCATTAGTACTTTAATGTGCTGTCAAACGCCGTATTTCATTAGTACTTTAATGTGCTGTCAAACGCCGTATTTCATTAGTACTTTAATGTGCTGTCAAGCGCCGTATTTCATTAGTACTTTAATATGCTGTCAAGTGCTGTATTTCATTAGTACTTTAATATGGTGTCTAGCGCTGTATTTCAGTAGTGCCTTGATCCTGTGTATGTTTTTAAGTAGTGTACATATATTTAGTATTAAATATGTATTTATTAAATAATGTCTTGACTGGATTTCAAATATTATATTTTGACAGTTGTGTGTCGTGATTTATTGTCAAGTACATTATTTCAAGTACATATTATCAACTGCCTCTTTGATTTCACAAAAATTGGCTGTGCCACTAACATCGTGTTACATTTCCAATAAAATTGTTTAAAAAACCAAGTACCCCTGCTATATAAATTGTTAATATTTTTCCACCATTTCAATGAAGATCTTGGGGTTCTTTAATATTATTTTTCTGCCATTTGGAAACAACCTTTGCCTTATTTTTTGCAAAACAAGAATGTGTTTTCTTTTCATTTAAGTCCTTAACCATTATCGTCAGTAAAGCATGGCATTTCAACAGCAAGTAGATTTCATTAGTATTTTATAGCAATCAGTATTTCATAACCAGAAGATATCATCAGTATTTCATAACCAGAAGATATCATCAGTATTTCATAACCAGAAGATATCATCAGTATTTTATAACTAGAAGATATCATCAGTATTTTATAACCAGAAGACACCATCAGTATTTCTATGCAAGTAGACACGTTAGTACTTCACCATCATTTCTTAGCAACCAAACCAAATACGTCAGTATTTCAGTAGCGGGAAGACGTCATTAGTACGTCATGACAAGTGGACCTAAGTAGCGGGAAGACGTCATTAGTAAAGCTTTATCAAATAGAATGCATGGAAAATAAAACATAGACTTACTGGTTTCGGAGTATATAAGGCTAAATACGAGTAACCCACCCATAGCCAAACAAAAAGAACTCGAACACATAAACAACAACTACCCCAATCACTACCACATACATACGGATGGATCCAAAGGCCAAACAGGAACATGAGTAGCAGCAGCAGCGCGCGCACACACACACACACACACACACACACACTAGCACCCACACACACAAACTAAACCAAAAACACTCAATCCTAACAGCACTACTAACTGCAATAAAACAAAACCCACTTATATTAGCAATAAACATCCCACTCACACAGATACAAATACTCATACTCCCAGACTCACTAACATCACTACAAAACTTAGCAAACCCTTTTCAATCAACAAGAACACAAATCACAAGCCAAATATTCAAACACATAGCTAAACAGGAAAGGAAAGGCACAAAAGAAACACCACTATGGATCCCCAGCCACATCAACATTATAAGGAATGAAACAGCAGACAAAGGAGTAAAATACAGTAACAAACAAGGAAAGTCACTAATCACACCAATACATACAGCAGAAATTCATGCATAAATCAAATGTATATACAAAAGAAAGGCAAATACTCCCCTTCACCCCCAGCTATCCAACAAAGTAATACATAGACTAAGATAAAACTACACAAGATTCACACACAAACCAAACCTTGTACCAAAATCATGCACTTTCTGTAGGACAGCCAACACAATAGAACACTTTCTACTACAATGTAACCAATACGCAGAAGAAAGAAAAATCATCAGGTAAACAACAACCCAGTGACAACTACCATTCACCACCCAAACACTACTATACTCTAAAGAATATAACCAAAATCACTTACACCAAGCACTCATCACATACCTCATTCAAACAAACACACTCCACCTCCTCTAATTTAAAAACAAACAAACACCAAACCAACTCACTAACACATATTACATAACCAACACTAAGTGAAAAAAATCAATAAGACATAACTTAACTCACACTACTAGCCACACCAAATCTACACAAACACTACTACAGCCACACCAAATCCACACAAACACTACTACAGCCACACCAAATCCAAACAAACACTACTACAACCAAAATAACAAAATCAAGAGCTCACAGTTCTATCACCCAGAACACTCCCCACGCAAACTTATCTCATCTCTTTAAAAAAAAAAAAAAAAAAAAAAAAAAAAAAAGTCGCAGCAAGATGCAAGCACGAATAAACAAAACAGCCAACATCAGCAGAACACCCCTCTAATTACCCTTGAATACAAGAGAAGGGATGAAGACTCCGCAGGAATCCTCCAAAAACCGAGAACTTCTTGACAAATCATCTTAATGTGAATAGAAATTATATTTAGCACCAAACAATGGGGAAAAATTTAAGAGAGAGATTACTCTTTTCTTTCATGAGTTAATTATGTACTACTGTGTTGATAATTTTCGGGCGAAACAGATTCCTGTCCCTTTCCATCTCTCTATGGGATGTTTCCAAGAGCAAATTTTGTGACAGTTGGTTTGTTTTTCTTGCAGTATCACCATTAACCAAACTGACTGGACCCTAAATGACGGTTTGTTTTTCTTGCAGTATCACCATTAACCAAACTGACTGCACCCTAAATGCCTGGGCACAGAAGCCTCACGTGGCGTGCACGACAACCGTCATTGGACTGAGGCGAGAGGTAGAGTGCAACCTGATGCCACCCAACTGCGCCACTGGACAGAAAGCCATCTATGACGTAGTGTGTAACCCGGAGAAGTTTTATAAAACAAGCCGTGTATAACCCAGCTAAGGCGCTGTTTACGGACGGGATATTACAGAAATGTTCACATTATAAAGTGTGTGCATGATATAGAATTGGAAATAAAAAGTGTTCAGATTACATTGTACAGAATTTATTTCATGAAGATTGTTTGTTATTGATTTATACTGATTTATCCTGATATTGAATTACGGTATATGGATGCTATGGACTTATATTAAGGAGTCAAAGAAATGTTTCATCTGCAAAAGTGAGTGAGCATATTCAGGTTTCAAGTTACATAACAAATAGAAGAATTATACGTCAGATAGATAGACAGACAGACAGACAGACAGACAGACAGACATTCAGAGAGAGATGGATGGAGACCTACAATACATACACACGATGAGCAGGACAAGAGCTGAAATTTACATCAGTCATTTTCTGAAACACTACGAATGGATTAAACTTATTTTCTGCAATACATGAAATAATTTAGCATAATAAAATTAATTGCCTGTACTTTTGTACGATTGTAACATGTACTTTTAGTATTCTTTATGCGTTGAGCTTGCAAACAACATGTGATTTGTGATCTTCGATTTATGGAATCTTGTGTGTTATCAACAATTACCTTTGAAGGAATATAGAAAGTAATTACAAATGTAATCATCTAAAGCCAAGTAATTTACTAATTGTTAATATGATCCCTATTAGTATGTTATCTGGACGTGTCAGTTCAATGATATGTACATATTACTAATTATATGTTGAAATATTTGCACTACATGCAAGTTAAACAAAGTTTGTCAGTCCTTTCCGTGTAAAAATTAATAATCATCAACAGAAAGTGGTCGGTGGAACTTCTACACTACATTCAATGATCTATTATTATTTATCAGCGACACGTTACAGAAATCGGCATTAGATCTATTACAAGCTCTACCTTGCAGAAATCGGCATTAGATCTATTGTAAGCTCCACGTTACAGAAATCAGCATTAGATCTATTGTAAGCTCCACGTTACAGAAATCAGCATTAGATTTATTGTAAGCTCCACGTTACAGAAATCAGCATTAGATCTATTGTAAGCTCCACGTTACAGAAATCAGTATTAGATCTATTGTAAGCTCCACCTTACAGAAATTGGTATTAACACAACTAACACTAAGGTGAGAAAAATACATTTTTAAATTTGGGAATGCTTAAAAGAAGAGGGCACAACTTAATAGCACTTTTTTCAAAAAATATTCATTACAGTTGAAATATCCACACTGCCTATACCCATACCCATTTTTGCCTCCTCTAGGTGGGTGGAGGAGGGGAACATTGCGTTGCTAAGCCTTTGAGCAACTGAGTAAACACCTTTGGACACACGTTTTTGGGCAGGTCAATCAAATCTGCTACACAAAATCTTCCTGCAGAAAATTAAGCTAGGAACTGCACTAACATGTTCGATTGCTAGTGATAGTCTCCCTTGCACAACTGAGATAACATTATTAAGGTCTATGGAAAGTTTATAAATAACGTTGTAGATAAAATGTAGATAAGAATCGAGAAAAAGTTTGAAATGGATAAGAGAAGATGGCTGACAGTTTAGAAGAATGGGGGATGCAAAACTATATTTATGAAATAGAGAGAAAAAGGAAAAAACTGTCTTATTTTAAGCAACTAATAGTAGCCACTAAATGAAAGGGAATTAGAATAAATTAGAAAGGAATTAGAATAAACTAAAGGAAAGGGAATTAGAATAAACTATTCTAATTCTCTTTCCTTTAGTTTATTCTAATTCCCTTTCCTTTAGTTTATTCTAATTCCTTTCTAATTTATTCTAATTCCTTTCTAATTCCTAACTAAAGGAAAGAGAATTAGAATAAACTAAATTAAAGGGAATTAGAATAAACTAAAGGAAGAAAGATAAAATATTAGAAGAGAAAATGGCTTCCTCATGAAAATCGTTCAAAAGATAGAATTAGAAAGACAAGCTAATGACTTGATTTGAAATTCTTTAAAAGATAGAAAGACTAGCTAAATTATTCCCAGAACAAGGTCGTACAAGATTATGCTCCATCTTCTACAAACTTTACACTTCTGTTTGTGTGTAATCATTCAACGAAAGACAAATGGATATAGATGTATGTTTGACTAAGTATGAGTGGCTGCTAAAGACAAATGGATATAGATGTATGTTTGACTAAGTATGAGTGGCTGCTAAAGACAAAACAAATGCATACGTATGTTTAATTAAATATCAGTGGCTAAATATAAGTGGTAAGTGTGAGTGGTTAGAGTGAGTGGCCAAGTATGATTGGCTAAGTACGAGTGGCTAAAGTGAGTGCCTGATTAAGAACATAAACTGTTTGAGGACAGTGAAAACGAAAGTTATTCATTTGTCAGAATCAGAGCAATTTAATTCTACGGGACAAGACCCGAATACAAATTAGTTGATTATTTGACCTTAAACTGCGTATCTGTCAGGTGGTTAATCTGAAGAGAACTTCAAGGGGCTCATGCATGTTCCATTTCAATGGTTGGATGGCTTATGTATGTCACAACTCAATGATTGGATGGCTCATGAATGTCCCAGCTCAAGGGTTGGATGGCATAATACATGTCCCAGCTCAAGGGTTGGATGGCATAATACATGTCCCAGCTCAAGGGTTGGATGGTAAAATGCATGTCCCAACTCAAGGGATGAATGCTTCTGTATGTCCCAGCCCAAAGGTTCGATGGTAAAACCAGTCTGTGATACGTACCTCATTCCTACATCGTCTAATAAGAAAACTATTCACTGTCTACACTAACTACAGCTATGTACACTAACTACAGCTATTTACACTAACTACAGCTATTTACACTAACTACAGCTATGTACACTAACTACAGCTATTTACACTAACTACAGCTATTTACACTAACTACAGCTGTTTACACTAACTACAGCTATTTACACTAACTACAGCTATTTACACTAACTACAGCTGTTTTCACTACCTACCCCTGTTTATATAACTAATTAAATTAACTAACTACATGAGATTTAAGAAAGGCAATGGATTTAATCACATTATCACGGAACGATAAAGGCAGTGAATACGTAGCATTAAGAAACCTGTTGTAGTAAGTGCCACTCTGGCCTTTAAAGTGGCACTATTTAAAATTGGTTCTAGACAAGCATTGCTTAGCTCTTATTCCGCCATTTGAAGTAAGAGAAAATATTGATACCTGCTATGAGACAACTTCTTTTGTTTATGCCTGTCGTGAGTACTACAATCTTGCTCATATCTGTCGTGAGTACTAATATCCTGCTCAGGTCTATCGTGAGTACTAATATCCTGCTCGTGAGGAGAGTAATTTCCCTTGTTCTTGATCGCTGATAGAACTACATTTCTTGTTCATGCCTGTGGTGAGATCTATTCCCATCATTATGTCTGTGGTGAGGAGACCTATTTCCTTGACTGTATCTTTCGTGAGGAGAGCAATTCTTTTCATTATGTCTGACGTGGGGAGACCTATGTCCTTGATTATATCTGTCGTAATGAATGCTACTTCTCTTCATTATGTCTGTCTTGTGGATAGTTACTTCTCTTCATTATTTCTTCACGAAGAACTTCTTCTATTCATTATGTTTTTGTGTGGAGAGTTACTTCCCATCATTATATCTGTCGCGTGAGAACAACTTTCCGTGAACTTCTTCACTTGTTCATTTGTTCATGTAGCTATTACAGATACTTCAGTGTTTTATACACTTAACATATATTTTTACAGTGTTTGATACACATAGTTTTACAGTGATTTATACGCTTTACAGATAGTATTACAGTGTTTTATACATTTTACAAATAGTTTGACAGTGTTTTATACACTTTACAGATAGTTTGACAGTGTTTTATACACTTTACATATAGTTTTACATGTTTTATACACTTTACAAATTGCTTTACTATTTAATACACCTTACAGATTGCTTTGCTATTTCAGACGCCTAAATGATTACGTTGCTATCTTAAACTTCGTTTTCATACACTTAAACGATTGCTTTGTTATTGTAAAAACGATTGCTTTGCTATTTCAGACATCTATTTGATTGCTTTGCTATTTTATAAATGATAGCTTACCTATTGCTTACATATAATGATTGTTTAGCTAATTCTTACATATAAATGATTGTTTCGCTATTTCTTACACATAAATGATTGTTTAGCTAATTCTTACATATAAATGATTGTTTAGCTATTTCTTACAAATAAATGATTGTTTAGCTAATTCTTACATATAAATGATTGTTTAGCTAATTCTTACATATAAATGATTGTTTAGCTATTTCTTATACATAACTTACACATAAATGATTGTTTAGCTACTGCTTACACCTAACTTACAGCCAAGTGATTACATAGCTATATCTTACACCTAACTGATAGCTTATCTATTCTTACATTTCAGTTAAAGCTAATTGATTGCTTAACTATTTCATACACTTAATGATAGCTTAGCTATTTCTTATAACTAAATGATAGATTAGCTATTTCTTACACCCGATAGTTTAGCTATTTCTCACACCTAACTGATTGTTTGCAATTTCTTACATTTATCTTACACTAACTGATTGGAAACTTTGCAAGCTTAGCAAATGAGCATTGATGAATTTATTTTCACAAATTTTGAGTGTCACCTGCACAAGAAAAAGATTAAGGAGAATATAAAATGACGGGGAAGACTTTAAAATAATTATTTCATTTCCTTTAATAAATAACTGATATACGTAGATACACACAAAAAAAATTACCGATTCTCTATCAACACCTTTACACATTATTTTCAATTATTAAATATATTTAAAATTCTCGTCGCTGATTCTCTAAACACCTAAACCCATTATTTTCAATTATTAAAATGTAATTTATATTTAAAAATCTCGTCACCGACATAAACATCTTAGTTTCTAAGATTTGTAACATCTATTATTTGAATTTTTGTATGATTCAGTTTCTAATTAGCACAACTTTCCATACAAATTATTGTAATTCATGAAAGAATTTAAACTGAATAATCTTTTAGGCTGTAAATAAGGTCAAAACATAAATGTACATGGCATTGTAGATAGCAGCTATTCAGAGAGAGAGAGAGAGAGAGAGACTGAGAGAGAGATTATTTATATACCATTTTCTTTTTTATTTATAAATGTATTTTACAATTAATACGTACACCTACGTGTTCAAACTTTTTCTAATGAAAATAGCGAATGTACGTTTTGTTGCGATTAGATTTGATGTTCTCCTGCTAAACTATCACATTGCTACGTGTAAAATAATATTAAGTGAGTATCTCTATAAATGTCTATGCAAACGTCATGCTGAGAACGCAACTGAAAAGTTTGCTGCCTGACTCATCAGTCTCGTTAAGAACTCATCGATCAGTCTGAAGGACATGTCATCATTCATCTTCACTGAAATCCCGCTAATGATAATATTCTCTTCCTGGTCTTTAAATTAGAGATGCTTAATTCTGGGGTCAGGTATTTGTTAAGTACATCGGCAAACTGTTTTGTATTTCACATATTAAAATTCCACATTTCTTTTACAGATCTGATCTGTATTTTTCGTGTATTTAGTCTTTGTTCATGTAGTCAGCACTTTTCACAGATCTAGAGTTTACTTGTATTTAATTAGTCTTTATTAATATAGTCAGCACTTTTCACAGATCTAGAGTTTACTTGTATTTAATTAGTCTTTGTTAATATAGGCGTAAAATGTATACATGTTTTGTTGTGCGTTTATGTGCGTGAATATATATGCATGGCTTGTGTTGGCGTGCCTGCATGTGTCTATTTGTGCGTTAATTCTTCAGTTTTATATTTCATATGCCATTATATATTTAGGGTTTGCTAATATAGTAGATACATATTTAATAATTCTACAGTTTTCATATTTCATAGTTCTACCTAAAGCTAGTGCTTGTTAATATTGTCGATAAGTACTTATACACTTTCATGTTTCATAGGTCATAGCTGTACACTTTCATGTTTCATAGGTCAAAGCTGTACGCTTTCCTGTTTCATACATCATAGTTGTACACTTTCATGTTTCATACATCATAGTTGTACACTTTCATGTTTCATATTTCCTTGCTCTCAATGTTATTATAGTTTGCTAATATTGTCAGTATGTGTGTCGTAACAGTTTAACCACTCTTATGTCTCTAACTATTACTAAATATAACTCATAAGTCAGTTTGATAAAGGAGGAAATAAACTTCTACGTTTTAAAATTTTTTTATAATGAATCAAAAGTAGTCAACGCATGTAAATGTGCCTTTTGTTGATTTTCTATAAGTGAAATAAATCATAGCTTACAAAAACTTCTGTTATCCCTACCTAATACTTAATTATATTTACAGTTAAAATAACAATCGAGTAATTGCTTAGAATTTAATTAGCCTATACCCTAAGATCGTTTGCCTAATAGTTTCGCTGTCCCGAAGACTATTTTATAATGCATTCTTTTGCATTCTCATGATGTTTGCTCACCGTGTTATTGTTACTCAAAATACACGTTTAAAAATGTCACTTTGACAGTGACGAGAAAGGTCAGGATTAACAATTATGGGAAACATCAAGAGTAAGTGAAAGACAGGCGCGATTTTGTCGATTTCAAAGAGCGCGATTTTGTCGGCGCGCTTTTGTCCATCGCGGTTTTGTCGGCGCGCATTTGTCGTTCGCGGTTTTGACGGGTCACCGTCAGGTGTATGTAAGGTGTGAAATGTCAGATTAAGTACGATTGAAATGTAGGCATAAGAAAGATACAAAATGTCAGGTGTACTTAGAGATCAGAAATGTCAGTTGTAGCATGTGAAATATCAAGTATAAATAAGATGTGAAATGTCAGGTGTATGTAAGGTGCGAAATGTCAGATGTAAGTACGACTGAAATGTAGGCATAAGAAAGATGCAAAATGTCTGGTGTACTTAGAGATCAGAAATGTCAGTCGTAAGATATGAAATATCAGGTAATTGAAATAAGAGTTATATATATAATGGATGAAAATATCAGGTTTATTTAATTATAAGCGGTGTTATACATAGTGTTGAGTGTGAATTCTAATTAACCATGAGTATGAGTTCTAAATAACGATGAGTGTGAAATTCTATATAACTATAAGTGTGATGGGTTCTTTATAATTATGAGTGTGAGATCTATATGAGTGTGAGTTCTATATAACTATAAGTGTGGTGTGTTCTTTATAATTATGAGTGTGAGATCTATATAACTATGAGTGTGAATTCTATATAACTATGTGTGTGAGTTCTATATAACTATAAGTGTGGTGGGTTCTTTATAATTATGAGTGTGGTGGGTTCTTTATAATTATGAGTGTGAGATCTATATAACTATGAGTGTGAGTTCTATATAACTATGTGTGTGAGTTCTATATAACGATGAGAGTGTGTGCTTTATAAATATGAGTGTGAGTTCTTTATCACGATGTGTGTGAGTTCTTTATAACTATTAACTTTGAATGTGAGCTCTCTATAACTATGAGTGAGTTCTTTATAATGATGAATGTGAGTTCAGTATCACTCTGAGTGTGAGTTATTTATCACGATGAGTTTGAGTACTTTATAACGATGAGTGAGTTCTTTATCATGATGAGTTTGAGTACTTTATAACGATGAGTGTGAGTTCTTTATCACGGTAGGTGTGAGTTCTCTATCAAGATGTGTGTGAGTACTTTATAACGATGAGTGTGAATTCTTTATCACGGTAGGTGTGAGTTCTTTATAACGGTGAGTGTGAGCTCTATATCACGATGAGACATGATAGATGTATTTAGTTGAACTGGTAAGTTATATACGACAGTGTAGAGGTATCTTTTGTGGAAAGGAAGAAGAAATATTCATAGGACGCTTTGACAGATAGTGGCGTTATGGCTTGATAACCTGGTCCATAAGGGCAAGGTCGTAATTTTTGCTTGTCACTTGATTCGAGAAGATGTCAAGGCGTAATGAGTAATTGCTCCTGTCGTGTATTTTCCTGCTAATCCCAACTTGCTACAGCCACTTGCGTCACTGTCTTGGGCAGGTATTCCTGGCTTCTTATGTTGTCGTTTATCTTTGCAGTTACGACAACAAGCGAGAGAAGGACGAAGTGAATAAACGAGAGAAGGGAGAAAGACATAAAACTAACAATCCGAGCACATTTCATCAGTCAACACGCGAGTGGGGGTCACTGCAAGTGTACCATATCGCATGGTTCAATGAAACTTAACCATTTTCACCAGCGACAGTGCATGTGATTGAGTAAAACTTAACCATTTACATCGGTGCCATTTCAAGAGGAAAGAACTCATTTCAACAATGAGAGATATTTTCTCTCTCATAGGTATGCATGGACTTTGCAGAAATAGTTAATCTTACTGATAATGAAATAGTGTGTGTTTGATTTACTTTGCAGAGAAAGACCAATCACTAACAAGGAAATAAGGTATGTTTAATATATCAAGTGTTAATGAAATAAGGTATGTATAACGTATTACTAACAATGAAATAAGTATGTTGCTATATATCACTAATGATGATCTACGATATGTTTCATGTATCACTAACAATGAAATAAGATGTTTGACGTATTACTAACAATGAAATAACGGTTGTTTCTTGTATCAATAACAATGAAATAAGGTTTGTTTGACGTATAACTAACAATGAAATAAGGTTTGTTGACGTATTAATAAAAATTAAATAAGGTATGTTTGATTTGACATCAATAATAGACTGATTCCAAGATGCCGTCCTAAAACTGCTGGAAGGTTTTGTGCTAACGCTTAGATATTTCGTTGTTGTTACCTTCTAATGCTTCGTGGGCTTGTTCATAATGTAACTGTCTTTAAAATAATTTATCATCTTTTAGTTACCTTGTAACACATCGTGGGCTTGTTCATAATGTAACTGTCTTTAAAATAATTTATCATCTTTTAGTTACCTATTTCATTTTTAAGGACACGCCTTCAAATCATTCATACCAAAAATCCTAGTCTTCTTTTCGCGGATGTGTATTCTAATAATTCATACCAGCATTTTCACGTTTATGTTTTAGTCATTATGTTTTTATTTATTTTCAAACACATAAAACTATATTCTATAAATTAAGACTTGTAAAAATTGACTTTTTAAAACCTATCAATCATCGAGTACGATTTGTTTGAAAAGGTTGGAGTTTAATTAGTCATTATTACGTTTTAAATAATGAAACAAATCTTTCTTTCGTAATGCTGGAATAGAGTGTGTTATCAGTACAACATAATTAATGTGTGTTGTCAATAAAACATGAAAGTTCATAATGCGTTACACACACAAGTACAAAAACAACTGCAAGAATAGATGTTTCAGCTAAATAACCTTCCTTCAGAATAATTACCTAAAACAATAGTTATGAACAATGAAATGAGTAAATACAGATAAATGATTAAACACTCTCATGTGAACAATGAAATGAATAGACCTACTTGATACATGATTAAACAATCTCGTGTGAACAAGGAAATGAATAGACCTATTCATATAAATTATCTACAAAGACAGCGGCTTAACGTTAAGAAAGTTTGCGTCATGCCTTTACAGCAGGACCTATTATATAAATATCTGAGATTTCAAAACAAACACAGACACACCTTTAATAAGTAGTGTATAAACTTGCGGGACTCTATGCAGTATTATGAGATCTTTCAAGCAGAAGAAGGCCGCATGCTGCATTGTTTTATGGATCTCTATTCAGCAATGCTATGAGTCCCTATGTAGCATTGTTCTGGGGCCCTATGCAGTATCGTTATAGGGCCCTATATGTTTGATAGGGTGTGTCTAAGTATCCTGGGGTCCTGTAAATTGTTGATGCTAGTACATATGAGGAAACCTAAGAGTGAGTGTTCTATAAAACACTGTATAGTTCAGCCGATGATGTCAGGAACATGATTGTTTATAGAAGGAAGCATACATCATAAAGATGAGATTGTGTTAGGTGAAAAAGATGAATAGACAGGTTTAGAACAATTGCTTTCATTGAAAGTACAAGTGATTGATACAGCACTTGCCAAGTTTAGAAACCTCTCATAACACAAATGTCATAACAAAAGAATCCTGTTGACCTGCAGCAGTATGAGCAAGATAATGATGAATCTGAGTGAAATCTGGACACAAATTCCAGATTTGGCAGAGCTAGTGCAAACAAGACTCAGATACCAATTTCAAATGATGAGTATATTAATTTTATTTTATTATTGATCCTCCAACAGACATCACTCGTCTCTCACGTGGGCTTTGTAAACGTTTTCTCTATTCCACAACATAAATCAACATTTACAGTCACATAATGTTTCCGTGAGTGGAAAACTTCTTACTAAAGGAGAAGATAAATCCGAGTTTAATTTATATCTAGTGAGCCCCCATCAACCCATTTTCTTCTCCAACATAAGATTATCAATATGTGTAAGAAGGTTAATAAGTTTAACCCAATACATTTATTAAAAGAAAAATCAAATATACATATGACAAATACAATGAAATAGATAACATCATCAATATTCTACAAAGCCACATTCAGATAACTATAATTTACAAAGTCTCTCACTACATATATATATATATATAGAGAGAGAGAGAGAGAGAGAGAGAGAGAGAGGGGGGAGAGAGATTCAATACAAATGGCAGGTTAGTCTTATCAGAGAATAGAAATGGAGTTATTAGAGTTAAATGTGTAAATTTATGTGACCTGGATTAAGCATGCTTGACAGTGTTTCATTTGCTTTTGCAACAATGTCACAATGTCAACTCCCACAGTCTTTCATTTCCTTTGCAACAATATCACAATGTCAAACAGTGTTCCCACCACTGGAAACTCTGACAAGCTACATATTCTCAATGTCTCCCCCCATGTTACTCCTTCATGTAGGACATGATTTCAGCAATTCTGGTAACTTCACTGCACCAGAATTCTCCAGAATGTACCAATTTATTTTGCTCTGATACAACAATGGTGCACAGCGTACTCCCTTACACTTACACAACTGCAACACACTGCAAGTTTCCCACATTTCCCTAGTCACTCAAGCCACAACCAGTAAACAAACAAGGGGTAGCTGGGAACTTGAAAGTTGAACTTGAGACACCACACGCAAGACTCAAGTCAAAAGTAAAAAGAAGGCACTTGTTTTATTGTAACATATAATTAAGGAGCAAGCCTAAGTTTCCTAATCATCACAATATAACTCCACTCTATTGTACATTCCATCCTCAAACTTACAATTCCTATAACAGTATTCTTTATCACCATGCATACACATGGTAAAAATAAACAGTGTATCAAACAATGTCACATGTTAATACACCACAAGGGTGCAGCTTACTTCAAACATTTGTAGTAATAAAATCAGCTCACATAGTACATCTTTACATAAACACAAGTACAACATATCAGTAGTAAAATGCATGAATTTTTTCTAAGTCCATTCTCTCTCAATCAGTCATTTAAACTCACCACTCAAGCTAGCGACTGCCTTCAAGATCGACTTCTTCCTTCTACTTCAAATTCAAAAGTGATTAAGGTGTAAAATTCTCTACAGCAAGTGAATTCTTTATTCTCAGTCCATTGGCTAATCTCGTTCTCATAAATGATTATCATTGGATAGTAGGAAACTGCTCACACATTTTCCATTCGGTCAGTGAATCTAGAATATTCTTGCCTTAGGCTGTTTACTTCAAACTCAGACAATTTCAAACTAACACCATAAGGAATGCCCAAGGTCGGATCACTCTGACAATTTAGCAGTTTATATAACAATTAAATTTTAATTGGGACAAATTTACTCTGTCACACAATGTTTGTCTTTCTACTGACTGTAGAGAATTTAGTTATTAATTAATGCAAAGAGTAATAATTTTATTTAGGTTTTTTTGTTCTTACTGTATAAAGTAATACTGTGTTTTATTCAACCGGTAACTAAATATAATTTATGATTGTTTATATAGCTCAGAGACAAATATAAAATATTATTTATCAGTACTACTGGACGGAAACAATGTGGTAAACAATTCATCGACTTGGATGCAACACGGGAATGGTGTTTAATGGAATGATTCCTAACACTGAATGATTACTTAAATTGAATGATTCCTTACACTAAAACATTCCTTAAACTGAACTAAAACACATGATCTTATTTTCATGGCATTTCCTTCTCAGAACTCGGCTTTGTTGTAACTGTCTCAGAACTGTGGGTTTTGACACTGACCATCTCTTAGAAAAAGGAGACTTTTGCGAGAATACAATTCCATAAATAAAGCTGGTTAGTGCTATTTCAGCCGCAGAAATCAGTTTGCAAAGTTTAGCTTGTTTGATGGTATTTCAACATGTGACTTGTATCAAACATATTTATTTTTAATTTATTTTCATTTTCAGTAATTGTCTTGGCGTTCGATCTACCACAGCACCTGGTAACTGGACAAACACCCGCACCAGGGTCGCAGTGCAGTAATGCTGTTCAGACGCTAATAACAGAATGTGTTCGTGCTGCGTCAGTCAGTGACCCAAACTTCCTGTGGTTCGTCACAAATGGCACTAGTGTTCGAGGCTCAATTCCAGCTGATCAAGCTGCGTTTAGGACACAAGTGTGTGGGTAAGAATAGTGTAGTGCATTCAGGATACAGGTGTTGGGTAAGAGTAGTGTAGTGCATTCAGGATACAGGTGTTGTGAAAGAGCATTGTAGGTGTTATTCTAATAGATAAACATAAACACAATTAAATACATTGTAAATATTCCTGTCATTGCAAAACACGGATCGGTATATTGTACTGTAGGTGTGACATTGCAAACAGATATGAACAGGTGTGTATAAACATGGTAAATGTTTTGTATGTGTACTTGTCATTGTAAACACGTATAAACAAACATGACGTCGAAATAGCTGTTGGCAACAATTGCACAATCACTGCAAATGATTGCTTGCAGACATTGACGTAACCTTTCCGTGATTTATGGAGGACGTTTACCTTAAATATATGGAAAAATTAATAATCTTTAAAGTCTATTATTAGCATATCAAAACAGCAATGTTCTTTATATCCAGAGAATACTAGGCATAACTAATTATTTGCATTCTCTTTAAAGTATATATAATACACATATTTATATTTATGTAACTTTGTACCCTATAGTATTGCATTCATTCATGTAAAAGTTATCCATATAGTTATATCTATATTAAAGTCTTTCTTCCTATATACTATTGCATTCTTTTAAAGTACAAGTAGTCCAAATATTTCTATCCATCCATCCATACATCCATCCATACATTCATTCATCCATCCATCCATCTATCTATCTATCTATCTATCTATCTATCTATCTATCTATCTATCTTACCTACCTACCTACCTACCTACCTGTCTTATCAATCAATCTATCTGTGACAGAGTAAATTTGCCTATCCATTTTTCTAAATTAAATTGTTATATAAGTTGTAACATTGTCAATGTAACTCAACTTTGGGCACTCCTTATGATAGTATTTTTGTAAGTGTAAGAGTTGGAAGTAAGCAACCCTAGTTGAGAATATACTAGAAATTGCTGATGTAATGCAAACCAGTGCAACTGGGTGATTAGATTTTATTATCCAATGGTTACGATTTACAAGAACGAGACCAGCGAATGAGCCGAGATAAAAATGTTTACACGCTGTAGAGAATGTTATTGTTTACATCAGGGGTCTCCAAACTTTTCAGCCTGAGGGCCACATTAACTATCAAACAGCAGTTCGGGGCCGACTACACACTCAGGGTCCAAATAAAAAAGAATCAAAACATGGATGTTGTTTTTAATTATTTATTTAATATTATTTTATTCAGTTATTATTTATTAACACATGGATACAATACACATGAACACCTGTATTAGTGGGAATGGTGAAATTGTTTCCTGGATGCCAAAAATAGCAGATATACATAACACCAACAGTGACTATTAGACAAAGCCATTGAGTTGCAAGCAAATGACCTCCTTAGGGACAAGTTCAAAGAAGGACTGGTGGGTTTTTACCAGTTTTTGCCCAAGAAAGACTTTCCTAATATCAAAACCTTTGCATCAAAGTACCTTTCAATCTTTGGAACAACATACCTGTGTGAACAAACATTTTCAAGAATGAAAATACGTGAAGAACAATTTGAGAACAAACCTGTCCGATGATAATCTCAGGTCACTGTCGTTCTTGTAAATCGTAACCATTGGATAATAAAATGGAGTGTAGTGTATTCCTTACACTTACACACTGGGGGTAGATAATTCTTACATCTACCATGGTTATAGCAGTTTAACCAGGAGATTGAGGTAAAACAAGAAAAATAACTATAATCAGGGAACAAAAAACACTATGTTTCCAGTTTATTCATCTTTAACTCCATTCTCTTTTAAATTCAAGTCTCAACGTATACTTTTCTGCAACAGTATTTATTAGCCCAATACACGCATACAGAATAATAGTTTATGAATAGGTTCACTAAAAACAATGTCAAGTGTTTAGCATACTACATATTAGCATCAGTGTTCACAATTTGTAGAAATAATAGTCCACTCACATAATACATCTCTATATGAAACGAAATAGCAAGAATGCATGAAATATTTGTAAGTTCATTCTCTCTAGATCGCTCAAATAATTCACCATTAACTAATGGCCTTCTTTCATGATCGGACATTTTGTCACTCCAGATTCAAAGTGATTACACAATAGAATTCATTACAGCAGGTAAACTGGATCTCAGCCTATTGGCTGATCTCTTTCTTGTAAAAGTTAAACATTGGTTAATAAAAACTACTCATCTAGTTGGAACTGGTTTGGATTGCATCAGCAACTTCTTGCCTATCCTCCACCTGAGTTGCTTACTCCCAACTCTGACGTTTAAAAATACATGTATCAGCATAATCAGTGCTAAAGGTCTGGTCACTTTGATATTTAACAATATAAAAATTCAGGTATAGAAAGAGGGATATGCATATTTACTCTGCCACAAAGCCAATTACTACTGAAGAGACAAAGTAATTAGACTAGCAGGCTTCAATCTCAAATAAACCTATTGTTATCGAAGAGAGTGAGACAGCAAAGAACTGGTAGTCTTCCGTCTCATCAGAGAAGAGATTACCCTTTCTTGACCCGTGGTCAGTGTAGGACTTAAATAATTTACAAACCAAACACCTAGACAAACATACTTGATGCTTTCAACTATCTTCGATTTTTTTAAGAAATGAGTATTAAACACGATGATTAATAATCAATAGATGTCCATGTGTTATTGAGTGTACTAGGTGAGGTGACGTCAATTTGGTATTTCTTAGCTGTACATGTTTTATTTGTTTAACTTGCATTTGTTGCAAACAACTCAGCAACAAAGAATGCAAATCATTTAGTAGAACTGATAAGATGTGAAGGTTCTATGTCAGTTTTAAATCACAATACAAGGATGTCGTATTTTATCTCCATGAAGAACTACTTGTGTAGAACTGATAAGGTGTGAAGGTTCAATGTCAGTTTTAAATCACAATACAAGGCTGTCGTATTTTATCTCCATGAAGAACTGTTTGCATGGGAAGCGACTTGGTGACTTCAGCTTGTAAATGTCTCCAACTGTGTTGTAACGCCCCTTCGCAATCCTGGTTGTCTACCATGAGGCGTACTGTTGTCTTCCTGCATTATATTCAATGTGGTGGCGGTGGCCAGGGGGGTGGGGGGGATCATTCATTGTGATTAGGTGTGGCAATGTGATGTGCACATAGACAGATTATGCGTTAAAGCGACATGCTAAAAGCTAGATCAACAGCAATTGATGTATGTTAACAAGTAGTTCGCGGATGAAACACAAGGTGGTTATTGTTTTGTAACAAGAATGGTGTGGATATAGCACAGTGGTGTTAATACACGGTAACAAGCAATGTGTACATGCAACACAATGTTATTACAATACATAGGTTTATACTTGGTAACAAGCATTATGTAGATGAAAATATACAGAGGTTTATACTTGGTAACAAACATTATGTAGATGAAAATATACAGAGGTTTATACTTGGTAACAAACATTATGTAGATGAAAATATACAGAGGTTTGTACTTGGTAACAAACATTATGTAGATGAAAATATACAGAGGTTTATACTTGGTAACAAACATTATGTAGATGAAAATATACAGAGGTTTATACTTGGTAACAAACATTATGTAGATGAAAATATACAGAGGTTTATACTTGGTAACAAACATTATGTAGATCTACAAATCAGGCAAAGTTAATATTCAGCAAAAACATTTTCTTGCTGCAAACACACAAATTAATATTCGATAATAAGCGTTTTGTGGTTGATATAGTCTCGAAAGCATTGTAAAATAGAAATATATCGATTACAGTTATTTTATCCTGTTAAATTAACATAAACAGCCCAGTCTGTGTGGTTAACAGTACACACTACACCATTAAATGAAGACTTCATCAATTCACTTTACTGCTAAAGTGCCACATAAGCAAATTTATACTTCAATTTGACATTCTTAGCGTAAACAAATTTACTGTTCAGTTTTACTTTCACAGCGTAAACAAGTTTATAGTTCATTTATACTTCAAGTTCGTGGCACAAAAACTTACTGTTCATTTTACCTCATGAACACGTTGCAAGTTTACAGTTATATTGACTTCAAGAGCATGACACAAAACAAATTTACTGTTCATTTCGACTTGAGCAAGGCACATAATAAATTTGAAGTTTATTTTGACTTCAAGAACATCACACAAAAGAAGTTTACAGTTTAGTTTGATTGCAAGAGCACGGCAGAGAACAAATTGTTCATATAAGACGAGGTCAGCGTAACAAGGCATACAGATGAATTTGAGTTGACAAACGTGACAGATTGCCATAATTGTAATTACTTCCATCATGACGCACTATTTCATCTCTGAATTTCATTCTAATACATGTGTTTGTACTAGTGAGAACATTACATTCTCTGACACAGGCGTTTGTCTAGAGAACATTATATATTTATGCACAAGTGTTTGTAGTAGAGAACATTACATACTTATGCACAAGTGTTTGTGTGAGTGAGAAGATTTCATTCTCACACTCATGTGTTTCTGCGAGCTGAGAACAAAACTTGTCAGATTATGCATAACTGATTGTTAAGATGTTACAACGTGACTACCTTTTCTGGTTTGGTCCGCAGTGATATGACACCTCAAATTTACAACAAGATTTAAATTACGTGTTCCTTGAATAGACAATTGACGCGAGGTGTCTCCGTCCTTTATGTTTTAGTGAGCAGTGATATGACCCCTCAAATTTACAAGATTTAAATTACGTGTTCCTTGAATAGACAATTGACACGATGTTTCTCCGTCCTTTATGTTTTAGTGCGCAGCAACAGATAGGAACTTGTGTGGTGAGCCAGGTTGGGTCTATGTTCAATACTACCATATGTCAAGGTCAGCAACAGGTGTCTGTTCAGTTGGAACGAATTTTTCAGACCTTTGACATGAAATGCGCACATCGTGAGTATATTACAACGAATGAAGTGTCAAGTCTTGTCAAACATTTGATTGTTTTCAAAGAGATACTATTTATTAATTAATAACGCATATCTAATTACATGTGAGTATATTACAACAAATGAAGTGCCAAGTCTTGTCAAACATTTGATTATTTTCAATGAGATACTCGTTATGATTATTATTTATTAATTAATAACACATAACTAATTACAAGTGATCGAGAATTTTAATTTATAGTTATTAATAATTCTCCCACGAGACCAACGTGCATCTCACTTGGTGGATTATAAGGATGTCATAAAGTCTACTCTTCACACAATAAATGTCTTACTGTCCATAGTGTTTCTGCAGGCGGAAACTTCTTACTAAAGAAGTAGTTAAAATCCGTTTTTATTTATATTTGAGCACCCACCCACCCACTATTATTCCAACTTAAGGTTTTAAAATGTGAGCAAGAAGGTTAATGAATTTCTTAAATCAACAATCAAATATACAACATATTTAATTATATTGATTAAACCATGAAAATATTTTTAATTATATTGATTAAGCCATGAAAATATTTAATTATATTGATTAAGCCATGAAAATATTTCATTATATTGATTAAACCATGAAAATATTTTTAATTATATTGATTAAGCCATGAAAATATTTCATTATATTGATTAAGCCATGAAAATATTTCATTATATTGATTAAGCCATGAAAATATTTCATTATATTGATTAAGCCATGAAAATATTTCATTATATTGATTAAGCCATGAAAATATTTCATTATATTGATTAAGCCATGAAAATATTTCATTATATTGATTAAACCATGAAAATATTTCATTATATTGATTAAGCCATGAAAATATTTAATTATATTGATTAAGCCATGAAAATATTTCATTATATTGATTAAGCCATGAAAATATTTCATTATATTGATTAAGCCATGAAAATATTTAATTATATTGATTAAGCCATGAAAATATTTCATTATATTGATTAAGCCATGAAAATATTTCATTATATTGATTAAGCCATGAAAATATTTCATTATATTGATTAAGCCATGAAAATGTAACGTATAGTAAGTAACATGAACTTCCCACGTTGGTGTACAAAATGTAAAAGAAATAATTCGTCTATTTGATTCCCCACATACGATGGTGTACAAAATGTAAAAGAAATAATGTAGTTTAGCTGATTCCACTTTACTCCCAAAACGGCCACCATTTCATCAACAAGAATATTTGTTTTAACAGTAAATGTTTCCGAGGTTAATTAGATTATTTTCTGTCATTTAAATAACGCTTACCGCTATGTAAATTTACTGAAATAAAGCCACCAACTTTATTTTCTACAGTTTATCCAATCAGTCATTTATTAACAGCGTTAAGTTTAACAAATCCTTAAGATCACAGATTGTACTAGCATAACCTTTATCTAGAGGCAATACCTCATGTAAAATTTGACATCAGGTTGCGGAGAAATGGAGATAATGGTACTGAGATATTGTTGCTGTGTTACCTCTATATGCAGTTTGGTCGTTTATGTTTTCATTTGACAGACTGGCACCATAACCTTTTACGATTCATGCAGAGTGAACATTTTATGTCTCAGCTTGTCGCAGTTCACTGCTCATTGACATGCGAGCTTGCTACACAAAAAATGGCTTGAATGCTGATTTGTTTCTGAGTAATCGAACCAAGGGTCATGTCATCGGCTCAACTGCTGCCGAAGTTAATGACTTCTGTGCGTGAGTAATCGATTGTTATGCCTTAATTATCTTTCTTACACATGTGAGGTTTGCATCAATATATTTGTGCAAATTTGACTTGCCAGTTAGCCTTGTCACGGTGTGTCCGTGTGTGTATTAATTTCATTATAATTGTATGTTATATAAGTACATAGCATGATTTTTTAAAAAATATTAACCTTGCTACTGTTGTGAAGTATTTGTGGGATACATTTATTATTATTGTGAACATCTGTGCCTGAAATTGTTACTGTTGTAAAAAATGTCTGTCCATTAACATATCTATTGTAGTGAGTATTGTGAATTATCTTTCTTATAAATCATTTATATGCGATGGCTTAGTTACTAATATGTACCATATGAGCCATTCGCGTTTTGTTACTGGAGTGAATCATTCGTGTGCTTTTTGTTACTGATGCGAATCATTTGCGTTAGATAAATCCGTCATAGATGTGAATCATTTATATGCTTTATTTAGCCTTGTTACTGTTGTGAACCATTTATGTGCATTAACCTTGCGTGCGTTAGTTGAGAGCTATTGTGTGCCTTCCTCTAGTTCTGATGTTAACCGTAACACTGTCTGGAAGCATTTTTTGCGTTAATCTTCTTACTGTTGTGCGCCGTTTGTTTGTGTTAATTTTGTTACTATTGTAAGCCATTTGTTTTGCTTTCGCGTTGTTACTATTGTAAGCCATTTGTTTTGCTTTCGCGTTGTTACTATTGTAAGCCATTTGTTTTGCTTTCGCGTTGTTACAATTGTAAGCCATATGTTTTGCTTTCGCGTTGTTACTATTGTAAGCCATTTGTTTTGCTTTCGCGTTGTTACTATTGTAAGCCATTTGTTTTGCTTTCGCGTTGTTACTATTGTAAGCCATTTGTTTTGCTTTCGCGTTGTTACTATTGTACGCCATTTGTTTTGCTTTCGCGTTGTTACAATTGTAAGCCATATGTTTTGCTTTCGCGTTGTTACTATTGTAAGCCATTTGTTTTGCTTTCGCGTTGTTACAATTGTAAGCCATATGTTTTGCTTTCGCGTTGTTACTATTGTAAGCCATATGTTTTGCTTTCGCGTTGTTACTATTGTGGGACATTTGTTTGTGTTAACTTTGTTACTGTTGTGAGACATTTGTTATGCGTTAGCGTTGTTACTACGCCAAGCCATTTGTTTCACATTAACATTGTTACTATAGTAATCTATTTGTTTTGCGTTAGCGTTGTAACTCTTGTGAGAAATTTGTTTTGCGTTGGCGTTGTAATGGCTTGTTAGCCGTTTGTTTTGCCTTAGCGTTGTTACTCTAGTGAGCCATTTGTTTTGCGTTAGCATTGTAACTATTATGAGCAGTTTGTTTTGCGTTAGCGTTGTTACTCTAGTTAGCCATTTGTTTTGAGTTAACCTTGTTACTGTTGTTCATTAGTTGCAGTTTCTTGCTGAACACATCATTTCATTGTCTCGTGTGTACAGCTTTTTCTGTGTCTTTATACATTTAAGGGGTTTTGTGAGTTTAATTTGTCACTTTTGTGACTATTTAAATTAATTGTTTTTATATGTTACTTTTAGTCATAGCTGAAGTTAATGACTTCTTTGTAAGTTTCTCCTTTAGAAAACTTCCCTTATAATAGAAAGCTGTAAATGTATATCTGAAAGCTCCCACTCCTCACTTACTTGAACTGTTCTGAGCCTCGTGATTGATATGGTTTTGTAAATGGACAGGAACAAAGAAGTGGGCATATATACAAAGCATATCAATTCATCGATCTTTATACTGCTTGATGACTTCGCGTTGAATAATGTACTTTTAAATACGGAGCATAAAAACCTAGATATTCATCTTTCTTAAAAATAAAAGAGACATATTTTAATACATCAGATGGTTGTTTTAATTTGTTCATTATTGTCTCGCATTTTATTTCCCCGAGAGTCACACTGAGAAACGTTGATATTGCTAGCCACAAAATAAGTGTTTATCATGGAAGTAAAATGGCGACTATTCACTTTCTGTTAATACACAAAATAAGTGTTTATCATGGAAGTAAAATGGCGACTATTCACTTTCTGTTAATACACAAAATAAGTGTTTATCATGGAAGTAAAATGGCGACTATTCACTTTCTGTTAATACACAAAATAAGTGTTTATCATGGAAGTAAAATGGCGACTATTCACTTTCTGTTAATACACAAAATAAGTGTTTATCATGGAAGTAAAATGGCGACTATTCACTTTCTGTTAATACACAAAATAAGTGTTTATCATGGAAGTAAAATGGCGACTATTCACTTTCTGTTAATACACAAAATAAGTGTTTATCATTGAAGTAAAATGGCGACTATTCACTTTCTGTTAATGCATAAAATAAATGTTTATCATGGAAGTAAAATGGCGACTATTCACTCGTCATTGCTATCAAGATATTTTGATATTTGCGATTTTATTTTACAGTTTAGGGAGCGCACACAATTAAAATAATTCATTAGAACTTGTACAATTATCATTCATTTTTTATTTTATGTAATCGGAAACGTGTTGTGCGCGAGTTAAATTTATTACTCAGTCAATTATTTTCATTTAATTTTGTAGTAAGATTACTGTATGTATTAAATGTTGTGTTAAATTTCATATAGCCATAACGACAAAGTATAAATCGTATCTTCAAACTGTAAAGGAAATATTTTTTTCAAAAACATTAAAAAATCATCAATCATCTATAATTTAAATCAAGGTTTAATATTTTCAAGTATGTAATATGTTCGATTACTTGATACACATATTTTAAACTGGTTTGTTTCCATGGATTAAAAATAGACTTTGAAATTGGCAAGATATTATTTTTATGAAGAGTACTTAATCAGGACAATAGAAATGTTGTATAAAGAAGATTGATTTGTTTCTATTCCATTTTCCACTTTAATTGAGAGACCGCTTACAGTACAGTATTTTGGAGTCTAAATTCATGAAATAATGTGTCTCGACTTGCAAATTAATAAAGTTGTGTGTCTTACAGTACAGTATTTGGGAGTCTAAATTCATTAAATAAAGTGTCTCGTCTTACAAATTAATAAAGTTGTATGCCTTAAAATATGTATTCGCAAAAGTAAATTAGAAATGAGTATGGTTTGTGTGTGTGTGTGTGTGTGTGTGTGTGTGTGTGTGTGTGTGTGTGTGTGTGTGTTGCTTTGTCATTTGAAAATACAGTCTGGCATAATGATGTAGTAGAGAGTACCAGGTATGTTAAGTCAAGGATACAAGTATGTCACAAGAAAAAGCCATCTATACTTTATGTTGAACACGAATAGTTTACCGTCACCCAAGAAGTCAAAACATAAAATTACAATCAGACATTAATAGGCTTATTCACTTATTCATCAAGAGTTATTTTTATAACTGCTTTATTCTAATGAAGGTTGTGTACCCGACACCGTGGATACTTGAATCAGATATCTTTTTTTTTAATACACGTATAAAGTGTTTTGAATTTTTACGTTGCATTAGTCTCATTTTTAATGCTTAATAGTCACAATCATGTGAATGTGTTGGGGGGGGGGGGAACAGAAAATTTGCACCAAGGCATAAATTACCCTAGATAATACTGGGATGAATTATCGAAATGGAATGAATTATGAATTAATTATCGGACTGGAATGAATTATGAATTATCGAATTTCACGAAGATGATAAAGTACGTTATGATTTCAGAAAACGGGTGTCACTCTTGAACTGCATGAAACCCCTAGCTCAAGACTGCCCAGAGTCCATTTCAATCCTGCAATCTCGGGCTTTCGATATCCCGTCGTATGAAAAAGGAGTGGATATCCTGTGCACCCATTACAATGGTTGTTTTTCCTGTTGTCGGAGTGTTGTCTTTTATCGACGATATTGGTTTAAATAACATGTTAATAAGTTACATTTTAAACAGTACTTTCAAATTGTCTTAAAGTATCTGATTGATTGTTTCTGTGATGTTTGTATATCCCACTAATATGGACGTACTTTGTCAATATATCCCACTAATATGGACGTACTTTGTCAATATATCCCACTAATATGGACATACTTTGTCAATATATCCCACTAATATGGACGTACTTTGTCAATATATCCCACTAATATGGACGTACTTTGTCAATATATAATAGGCGTACCGAGAATTCTTACTGAAACCTATTTTTATTTGTAGCTATTCATAATTTAGATATTTCTTTTATTCTTATAAACCATTACCTTTGACGGCAATCATTATGAAAACATAAGCGTGTGTTTTTTAAGAGATAATTTGAATAATGAATAATACTTCGCATGACACGTTTTACATTATGCATGGTACTTGGACAATGAACGTGGGCATGGGACTACCTTTGCTTTCTTTCAATACAGAAGTTGTATTGATTTTCGAGATAGATAGATAGATAGATAGATAGATAGATAGATAGATAGATAGATAGATAGATAGATAGATAGATAGACAGGTAGATAGATAGATAGATAGATAGATAGATAAATAGATAGATAGATAGATAGATAGATAGATAGATAGATAGATAGATAGATAGATAGATAGATAGATAGATAGATAGATAGATAGATAGATAGATAGATAGATAGATAGATAGCTTAGTAGATATGTAGGTAGAGAGATAGATAGGTAGATAGAGAGAGATAATGGGAAGTATGGGAGGAAGATGTGGAGAGAGAGAGATTCTTCATAATTTAGCAAAATATAATCTTAACCATAAATTAATTACAATTATTAATTATAAATAGTAATATAAATGTTTTTTTTAAATTTCAGTCTATCTGACTGGACTGGCATGTTTTGACGAGTCCACGGCCAAAGTCGACCAGTGCGCACAAACACATGTGCAAGCTTTCATTCAGAAGTCGAACGAAGCACAGCGACAAAACTGGACCCAAGAAATGTTCTTTAAGGAGTCTTGCGAGTACGAACCATCACTTTGTCCAAACACTGTCGTTTTCAGGACTATTTGTTGTGTCCAACACTGACGTTTTCAGGACTATTTGTTGTGTCCAACACTGTCGTTTTCAGGACTATTTGTTGTGTCCAACACTGTCGTTTCGCAGGCCTACTTGTCGTGTGTCCAACACTGTCGTTTTCAAGACTATTTGTTGTGTGTCCAACACTGTCGTTTACAGGACTACGGACTATTTTTGTGTCCAACACTGTCGCTTTCAGGACTATTTGTTGTGTGTCCAACACTGTCGTTTTCTGGCCTTCTTGTCCTGTGTCCAACACTGTCGTTTACAAGACTAAGGACTATTTATGTGTCCCAAACTGTCGTTTACAGGACTATTTGTTTATGTCTATCACTGTCGCTTACAGGACTACGGACTATTTTTGTGTCCAACACTGTCCTTTACAGGACTATTTGTTTATGTCTATCACTGTCGTTTACAGGACTACGGACTATTTTTGTGTCCAACACTGTCATTTTCAGGACTATTTGTTTTGTGTCCAGACACTGTCGTTTTCAGGACCATTTGTTTTGTGTCCAGACACTGTCGTTTTCAGGCTTATTTGTTGTGTCCAAACATTTTCGTTTAGAGGCCTGTTTGCTGTGTGCCAGACACCGTCGTTTGCAGGTCTATTTCTTTTGTGTCCAAACATTGCCGTTTGCATATCTATTTGTTGTGTCCAAAAACTATCATTTGCAGGTCTATTTGTTGTGTAAATTCACTGTCATTTTCAGGCGTATTTGTTGTGTCCAAACACTGTTGTTCCCTACACTGAAGTATGGGTGTCATCGTGGTCAGAAGAATGACTTTTGTGAAGGTCAAGTAGACGTATAAGAAATCAGTCAATCAGTAATGTTTTATTTAATCAAAATTACCCAGTTTATATTATTGGGTTATTGTCTCATGCCCATGGCCTAGACTAGAGAAGCAGACACAAATGTCATTAGTGAAATTATTGTTCTAATGGTGTATGGTTAAAGATCACAAATTTTGAAATATTTATTTCCGAAATAATGCTATCTATTTATATTTTCTTATACACATTTACTTTTAACTTGTTAGTTTTATAAATATTTAAAGAAATTATTTGAATGCATTAGCTTCCTTATTATTAACAAACAAATCGTTTGCCTATTTTAGCCAACACAAAACTGTACTTAGTAATAACAGGCAGCAGAGCATTATTGCTTACTTATTAATGTCAGCAAAATATCTACCTTATTTCATATTGGCAATAGAATCTTACTGATGGAATACTGTTTCTTACTAAGCAGCAGAGTTTTCTTTTGACAGAAGAACATTTGGATTTTTTATTTAGCTTTCAAGGCAGATTTTTGCAGTAGAAGTGTAGTAATTTGTTATTTCTGTAACTTTCTATGTAGTAATAAATACATGTTTCTGTCATTTTAGTATCACCATCAAACAGACTGACTGCGATCTCAACGCCTGGTCTCAGAAGAATCACGAGGCTTGCACGGACACTGTCATTGGTCTGAGGCGGGAGGTAGAGTGTAGCCTCATGCCTCCCAATTGTACCATACTACAAAAGGCATCCTTTGACCATGTTTGCCATCCAGAAAAATTCAATAAAGAAAAACGAGACAGCTTTAGAACTAGTCCAGCTGCCGCCCCCAAATATTTCTCTTCGATGATTTTCATTTTCACACTTTTTGTGATAGTAATTTTCTAAATAAATAAACTAGAGGTAACGATGTCACTTGATGAAATTTAAACAACAAATAGATATCTTCATGATAGTCTTTGACAGCTTACATGTCAGTAGAGAGTTAGAGTTAATTGCGTTACTTGATGAAGTCGAACTTACATAACTATCATGGCGAGAGTCTTTGACAAAAGTACTACTAGAAATAAGCTTAATGATTAGTGTGGGGTTTTATCAGTAAATTATTAGACTGTAGACAATTTTCTTCTAAAGAAAACATTAAAATTTACTTGATTGTATTTGTTTACTATCATTTTTACTCTACATGATTATTTGAGTCTCACTTATATATTGGCTTTTAGTCTTAACTTCACTGGGTATGTGTGTGCACTTCCTTGAGTGGTTTGTGTGTTTGATTGTCTGTGTGCATATGTTAATATGTGCTTGTTTTATGTGTATGTGTCTGTAAGTTTAACCTTATCGTTATTTGCATAGTGATAATGATGATGACGGTGATGAGGAGGAGGAGAATTCATTACAAACAATTAAATAAAATGAATGAACACAGCTGTAAGAACACATTAGTACTTTGTTAAGTGTTTTCATTTTCCTTATGTCCAATACCTTTACTCATTTTATTAATTCATTGTCTTTGACTTTTATTTATTCATGTTCTCATTCTTTTAAACCTGTATGCAATTTCTTTTTCCGTATCTAAGACTTTGTCGGTGTTTTGGTGTATTGTTTATCTGTCGTAGAGTTTTATTCACTGTATTACTCCATTATCTTAGGCCTTTATTGAGTTTATTATTTCATTATTTATTCTCTCTTTATTTCTTTGTCTTACAGTTTTATTCTATTTAATACTTTATTGCAGTTGTGCGGTAAAATTGAATTATTTGTAATTTTGATTGCGCGAAAGGATTTCAGTCAGGAGATGGAAATTGAAAATATTGAAAGTGAAATATATCTCAATGAAGTTTAACTGACAAACATTATCTCGACTGTCATCGTGCGCTTTCTCTCATTTCTCTTTTTTTTTTTCGACTTTCTTGTTATTTATACTTTACCTAATTTTAAGAAATGTAAACATACATAGCAATAACTCATTCATTGTATATTTTATTATTTTTTATTTAACATTTCTTTATCAAACTTAACTATGACGAGTAAACTATAGAAGACATCATTATATGAAGATGCTCGTAATCTCGTTTTCATGCTAGCACAAAATTAAAACATTAAATTTAGAAATAAAGTGGCTTCTCTCTCTCTCTCTCTCTCTCTCTCTCTCTCTCTCTCTCTCTCTCTCTCTCTCTCTCTCTCTCTCTCTCTCTCTCTCTCTCTCTCTGTGTCTTTGTAATAATATAAGGTAACGTAACAATAATATAATACAATACATAACGACACGATATAATGTAATATAATGTAATATAATATAATATATCGCCTTTATTACTTCAAACAGTGCAACAAACTAGCAAATATAATGAATAAAAATGTAATAAAAATATTATTCATTTTCAAATTTTTCTATTGATGATGGTAAACATTTCTACAATACATCCTCAAGTCTGGTGTGTAAATTCCTTGTTACTAATATTTTCATCCATCTTTTTTGTCTTCATTTGAAAGTATGAGAGTTGTTGTTTTTGTTCCTAAAAATACTTTAATTTAACTCTTGCTTTCTTCAATTGTTTCGTAAAATCTGTCCGACAAAAGTCATCTGACACAGATCCATACATGCATTCGTGTAAAGAGTTTACCATAGAAATATATTTTGCGAGACATTTTGCCCAGTACTGTGATCAATTTCGGTCAGTTTTTGCCTATAATGTTAATATAACTGGAACACTGCCAGACATTTTGCTCTAGTAGCTCCCCCTCCCATACTGTTTCTGTGGTCTCGACGGTTTGACAAATTGGCGCCAAACACCTCTTTGTCTACAAACACCGCTGTGTCTACATACACCACTGTGTCTACAAACACCGCTGCAAAGTACTGAAAGCAATCCGACAAACACCATGAACAACATACAGACGATCTGTAGAACAGCCCGACAAACTCCAGCGCGATAGTCATGAAGATATTTTCGAACAATATCAAAAATCCTTTGTGCAGTCAAGTCACCTATACGCTTGTCAATACACTTAAAACTCGGTTTGCCCCTCTTCATCTGACCACAGTCAACCCCCCCAAACCGGATATTAACAGTTAGCGATCGTACTGTATTCATCAACAGCACAAAACTTCATGGCGTTATCTTCAATCAAAATAATTTTCACCATTGTCGAATTATAATTATTGCACTTTACACAGAATAGCATGAGTTGACATATTAAGGCAATATTTCTTAAAGAAGATTGACGAATGCTAGAAGTCACGTGACCAACATGAATTGGCATATTAAGGCAATATTGCTTAAAGAAGACTGACGAAAGCTAAAAGTCACGTGATCAATTTGACTAGAAATAATACAGCAAGGTAACGTTCAGCTATCGCTTCTTTGTTCTGTTTGCATTTGTTTGGGTCATGTCCGACTTCTCCAGGAGATTCATGCAGCCTTCATTTCCGGCCAGCGAATGTCATCATTGAACACGAAATCGGTGTGCGATTTACGGGATAACGCCTGGGACATTACTCACAGTGACAGCAAACAATGATGTGAGAAATAAATAATGAAATCTTCATTATTGGAATTCTTACTTTTATTTTATTTTGCTGGAATGTCTG
The DNA here is from genome assembly GCA_028829895.1 of Sinotaia quadrata. Taxonomy (NCBI): domain Eukaryota; kingdom Metazoa; phylum Mollusca; class Gastropoda; order Architaenioglossa; family Viviparidae; genus Sinotaia; species Sinotaia quadrata. The sequence continues at coordinate 60,026,980 of CM054179.1, forward strand.
TAGGACCTACGGTTTGGATTTTTCACTGCATTTTGTCTTCTGCAATTCAGTCGATGAAAAAGTTAGTTATCAATTCACTTCTTGTCAGTCAGGCTCCAGTGCATTCAAACAACAATTAAGTGGTTTAATGTATTTGATTACGACGCAAAATGTTATACTGACGGTTGAGCGTTACAGTTATAGTTAAAATTGGCTTATGTATTATGATTTATGAAGTACTGGTCACGCTAGCATTATTAGGTAGTGTTTACTATGCTACAACAAAGCAATCATATTTATTAATTCTTTAATTTCTTAATGTCCACCTTCTCTACTCCTTGCCGGACTAGACTACGACTGTACACTGTCTATGCTACACTGTGACTGTACACTGTCTATACCAGACTATGTACACTGCCTATACAAGACTATGACTGTACATTGTCTAATCTAGACTATGACTGTAGAGTGTCTATATTAGACTGTGTACACTGTCTATACTAGACTACGGCTGTTCATTATCTATTGTAGACTACGGCCTAATCTGTCTATATTAGACTACGGCTGTTCATTATCTATTGTAGACTGCGGCCTCACTGTCTATGCTAGACTACACTCCACGTTGTCTATATTAACATTATGAAAATAAGAATAACATAAAACTTTTAAAATTAAAAATATTCTGAAGGTTTTTTTTAAATAATATTGAATTGCAGCACACTTGTGGACAAACCAAAGACCATTATAAAATAGTGCAATCTAGCGTTACAAGCCAAAGATAATTATAAAATAGTGCAATCTAGCGGTACAAGCCAAAAGACCATTATAAAATAGTGCAATCTAGCGTTACAAGCCAAAGATAATTATAAAATAGTGCAATCTAGCGTTACAAGCCAAAGATAATTATAAAATAGTGCAGTCTAGCGTTACAAGCCAAAAGACCATTATAAAATAGTGCAATCTAGCGTTACAAGCCAAAGATAATTATAAAATAGTGCAATCTAGCGTTACAAGCCAAAGCATTATAAAATAGTGCAATCTAGCGTTACAAGCCAAAGACCATTATAAAATAGTGCAATCTAGCGTTACAAGCTGAAGCCCTCTTACATTGTTTTGTGCCTGCTTTCAAAATAAAATGATATTCTTACCGTGTTTTGTGCCTGCTTTCAAAACAAAATGATATTCTTACCGTGTTTTGTGCCTGCTTTCAAAACAAAATGATATTCTTACCGTGTTTTGTGCCTGCTTTCAAAACAAAATGATATTCTTACTGACCAAATAAACAAGCAAACATTTATATACAAAATTTCTATATCATGATTTTGGGGATTGTAAACAAAAAATAGCAAAATTATTAATTCTCAAATTGATTTTAAATTGTCGGATGTGTTTAATTTAATATTTTAACAGAAAAAGGTTATAGTCGAAGATATTTTTTAATGTTATAAAAGACAAAAAAGAATGAAAAGAATAATTTACAGAATTCTAATCAACAAACTGTTATTTGTTAAAAGCCTCATTTCAAATAGTTTAATTAATTATGAATTCCTTAAATTTTAATTTTTCCTATATATTAATAGGCTATTGTAGTAAACATATACCAGTCAAAATACTTTTACATAAGAACCATTGCACACATTTACAGTCCTACTTTCAGCAATGTGCTCTTCTAAGTATGAGCAACTATGTACGCGTATTTTACTACTCAGTACAATTATACATCATTTTACCACTTGGTACAATTATACATCATTTCACCACTCACGAGAAATGTGTACATGCATTTACCACTCAGTACAACTCTGTACATGCATTTTACCATTCAGTAACACAGTTTATAAGTATTTTACCATTCAGCAACACTGAGTACAAGTATTTTACCACTCAGTACAACTATATACACGTATTTTACCTTTCAGTACAATGTTAAGAGCTTGCAGAGAGCTCTAATTACCAGGCCTCAGCACTCTCCTATTGATATATTACGGCATTACAGATAAATCTGCCCTACACAATGCCATATAAGTGTTGGTGAAGTATGCACACTAATTTTATGCTTACATGTCTTAGGTTACATGGCGTATGATTTACTCATCAGCAAAGCAGACTGAAATACAATTAATATTATGCAAAACGATACTTTATAACTGCATAACGCAAAGTTTATACAATATTGTTTTATTACGCATATGGATGCAGTAACACTTCACTCGATACGGACGTATTAACGTATGGAAAAGTACAGACATTCTATTCTAACAATTATCTAGGGAAAATACAGCTCTGATCCTTATGGAATATTACATGAAATTACAGCTCTGATCCTTATGGAATATTACATGAAAATACAGCTCTGATCTTTATGGAATATTACATGAAAATACAGCTCTGATCCTTATGGAATATTACATGAAAATACAGCTCTGATCCTTATGGAATATTACATGAAAATACAGCTCTGATCCTTATGGAATATTACATGAAAAGGACTGTCTCACCAAGAAAATGAATGAAGAAAACAGAACAGATTTAGCAAAAGTGTACGATGAAAATAAAATAGATTTAACAAACTGTATGAGTTAAATAGAAAAGATTTAAGAAATGAAACTGAAGAAAAATAGCACAGATTTCACGACTAAAATTAGGAAAATAAAACAGATTTAGCAAAATCTATGAGAAAATAGAACAAATTTCATGAAAAAAAGCATTAAGGGAAATAGTACAGATTTAACAAAATGTAAGAGGAAAATATGGCTTACGTAACAAAATGTAAGAGGAAAATATGGCTTGCGTAACAAAATGTAAGAGGAAAATATGGCTTACGTAACAAAATGTAAGAGGAAAATATAGCATACGTAACAAAATGTCATTTAGAAAATGGAACAGACTGAAAATGAAAATTAAACAGATTTAACAATGCGTATAAGAAAATAAAATACACTTAACAAAATGATTTTGATTGTGCGGGCGTTGTAATCAATAGTCTGAACATTTGGATGCATATTTCAACGTCTGCAATTCTTCCATTGCCTCAATAATTGCATGTGTACTGAAATTCGACGATGTTGTTATTGCTTCAATGTAAAAACATTTATATGTTGAAAGCCGATCTTGTTATCTCGTAAGTTGAAAGGTTGTCTTTTAATCTCTCAGTAATACATGTAAAATGAAGTGTACTTACATTTATTTTCAATGACTAATTATAAATCATTATTCACATTGTCGTTAGATTTATTTCCAGTATGTCACAATGAAAATAATTTTTAAAATATCATGCTTTTAATAAATTAAATGTGCCGTATTCCTGCGGACAAATGTCACTTGTAGAAGAATTTTGTCATCACAGTTTGTCTTCGTTTGTATTGATCTAATCGTCATTGAACGATTTAGTACAAGTAGTATTATGTAGTAACAATTATTTCTGAAATACTACTGGCAATTGAACAATTTAGTACAAGTAGTTTTATGTAGTAACTATTATTTCTGAAATATTACTGGCAATTGAACAATTTAGTACAAGTAGTTTTATGAAGTAACTATTATTTCTGAAATATTACTGGCAATTGAACAATTTAGTACAAGTAGTATTATGTAGTAACAATTATTTCTGAAATAGTACTGGCAATTGAACAATTTAGTACAAGTAGTATTATGTAGTAACAATTATTTCTGAAATAGTACTGGCAATTGAACAATTTAGTACAAGTAGTATTATGTAGTAACAATTATTTCTGAAATACTACTGGCAATGCTCGCGGGGATGACACAAAGTGTGTATGTACTGTAGAATGATTTATGTACTGTCACAGAGTGCAAGCAACTGCCTTTCATTGATTCGTGTATGGTCAGAGATAACTGATTGCTTTCTCGATTCGCAGATCGTTTGTGAACTGAGTTTATTGCCCATAGCTTGCAGATACAGATTCCACGTTTATGACGTCATTAAAATACGGGTTGGATCGTGTATGTCTATCACCACGATAGATGGCGGGCAAAACCGGGCTGAAATGTGCGTGTGTACGAGCGTGCATAAATGCGTGAGAGCTTGTGTAAATACGTGTGCTCGTGTGTGTTTTGTATAATTATTTAGTATGGATGGGTGTACTTTTCAATATGTATAATATAGCGTGCGAATTGTGCGTGTGTGTGTGTGTGTGTGTGTGTGTGTGTGTGTGTGTGTGTGTGTGTGAGAGAGAGAGGGGGGAGTGAGAGAGAGGGGTCCACGGCTCTGAAGGGATAGATAAAGTTGTTTGCTATAGTCTAAAAATAAGCAGTATCAAGTGTTGTGAGAACATAAGGATACAATTTCTGTATTGCGATCGTTCAAACCTGAGACATGGGCAAGACATCATTACCAAGCTCAAGTAGCCGTGTCTTCGCTTTAGGTATGTATGACAGATAAATGATGGCTACATGTTACGGATAATGTCCTATCTGATTATAAAATAATGAAATGTAATAATTAAAAAGAAATAGTAATACTTGGTACAGAGTTATGATACTAATCACACGATCGGCAAGTTTAATTTTCTAGACTGCTGTATGAATAGAAAAATAAATCAATATTTTTGAGGATAGAAAACCTATTACATTTGTAAATCCACCCAACATTTTATGTCCAGACGACAGACAAATATGAATGGATGGACGGATTGCTAGCTGTATTTTTTTAATTTTTTTTTATAGTAAATTCGGTTATTAATTACAGTAAGCTGTCTCATTAAATATTTAGAGTTTGATTCGCGAGAGTTAAACTTTACAGTAAGATGTCTCATCACATGCCTACTACTTGATACGCGGGAAGTAAACAACGGTAAAAATGTCTCACTAGACACTCGATTACCGTTTGATACGCGGGAAGTAAACACCGGTAAAAATGTCTCACTAGACAATCGATTACCGTTTGAATTAATGGAATTAACTGCAACGTACAGTGCAATCAATATCTAATATTTGCTCACTCTTCCAAACATTTGCAAGCTCTTGGACAGCGCGATGAGTGAGCTATTTCAAAATGACTATAGACTACTTTGACAGACAGCGCGATGAGTAAGCTATTTCAAAATGACTATAGACTACTTTGACAGACAGCGCGATGAGTGAGCTATTTCAAAATGACTATAGACTACTTTGACAGACAGCGCGATGAATAAGCTATTTCAAAATGACTGTAGACTTCTTCTTCAGTTAGATTGGGGAGGTACGCAGATCTGATTGCATGTCTCCGAAACTGTTTATTGAACAATTTAAATTCAAATTCCATAAAGTACAAATCTAAATAAAAATATCTAATAAAAATATTTTAAAATTATGTGCAAAATATGAAAAATTAATCAAAATGAATTGCACTGTATAAAATTAAACACAATGTATTTGTACATTTTTTCTTAAAAGCTGTGGTATTTACATAATCAAATGTAAAGTAATTAGCTACACTGTACATGAAATATTTTATAATGGGTACAAAATAGTTTATAATGAAAGAAGAAAATTAAGTGTACTTAAAGATGTGACGTGTAAAAGAAGAAAATTAAGTGTACTTAAAGATGTGACGTATAAAAGAAGAAAATGAAGTGTACTTAAAGATGTGACGTGTAAAAGAAGAAAATGAAGTGTACTTAAAGATGTGACGTGCTAAAGACGAACGGCCCCGAAGTTTAATTTCTAAAAATTACTAGAAAAGAAGGGAATGAGTGGGTGCAAAATATCGACTGTGTGATTAATGTACGTTTCTCCAAATTACTCTTTCAGATTTCATAAGTAAAATAAGCATAACGACTAATCAAAGATTAAATGCTATACAAATGTGTTGGCCTTAATTATTTTTTAAGTTAGGTTCGCTTACTCATTATTTAAATACCCTCCTAACAATATCTTAATATTGTACACAGTTCTAACAATGAATACAAAATTACCATTACTTTATAACCTTAATTAAAGTCGATTATTTTCTTTTCATGTACTTAGTCTTAGAATGTTGTTATGGTTACAGTTGTGACGTCACTGCTCTTACTGACAGCAAGTCGCGTGAGTGGACAGACGGCGTCAGCGTGCGGAACGTCCGTCCAGGCACTGCTAGAAAATTGCTTGCGCCCTGTGGCCATCAGTGACGCAAACTTCTTGTGGTTTGCCACCAATGGGTCAAGTTCTCGTGGGGCAGTTCCAACAGACCAGGCCGCTTTCAAAACACAGATTTGCTCGTAAATATACCATTGTTATAGTAACAATGCAAAACGCACATATCTTTAATAAATACACCTATTTGCTGGGAAATGATGCATCTAGCAATGAAAAGGCTTTATCTAACGATAGGATTTTGAGAAAAGAATTCGTTTTGTTATTGAATACGATGTAATAAGTTAATATTTGATAATAGTCGTTATATAATAAATTAATATTTACATTTCTATCAAGAACGTTTCACACAAAAGATACCTTTTATTAAATTTGTTATTCGCTGAAAATGAAATGTTATTTTCCGATATTATGCTCATGAGCTCCGAATGAGCAATGACTAGTAATAACTAGGAAGGCAAACTAGTGGGAGAACTTCTGGATCCTTGGCTAGAGGAGGCGACTGAGTTTCAGAGAAACAGGCTACTCAGGTAAATTCCTTTCCTTGGTCAGAGTGAGTGACTGTTCCAGACATGCAGGCTACTCGGATAAATTCACGTCTCTGGGCAGGACACTGGGCGTCTGATTTCTGGGGGTACTACTGAAAGAAATTCTGGGCTGTGAGGCACAAAGCGGGCGACTTACAAAGGGAACAATCCCGAGCTTTGAGGCAGAAAGTGCCCAACTCAGATTTAGACAGGCAGACTCATAAGGAAAAAATTCCGGGCAACGAGGCAGAAAGTCGGCAACTCCGGGTATAGAAAGGCTAAACCATAAGGGAAAAATTCCAGGCCTTGAGAGTGAGTGGGGGACTGTTTAAGATAGGCCGACCCAAAGGGAAAATTCCGGCTTTCAGGCAGAAAGTGGGCGACTTAGATCTAGATACGCAGACAAAAAGTAAAAAAAATCCGAGCTTTCAGGCAGAAAGTACGTGAGAGATTTAAATAGTCTGACTCAAACATAAAAATTCCGGGCTTTAAGACAGAAAGTGGGCAACATAGATTTAGATAGACAGACTCAAAGAAAAAATTCCTAGCTTTCAGGCAGAAAGTGGGCGACTCAGTTTTAGATAGGGAGACTCAAAGGGAAACATTCTGAGCTTTGAGACAGAAAGTGAGTGTCTCAGATTTATATAGGCACACCCGAATGAAAATTTCCGAGTTTGAGACCAGAAAATGAGTGACAGCTTTAGATAGGCAGACCCAAAAGAAAACATTCCGAGTTTTAAAGCAGAAAGTGGTCAACATGTGATTTAGATAGACAGGCTCAAATGAAAAAAAATCCGGTTTTTTGAGACAGAAAGTGGGCGACTCACATTTATATAGGCAGACCAAAGGAAAAATTCCGAACTTAGTGGGTGAGATTTAAATAGGCAAACCCAAATGGAAAAATTCAGGGTTTTGAAACAGTATGTGGGCGTCTTGAATTTATATAGTCAGACCCAAAGGAAAAAGGTCTGAGGTTTGAGGCAGAAAGTGGGCAACATAAGAAAAAAATCCGAGCTTTGAGGCAAGAATTGGGTGACGAGTTAGTTAGACAGACCCAAAGGAAAATATTCCGATCTTTAGGTTAAAAAAGTTGGCTACATAGATTTAGATAAACAGAATCAAAGGTCAGACTCGTAGAAAGTAAAAGTTGTTGGCTGTCTCTTGACATCCCCCTTTATTTTCAGTACAGGTAATATGGACAAAAGAAGTGTATGCATAGTTATTTTTAGTAACTGGTAATATGGATAAAGGAAAGTGTATGCTTAGTTAGTTAGTAATGAAAATAGGTCAGTTTAGAACCTTGGACTCAGTGTATGCTTAGTTAGTTAGTAATGAAAATAGGTCAGTTTAGAACCTTGGACTCAGTGTATGCTTAGTTAGTTAGTAATGAAAATAGGTCAGTTTAGAACCTTGGACTCAGTGTATGCTTAGTTAGTTAGTAATGAAAATAGGTCAGTTTAGAACCTTGGACTCAGAGTATGCTTAGTTAGTTAGTAATGAAAATAGGTCAGTTTAGAACCTTGGACTCAGTGTATGCTTAGTTAGTTAGTAATGAAAATAGGTCAGTTTAGAACCTTGGACTCAGTGTATGCTTAGTTAGTTAGTAATGAAAATAGGTCAGTTTAGAACCTTGGACTCAGAATTTTTAAAGGACACATACCGAGCACGGCTAAAGCATTTTGCCTGCAGATTTATAAATTGACTAGGACATCAATGGAAAAATTTTAACTCAAATATGCCTCCTTATTAATATATGAAATTGTTAAAGTGAAGCTTTGACATTAACATAATTAAGAGAATATATTGTGTGTATATATATATACACAATACTTTTTGCCTTAGTAATACATGAAATTGTAGAAGTGGAGTTTTGACAATTAACATAATTAAGAGAATGTGTGAATGTCATATATATTTGTACACAATACTTTTTGCCTTGTGACTATTGCACTACTCGTACTAGTAGAATTTGCAGAATTAGAAAACTTACTCTAAATGTTAGATTATTTAATTTTGTTAAATAAATTCTTTATATTTTATTAACACCTTTTTAATTAGTAAGAAAACTTACATTATAAATGTTAGATTGTTTAATTTTGTTAAATAAATTCTTTATATTTTATTAACACCTTTTCAATTAATAAGGAAAGTCTGATATGTAAATTGGTGGGTGGGGCAAATCTTTGTTTAGTTATAGGTCGGACAGCAGCAAGTCTTAAGTAAGTGTCCCACCTGGTAATGAGAAGTGTGAAGACCAAATTCATATTGGCAGTAGTGCAGCTATCTATGGACGGGGTTATAGATATTAATTAAAAGAATTATCCTTCTATTAACCTTGCTCATCGCAATATCAAAGTTTTTCTATTATTGTATTATAACTTCAATCCTTAGTTTTCAGTTTTTCATTATAGAACCACTCACTAGTTAATAGTATTATTTAGCGTAAGACTCTACTAATCAGTCCTACAGAAAGCATTTCAAGAGAAGTTCAAATTCGTACTCGCGTTCCAGACAGGAGCAGAAGATCAGCACGTGCGTATTCAGCCAAGCAGCGAACCTCTTTAACACCACTGCATGCCAAGGTCAACAATCAATTTTCGTTCAACTCCAAGGACTCTTTCAAACAACGAACTTAAAGTGCGCACATCGTAAGCATGACCTTTGACAGTAAAACCTAGCCAGTGTTGCTACAGCGGGGTTTAAGCACTGCTGAAATAAAATATGTGGTTTACGCACTGCTGAAATACAATGTTTTTATATTAATCCGGAAATCCCGTTCTAATTAAAATGCCAATATTTTTGGCGTTGCTCGAGATTTGATCTCTGCAACATATTAACAGTAACCTTGTTATTATTAATTAATTAATATTTAATTTTCATATAGGGAGAAAGAAATACGCGTCAGTGTTATATATAAGGAGATAGAAATAAGTGCTAGTGTTACTATAAGGGAGATATAAATATGTCAAAATTAGTATATATAGAGATAGAAATAAGTGTTAGTTAATATAAGGGAGATATAAATGTGTCAGAATTAGTATATTTAGAGATAGAAATAAGTGTTAGTTAGTATAAGGGAGATATAAATGTGTCAGAATTAGTATATATAGAGATAGAAATAAGTGCTAGTGTTAGTATAAGGGAGATATAAATGTGTCAGAATTAGTATATATAGAGATAAAAATAAGTGTCAGTGTTAGTATAAGGGAGATAGAAATAAGTGCTAGTGTTAGTATAAGGGGGATATAAATGTGTCAGAATTAGTATATAGAGAGATAGAAATAAGTGTCAGTGTTAGTATCAGGGAGATATAAATGTGTCAGAATTAGTATATATAGAGAGATAGAAATAAGTGTTAGTATTTGTATATATGGAGTTTACAAATAAGTGTCAGTGTTAGTAGGACTAAATATGCTGAAATCTAAATAATGATTAAATGCATTCACTGCAAAGATATGTAGTATTTATAACATGTCTCGATTATTATTTCAACATTCCTGTCTCTATATGATAGCTGGAACCTAAAGTATTTCTAGATGTCTTTGACAGCTGAAAACATTCTGATATATTTGATATCTAAAAATCAAAACATTTTACGCTGATTTTGACAATATCCCTGATTGTCTTTGTCTGACAGCTGAAAACATTCTGATATATTTGATACCTAAAAATCAAAACATTTTACGCTGATTTTGACAATATCCCTGATTGTCTTTGTCTGACAGCTGAAAACATTCTGATATATTTGATACCTAAAAATCAAAACATTTTACGCTGATTTTGACAATATCCCTGATTGTCTTTGTCTGACAAAAAGACTTCATTCATCGTAAGTTCAAGACAGGCATAAGACTGCGAGCTTTTGTCATATTTATTCTCTTAAAATGTCATCTCTACATTTCAACTCTATATACGTTCACAATCCACCGAGTTTTAATAGATCATGACTTAATAGCCGCGAAGAATGTAAATTAAATCTAAGTGAAATATTCGTATAGACACCATTTTAGAGATCTAAGTGAAATATTTGTATATAACATTGTTATAAATTTAAGTGAAATATTTGTATAGACACATTTTTATAAATCTAAGTGAAATATATGTATAGATATAATGTTATAAATCTATGTGAAATACTTGTATAGACACACTTATAAATCTGTCAAATATTTGTACAGACATATTGCAAGAAATCTATGTGAAATACTTGCATAGACACATTGTTATAAATCTAAATAAAATATATTTTGCATAGACACATTGTTGTAAAATTAAGTGAAATATTTGTATAAGCACTATAATAAATCTAACAAAAGTATTGTATAGACTCTTTGTTATAAATCTAACAGAAGTATTGTTTAGACTCTGTTATAAATCTAACAGAAGTATTGTTTAGACTCTGTTATAAATCTAACAGAAGTATTGTATAGACTCTTTGTTATAAATCTAATAGAAGTATTGTATAGACTCTTTGTTATAAATCTAACAGAAGTATTGTATAGACTCTTTGTTATAAATCTAACAGAAGTATTGTATAGACTCTTTGTTATAAATCTAAATGAAATGCGTGTGCAGATACGTTTTATAAATCTAATTGAATTGCGTATTAAAGATTAATTGTTTTAAAACATCTTAACAAAGCAAAATATATCTAAGTGAAATATGTTTTCACAGACATTGTTATAAATCGTGCTTCTGAACACAGTTATGCTGGTTTATATTCTTCATGCAGCGTGCCGCGGCACACTGATGGCAGACTTGAGAACTTGTTTCACCAACAACAGTTTAAATGGTGAACTTTTTCTCGGCAACCAAACAAACGCTAATATCATTGGGTCAACAGAAAATGACATTTCCAACTTTTGCGCGTAAGTTCGCCATACTCTTTTTAAATTTAATCAGATAATTGCTTTTATCATATGTATTTGTACTTGCAAATAGGTTTAAGTAGATTAAGTAACTAAATTAATAAATTATTATTAATTATTATATAATTTATATAATCTCCTGCTTATGAACCTTAATCAGATGACATCATGAATGTAAACCCATTACGAGATTCTAATAATTATCTCTTAATTAGGAGTAAGACTAATTGTGGCGTGTATGCTTGAGACGAGAAAAGAATAAAATGTTTTAATTAATTCCTCCATTGTTTGTTGGAAAATTTAACCCGGTCCGCGAGTCACACACTTTCAGTAAACAGATACCAGTGGATTGACGCGTCACAAATTCAAGCCTTTGCTAAAACAGATACCAGTGGATTGACGCGTCACAAATTCTAGCCTTTGCTAAAACAGATACCAGTGGAATGAAGCGTCACAAATTCTAGCCTTTGCTAAAACAGATACCAGTGGATTGACGCGTCACAAATTCTAGCCTTTGCTAAAACAGATACTATTCAGTGTGGTTCCCAAGCCCTAAAATCCCCTTTGTCATGAAGTACCAGTAACATATATGAACGTGACGAGACGAGAAAAGAAGTCAATAATGAAATTAACAGGGAATTTAACAAACAAAAACAAAAGATTAAAATGAAATAGAAATAAAACAATATGTCCAGATGGATTAAGTATTAAATATAGCACTCGTCATCATAAAAATAGAAGTATTTTTGTGCACCTGAATATAGCATAAGCAAAGTGTTTTCTTTCAAAATTTATCTTCCACTCTGGAGGCCAAAACGAAATGTCCACAGCTCTTACAAGCATTGGCGATTTGTTGTCATTTGGTCCAGGTAAAAAGGAGGTGTGTTTTGGTGTTATTTGGTCCAGGTAAATGGGAGGTGTGTTTTGTTGTAATTTGGTCCAGGTAAATAGGAGGTGTGTTTTTGTGTTATTTGGTCCAGGTAAAAAGGAGGTGTGGTTTTTGTGTCATTTGGTCCAGGTAAATAGGAGGTGTGTTTTGGTGTTATTTGGTCCAGGTAAATAGGAGGTGTCGTTTGGTGTCCTCACACTGGTCAAATAGATATAGAGGTAGAGTGGAGCAGCCTTTTTTCTTAGCGGGTGTCAACTCACACAAAATGACAGACTGGAGAGAATAGTAAAACTTCTCCTTTCAGACATTGCCTAAAATCGTATGTTTAAGTGGCGTCATGTTCACCCCATTCAGACAATTTTATAGACGAAAGAAAAGTGATACAGTCATTTCTAGCCTTATTCCACTATGGGCCATGATCCTCTCTTATGGACTGTTAGTCATTTCTAGCCTTACTCCACTATGGGCCATGATCCTCTCTTATGGACTATTAGTGATTATTAGTCTTATTCCACTATGGGCCATGATCCTCTCTTATGGACTCTTATACCTTAGGTCCACTTGTAGCAACCACAGCAGTGACAAGTCACACCAGAGATTCAGAGATTACATAACTAAGAGAGTTGGAAAACCCGAGGCTGAGTGTCACCCTTACTTAATATACTTGGCAGTATGTATCAGGGGTCTCAGAGCTATCTTCTAGAGTCTAGACTATCACTCTTCTTTCCTATATTTTTCTATCTTCCATCTTTCTAAAACGTGTGGCCAGCCAGTAGTGTGTTATGGGGAATTAGCCTAAGGTTACGGGCAGCCTCGGGGAGGGGGGGGGGCAAATAATTAACATCTTGCCCTCTCCCAGCAAAAACGTCACAGTCATGTGACCAGTCAAGTTGTCAGCTACTTAGTGCGGTTCTATTTGGCGGATTGGAAATACTAGAGCGGTCAACTAACTAAAATGCAACTAGCGAGCTACTCGAGAGTTCTCCCCTCTAAGTTGGTTGTTGGGCCCCTGCTGACTTAATAATTGCGCTCACTTTATGCCCCCCTCCCCATTCTTGCCTGCTCGCATGCTGACTGATCACGGCACTCTCACAGTCTCAGCCATACTCACATAATATTTCTCCTCACCATACTAACAGTATAGATCAGGGGCGTCCAAAACGTGACCCACCAAGTTGTGTTTGTGGCCTTGGAAAATAAACTCACGCTCCCAACCACTTTGCTTTGACCTTGAAAAAGAATAAGCAGCAACAGTGGGTGAGGATGGACGTGGAGGGTGTTTTGTGTTTGCAGCCACAACAGGGAGGGATACTTTCCCTAGTTCAAAGACACTGTGTAAAGCAGTGTTTCTCAATCTTTCTTAACTTGCAGCACACTGTTTCACTGTGTGGGATTTTGTGGCACACCCGTACAATAGGTGGATGCACCAACTAGAAGCAGTCACCGAAACAATATATAATACTGGGGACTTCGAGATAAGAACAGATCGGGTGATTCCTGCACGAAGACCAGACATTGTAGTTCTCAATAAGTCCAACAGAACAGTAACAATCATTGATGTCGCTGTTCCAGGTGATAGAAACATAAAAACAAAAGAAAGAGAAAAAATAGAAAAATACCAAGACCTCAGATTAGAAATTCAGAGACTGTGGAATGTACAAGCAGAAGTGATACCTATAGTGATAGGAGCCTTGGGGAACATAACATCTGAATTGGAAGGCTACCTGAATAAACTTCCTGGAAACCACAGAATCGCTCCACTACTCAAAGCAGCGCTCCTCGGAAGTGCCCACATCCTCCGTAAAACCTTGGATCTCCCAGAATCTTGGTAAGATTCCGAGACCTTGGATCACAACCGACAGTCAAACAGAAGTCGTGGAAAGAGGCTGAATAATAATAACCATTACTTAAGTGGAGTTGACGGTACGCAATGACCTCTGCCTGATCATCATGCCTTTGAGCTGCACAGAGCATTTCACAATACAATGCGGCCATTAAATGCAAAAGGAAGGAAAGAAAGAAAGAAAGAAAGAAAGAAAGAAAGAAAGAAAGAAAGAAAGAAAGAAAGAAAGAAAGAAAGAAAGAAAGAAAGAAAGAAAGAAAGAAAGAAAGAAAGAAGGAAAGAAAGAAAGAAAGAAAGAAAGAAAGAAAGAAAGAAAGAAAGAAAGAAAGAAAGAAAGAAAGAAAGAAAGAAAGAAAGAAAGAAAGAAAGAAAGAAAGAAAGAAAGAAAGAAAGAAGGAAAGAAAGAAAGAAAGAAAGAAGGAAAGAAAGAAAGAAAGAAAGAAAGAAAGAAAGAAAGAAAGAAAGAAAGAAGGAAAGAAAGAAAGAAAGAAAGAAAGAAAGAAAGAAAGAAAGAAAGAAAGAAAGAAGTATTCATTTACAAGAAAACAGAATGCAAATCAATTGTTTATTTGCCCTAAAACCCTTGTAATTATTGTGATTAGTTTTGTTTCTTTAAAACTGATTTTTACTGAAATATTGCTCATAAAGTTAAAATTGAATATACATTTCAGGAAGAAAGATGCTCTTTTTGCTTGCATGAAAACAGTTGCTCAGAATTGCCCAGAGTCAAATCTCATTCTTCAGGCCGTTTCCTTTGACATTCCTTCTTACGAGAAGAGCGTCAGTATTCCATGTGCTAAGTCTAAAGGTGAGTGATACTAAACTATCTATTTATGAGGCCGTCACCGTTATATTAAAAGATAAAGGTGAGTGATACTAAACTATCCATTTATGAAGCTTTCACCGTTATATTAAAAGATAAAATAAACAGTGACATGCTTTGGGGGTCATCTTTCTCCGTTATATTAAAAGATAAAATAAACAGTGGCATGCTTTGGGGGTCATCTTTCTCCGTTATATTAAAAGATAAAATAAACAGTGATATGCTTTGGGGGTCATCTTTCATTTATGAAGCTTTCACCGTTATATTAAAAGATAAAATAAACAGTGACATGCTTTAGGGGTCATCTTTCATTAGTTTTCATGGCATGGCTCACTTTTATTGAATGCCCCTAACCCAAAACGTTTGGGACAATCATTGAAATAAGGTAAGTGTTGACAGTTAAATATCAGTATTTTATTAAACATCAGTTATAATTTGACAGTTTATAAACGCGATATGAATCCAGAAATACAAAATCTATTCTAAATGTTAATATTTCACAAAAACATAGCTTCGTTATTCAATTCATTATTCTTTAATCCTTTGACACATTTAATTAATTCTCTGCTGCCAGCGAGTCTATCCCAGTGGGAATTTTCATAGACAAATATGTGTCCTCTCAATTCACCTTAGTTAACAATTCCTTAGAACAACACAAGCTTGGCAAACATTCATTGAATTATGGAGGAGGAAAGAGATAGTTAAAGATTAAAAATTACTTTCACTTCATAATGTTGGACAAGTCAACTTAGTTTCACTTAAATCACCTCCCTTGATTGCGCATGCACATTTATCATCTATTTGAGGAAGTGCTTAAAGTTTTCGAATCCATAACTGATACCTCCACCTAGCTCTCACAATGGCCAGTCGGACTAGTACACTGCACACCTTATATATGTTCTAAGCAACACATCCCCCTGAGTAATATATGTTCTAAGCAACACTTCTCCATGAGTAATATATGTTATAAGCAACAATTTCCCCTGGGTAATATATGTATATGTTCTAAGCAACACTTCTCCAAGAGTAATGTATGAAATGGCTTCTTGGAAAAATATATCAACTCAAACTGAATATTAGAAAGAATGCTTTGTATGAGTTGTATTTCTGAAACGTTAGAAATGGATAACAACAACTTTTACACTTTGCAAAATTAATATCATACATCATTCATTCACCATAATAATATTACTCTAAAAATGCAATAAAACATGCATTTTTAAAACACATCAAATTTTCATTCATTCTTAACTCAAATAGAACTCACGTTTTTCCATCATCAGGAGGATATATTCTCCCTAGAGAATTTCCCTCACTTCTAAATTTCCATGGTGATTACTCATTATCGTCAACTGGTATGCATAGCCGGACTGGCGGTTAAGATTTGTTTGACCTACGTTTTACCTAGCACCTTTGTTTTCATGTTCCATTCAACTATAGACCATTCATCGGTCGTACGTGTTCTCTTTGCGATATAACATTCTTACGTAACTTCCTGTGCTCTCATCTTGCCTCCGTAATACTCATAGCAATACCAACATTCTTACGTAACTTCCTGTGCTCTCATCTTGCCTCCGTAATACTCATAGCAATACCAACATTCTTACGTAACTTCTTGTGCTCTCATCTTGCCTTCGTAATACTCATAGCCAATACCAAAATTCGTATAAAAGCTATCTTTGAAAATCTTTGGTCTTGAGAGAAATTAAATGAGAGAATGACTGAAGTAAATAAGAGAATGACTGGAGTAAATTAGAGAAAGACTAAAGTAAATGAAAGAAAGATTGAAGTAAATGAGAGAAAGACTGAAATAGATGAGAGAAAGTAGAGTAACTGAGACAAAAGCTGATTCGACAAAAGAAAGACTTGGACAGACAAAAGAAAGACTTGGACAGACGAAAGAAAGACTTGGACAGACAAAAGAAAGACTTGGACAGACAAAAGAAAGACATGGACAGACAAAAGAAAGACTTAGACAAAAGAAAGACATGGACAGACAAAAGAAAGACTTGTACAGATGAAAGAAAGACTTGAGAATCTGAAACAATAGCTTTATAAAAGGGTGGGATAATTGAAAGGAAGTCTGGGGAGAGACGGGCGGGTAGTCGTGAGGTACGATTAAGTAAATAAAAGATAGTAGGATAAATGAGAAAAAAAGTGTTTGAAAGGTTTTGGTAGATGGGATAAATATTAATGGAAATGAAATAAGTGTCAAGTGCTTTATTCTGAACAATGGAGATGAAATACATACTAAGAGTTTTATTATGATCTATGGAAGTGAAATAAGTACCAAGTGTTGTAATAAATATCTATGGAAGTGATATAAGTACCACGCGATTTATTAAACATCTATAAGTGAAATAAGTACCAAGTTTTTAATAAATATCTATGGAAGTTAAATAAGTACCACGCGATTTGTTAAATATATATTAAAGTGAAATAAGTACCAAGTGTTTTGCAAAATATTTATGAAAATGAAATAAGTACAAAGTGTTTAAATAAATATCTCTGAAAGTTAAATAAATATCAAGTATTTTATTCTGAACTATGGAAGTGACAACATTATTTTTTTAAAATCTTTTTCTAAAGGTACTGGGACCATCAAGGACTATTCCTATTACAAGAAGCAAACCTTTTAAATATTTTAGACTAAATAGTAAATGTTAGTGAACGGATTTTAGAATAAAATAATTCTGATTGGAAAGTGAGCGATACAATACTAGTTAACGTCTGCTTTCAGTATACTTTATGGGCCTCGGCTGTTTTAACACTCCGACTCCTGCCGTGGAGCAGTGCGCCCAGAAACACGCACAAGCATTCCTGCAGAAATCCTTTGAAGCGCAGCAGCAAAACTGGACTCAAGAGAGATTCTTAAAGGAAACTTGCGAGTAGGTATCTTGGGCTGTAATCTTTTCTCATGATAAATTAGAGTTGTCTCTCATGATAAATTAGAGTTGTCTCTCATGATAAATTAGAGCAGTCTCTTTCATGATAAACTTAGTCTATGAACTCTGTTTTCGAATACTAAAGTAGGCGTAAGCATTTGAAACATTTTTTTTTATCACTGGTCTGTCTGCTTTAAACCGAGAAAATACAGAAATGAGTTTGGGGAGGTGACAAGTAAATGAGTGTCGTAAGAAAGAATTTCTGAATGATAGAAAGAAAGATTGAGAGATGAAAAACAAATAATTTCTGAATAGAAAGAAAGAGTGAGAGAGAAAAAAAGAAAGAATTTCTGAATGATAGAAAGAAAGATTGAGAGAGTAAAAACAAAAAAATGCTGAATGATAGAAAAGAAAGAGTGAGAGAGGAAAAACAAATTTCAGAATGATAGAAAGAAAGAGTGAGAGAGAAAAAAGAAAGAATTTCTGAATGATAGAAAGAAAGAGTGAGAGAGGAAAAACAAAGAATAATAGAAAGAAAGAGTGAGAGAAAAAAAACAAAAAATGATAGAAAGAAAGAGTGAGAGAGGGAAAACAAAGAATGATAGAAAGAAAGGATGAGAGAGGAAAAACAAAGAATTTCAAAATGATAGAAAGAAAGAGTGAGAGAGTAAAAAACAAAGAATGATAGAAAGAAAGAGTGAGAGAGAAAAAATAAAGAATGATAGAAAGAAAGAGTGAGAGAGAGAAAACAAAGGATGTCTGAATAATAGAAAGAAGGAGTGAGAGAGAAAAAGAAAGAATTTCTGAATGATAGAAAGAATATCTTAAACTGGTCTCAAAATTTAAAAACAAGCAGCTACTTGCTATGCAAAAGGAAATAGGATGCGTGATAAAGTGATACTGGATGAGGCAGAAGAAATGTATGACAGCCAGACTCTACTGTGACACTGTTTTTAATTTTATTGTTATCATCACCTAACTATGCTGCACTGTGATTTGTATTTAATTTCAGCAACAACATCAGACAAATTGGCTGCGACCTGACGGCGTGGTCAGTAAAGAAGCACGAAGCATGCTCCCCTGACGTCATCAGTTTGAGGCGAGATATGGAGTGCAGCTTGATTCCTCCACGCTGTGCACTCTTGCAGAACGCTGCCATACACGAAATCTGTAACAAGATTTACTCGCCCATTTCCTCCGGCCAATCTTCAAATGCATCGATATTTAATACCACAGCACATTTTCATTTCGTATTTTTAATATTGCTAAGTAGTCTGTATTTTCCAATCAAGAAGATGCAGTAATTGGAAACCAGACATTTAAATACAGTATCCCAAGAAAATATTTCAATAAATTTGAAAACATTTAACATACACTTTTAAAAATATAATATAAAAACATATATTTAAGATTTTGAGATAGATAGATAGATAGATAGATAGATAGATAGATAGATAGATAGATAGATAGATAGATAGATAGATAGATAGATAGATAGATAGATAGATAGATAGATAGATAGATAGATAGATAGATAGATAGATAGATAGATAGATAGAGACAGACAGAAAGATAGAGACAGATAGATAGATTAAAGTATCATCTTAATATAGCAAGATAGGTGTTAAGTTGTGTGACATAAAGATATGTGAAGGTATTATAAAAGTGTGTGTAACATAAAGATATGTGAAGGTATTATAAAAGTGTGTGTAACAAAAAGATATGTGAAGGTTTTATAAAAGTGTGTGTAACATAAAGATATGTGAAGGTATTATAAAAGTGTGTGTAACATAAAGATATGTGAAGGTATTATAAAAGTTGGTGTAACATAAAGATATGTAAAGGTATTATAAAAGTTAGAGTAGTGTGGTCACTCTCACTTCTAACACGTCCCAAATGAATTAAGCCCCAAACTGATGTGATTGGTCGCACACCAGTACGTTCTGGTTTTATCAAATTGCAAAATGTGGCTTTACTTTGCATTTCTGGTTTTATAGAATTGCAAAATGTTTACTTTGCTCTGTGTTATAATTAAATGGTTTGCCACTTTCAGACTGACCCCTTTACTGTATGTGTAAGAATACGTTTTCTTTCTATGCAAACAATATCTTTTTTCCCGCCCTTAGGAATAAATTATTACCAGTTACAATGCAGACAATATCTTTATTCCCGCCCTTAGGAATAAATTATTACCAGTTACAATGCAGACAATGAATATGCTGGAATGGCAAAGGATCAACAGTTTAATCATAGGATGAGATTAAAAATAAACACAGACACAAAGGATTTCAAGTACATTTACAAAGTGTGTGTAATTAATGAATTGTTCTTTGTACTCTGTTTAAGTATACAACATGCCACAGTACATTACATTTTTCAATATAAGATATTACAAGAGTACGTTTCTATGAGATTGTCTATATTACCAATACATATTTCAGTATATTACAAGAGTACGTTTCTACGAGATTATCTATATTACCAATACATATTTCAGTATATTACAAGACTACGTTTCTACGAGATTATCTATATTACCAATGCACGCATTATACCGTTATTAACACTGGCACTAGAATAAGTTTATAATTTCCAGTTAAGAAGGCAGTGCATTCAAACCTTCTAGTTATAAAGTGCAGTATCTTCATTATTTTCAGTCACACTGAGTTTTTATAATTGCCAATTATAAAGTGCAGTGTCTTCAAACCTTCCAATTATAAAGTGCTAAATATTCATAATTTCCCATTCCGATGTACAGTATGTTCATAATTTCCAGTTACAATGTTCAGTGTGTTCATGAACGGGAGTTTGGCAGGCTAGGCATATTTGCTAGATTAGGATTTGATTCTGGTGTGTGGACCAAGAAGTGTTTATAGAGCTAGACAGAAAGAGAATAACAGCCGGACAGATAGAGACCTCAGACACAGCAAAATGTACGCTTCAAAATTGTTAGTTCAAAATGCATCTAATGATGCTAACATTCAGCAGTTTTATCTTGCTGGTGGTCATGAATAAGTTGGTAATGTTACTGTCTTTAAAATATAATTAATGTTTGATTATAAAATAAAAAGATTCATCTATTTAACTTATATTTATTAACTAAACACATGACTTTAGTAAAAAAAAAAAACTTTGTGACGCGTTTTCTCAGAATCAGTTTTTTATGCACTGCCATTACGGTTTTATAGATATCTCAGAAACTGTTTATCAAAATGCCATGAAATTTTGAACATAGTTCCAGCACACATATGGCTACATTCTGAACTGAAAGAAGCAAGTGTGTAAAATAGAAGACTTATTTAACAATGTCAACACCTCTTCAATATATATTTCAACAACAACAACAAAATGTTCATGGGTAGACGTTTCATGCTAGTTCACAGTGTACTACAACATACCTACCTGAAGTATACCAAATTTCACATTAAAATAATGTATAGTTTACTTGTAATCAGTTGAACGGTGGAATGTAGTTTTGCGTCGACACAAAAACACGTGTCATTATAATCCATATAACTCCACATTAAAACATCAGATAAACTGTTTTATTGCTTATGTGTGTTAGCAATATGTGTAATTAACTGCATAGAGAAAATCACGGCAATATGTTAATAAATATAGGAGTTATGATTGCTTGATTTTTATGCGAGTTGGTTCCAGTTTCACCCTCAAACCTTCCATTAATAATTCTCCAGAAGACACCACTCGTCTCTCTCACGTAGCGGATATGCGGGCGCTGTAAACGTTTTCTCTCCTCTCCAACATTAACGCCAAACATTTAATGTCACACAATATTTCTGTAGGTGGAAAACTTCTTACCAAAGAAGAGGACAAATCCGTCTTTAATCTATATTTAGCGAGCCCCCATCCACACACATTCTTCTCCAACATAAGGTTATCAATAAGTGTAAGAAGGTAATTAAATTTAACAATACATTTATTAAATCAACGATCAAATATACATATAATACAATGAAAAAGATTACTTGACATATCAGAGAACAGAAATGGAGTTATTAGAGATAAGTGATACTTATTTCTATGCAACCTTGTATAGGCGAAGCCACAATAGTCCTTTTTGCATGCTTTTCATAACAAAGTCACAAGTTTATTGTTCACATTATTACTCTCAGTTCCACGTGTTTCCCTCTCACATTGTAGAATGCTGATTAGCTGCTACAATTTGTAGTAATTTCCAGTAGCTTCCTTGTACCAGAAATTACATGATGTAGTCAGCATACTTTGCCACCATACATCAATGGAGTGCAGTGTATTCCTTACACTTACACACAACAGTAAATGCTCTTCACATCTACCATGATCATAGCAGTTTATAATCAGTAAACCAGGAGATTCCGGTAAAACATGGAAAGGCCAGTTATTTCTTGTAAAATATAATCAGGGAACAAATGCAAAGTTTCCAGTTTATTTATCTCTAACTCCATTCTCTCTTACATTCAAGTCTCAACTTACAGTTTCCTGCAACAGTATTTATTAGCCCGATACATGTACACAGCATAATAAATATAGCATTTTTATGGCAATATAGCAATTTTATGGGTGCATTCACTGGAAACAATGTCAAGGGTTTAGCATACTATATACGAGCATCTTAGCTCAAATTTTGTAGCAATAATAGTCTACTCACATAACATATTTCTACATAAAACAAGTTTAACATGTCAGCAGCATAATGCACGAAATATTTCTAAGTCCATTCTCTCTCAATTAGTCAGTTAACTCACCATTAAACTAACAGCCACTTTTCATGACTGGACTTCTTGCTATTCCAAATTCAAATTATTAGACAATAGATTTCTTTTCAGCAGGTAAACTTTTAATCTCAACTCATTGGCTGGTCTTGTTCTTGTAAATCTTAACCATTGGATAATAAAAACTACTCATCCAATTGGGAATGGTTCGGATTGAATCAGCAATTTCTAGCATATTCTCAACTCGAGTTGTTTACTCCAACTCTGACACTTACAAAAATATCATCATAAGGAGTGCCGAAGGTCGGATCACTTCGACAATTTAAGTCTAGAAATAGGGATAGGCAAATTAACTTCGCCACAATAATCAAAGATCTTTGTCTAATGTGAATATATAATATTTTGTTCATTTCTCTTGTCGTCAAGTCCTGCGTGAATTTAATGTTATGAAAAGAATGAAACATTTATTATTCATTTCCTGAAAATCTTATATAAAATTTATATAGTATTTTAACCACTTATATATTCTATCCATTATGCCTTTTTCTGGTAAGTGATTGCGATTTTAATGATTCATAGAAGTTTAATTATATTATTTTATTTTATAACTTTTAATTTTCTCTTCTTTCCTCTAAAGCAAATATTGCAACTTTTAAATTAATTGATTGATTGATTTCTCTTTTAAACTTATATTTTTCTCTGTCTGTTTTCTTTTAGTTTTATATTTTTCTCCGTTTTCTTTTAGTGTTTATATTTTTCTCTGATTTCTTTTGGTATTTATATTTTTCTCTGTCTATTTACTTTTAGTGTTTATATTTTTCTCTGTCTGTTTTCTTTTAGTGTTTATATTTTGTCCCTGTCTACTTTTACCGTTTATATTTTTTCTGTCTTTTGTGAAATAAAATTATAACAAGTTTCACAATAAACACGGAATTTGCCGTTTGCGTCATTCCTCCCATTAAATAATGCATGCACACTTTATTTCATTTTGCTTTGTAGTGTACGAGAAGTGTCGTTCATGCTTGCAATCATTTGTCTCGTATTGAAAGTTGTAGGCATGAATTCCTTTGTGTTGCCCAGTAAATTCAGTTAACGGTCTCATTTTATTTTGTTTGGTTGGGTCAGCACTTATTGCCCAATGGCTACCATAGCAAACTATATAAGGTAATGAGAAGTCAGTCTGATTTGCATTGTGATCAGTATTTTTTATATTCTAGTCACTTTCAAGAGAAGAGTGTGTGTGAATTAAGTCTTCACAAACTCTTCCAGCATCTTAGTGAAACCAAAGTCAGAGTTAAAGTTCGTGTGCTAACAGTAACTTATTATCTGTCTTGTGAAACATGTCTTGCCACAATAGCCTGAATGGTTGCCCACCAGACAAATAGGCAGATGGATCACTCACAATAACACCCACTGTCATATCTAGACAGACTAGACAGTAATGATTTGAGTAGAAAATATTTTGAAAGACTCGGCGACTTAAATAAATGGCTAAGGTTGATTGGTGTCACCCCACTCAAAAAATACAATAGATAAAATAATATTTACAGTTGACACATTAGACATACATATTGTTTGTGTGTTACAATAACTAATGATAAATAATACAAAGGAAATGTTTAGCTCTTAATTTAGCATGGGTAATGATCAGATCCAATCTATGTAGGAATCTGTACTCTCCAAGTCTATTACTACTACAAACTAGTAATAATTCTCTTTGGTGAAGTCTTTTAGGCAATGATGAAACAAATAAGATTGGCAAAGTAGTAAAACAGAGTTGTGAGGAAAATATCATGCATTCCAGATGGTGGGGCACTAAACATATAGCTGATAATAGAAAGAAATGTCCTTTATGTAGAAAGCAATAGAATATAACTGAGAGCATATTGTAAGGATTCCATCGTTTAAAAGTTGCATAGCAACTCATCCATTCTTTCCATGACAGCTAACATTTTCTATTAAAGTATAAGTATTCCCTTTACAGCACAGCAGTATGCTGGCTGCATTATACCACAAATCTTATGTAAAAACACAACAGTCTGTTGGCTGCATTATCACAAGACTTAGGTAAAACACAACAGTCTGTTGGCTGCATTATCACAAGACTTAGGTAAAACACAACAGTCTGTTGGCTACATTATCACAAGACTTAGGTAAATCACAACAGTCTGTTGGCTACATTATCACAAGACTTAGGTAAAACACAACAGTTGGCTGCATTATCACAAGACTTAGGTAAAACACAACAGTTGGCTGCATTATCACAAGACTTAGGTAAAACCTCAGCAATATGTTGGCTGAAATATATCACAAGTCTTTATGTAAGACACAGCAGTCTTATATAATACCTCGGCAGTCTGTTGGCTGCATTATATCACAAGTCTTATTAAAGCCTCAGCAGTCTGTTGGCTGCATTATATCACAAGTCTTATATAATACCTCAGCAGTCTGTTGGCTGCATTATATCACAAGTCTTATTAAAGCCTCAGCAGTCTGTTATGCTACATTATATCACAAGTCGCATGTAAAACCTCAGCAGTCAGTTGGCTGCAATATATCACAAGTCTTATATAATACCTCAACAATCTGTTGGTTGCATTATATCACAAGTCTTATGTAAAACCTCAGCATCTGTTGGTTGGCTGCATTATATCACAAGTCTAGTGTAAAACTAAGCAGTCTGTTATGCTGCAATATATCACAAGTCTTATGTAAAACCTCAGCAGTCTGTTGGCTGCATTATATCAGAAGTTTTATGTAAAACTTAGCAGTCTATTGGCTGCATTATATCACATATCTTATGTGAACACCCAGCAATCTGTTGGCTGCATTATGTCATACATCTTATGTGAACACCCAGCAATCTGTTGGTTGCATTATGTCACACATCTTATGTAAACACCCAGCAATATGTTGGTTGCATTATATCACAATCAATGGTGGAAGCTCAGCAGTCCATTCACCAGACCAATATGATTAGTTCACAAAGTTCAAATTCAACACTTAAATTTATATCAGCTTTGAATTACAACTGCAAGTTTGTCACACTTAACTTCCAAATATAAGCTCATTCAACGCCTGCTAGAAAGTACATGAGAGCCACTGGTTCTTGATAAATGTCAAACTAAATACAAGCTAGCTCCTGAATGTGGTATTATTTTACAAAATGAGGAACACTATTTGTTGTTTTACATGCTTTTCAGTATGCTACACCAGTTATCTGACAATTGTATTTTTTAACAAACCAAGAGCAGCTTGTGTGAATGAGACTTAAAATACAGCACGCAAGCAGTTTTTTAAAATGACAAGGAGACGATTTACATTTCCCCCATAGGAAGTAATAATGTCATTACTAAATTAAAATTAAAAATACAACACACAGAGTTTCTATACTGAAATGACAAGGAGACGATTTACATTTCCCCCAAAGGAAGTAATAATGTCATTACTAAATTAAAATTAAAAATACAACACACAGAGTTTCTATACTGAAATGATAAGGAGAGTATTAACATTTCCCTCATAGTAAGTTATAATATTATCCTTACTAAATTATTGAAAGAAAACTCATTTATAAAATTAGATGACAAATATACTGATACATTCCAGTATTGAATAATATTGTATCAAACAAATTCCTTTGATGAGAATAAATGAATTACAAGACTTAATTAAGAATATTCACATCCGGTGATGATAATTCTTCTGATGAGTGCAATAAAGAATTAAATATAAAAATTTAAAAAATAGTATTCCAAAAAATTGTATTTTTGAAACAACCATGTCTGAAGTTGACAGAAAGATTATATGGCTGATTTTTCTTCATCAGTGGACAGCAATAGAAACAGTGTAACAGCAATGGAAACAGTGTAACAGACAGCAATAGAAACAGTGTAACAGCAATGGAAACAGTGTAACAGACAGCAATAGAAACAGTGTAACAGACAGCAATAGAAACAGTGTAACAAATAGCAATAGAAACAGTGTAAGACAGCAATAGAAACAGTGTAACAGACAGCAATAGAAACAGTGTAACAGCAATAGAAACAATAATCGAAATAGAATATTCATATTCTTCGAATCTTTAATGAACTACTGCATTATTCAAACTCGGAACCCTTAATGAATTGCAGCATTAATACCTCTTGTAACCTGAAATGAATTGCAGTATTAATTACTCTTGTAACCTATAATGAACTGCAGTACTAACACTCTTGTAACCCTTAACGGACAGCAGTACTAATCACTATTGTAACACTTAATGAATTGCAGCAGTATTCGTTCTTGTAACATGTAATAAACTGCAGCATTAATCACTCTTGTAATCCTTGTAATCTATAATGAACTGCAGCATTAATCGCTCTTGTAACCCTTAATGAACTGCAGCATTAATCACTCTTGTAATCTATAATGAACTGCAGCATTAATTGCTCTTGTAACCCTTAATGAACTGCAGTATTAATCACTCTTGTAACCTGAAATGAAATGCAGCACTAATCACTCTTGTAACCTATAATATAGGCAGCAATAATCACTCTTGTAACATATAATGAACTGCTGCACTAAACACTCTCGTAACCTGTAATGTAATGCAGCACTAATAACTCTTGTAACATGTAATGAACTGCAGCATTAATCACTCTTGTTATGGGTAAAAAAAAATGCAATCTTTAGAACTGGATTGCCATCCCCATTGTATATAGTTATAACTCGTATCTGCTTATTATAAACATCTAGCTATTTCTTTAAGTGGCAGCTCATGTAAGATTAGACAATGCATAATAATCCAAAACATCTATGATTGTGAGACAGGACATGTGTCGTTATGCCATATTTGTAGGAAAATAATTGAGATACTATGAGCATGTTTGCAAAATGTGTTAGCTACTGTGGTATTTTGGCTCACCTTTTCATGTTATTATTAAAATATAATAACAATTCAACTCTTAGATATATTTTTAACTTTAATAATAATAACAATTTGTCTAATAATAATATTTTAAACTTTAATACTATAACTTATTATAATAATAGAAAGATTTCAAACTTATAACATTTTAAATTCTAGTACGTTAATTCACTTAGTCCTGGGTTTTTCCAACTCGAACAATATTCAATCTCTGGTCTATCTTTTTATGGATTTGGACGATACGTTATGCCCATGTTTGCAAGAAGGTAGGATAGAACGAGATATGATGAATGAAGATAGTGGAAGATAGGGTAGAATATAATGACGATGGGATGAATTATAGGGGTAGAAGGGGTAGAATTTGATGACGATGGGATGAAATATAGGAGTAGAAGGGGTAGAATATTAGGACGATGGGATGAATGAAGATAGTGGTAGAATAGAATGACGATTGGATATGAATGAAGAAAGGGGTAGAAAGGGTAGGATAGAATGACGATTGGATATGAATGAAGATAGGGGTAGAAAGGGTAGGATAGAATGACGATTGGATATGAATGAAGATAGTGGTAGGGTAGAATAGAATGACGATTGGATATGAATGAAGAAAGGGGTAGAAAGGGTAGGATAGAATGACGATTGGATATGAATGAAGAAAGGGGTAGAAAGGGTAGGATAGAATGACGATTGGATATGAATGAATAAAGGGGTAGAAAGGGTAGGATAGAATGACGATTGGATATGAATGAAGATAGGGGTAGAAAGGGTAGGATAGAATGACGATTGGATATGAATGAAGAAAGGGGTAGAAAGGGTAGGACTGAATGATTATGAGAAAGAATAAAGAGAATCAAACAGTAGCGCACTTTGTAAGTGCGAACAAAATCAAACAGCCATAGCTGATTCCCCACCTCACGCTAGTTGCTGTCAGTTTTGAGAGAGAGAAAAACAACTTGCCTAAAGGTTAATAATCCTAAGGGCGACCACTGTGCTGAAATTAGTGGCCAAATCATCCTGCGTGATAGATACTTCCTCATTTAGCTCAGATCTGTGAATTAGGGGAGTAACTGACAAGCATTCAGTCAAAATATGACGTGCTATAATTACCGACGTTAGTGCCTAGGGGTTAAAGAGAACGCGTATTGTAGGAAGTTCGTGCCTAGGGGTTAAAGAGAACGCGTATTGTAGGAAGTTCGTGTCATCTCAAAATTGTTAGGTCTGTCCAACAAGTACGTCATTGCTTGTAGAAAGGCGTTACTTCAAATGAAAGCTTTTGAATACTTCAAATACTGTTGTCTGCAGATTTTACTCACAAAAGTTTGCATCTACTTTGATTTTAATAATTATTTGGGAAAAGGGAGGTAAAAACTTTCAGCAGTCAAATTAAACTTCTCGTCATAATCTTGTCAATCCAGTGCTGCATCGTAACCGCCAAAATGAGAGAGAAGATACAAGTTCTCAGTGTCAACAGCTCAGCGATGGCAGTGCTATTAGGTATGTTGTCAAACTGAAAAATGTCATGGCAGTGTTATTAGGTATGATGCCGAACTGAAACAATGTCATGGCAGTATTATTAAGTATGTTGTCAAACTGAAAATCTTGTCATGGCAGTGTTATTAGGTATGTTGTTAAACTGAACAGTTGTTTTTTATGGCAGTGTTATGGAATATGTTGTCAAACTGAAATCCTTGTCATGGCAGCGTTATTAGGTATGCTGTTAAACTGAACAGCTTTTAATGGCAGTGTTATGAAACATGTTGTCAGACTGAAAGCCTTTTCATGGCATTAATATTAGGCACGCTGTAATACAGAAAATCTTTAATGGCACTATTATTATATATTTGTAATACGGGAAGCCTTTTGACAGTGATATTAATGGGCATGTTTTATTAATAAAAACCTGTTAAAGACAGTATTAGTATGCATGTTGTAATACGGAAAACGTGTTTAAAGAATAATTATTAGATATGCAGAAAATATTTTCCTGAAAATATTATTAAAATTATTGAAATAAAAGGAAACATTTTGATAGCACCATTATTAAGCCTGTTGAAAGCAACATATGGCATTATTAGTTATATTGTAAAACCGCAAACCGTTTTCATTCTATAAATATTTTCTTCTCCACCCGATAAAAATGCAATCTGTGTAGAACACGTTTGAGATTTAAATAGAAACAACTTACATATATTTTTTATAATTATAAATAAATAAAATAATACAATAATAACTTAATTCTTACAGAATATATTTAAATTTACAAATAGTTCTTTAATTATCCGATGCAGTGATAATTGCCATATGTTCAGCAATTTTTTTACTTAATTATCTTACCTGCAAAGTTATTAGACACTTTGTTATTTTATTTAATACCCACGAAATTTTTAGGCACCTCTTTATTTGATATGTATGCTAGGGAATCTCTTAGGCACCATTTTATTTTATATTTTTGCTAGGGAATCTCTTAGACACCATTTTATTTTTGCTAGGAAATCTCTTAGGCATCCCTTTATTGGATATTTTTGCTAGGGAAACTGTTAGTCACCAATTTATTTGATATTTTTGCTAGAGAATCTCTTAGATATCTCTTTATTTCATCAACAAGAAAATGTGTGTGGCAGAGTAAATTAGCCTTTGTAGACTTGATTGTTATATAAACTGTTCAGTGATCCGACCTTGGGCACTGCTTATGCTATTATTTTTAATTGTCAGAGTTGGAAGTAAACAACTCAGGTGGATGGGTAAATGTCTGTCTTTAATGTTGTAGACGAGAAAGAAACGTTTACAGCGCCCGCATAACTGCCATGTGAGAGAGACGAGAATTATTCTGGAGAATTATTAATAATATAAATTAAGATTCCTATCACTTGTAATTAGTTATGGATGTGTGTTTGTTGAAAACAGTGCTTGTAGTATGGACTCTCTTAGCAAGTACACAAGCACAAGTACCACCTTGCAGCGCAGGACTTGAGGGTGAACTACCCACTCAGTGTTTCATCTCGCAAGGAATCGACTACCAAGGTATTTTGTACGTCATTTCCGGCAACAGGACTGGTGCTATTCCTGCAGGCACAACATTCAGCAACTTTATCACATTGATGTGCCGGTAATGAAACGAGGTTAATTAATATTAACTTAATATACATTTTAGGAAGAATCAAGAGGAAATATCAAATTAAAAGAATAATTGTTTCCTTGAACTCAAGACAAAGAAAGGTTAGAGATTAAAGAAAGTTAGAGAGACTAAAGAAAGTTAGAGAGACTAAGTATGTGAGGTACAATTACCGTAGTACATTTGTAAAATATAAATATAATAAGTATGTTAGGTACAATTACCGTAGTACATTTGTAAAATATAAATATAATAAGTATGTGAGGTACAATTACCGCAGTACATTTGTAAAATATAAATATAATAAATATGTGAGGTACAATTACCGTAGTACATTTGTAAAATATAAATATAATAAGTATGTGAGGTACAATTACCGTAGTACATTTGTAAAATATAAATATAATAAGTATGGATATGTTATATCAATGTATGTAACATTGATGTGATGCTAGGCATGCACATAATATTTATGTGATGTGAAATGTCAATATAACACTACGTTATGTAATATTTCAATACAATACATATGACAGGCAGGATAAGCAAGACCTGGTAGTGCCATGCATATTGAAGCTTGTACAGACATGGAATCGAACCTCTTGCACACAACAAGACAGAGAAACTATGGCAGCCAGGGCGGGACAAATCCTTGCATTAATGGAAAATGTTTGCATTGAACGTAAGTCTGTTTATTGAATAAAATCAGCTCTGTACGTAAGTCTTTGTTTGCTGAGTTAAATAAAAACTGAGTACAAACATTTGCTTACTGAATGACACGTATTTATAAAGTCAATACTGAGGGCAAACAATTGCTTACTGAATGACGTCTGCTCTAGATACGTGTTTGTAAAGTCAATACTGAAGGCAAACAATTGCTTACTGAATATATCTGAACTGACTTTGTAGATGTCCTACTAATGTCTGCCCTACGTTTAGACGTGTGCTGGTTAAATGATGTCTACAATGAGCGTAGACGTTTTACTTGCTGATTGATGTCTGCACTGACTGTAAACTTGCGCTTGTTTACTGGTGTCCCCACTGAGTGTAGACGTTTGTTTACTGGTGTCTCCACTGAGTGTAGACGTTTGTTTACTGGTATCTGCACTGATTGTAGACGTGTTATTGTTTACTGGTATGTGTATTGACTGCAGACGTGTGCTTGTTTATTTGTGTCTGCACTATACGTAGACGTTTATTTACTGGTTCTGTAGACGATTGTTGACTGGTGTTTGCACTGACTGTTGATGCGTGTTTGTTTATAGGTGCCTGCACTGAGTGTAGGGGTTTGTTTTATTGGTGCCTGCACTGAGTGTAGAGTTTGTTTATTGGTGCCTGCACTGTTTGATCTTACTGGTTTCTATACAGTGTTAACATTTCCTTTCTAACTATCCGCACCTTCTTAGTGATTAATGCTACCGTAAATGTTTGCTGACTGGATGTCGTCAGTACTGAATGGAAACAGTTAGTTACAGATAACAGCACCAATTACAAAGGTTTGTTTACTAAACGATATCCGCACTAAACATTTTGCTTATTGATGACATCTAGAATGTGTCATAGATACTTCAGCAAATATCTAATTGTTGCTTTTTACAAGTGATTCTGCTTTTTCGTAGGTTGTAAAGTGTATAAAGTGATTCTGGCTCTTTCGTAGGATGTAAAGTGTGTAAAGTGATTCTGGCTCTTTCGTAGGATGTAAAGTGTGTACAGTGATTCTGCCTCTTTCGTAGGATGTAAAGTGATTCTGGTTCTTTCGTAGGATGTAAAGTGTTTAAAGTGATTCTGGCTCTTTCGTAGGATGTAAAGTGATTCTGGTTCTTTCGTAAAGAGTGATTCTGGCTCTTTCGTAGGGGGTAGAGTGATACTAACTCTTTCGGAGAGTGTAAATGATATTGAATCGTCTGTAGGGTGTAAAGTGATATTTTATCCTTGTATGGTGTAACGTGATATTGGTTCTTTCGTTGGGTGTAAAGTTATTTGGCTCTTTCGTAGGTGTAAAATTATATTACCTCTTTCGTAGGATGTAAAGTGATATTTGCTTTTTCATAGGGTGTAAAGTGATATTGGTTTTCTCATAGGGTGTAAAGTGATATTGGCTTTTTCGTAGGGTGTAAAGTGATATTGGCTTTCTCATAAGGTGTAAAGTTATATTGGCTTTTTCGTAGGTGATATCGGCTCTTTCTAGGGTTAATATGACTGTCACATAATGGCCTTATGTAGCCCACACCCACCGTCCTCTATAACTAGACTACAATCAAACCTAGCTCTAGGAAAGTTGACCCTTATCCCCGGGTTAGAAAAAATGAGTTGCAACTCACTTTGAACGAACCATTCAGAGTGCAACTCAACCGCGCACAACGAAGGTACCAGAAACCTTCCTGTTTTTGAGCAGCCCAACACAACTGACCATTGAGGCAGTATGTGCTTTGGCTCCAGGAGTTAATAAGCTATAATCATACTACGAAGGTACCAGAAACCTTCCTGTTTTTGAGCAGCCCAACACAAATGACCATTGAGGCAGCATGTGCTTTGGCTCCAGGAGTTAATAAACTATAATCATACTAACTAGCAGCTACTAACCCTTATTACCGGTTACCAACATATCAGGGAACCAACCTCTGTATATATTACTGCCGAAAGTGTATGGTTTTGCTGTATAACCATAAACTACGATTCAATGGACCATGTGTACCACTACTACAGCACCACCAGGGCCCTAAGACAACAACATCAGGTGCATCCTCAGTTAAGTGACTATAAAACCAACAGCTAAACAACTTTTCTCAGATTTATCTCAGAGTTCACTCAGAATTCTCATATAAACTCACGTATACGTTCACTCATAGAAGCAAGACTCAAATAACACAATATTGTCTTAAGACTTAAACAAACTTTCTCTTACGACACTACACGGTCCTGATTATGAAAGAAATACGTTTATGATTTTGAGTATAACTTTCGAACTAATTAATGTGTGTAATAACCATGCTATTTTATTTTATTTCTCTTAAATATATTTATATTGATACTTAGACCACTCGCGTTGGCATGACTCACATATGTTGTAATATGTGATCTGTATTTAATTAATATACCTGGCTGGATGATTCATGAGGGCTCGAACCTATCTTCTAGAGCTAGGCTAT
Source organism: Sinotaia quadrata (assembly GCA_028829895.1). Taxonomy (NCBI): domain Eukaryota; kingdom Metazoa; phylum Mollusca; class Gastropoda; order Architaenioglossa; family Viviparidae; genus Sinotaia; species Sinotaia quadrata. The sequence continues at coordinate 60,060,751 of CM054179.1, forward strand.
CACTCTTCTATTCTACAATATCTATCTTCCTTCTTTCCAACACGTGTGGCCAGCTAGAAGGTGTGTTTGGGGGATTTAACCAAAGGTTACTGGCGGCCCAGTGTTGTGGAGAATTAACATCTTGCTCAGCACACTTCACACTGATATTGGCTCTTTCGTAGGATGTGAATGCGAAAGATATTATTGGGGTGTAGCACTCAATTCCGCCATCACTTGTTGTATTCATATTGCAAAACATAATTTGGAATTTCTGTCAAGATTAAACTTGAAACGTCTTCAGTTTTTTTCTTTCTTAAGCTTAAACTCTGTATAGGTTGATACTGGTGTTTAAAATGTATCTAAATAATTTTCTAAGCTATGATTGTAACAAATTATTCAAAATATATTTGTTCTGTTACAGTTTGTCTAGTTCACCAAACTTTCACCTGACATATTTATATATTTATTTTCGATATGTTTCATGTGTACATTTTATTAACCTAGGATTTTGCTAACTTTACTAATGTTAGTCCACAAATTATGAACATGTCTATGATAACTCTAATTTGATGGGCACAAGGTTATTTGATCCCCATGCGTTTATGGTTGTGTATGTTGTATATGTATATCTAAGCTTGTGCGTGCGTGTGTGCGTGCGCGCGTGATTTCTTGTGTTTATATAAAAGCTACACTCGTAGCAAAAATCTACAGTTCTACACACTATGACGTACGTTATGAAGAACATATCAAAATTTATCAGAGATTCAATATTAATGGCTAGGCTACAATGATACGAGTATTAGAGAAAGAAAGAAAGACTCAGGAACAAACAGCAATGCAGACTTTGTTTTATCCTTCTTTGTCAGCTTGTGAGCAAACGTTTAGATAGCCATTTTTGTGTATTCTTGGACAACTAGTGAACACATTTTAAGTCTTTGTTTTGCCAGTCTCTCAGCTTGCGAAAATCTCTTAGGTAGTCATTTATGGCTGTTTTTCGTGTTAGCCTGTGAACAAACTTTTATATAGGATTTTGTTTTTGTTGTGTCGTCTTTGTCACCCTATGAACAAATTCTTATATAGTTTATGTTGTGTCGTCATTGTCAGCATGTAAACAAACTCTTATATAGTCTTTGTTTGTTACATCGTCTTTGTCAAACTCTTGACAGTGTTTGCTGAGTCGTCATTGTCAGCCTGTGAAGAAACCCTTATATAGTCTTTGTTTGTTGCATCGTCATTGTCAAACTGTGACCAAACTCTTGTACAGTCTTTGTTGAGTCGTCATTGTCAGCCTGTGAACAAATTTATATATTATTTTGTTGTGCCGTTATTGTCATCTTGTGAACAAAGTCTTTGTTTTGTTTTGTCGTCATTGTCATCCTGTGGACACATTTTTATATAGATTTTGTTTTGTCATTGTCAGCACGTGAACAAGGTAGTATATATGTATATATTTTGGTAATTTGTGTCATCATCGTTAGCCTGTGAACAAACTCTCATAAAGTCTTTGTTGTGTCATCATTATCAATACATGAACAAAGTCTTATATAATTTTTGTTTTGTTGTGTCGTCATTGTCTTCCGTGAACAAATTCTTATATAGTTTTGTTTGTTGTGTCATCATTGTCAGCACGTGAACAGTCGTATATACTGTTTGTTTATTGTGTCGTCAATGTCATCCTGTGAACAAACTCTTATACAGTCTTAGTTGTGTCATTGTCAGCACGTGAACAGTCTTATATACTCTTTGTTTATTGTGTCGTCATTGTCAACCTGTGAACAAACTCTTATACAGTCTTAGATGTGTCATCATTGTCAGTAGGGGAAAAGTCTCATTTATTCTGTTTATTGTGTCATCATTGTCAGCACGTAAACCGTCTTATATATTCTTTATTTGTTGTGTCATCATTGTCAGTGCGTGAACAAAGTTTTATATATTATTTGTTTGTTCTGTCATCATTATCAGCCTGTGAACAAACAGCGATGCAAACTTTAACTCAGTGCTACATGGCAGTAAACGTTGATCCAACTTCGTTTTTCCAAAACGCTTCAGTAACTTCTGACAAATATTCTCTTATCGGAAACGACTCAACATCAGCACAAAAAATCTGTAGGTAAGCCGTGTGAGACATTCTTTAATTTGAATCTTTATACAATTTTAATTGTTGTTTCTATAATAAATAGTCCTTCAACATATTTTAAACAAATATACAATTTTAATTGTTGTTTCTATAATAAATAGTCCTTCAACATATTTTAAACAAGTATTCCATAGGCTACTTTGCAAGAAGCATTATTGTTAACTTACAAAGCATTCTTTAAAATTACTTTTATTTTATAATATAAGAATTATATTCATAATCTTAAAACGTACTGTAGCAGACTTCCAAGTTTCTAATTAATTGACCGTCAATCTATATCTGAATAATTATCCTTAAATTATGCACAGATAAGATTCTCTCATAGAGACAATTAATTAGTCACTGACAGGGTTTTTGTCTTCCGGTCGAGAGTGACTAAGTCAGACCTTGAGAGTTCTATCTATAGATTACATCCTCTCTAAGCGTTATTTGTCTCAGGACAATAGATTCTGCAGTTCTATTCTTGTCTGTCAATCTATTTCCCGCTCCCCCCCCCCCACTTCTCTCATTCCGGTAGCAGGAAAACTATCCTAAAGCGTATACGCGACCGACTTCCGTTACGTCATTATGTCTTCTAGCTCAGCCCCCACCCCTACCTGTATACGCCCCTCTCACGTAATGGAAGAGTGAATAGTTTATAAAATTTAACAAATTTTATTAAAAGGAAAAATAATAAAATTCAAATTATTCAATGTTAATAAAACCACACCAGAATATAATACAAATTTCAAGATTCAAATATTCCTCTCTCAAAGTCGATATTTAGAAGAATAAGAAATTACGCGTTTAACAGTTCTTAAATTAGAATGAAGCAAATTAAGAATTTAACAGTTCTCAAATCAATTTATTAAATGATGCAAATTAAGAATTTAACAGTTCTCAATTCAGCAATTAGAAAAATAAGAAATTCGTCCTTCACAATTTTCTCTCAAAAAACAATTATTAGAAAATGCTCCCAAATTAATATTAATACTTTGCCTAGAACAATTACTAGGTTCATACATTAAGCATTAATATTCCACTCAAAGAAAGATATCAGAACAAGAAAGATAGGGAAAAGTAAACACAAGAATTTTACACAATCACTGAACGATACAGGTTTACAATGAGACAAATTGAGACAAATATGGATTACGGTCACCTGGTGTTTTTGTGTGTGTTGTTCCCAGCCAGTTATCGTAGCCACTTGTAACAGCTTCAATTGGAACAGTTCTTGAGATAATGTTCAGGTCCATAAGGTTCACAATTAATTTCACAAACGTCCTTGAATCACAAATCCAGTGAAATTCAGTCCTTGATTCAAGGCAGATATTTCCTCATGAATATCTCAAACTTACTGTCAGTCCAATAAATGGTAAGCGATACCTTTAATGACAACCGACTTTGATTCAGTTAACATCACACCAAATCTTCAGTCACAGTGAATTCGCCTTGTCTAGTCCATGTGTGCCCTCTTGCCTTTTAAAAGCTCAGTTAAACAACCGTACTTGCGTCATCCAGACAGTTCTGCCTTTTCGTCCTTCAGACCATTGTTCTTAGACCAGCATTCTCAGACTAGCATCTTTAGACCAGCGTCCTTAGACCAGTGTCCCTCAAAGCTGTGAAAATACAAAGTGAATTTCCGCACATCAGTCTCATGTTATGACTAAAGTAAACCTGTAATTCCATTCTTGGTTCTCATCTTAAATTCTTTTCATATTTTTACTTACTTCCTTCCCCAAGAATGCATTTACAGAAAAATCATTTAAGTTACAACATTATCAAAGAAAATCTACAATTTGCAATAAGTGAAAAATAATTAAATCTGTACAAAATCGTAAATTTACCATCTCAGACTATCCAGTCCGCTCTGTCTATGCTTTTAACCGTAGAGGGACGAGATATGGGAAACGACCATTTGAATGAGCGCTCTCGCTACTTGCTAGTATGGGGGGCGCTTCTGGCTTCCACCACTTTCGTGCTGAGCGCTCTCGTTCGACAGCGGTCTATTTAAGCTAGAGTTGGGTTCTACGTTCTAATCCACCTTCTGGACATAATCCGTTCCTTGTTTTGCGTATTGTATTTTAGTCTCGGTTGAGTGACTCTACTCAAAGACTGCTCTGCTAGTGTAAGGCTGGTGTCCTTTAGAAGCTGCCTTACTTTGAGTTTCAATGGCGTCTATCCCCCTTTGCTGGTGCGTACTATTACATAACGCATGCGTCTTCCCTCGGTGTGTCTGCCCGAGCACGTGGTCGCTGATTCCTTTGGTAGCTTGGCTTGACTTTGAATCTCTACTCCTACTGTGAAATCAAAGTCTGACTGCCTAACAGTTTGAATACAATTTCTACACGATTTTCTACACCGCAAAGTACCTGACTGGCTTTGCAGAGGCTCACAATTAAAGTTAAGCATCAAAAGAATTCTACGTGTGTTCAACTTTAATTAAAGGAATTTTATCTGTGTGTCTGTTTGCATTTCCAGCTCCACACGTACTTTATACAAAAATTCTGTTGGGGTAACTTTGAAGATTCAATATTCACACTTGCCTTTTAGAAGTCTACATATGAATGGAAAATGCTTTTATTTGTTTCTCACCGATATTCTCATCAACTTTATCTTTGCAGACGTACAATTGTTGGCCTATACGTCCTCTTCCAATAAAAACGTCATCCCTCTAAACTGACACTTTGTTCTCTCTTAGTATATCTTTGTTTGCTAATAGTGGATAGAAAAAGAAAGCTAGACAGAGAATATAGAAAGGAAAATAGAAGTAGAAAATAGAGAATATACAAGAAAGGTTATGAATAGAAACAGAAAATGATGGGACAAGAGAGGTATGGTAAAGAAAAGAGAGGCAGAGAGCAGAGAAGGAATACATAAGAGATAATACAGAAAGAGTAGAAGAGAAATTAGAGAAGAAAGATAAAGATTATGAAAAGAAACAAAATAGGTGGAAATTAAAGAAAGAAAATGATAGTTGGGGATAATATTAAAAGAGGCAGAGAAAAGAAAAAAGAGAAATTTAAGAAAAAGACGCAGGGAATAGAAAAGGGAATACGGAAAGGTAAAAATTAGAGGAAGAAAAATTAGGTTAGAAATTAGAGGAAGAAAAATTGGGGTAGAAATTAGAGGAAGAAAAATTGGGGTAGAAATTAGAGGAAGAAAATTGGGGTAGAAATTAGAGGAAGAAAAATTGGGGTAGAAATTAGAGGAAGAAAAATTGGGGTAGAAATTAGAGGAAGAAAAATTGGGGTAGAAATTAGAGGAAGAAAAATTGGGGTAGAAATTAGAGGAAGACAAATTGGGGTTGAAATTAGAGGAAGAAAAATTGGGGTAGAAATTAGAGGAAGAAAAATTGGGGTAGAAATTAGAGGAAGAAAATTGGGGTAGAAATTAGAGGAAGACAAATTGGGGTTGAAATTAGAGAAACATTGGGGTAGAAATTAAAGAAAGAAACATTGGGGTAAAAATTAGAGGAAGAAAAATTGGGATAGAAATTAGAGAAAGAAACATTGGGGTAGAAATTAGAGGAAGACAAATAGGGGTTGAAAGAGAAAGAAACATTGGGGTAGAAATTAGAGGAAGAAAATTGGGGTAGAAATTAGATGAAGAAAATTGGGGTAGAAATTAGAGAAAGAAACGTTGGGATAGAATTAGAGAAAACGAGGCAGAGAAAAAAGAAGGAAAAGAAATAATATTGGTCATTACAGTCCTACTAACTATGCTAACACTAGAATGCATATAAAAGCCTAGTGCTGAACTAAATGATTTGAGGCAGTTATTCTAAAACCTCTTAACAACATAATCAAATGTAAGTTCATGAATTTTCACCCCAAAAAATCAAACTGCAAATTATTGCTTTTGTTATTGTCAACTGGAACATTATGACTCAATGCACTCTAGACAAACAGACTAGATAGATAGATAGATAGATAGATAGATAGATAGATAGATAGATAGATAGATAGATAGATAGATAGATAGATAGATAGATAGATAGATAGATAGATAGATAGAGAGAGAGATAGATAGAGAGATAGATAGACAGATCAGCAATTGTTCTCATGCCTTGTTTCAGTGCACGTCACCAGTTGTTCTCATGCCCTGTTTCAGTGCACGTCACCAGTTGTTCTCATGCCTTGTTTCAGTGCACGTCACCAGTTGTTCTCATGCCTTGTTTCAGTGCACGTCACCAGTTGTTCTCATGCCTTGGTCCAATCAGCAGTACGTGTCCAGGTTTCGCTAATCGCATGTATACCATGGGTGTGGATCTACAAGCAATGGAGCAAGCTACTACTGTGTTATGTGGGGATGTAAACAGTGAGTACTTGTTAAGACATTGTAAATATGAATACCAAGAACAATACAAATATTAAATAGTACAAGTGTTTACCTAGAGTTAAGATTGACCTATGAGAAATCAGTTTTGGAAAAGAAGTCACAGAAACAATTTTTATGCATCTGGAACTAGTAAGCATTTACACGTAGATTCAAGTATGAGTATCACATAAATAAATTAAATTTAAAAAATTATTTTACGTTCTTTTCATATAACGAGTAAAAGCACATAATAAACTCAAATTAGTTTAAATGTTTATTTTATTACGTGCAATGATTTAGGAAACCAAATTAAATTTACAATAAGACACCAGTGCAATCATATGGTTATATATTCAATGCAATATAAACATTTTTAGATAGTTGTATGCTAGGTGAGTTTTATTAATATTTCATGCCACCGTTCAAATTTATAGTTTATTAGAACTTACAGATATGCTGACTGTTTTGATCAATTAATACTATATTTAAACTTTAAAATCACCGACTAGCACGAGGACAATGGATATAATATTACAGCTAATACAGTTCAAGTTTTTAATCCCGATCGGGATATAATTTTCAGAAGTGAAAAGAAACCGACGTATTGACATAAAATGAAACCAAATGAAAAAATCATCAATGAAATCAAGCAGTCACATCAAACTAAACATTTGTTGGTAATGTATCTTAGGTGATTTTTTAAAAGAACATTTTATTCCTAAACATGATCTTGTCTTGGGGTTTCCCTCTCTTGGCTTTGTCGCTTACAGTGCATGACGTCAGAGGTGAAAGATTGTTCTTCACTCAGCAAGTAGTCTTGGAAACACTTCGTCCAATCAAGTGGAGCAAGTTGATTAAATTGGAAAATGAAGTCATAAGACAAGGAAGCTCTGCTATGGACTTATATGGCATTAATCATGTGGTTTCCAGATGGAGACCGGGAAAGAAAACGTGTTTGTCTGTGCGCATGGTTTTCTCATACAGTAGCAGACAAGGGTTATCTTTCTTACAACTTGGGCTTGCCCACCCAACATCCCCCTAACCCACATTGGTTAGTTACGGTAGCCAGTATGTGGCCATTGGTCAATTGTGACGTGCCACGCGATGTATACAACTGTTTAGCTTCACACTCACAGGTATTGAATTTTTCAGGCATTGGCCTAGCAGTTTGGCTTGCTACTTCAATGAAAAATTGACTGCTGAATTTACACAGAGTGACTCAGAATATCTTTTTACTATAATGTTACCTCAGGGTATCATCTAGTTACTATTCAAAAATACTTACTCCTTCCACTGCATGTTACTCTTAACGTGCACGACGTCTACTTTACTCCTTCCACTACATGTTACTCTTAACGTGTACGACCTCTACTTTAAAACTTCCACTACATGTTACTCTTAACGTGCAGAGTACGACGTCTACTTTAAAATTTTCACTACATAAATATTAGCAACTTAAATAAAGTGCACCACAATTTTATAATAAAACACTTCATAAACAGAAAACATTATAGAAATAAGTGACAAATAAAAGAAGGGGTGAAAATATTTGTCACACACCATTGTAAGTTTGTTTCGTTTTTTTTTTGAAGATTGATTTTTTTTATATATGCTCAGTAGCGTGTGTGTGCGTGCGTGTTAATTCAGTTATATTTTACAATGACAACAGAATATGTAAGCGGCATAGAATGCTTTACCAGACCTTCGCCGGCAGTAACTCAGTGCAAACAGCAGGCCGACATGAACCTTCAACAGGTGCTTCAGGAGCGCTTCCAAACGGGCGTAACTGCGCCATCCAAGTACATGGAGCGACTCTGCCAGTAAGATGTGTGTGTATGTGAGTACGTATAAGCGAATGAATCATAGTGGATCCAGAACACTTCTGGGATAAAGTCCGCATGGACTGACAATTTTGTTTCCGGCTTGCGAAACAGGGAGGGGAATTCTCTCTACGTGAAACAGTACCCTCAGGCTAAAGGGGTGGTGTGAGAAGTAACAGCTGATATTGCTTGCGCTATTATCATTCTTTTCTATTTTTTTCTCCAGTATTGGATACATTACCATCATTAACCCTAAGTTATGGGATATTTTACCGTCATTAGCCTTACATTGTGAGGTATGTTACCATCATTAGCCCTACATTGTGAGGTATGTTACCGTCATTAGCCTTACATTGTGAGGTATGTTACCGTCATTAGCCTTACATTGTGAGGTATGTTACCGTCATTAGCCTTACATTGTGAGGTATGTTACCGTCATTAGCCTTACATTGTGAGGTATGTTACCGTCATTAGCCTTACATTGTGAGGTATTGTTACCGTCATTAGCCATATATATGCGCCCATATGGGGAAAGGGACAATCACCGGAATTCACGACTGTTATATTTCACTCTGTTTAGGGGTATTTTGGACGTATTCTAATGTCATTCACCTGATATACATAACATTATTTATTTTTAGTTTTAAATTAATTTATTTATTTTGTCTCCATTTTTTTTTTTTTGCGGAGAGGTAGGAGCAGTAACCAATATCACCCACTCACCCATCTCTCTGGATTCGCTGCAGGAAACTAGCGTACTTTTGTGAGAATGTTGTGTGAGTTACGTGCATTTAAACTTTGAGAATGCTGTCCGAGTTATGTGTATTTAGATGTGCGAGTTATGTTTATTTTGAAGTTGTGTCTTTTGTGTATACTTTAATATTGTGTGAATTATGTGCAATTTGAAGTATGTGAGTTAATGTATTTTAAAGTGTGATTTATGAATATTTTGAAGTTGTGCAAGTTATGTGTAGTTTGAAGTTCATTTGGAAGTAGTGTGAGTTGTGTGTATTATATTGTAGTGCGAGTTATATGTATTTTAAAGTTGTGTGAGTTATGCGTATATTAAAGAGTGTGTCTGTTGTGCGACTTAAATGTATTTTAAAGTGCTAGAATGTTGTGCGAGTTATGTGTATTTTAAAGTGTTAACATGTGTGAGAGGTGTATTTTAAAGTGTAAGAATGTTGTGGACTTAATGTGTATTTTAAAGTGTGAAAATATTGTGCAAGTATTGTATATTTTAAAGTTGTGTGAGATATGTATTTTTGATGTGGTGTGAGTTTTGTGTATTTTTGAAGTTGTATGTGTCATGTGTATTTTGAAGTTGTGTGAGTTATGTGTATTTTAAAGATGTGTGAGTTATGTGTATTTTAAAGTTGTGTGTGTTAACTGTTATGTGTATTTTAAAGTTGTTTGATTTATGTGTATTTTAAAGTTGAGTATGTATATTTTGATGTAGTGTGAATTATGTGTATTTTCAAGTTGTGCGAGATTTGTGTATTTTGAAGTTTTGTGAGTTATGAGTTTTAAAGTGTGAGAATGCTGTATGTTACGTTTATTTTGACATTGTGTGAGTTGTGTATTTTAAAGTTATGTGAGTTATCTGTTTTTTAAAGTTGTGTGTTATGTATATTTTCAAATTGTGTGAGTTATGTATATTTCAAAATTGTGTGAATTATGTGTATTTTAAAGCTGTCTGATCTGTGTATTTTAATGTTGAGTGAGTATGTATATTTTGATGTGTGAGAGTTATGTGTATTTTCAAGTTGTGCGAGTTATGTGTATTTTGAAGTTGTGCGAGTTATGTGTATTTTCAAGTTGTGTGAGTTATGTATATTTCAAAGTTGTGTGAGTTATGTATATTTTAAAGATGTGTGAATTGTGTGTATTTTAAATTGTGAGTTAATGTGTATTTTAAATTTGAGTGAGTTATGTATATTTTGATGTGTGTGAGTTATGTGTATTTTCAAGTTGTGCGAGTTATGTTTATTTTGAAATTAAGTGTATTTTAAAGTTGAGTTATGTGTATTTTGAAGTTGTGTGAGTTTATGTACATTTTGAAGTTGTATGAGATATGTGTATTTTGAAATTATGTGTAAAGTCGTGAGTTATGTGTATTTTAAAGTGTGAGAATGTTGTTTGACTTATCTGTATTTTGAAGCTCTGCGAACTATGCATTTTAAAGTGTGAAAATGTGGTGTGTTATGTGTATTTGATGTTGTGTTAGTTATGTGTATGTTAAAGTTGTGCGATTAATGTGTAGTTTAAAGAGTGAGAATGACATGTTGAGTTGTCTGTTAAATTAAAGCTGTGCAAATGTTGTGTGAGTTACGTGTAATTTAAAGTTGTGTGCAAATGTTGTGTGAGATTGTGTGAATTATATGTATTTTAAAGTTGTTCGAATGATGTGTGAGTTATGTGTAATTTAAAGTTGTGCAAATGTGGTGAAAGTTAAGTGTTTATGTATTTGTATTGGCTATGAGCAAAAGAATCTATATTAATCACATCTTCCCTGTTCTTGGTGGAAAACTGTAAACTAATTGTTCTTGCCCCTTTCTTTGTTGAAATCTGCAAATTAACTTATGCCTGTTTCCCAGAACAAGACTGAGCCAAGTAGACTGCGAGTTGAAGGCATTTGGCCAAACATGTGACGCAACACTGACCAAAGTGCGTAACACATTGGAGTGCACCATCCTGCCAGCGCCTTGCCGTCAGAACCCCAATTTCCAGCCAGTCTTCGACTCTTTGTGCAAAACTGTTCCCACACCGTCCCCATCAGACACAGTTCATCCCACTCAGCCACCCATTATTGTAAAAACCGTCCCAGTTGGGAGTAGAACAGGTTCATCGGCTGGAGGTGCCAGGTCACTTTTCATTGCAGAGGGCTACGTGACAGTATCTACCATCTTGGCTTTGACTATGTCAGTATCATGGCTTTGAGAAAGTCAGAAATAAAGCTTTGAGAAATTATGTAACATCAGGTTAAAACTATCATTGTATCAATCATTACATTTTTTAATTAGATCCAGAATAAATGGAAGTGAGTTGAAACACAATCAAATTATTGAATGGAGGGTAAAGACTTAAAGCAATATTATTTTTTTAATTATAAGATTTAACAGTTTGCAACAATGGTGGACACCTATCACTATATAGACTATAAATATTATTATCATACAGTGTTTGCAAATTTTCATGACAGTTTGTGATCTTTGGAAGTATTAATGCTAAGAATTTTTAAACTAGCAGCTCACTATTACTTTATAGGTGAGCAGATTACATTTGGAGTGTGGAAGAGATGTTCTGCTGAATAAATCAGAGCCATATCTCCAAATCTCCTGAGAAAGACCATGCACTTAAAAATGTACAGTTTCACAAACACTGAAATCTCACTACCTTAAATTATTCAAGTCCTAAGCATTTAAATCATGTATTTACTGTAGATATTTTATTACAACAGTTGCTGTTATTCAAGTATTTCAGAATATAACAAACATTTAAATTACTTAAATATGTTTTTTTTAAAGTGTTCAAATATTTCAGAGTATAGTGAACATTTAAATTACTTACATACTATAAACATTTTGTTTATAAGTTTTTGTCATTAAGTATTTCAGAATATAGCAAACATTTAAATTATGTTCATACTGTAAAAGACATTTTGTTTATAACAGTTTATGTCATTAAGTATTTCAGAATATAGCGAAAATTTAAATTATGTTCATACTGTAAAAGACATTTTGTTTATAACAATTTATGTCAGTAAGTATTTCAGAATATAGCGAACATTTAAATTATGTTCATACTGTTTATAACAGTTTATGTAATTAAGTATTTCAGAATATAGCGAACATTTAAATTATGTTCATACTGTAAAAGACATTTTGTTTATAACAATTTATGTCATTAAGTATTTCAGAATATAGCGAACATTTAAATTACTTGAAAACTGTAAACATTCTGATTATAACAGTTTCTGTCATTAAGTATTTCATAATTTTATTTAAAAGCATTTTATGCAACTTATGTTGTCTTTTCCTTTTACGTGTTTTCTGTATATTCTTAATTTTTTTCTTAATAAACATAATCACTTTTTTATATGTATATTTTTCATCTCAGAAAATCTTGTCATTTAACATTAAGCTATATAACAATTAAATGAATACACTGGCTTCTTAAATGTGTTAGCATTTAGTCATTAGTTTACATTTGTAAAATGTGTTCGTATCCTGCATAAAATGTTTGCTATTATTAACAATGATGGTTGCCAATAGAGGCATTCTTAGGTGGTATTTTGTGGCTACCATTAATTTGGTGTTTAGTGGCTAATAGAATTATTCATAGTTTAATTATTAATTTATTTAGTTATCACTTACATTACCATAATGAACTGAACAGTTTCTGACCGTTATATTTAAAATATTCTAAAATGATTTTAAGTATAACAGCGAACAGTATAGTACTTAATGAATTAATTTCATTTTCTTATATAAATATACATGTGAATGATAAGGTGAGACAAATAAAGTAATGTAATGTTAATTTTAATTACTAAACATTAAATATATGTAAGTGTGCATTTTCTTATTATTTAAATAATTAATAAAAAGAATATGTTGGCACCTCCTGTAAATACGAATCTCTATGACAGGACAACAGTTGAGATCGTCACTTCTGGTAGCTCATACAAGCCCCCATAGGAAACGATTTCCTCACAGATGGGGACAGACAGATAAATCAAAGACAGACCCAGGGCAGACATTAGACAGACGTGATGATGACACTTATAGAAATCATACTAGATGAAAATGATAATGAAAATGACACAACACTAATGAAAATTTAACAAGAAAAAAAATGGGAACAATTATTAAAATGAATGTAAGACAGGTTGCAAAAGCGAACCCCTAAACTGATTCAGAGAAATAATAGCCTCCCCTAAGAACGTAACGTGTTCACACCCAAAGTTATTCAATATCAGTTTTCTTTTCCTATATCTTTCCCTTTTCTGCAGGAATCTGCAGGAATCACAACTCTGTACGTTTAATATAAAATGTATATACTCGTTTTCAATGTTTTGGTTCAAGTATTTAGCTCAAAAGGTCCCAAAGCGATGATTCAAACCAACCTGTGAGCCACCTGGTTTTGTTTTGTTTTTAAACTAGGCATCCTGTACACCTTGTTTATCTAGATTTTATTTTCATCGCTATTCCTATTTTAAAATGTTTATTAATATGAGGGTGGGTGAAGTTTTACCTTCAGCTGACAGATGGTATAAACAAAACAAACCTAAACATATTTTTGGAAAATTAAATAATTTGGATGTGTAATAAAATGTAACAATGTTATAACATTAGTAATATATATTGACTGCATGCCTAGGATTAACAGCATCACGAGTCAAATAAACATAAGTAAACAGTATCACCATCTTTAAATAAAACATTCATATTATAATCTAACTGAATGCCTAGCATTAAATAGCATTGAGATCAAATAAAATGTAAGAAACAAATCACTTTCACCAATGCAAAATTGGTTCTGGCCGGAAGTGCTTCCCCTGATCTTCACAAAATATAACTTTTGTAACTCATAGGGCAATGCAATGGGTTATGCAGATATCTAAGTCCCATAAATATTGTTATATATGACTCTCATATAATACTAGGATGAAGACAAGTTTTATTACTTAGGAATATTTATAGGTTGCAAGAATTTATACAATAAACATTCTTTAGTGTCCATTGACTAAATGTAGATCGATTATTTCCATTTCCAATCTTTCTCATGTTGAGTGTAGAGCATAAAAGGTGACAGTAAAGAGAAAATACTATTTAAATCTCACAAGACACTAATTTTAGTCTTACATCTGTAATTTTTGATTTAATGATTTGGTAAGGTTCACAGAGTGTTGAAATATTTCACTTACAGTGTTATATACTGAGTTAAGAATTCTCTCTTGTCTTTTCTGTTTAATTAGAGAGAGTATAGTAAAAAAAAACAAAAAAAAAAAACCCCAGTAAATAAACAATGTGTTGACCTTATTTCTGCCCTACAATGAATCAACTGTGTGTTCTCTTAATTTCAAACTTGTTAGCAGATACAAAAGTTGTATGCATCTAATTATAAATTAAATAATGGAAATACCCTACATCCACATTTACTGCCCATGTTTACTGACCATAAAATCTGATTATCAAAACTTCTGCACATTAATGAAATGACTGGAACCTGTGTCTTGTGAGTCAGATAAGAAAACAAAATGCACAAAGCTGGTTATAGCAAATGTAAGCAAGACTTGTGACAGTCCAAACAATATTGTGATGAGAAATTGGAAATAGTTAATAAATTTAAGTACTTAGGAACCATCACTGACAGACGAGGGATTAAAACCAGAAATATTGTCCATGATTGTGAGGCAAATAACAGCAATGGCAAGGCTGAAGACAGTTTGGAAAGACAGAAACATCTCAGTTAGCTCAAAGATCAGACTGATGCACTCCTTGGTTGTATCTGTGTTTTTTAAATGCCTGTGAGTCATGGACCCTCACACTGGATCTCATAAAGAGGATACAAGCTACTGAAATGAGATGCTTTTGAAGTTTTATTGGGATTTCGTATAGAGATCATGTCACGAATGAGGAAATGGGAAACAAAATTAGGCAAGCCATTGGGCCCTATGTAGAGCTATTGGCTATTGTGAAAAAATGCAAAATGAAATGGTATGGGCATGTCACACGATCAACAGGGCTTGCCAAGACAATCATACAAGGTATGTGCAAGGAGGGCGAAGGAGGAAGACAAATGAAAAGATGGGAGGATAACATCTCAGAGTGGACAGGACTGAAACTGAGCAATATGGTAAGATTAGCAGAGAACAGAATGGAATGGAGGAAATTGGTTGTCAGGTCATCAGTGGTGCTCCAAAGGTAGACAAGACTAAGAGATAGATAGATAGATATGGGGCTGTATATAAAGAAGGGATGCAAGAAGGTGAAAAACAAACAATATATGGGGCTGTCTATAATGTTACACAGTATTAACTTCATAGATGTCACAAATAGAGCCAGTGTCAAGTTGTTTCATTACTCTCAAATACTATCACTAACAAATAATCCTCTTCAAATAAGGTGTCATCTTCAGCACCATCAAGAGCATAACTTATTCAGCATTTAAGCTTGATAATCATATCTAAAGGAATTTGGTACTAAGCATCCTTCACTCTGCAACAAGATTTCTGATCTTTTGAAATTTTTGCCTTTGGTAAGTTCTTTTGTCCTGCACGCATCCATTCCATCCAAATCGTTCCTAGACGATCTTTAAATGGCTAGTTAAAAAGTCCAGGGGATGTAAACTGAAGATAAGCAGCCAGGTATGACAACTGTTCTTAATGTCTTTTTGTTTTGCCACATTTTTTACTTTATTTTTTTAATGGGCACTAACATATCCCAAATGAGCATTGAAGATTTGGTAAGATTAAGTACACCAGGCCTTTTATTCCACACACTCTTCAATCAATTGCTATTCATGTGAACAAAGAACAGTGAAAATTGTGGATGATGAATCAAAGCGAGACTTCTCAATAATTCTGGTTAAGTTGCTGGGTGTGTAAATTTTTTGTATTAATTAAAACTAATATTGGGATAATAAAAAAACACGAAGGACAATTAACAATGCTTAGAGCAATATACAATTGTTTACATGACCACTGAACTGTCTTAATTGATGTTTATCCACATATTGTAAGAAAAAATTACCCAAAAGGATAATTATAGGTACATAGGTATCTTGAGACTAAGTTGTCAGTTGTCCATTCTCAGTAATTCTGCCTGGAATACATTCTCTCAAGACTACAGCTATCTAGACAACTTCAATCTGAGGATGTATAACAGGTCTGCAAAAATAGTATTTGGTGAGTATGAATATGTAGATTTACAACCTGTGCCCATTTAAATGCCAAGAACATTTTACCGGACTGTAGCATTTGTTATTGTATTATTTGTCATAACTGTTAACATTGCATTTAATTTTAACTAAACAGTCAGTGGCCTCAGTTATCATCATTACTTATTAATGTCATCAGACCATTTACCGGAATCTGTTCATTATGTCAACTGACTAGCCATGATTGAGTACGAGTTGGAATGAGCCATCTATCTATCAGTTGGGTCTGATGTACAACCAATCACATCATTTTCAAGCCTAATCTGCAGGAAGTGTAGTACACAAAGCACCAACATTCATAGTTACATTCATCTCATCCATATATCATATATATTGAATTTCTAATGCACATAAATGACAAATTCGTTGTTTTCAGCCTTTTTTTAAATTTACTTTGTTCCCAAAAATTCAAATGCAGCCAGACAAAATGTTGAAAGTAAAAGTTACCAGTAAGTTAAAAGGAAAAACATGAAAGAGTAGAAAAATCAGATCAAGAAGTATATCTGTTAGTTAAACTTTAGAAGATTTGCTGTTGACTAACCAAAATCAAATAATCCATTTACAAGAAAAAAATTACCTCTGCATCAGTTAATGTGACTGTTGCTTCTTATAATTCATAGTCATACATTAAATTGCTGAGAAATTTGTAAGTACACCTAGTGTGTACAAGAGAGAATGTTTTCTAATTAATATAATGCTTCTTAGTACTAGACAAATGAACATTTTTATTATTATAATACTTTTTAGTACTAGACAAATGAACATATTTATTAATAAAATACTTTTCATTACTAGACAAATGAACATTTTTATTAATAAAATACTTTTTAGTACTAGACAAACGAACATTTTATTAATAAAATACTTTTTAGTACTAAACAAAAAAACATTTAGATGGTGACTATAGCACAGCAACAGGTTTCATATTCTCAAATAATTTAACTGTTTTCATTATATTAGTTATTTATCAGTAGACAGTATATAACATTTTTCGTACAATATTCTGTTACTATATGAACAAGTCATAGCTTGCACTTAATTCATCATTATTTACTCTAATTTGTACTCATTTACATGCTGAAATCAACAATAGCACTTCTAGTCTTACTGGTCTCCCAACATTTAAATATTTCATTATTTAAAGCTCATATTTTATCTCATTATAAATCAAAGAGCTCTTTAATAGCATATATTATTTATTTATATCTTTAACAAATGGTATTATAAATCATAGTGTTACTTTAACAGTAGATATTATTCCTATCTTTAACAACTGGTATTATTAATCATAGTTTTACTTTAATAGTAGATGTTATTCCTATCTTTAACAACTGGTATTATTAATCACAGTTTTACTTTAATAGTACATTAGTAGATGTTATTCCTATCTTTAACAACTGGTATTATTAATCATAGTTTTACTTTAATAGGAGATGTTATTCCTATCTTTAACAACTGGTATTATTAATCACAGTTTTACTTTAATAGTAGATGTTATTCCTATCTTTAACAACTGGTATTATTAATCATAGTTTTACTTTAATAGGAGATGTTATTCCTATCTTTAACAAAATAACTGGCTACAAACTGAACCTGTTATTCCATTACACAGTATTTCTTGCTTGCTTTCTGATCACTTTATATAACAAATATCATTTGACACATACCAGCACCTTGGAACCAACAGGACTAAAACTTGTAGAAGAGAAAAGATCACTTCTTCAGTTTAATATAATATCTTAATATCTTAAGATATTATATTCACATAACATCCATGAAATTCCTAACCTAGCAGATTAAATTCCTCTACTTATCATTCCACACATCTCTGGAAATAAAATCAATCCTCAAGTGTACATATGCAATATGCCTCTGTAAGTTATGAATCCTCTTGAGATGCCAAACGAAACCCAGATCTAAGAACTTGTATATGCATTTATGATGGTTGGTACTATGCTACATGTTTGTACATGCACACACACACAGATCATTAGGTCAAATTATATAGCTTATTCTCAAGTTTAACATTCCATGACTGCACTCCAAATTCTCAAATAAATCTATTAATACTTTTTTAATGATAATAACATAACCACCAATCCCCAAATGGACATATTAAGCCAATTATGTCAAAGTTAACAAACATAAAAAATGAATCATTAACTATAGGGAACAAGGTTATAAAAAGCCCTGAACCAGCTGCCTAATATGAGTCTATCAACCCTGGCATTAATTACAACTGACAGCAACCTGGTTCAGCAACAAATCAATTTTTAAAAATGGGAGAAAATTTCCCACTAATATTTAATGTTTTCATAAAACAAAAGATAGTCATGATCATATAAGTATTCTATTAGTTGTCAAAAGCACAGTAAATGTGCATGAATAAATATCAGAAAAAGCTTGAAATTTAGAATTCTTAGAATGCAAAATCCCGGTTGGGAGACACCCACCCTTAATTATTAGTACAATAAATAAAAGGCCCCTCCTCATAAGTCATACTGAATATAAAAAAAAGTGAATATCTTATGAATTAATAAGAAGACTGTTTTTTGCTTAGTGATTTTAACCACCTTCGTATTAATTGGAGCATCTAACCACCCAGGATTATGAATAAGATTTATAAAAATGACAAGGTCTAAAACAGCAAGTCACACAGAGAACTAAGATCACCACCATTCAGGATTTACTTTTACTATCATACCCAGACCTCTAAATACTTACTCAGTTATCCCTGGTATATTACATATAACATTAAACATAAAAGCCAAATGAAATCTAAAACTTATTTGGTTGACTTAAGCACTAAAAAAAAATGCTTATAACTTTTAAACATTTTTTTTACAAATCATGCAGATAAAGATAATATGGATAAACTATGACTATGCATTCAAGAAACATACATCAACCATGAATGCTATCTCCACAGAGAAAACAGCTTGTTTCAGGCAAATCTGGGTAAATGTAAATGTAGGACTGTAGGGGGTGGGGGGAAGGGGGTGGTTACTAGAAAATGAAAACTTTTCATCACAAAGAGTTCAAGAATAAATTTAACCCAAAAGGAAAAGACAAAATGAATGTATAGATAGGTGAAAGATAATTTATCAATAATATTTGTACCTAAGACCAGAAACAAAGAAAAATAACATAAGATGAACATGGGATGATGCAAAGAGATCCAACAATTAAAGTAGACATTTAATAAAAGCAATTTTCCAGAGTATTCAGTACATTTTCAGCAATCATTTTTATAAATCTTATTTTTTTGATGATCCTGGGTGGTTAGATGTTTTAGCTATGGAGAATAAATGTGGCTGTTACTGGGCTAGGTATCAATATATATATATATATATCACTGGGTCTACTTCCAATGAAAATGATAATATAAATCTTGGATTCTTAGATGTATCACCTAGAGAATATATTTTATTTTATGCAACCAAATTGCAAGTATAAATTTGCTAAAAGGTACATATATGAATATTAATACTGACATTGTAAGAAAATAAAAGGCAAGAAACAATTCAAAATGCAATTAAAATTATTTAAATATTACTGTTTGTTTTGTAAAAAGTGCTGTGAACATATTCAATTTAACTAAAGGTAATAATTCGATTCAAATTAGTCTTTTTTTTTTTTTGCTAACTCTGAATATTAACTAGAAATTAAAGAATTCATGTCTGAAATACAAAAGTTTCAATGTATATCAAATAATATAAATTTGATTTCAGTAAGTCTATTTTTAACAATTGGTTACCCAAGCAGTAATTTTTATATTATATGCATTATATACTAAAACCAAGAAGCAATCTCATAAATGCAATCCAATCAGAACATTGTAATATACAATATAAGAATTTAGCAAACTGCAAACTAATTAATGGGAATGGACATTTTTTTTCCAAATGAAGATTCAGTACAATGCAAGTAGTTACTATGGTTACATTAAAATAACTAAAATAACACATTGGTAATAGACTATAAAACAAACAAGTTGTGCTACAGTAATATAACATTGCAATTACAATAGGAATCTACCCAAATTCACTAAAATAAGCCACAGAAAACAGATATTCTGAGGATTTAGTGAGTAAAACAGATTTTATCTACTTCAAAATACACAGACTTTAAAATAATGCTTGCAGAAAACTTTGATGTCAAACTGTTCTCTGGTTTATATTTCGTTTTAAAGTTATACTGATTGTCAATGGGTTTTAGGAATAAATTATATTTATTATAATTCAGTTCTTACTAAAGTTTGTACATTTATAATTATAAAGAAAGCAAATTAGAGAATTTTTTTTCATACATTTCAGATGAGAGAATTTGTTGAAATAATAATATTAATCAAATATATAAGCCCAAAATCATCTCATCACAATATTATAGTTTAAAATGCAAGCATTAAGCCTAAAACTAACAATAATCATCATCTAGCTATTCACCTTCAAAACTGATAAATGACACTCAATAAAAATATTCTCTAAATACCAAGGGAAAATATACATGATTGTAATACACATTTTATAAAGAAAACAAAGTTTAATTACCCACAATTCACACTAAGTAATAATGTTTAATAAAGCTAAAAGTAATATTATACTTCAGCAAGAGGAAAAAAGAGTTTTTGAATAATCATTAAATTATAAAGTAACACTAACAGACAATGACTTCAAAAGTTTGATATAGCTTATCATTTCAATTAATAATAACTCATCAAATTCTACAAATTATTACAATACATAATGTTAACATTATAAATTTATCAATTAAATCATAGTAAGAACTCACAGATTTATATATTTTGTCAAGCACAGTAAAAATAGTTTAATAAATTAATTCATCTGTTGTGAACATCATGGGACTGAAATGTGTTTATAAAAATATAACTATCTATTCAGAGAATAATTTTTAAATGTGTAAATTTAAACATTTTATTGTATGTTTGTCTAAGAATGTCACATAAACATTAGTATGTCATGCATACTCATTTTCTGGAATGTCAAATAACTAAATTTTTTATGACTCCCCACATAGTGGTGTGACTGATATCCTTTTTGAGAAAAAACTGTTGCATAGGACTTAAATATGCAATTTTTTACAATTATCATAATTTGCAAAATGATGTAATTTAAAATTAGTCATTTCTCTTTATGATCAAGCTTGTTATGTCAAATCATTTTCTAAATTTTAACAGAATAACTAACTGGAAGTTGTTTATTTTTTCCTATTCCTTTTACCTACCTGTACCTGTCAACATGTATTATTTTTATTCAATAAGTTTTCTAAGGTGATATGGCTATACTGCAATATTCATATAGAAAAAGCACAAAAATAAGTAACACTATAATTATCAGAATTTTATATACAACTAATTCCACAATGAACTATAATTCCAGAACAGAGAGTCTGGTTTTGTGCATGCATATTCTCACTGTTGATGTAGTGTATATATATATATATATATTCAGTGTTACTATTACTTTGATATCAAAAGAGCTCCAATGTGGTGAGAACTGATTTTGTACACTATAACCTATCTCAGACTCATTTTCCACCTAAACTGTCCTGAAATCAATATAATAGGATTTATAATTCATATCTCCAGAAAGTGATGAACTCTCAAAAAATTAGGTAAAAGTATGTGTCTTATGTATATTCATGTTTCAGATTATAAAATAAAAACTTAATCTCTTGCACACTCATATATATGAATATCAAAAGACTATGCAACTTTCCTATTTTATATAATGACATGTCTCCAAATGTTGAATAAACTTTGATATCCCATGCTCAGAAAAGGACAGAATATTAAAATAACTACTTAAATCTTGGTATCTCATATTTAGACCAGTATATGAATGTCAAAATAACTACTTAAATTTTGGCATCTCATGATCATTCACATGCATCTGAATATGAAATAATTACTTAAACTTTGGTGTCTCATGTCAATCAGAAATGATAAATAATCAAATATTTATATAAACTCAAACAGGATCCTACAAGAATAAAGGACTGTACAATCCATGCATTTTCTCTCAGAAGAGCTGGAAGGGCAACTGCTCATAGCCAAACACTTTCTAGAGAACTGGATTCAATCATGATTTGTTTCAAACATGAAATAAATAGTTGGTAAGTTTTGACATCAGCAAAAGACTGATTAAACAGGGCCTGAACCATTCTATATTCTCTTAGTAGAAGAGCCCCCTTTTATTTTTTGCTCATCTAACTAGAGGCAAAACAAAAGGCTCTCCAAATACTGCTTATAAGTTGGAATTCCTTCAAAAGACTTCATGGATAATGCTTATGAAGTAGTTCTAAACTACCTGTAAACTCCAAGGATAGTGCTTATGCAGAAGTTCTAAATAAATGGTGGACTCCATAGATAATATTTTAATAGCAGTTTTTAGTTAAACTTCATAGGCAGTGATTAGTACATATACTGGGCCAAATTTCCTAGGTACCTTATATAAAAATTTCTAGCACCACTGAGGATCACATTCATAAACTAGAAATTTTCCATCAAAATATCTGTCACTCTATGCATGCACCCACCTTATTTTCCTGCTTAAACACCTGCATCATATCTGCCAAGCAAGTGCATCCTGTCTATTGTTTGCAACACCTAGTGCACAACACAAATGGGATTTGCTTTCTTGGTGATTCACATTTGTTGGAAATGAAATGCCCTTGTTGGAGACTTGAATGAAAAGTGAATTTCAAATATTGTCATGTCTAAGTGTCTAAGGGAAAGCCTACAAAATACAATCTTGATGTAAAATTTAGAGCAGACATTGAGAATGCGATAGATATTGCATGTTCCTGACTTCATTCTATTTTGAAGAATACACAGAAAAATGGAAAAAGGTTCCTAACTTATCAAAACACTCAAAAGCGAATCTTACACAACAAAGGAGTCATATAATGGAGATTAAGAACAGGACCTATCTGGTGTTATTGATTGAGGATATACAGTAATAAAACCCTCACCTGTCCAATCAATAGTAAATTGGAAACAATATCTATGATAAGTATATGCCATTAGCCTTTACAAAATCTATAACTTCTTTTGTATTTCATCAACTACAGTTCACAGTTTACAGGATAGTTCAAGAGTCTCAAATAAGTTACTTTTAAAATAAAGCTATTCACATTCACCCACTCTTGTTCAAAACAGTACTTTAAATGATTTCAATTGAAATATTATTATGTTTGGAAGGAAATTTGGAAATTTTAAAAAGTAAACTTTCATTATTTTATGCTATTATAGAACTGTTCAGTCTTCAATCATCTATTTGACTATATTATATATGTGACTTTTGAAAATAAGAACACTTCATTTATTTCTAAATTCCATTGAATCTTGCATGTGATTAATTATCGTGGCATTAAAGGCTTCTACCCACTCTGTTATCTAATGCACAGTTTTGAACCAATCTGCAAATGGTATATGCTCACATACATGTGTTAACTCATGCAAAAGATTAGCTCCATCTTCTCATTTTTCGTATTATGCATCTCACATACCAAAACACAATAGCTGGAGATATTTTTCAGAATTAATAATACTTATATAGCATTGATTATAATGATGTACTGGTGTAGAAAACTTTGCTAATGACTGGGAAAAACTTACGCAAGAAATAGTTACAAGATATTCAGATATTTTGAAAAAAAAATTGTTTGTTAAAATATTTTATTTAAGACATTGGCATATGTAAGTGTCTAGATTATATATACAAGCAGTTAGGATTCTGATGTAAATATAATGATTTTAGGCTAAAACAAAATTTTGTTAGTCATATTTTTATGGCTGTTTCAACTTTGTCAGAAAAAATAAATGAAATAATGATTTTTGACTGTACAAGTCAATTCTATCAAATTATAACGGGGCCTCTGTTATCAATGTATTCAATCAACAATATTTCAAATAACATTCCACCTTCATAGGGTCACTTGGCTTCATTTACAATATTGTTTTTTTAATAATGATGGTCGCATGATACTATATGCCTGCCAATTTTAGCCAATCAAAGCACCCTTAAATGGATTTGGCATACATTATTAATTAGGTTCATATTAAAATTGTAAATGTTTTACTTATTTGCTGTTTTCCTGTTTAAACTGTGTTTAATCACCCCAAAACCTGATTTTCAAAGTAAAAACAAAATTAGATGCTTAACTCGTACTGAGTATTTAATTTAATTTTTAGTTGTGTAAAAATATTACAAATTGTAAAGAATTAAAAACTCTCTAATGAGATTAGTGATAAACACTGTGTAATATTATAATTTTTAAGTTAAATTATTCATTAAAATACTGAGTTTTCATGATGCAATTATGTACAAATCTGAGAACATTTTTGAGAAATATTTTTAATTTATCTTAGTACATAAAAATGAGACACCCACGGTCAACAACTGCAACTGTAAAATGTATACTGTAGCAAATATTTATTCTCTGCTACAAAAGTCAACAAAATTATAAAATTAATATTTTAATGCTACTAACTAGTTTGACCACCATTTAGTGTTTCTTAAATTAACAATAACTTATAAAAGAAATTAATAATCATCCATGTATATACACTCTAGAAGAGTTATGAGTGAACAGTTAACTCCAATCTTTAAATGCACATATTCTTTTCAAATGTTTAGTTAATTATTTAAATAATAATTAGGTAAAAATGTTAGCCTTTTTGAAGGTTGTGGTAAAAGTTAAAGAGTACAAAATCTTTTTACAAAGTGACAACAGTCCAATCCCAGGATTCCAGAAAACAATCATTTAACATATAAATTCTAAAATGTGATTAACTATATTTCCATTTAAGAGCTTCTTGGAATGTATTCCCACAGAAAACTGAGGTTCCACTATATAAGGGTTGTCTATATTTCAATGGATTTTTCAGTCATACAGTTTTACTACATATGAACAAAACAATTTTTTAAATTGAAACAAATCAGTTTTAAATGAAGTAAATGACAATGAAGTGAACAAAACCAAAGGAAATTGAAACTGTTTAGTGTGCATGCATCATCTAAACTGCCCATCAAAAGTTATTATTGTATGAAAGTTTTATTCCCAGATGGCATATCATTATTTTTATGTTATTAATTACAGAGCCAAGTTTACAATGACAGAAATCAGTTATGCAACTTTTCCTTTTAAATGCATGTATGCATTGTAAATATACTCTGAATATCAAAATGTTGCCTTTGCTTTCTGTCTGTATTCTTCTACCTTGTAGTAATTAGGGTTCCTTATTTCTTACAAAGTAGAGAACTCATCTATGATAATCAAAAATCTTTAACCAGTCATTGTTAATATTACTATGTTATTATTGCTACTTCCTAATAATAATATATCTGGAAAAAGGTCAATGTCCACCTCTCAAAAAAGTATTTAAATTCAAAGGTATTCGAGAGAGCGAGAGAGAGAGAGAGAGAGAGAGAGAGAGAGAGAGAGGAGAGAGAGAGAGAGCAAAAGAGGTGTGAAAGAGAGAGAACAAGCAAAATCTTTCACAAAAAAATATTCTTAACGGTTTAAGTATGCAATTTACAACATTTCAATTAATTTTTTTAACAAAAGAAAGGTGTTAATCAAAAACCCCATAATGTAATAATAAAGACTATGCTTTAGATCCAATTGCTGTGCAACCAGCAGAATTCTAATAATAAATATAAAGTCAATGAACATCATACATGCTATTACTGTACATGCACAAAAAGATTTATATGTGTTTGTTGTTATTGTTTATAAAATATTAAGAAAGATTAGACCATTAATAAGTCTAAAGAGATTAATGTAAAAGGTATGTAAGAATGCTGATAGGGTATAGGGCATAAAGTGGTGGTGACACTAAATTTATAAATCCAAAGACTGACTATAACAAATGAGTTCAAACTCATATTACTTTCTCCTAACAAAGGAAAATTGGTTCCTGAATAATTAGCACTGGAACCACAATAGTGAGACTTAAAAACTGATGCAGAATGCTTGTTCACCTAAATAAAGAATGTCAAACATTATCACTACCTGCCTAGTACACATAAAATATAAATTCTATACACAGTGCCTAATATTTTCAAAGTTTTGACTCTGATTATTTTGAAATATATTTAAGCTAAATAAACAGATACTGATGAGTTTTAATGATATCAATTTTATGGCAATGTTTTGTCTAGTTTATTCTTTCTTCTTTTTTCCTGTTTTAGGTAGGCACAAGCCTGAAATTAAAACAATTTAAACATTTGTCTTCAGTGCTTCTTACTTTGTTATTACACTTACGCTTACTTTTAAAATGTATATAAAATATATGTATATATATTCATTAAAAAAGTCAAAAACTAAAACAAAAAATCCAAATATTCACAAAAGACCCTAAATGTTGTAATAAATATTCTACCTAGACTAAAAGAAAGTATAATAGTTTCAACAAGGTTTACATTAGTTATAGTAAATTTACTTGTTTTAATAAAATGTGTAGGTATTTTATTTATATGCTTAAATATTAATAATTCTCTGTAGGATGTATGTTGTCCTATAAATGATGAAGTGTTGAACATGTAGGATATTTACTGAATATTACTAAATTATGTTTGTTTTGTTTTTCGCATGGAAACAATAGTTCTTATGTGTTAAATGCTGAGCAATCTTCTGTCCCTCTAATGTAGTGTAAGTTAATAAACATAAATTACTTCAACGATGTTGGGGGTGGGGGTGGAGATACCTGTGAGCTGTTTCAATTTTAAATGCTCTTCTAGGATCATAGAAAGAAAAATGTATGCAAATTATATACACTGACTGCAACCAGGCAAATATTTGAAGCACATCTGTCAGATTGTCAGCTGTCACATATATTAACAAATGTTCGCAGCACCAAAGAATCATAACAAACCACACAGATTGGCCTAAACATGGACACCAGCTACAAAATCACCCACAATCATACTGATACAAATATAAAAATAAACCTATTACAAATTTTAGCACTTAATAAATAAATAGATTTAAACCATACAAATACCAACATTTATCTCTTTGGTGGATATCACAGTTGCCTTATTGAAATTTCTTGCATGTCCACTTGTTTACAGTATTTTTCTCGAATGTGCATGAGATTGTGATCATGTTCCTTTGCTTTTGTATACAGTAAGACTCCAACTGTGACAGTAATTGTTCCAACAGCACTCAGGAATGTGACAGGATTGCTGAATAAAAGTACTGAGATCCAGATGAGAAAAGCTCTCTTTACAGTGTTGACCACACTAAAGAACACAAACACAATTATACTAATAAAACAATTTATCAAAATTATTTTTTTTTTAATGTTAAATTAAAAAATTAAATTAATTAGATGAAATATTACAGATTTACTTAAAAAATTTTTTTTAAATAACCCTTGCTTAAATAAATCATGTTTAAATATTGCAGATTAAATACAACACATTGTTAAAATATCTCATTACCTTTTTCTTTAATCGAGTCATTTCTATGCTTATCAAAATACTTCACAATCAGAAAACTGAAATGAGTAATTTCCCCAAGAGTTCAATGCTGTAAGTAGGTAGTCCCACTCATTTTTTTTTACTTCATATAGTACAAATATTTTATGCTCAAAATATGTGTACTGATGAAATAGGTTTGTGTACAAAAAATTGTAATGATAGCTGGAATACATTTTGAGATATCATTAATTTAGTGTCATTATTTGTGGTCAACTTTTTTTTAGACTTAATGAACATGTGATTTTCCAAGTTTATTACAAATAAAATATAAACCACACTAAAAAACAGTCCAACAATTCTAATAAACAGTCATATACAACAAGAAAAAACAAATATAATGCAAAATTTACTTTTCAGTTTATTATAAATTGCAAAAGAATATGGGCTTTTGTTTCATAAAATTGCTCACAAAATGCAACAAAAAGAAATATTCATGGCATCATAACATATGCAAATGATGATCAAAGTACAACCAAAATGCATATTATTAAATCATTTACTATGTAGTTAATGCCTATTTTTCCCCAAAGACATTGCAAGGAAAATGTGGATGCTGAAAATGACCTTTTTAACAAAGAAAAGGCATTAACGAAGTTTAACACAGAAAACGTACACAAGCAAACTGCCATATCTCTGAAACTATACATCATACAGATTAGTTTACATATCAAAATGATCAGCAAACTATACTCTGTCTATATGTATAAGATAATTTCTGTGTAATCATATATTAAGTTAAATTTTTTATTTTACTGTACAATTTTTAATTACAAAGAAAATTAAAATGGCTAAACAGTCATATCTCAGAAACTATCCATAACACAGTTATGGTTCACATAACAAAATGATCAGTAAACTATAGTCCATTTTACATGTATAAAGATAAAGAAATTAAAAGATCGTGAAACCAAAATAAAGGCAGAAGCTTGACAATTTTTTAAAATTAAGAGGAAAACATTAATTCAAAAGAAAACAGGTTAAAATTATTTCAAATATATGTATATAAAAGCATTTACTAAATAAAATATCTTAGTATTATTATAAATCCACTGCATGAAATAAACATTTCACAGACCCAAGTGTTTCGGTTGTTTACTATTTTTGAGAGTTATCTTTCCTTTTTTAAATTATTGTTGTAAGAAAACGATTTTTCTAAATAATATGACTACCATCATGACTAAAATTAATTAAGTAAATAAAATAATATATTTAAATACGATCTGCAACTTCAAAATATATATTGCATGGAAATAGCAATCAAACTTTCGTGATAGAGTGATGCACCGACTAACCTATTTTCAAACTGCAGAAGCAATAGTGATGATAAATTAATAATTCTGCTTTAAAAATAGAGATATGTTTACAGATAAAATAATCACAGAGTACAGTAAGATCTTACTAATAAGAGGTTTCAATTGTTCATATAAAATGTCAGAAAAATCGGCGGTAGCGTCAACATGTGTTTAGCACATGGAAGTCATGACTGAAACAGGATGCATAGTAGTGGACTTGCCTGGGTCACTAATCGAGGACTATGGCAAATCATTAGAGAGATGTTGAAATTCCGCAGAACAGAATATTTTTTAAAACTATTTTGTGATAAATATTTCTTCTGAAAAATGTATCGTGAACTTTTTAGTTTGAAAATTTCGTTGAGTGTAAAGAGTTATCTGTCCTCTATTTAATGGACCAATCAGTTTGGGGGTTACAAAACCTTGCAGGCTCCGTTTTTTTCTTAAAACTTGGTACCTAAAACTTGAATTTTACTTTTTCGGCCGTGAGGATATGTGACCCATTTTTGTTGCAACCCTAAGGTACTTTCATCAAAGTTTATGGATACTATAATAAAATTTTTAAAAAAACAACAAAACAGTTCGAAAGACAAAACATTGATCTTTATTTTCATATAAAAAATAGTTAGTTGAGGTTTAATGTGAAGAAAACCACTCTGGAGTAAAGTTCAGCAAATTTGTGTGCATTTGTGAGTTTTTGCCTGTAAAGCAGTGGCAGTGGGACTACCTACTTAAATACACATCTAAAAAGACTAATGTTTCACTAAATTTGGTTTTCAAAAAATTTTTAGGATAACTTACCTATGAGTAACAGGTGAAATGTAGTCCATTAAAACATAAGCACTAATGGATTGAAAGTGAAAAAAAATTCCATTTAACAGCAAAGAGAACAGCATAGTCAAGTCCATGTTTTGAACTTTT
Organism: Sinotaia quadrata; assembly: GCA_028829895.1. Taxonomy (NCBI): domain Eukaryota; kingdom Metazoa; phylum Mollusca; class Gastropoda; order Architaenioglossa; family Viviparidae; genus Sinotaia; species Sinotaia quadrata. The sequence goes on from CM054179.1 coordinate 60,090,653, forward strand.
TCCATATTCATCATGAAGAAGCATGCTGGAATCTGTACACCAACTGAAGCAATGCTTGTGTAGAACTGAAGTTCTGCAGGTCTGTAAGAGCAAAGTATGCATATATCAAATATGAAAGTATTTACTTTAACGATAACATCATTTGTTGAACAAGGAAATAAAAATTAATATTTAATACTTAAATTTTATAGTCAAAAAAGATTACTGTGTGTTACTACTAATAGTTCTCACTCATTACACAAAGTAAACAGTACCAAAGCAGTTTCACAATCTCCAAAGTTGCTTACTTTAAAAAATACTAATAATAAACTAAGTACTTTTGTGGTACTGCCTGAATCAATGGAATTTATGTTGACATCATTTGCATATGTAAGGGACAGATCAATAAATTTTCTATACTTTTCTGACACTGTTCCAAGTGACACAATTCAGTATTTCTTGTCTCTTTCAGTTCAAATCCTTCTCAATTCAACAAGTAAACCAATTCTACCAAAACTGTTTCAATTATTACTTATTAATTACTTTAATTATTACTACTGAAAGTAACTATTATGTAAATATTTGAACAGGAAAGTTGATACAAAAAAACCAAACAATTTTATTAATGATAATGAGACATGAACTTTCTTATTTAAACAAGATATAACTGACTTTTTATGCAACATTATTTAAACAAGATACAACTGTCTTTTCATACTACTTTATTTAAACAAGATATAAACGTCTTTTGATGCAACATTATTTAACCTAGATAAAATTGTCTTTTCATTCAACATTATTTAAACTAGATAAAATTGTCTTTTTATGCATTATTTAATCTAGATATAATTGTCTTGATATGCATCATCTTACATTTTATGTCTCAATCTTTCATTAAAACAAGAGGAAAAAATCTGTCTTTCCTTGTGGATGGCAGGTCAATGATTGTTTATTTTAAATGTAAGAAACAAATATATTAATCAATACATCAAAAGGAATCAGCAAAGGCTTAAAGCATCTAAGAAGAAAATAATGCTGTCTGGATTAGAACTGACATGGTTAAAGTGGAATAAAAAACTACATATCAAGCATAAGGTCAATCAAGTCAGCCAACTGAACAATTGCACAGATTAAAGCTGAATTAAAGGTGTAAAACTGTAAAGTGATTTGATTGAAGAGAAGGGCTTGTTTATATGTATTCAAAATGACTCTGATATCAGTAACAACAACAAAAAAAAAAAAAAAAGTCAATGCATCAAAAAGATACAATTAAAGAACTGTCCAAATCATCTAGAGTTTCTGATTATATTTTCTTTCAAAAACCAAGTGACATAAACTGAAATAGAAAGACTGATTACTGGTAATGAAGTGGAGATCATACAACTGTTACAAATACTAAGCCCTATTTTCTCCAAATGCCAGCTTTCAGTAAAATATAATAAAAATAAATATTTACTGTTTAGAAAAGATGTGTGTGTAATGTCAGAGTCTTAAAGAAAAGTTAATTAAATTTTTCAAGAAAGTTTATTAGAAATAGTTCAGCAATTAGTTTGCAATAAATAAAGGATGCTTTTCACACAAACAAAAATAGGGAAGGGGGGGAGAGGAAGAAATATAAAGCTTCCGCCTGTGGTAGTTGCCATTATATAAACTTTGAAAAGTATAAACTAAATTAACATTTCCTTATACGCAAAAGTATCAAAAACAACAAAATGTACTTCATTGTAAAGCTCTTTAAGTTCTCATCTGTTTGGTTCCTACTGTACAAATTAAAAAGAAAAACTTATTAAGTTAGCGAACCAATTAAAATGAAAACTTATTAAAGTTAGTGTACCAATAACAATCAAAAAATTAAAGCTGGCTATTTTATAACTCAGTTTTAGAGGTGTGTAGTATTTTCTGAATATAGATCTGTAGTTCAATGTCAGTTTACACAGTTGTATTGTATTTTTTTAATCTAATACTAAAGATAAGTTTACAGGTTAAAGATGGTCATTGTAAATCAAAATACTTCTCTAAAGGTAAAAGTAAGCAAATTGCAATAAAAACAAGAAAAATCATGAAGAAATATAAAATTTTACTGGAAACACCTGACAAACAAACAAAAAATAGTAAATGTGCTTTTACAAAACAAACTTACGTGTATCTGTACTTTTCTCCACTTATTAACAGCTTTGAGTATACATTCTGTAAACTGAAACAAAAAAGTTCAATAGTTGAAACTTTTAAAAATTTATTTTACATACTATTAATAATTAAATGCTTTAAGTGACTGGTTAACTGTTAAAAGTGTGTATAATAATGCATTAATCTTAAAATTGAAAAAGTTGGAATTGAAAAAGTTTTAATTTGAAACAAGTACCCAGCAATATACCAGTCTTCATTTCTTCATTAATTTGTAATAGAAAGGGAACTAAATATTAAAACAAAATAAATCATATTTCATTCCTTTATATAAGCAATATAATAAATAACCAGGAAGCCAAAATACACTACTGATATACATTGATTTTAAAATGAAAATATAAAAGCAGGTACCTAAACACTATACAGATTTTAACATGTAAAAGAAAAAATTCAATCTTTAGATTTTCTTCTTTTTTTAAAATCAAGACGTTGATGAAGACTGAATGCAGACCTAACTGACAAATCCATTTAATGAGTTGACAAGAAAACCGTATAAAGACCAAAGTGTTAAGAACAGATTGAATAACCAAACACACATGAAATCAAGTTGGAACTAAAGAGGCAGATTTAAAAATAAAAGTACATGCACATTATTTATTAAAAACAAAGATAATTAGCGTTGTACTAAGACAATCAATGGAATATAAAAATTAAATAATAAATGTCAAATCAACCTATATCTGGTAAATCTCATTCATTTTATTTTAAACAGCATTTGGTATTATTATCTCATAATCTTGTCAAGAAAATTTTATACATACAGAATCTGTAGCTTAGGCAGATCTGAAATACTTTAAAATATTTTTTATGTTTGTTTTATTTCCATGGAAAATGAAAATAAACTTGATAGAAATCAAAGAATTTTAAAGACCCCTCCCCAGAAATTAACACAGCATTCCCAGCTCTGGAACAATGAATTGACCCTCTAAAGTCATTCTGTGAGGTAAATAGTTTTGAGACACATAGGAGGGTCTTTATCCTTGTTACATGAATAATTTCTATATTTAGTTTGTGATGCAATTATTACTATAGCTATCCCTAATAAAATAATTTAGTTCTTTTTTAATCTTCTCCTGTTCTATATGAATGTAAAAGTACAATAATTTAAGCCTAATGTCAAGAATAATTCTTTAACAGCCATTAAAAACAACATGAAATTAAATTTAAAATGTGCATTGTATCCAAAACATATGAAACAAATTCAAGTCTCCAGGTCTTATGAAAACATAAAGATCACCGAGAAATAACAAACAATTTTAATTTTACATGAATTCTAAATGAGCTCTTAAAGCTATGATCTTGACACAACAAGTCCTTAGAGTTTAAGTAAAAAGTAGTCTGCTTACCATTCTGTGAGGTTTGTGGCCATAGCTGCAATGAAACCTAAAATGTTGAAACTTAGCTCATACGCAGAGCATAATATAAGCCCAAACATAATGGGGATTAAAGACAGGAAGGTGTAGAGACCAGTGTACTCTCCTATCAATACCTTGAAAATAAACATACCAAAGTACAGAAGTATATTATAAAAATGACAAGCAATAAACATTTAAAAGGAGGTAATAAATTTTATGAATCATATGGGGCACCCATGAAATGTAGTTATTACAAAAAAATTTAGCAATTCAAAAAACTGATTTAAAGTTTTAAAAAATTCCAATATTACCTATTAGTATAATAAAAATCACTTTATAAATTTTATGATAAAATGTGTGATCCTTGAAACAAGAGGATTCTCAATATTTATGATAACATGCCTGATCAGTCATTAAAATATAATTTAAAGCATTCTAAATGCTTGAATGAATGAATACATTTCAGCAATTTGATATTTAAAATTTTTAATTAGAATGTGATTAAAAAATAATTATGTCTGCAAAAGCAATTAAATAGGAGTATGCCTTCTGTGGAATATCAATGACTAAATTCTTACTATTTTTATCAGATTCCATTTCTTTTAGGTAATACCTCTTACTGAATTAAACTGTAAAAATATTTCATCAAAAGTGCGCATTTTCTGACCTTCTTCAAAGAACAGGCCAGTACTACTGATTTTACATCTAGTGCCTGGAATAATAATAATGCAGCCACCAGATTAAACAATTACCTCATTTGATGTAAAATTTACACTTTCAATTTCTTGACATTGAGTGATGTGAATTAAATTATGTTCACAAAGTACAAGAAATTATTTCAATATTAGTATAATTCATGTACAAGGACTACTATACTATTATAATTGAGCAACTGTTTATATATAACTGAAAAACAGCTGAATAAACAAGATATACAGAGCCAAATAATTAAATACTACTTAACACTATAACAGTAAAACAGTAGTGAGTTCTATATGACTGTTTAACTAATGACTGTATATCTTAAAAGTCTAAACATCAATATATCTTTTTTAATTTTCTAATTTAAAAAACTCCTAAGTGTACGCATTTATAATATATATCAAAATCTTTTTCAGTTTCTTGTAAAATATATATAAATTGTATTAAATTGCAAGCACCTTGCTCAGTAATACTCACCTCTCTCAAACAAACAAATAAACACACTAAAAATTGATCATTAACCTAACTGTGATTTGTAGGCATTTGTTTGTATATACAGAGATATAACAATCTTTTTTCCCCCACTTTTAACAAGTTGCAATAATTTGCTGAGTGCATTTTGTGCCAATTAAATATTTTTCAAAGTACCTGGGAGTATGCTAACAAAATCTCAAACTATGCACTTTGATTCAACCAAGTAAAGGAGTGGACTTGCTTATTTCTTATCTTATATCCAAAAAGCCATAAATAATGAACAGTATCAATAAATAGAGCTGAAGTTCAGCTTTACATTATCTTTCCAAGCTCATTTTATTATTTTATGATAAAGCAACTCAAATTTGCACTTTAAAGTGAAGTGTAGTTTAGAGTCATGATGAATTAGAATTTTAAATTGACTCAGTAACTCCAAAATGACCCTTTCATTCTCTTTTAAATTATATCAAACTAAGCATATAGCTTTATTAACTCAAGTTTCAAGAATAATAAAACACACACCCTCATCTATGTTGATCTTAAATAAAGAGTTAAAAATGAATGATTCATACAATAGCATATAAGCCAGATTCTGACTTTAGCTCATTTTGATCATGGACACAATAGTCATAAACTATTTTTATTCTTTAAACACTTCATATTTTGCTTTGTTTCAGTGATATATTTAAGAAAACGATTAAAGAATTATACTTTAAAGGCCACAAGAAGTTTAATGAGCAATGGAAAAAATATACTTATCAGCAAATATTTAATACTAATTTGGTCAAAATTCAAATAAGGTTCACATTTTTGAACAAGTGTACACAAAGGATGGGTCCATTTGAAATGTGTTTTCTTAGAAATAAAGTATTGAAATATCATGTGTTTATATACTCAGTATCAATGTGAGAGATACATAAGATAGTTGTGTGAATGTGTGTTTATTTATTTATTTTTTATTATTTGTAATACAAATGCATTTTGAACTTAAAAACGGCATCCCTTTTTGTGACATGCAAACATATAGCCATTTTCTTTAATTTTCATTGTTATAAAGAATCCAACAAACTCACAATATCAAGGTTCTTAAAGCAACATTCAATATTCCTTTCTTCTACAAATGGTCAATTTTGTGAAGAAATAATATTTTTAAAAGGCACATTTTTGTCATGCTTACCTTTCACATAAATCAGATCCAAAACTTTTATTCTTTTACCAAGTATAGACATGTCAGACATAAACACCATATGTTATTTAAACAATCCATGTATTCAAAATATTCATAAGCTAATGTTTTTCAAATTTATATGTTAAAATTCAGAAATATTCAGCTTTAGGAAAACTAATCTGACTTCATTTTCATTTTAACATGTGACAAAGAAGTTAATAAATTTAATATAAAATAATGATGATAATATTGCAAACTATTTCTTACACATCTCAAAGGCACCACATTCCAGGGAGATAACTCTCATGTCATTTTTGTCTTGGCATGATGAGTTTAAATACCAAATAAGAAAAATAACTTTCGTTTCCATTAAGATCATGTTGACGATGACAGAAATAGCAGAAAAATTGTTGGTATCACCAATGTTTCAAAACAGCTAAGATTTCTGATAATCTCAATATATTCTGATTAAACTGATTAACATTGTTTAAATATTATATTGTATATATATTACATATTTATATACATATCCATGTGGTTTCTTTTGCATTTCAAGAGTCACATAGCTGTGTATATGTTTTAAACCTGAACTAGTAAGGGTAGAAAAACCTGTGAATTACATTCAAGAATATTAACATAATGATTATGTTTATTACATGTTAAAAAATGTATTTAAATATATTTTTGTTTATTACTTAATATTATTTTCAATAACTCAGCCCATTTCATGTTTAACTGAGAAAATAGAGCTTATTTTATGATGGCTGATAATTTTGTCACTGTAAGGTGAGTAAGGTTTCCACATGACAAAGTTATAGTTTTATACCTCATTTGAAATAAACATGTATCCAGATTAAGTTAATAATTTAGGTTAATAAAGAAAATATATTCACTGTAATGAGATAATTACACTGCTTATTTTTTAAAAATTTTATGGTAAAATACATCTCAACCTTGCTTTCTATGTTTTCAACAGAAACATATGCTTTTCATGTATTTTAACCTATAAAATCAACATTTTTATAATTGTAATCTTTTCTTATGTTTTTTAGAGAGCATTAGGCCTTGTTGTAGATTTTAACATGTAAAATAATTAGATTTAATCTGCTTTATTTTTTGCACTTCCTTTTACAAAATGGTACACATGCTGAAAGAATGAGTTATATATTAACGAAGTTATTATTTAACTTATGGTGTTTCATAGTTGGGTGTTTAAATTACATTCTTGTATCATTTCATGAGCTAGAATCATAGCAAGGATTTCATAGACACGAAGTGAGAAATGTATCAGCTTCCAGTTTGGACTGAATATATTAGAAATTACATACATTTGCCTAAAATTACTTTGAAGATTGAACATTTTATTATGTAATCAAGAAATTTTACTTAAAAAATATAAACCCTGTTGAGAAGTAGTTTAATTAAATTACTTAGTAGAGTCTACACTTCTGTTTGTCAACAACAAAGCTAGTAGAGGCTACACTGTAGTTAACACTTGAGAGCTACTTGAATTTCCTTTTAAGAACACCAAAACTTTATTCTAATAAATGTGTTTGTGTGTGTGTGGGTGGGTGAGTGGGGAGAGAGAGATATAGTGAATTTGTTGTATGACTAACAAGGGGATAATTCTATTAGCCAGAAATCACAAATTTTCTATTTTGTGTGCAGTGTTAAAAATGGTGTGTTCAAAACTTGGCTTTTATTTATCTTTTATTTTTTACTTGTTTGTCTTTGGTACTTTCCTATGCTAAAATGTGGGTGAGTGGCAATTTGTGAGGTATGGAGAAGAGTATAACAGAATGTAGGGTGGAAGAAATCAAATAAACTGTCTATTATAAATGCATAACTGGGCAATGGTGCTGTGTCAATTTATATACAATGATTATCTTCCTTTCAATAAACGTGAATTAATAATTAAGTTTGATAAACCCTTCAGATTTCACAATACATACACTTAAATTGTTTTCAGAAAAAATCCTGGTTTACCAAAAATTCAACTCTGTATAAAACTGGAGATGTATATGTGAAAGTATACAGGTACACACACACACACACACACACACACACACACAAAGTGATATAAAAAATAATTTTGAGTTAAAGTGTCTATGAAACAAACTTTATTTTTAATAAATTATTATATTCTAGCTATTGCCCATGGCTTTGCTTGCATAAATGTTCATCAGAAGATATAGATTGTTAACAGCAATCGTTTGTTAATTTACTAAGGTTGATCTTCTTTGTATACAGTATTGATTCATGTCACAAATAAGAGGTTGTCATTGCTGCTGACCCTGGAGCTAATGACATATAGCTGTCTGTGAGAGAAATGACAATTTCAGAGGTTTTGGTAGCTCAACAAATGGTTTTACAAACATTACTAGAAGAGCAACATATTTCTTTTGGCTTGCCCTTCCACTTGAGATCTTGGCAATGACCGCAAACAACATTCATGAAACCAATGTTTGACTTGCTGGCATACTACTTTTTGTCTGGTCAACATTCAGATTGTAAGAATCTAAAAAAGAGTGTACTTTCATGGTCTAAAGCTAGACATTGCTGATGTTCAGCTGCTCTAGAAGCTTTGCAAAAGGTTTTGGAGAGTAATCATGTTTCCTGCTGTTGAGGAAATTTTCAGTGGCTCTCAAACTGGACTGGATGCTCCTCTCTCTGTGATTGGCTTTTCATGAGCCATGTAAGATGCTTTCAGTCTTCATTCACCAAGATTGAATTAAGTTTTGACCTCTTTCAGGGAAGCATGGCAAAAGTAAGAGCAAACCACACAGCATAATATTACCCTCCAAACTTAAAAGTACAATATTTACTACAGCCTAAAATTTAACGAGAAATGCAATCCAAGTGAAACACAATATTGTCTGCTAAGTACAGAGGCCACAATGATAAAACATGGCCTTCACACATGTGCTTTACTTTAGCTGGAGTGCTCCTTTATGCACTTTATTATTTTCACAGTTTTAGGACTACTGGCAAGCTCCTTAGTGGGATATCACAATGTTATATAGTCTGTATTGATTCTAAGGTGTACAAAAATAAAGTCCAATCACAATCTGTCTGTAGTTTTTAAACACCCTGGCTCAATGTAACATTATAGATATATGGCAATTCTTTTTCCTCTAACATAAGCTATAATGGGTAGCCAACAAAGCAAAATTTGCAGGTGTGGGTACCATTTTGAAACAATAAAGTTGGACCTACATACATTTGTAACCTAAAATGTGTCATGTACGGGTTCGGAGTTGTGACAATTTATCCATTTTCATTTTCTTTGTAAATAAAAATTGCACAGCAAAATGAAAAATGTAATTTAATATATGATTACACTTGTTTTATATATTTAGATAGAGTTTAGTTTGCTGATCATTTTGATATGTGAACCAACTCTGTGTGTTGCTTGTTTACATTTTCTATACAACACTTGGTTGCTGCTTTCTTTCATTAAAATTTGCTGAAATGGTCATTTCCAACTTCAAATAATTTTCTCAGTTTCATTGCAATTTATCTGGGGGAAAATAGGCATTAAAAGCATGGCAAATGAGTTAATAACATGCTTTCTGGATGTACTTTGTTCAACAGCTACATATACTATGATGCCATGTTGCGTTTTGTAAACAATTTTAAAACAAAAGCATGTTTTCCATGGCAATTTATAATACAATGAAATGGCATTTTTGCATTATATATGTTTTTTTCTTGTTATATGTGACTATGTTTATTAGAATTGCTAGACTGTTTTTTGTTGTGGTTTATACTTTTCTTCTAATGAACTTGAAAAATCACCCATTTCTTACATCAAAAATATATTAATCATAAATGACGATGCTAAAATTATGATATCTCAAAAAGTATTAGAACTATCATCATAATTTTTGGTACACATTCTTATTTTATTGGATCATATATTCTATACAATATTAACTAGAAAAAATGAGTGGGACTACCAATTTTTAAAACATAAGTAAATCTAGTGAGTAAGAGTTCTTAAATAAATTTTAGTTTGTTGGTACTGTAACAATGTGCTAGCATAAAATGTTTAAAATATAACTTTAAAAAATTGTAATTTTAATGATCTACAATTATCTGAAGAGTAAAGTTAAACTTAATGCAGAAATACATTCACTTACCTGTGAAATGAAAACTGTGAACAAAGGTGCAGAACTCTTTACAGTCTCTGTAAAAGAAACTGCCACAAACTTGAGTGCGACTAAGCCCAACACTACAGTGGAAAACCTAATAATCCAAAAATATATTCAAAAGACAGTAATTTATAAACTTTGCAGAACATTGTAATAATTGATTATTAGAATTAACAACTTTACAGAATCAAGTTTTATAAAACATATACAAATAATCAAAATAATAATGCATTAGTACACCATACAATATGCAGGAACACTACCAAACAAAAAATCAGAACATATATATATTATATATATTATAGTACACAAATACAAAAATAGTTACTTGTGAATATTTACCAATGTAACTTAGAACTAGAAGTTGACCAGATATAAAATAAAGAAAAATAAATAAAAGAGCAGATCATAAAAGTAAAGAATAAGAATCAATAGAGGATTATGAAAAGAAAAAGCCTTTCAAAACCTTTTTGAAAACTTTTATGGTATGACTTAATAATCACAACTTAATTGAGAGTTTATTTTTAAGTTCAAAGTGTTTTACAATATATACAATGAATGTACAAGGTCTTCACACAAACTTCTTACTAGTACAGTAGTAAGAAAACTAAAGATAACAAACAAAATAATGAATTCATAATATGATGACAATATATAACAAAAAATATGTCTTTACAAAAAGATATAAATAACTATAAAAATAGGAGACATGTATAGTTGCAGATGAAAAGGATGTCTTGAGAGTTCTCAACAAATTTTTCATACTGTCTCAGATCGCAAGGAAATATAAGGAAATCTGACAGAGCCTCAAATCGGTACTAGTAACAAGTTGTTGACAGTCTTCCCTTTTTTCTAAGCTTTCATTGGACAATTATTTTAATCTTTAAATGATATATATAAAATTCTTAATTTGGGGGGAGGGGTCTCTTTCCAAAAATATATAGTTGTAGATGGATCCATCTTAAGCAAAGGGGATGCAGTGCTTTGAGAAGTTGGGCATATTTGACCATTTGCATGAATTAAAATGTTATTTTTTAATATTTAGAGACTGAATATAGCTGAAATATTCTTACAGAATAGATGTTTAACTTTCCAAATCAACCATATCATCCCTTCTTATATATTACAGCCTCTAGAAGAAAATAAGATACCATCCTTCCAACTCATTTTGTCACAAATGTTCACATATTGTAAGATAAAATATATTTCAAATGAAAATATTATCTGGTCTTCTTAAAATCACATTTCAAAAACAACAAAATTAATGTTAAAAAGGAAATGGTCCACAAAAACTTTTTGATTGGCCACTGATCCATAAACTGAAACGAGAACCACTTCTGTAAAAGCTCTAAGCACTTTATATTATTATTATTTTTATATAAAATGCACATGAGAAAATTAAAATACACTGTAATACATTATAACATAACAAAATGAATTTATATGCAAAATATTATATAACAAATAATCACCTCTCTTTTACAAAAGAGAAACATAAATAAAATGAATTGCAAAATGTACATTTTGTTATAAACAATAACAGAAGAATTAGTGTTGTACATTTTATTATAAACAATACAGAAGAATTAGTGTTGTACATTTTGTTATAAACAAAGACAGAAGAATTAGTGTTGTACATTTTGTTATAAACAATGACAGAAGAATTTTGTGTTGTTCATTTTGTTATAAACAATGACAGAAGAATTTTGTGTTGTTCATTTTGTTATAAACAATGACAGAAGAATTAGTGTTGTACATTTTGTTATAAACAATGACAGAAGAATTAGTGTTGTACATTTTGTTATAAACAATGACAGAAGAATTAGTGTTGTACATTTAATGACAGAAGAATTGGTGTTGTACATTTTGTTATAAACAATGACAGAAGAATTTGTGTTGTACTTGCTCAAGAAAAAGATGCCTTGAGAGACATCTGGAGAGATCTCTTAAAAATAACCATGGTCTCTTTATAACTATTTTAATAACAGTTCTGAAAATATGAGGGTCATATTTCTTGAACATCGCTAACTATTTCACATTAATGCCTGAGGGTCTGTACTAGAGCAAAATCTGTTCAGCATCATTAAACATTTTATTATTTACCTTGTAGTTCCCACAAGAGCCATGTTTCTCCAGAAATTAGGTGGTTTTCCTTCACGTTCTACTGGAGTATAAAATCCCAAAGGTAGGTACATCTGAATGAAGCCAAAAGTAGTTGTCATAACCATCTGCATGGCTCCTGATTAGTAAGATGAATAAAAATTATGAGAGTAAGTCTAAACACTAAGAGGGAGTAAATGAATGAAAATATAAAAACCATATATTATATTCTTCTCAAAAGTAATCAGTATATAATAGGCAGTTAATTGGAAAGTATACAATAATATATTTCACAGTGCATAAGTTATGGAATATAAAAACCAGAGCTCTGCACAAATATTTTGCAAACCTAATTGCATGCACAACAAAGCAACAACCAGGACTGGAGTAAAGCGCAAAGCATTTTAGCCACATATAATGAGGCAAACTAATGCAAGATCGAAAATCTGGTCTCTGTTTCATCTTTACAACTAAAATAATAATATTTTTAAAAGTTGCTGGCTACTTAAATTTTGTCAGATTGTTTAGAAATGTTGATATTATTGAGATATATCATATATGGGTTTTATAAATAAGTATGCTTGAAATAGATTCCAATTTATTTGGTCCTTAAAGACACATGCAGATTCAACTGACTTCTCATTCATTCTAATATCTATTTTAAGTCTATTTATGTGTAAGTGTGCCAAGCCACATCAAGTGTTTAAAACTGCAATCAGATATGAGATATACCAATTACATTATTCCTAGACTGAAAAACCTCCATCCATTATAACAATGGCTCATTCCAATCCACATGAATCTATCATTGCATCATCCTATCTATATGTCACAAATATACTTACTTAAATACTGATTTTGAGTATTTATGTTTTAGTTTAGAAATTAAACATGTATCAAATTTCAACAACAAAATTCTTCTCACCTAATAGCATAGGATCTCCTTGTAGTGTTGCCAAGATGTATTTGTTGAGAAATAATGTGAATGCAGAAAAAATATACCACAAGACTAGAAATGAAAATGCTCTTATGCTTCTTAGTCCAACCTATTAAATAAAAAAATGGATGTGAGTGATTTTTTTTAAATAGTCAAACATGGCTCATATTCACTTCTAAAAATAAGTTTTCTTTAACTGTAACTTAATCTAGACCAACATAGTATATTATTTATATAGAATATATATAAATACACACAATTTTACATAACAAACATAGACAAAGAGAAAGAGAGAGAGTATATTTTTCATATAGAATATATATTCATACATATTTTTTTTATATATAATAATGTCAAGAGTCTTGTTACTAATGCTATAGGATCACAATATGATCAAATCACTTTGCAATGAGCTCTTCATGATTCACAAGGTCCATACTTCAATAAAATATGCACTTTACATGGGTAAGGTGGGGTGACAGAGTTACAGCATTTCAACCAACAGTAATGTTTCTAACATCTAACAAGGAGGAAAGAAAGTGCCTCAGCATTTATACTTCCTTTGATTGAATTAAAGTGTTGTGCTTAGGTACTGTAAATGTACACATATTGTGTAATTATACCAGAGATCATTTACTTGAATTTTAATTATTTTTAAATATGTACAAATTATTATAATCATGGCCTCTAAACAGAACAGTAAGAAGAAAATTTCCCTTAAAATTAAACTACTACTACTGCAAAAATATGATGATGCTAAAATTAGTGCATTTATGCATGAATATGGTTTCTCCCAGCCCACCATTTCTATCATAGTTAAATAAAAAGAAAGTTAACTAAAGTAAGTTAAAGTGATGAATCCAATACAGTGTAAAAAGGCAGAGAGCTGATTGTAGGAAGGTCTTTGTTAGTGTGGCTAAAAGAAAAACAGATGAAGGATGATACATTTGCAGATGTGCAAAGTAGATTTCTGATGACATATATAAGCTCCCTCAAATAGTTATACAATTTGATTACTTTAAAGCCAGCAAAGATTGGTTCAACCACTTAGGAAAAGTACTCATATTAAAAATTTGAAAGACTCCGTGAGGCTGCCAATACTATTCAAGAAGCAGATGTAGTCTGTAAGGAGGAGTTTTAATAGCTTGTTGAGAAGGATTATCTTCCCAACAAGTCTTTATTGTAGATGAAACAAATCTTTTATGAAAACAATGCCAAGATGTTCATACATCTCAAGCTACAATACCCATTGAGATTTTAAGTTAAGCCAATGCTAGTTTACCACTAAATAACTCCATGTGTGTAGCAGCTGTTCATCAAAAGAAGGCAAGGTGTCTTTCGCAATATAACAAGGCCTAAGTGAACAAGACCCCTCTTCAATGAATATGTGTTGAAGTGTTTGTCCTTTTGTCAAGAGCTATCTTCCTTTAATCCATTTGCTGACAGAAGCACACCAGAGTGCACCGTTTTCTCAATTATGTAAGCACAAATTTCCATACTGATTTTTCAATTACATAAACACTTTTCTGCCTTGCTTTCTCAATTATATAAGCACATCAGAGAGAATCTGTTTTCAAAAGCAGTTATTTTACATAAGTTGAGGCTGCTTTTGAAGCCAATTGAAACTTCATTCATTTTCAAATCAGTTTATGATGTCAACATGCATTGCTTATCCCCCCCACCCCATTTTTAAAAAAAGATTTTACCCATGCTGGCCTCATTTGCACCATGTGTTAATCACAGAATGGCAGCAACATGTCATAGCAGTTCTAAGTCAAGTGATGTTAAGTGTTGAGCTCATCAATATTTCTTCCATCCAGTGAAGAAGGATCACTTTATGGGTTTCACATGCAGGCAGGTCATGATTTGAATGAAGATGATAGTGAAAATGAAAGTGATATTGTTTTTAATCAGGACAACAATAGTAGTTAGTTAGATTCTGACAATGAAGTAGATCCAGACCCGCTGATTCAAACTGACAATGAATGGACTGTACATCTTTATACACCATTTATTGTCAATAATTTTAATGCAGCAGGTATATAAACTATGTTTCCTGATGGATTTGGTGTAATGATTGCAACAGCATTGGATTATTGATCTCTACTGATCAGCAGATGTGCATGTAGTTTGTCAGGCTTTCCCATTAGTGTAAAATACTGTATTTTACTACAATCTCATTATTAATGAGCTTGAGAATTTTTTCAATAAAATAAAAGTTACAAAGCTTACTTTTTCTGATGTCTCAATAACAAACACAAACATTTATGAACAAATTCTGAATAACTTACCAAATCAGATTATGACTGTCCTTTCTACTCTCTGACTACTTATTTATTTAATATTCTCTATACTTATTACATATATCAACTGTAAAAATCACCTTTTAGATAGGGAAATAGTTTAGTTTTATGAAAATTTCAACTCATGAGAATTAATTACCAGACAATAATATATTATTAATATTTCCACTATATGATGGGGTCTTTGGAATAGAGTATCATCATCAATAAAGGAAAGTTATAAATAAAACATTAGCATAGCTTTGAGAATAGGAAATATCAACTATTACAAGTTTACTGTAACTAGTCAATAGTGTAACACTGACCTTTAGTGAATTAATGATCTTGTTTACTTAGTTCTGTATAAATATGTATAAATCTACTAATAAATCCACCATCAAGGCTAATCCATTGATTACACGATATGTTCACATTAAATGCAGCCTACGATATTCCCCATTTAGTTGATTTACACATAGATGATTGAGTAAATACAGTGTTTATTTGATTCTCTTTTATTTTCATTTCGTAGATGTTGTAAATAAATATTTTGATTTTACAGTCCAAGTCACATGGCAGACAATGATGGTTTTATTGTGTTGAGTAAAATATGTCTTATTCAAAATAAATGGCAGGCATATTTCACTCTAAGAGACAATGTTTTCTGACAAGGGCAGTTTTATTTATTGACAAGAGCAGTAATACTGATGTGTCAGTGCAGATAATCACATAGGTAATCACTTAATACTTGGCTGATGAACAATAGGTCGTTTTGTGGTACTTATGGAAGACACTGTGAGCACGGTCATGTGACAGATTCTAGTATATATTATATATATATATATATTTACTCAATCCAATAAAACTATCACCATTTGCCATATGTGCAGATGACCATTTCAATTACTTGTATGGGAACATCAATCATAGCCAAAAATAATTTAGTCTAAACTATTTATTTACTCAACAAATTGTCCACCAAATGCACTTCAGACCCAACTGACTCAAAGTCCAACATTCAAAAAATGATTTAACAAATGACCAAAAGTCCTAGGGTGAAATGTCCTTTACAAAAAGTCCACATGTGAAATGTCCAGAAACTGCCTGTAAAGTAAACCATCCTAAGAGCTAAGTGCTCTAACTATATTTAACTAAGATATTAGAAGGCCACCTCTACCATCCAGCACCTCTCCCCTTCACCTCCATAAATGATGTTCTGTGGCCAGAGCTCTTTAGTCATTGAACAATCACCTGAGCTATATCACACAATGTCTCATCCATCCCACTGACAAAACTGCTTTTATATAAATAAGAGGATACCGCTGCACAAAATTAAATACATTTTTCTTGTCTTTCTTGAGTGAAAAATTTATTTTTTGGTGGGGAGAGAAGCCTAATATCCCTAAAAAAAATCCCTTCTGAGCATGTATAAAAGCTTCCTGTCAACAAGACAAATCCATTGATACATGATATGTTGGGATTAAAATGAGAATTCTAAGGTTTTACAAATTATAGCAGATGAACAGAGAGAATTCAAAATCATATGTATAGATGATGTGATGAAAACAATATTAATTTTCTCTGTAGTGATAAAAACCTGAAGTTGAACTTAGATTTTTTTCAACATAATTTTATATCTATATTAATATACTTTATTACTATATTAGACATTTCAAAAATAGCAATAAAACCTAAAATCAGTAAAGATGATAACTGTACTGACACTAAATATATTAAATGAATCATAACAAAAACATTCACATTTTGTCAATGCTTAATACATGTCTCATTGTTTAAGAGTTTACAGGCAAGTTATAAAATGCATAGCTTATAAAAACTATCAAAGAATTTAATAGGCATATATGAAATGAAAGCATTATAACAATCAAACTCTATGGAGAATGTTCTCGTACTGTCAGTGTCTAACTGCTAATTAGAACAGGGATGAAATGTGTAGTACTACATAAATTTTATTTTTATAAGAAAAAATTAAAACAAATTATACAGCACAGTAAAATAAAAATTACCTTTTCTTTGTTATTTTGCACTGGTTGCCGCAAGTGCGGCTTTGCATGAGTATCAGAAGTCATGGAAACTAGGTGGTTATTAGCAAGCACAATACTGTCATCAAAACTGCTCACTTTAGCTAAATCTTTATTTAATATCATCTTAATGACATTTACCAAAGTAGGCCACTTCTAAAACTAAATCATTAATAATTGCATCCATAGCCAAATGAAAGTATCCCCATAACATATTAATTAGATGATTCTTTCTCAATACAGCCCAAAGTGATGATTGCAGAAAACTTTACAATTCACATTCTTCAGAGCACTGCAAATACAAACAAACAAAAAATTTATAAATACAGTTATTTATTAATTTTTTTTTAAAATAGAATATGTAAAAAAAAAGTCAAACTTTATAAGAGTTACTACTAAAGTACTACATATTTCAAGGGACTACAAAATCAAGTGAAACTAAATGATCTTTCACTTTCAGGGACTAACCTAACAGTCAAAGCTTTATGGAGAATATTTTTTGCTTTTGTAAGAAAATCCAACTACCTGTAATTAAGTGGAATATACATTGCTTGAAATCATACAACTTTTTTTACAAGACATTGTTAATTCCAAGAATGATCTCAAAACACATCATTTCCAAAGCATCAACAGTTCTGTCACTTCCTTTTTTTTTTTTTGTCTTGTAAAGTGTTTATAAACCTATTCTAGCATTTTAATTATATAACATTTCAGTAGAGTATCTGGTCATTTGTTTATACATTACTTGAACAAAAAACCTTTTTGTTTTAGCTTGTCTGGTTAAAAGAGCCTTCAAAAGATTGTGATCTATTAGTCAGTGTCACCACCATTAAATAACCACCATTACCTTCTTAATATTAATGCAAAAATTCTAAACTGTCATTTATGAACTCATACAACAATCAGTGACTCACTGACTGAGTCAAAACAGAAACTAAAGTCACCAAGTACAACAAAATTCTACTGATGGTTTTGCAGAAATCCCCAAAGTTGAAAAGTTTTTCAAAAAAACAAAGATCCAGTCAATTTATTGATTTGAGAGACAATGAAAGACACACAAATACATGACCTGATCTTTTCTCAATAATTCTATGTGAATCTGACTTGAACAAGTTCAAAAATACATTAGTCAAATTTAAAAGACTGTCTTAAAGGTCATACTAGAAAATATCAGTCTTGGCAAGCATAGTTAATTTTATGCCACCTTATATAGATGAAGTGAAATTTATTATATAAAAGTTTATAAAAATTGCTTTCTTCCTTCATTTGTGACAGAATATTTTATTAGGTCATAATCATATCAGTGAAAAAGAAACGATAGTTCTTTATTGAATATAAATGGAAATAGTCAAAATTCTGCCTTGTAAACAGTTCACTTATATTTTTATAATAATTTAAAGAAACAAATGCATTAAATTCAAGTGGTTTATCAGTTCCATTATTAAATTTAACACAGATGTTAGTTTGAAACTGTTCATTTAAAACCAATAAATAGCATCAACTAAGTATCTACTGTTATACATGCCTTTTCATATATACACATAAATGCACTATCTTGAATGAACTTATGAAGGTTTAAATTACATGTATATCATATTTCACAATTAAATATATCTAAAGTTAATGGTAATCACCTAATCTTCAGAAGAATATATACATGATGCTGCTCCACCTCACTCATTTCTATGACAGACAATACTGGTTAATATTCACTCAATCTTTTGTTTATTCATGTTACAACTTACAATATCAAACTTATTCAAGTATTGTATCACTATATTTTATATAAATTATAATACCAGAAAGTATGAGACAGGAAGTGAACAAATTCTTTTATTTCTATCACTATCACAAGTATCAGTAGAGTGTTTTTGATCCTATAGAAAAATCCCATAGATTCCTACTATTTTATATATCTTGTTCTCTCTCTTATCTCCATTGGATCATTTTATATTTATTTTATTTCTAACAGTTATAAGTTTTGAGTTGACATTTTATGACATTTTATTTATTTTAATTGGTTAGTTTGAGTATTTACTAATTTAGGTAGTCCTCCCAATCAATACTTTATTATATGGCTAATCCTAAATTGGGGAAGCCCTGGACGTGGTGAGTTGTTAGGGGCTCAGACAGAATGTATAAAAGAATAGACCTCCTGGGTACAATGAGTAGAGATGAAAAATATTTATAAACATTATGTCTTTTTTATGGTAGTTCACCCTTACTTGGTCTTCAGTTTCACACTTCCACATATATCGCACACACAAAAATAAAGGTTATGACATATATGTCCCATCCAAGAAAAAAACAACCTGACACAAGCTCCCAAATCATACCTGATGAGTGGCTGATTGGTGGCAGTTTAGTGAGGATGGGAACATAGGAATAAATTACAAATCAAGGGTTGGGTTAGATTTTGCACTGGAACTGAGGCACTCATTTAGGCTTCATTGTGAGCTATGTGTCCAATGTATCTAGGTCAAGACATCTAAGGAATAATAATGTAAAGGTTATAATACATCTCAGAAATATACCTCATAAATTCAGAAACAGATATTATATATAGTGGGGTGACAATCCACCAATACAAATGTACCCGTAAGACCCAAATTTCAACTTACAGCATCCATTCTATACTTATGAACTGTGGCATCAATGAGGTGTAGGAGTGGAGTTCCATTTTAAGTCTCTTCATGTTCTCATTCACTGAGGGCCTTCATCATGAAGTTCATGCAACCATTTACACACTAATTCCAACTTATCATACAAAACTGGATTACAAACATCATTAAGAAAGGAACTAATTTGTAACCAGAGGTACAAACTGTAATGTAATCTGAGATTATACTATAGCAGAAGATACTTCCTTTTTTTTTCTTAAAGAAAGAGTTAACTACTTTGGAATCCCCAAAGAACAATGGTTATCTTCATACTAATTTACTATCATAGTCCATTCTTTTCACACAGATTTCTCAATTAAAATCAGTTTCAAATTGCTAAAATTGCTATTCAATTTATAAATGAATAAAGCTATTAATTTAATCAAAACTACTAAAAAAAATGATACTGAATGAAAACTTAAGAAAGATAAACGTTAAATTCTTTGGTTATAAATTCTTGATAACACTGACGTTTGTTTTCAAAAGTTTAGCAGTACCTGATTTTGGTAAACAGCCATTAGACTTTCAGAAAAAAAGCATTATCCTAGTTAAACAATTACAAAATATAGCAGTGGAACATAGCGAAAGATTTATAATGTGGATATTTTTTTTAAAAGACGGAGTGAGTAAAATACATCTATTTTGTTCGTGCTAACATGAAATTTACAAAGTAATGAAATCGGTAGCATAAAAAATAATTAAAAGTGAAGTAAATGCTCTTTAAATCTCTAGTTGGATTTCATATAGTACAGATACTGTTTATAATTTAGGCCTATGCTTTAAATTTAGAAAGAAAGAAAAATATTTCTCAAGAATTTCGTCCGTCTCAGCGCTCCAGTTGGGACACCCTACTCTATCAAATTTAAGATCTGGGACAAATTCAAACATGCATTTTTATTTTATCATACACAATTTTCATGAAATAGTTTTCACAATCTAGAAAGAGTTCAACCTGTATACCCTTTCGACTCGTCTGCTAAAAGTGCTATTTTGCAGAAATGCCATTTACACTACATGTAGGTAAGACCACTCGCTATATGGAGACTGGAGACAACGTCACTTTTTGACTGAATTCACTCTTTTTCAAAACTGTCTATCTCAGTAATTAAAAGAAAGAAATGGTTGGAAATTGTTTTAACAAATAAAGGAATCTTCCAACGTTAAATATAAGTTTTGTTTGTACATTTGAATGACATATTTATTACGTTTTGATCGATAAACTCACAGTCGGTAAAGCGTACTAAAGTACCCGTGGCGAGATTTGAAAATGGCTTACCGCCGACATCGTTTTTGGGTATGCTCACTTAACGCGCTGTCGCTCTTTTACGATTCAACCAATAAAAATAAATCTTATATCAATGGAAAGCTAAGATAATGACCTTTAACATAAGCATCGGTTGATTTAATTTTTTAAAATTTTTACTGTAGAAAATGATAATCCAAATTATGTGTTATGTTTGACGCATTATAACTTCGAAACCCATTATCATCTGTTCGCCTACTTTATACTGTTGAAAAGGTCATCTTTTGCCCTTTAAAATGGTATATAACATGAACCGGAAGTCTCTATAAGGGAAGTGCGAATGGCAATGAACGCGGGTAACCCTAATAGTTTTATTCGCGCCCATGCCGAAGTTGACGAGAGATCGCCATCTTGGACCACACGTGTATTAAAATGGTTCAACCAGACAACATTTTGCGTAAATTTTAACAAAAACTATTAAATTTCATCTAAATATTGCTACTGTAAAACGATTATTTATTATTTTTAAGTTACGATTTGTTAGAAAGTTTTATTTTGATCATTAACGAGGTTGGCTAAACATCGGCCATTTAAAGTACGGTTGCAAGAGGGTGATGATTTGTTAGGACAAACTGCTTATATTAAAAGCAGTCCTATACAAAAAATACTGGCTGCAAATGATTAAATGATGATTCATGATGAGACTTATTTTTTTAGAAAATATTTTAATTAATCGGCGATATTTTAAATTAATTTTACAAAGCACCAATCCAAAATAAAGAACGACAACTTTTAATGCTGGCGGATTTTTGTCTCTGTGTTACTGTCTGTAGCTGACCAGTACTTTTCAATATTTTATTATAATTCGGGTTTTAAGAAACAATCTAGTAAATGATGAATGAGAATTTGTCATTGAGTGACCGTTCAAGGTAAAGATATATACTAATATAGAAATAAGTGTATGTGTCAGTGAGTGAGTGAATCGATGTATGGTAAAAATTGAGATCAAGACAAGGATGAGTAACATGCTACACACACTACAGTCATACAGTATACACTAATATAGTAGATATATAATAAGTAAAACTATGAAAGACTTTTAGCTTTCAATTTTCAAGATATTTTTAGAATGTAAATGTCTTATATTATGAAACAAATAGACACCTATTAAAAATAAAGATACTAATAATTACAATTGCTGTTGAAGGGAACTAAAAAATAAACTGCAAATAGTAACAACTATTGAACATTGTAACAATGTAAAAGTATTTTATTAAACTAAAAGAGTATCACTATCAGTTTTGCTAGCTTTGAACTGTTTTTAAAATTGTGCTGTTCTTAATACATTGTTAATAAATAATTGACAATTAATGAATTATACAACTTTGTCAAATAGTAACTCACTAACTGCAAATAGTAACAACTATTGAACTAACATTGTAACAATGTAAAAGTATTTTATTAAACTAAAAAGAGTATCAGTTTTGCTAGCTTTGAACTGTTTTTAAAATTAATGTTCTGCTCTTAATACTTTGTTAATAATAGAATTAAAATCAAAGCAGCATCTGTTCATAAGTTTATCATATGTGTACACAAATATGGGTGTATCAAAGTATATTTATGCATATGTGTGAATGTGTCTAAATCCACAAGTGAAAAGACATTAAAATTAAATAAATCAACTAACTAGTTATTGGCAATGCAGTTCATAACATTAACAAGCAAAGAAATTGACTGAACAGGATTTACAGGGCTGATATAGGTACACAAATGGATAGTTCATGTTATGATATATGGTGAGCATTATTCAACTTATTCGTTATTGCTAAATACATGCACATAAGTATGCAAAATATAATTTATGACTTTATTTAGGTTAGAATGATCATGCTGTCAGTTATAGAAATTAGAAACACTGTATTATAATAATAACTGTTTCGTTTGACCTATTTTTCTCTTCAACAAGTGAACATTATGTGCGATTGTATTGCAAAAAGCTATATTTTTCATATGTTATATTTATTATTTCTAAATCTATTAAACAAGATTGTCTAAAACTTCACCCTGGAAATGTCTATACTCCAAAGAGCAAGTATACCAAATCTGGATGATGTATATGAAGTAGTTTTTGTTTTACAAGACTCCAAAAGAGACATTCTGTTTTTGACCACTTGCCGTTTGAAATTTTGAACAAAATGCTATTTTGAGAGGACTGTATTTCATTTTCTATGCATCTGTGATCCTTAAAAAAAAATCAGCAGTATAATTGTGTTACAGAGAGTTGACATAGCAAAGATGAACTGTGTATGTTTCATAGTTTTTGTTTTGTGGTCATTTCAAAAGGGGGTTTCGTGAAATCTGAGTTTTTCTGCAATTTACATCAAACTTTGAACCGTCATAACTTTTTTTCTATTAAAGCTAGAGCTCCAAAATTTTGTATACAAACTTACTTTGAGGTACATAACATAACCTGTAAATATCAGCTTATTTGGCCAGACTTCAAAATTTGAGTGGTCTTACCTACTACATGTACGATAGATAGGCCTATACAAAATCTAAAATAACCCAGACCTTACTCAGATCTAACCTCATACAAACATGCTGTTAATATTTTTAATGTTTTTGATACTTTGAAGTATTTTAAAAGAAAATAAATAGTAAAAGATAAAAGATAAAAAGAAAAATCGATCTATCCTTCAGGGCTCTCCCATTCAGTGACAACGTGGCTTATCCTTCGAAAATTGTCGTCTGTTTTTGTTTTCTAAGGCATTGGTGTAGGAAATATAATTCCAGACATTATAAGATTTGTTAAAAAATAATGTAAAATTCAACACAGGCCTATTTTACATAATAAAATATTTTTAAAGTTAAAAAAATGTTTTATTTTAAGTACATTTTTCAAAATATTTCTCTTACCTGAAAAACTTACAGTAGCGCAATCACTTCGGTTGCCATTTGTTAGGGGATGTTACTCTTTAACTTCCTTTTGAAAACGGATTTGACGTCACACTGAAACTATGAATGATGTTAGATGGCCTTTGTGATTTTTTTCTCGTCGCCTTTACAGCTAAATGACATTTTGATCCTCCAGAAACAGATTGTAATAAATTTAAAGAACAATCAGTCAACAGAAAAATAAAGGAATACAGTATGAGCGAACTGACTCAAGAAGAGGTCAGTATATTTATGTAGTGAAGTTCGTTTAGGTTGATATGCTATGATGCACTATCAATAATCATGTAAAACGTAATAAACTACATGGACGTGTATTTTTGTACATATACTGATATAGTCTGATCGGTAATCATAAACACAGCATTTAGGCTGGAGATGTAAATATATTAATATATGACTGTTTCCACTTTAGTTGATCTTTTGTTAATGTATTATTATTATTTGCTTGTATCTTAATTAAAAGTACCACACTGGCATTCTATTTTCATCAAACAAAGAAACGTGTAAAGAAATCCAAAGTTTGCTGAACGGCATACTTGTTGTACCCAGACGAACAGTTTATATCTTTAGAAGATGGAAGCTTCTTTTCATTCAAACAAATCAGTGCAAACTCAATCACCCAAATGGACTGAAGCATGTCACTTTGTCAGATTCACCAAACTATAAAATTAAAAATATCAAAACTATAAGGCCTAGGCCTATATCAAACTCTATACCATAATAAATTCAGACACCTAAAAGTACTAATCAGTAGTGTGATTCACCCAAATACATTGAAACTTTGGTTATCCAAAACTCATCCAAGTACCCACATTAATCAGCCAGTTTTCAACTAGGTCGGTTGACAGATTCAGAGATTGGAAGTGGAAACTATTCAGTATGATAGGCCATTCTGCTTCTGTCTAATAAGCAATATGTAGTGTAAGACAGTATTTATTATTTATAACACAGTGCATTTTGTGTTTCTTTCAGTTTGCTAAGGCCTACAACAAAATCTAATAGTTTGTGGTTGCACTTGCTTTCAAATGTGGGTAGGCAGGGAGATTTTTTTAAAATTAATTAATTTGTTGTAATATGTACAGTTATATTTTCTTATAACAGAATATTCAAAAAGTAAAATACATCATATTCTCCCCCTCTAATGTATGTGTTCCCAAGACTCTCACATAAACAAAAATCACATACAATTTTATTACAATGGAACAGGATTTTCCCCATTGAAATCTATGTACATGTACACTACATGGTGACCCAAAAGTAGGTTTACAGTTATTAAACTACCTTTTATATGGTTGAAGTTACTTGCTTAGTAATACCAATATAAAACATTCCTCAGAGTATAAATCTAACTTACATAAACAGCTTTTTCCTTGCTAATTGTAATTTATTTTATTATGTAAAGCTAACTTTTTACTTGATAATATATTTTCAAATAAATAGTCTATGTGATAACTGTAAACCTACTTTTGGGCCACCCTGTATAACATTAACAATGTCAAAGCATAAGAGTACTTAGTTCAGTGTCTGTACAGCACAAGTAACAACTTAGGGATTGAAACATGAGAATTGATGAGAATTGGTACCATTGAATCATCAGCTTGCTATCAGGTCAACATCTCCAGTCTCATGACATCAAGTTTAGTACACATAAAATGAAAAGGCCTCAAATATTAGGTTATTCAAATTCACTTAAAACAAACATGTGTAAACAGAGAGCTCTACAACTTGTACAAGATGTAGGCATCTTGATATACTAAATTAAATATGTTCTGCATGTTTACATTTGTCTAAGACAAGACAAGTCAACATTTGGCAATGATTTGCTCTACTTGCAGATTTCAATTCCACTATTTTTTATGTAGCTGTATTGTTAGCAGCAAGATGAGATTTATTGATTTATTGTCATGTTTTTATCATCACTGACCATAATAGCTAATACTTATGTTTCTTTCTTTATTTTCTTTGATATTCTTTTGCTGTTTGTTTTAAAGTCTAGGATCTGCAGAAATAGCATCAATCATCTAAACATAAACCAGCAATGTGTTCCCAAAGCATTATAGATCTTAATCTCCTTATTTCTCATATTTATGATCACATTCTCCTTTCCTTAAATCATCCAACTTGTCGTTACAATCCAGCCATGCAATTCAGCTAGGTCATTGTGGCCATTAAAAATAACATTAGTTACATCAATAGACTGAAGTGAAGCTGCCTAATTTGATTCTGTACTTGAGAGTAGCCTTTTCAGGCTACCTACATGTTTGAAGATTCAACAGTTATAACTATAAGGTGACCAAAGAAGACACAACAGTTTAATGTGGAGTACTCTTGCCTCAGCAATGATTCTGAAAAGAAAGCTTTTCTGTGACTGATAAGGAATGGGCCCTTTCAGAAAGATGTAGTTTACTGATATGATATCATAGGAAGAAATATGGGGACAGTGTTGAACTTTTCCTGTGTAAGTGTGTTGCATTGGTGACAACAGTTCTCATAATGCCATATGTCCACCACTAACAGTGACACTCTAGTAGTATTAATACTAATACTATAGTAATATTGAGTGTTGCTGGCTTTTAGTTTTATCCCATTCGTCACCATCAGTGTAAGCTGATAAGTGGCCATCCTCAGTATCTAGTGACAGTATAGGTAAGTACAACCATCTGAATTTCATCATCATTCTTGTGAGAGCATTGACATAGAAATCTTTCTATTTTATTAATAAAGAAAGCAGTATCACAGGGGTGGGCAAACTTTTTGTGCATAGGTCCACATTGACAAATGTAAAGCTATTGGGGGGGGCCGCATATATATATATTATGTCCACTTTGTTTACAGCAACCTATCACAATAAGTAATTATGAATTATTTATAGGTCAGTATAAAACTATAAATAATCAATTATTGCAATTTTATTTTACTTATACATTTATACATTATTATTATATTTTACAATATGGACTAACACTTTTACTAATTTGTTAACAAGATTTTAAATTTTTTTATTATAATAATTTTTTAAAATTATCTATCAGTGGCTTTAATTTAGACACAAACTGACTACATTGTCATTACAATTATTGATTTCTAATGAGATGTATGTAACTGCTTGCAATTTTTGACAATATTCTTGAAATCTGGAGCAAGTTTACTTGTTGAAATTCGCATTACAGCATGCAAGTTGCAGTCTGACAATAAAGACCTATTCTTAGGTTTGTTGATCTTCAAGCAAGAAAATGCTTGTTCGCAAATGTATGTTGATCCAAACAATGATAAAAGTTTAGCTGCAAAGTTTTTCAAGTTGGGAAATGATTCTTCTGATATCCAGCAAACCGTCTGACTTGAATTTTTCTTTCAGGTCATGATCTGCTTGTAAGTCAAGAAGCTCTAACTGTATGTCCTCCGGGGCTGTATCAGCTTCTGCACTAACAGGGGAACTGAGAATATTGAATTGTGGTTCTAAGTTCTTGAAAACTTTAAATCTCCTTCCAAATTCATCAGTCAGTGCATCTAATTGGGCTCTATACTTTTCAGTCATTTCACCCAGAAATGGTTTCATGTTTCAGCAAAGGGAAGTGACAAAACTTTTTTTCACTTGCTTGTCTGGAGAACAGTGAGAGTTTTGCCCGAAATGATTTTACATGTACATACATTTCATGTGCAAACACACGATTGCCCTGAAGTTTGACATTCAGTTCATTTAACTTTTCCTTAATTTCAATGGCATACATAAAGTCTAACTTCCTCTCTTTATTGGCAATATTAGTATTAAAGTCACATTCAATGTTCTTCATCTCTAGGAACATCACTATTTCTTCTATGAGGTCCCACACTCACCTCAACACCTTGCCAAGACTCAGCCATCAAACACTGGTGTGGTACAGCACATCTGGAATGTTCAGTTTCCAAATCATCAAGTAATGCCCTGAACTGTCTGTGATTAAGTCCACTTGATTGATGAGGTTGATGACACTGACAACTGGGTCAATAACATGCTTGATATTCAAAATAGTTTTACACAGATTTTCTTGATGGATCACACAGTGAAGTGGTAATAACGTGTGGTCAGGATATTCTGCTTTAATCTTATCACTTATCAACTTTACCAGACCTACATTTTTTCTGGTCAAAGTGAGAGCACCTGCATTCATAAAGACACAAGATTAGTTCAGGATATGCCTTTATGCCTTTATAGACACAGCATCTTTATTTATAGGCCATTTGTGTTTTTAGTCAGCCACTCAAATCTGGCCAGATAGACATTTGTGTCCATTTATTTCTCATGGCATAGCCCCATTGTGAAATGCTAGAAAGGAACACTAGCTTGATATTATTATAATTTAGCTAGTATTTCTCATTCTAGTTTCATTTTCTCATCTTCCAGAGCTAGTCTTTTCTCTTCTAATGCTGTCACTTTTTTTCTCTTTCTTTCCCCTTTTTTCTTCCTTTTTCCCCCCAAATGCTATTTTCTAAAGATCAATTTTTTTCCCCAGTTTGTTCAGCAGCTATTCTTTGTTGCTTTATTCATACCTGTTTTGTTTTTTAAACTTAATTCTTTCTCTATCTCCCATCTGTATCTCTGACTACCATTTAATATCCTTATCAGGGTAGCCTAAAACTTTTGCTGATGCTATAAGTTTTGCATGAGCTCTATTCTAGATAGATGCATACTTTTAACTCTGTTACTCCAGCATGCAAACTGAGTAACAAGATAGAGGTATTAACTTGTAAAAGTATGAACTCTTCAACAGAAGCCCCAATCTAGTAATATATGGGTGGGTGAATGTGACTATAGATATTAATATTGTATACCAGACTCACTTCATTGACATCTGCAATTTAGGCAGTTATAACTTATATAAACAAAATGATGATTGGTTGCACACTAGACAGATGTAGGCTTGACCTCAGTCACACTTAATCACACATAGATAGATATACTCATATAGATAATAAAATAAACAGAAGACTGAAGAATTAACTTTTATTGACATTTAATATGTAACAAAAATGTAGATTGAAACCAGTAGCTGTTAGTGTTACAATAGGGTGAAATAGTATTTCAGTTAGGCACAATAGGCATGTAGAATCTGTGTAAATATACTGTTTTCAAGTTACAGTTAGGTGGCTTATAATGGCCACAAAAAAATAAATCAGAAAATGGGGAAAATGTTCAAAAAATATTTTTTTAAGGATTCCTGCTAATTGCTATGCAAAATGATTGCTGGTACATGAATGAGTATCTTTGCTAAAAATAACAAAATGTTAACTCTTCATGTGGTCCTGCAGGTACAGTAATGATGTATAATTTTATGTCAGTGCATATGCATGGCCATCGTATGCTTCAGGTATATCCTTCATTCTTTATGTCTTAAGCACTGACAGCATCTTTTATGCTCCATTACTTTACATCTTTTGTTCATTTGCATTATACATATAAGAGTGTGTACATGTTCTATTTCTCCATCATGTCTAGTAAATAGTAGGGCTTTTAATAATTAATGATTTATTTTCTGATTAATCTTAACAATAATTAATGATTAATTAATAGTTAAAACACAACTAAATTGATAACAAAATGACACTTAAATTTAATCCTACTGTTACTGTTATTGTTCAGTTACTCAGTCAGTCACTCCATTTGATAGACTTCGACCAGTCTTTTAAGCAGACTAACTTCTTCAACTGTCAGGAGTTGAAGATGAAAGCAGTATAAGTGGATGTGCTGAAGAGTCTCCCACATGGAACAGATGTAGCTGGTATGCATAATATTGTAAGAACAAAAAATGCCAATTTTGGAAAATGACAGGCATTAACTTTCCACCAGAACAGAGGATCTTGTGGCTCTGGATTTTTTGGTTCTTCTCTGTGCTTCTGCAATTCAACAATGGAACCCACAGTCATGTAATCTCCAGAGTCAGATTCTGAATCATTTCAAGTCAGCATTATTCGTGGTTTCTTTTGTGGTGGCTTTCCTTATCACTTTGCTCATCTGCATCAGTCTGCTTATTACAGTACTGTTCAACTGCACAACGAATAAACTTCCACACATCCTCTCTTGACTCTTTACTTATGCTCTTCAGACTTTTAAACCATGGATCAGGTGCCGCTGAAGCTTTCAAGATGTCAAGAAAGATTTCATATTTTCAACTCTGCTTTGAAATTCATTAAGTGCTGCTGCTTTGAAGCGTGCTATGTAATCAGCGTCAGCGTCATTACCATTCAAACTCTTCGCTATAGTCATCAACAATGGTAGCACGCAGCTGCAGGTAAAATATTTTTCTGCACCAAGAAACTCTGTTGTCTGGGCAAATATCTCCAAAACTGAAACATATTTCTCCATCATCTCCCTGTCATTTTTGGTCAACTCAGGTCCAGAATAATTATGAGGATGATACTTGAGGTAGTTAATAATGTCATTCTTTGCTTCATTTCTAGTAGTCTAGCATTAAGTAAGTACTGTTCCAACAAGTAGGAACATCCCTCTGCAACTTTCTAAGAGGTTCTTGGTTCCCAGCTTGCTCATGGCACACTTGAAGTTCATGTGTGTTTGCAGCACTGTGTTTGAAGTGGCCTTCTAGTTTTCTGCATTTTGAGAACAGAGTTTCAGTGTCTGCAGTCTTAAGTCCATGTAAAACAGTTGTAAACCGTGTGCAATACATGGTATGTGATGAAATGGTGTCTTCACTACTGTAGCAACCATATTACGAGCACTGTTGGTAACAATGGCTTGCAGCTTGTCAGTAAACTGCCATTCTACCACCAGGTTTATGAAAATTTCAGCAATGTTTTCTGCTAAATGATATTTCATTACTCCAGCACAGTCTGATGTAACTTATTGTAGTGATCAATCGCTGTCAATCTGATGTGCTGTTTCCAAGAGAGGTCCAAAAGTCACTCGTAATTGCACTGGCTCTGCTGACCTTTATTTTCAGTCCAAGGCTTTTCTCTTGAAACATTCTATTAAAATTGCTATTTATAGTTTGTCTGGTGGACAGCTTGTACTCATAATTCTGAAGTGTGACGTATAACACTTGTTGAAGACCAGAATCATTAACTATGGATATTGGTCTACCATTACTGACAATCCAATACTATTAGTAATATCAGTTTGGAGCTTGGCACTAACTGGCTTGTCATCCTCAATACAAATTGGCTTAATGATGTTTGATTCAAGTTTTCTGTCCACCAACAGTCAACAACAACATGTTATATTTTGCCGGATGTGTATGTTATATTTTGCCTATGTGTATGCTGTAAATGGTGTGTCATTGACATTAATTTGAGCCACAAAAGGCAAAGACTTCATCACAGTGAAAACAGTATACGTTCTCACCATTAATAACTTTATTGATATCATATACATGTACTTTAAAACCAAAATGGTCACGCAATTTACCTTTAACCAGTTTATAATCTTTCATCTTACTTTGGCAGTAAAAATTAATTTTAAAAATAATTCCCAGTGCAACTAAATATCAATATTGCTTCAGTAAGTAAGCAAGAAAATTAAATGAAATTTAATTGTCATTCAACAATAATAATATAGACTTTCTTCAACAAAATAACTCTCGGTCCATCCCCATTGGATGAATTTGTTGTGAACAAATATGAGATTATTAGTCAGAAAAACTACTCATCCAGTTGGAACTGGGTTTAGATTACATCAGCAAGTTTCTAGAACATTCTCCATCTGAGTTGTTTACTTCAAAAATATCATAAGCACCCAAGGTCAGGTCACTTTGACATTTAACAGTTATAACTTATATATAACAATTGAGTTTAGAAATAGGGATAGGTAAATTTATTCCACCACAATTACCTATTTTCTTACACTTTCTAGTTTTAATATGTCATTTAAAATGAGTGAAAACAAGTGATTTGCATATTCCAACCCAACAGACAACAGCAGCAGCTAGATATATACATATGCTTCCAGACCTTTCCAAGAAAGAGAGGGAGGGAGGGTAGAAAGAGAGAGAAATAATGCATCTAGATCAAACTTGACATTCTGTCATGACAGTAGAAGTATAGATGTTACAACCTCCACAACTTGCAGAAAAACTATCCACTGCATATGAGAGGAGAAATGGGAAGGAGGCTTCAGAACACTATTATGAAACAAACTCTCTTATATTAGAAAATAACATTTCTTCAAATTCTTTTCGGTATTAAATGTGTATTATTTCACAATGTCATTACATAATACATTCTACAGATAGGATGACATTTATTAATGAATTGTTTGTTTCTATAGAATTAAAAATTACTTTTTGTATGAAAAAACTTTTGGGGGACCAATTTTTCCTATAAGTATACTATACTTGACATCTCACTTGCCATAAGAAAGCAGTATCTTAATATAAAAAAAATATATAAATTTAGTTGGAAAGTATAAATACTTTAAAGTGTAACAAATGACTGGAACTTAAAGACACTAGTTTCAAACAGGATCATAATTGAAAGTTTTCAGTAGTTCACTAGTTGCAAATCTGCATTCTGGAAAAGTCAGCTGCACAGATTTATTCCCTGGAGTCAAATAATTGCTTTATATCAAATTCAAAAGTACCAGAAATAACTAAGTAAGCATACAGAATATATCAATGACAATATAACTCATTGACATCTGTCCAAAGGTCCTTTTTGAAAAAAAACTACTTTAGAGATGTAGGCTTGTGTTAAAATATTGTATCATTAATGTAGATGTTAATATTTTATAATAATTTAATCCTGTACAGTTCTGTTTTTTAGTTTCTTTTAATCAACAAAATGTTCATATGACTGTTTTCTATTTCATTTCCTTTGACTTTTAAAAGTGTTCTAGTGCTGTGACTTATTTATATTGCTGTCAGACATTATCAATCCAATCACATTGTGTTTGTAGCTTTTCCAGCTCCACAGTGAGCGTGTGATGTATAACATCAACTTGGTTATATACACACCACTATTGTCACAAATAAAACTTTAAAAGTACAATCTGTTTCTACAACTGTATGAAATTGCTCCTTTTTAACAAACTAAAAGATAGTCCCTCAAGGGCATATTTTATTGACAGCAAATCAACAGATATATGGTATCATGAACTCTCTAATATATATTATTTAGGAAAATATTTTTTATTACTTTTAATTTTATTATTTATATAATGGATTTATACAGATACGGCGGCGACGTCTTGCTCGGCTAAATCATGCAACCGTACCTCTAGATCCTACCAGGGCATTTCAGGGTCATGGTGAAGGACAAGACAAGCCACAAGCTACTGGAAATGTCCAGCAAACATTACAGTCAAATACATCTCAGGCATCCATTTCTTCACAAACAGTTGTAGATGCCACACAGAGTAAGTAAATTATGAAGTCTTTTATTTAAAAGAGATTGCTTAGATTTACTGAGTTCATACTGAGGATATAACTTATAAGAAAAAGTGAAACTGACATGATGAGACGGGCACTGATGAGGGGACCGCTCCTATAAGGGTGAAGACCCAAATAAAATATATGCTTGAATGTTTTATCCTTCCTCGGCCCAACTCCCTCAGTTCTGACATGTTTGGACACTGATGGTTGCTGTCGATAGGTTTTGGTCCGTTAAATAGTTAGATGATGAAGGCGAGAATACATATCCACATATGACAGCCAGTCAGCTGAACGGCAAACATTCAAGAAAAAAAACTTTATCTCACTGTTTAAACATTGTTTGTACTGACACTGTTCTGGTGTATATTTTTCATATTAGAAATAGAATTGCAAATATGAGGGATCACATAAATTAGTTTTTGTTTAAAAATTGTCATGATATAAAACTCTAAGATTATTGTGATAAAGTGGATTTTGACAATTCATGAAAAATTGCAAGATTTTATGAATGTTAATTTAAGAGCAATACATATTTAATTTGATATTTAACAATAAAATTAAAAGTGGAAATTTATGAATGTCAGGATTAATGATATTTTTGTTTTGTTAAGTTGCAGTGTTTATAAATATATTTATAGACATGCATGTAGATATTTAATATAGAACTTAAATGAGCACTGGTCTATAATTATATTGTAGACACGAATATCCTTCCTTTAGTATAATTAGAATGATGAGTCTATCTTAGAATAGCTTTGAATGTTTCAGATAATGTTTTAGAATTGATTTTCATCTATTATTCATTATTGCATTAATCTGAGTTAAAATGCTTTGATTCATAATCAATATATAAATAATTTATTCAGATATTTCCTGTTTGGGGTGTGTGTGGGATTGTTTAGATATTTTATTTTTAACTCTTGTACTTTGGTAATATTATAGTAAAAATGGCCATGGATTCAGGCATCAGAATGTATATATTTTCCCCTAATTGCTAGGATAATTTTTGGTAATAAATTCTTCTAATCTTATTTATTCTTTGTTTTTCTTTTATTCTGAAATAATTTTAACACATTTTAATTTACTTTGAAATATTATTACTTGTTTAATATTTTTTTTTAATGAAATGCATGTGATTGTTTGGAGTTAATTGGAAATTAATAATTTTGTATATAATTATAATTGTAAAGGTAATCCAGTTGAGTGCATTATTAAATACCGGTTTGCTTTTAGAATTTATGCTTGTTGAAACAAGATGGTTAATATTTTAGTAAATGTACAATTACTTAATAAATAGGTACATTACTTTATAAAGAGATTGTCAATTTGGTCATGAAATATACAATTATTAAATAAATAGGTGTCACTTTATAAAGAGATTGTCATTTTGGTCTTGAAATATACTAAATAAATAGGTACACCACTCGATAAAGAGATTGTCAATTTGGTCCTGAAATATGCAATTACTAAATAAATAGGAATGTCACTTTATAAAGAGATTGTCATTTTGGTCCTTCATGATAGTATGCTGCAATGTTTGATGCACATTTTTCATTACTATTGAGGAAACGAATAATTTAGAATATTGTTTTAATTTTTTAATCATTTACATCATTATTCACAGTATTCTTGATAAAGATATACAATGTACATTGTCATTGCAACAAAATTAACAAAGTCCATCACTTCTGATACTGTATATACTTGAGTATATGTTGAGAAATTTATTCCTATTTTGGACTTCAAAAATCATACTCCTGATTGTACAATATATTATAATTAATATATCACCTAAATTGCATATGATTAAAGTGCTTGTACTATTAAATTTACTTCATTGATGTCTTTTTCATCATTAGAATTTAGCATAGATTATTTTTTTACACAATGTTGTAATTATTTTCTGTCTGACTTTTCACTCATTCAGACTTTTTTTAACTTTTTTTTCTAATTTGGTAATTAATTCGGGAAGCTTTTTTAGTCCTAAAATCTAGGGATAAACTCATAATCAGATCACCCTATACTCGAGTACAAATGGTAACTTCTAATATATTGTTATAACTTATATATTACTGGAAATGTTCATATGTTAAAAATATTTTATACCATCTATTCCTATTCCTATTACATATAGATAGGTGCCAATGAGTTGTCAGAATATTTTCTAACTTGCATTTGTCTTTTGTAGGTTATGGCCAAAATCAGCCAGTGAACATCAGTATAAAAAGTAATTTGAACATCATATTGAAGTGTTATTCTAAAATTACCTCTCCTTTCTATTTTTTAAATAGACTGAATGATTGTAATCAGCTACATATAATACAAAGTCATTCTTGAAATTGAACAAATGCACGTTTGCTCTGCTTTTCTTTGCTGTTTTCTATTTTTTTTTTCCACTGTAGTAATGAGGCTATGAGCTGAACATTGACAATCTCTAAATTTTCAGGACATTTTTTAAAACATATCAGAATTTGTCAGCTAATGATTAATAAATACTGTTTCGTCTACACATAAATTTAAGAATTTGTTCCTGTTATTTGTGTTTTGTTATATCATTTGTATATTTTTTTAACAAATTTTCTGTACTATGTCTAAACTATATGTTTATATTTATTAGTTTTGTATTTTAAACTTTTTCACAAATGTTTGTATTTAGTAGATAAGTTGATTCTAGTAAGTGGTCAAATGATTGACTTTTACATTGGTTGTACATTGACTTTTTGCAAATGATGGATTAATTGTCAGTTATCTTTCCTTGATGCTAATGAAATATCTAGAAATTAAAATGTTTTATATTATTCTGAGGGAGGAAACCTACCAACATCAAAATCAATCAGTCAAAAGCTCTTATTATTAAATACTCATATAAAAAAATTAGTTTTTATCATTTGATTTTTTTTTTCATTTATAATATAGGCAGAGCAAGTGTTGATGTTCCAATGGCGACTGACTCTCAGCCTGGTATGGATGTAGATATTGACTGTGATAAATGGTGAGTTTTTGTTTTCTTGTCTCTAGTAAAAAGAAAATTAATTGTATAAGCATTAACTTTTTGGTGTTCAGCAAGAGATTTATATATATATCACTTTGATTCATAACTGCGGATGTAATTTTTCCTGAAAATGTTATTGTAATGAATACCATATTTAACAATGTCATTACCCTGCTTGGAACATTTTTTTTATTAGACTTGAGTTAATTACATTCATGTGAATGACAAGAGGTCAGAAGCAGATTGGATATTGTTAAACATCAGTTGTAGCATGTGATCTTTAGTTATCTGCAGTTTGAGTCATTTTATCATTTTTCATTAAATAACTGTCATGCTTAACAAATTAATCACTGCTAGAAGAACTTTATAAAATGTAACAACTTAGTTACATTCAAATGCATAAAAAGAAAGCATGATGGATACTTGGTACCTGTACTTTCTTGTTTTATATCATTTGTAGTTATCAGGAATATTTATTTAAATAACTACCATATTTAACTATTTAATCAATTAAAAATTAAAAATTAATTATTGTGGTATAGAATAGTGTCACAGCCTTCCTCCTGGATGGGGTCAGCAGTGAGGCCGACGACACACCGAGTGGCAAGATGCACATAGACACCACAGTGTTCTTGTAGGGGGAAAATTTTATTCTGAATGCGGGGTAAAGCGTGAAGGTCGGTTGAGAGTGTGAGCATGCAGGTGTGAATGTGAATGTGGGATAAATGGACAAACAACCGCATGACGCACTTTCTCGAACCAAAGAAAGCTGGACTCTTGAATAAGAGTTAACAAAGAGAATTTTAATCAACGGTATGGGGTTACTTTTGCACAGCTGTTAATCATTCATTCAGAAGCATCCACACACAACATTCACGGGATGGGGGACCAGAGCAACGAAATATGATTTTTTTTTTTAAAAGATTTAAAAAATGAAAAAATTTAAAACATTAATAGTAACGATAGCGCAATATATAACAACCAGCTGTGATAACCGCAAACAAATGTGCTCGAATACATGGGTGAGAACCCAACAAAAATTTTAACATTAATTATGATGGCGATGATAACCGCAAAATGTCACTATACAATTATATTAACTAATTCTTAATAAAGTTTTAACAACAAATGTTTATGAAAGTTCTGAGTGAAACTCAAAAT
This sequence comes from Sinotaia quadrata, assembly GCA_028829895.1. Taxonomy (NCBI): domain Eukaryota; kingdom Metazoa; phylum Mollusca; class Gastropoda; order Architaenioglossa; family Viviparidae; genus Sinotaia; species Sinotaia quadrata. Next base: position 60,128,400 of record CM054179.1, read on the forward strand.
GTCAATAGTTTTAAAATTCTGAGTAATAAAATAAAAAGCTATGAATTATCTACCTACCTGTGAGGATACACCCCTAAAGGATACTACTCACAGTTTTAATGATGCTGAAAGTAATGTGGGATCCATATGAATAAACACACATGTAGAAGATGAAATGAATAGCCTAATTAGATTGTCCGCTCACAACTATCATGGAAAAGTGATAAATACACATAACACTGAATGTCAGTTTCCTTTGCACCCCCTTTGCATTACCAATTTTTGTGCCTTATCCTCAGCTGTTCAGTGCCCTAGCTGGTGTATAGACCTATCGGCCACATTAAAACAAGTAACCACTCACAATTTTACTACCCAGATAGCACAGCAACAGGTACCCATTGACAGCACTACTCCTTGTAATACCTCATTTGGTTTTACAAGGAGGAAAGGTTAATTTTTTGTTTAGGTTGCGGTCTTGTTGAGGGGAGAGAGAGACCTGCCCATCATATTTGCCACATTGGGTGGTGGTACGATGGAGCACACCAGATCCATTATTTTTAGTATTTTGTTTTGGGCTGGTTTTCTTTCACCAGAGTTCCTCTCCCAAGCTAGGTTTTCAGGAGTGTGCCTCATGCTGGGAATCTGTTATATACATACTAACCTAGTGAGGGTATAATTTCCTAGACACTGAGCTTCCTGCCACTAGCCATCTATTTTGTGTTGGGGTGCATCAGATCACCTAGATAATTGGCAATTGGTGTAATACTAATAGATGTTTAATGTTATGGTGGGGGCCTCACTTCTGAAAATGTCACATAGTTTGACTTCCCTTCACTACTTTCTTTATAGTTGTTTTTGATGGGGATGACTGGTGATCATGTTTTTTTAGTTTATTCAGACACTCACACCAGTGCTTTCTTGGAGAGTTAAGAACCCCTGCTAGTGTAGCTGTTATTGTGTATTACTGTTAGGGATTCAGTGAAGATCAGAGCCTATTATTTGGCAATTTTTTAATATATGGTTAGTTATTAATCGTTTTCTGCGACTGCATTTGATTATTGTGTAACTAGATCTTTTGCTACCTTTTCTTGTCTCTTGTTGCATTATAGTATGTCGGGGTTGCTTTTACACTCTTGTCTATCATAGGTCTTCTATCTTTAGCTAGTTGATTATATTTGTCCTGCCTCATACCATCAAGTTGTTTATTTTTATGTGGTGACATTATGATTTTTAGTACTTTATTTTGTGTCATTCATTTTTTTTTTTTTAGCCAGTTTGTCTGCTCTTTTAATTCTTGTTGTTTAGTTTATTTGTTTGGTCTAGTAAAGGTAGCTTATGTCTGGTCTTTGTCCTGAATTATTTTCTAAGGCTTAACTGTTGAGAGTAAATCAGTTACTATTAATTAATACTATTATTGTATTAAGTAGTTGGTGTTTGAGGGGAGTATTTTTACTTGCATGTAATAGTCCTATTAATATGGCCATCATTTCTGCTGTCAGTATTGAAGTATTTATTGTCTGTAATTTTTAAACTAATGTCAGCTTAATTTTCAACTTACATCCAGTATATGTGGTAATTAATATTTGTTAAATATATTTTACTCTAATTTAACTGTATATTAAAATTAAAAAGGAACAAACAGTAGTATAAATTAAGTTTCTTTGCTTGATGTATCAGTATACTGAACTTTAATTGTTTCTAATAACTACCTCTAGATGTGATACTCATATTTTGATACATCTTAATAACATAATAGTAATACTAATAGTTAGCAGTCCTATTATCTCCTCTTTTTACAGTGATACATGGGCTCTCACAGATACATATTTGCTCATGTTCCTTAAACAACAGTTTTCATTGCATTTAACCTAAACTAACAATTATATGAAAATAAAGATGTTTCTCTCTTAAAATTCTTTGTTTATTTTTTCATGATCCTATTGTTTCATTAAATAAAATATAAACTCACAAAACATATATAAAATTGCAATAATATCAGTGTGACACTCATACTGATATGCTAGTAAATCTTGTTCATATCTGATATATTTATAATTTCTTACAATGGTGTCTTTCTAGTTATGCATCTCTTTTAAAATCAGCATACACTTTTTCAAGCTTTCCTGGTAATCTTTGAAATATGAAAATGTGAAGATGCAAATACGTTTTGTACTCTTGTCATTTGCTTCTTTTTTCTCATTTTCAAGGCTTAAATTATATTTAAGTTTAACTTCAGTATTTTATATATTTCATTTATGACAGTCAGTCACAAATGGATGTAGACTCAGGAATTGAAACAATGGAAGTTGAAGAGTGTGAAATGCAGTCTGACAAACGGAAACGGGTAAGAAAAGTCACTTTCATATTATACAGCAAAAAGATTGTTTTTAAACCACCTAAAAGTGTAGTGGTCTTCAGTAAATTTAGGTAAAATTAATAGTTTATAGTTAAAAGTGTCATGCATAAATTATGACTAAATTGTTGTGACAATTAATATTGCAAAAATATTCACATTAACATTCTCAAACTATTGCCATTTGATTGAAATTATAGTCTTATTGAATGCTTAAAAACTGCTTTTTTTACTTTTTTTTTACAAATGCACTCTTAAAGGTACTTAAACACTTGCTTTCAAATACAAAATTAAATAGTACCTAAGGTAGGGTACATACATCATTTTACTAACACTAAATACATGTTGTAGTCTGAATTCAACATTGACCTGAGAGTGTTCTAAATTCTCTGTTTGTCTTTGTGACATGAATAGAGTATGCCGTGACAGGTGCAGACAGTTATAGAATGAACAGTCTGGCCCAGAGATAGGAATTACAGACTGAAAATGGATGATATACAGTTTAATCTCTAATGATTAAAATGATAGTCTGGTCTGGGAATTGTAGATTACACACATGAACCAATATTGTGCCAGATCAAAAATCATACACATAAAACAGGTGTAAATATACAGATGTAGGAAGCCAAGTATAGATAGAGATTGGTGTATGAAGGATCTCCTAATCAGGAGCAGTGTAGTTAACAAGAGTAAACAACAAATGACTTGAGGATACTTATTTAATAGTATCACATGTCTGGTCTACATTTAACGACCCTGTCCTATTTTAGATTCCAGTTATCAATATTAGTTTATTGAATAATTCCTAACAATAGCAGCAGACGGACGGTCTGACTTATCTTCCACAAAATGCCACAATATTCGGCCAATTACTCACGACACCTCGCCAGACAAATCAGTTGACTTGCCTCAACTGATAATGTTATCTCACCTTATTTATAAATTAATATCTATAATTCTTTATCACTTTATTATGGCTCGTCCCCAATCAGTTGAATGCCTGGTCGTGCTACAAATAATTATGTAACAACAGGTAAGATAATAAATTTAATAACAATTCAATTAAAATAGAAGAAAAATGAACAATTACGATTCGCGACTAACAGAGTGTACTACTGCATGGCCCTCTTAACTAACCACACACTGTCTCTGAGTTCTGATTTGGCACAGTAACTTATAGTTCATTCAACAGTTGAACATGTTGTCGTCGATTATTCGATGTGTCTCTGACGTCATGTAGCAAATCTTCTAGCAGCCTCTCGTGGTCCTTTACGACTTCAGGTGTAGACTGCAAACACTGCCTCCAGTATAGAAGATCGTGGATTTGGTCAGGTCACCTCTAGGCACCTGTCTCCATCAGGCTTGGATTCCGACTTCCAGCTTGTGACTCCAGACCAGCTGTAATGAATAACATCATGTTACAGTAACGTGTGGCAAATAACAATTATATGTTGTGGCGACAGCGATAATTACTCTTTACAATTTCACTAATGAGCTTCAAATGAGTAAACTCTTTACAGTATATATTTCCTCTATTATAATACAATCATGATTATAATACAATATAGCTAGTGATTCAAGCAATACGTGTTAACTCATTAGCTCTGCCATGATAACAGTTAATCAACGGAGACATGACTACATACACGTGGTGACTTCACCATTTTACAAGTGTAATAAATGCTAATGCCACTTAGCTTCTATAAGGAAAATATAACAAACATTTGGCAACATTAATAATCACATAAATATTCTACACAATATTTAAAATACAAAATACATCAGTTTACGAGTAAGAAGATACAGTCTAGAGAAGCCAATTATATTTACCACTATGTGAAATTAGGCACGGTCATAAAAGCATGATTCTCTTTACCCGTGGACGGTGGGCACTCTGCATCACTGTATGCGCATCTGAGAATATGATTCATTCAGGTGATTATATGAATGAATTGAGGTCAACTGGCGGCTTAGCGCTACGTCACTGTACGGAAAGCAAATGTCCAAATATGGGCATTTAGTATCCGTCCTTCACCTCGGGCTTACCCTATATTCCCTAAACGCATAAACAACATATTGCATCAGCTTAAGCTTAATCGCTTAATGGAAGTCCTCTCAATAATTATACAGGCAGTGGAAACCATTAATACAGTGAACGATTAAGAATCATGAAAATATGTTATTAAAATAAGCATAATTTGTTTAATATATTCAGACAAATAGCAACAATTGAAAACAACATTTAATAAAAGTTGTTGAAATAATCAGTAATTAAAAAAACTTTTATTAACAGAGGACAAAAATCTGAAAAATTCATTTGTAATATGCTGCATTATTAACAACAAAATTTTGCAAATGAAATAAGCTTTATTATATTGCTTTTATTATTGGGAGTAATATACTGATTCCATTTTCAATATAAACCTTGTGATCACCAAACCAGCACACTGATTTCAGTCAAAATGAAAGTATACAAGCTGGATGTAAAAAAAAAATCTAGCAATCAAATTCACTCAATTAAGACAACAACAAAAATATGCTGTGAACATTTTCTATTCAATTAAATTCAGTGCATTGAGTTAATGTACCTACTTCTTGACCTAAATTATTAACCAGAGAATGAATGCAGTGCTGATTTTTTAAATAATAAAAGAACTGCAGAAAACCCAAATGCAGTACTATTACTGAAGTCAGAATATGTCCTTTATACTTATTTAGGTGTGTAGCCTTGAACTAAAATGTTGAGGATTAATGTGGACAGGTATTGAAAAAAGTAAGCAAAACATTTACTTAAATAAAAACTGGGTGTATACCTAAAACAATGACTAGGTAGTGAGTTGATAAATAAAATCATGACTATAGCAAACCTCAGTGACAGCATTCAAAACCAGTTCATATCTATGTCTTGATGATTAAAAAAAAAGCCGCAAGAATATTGCTTATTTTATTAATCAGCCATTGTTTTTTGCAAAATTGCAAAACTGGGTCTATAATATTCATTGACTGAGACCAGTTGTTCCCTATCTTTTTATATCTAAGGACCACTTTTCCAACTATGTATAAATTGTGGATCACCAGCTTATATGTAATAACTAATATAAAAAAATACATACTGGATAAAGCAGCCGCAAACAATCACACTGATTTTAACTGATGAAACCATCATCAGTTTTCCATCATCACATATCAGCATAGTGATTATCTCATCTGCTCTTTGAAAAACAGAAATTAACATTATTTGCAATAGCCTACTTTTTATACTAATTGTACTGAACTATTCAATGACAGCATGCATACACAGGAAGCCATTGTCTAAAGAAAAGTGCAATATGACATTCATAGATATCAAATGCATTATAGCAGTAATTTTGTGTATTAAATGCATTTTTGCATAAGTGTGACTTTTGATAAAATTGTTTTTTAATCTATTTTTAATGTTCAGGATGCTAGTTTGGGATCTGAAGCAACGGATGAACAAGTGCAGATGTCACTCTGTCATATTTTTCTTGCAACTTGGCAAAGAGATAGTGAGGACATGCTGTATATGCCTGAGCTTACTGAGGTAGTTCAGCACACAGGTATATTAAACCATTTTGTGCCATTTTTAAGAACTAGATTTTGTTTGCATGGTTTAATTTGACTTTATACTGTAAAACCATGTCAATGATGGACCAGTTAAATGAACATTTTAAGCAAATGTTTTTCTTAAATCGTACAAATCAGTTATGCATCTGCCAGTAATGTGCACCTGCTTTCCTTCTATCTTCAGCACACATATCTGACCTTTGAATCTTTACCCTCACTCCATGCCATGAGCAATTTCCCAGTCTTTGTAATAAATATACAGATATAATAGCTATAGTTGAATACAAAAATTGTCTTAAATTGTAACACTATATTTAATTTTAACAAAATTATTCAGTTTGTGGTCCTTACTATTTCAAGCAGCAGCTTATTTTCAATACAGATATCAGATACTGATAGAATTTGCTTATGCATATACTGGTTCTCTTGGGCATTTAAATTTGGTAAGATGCCTCCTTTACAAAATCTTATTTTCTGACTCCTTTAAGCACTACCTGTTAGATAAACTTGACTAATCCTTGTTCAATTGCATTTTCTGTCAACAGTGAATAATTTTTTCATATTAGTTATTTTCAGTCACAATCTCATACAAGTAGCAAGATTAGTCTAATTTTCACCTTCTAGAAACTGCACCACTCTGATTCACCATTTCTGTAGACATAATGAACTCCAACTCTCAGGCTAGTCTTCAGTTGTCAGTGATCTTACGGAAAGCTTCAAGTCCTTCTACTAAATGTATCTACTGGTATAATTACAAGAAAAGCTCCTTAGAGTAATAGTTTCAAAAGTCCTGGTATTTCCCCCAATTATTATAAACAAACCCCATGTTATCATGGCAAAGTCACATACCTTGTCATGGAAAAACTTTCCTTTAAAAAATATAAGATCATAATCTTGTCTGCTCTAAGTGTTTAATAGGCATATGATCGGGTGACAGATTTTCAAAGCTGCACCCAGTGCTGTCAACAGGTACCTGTTGCTATGCTAACACCCGGGTAGTAAAATTATGAATGGGTACCTGTGATAGCATGGCTGATATGTCTATACACTAGCTAGGGCACTGCACATTTGAGTATGAGGCACAAAAATGGGTAATGCAAAGGGGGTGCAAGGGAAACTGACAGAGGGAGAGGGAGAGCAAGCCAATCTCATGATAGATGACAGATCTGACACTGGTGGCTCTGGGAAATAAAGATTCAGACTTTAATCAATTAAATTTATGTTGTATCTTCAGTTTTATAGGCTGAGCTATTCTGTAATTCTTTGTTCTAGGCAGCTTTTGTCAAGTTGTTTATAAAAATCTAACAGTTTGAGAATTGTTTTGAGTGCAGTTAAACTTCCATGTAAGCCTCGCCCCAACAGCAGAGAGCCAGCAGCGCAGTGCTTGATAGTGGCTACGTCATCCAGCTTCACGACGTCATACTGTAGAGCCCTTTACCTTATGCAGTGCATTATTAATACGATTAAGGGAGGTTATATTTTAATTAGGAGGTTTTATTTTAAAACAAAATATCCATCGGACAATTGTTTTAAAATAAAACCTCCCAAGGAGACTTCATTCTGGGGGAGATCTTATTTGATGACACCGGCCGTGGGTAGATGCACTGAGCAGTCGCTGTACCTAGACCTAATTATGGACGACATGGATCACCATATCTCGCTCCCTTTCCTTTCACTTGTGGTTGTTGTGTTCGTTAACACGTGTAGCATGTTAATAAGACTTCAGTAAACAAACTTGTCAGTATTTTAACATCAATAAATTGAATAATAACATTGTAATATTTTTAATATGGGTAAGACATCCTCTGGTGGAGTCACGCCATGCGATTGGATAGTGACACGATGAAATGCAACCTGTGTGATGAAATTCTGTCGGTGAAGTTTAGTTTATGTAATGATTGATCATGTTAAATATAAAAGTTTGTGTTGTACATATAAAGATCATATTTAATAGTAAGTCACTAGATGCACACCATTGGCTACTGTGTGAAATAAAGTGCTCTCTAATGGTTAAGTAGCTTTGTGTAGAGATCACGAGTTGCAATGGCATTTTTTTTGAAAAATTGACAGCCCTAACTACACTCATTTCGGATTTTTGTAATCAGACTTGGTTTCCTCTTACTTTCCTGCTCACAAGATTTTTGTAATCAGATTTGTTTTTTTCTTACCTTCCTGCTCACAAGATTTTTGGTAAGCCTAGTGTATCTTTCAACTGTCAGCAAATCTTCCCTAGGGAGGTCCAGTGTTGCAGCTAAAACATTTGCACTTGGTCATGATCTAGGGCTTTCCAGATCTCAATTTTTCTTACTTTTTTCTTGATATTTCTGGGTATTTTGATATTGCTCATCTCCCGTGTTTCTTTGCAATCTTCATTCAAGCCATCTGGCTCGGGTGTTATTGTTATTATTTTTTTAAAACATTCATTCATTTATTGATTTAATTAATAATAAACACAAAAGATATGACTCTTGAGCAAGTCATTATTTATAATCGCTTTCATTTTTCAAATACACTTCAAATTTTATTTTGTCTTGTATCCCTAATTTTGTAAGAGTATACTTTGAAAAGAAAAAGATATTCCATGTTTTCTGATAAGCACTATTTATTGCTCGTTGTTTTTAGAATCCTAAAGGAAATGTGCATGATTGTGATTAGTTATAGTCTTAGCTAAACTTAATTAGAAAAGTTTTTTTTTAATATTTGTCATTTATTCAATAAGGAAGTAGTTAATTATATTATATGGGGTATAGAATGTCAGTTTATTATCAGCTCATCCAAAACAGTATCTTCTTTTGTTTTTCAATACAGAAAGTGGTAAGTTCAATGACTTAATTAATCAGATGGTAACAGAAACCATCTTGCGAATTCTTTCTTCTGATTCAAATCCTATTGTCATGCTGAAATCATCAACAATCACCTATGGCTGCAGCCCACACAGGTTTGTTCATTTTTTTCTCTCCTTTTTTTTTTTTTTAATATTTTCACTCATTTTAGTAAATTTTTTTATCTTTAATTTTATATGAATTCATTTTTTATTAACATGAATAAAATTGACAAGTCAGAGCCCAGAAAGAAAACATTGGGAAGGGATGTAATGAGCTGGTTTAAATATTCAAAGCAATAATTTAATTAAAAATCTGTGGGACATTGTTTTAAAAAAATAAATGACCTTACAAAGTTACAATAATACCACGAACACTTGCAATATATTCATTTGCATCATGTGAAATTTGAGTTAAACTTTTTTGTTTTGTTTTTAATTTCTAAACTTCACAATATGCACATTAATTTGGACTTGCTTTTATCCATTTCAATTGATGATTATTTGATAAATCAGTGAAAGTCCCACCACAGTACTGCATTGAATAATTTGCTAATTTTTAAAAATTATTCATTTAGCAGTTTTCTTTATTTAGCTGGAATGAATTGTAGTTATGAAAATAGAGATCCATTTTTCTTCTTTTATAGTGTACATGTATTTGAATTTTTTTCTTAACTGTATTATTTCATTCTTGAACTTGGATGATAATGTTTAGTTTGCATTAATAATGATTGTTGACCTTTTAAAATATTGAATTATTTTAATTCATATATAATTGATTTAAACAATAGACCCTTAATATTCACAGGAGTCATATTCCTAAAGACTAAAAGAGTGCAACAGATATATAAACATCAAATACACATAAACAGGAGTTGTATTCCTAAAGAGTGCAACAAATATATAAACATCAAATACACAAAAACTGAGAAAATATGAGCTGAGTTTGTGCAACCTTGCAATTTTTTCATGTATTTCCCAACAAACACTCATATGCACACATACTACTCAAAAATCTAAAATATTCTTTTGCATAAACATAATTTTAACACAATTTATAAAAGATCTAACAGTTGCATTGTCTACCACTAGTATGACAATGATGTCAGAAGCTGCCCCTAGACGAGAATTTTTAGACCGTTTCCAGCCACAGCATTGTAAAGAACTAGATGTCTTAAATTATCTCTTGGACTGTTATGAAAGAGTGTCCATTGAAGAACGAACAGCACCAAAAGTAAGTTTTATTATATTATCAGAATAGTGTTATTTTAAATTGTAAAGAAAATGCATGAGTGATATAACATTCTTATATATAATTACATTATCTAGCTTTTGGCATGACAATTCATATTTTCAAGTATACTAAAGTATTATGTGATATGATTACACACAAGCTAAGCAAACTTAGATTAAAAGCAAAAATTGCACACACATGTATGCGCGCGCACGCACATATATAATACATTGATTGAATGCAATCCTTAATAGCTGAATTGACCATGACTAAATGGTTTCCAACAAAGATCATTTAGCAGAAATTGTTGAAGATTACTAGCATATTAAAAGGCATCTTTTTGTTGTTGTTATTAAATAATTAAATCCATAATTATTTAACCTAAAATATTACTTTAAACTTTTTGTGAATTATGATAGATGTATTTATTTGAAATTATATTGTTAATGTAAATGTGTTCACATTAAAGGTAATTATGGATGAGAACATTACACCATTTTAATTTCGGGTTGTATCTGGTTGAAACTAAATACTCATTAAAATTTATAAATATAACTGTGATTTCTGATTAACAGACTTTAATTTTGAATCTATTTTAATATTAAAGATAGAGTTTGCCATTGGTTTGATTCTGCATAGAAAACAGATGAATCTATTTATATTTTATAAAGATATAACAAATTTAAATGGAGGATACAAATTAAATGAAGAATTGCATTACATTTCTTCAGTAATAAGTTTCTGTTTTGGGGTAATTTAATAAATTTAGAAGGAAAGTTAAAATAAATGAAGAATGGCAGTTTTGTAATTTCTTAAATATGAATTTGTTTTTGGATAATTGAACCTATTTCTTATAGCGGTCCAGCATACCACCTATGAGTGATGCTCTAGCTGAGGCTCGAAATCAGTGTGTACTCAATACTGCTTTATTATTACGTGGAGCGTTCAGTCTAGACAAGTAAGTTATTTCTTTGTTTCAGGTGTTACAAGTTAAAAAGTAATCTGGTCTATCAAACTGCATTGAATTTTTGTTTATGTTGCGTTTTCATTTTAATTACATTCTTGATTATCATCTAGATTAAGTTTGAGGTGTCTGTCTAAAAAATTATCTATAAACTCTATATGTTAATCATAAATCATGATTTCACATTTTAATTCATCAAAATGTATTATCTAACTATTATCATACAAAGTTAATCTGAACACTTTTTTTTTACTTCTGCTTGCATGATATTAAAATATTTACTTGTAAATGATATAGGGCTCAGTGCCATGTGTCACTGCTGCTACCTTTCCTCCTGTCACACAATCTGCCAAGAGTTTTCTTACCAGAATTGGTGCAGAAATTGCGTGGTGACAAACAAGCATTTTCTCAAGTAAGTAAATTAGTTTGCCTGAGATATAAATAAACTTTGTTAAGCTTAAACTACGATATTTACAATATACTTTTATTATAACTAAAATTTACCTCTCTCTTCTCTCTCTCACTCTCTCTGTCTGATTTTTAATTCCATCTCATAATAAGTTTTCTTTATGTCTAAAGCCACATTACACTTTACAAACTAGTCATTGATACTATAAATACCACATTAATCTACAATTAACAATCCTCACCATTGCAACCACTATTATTAGCAATCAATAATTGTTAGAATATCCTTTCCAGATTTATTTAGCCATTTCCCAAGGACATTAAACCAAATATCTTTACCTAAGTGAACAGACCTAAAGATGCTCTAGGGAAACATTTTAAAAGTAATGATGAATATTTTCAGGACCAGGAATATTTCTGGCCTTTATCAAGGATTGCTTTCATGTGAATAGAGTATTATAATAATCAGAATTATTGGAAGAAAATTTAAAAGATTCCATTTTTATAAGCTCAACTTTTTTAAAAGGTTAGTTATCATAAGAAAAATTGTGAGAAATAATGTTTTTCTAAAATATTACAAATTTAATATCCAGTATCTTTTTGTAAAATCTGTTATTAAGTCATTATTATTTGTTAAATTATTTGCTGAAGTTGGTAAGGTTTTCCCTTTCAAGTTTTTTGGTTGTTTTCCATATTTTATTTTTAATGCTCTGAAATTTAACCACGAAACACATTTTTTCATTGATTCTTTCCTTTTTTAATAATGTTATAAACTTTAGCTCTGATTTGTTTGAATATCTTTAGGTTGTCTGATAGGTGAATGAAAAATTTATGTAAGGTCTCCTTATATTTACCAACGCTATTTTACATTCTTTGTCAGACCAGGTAATATGGGTTATCATTCAAGAGTAATTTTGGATATTGTTTTCTCATCAGTGCTAATTATAATGGATCAGTTTCTGTTTTAAAATTGGATCTTATGTAACTGAACTAAAATATTTCTTCATCTATTAAGATTTATATTGGACTATAACATATTTGATTGTAAACATCATAACATTACTAGCATGCATAGTTGCTTTATTTCTATCGTTTGAGATACAGGTGAACTATCAGTATAATATAATTAATCATTGCTGATAATTTACATTTCTGGTATTATACCCTTTTAACATTTTTAAACTCTTTAACAATTTGTTCAAGTACAGTTCCTGTGAAATGTATTTAAATAAGTAAATTTCATTTGTTTGATTTGACTGGCATTATTGTCTATATCATGCAACAGATCTTTACTGTATTTGTACTTTTAAATGTATATTTTGCATTTTGTTTTCACAAAGGATTTCACAACAGATCTTTATCTTTTCTGTTCTTTTAAATGTTTATTTTGTTTTTTGTTTTCTTATTGTATAGTTTGGCAGTAGTTCATATTGAGCACATCATAATTCTAACCTATTAGAATGATTTACTAATTTCAGTTTTTAAACTTATAATTATGTCATGAAGTTTGGAAAGATTTTTAATTGTAAAATCAAAGTTTCTATTTTTAATATACAGTAGGCAGTGCTTACTACATTTTATTTTTAATCTTTCATATTTGTAAGAAAAATAAAAGTGTGTGCTATTTAAGAAGACATGGGGAGTATATACTATTACTTGTGGTTTTCAAGATCTATATCAGTTTGATTGTACTTTTCTTTAATAGGTATTTGGACCTGTGGTGCAAGGTTTAAATCGACTGATTGCAACTCTTTCTCTGGATTCAGACTGCTTTCGTGCACCATTGTCTGTTCTTGTCGAACTGTGTGAAATCAAATGTGAACCCCGCAACTGTCGACCTGTGTGCAATTTGGTGAGACTAGTCAATACGAAATTGCTCCATAGAATATATACAAATACAGCAAGCCTTTAAGGTGTACTTTTCTCTAATCCATCCCCATATACATTTCTTAATGCTTGTAATGCTTTATACCATACACAAGCTTCTTAATATTTCTGTCTGCTTAAGTTTGCTTCTCTAAAATATGTATAATTAAAATATAATATTTGTTTATATTATTATATTATTTTATTAATAGTATCATGTAATAACAAGTATCACACTGAGTGAATACCAAAGTGTACCAAAGTATCACTTAAAATTAACCATTTTCAATAACCATTAGATTTATTTTTCAAAAAGGGGTTATAGATATATATTATAGAGAACTAATGATCTATTCTTTTAATTAGTATTTTGTGTGGTTCCTATATTCTGAAAATTGAACTTGTGAAGCCCTCAAAGTTAAAATCTTCAAAAGCTATGTGCCATTAATATAGAACAGGGTGCACAAACCACAGGCCACATGCAGACCAAGACAGGGCTCAATGCAGCCCCCGGAGTACCATTATTACGCATGTAAAGCACATTATTTCATTATTTGTGTTGGTTTTTTTTTTCTACTTGAGCCATCCATGTGGCAGCCCTCCATGCACTATCAATTGGAAATTTGGCCTTCTGGCCTAAAAGGTATGTGCACCCCTGATATAGAAACTAAAAATGAAAATAACAGTATGCTCAAGTTCAGTGTTGTTGCATGCACTCTTATCAGAAAGTTTGATTTTACATTTAAATTTGAGCAGAGGTTAAACACTCATTGTTACTTTATAGCCAACATTTTAATTTTTTATTAAAGCATATAAATAAGCATTTGAAATATTGCAGAAATTCACATTGCAGTTAAATATAAAGTTAAAATAAACATTGTCATTACATATTGAAACTGTTTTCTTTTAAATATATCTTGTGCATTTTTCTCACTGTTACATATCAGTAATATTATAATTATAATTGTGTACTCTGTGATATCAACAGTTATATTGTGTGTACTGACTCAACCAGTGCTTAGATTGTAATGAAAGTATTATTTGTATTATTGTTTACTATTATATCATTAAATAGAAATGTAGGTATTAAAGCTTAATCTTGTTTTTGTTCCTAATAAGTAAATTACTTAATTATACAAATGCCATTTTGAGGGTTGCCTGCACAACCCACGTCTTGATTTTTGGTTAGCTTTGACCTTGGATACATAATTATATCTCTTTCTTTTGATATTAAACGGTGTTATGGTTTATTAAAATGTTGATTAGTGTTTACAAAATTAGAACTAAGTATTGACACTTGTTCCCATAATGAGCCTACATGAATTGATTTTCTCCGGGTATATGGTTTGGTTTGTACATTTCATCTACAAGCAATTTCTACGTCCTCTATCCTCTTGCTAAACAGTCTATCTGGAGTACTGGGCTTGCACTTGTGGTGTATGGATGTAAGTCTATTCTTGTGGATTCAGTATGTGTGTATGTCATTCCTCCTTTCCCTATTTGTGCTCAAACTTACCAAATTATTATCTCCTTTCATATGGAAAGATGTTTAAGAGATCCTACATTTAAATTTTTAACAAATACTTGCCAAATGTGATTTGATCATTTTTCTTTTCTACTGGACAGACCAGCCCTTCTCATCTAAATGCTCAATATTAGAGTTTCAATAAACAAAATGAAAATGTCCTGAAAGGATTAAACAAAAACAGTTATTTATGTAATCTAAACTTATGTTAATAAGTGTAGTTGTTACTCATTTGCAACACCATGATATTATTATGAATGACTCAGACTTACATATAAGACCTCAGTTTTCTTTTGGAGCTTACAGACCAAATGAACAGAAATCCAGTAATGTCAACATTTCTAAACATCCTAATAAAGTTTAAGTAGCCAGCAATTTTTATAAATATTATTTTAATGTTATAAATAGAAACCAAAGCTCTCATTCATGCATGAGCTTTACAGCATAACAGAAAGCTAAAGTCATGTCAAGGCAGTTTCTTTGTTATGCATGCAGTTAAGTTATGCAATAATACAAGACATTCAGCTTCACTCTCTTGTCATCAACCATGTTTGTATACTTTAGTGACATCAAAATCTCTCAGAAATACTTTTTTAAAATCATTTATATTGCAGTAACCATTGAGACTATGACTTTGAAATTTTATGTATATTATCAGAATAAACTGTTAAATCTGTTCATTGAATATAAGCTATAAATAAATTCATAGTTCTGCTCCTCCTAAATTAACCATAAAGCCTTGGCCTCTGATCCTCCAGTGACTTGGAGGCTGACCACCAAGATTTAACATTTTTTGGATGTAGATTGGATGAGTAAAGATGTTGAAGTGCTTTAATGACTTGAGAGATGAAGTAGCTATTTTTATGGACAGGATAAGAAAACTTGTACCTGCTTTAAAAGACAAGTCATTGTTATATGATATTGCATTTTTGGTGGACATCCACTTGAGTGAAGTGAATGCCAGTTTACAAACACAGGGTCATTAAGTTCATAAACTGTATGGACATATAAAGTCATTTGAAGAAGAGCTTTGCCTTTGGGAAAGTCAGTTGAAAGCAGGAAATACATATCATTTTCCCACATTAGGAAGTGAGAGCAATATAGAAATTAGTAAGTAGTCCCACTCAGTTTTTTTAGTTCATATTATACAAATCTTTTGTGCTCAAAATATGTGTTCTGATGAAATAAGTTTGTATACAAAAAATTATGTTGATAGCTGCAATACTTTTTGAGATATCATTAATTTAGTATCGTTATTTGTGGTCAACTTTTTTTAAGACATAATGAATGTGTTATTTTACAAGTTTATTACAACTTATTAGCCAGTTTGCTGATTAGTTACAAAAATGAAATTTAGGAAAATGAATTCAGGTGAGATTTCGGGATTTTTGAGTGCAGGAGATCAGATTCATTATCTCTGCAAATGAAACTTATTGATTTGCAAAAGAACTCAAATCTGTAAACAAATGCCAAACATTTCTAGAATTTTACCAAATATATTTTTCAGTTGATAAGTACCATAAACTTGGTGATTTGGCTCATAAAAGAAGGGCACTTTTGGAAGCACACCACTGTAAACAACTTTTTTCAATAATAAAGTTTGATATGTCAAAAGTAAGAACACAAATAACAGACACTAATTTAGAGAACTTATTCAGACTATCCACTGAATGCATAAGTTTACCATTTCACTTTGATGTGTTAGTCTAACAATTTTGATTATAAGAACGTTTTTGGGGGGGATTTGTACAGAAGGTTATTACTAAAATTGATCTTGCATACCACTAGTGATAGTTGTAAATTCCATGAACTACAGTCTGATGTCAAAATATTATGAAACTGATAGGATTTTTTATTTTTTTTTTTTATTTATTAATCAGATGTGTTGAATATTGCTCATTTTCATTGTACACCTCAGAATAATACATTGATAACAGTTTACTAATACTTTTTAATATCAAATTCTATATATGTTGCAGATGATTCAGCAGCCAAACTGGGTTCCACAATCAATAAGTCAAGCAACAGGAATGGAGATGGAAAAACTGTCATTACTAGGCCCATTTCTTGGGTTGTCAGTTTTTGCAGAAGATAATGTATGTTCCTGGGGGATGGGGGTGGGGGTGGGGGTGTTGTTTTTTGAGTGGATTTAATTTATCATACAATATTTAATGATTAGTATAATATATAATTAAGCATTTTCTAGTAAAAAAAAAAAAATACTAAATTTAGCAAGTTAGGAATATAATTTTTAAATTCTGATTCATTGGATATAACTATATATGTTTATATATTATTTGAGGGTCAAATTACTATACAAAGAGAAAAAAAGAAATTATTTATGAGCACAAAATTTTGCATATACTTGTCCTTGATGCATAAAACTGTCTGTTATTTTATAAGCTCTTGTTTTGTTTTTATTTATTATTTTTTTATTTGCATGGTATGTACTTAAGAATTCACCAAAAAAAATTGAAAAAATTTTAATGTACATGATAAAATTCATAAATTAAATAAATTGGTTTATTTTCATCTAGAACATTGGTTTCAAAAAGTTAAGTATGTGCGTTTAAAATATTTCTTTTAAAATCTAAGAAATGGTTCTTGTTTTTATAATGTACTTGTCAGAAACTTGCAAAATAATTAAAAGTTTAAATTAAAATAGTTTATTTTATTAAAAGAAATAATAATGCAGACAGGCTTTTTCCTGTGCAAACATTTTGTGCAAGCTTGCCAGTGGCAAGCTTACACAATCAGATCAAAAATTAGTTTGGAGTAAAATGCATTTAAAATGTAAATTTAACTCTAGCACATTAAACGTTTTCAGGATTCTTTATTTTAATTTTTTTTTTTTAGCATGCCTGAAATGTAGAATCTATAATTAATATTTAAACTGTATAATAGTCATTGAAAGCATCTTTGTTTTTTTATATATTCTATATATGTAATTTTGTTGTCTAATTGAATTTTGTATTTAAATAATTTTTAACTTTTATTTATTTATTAATAATACTACATTAAAATAAATATATGTTTATAGAAAAATGATCATAAATGAAAATAAACACATTAATAAATATTTTCAAATCTTATAAGGGGTTTCAGTTGATTGTATATACCAGAAAATCAGCATTAGCATCAGTATAATGTATCTCAGAAATGAAAGCTATGAATGTAACAGGAATGATGCTACAAGCTTTCATTTTAGTTTGAACTATATGGATTAATAATTTCGTACTGTGTCATATGATTAGAAAGATGTTGAAATGCTGAAGTAAGTTAACATTTTTTCAAAAATTCTTGATAAATGGTTGATAAAAAAAATATTGGCTTGAACTTTTTAATTTTAAGAATTAATTGGTTATTCACAACACATTTATTAAGAAAAAATATTAATATGAGAGTTATTTGCTCCATTATTAATGGACCAAATTACATTTATATATTTATAAACTTATTAGAAAATTTTGAAATTTTCTTGAATTTATTGGAATAGTTTTTAAAATGTTATATCATTTTCAAGGTAGATGTGATAAATTTATTTCTAATCTTAGAATTAATAATTATAATAATTTATTTGCATATATAAAAGATCAAGTTATCTTGACAAAATTAAATTTACCATCCATAGCTTTAAAAAATGTATTTCTAATGCTATATCATTATGAGTAATAAGTTACCATTGAATTATGATAAAACTTAAGTCATGCTTGCTACTGCTAAAAGGGTTTCTAAATCTTTATCTTTGTCATTGTTAATGACATTTGGTGAAGCTCAGTTAAATTAAATTTAGTAAGCAATTTTAAAAAAAATTTGTTGTAGCTCAGTTTCAGTAATACTTCTTCACTATTTGTGGAGCAGCTTATCTAGAGTTGAGATGAATAGCAGCATTAGGAAGTACACAAACCCTTGTGGTTTCATTGTTACTTTAACAGAGAGCTGTTAATTATTGTAACTCTCTGGTCTACCATTGTGTCTTGTGAAAAAACTTAAAAAGGATCAAAACACTACATGTAGGATTAATCTCAGAGCACAGTATATGCTCATGTCGGTCAACCTTTCCAGTCTTCTGTTCATAGCACAATACAGCACAAAAATTGATTATGCTGCTCCATTTCTCTCCACTTTTCAATGGCTGGCTACCTGTTCAGAGATCTCTTTGTTATACAATGCTCTCTTCTTCCAGTACAACAAAAAATATCTCACACTTTTTGTAGACTCTCCTAGAAATTTATGCTTATCATCAGAGACACACATTTTCAACATTCTGAAAGCAAAGTGTAACTCATATATTCATTTGCTTATCAAAGTCCTCTATCTGGAATTTACTGTACTTTGAGCTAAAATACAAAGACCACAATTTTCAAGAGGCCTAAAAAGTCTTTTTTTATAAGCAAAAATTGCAGTCTCTTCTGAGTCATTGCTTGATCAGATCAATTTGTAAATTCATTTTACTTATGTTTCTTTTTCTTTTTTTTTTTGTGAATGTAGTTATTTATTCTTTTGCATTTGGATTAATTTGATTTGCATTATATGTTTAAATAGTTTATTTAAAACTTAGTGTATTTTATTATACAGAATTGTAAACTACAACTTAACCACAAATAAAATGCTTGGTCACATATATATGTGGCAAAATATTAAATAGTAAAATTCTTGTTTTTTCATAATTTTAAATTTTAGTTCATTTGTTTTAAAAATTAAATAAATGTTTCTTCATTTTTTTAGTTGTAACCCATAACATGTTAAAAACCTAAAAATAAATGGTATGATGTATAATACAATAGCTTACAGACAGCTTATACTTAACAGTCCAGATGAAAAAGGTTTTCTGAAACAAATTTAACTTCTACTCTGGAAATATAAAAAAGTATGTATGGTTTGATGTTAAGAGCTGTTTTTGGATAAATAAATATCTTTTTTTAATATTTTCTTTTTATATGTAAAATACTGGGGTGGGTGTGGGGGGATCTTTTTTTCTTTCTTTTTTTCCTCTATTCTTTTGTGTGTGTTGGGGTAAAATCTATTGCTTATGTTTCTCATTTGACATGTTTTCTAGCCATTCCTAAAATCATCAAAACCAAGTTCTGCAAATTTGATTCTGGTGTATATTGTCATATACATAATAGTAATACATTGTTAACAAATCTGCTGCACTACTGAATAGACTCTCATGAAATGTTCATTTTATCCCTCTTGATGTTGTTTAATTTCAGGTGAGAAAACAGCTTATTATGTTGTGTGTATTTTGGCAGGTAAAGGTTGTAGAAAAATATTTCTCTGGACATCAGCTTACAGCAGATAATTTACGAGGGGTCAACCAGTCTTTACAACACAACCTGGAATTTGTCAGAGTAAGTAACCAATAGATATTTTTTTAGATTCTTTTTCCATGTTACTGAAGTGGTTAGTAGGAATTTTAGCTCTTAAATGTCTCAGAAGCATTAGTGTGTACTATAAAATAAATTATACTGTCGAGTGTATAAACCATGTTTGAAAATTTCTAGATCCCCACCCCCCCACCCCCGCCCATCCCATTTAACCCGTTCCCTGTCAGGCAAAAAAACGCACGTCGGCAGCACCATGTCAGGCACTTTTGCCGTCTAGCGATAATTTTTATGGGGTACTTGTTTCAAAAATAAAAAATGAAGCTAATACTAAATGAATTTGAAAAACGTTAATTGTAAACTATTACATACATATTAATAAAATATGTTAAGTCTTTTTAAAAATTTTTTTTAAATTAAAAAATATATAAATCTGATGGGGTGTGGTGTTGTAGTTGTTATTTGGGTCACCCCAGGATGCGAGGAGATGATGACGATGAATGAATCATTACCAGGTGTAATGTATGGATGGCACCTAATTCTACCTCCACCCATCCCACAACACCCTACCCAACCCTGATCTACTTTTACACAAAATCATGTAAGCCAGAAACATCCCCACATTTAAATTGAGAGAGAGAGCTAATATTTTCCTCAGATATGAACTAATTTCATTAAAAACTCTTGATTTTATTTACTAATATCAAAGTATTTATGAAGGTACAATATTTTCTCACTGTAACTCACACTTTTTATGTTAATGATGAACTGTATAACAGTATAGAGTAATAATAGTTTCAAATTTGAAAATAAAATCATTAAAATAAATTACTGATTTATCCAGCCTTGTTTTTCTTCTAGTTTAAAGAAATGTTTATCATAAATATAATTTGTTTTATTTATTTTTGTTTCTACAGCAAGATTATTTCAAGATTGTCATTAATGATTTGTTTGTTATTTTTATGTCTACAGCAAGAGTGTTTCAAGATTGTCCACTATCTTTTAGTGCATACTGATACAAGGGACACAACTATGGACTATCTAACTCAGCTGATGGACAGAAATGCTAAACGATCACAAATACAGGTCTTTTGAATTTTAATAAATTATTCAGTATCAGCTAGAGCATCAGGAAATAAAACAACTAAAAACTAGCAAAAATTTAATAGTAGTGTTAGATGGGGTTGGAAGTAAATTGGTAGGCCTATGCTTTGCAAAATTGATGTTTACAAACTAATGTTGCAGTTTCCCAAAATCCAACATAAAAATCAAAATCAGTCTCAAAACGCAAGAAATTCTATATTGGTTTGATTATTTATTAAATGATGCTTTTCGTTGGGTAATTGTAGAAATCGTCAGTATTTGATATGATGTTTACATGCTAAGATAAATGAAATGGCTGAATGTGTCTAATTTCTATTTACATAACTAATTTCTTAGCTTTATTGCTGTCTTACAACATTTTAAGCTCTTACAGAGTTAATAAAAGTTATCATGGGTTAATTACATTTAACCAACAGACAAGAAAATAGGGCACTGATCAGTATCTTTTGGGCCCCAAAGTTAGCACATATACAGGGTTCAAAGCCCTTGAAAAAATGGCAGCCCTCTTAAAAAGTACTTGAATTTTTATTATTTATTATTTAGTCCTTGAAAAACGCTTGAAATTGCCTATAAGCCCTTGAATTATTTGAAAAGTCCTTGATTTTTAAAGAAATATCCCACCTCACCTCTTTTAAATAAAATGCCGTGAAAATATTTTAAAGTCATATTACTGCCACTGCAATTTTGTTACTTTCGGATTTCACTATGGTTTATTTCGGTATTTTGTTTCAGCTCCTTACTTTTTTAAGTGCAGCGTCCCTTGATAGTCTAATGTAAATTCCAATTTGGAGTACTCTGATTTAGCGTTTAACTTATAACTTTTTTAAAAGAAATCCTAATCCAATTCCAGAATGGGGCTTATTCTTCTTTTCAGCTGCACACAGCTTTTACATTAATTGCTTTTAGCGCAAATATACCTGCCATCTTGAATATCACTTGATTTATTTCACTTATGGAATTGGATATTGCAGTTGGTGCAAAAAAGTTTTCTTCTTGCTTATGAAGACATTTTTTTTTATAGATCCAGCTTTTGCTTTAATATATTGCATTTGACAATGGGGAAGTGCATTTCCAGTGAGAAATGGATGTATATCCAAGCATACTTGGATATGAGCATTCATAGAAATTCCATATGAAAAGTTCATTCTAAAATCGGCATTCAGAGTTACTTCCCTTGAGGTGGTAGGCAAACAAAACTTTGACAATAATAGTATTAGCACCAGTGTGAGTTTTAAAAGAATTAACAGTGGATGGAAGATGTGTTATTTAAGAATGTACCAACAACACTATGAGAACAATAAGCATTTCTTGCTTTCGTTTATCACTTTGAATAAAGGAGATCGTTTTGAGAAATTTGACAGGTGATCCAATAGTTGTACTCATCCTGATACAAAATGGTTGCTTGAGTCTAAGACTCTTGTAGTTTTTATGTCTCATTCACTCTGTACTATATGTGCACGTGCGCGCACACACACACACACACACACACACACACACACAGAAAGAGAGAGTTTACAGTTGAGACTTCTTGATGGCTATCCTACTCTAAAGTTATAAAAAGTATTTAAATTTTCGCAACAGAAAGGCATGATACACAAAATAAATGATAAAATATTCATAAAATTATGAATAATGTTACATTTTTTAATTTTTATTTTTCTTATTTCAAAATTTCTAATATAATTCTTCGAAAGTATAGTGTGTTGGATTTAAAAAATAAATTTTTATTTTTGCCATAAACATCTTTCAAACATTGTATAATTTTAAGAAGAAAAAATAAATAATATTTTACATGTAACTATCATAATTACATTCAAACAACTCATTTAAATTTTAGAAGGCAAGAAATAAAAAAATTCACTTTAATTTTTAATAAATAAACTGCCTCTCAAGACAAACGTTTCATGAATTATAAATGCTTAGTATCCATATTATTTATGCAAAACTGATTTATTAATATACAGATTCTAATCAATTTCTTGATCTGGTTGCTGTTAAGATACACATCTATATAAGTGCGAGCTACAAAAAAAAATTAACATTCATTAAAAATTAATGAATAGAGGATGCATTGTTTAAGTAAGTACTAATAATTCTGTGAAAACAATAGTCATTTACTGCTTGATGAATAAAGATCAATTTGGATTTCTAAGCTGAGAAATTTAATACTATGGATGATACACTCTCTTTATCCATCCTAATACATAATGATTGAGAGTGAGTCTAGATTCTGTAGTACTTTTTTGCTTTACATTCACTGAATGTACTAAGAGAGAGAAAGAGGGAGAGAGCTTACAGCTGAGACTTATGGCTGGCTAACACTTAAGGTGAATGCATTTAGTATATACACTATAGATATCATTACAAATATTAACATTTAAGCTACAAAAAAAGACATGAGTAAATTGGATGAAAAGCTTGCATTACTAAAGCAATAATCACCTGTTATATATTAACTCTTGTAAATATTTGACCAAATTTGTTTATGTTATTTGATGAACTTTTGTCATAGTTTATGATGTACATATTATTTGATAAAGGCTGAATGACTAAAGCAACTGCCACACAGCTTTCACATAATTAATTTCTTTCAGAACTGTAAAGCAAAAGGAAAACAGATAATCTAGAGAGTATATTCACACAAAAAGCTTGGGTCATCAATAGCAGTCATCACTGGATTTTTTAAAATCATATCTTCATTGTAAATATTTAACCAGATTTGTTTTATATGTTGTTTTGGATGAACTTTGATCTGATTTATGATGTACTATATGAATACTTTGATAAAGTCTAAGTGTTGCAACTGGAAACTTTCATTACAAAATTAATTTCTTTCAGGAGAATTGTAAAAACAGAAAAATTGTTTCATAATCTGCAGAGTAAATTAAATTACTTTTTTTTTTTATTTAATTTTTAATACATTTTTATTAGATTCATATGCATATATTATGTTTAAAATTAACTCTGTCATGATTTTATGATATACCAGATGACCTGAATAGTAAGATTTGTATAAAATTATAATTACTGTATTTAGTGCACAATTTTTTATATTGATATTAAATTTGCTTATGCTGCATAAAATTTTACAACAAAAATAAATGTCAAAGGTTTATTATAACAAATTTTATTTTCTCAAACTTTATTGCATACACTATTAGTCCTTGAAATATTAGGTTCTTGTAAAGCCCTTGAATTTTTTTTTTCAAAGATCGTATATGAACCCTGATATATTGTCTGTAATGGACCAGACTCAACAGACTGTTATTTCAGATTTTAGATATTCCCAGGGTGTTTCTAGTATCTCATAGAGCAGCATTACTTGTACACTTCACATTTTTCTGGAAGATTATGCATATGTTCTTTTTGAATATTCTTGTCTTCTGTGGTAGGTGGATGAAAGAATGGTCTCTGGAGATGGTCTCATGCTAAATCTCATGTCAGTTATGGAATTGCTCTCTGCAAAAATTGTTCTTGACAAGGTAAGAAGTTTTAACAATTATTTCTTGAAGGTGAAACAGTCAAAAAACATATATTACTGGCTTATCTTTTAAGATGATAGTTTTATTTGAATGTTGCTGTAATTTTGTCACTTAAGATATGCTTACATTTAAGTTTACTATCATGTGTTAATGCAACTAATTAGACCTTATGTATTACAGTCACCCCTTTCTCATCCTGCAGGGAGTAAATGTAGAAGTGTCCTTATGTTAAAAACTACATAACCATCTGTTAGTATGCAAATCTTTTTAATTTGGGTCATTCTATGGGTGAGTGTACCTCAAAGGGTGGGTCCATTTGAAATGTGTTTTCTTAAAAATAAAGCATTGAAATATCATCTGTTTATATTCTGTATATTCAGAATTAATGTGAGAGGTACACAAGATATTTGTGTTTATTTGTTTTGTAATTATTTGTAATATAAATTCATTTCGAACTGAAAAGGGCACACAACTCTTTTGGTGATATGCTTATGTATTTCTATTTTCTTTAATTTTCATTGTGATAAATAATCTGACCATATCAAAGTTTTTAGAATGTTAAAGCATCATTCTAGATCCCCTTTTATTTTGAAACAGTAAAATTTTGGAAAGAAAAATATACTTTTAAAGGCATTTTCTTTGTTACACTTAGGTTTAATATATATGAGATCCAGAACTTTTATTCTGTTTCTGAATATCTACATGTCAAATGTAAACAACTTGTGCTGTTGAAACAATCATTGTAATCAAAATATTCATACACTAATGATTTTCAGATTTATTCTTTATATTCAGAAATATTTAGCTGTAATAAAACTAATTTGATATTGGTTCCATTTTAGCATTTTTAGCATAAAAAATCATACATTCGTAAATATAAAATGATAATAATATAATGAACTACTTCTTACATTTTTCAATGGTGCCATATTGCAGAAAGACAACTCATTGTCTTGGTGTAATGAGTTTAAGTACATAATAAGAAAAATAGCTTTCATTTCCATCAAGATCATGTTGTTACAAAAGTAATGTCTGCAAAATTTTTTGAATCATCAGTGTTTCAAAACAGCTAAGATTTCTGATAAAATAAATATATATTGAATAAATTGATTATCATCATAAATAGCTTACATATTTATGTTCACATCCATTTGATTTCTTTTGAATTTTAAGTTTCACATAGTTTGTGTGTGTTTTCAACCTGAACAAGTAATGGTAGAAAAAAAAATATAACATTCAAGAGTTTAAACCCCCCTAATTAGGCTTATTAAGTATTAAAATCTTTATACTTCAACAGATACTTTGTTTATTATTTAATATCATGTTTTCAACATAATAATTTAGCCCATTTTATGTTTAGTTGGAACAATAGAGCATCTTTTATGATAGTTGATATTAGTCACTAACATCTAAATTTGGTTTCCACATTACAAAGTCATAGTTTTATAAACCATTTTAAACAACAGATTAAGTTCAACTATTCTATCAACCACCCTCCACTCAGTTGATCCTCATCTACAACTCTACAATGTTGGCACACCTTGTGTCAAAGAGCAAAATTGATTAAAAGTGCTGTGTTGACATATGCTTAAATTACATGTACATGGCTTAAAGTATATTTGGTGAAGTAGGGTGATCCGTAAATTGATAAACAATAGCTGCCATTTGACATGGTTGTTCATAAGTGACAGAAAGAATCCCTCATTATAACATGGGGTCCAATTTTAGGGACCCCAAGGACTATTTTATATTGCAGCACCAGTGTATATAAAAGTGCGGGGTTCTTTCAATAGCGAGTATTTAATTAGAAATTTAATATTTGTCTCCATAATTATTACAAAAGTTAAATTTTTACTTTTTTACTTTTCTATTTACCAAATATGAAATTAATATGAATATTAATCATTCCTTTCTGTAAATGTAAGCCTGTCTGTTAGAGTGGCTTAGAAGTGAACATTAATCATTCTTTTATGTAAATGTAAGCCTGTCCATTAGACTGGCTTAGAAATGAGCATTAATCATTCTTTTATGTAAATGTAAGCCTGTCCATTAGAGTGGCTTAGAAGTGAACATTAATCATTCTTTTATGTAAATGTAAGCCTGTCCATTAGAGTGGCTTAGAAGTGAACATTAATCATTCTTTCATGTAAATGTAAGCCTATCCATTAGAGTGGCTTAGAAGTGAACATTAATCATTCTTTTATGTAAATGTAAGCCTGTCCATTAGACTGGCTTAGAAGTGAACATTAGTCATTCTTTTATGTAAATGTAAGCTTCTCCGTTAGAATGGCTTAGAAGACCATGGTGTCAGTGGTTCTGTTGAGTCTGACTTTTTTTTATGTCGCTCACATATATATTATATTATATACTCATATATTAAGGCTGTTAAACTGCTGAAGGCTACAAATTTGATTTTTTATAAGCATTCTTATGGACTGTTGATAAAAAGTGTAGGTTCTGTAACTGATTTTGGAGAAAGAGTACATTTGTCATTAAAGTTCAATTGATGTGTAAGTGCAGAAAATGTTTAAATGACTCAGAGATTGTTTATTAAAGGGACACAAACTTTGTGAATATGCTTCTATCAGATCTGACTTTGGAGAGGAACCACATCGGTGAGGCAACAGGAAGGAAAAATAGAAGCAAAAAAAATGGCATGCCCTGAAAACATTCAAGTGCAATGCTTTTAATTCAGTCTATAATTTTCCTACACTCTCAAGATCTCTCTCCAGTCACTCAACTTACGTGTCTGCAAGAGAATTGTTAATCTCATACACACTTCACTTGATACACCTTGTTATAAAACCAATTGAACTATAACATATCACATATATCACATATTCAATGATACATAGTTATCTAACATAAACATATCAAATGAATCAATCAAAAATAGATAATATATCAAAATCAGTACATGAAATGATAATTCTAACATACGAATTATCCTAAATTCATTCTTGCATTATTGTTCCAGACAACTCATCATGGCTTACGGTTTACCTTTAGAACCAGACTTTGAATATTGATCGCAAGTACTGCAAAAGGGTTTGACTGCTTATTTATACTGACTCACGCATCAGCCAACCAGAATCACTCATTCATTACCTTCCCAGCTACTGGTTCGTCATTTGCAATTATGTACTTAAGCTTCCAACCAGAAAATCTCTTTAATCAGATGTTGCCTGTGTCACCCTCCCCCAAGCCCCGTCCATCAGTCAGTCATTTGCGTTTGCAACTACCTACTAACTTCTGAGTCGGAAATCGTCCTTTCCATGAAGAAGCATGAAAAAAATAAATGGTCATCTACACCTCTACGTTAATCCTCTTTATGCAAGAGTGACTTCCGAGCATCACAAATACACATAAATACCTCACAAAAATATCTTAAAAATCAGTTCAGTACAGTAGTTATTCTGTTGACTTGGTTATCAATTCTTAAGACCTAATCAACCCCATTCTCACTCATGCCAAACATATATTACATACAAAAAATATCATTACGAGGCTCATATTATGAAGTTCCTTATATTATCGATCCTAAATTAAAATGTTCAAGTCAGTACAATGAAATTAATTGTAAATATTTCATTAACAAAACTGTTACTAGAGATCTGTGGTAGATTCAGGAATCATAAAATATTACAGGCTTCTCTGTCATGCTTAAGACTGCCAGGCATTACAAGAGTTCATGCAGAGGTGTCCTGTAATTGGATGTACAAGACAGGCTTAAAGTATGATAGCTGCATGAATTGTTACCAAATGTCAAAATACAAAATTGTTGCATCATGGCAACAAGTGTGAAAGTCAAGTAGCTTCTCAAGATGGGTGCTCAAAGTATGGTGGCTTGTGGCAACATGAAGTTTACTGATAGTATGGTGACAAATCATGGCTTGTGGCAACATGAAGTTTACTGATAGTATGGTGACAAATCATGGCTTGTGGCAACATGAAGTTTACATAGTATAGTGACAAATAGTGGCTTGTGGCAACATGAAGTTTACTAATAGTATAGTGACAAATAGTGGCTTGTGGCAACATGAAGTTTACCAATAGTATAGTGACAAATAGTGGCTTGTGGCAACATGAAGTTTACCAATAGTATAGTGACAAATAGTGGCTTGTGGCAACATGAAGTTTACCAATAGTAATGTGACAAATAGTGGCTTGTGGCAACATTAAGTTCACCAACAGTATGGTGGCAGATAGCATCATGAAGTTCATTGGGGAATAGTACACCTCCCTGTTCACTTGTTAGTGAATTCTGAAAAGTGGTATGCTTTAAAATATGATCAAACCTGGGTGGTTATACTACAGGACTATATTCATCCTATCTCAACACACATTAAGATAAATAATATAGCTTCTGGTAGCCATCTTCCTCTTGTTGAACAAAATGAATAAATGCTTCAGAGGTTTCTGTAATATAGTTTAGATAATTTAGATAGTGCTTTAGGGTAATTTTCTAATAAAATAGCAATCAGTGACTGGCAGAGTTGATTTGGCCAGCTATATTAGTGTCCTACAGTTCACCTGAATGCACAAAGTCAGAGGTGAGCATTGCACAAGATCATTGTTCTTCTCACTCAAGCTTGAGTAGGCAAGTTTAAATCAACCCTTTAGCTAGGTTTAAGGGTTTTCATGACATTGACATTTATTTGAGTCTGAATCTGTTTTGATTGTTAGTAATATCCAGATGTATAATTATTTTAATGCTTTTTAAACAGTGGTTATTGATATGCATTAATCAATTGAAGTGTGATCTCTAATATAGAACTGCACTCATTTAACATATATTTCTTAAAATTTTAGGTTGACACTTACTACCCTTTTCATCCAAATGCACGAATCAATATTAAGTCTGAGGCAAGATTCAGTTGCACATCTCAGGAAGCTGAAGCTTGGGTTGAAGATATCAGTAAGTATGAAAACATTGAGAGAAGTATAGGCATGACTGATGGTTTGCTTTTGGGATTTGCAAGTGTTATTTCAAATTTTTCTATAAACGTAGATACTATATACGATCCCATCATATTCCCTGCTCTGATCTAATTTTTCTTTTTATAAACTACACTACACTTAACAGATTTAATAAATTTGCAGTTTTGTAATTTTTCTTTTTATAAACTATACTACACTTAACAGATTTAATAAATTTGCAATTTTGTAATTTTTCTTTTTATAAACTATACTACACTTAACAGATTCAATAAATTTGCAATTTTATAATTTTATTTTTTTTTACCCTAGCAGATGACAAATTTGACATTTTGACAGTTCAACCAAGGAAGTAATTAAGTAGCATCAGCAGCAGAGAAGTGATTAATTATAGAATTAAAAAATTGAGCTACTGTATTATATGAAATATATCAACACAATTCTTTGCTATACATAAACTCAGCTATTGATTCTAAACTGTAAACATCTCAGAACATTAGCATATGCAGTAAACAATATCAAACCAAGATCTGCACAGCTACAAGCAATTAATAATGTAATAATATGTCATATATATGTAATGGAAGAAAGTTATCTCAGTTTGTTTTTTTTTCAAACCAAGTTCCCACAATGCTTTGCAACTCTTTCCTGCAAGACTTTTTTTCCACGACTGTTGAATGCAGAATATTTAATAACAGTTCTTTTACTGCATCAGACATTTTTCAGACTATTTTACTTTTATTTCATAATAGCATTTACTTTTCTCTATAAGAGTACTCATGAAATTAGTATATTTGCTAAACTGTAAACTGTTTGCTCACGGTGATTTTTGGTGAAAATTATTAAAAAATGTTTTTGAGATATAATTATTTATTTATAAACTATCATGTTCATATTTAATTCAACTTATCATTCAAACTAGAAATGCTAATAAAGAAACCAAGTGAGTAAAAAAAATAAGGTTGCTCTTCCTTAAAGTCAGCATATTTCCAATAGACTTCAATATTGTGAAATATTTTTTTAATAAATTTCAAGAGGATGTCAGCATTGGTGATTTCAAATTAATATATGAAAGAGTCTCATTTTAACTTGGTACAGAATATGTATGACCAGGCATCATAAAAGAGAATCAGACATGAATAAAAAAACAAAACAGATATATACAAAACAATATTTTTGTAATACTGATGCAAATGGCCTTATGTCCTTAAATGCTAAAGTTCAAAACTGTGTTATGAGCTAACAAACCTCTTTGTGATACTAGCAAAGTATTAGATAGAATATAACTTACAATTGATAAGCCTGAAGTGATTCAGACACATGTTCATGTAGGACTTTATTCTGTTAAACTAATGGTGAAGTACTATGTAGGAATTTAATAAAGAAATGGCAAAATGTTCATTGCTGTCAAGATTTTTTTAAGATAATAAATAGTAATTGAAATGAAATGTATATATCTTTATTTAAAGCTCTTTTTACAAATGGTAAGACAGCTAGTGATCATAAACTAGATGTTTGTTACTTCTGTGACAGTCTTGAAACTGAAACTTGGTGACTTATTGGCACATAGTGATATAAATTTAAAATGTTAATAAATTATATTTACTTCAATTAAGCATTCTCTAGAGTGTTTATTAAACTTTAAAAGTTTAAAATGTTAATAAATTATATTTACTTCAATTAAGCATTCTCCAGTGTGTTTATTAAACTTTAAAACTGCATATAATAATATATATATCAATTTGTCTATTGTTTTTATTGCATGGCATACAGAGAACAAAAATCAGCAACCATGGCAAGATCCCAAGTTCTCCACAGAGTGTTTCTATTTGACTTTACACTGCCACCATTTGTCTATAATACCTATTATGCGTAAATATATACGACGCCTTCGAGCTATCCGAGACCTCAATCGCATGCTAGAAGAAATGGAAGGTAACCATCCACAGTGGCGATCACAAGTGCAGGTAGTGATATATATTTAAAGTTGGCTTTGCTGTTATTTATTTGATGTAATCTCCCATATTATTGTTTAAGCCTGTTTCGCAACTGATAAAATAACCTAAACATTCTTATGACGTATGCACACAATTACATACTTTCCACAACAGCATGTTTCTTGTTGTTGTGCTCAACTGAAGTAATTGATGCAGTCTGCTGGTAGACTGTTATTCCACAATCTGACACCGACAAAACTTCATAGTCACAGTACAAAATAGCCATTTATTACCTCTACATCATCTTTTTTCAGCCAGTCTTTTCACCTACATGCTTACAAAAAATATTTGTACCTTTAATAATGTTTTCTGTTCAAAGGTTCTAGCCCAGTTAACTTTAACTTCAAGGTGTGGTGCCTAACTTTTAGTGAGTGATGCAATACGTTGATAATCCTTTGTTATTTTATTAACTGCTGGAACTTTCCACACTCTGCCTTCACTGGAAACTGGCATCTCTTCAAAGTCCAAGTAAAACACATAGTCCCCTTTCACCACCACAGCTACATCATCTTTCTTTGGCCAGCAGATGTCTTTTTGCCCAACAGTTTTCTCCACCAATTGGACTACCTCTGTCTTCCCCTTTCTGTGATAGTCTTGCCATATATAGAAGTGTGTATGTGGGGGGGGGACCCACAATATCTTACTACATATGTACAGTATTGGTCAGTAATTTGCTAACTGGAATAACTACATTACAAAAATGTAAAATAAAATTTACACCTTTTAAAATTACTATGTGCATCATCAAACTCATATCCATTATGGAGAAATAAGCTTTTTAAAAGAAATACAGCTAATTAAATTATAACTCATGTGTCTATCAGAATTTTTTTTTTTTTAAAGTTCAGTTAAAAATTATTAAAAAATTCTACATAGGGCCTACCCAATGACTGTTCCTGTGCCATGCTATGGAGGGGGGGAGGGGGGAGTTGGACACGTGACCACAAAATTAAAAGATTTTTAAAATATTATCTAATAAACTAAATGCATTATATTGCAAATACATTTTTCCTTTCTTGACTGGTACAACACAATATAAATTCATAAAGTCATTTTCAGAGTTCACCCACCACCATCAAAATTAAATTCTGTAGTGTAGGCCTATAATAGTATGTGCATCATCAAATCAACTAACTCTTATATTTTGTAGAAAAATATGCTTGCAAAATACAGCTAATAAATATATAATTCACTTGTGTCTTTCAGAATTTAAGAAAAAAGTAAAGAAAATCTGGTAAAAATAATGACTAAAAAATAAAATAAACTATGATGCACCCATCTAATGATCTACTCATTGTTTACACTGTGCCCTACTAATGATCTACTCATTGTTTACACTGTGCCCTACTAATGATCTACTCATTGTTTACACTGTGCCCTACTAATGCAGTAATGAAAAAAAAAGTGGACAGGTGACCACAAAATTAAAAAAAATTTAAAACAAATAACACATGATACGAATAAATGAAATGCATTGTATGAAATATAAATCTTTCCCCTATTGATTGATACAATACATAAGCTATGGATAAGGCAGGCATAAATTCATAATTTCTGTCTTCATCCATCAACACCTTCAAAGATGAATGCTACTGTAAGCCTATAGGCCCTGAAAATTCTTATTTATCGGTTAATATAGTCCTTTAAATAAAAAAATACACTTCAAAAACTGAAAATAATTTATTTAACTTATTAATTAATGTCTTCAAAGAACGATACACGAGATTGCAAAGTGGAAACTAGTTCAACTTCGCCACAAGGAAAGTTAAGCTGCTTGATACAATCCACCATTGTTGTTGACAGTCTTCAGCGATTTCAGTCACTGACCACAGTTCTTTCAACACAATTCTTTACACATGCAGTATTT
This sequence comes from Sinotaia quadrata, assembly GCA_028829895.1. Taxonomy (NCBI): domain Eukaryota; kingdom Metazoa; phylum Mollusca; class Gastropoda; order Architaenioglossa; family Viviparidae; genus Sinotaia; species Sinotaia quadrata. The sequence goes on from CM054179.1 coordinate 60,161,850, forward strand.
TTTTTGTCTCAAACAAACTATACAGACTTAGAGATGAAGACTAAAGCTGAGCTTAATAAAATCTAAGTCTTCTGCATAAATACATATTTTGCAAATTAGCTTGTCAATAAATTTGGTCCTGATGTCTTGTGCTATTGCTTTTTTGCAGAGACTTCAAAAAAGCAAACTTTGTGCAGATGCTGGAGTTCTTGATAAGAATATGTTGGTGCGGGTACTACAGTTTTATACACAAGTCTCACAATTTTTAATTCGAGCTGCTGATCCCAAATATCAAGGGTAAGATTTTAAAGAATAGACAATGAATAAGATAAGATTAAATTTAGAAAAAAATCTTTACTATTCTTTTTGGGGGCAGTCAAAGTATTTTTTTATTTACATATTGAGATTTAAAGTAATTGCTTAAAATTCCTCATAGTCATTTTGAACAAATATACAGAATAGATCATAAGATTTGTGTTTGTGAATACAAAAATATCTTAATTTTCTCAGGTGAGCATTCCAGTATATTGGTATATTACAAATCCCCATATTGTAAAATGTCTTTAAACAGTATTGTGTCTCTGGAAAACAATAAACACAGCCTGTGTTTTACAAAATAAAATTTCTTATTTTTTTAAATTTCTGTTCAAGAAACCTAACATTAAATATTGAGGCATTGTTGGCTTGCGTATATGAAAATATTTATATATGTACATTCATCTAATGTTGCAGAGCAGAACTTCCTTTGCCAGAAAAGGTGCCCATGGAGTTTGCTGCACTTCCTGAATTCTATCTAGAAGATATTGCAGATTTTTTGCTTTTTGTTCTTCAGTGAGTTTTCTTAAATTAAACATTATAAGAAGTTCAGTTGCTATGCACTTTGATAAAATCAATTCTTAGCTAGCTTGACCTTGATCCAAGATTTTACTGGAAGATGAACTTCATGGAAGCAAGCTATGTTGAAGCTTTTGTTAGTGAAAGTTTGAGGCACAGATAATTTTTTTAAAATAGTATGCAATGATTATTATAATATATACTATTTTCATAACAGCTGCTACATTCACATTCTTTAAAGTACATTTATTGTGAAACACTTTCCATGCCTCCATCATCCATCGTATATATCTGACTGCTCTTTGCCTAGAACAGCAAACAGACACCAAAAGTTGCTACAAATTTATTGATGTACTTAAAGTGCATGTAGCCAAGAAAAACCAAACAATCTGATGAATTTGGTCATAAAATTATATATTCCTATTAGAATGAATTAAATTACCTTCTTACTTTTCTCATAAAATTGGTGTTCATGTAACCTTAAACAAAATTCTAAATGTAGATCTCTGATCTCTCTCATTTGCATCACTTTTTCTCTTGAGGATTCTTGCATTTCATCTCACTGAACACTTTTGGATCTGATTTGCAAAACACAGTAAACTGTACAAAATACCAGATACCCTTCATGACTATACAATAATAAATAATATATCAGTAATAGCATATCCATAATAATTCAGCAGGATGAATATATTCAAGATTAAATTAAGTATGTTTGTATACAGTTTTTAGAATTAATAATACAAAAGAGCTTCTCTTCCTTGTGCATAAATATTGCATTGTGTCTTTATACTTCTACTTAGCTGTAGCTTACAGTTTATTAGCATTCTAAGTATGTTAAGTATTATTTGTAACAATTTTTATTATACTGCCTCAAATGCAAATCTAAATTACAACTGCTACTGATAATGATGACTAATCATTCATATTTGTTATTTATATATGTATATTATAGATAATTTTTCAGATCATATTAGCTACATATTAGAATTTTTCAGCTGTGTAGAAGAAATAGTCAGTTTAAGAAAGACACTTATAGGAAAAATTATTTTTAATAAAATTATCATCTTTGTCATAAAAACAAGAGTATATTATATAAATGCTTTTTCTGCTGTTGATATTTTTGTTTGGTCAGATTTATTATTGAGGCAAGTGTGCATGCAGTATAATAAATATTGGGAGTTTTATCTGAGTGCATTAAGTTGCAAAATAATTTAGGTGGGTGGTCTACCTAGATTTAAATCTAAGATCATCATACTAAATGTTTGATTGACTTAAAAAGGCTAAATATTATTATGATTTATGATTCTATTCTTTTGTGTAATGCTCAGTCTCTGACCAAAATCAGTGAATGTATCCATATAGATGATCACTCTCCTTTTTTACACTTTCTCAACAATGGTTCACAAAGGCTATACAGTATACAAACTGTTAATAAATCGGCCTATTTCTTGGCTATATTATTCTGTCAAACTAAATAGTAAAATTACATTGTATTTGTAAGTAATTCAAAGTAATTCTGGACTAATATAATTCATTTATTTGGGATTGGCATAGTTAAGCAAAGTCTTTATTTTAATGCCATATAAAATCAGATACAATGTTTCATTTAGATGTGACACAAGTAGGGTACTTAATTTATATTGTTTTAAAATTGTTCATTTGACAATGAGAAAATGAAACATGTTTTGGTTAGAAGTATTAAAGACCAAGTGAAATGGAATCTAGGTCATCCACAGATTAGAATCAAGACTGCAAAATTTGAACTTTCAGAGATTCATATAAATGCATTTATTTTGGTATTGAAAGTCAATATTTCTGAAAGAAATTAGAGCTCTCGTTCATTTGCAAGATTGACTTCTTACCATAGCAACATAATATTTGACATCACGATGTGGAACTACAATCCTCATGCACTGTCCAACACATCGTCTTGCGTTAAATGCATGGTTTGAAAAATGAAAGCATGGTTAAATATTGCAGAAGAAGAAGGCTATGAAATGCAAAGCAGACAATCACATTTATTCTAGGTACCAAAACTCTGTACATAATATTTTTAAGAAATATCCCCTCAATGCAACAGAAAAATGTTAGGTAAGTATATTTTCAAATGGCTTTGAATAAAGAAAATCAAATGGATCTGGGGTTTTTTTTATGGATTTAGGTCACCAATAAAATTAGTAAGACAGTAAAGCTCTATACATAAATATTACAGAAATAATGACATAAATGAGCAAAATGACATAAAATTAGGTGACAGTTATGTTTCATTCTGAAATCTATTTTCTTGTACAGGTACTTCCCAGATGTATTAGAAGATCCAGGCATGGGGACTATCTTGCAACTTTTGATCATCATGATCTGTTCACAAAATTATATTCGCAACCCCTACCTTCTGGCCAAGCTTGTGGAAGTGTTGTTTGTTTTACAACCTATGATTCAACCCAAAGCTCACAAAATCAACCAAGCTCTCCTCATGCATGAACTGGCTTTATCTCATCTCACACCAGCTCTCATGCAATTCTATGTTGGTCAGTCTTTCTTGATTATTTATACTCTAGGCAACTCATTTCAAGTAACTACAATTTTAATAACATTTCTAAGATCTTAACACATCACATGTTAATTTTTTGTCACATATAAATTAACAAAAGTTAATTTTTTATATGCCTCTTTTAGATTTTAAATCTGTATTTCTTGCTAATTTTCTTATATTTTTAATAAAGAATAGTATGTGTGATGCCAACACCACCATTTAATGGTTATGATTTTTATTAAATAATTAATCATCCATAACTAATTACAAGTGATGAGAATCTTAATTTATGTTAAGTATAATAATTCTCCAGAAGACACCGCTCATCTCTCTTACTTAGCGGATATGCAGGCAGTGTAAAGTTTTCTCTCTTCCACAACATTCTCTCTTCCAGATAAAGATAAACATTTACCATCACACAATATTTCCATAGGTGGAAAACTTTTTACTAAAGGAGAAGATAAATCTGTCTTTTGGTGAGCCCCCATCCACTCACTTTTTTCTTCAACATAAGGCTATCAATATGTGTAAGGTCACTAAATTTAACAGTAAATTTATTAAATCAACAATCAAATTTACATATAACTAGGTAAGACCACTCAAATTTTGAAGTCTGGCCAAATAAACTGATATTTGCAGGTTATGTTTTCTACCTCAAAGTAAGTTTGCATACAAAATTTTGGAGCTCTAGCTTTAATAGAAAAAAACGTTATGACAGTTCAAAGTTTGGCGTAAATTGCAGAAAAACACAGATTTAGTGCATTTTTGCTATTGATATGTTATACTTGTGTTTTACATGGAGATGTATTAAGGGAGTAGACTATTATTTCTACAAATTGTGAACTATGATGCTTATATGTATTATGCCATTTTTTTTAGATGTTAAAATAAAAACTTCACTCATAGTCATACACAACCCAAAATTGTTCTGGTTTTTATTCCAAATGACTAATGAAAAATAAAGTCAATTTACACCTAAAATTCAGGATTTAAAGAACAAATTTGATTGAAAGAAAAGATATTTTTATAATACACAGAACTACTGTAATTTTAAAATGCTTTTCAGGAGATGAGATAATTAGCAGCAAGTTGAGAGTTATCAACAAGATTAATTAGAGAAGAGTTGACAGACATAAACTGATTTTAAACCTGTAGTCTATTAAGGTATTTCTCTTCCCTTCTGTAAAATTAAAATGGAAATTACACTTATAGTTCTTGTATTGTTACAGATATTGAGAGTACAGGTGCCAGCAGTGAATTTTATGACAAATTCACCATCCGGTATCACCTTGCTATTATTTTCAAGTCTATGTGGACAATCCCAGCTCACCAGACCAAATTTATCCAAGAAGCCAAGTGAGTAGAAGACATAATATTTTTAGTCATTAGATAATAATCAATTATTTCTGTGGAAAATGAAATTAGCTGAATCATAATTATCAGAGATGCATATTATTTCAGATAATAACCAATGTAACTGCAAAAAGATTGTTGTTGTTATTGGGGGAGAATAATTGATTTTATGTTTCATTTTTGATTGATTTTGTTCTTTTATCACAGTCAGTTAGAATATTAATATTTGGGCTTTCCCCAAAAAATAATCAGCACACCAATTGTTTTCTTTATTTAACTTTTTTTTTAAGCAAAACTAATGATAATTCTTATTAAATAATGCAGAACTTGTCCATTGGTCAAACATTTTTTTTTTTCTTTTTTGCTTTTGGAACTTATGCTTGTTCATTCCACTGTTTTCAGTCATTGAAGTTTCATTCTACTTTTATTTATAGCATTGAAATATCAATTGAAGCATTTCTTTATTACAAAATATGTATATCATCATTAGCATTAAAAATAATATATGTGTATAATATCTGATTTTATCAAGAAATCTTCCATTGTTAATCTTAAATGAGTTATCACCATTTTGTTTCATTTTATCAAGAAACTAATATGGTGTGTAGTTATCTCAAATAGTAACATATGATTGTAATATATTATATTGCCGGAACTACTATGATACCAAATGAGTCTGGCTTATTTTGAAGTAGACAAAATGTGTACCATTAATCAGATTTGTATTTGTGTTTCCCAGTCTTTGATATATGTCATGTAATCATTTTTAATTGGGCAATAGAGACAGTTTCAAAGAAACCTTGAAAAATAGATGGCATAAACATCATTGATTGAATTATATGCCAAATTCCATTTTTTTTTTTAGAATTCATTCAAGCACTATGAACATGATCACATATTATGCCACTTCCTGACCTAGGTGTTTCATATACTAATTGAATTATAATTAGCTTAGCCTTCATGTATGTTTATAAAATGTGAGAAAATATTTATATATCAGCTACTATCAAATTGAGTTTTGAAAAAGAACACAAAGGAGAAAAGCAGTCAAGTGTCCATAATTCATGTATTCATGCATTTTTCCTTCTAACTCTGACATCATTCTAGCATATTACATTTTTTAAGCCATAAGCTGTTTGTTTGTCTTCAGAAAAGACTGGAAAATGTAGAAGCTGACAGACATAGTGTCTGGTCCTATTCACTGAAAAAAATGTATGTGATAAAATGATAAAAAAAAGCAGCAAGAGGAAATAAAAGCAAAAAGTATTTTTATATTTTGTATATATTGTATATTGCCAAATACAGCTTATCTGTATTTTTAAAAATAGAAGAGGTACAGAAAAAGTATATATACTATTCAAATTAACATCCTTTTAACACCTTATATTCAAAAAAATTGTCAGACAAATGCCATTTCCTATGACCAAGATGGCTTATATCGATCTGCTTGTTAATTTATCATTAGAATATATAAAATAATTCATTTCTAAATGTTCAAATATGTAAGCAGTCTGTTGTAAACATGGCCAGCCATATTAGAACTTATCTGGCCAATACTCAAATATGATGAAACTTTTATTTTTGCAACTGCAATATACTTGTATTATATAATGTTGAATATGAAATATATTACATGAACTATAGAAATAAAGAAGTCATGAAAGTTTTAAAATTACAAGCATAAAAAATATTGTAAATTTTTTTTTATTTGTTCTATAAACAAAATTGAATCATTGTTTACTACTAGTGGCAGAAACAACAGTGGCATAAAAAAAATTAAAACAGCAAATTATGTTCCATCTCTCTCTGGTTACAAGGTTGGATAACTAAATCCACACTAAATTGCATTTTCTCTACTCAATTTTTACTGAAATACCTCCAAAATTATAGAATTCCACATTTCTTTTGATTTTTCGATTTCCACATTTGCAAGAGGTCATAGAAGTCTTCATCTCAGATTATATCAGATCTCTTGAAGTGTCTGAAAGCATAAGCATATTTTTTAATAATGGGAAATGTAATTATTCTAATTAACTTCAGATAGCTGAAACAAATCAGCATACTAACAACAAGATTCCATTTTGTCTGATATATTGATAAAGTGCCAGGTATTCCAGCATTTGTTCTGAATCATCAGATTTACTCATTCACATTGCTGGTAAAATCCATCCTTACAGTTCTAGCACACTTGGATTAAGCTAGAATATGGGGGAATGCAGCTATTCAAGTAAATTGGATCTGCTTGTTAATTTTCAGAGCATTTTATTAACATCTTCCAACAACATTTTTGTGTTTTTCCTATATAAATGGGGCAATTTGAATCAGGGAGTACTTTACTGATTTGTATGATTTATCAGAATTTTTGGAATTAAAATGACTGGAGGAAAACAGATGATATAATGTTGTTTCTTTTTTTTTTAAGTGGCATGTGCCACTTAATCTAGGAAGGAGGATACAGTATATCTGCAGCATTCACAATTGTGATTTATGTTTGTGTGTATATGGGAGGTGCATGATTGCTATAATTTGAAATGTAGTTGTTTATAAATAAAATTTAAATTTTAAAAATATTCAGTTTTTAGAATTTAAATATATTTTTAGAATTTAAATATATTTTGTTAATTTGCATAGAGTTAAAAAGGAAATGTCATTTGTAAAGAATTACTCAGATGGCAAAATTTAGTTTGAATATTTCTAGAATAATCTCATAGAAAAATATTTTTAAATGTTTGACATTTGTTTTGTTTTGCTATTTTGCAGCAATGGAAAGCAGTTTGTACGTTTCATCAATATGCTTATGAATGATACTACTTTCTTGTTGGATGAGAGTCTTGATTGCTTAAAACGAATTCATGAACTTCAAGATGTGGTGGAAAATCCTACCTTGTTGAATGCCTTGCCACGAGTATGTCTGTTTAATTGCTTTTGTTTATGTTTTCCTACATTAATGGCAACAAAAGGTATGAGAACTCAACAGATAATCTTTATTTTTTTTTTTTTTAGTACCAATTAACATGGTCTCACACACACACACACACAGAATAATAGAAGCCACCAGCCCAGTTAGTTACTGTTGCCATCCCCTCAGATGGATGTTTATTTAACTGTTAACATCAGTAGTGTTTAATAGTTCATATTACTTTTTAGTATACTGCAGAGTGAATAATTGATCTGAAAGTTTAATATAAATTCTACTTGTATTAGACCTTTTGGTTTTAGGAAATTATCAATTTCATATTTTGTCTTTAAAAAAAACAACACAACATGGCTGCTGTTTATGAAAAATATGAAATCAGTATCTGTTAGCACAGATTAGGCTATAGTCAGAAACATTTTCCATTAATCCAACATCATCTACTGATATTTTTTTTAATGTCTAGTATTAAAATTTCTATTACTACTTTCAGATCATGCAAAATATATCCTATAAGTAATTGTACATAAAAATTATCAGTTATTGTTGTCTTAGGTTTGACGCATAAGGGGGGGGGGGGGGGGGTTATTGTTTCTTATCAAATCAACAGTATCACAAATTGGTGATAGAAAGAAATATGTACAAAAGACAAGTAGCTGGTTGCCAATGGTATCCAATTTTCAGGTCAGGCTGTAAAAGTTGCCTTTTTTAGTCTCAATAGCAGGTGGCTGTTTTTCTTACTAAAAATATACAAAAACTATTCTTAGATCATATGAAATTTTTGCCTTAATATCATTAATTGAATGATAGAGAGTCTTTACTATTTACTTATGCTTATGGTATGAATCATGCATTCAGAATGTAAGATGATCCATGATGTTTAATTTCTCCGATACTTTCAGCAATAGTCAACTAGTGTTTATTTTAAATGGATATATGCAAACTTTAGAAATCTGTAATAACACATGGAACTAAACATTATTCATTGAATTAGATTGGCTATTGATGACAAATTAATCTGAACATCGGTTTTTGGACTTGATTAATAAATGATTAATTTATTATAATTATAATTAATAAATGCTAAACATTCTGTATTAGAAAGAATTATTCATTTTTGAGATTTGTAAACCACTTTCCCATAAACCATTACCACATTCTATTTTTTTTATCCATTCACATGAATTTGATTCATTATTTTACACACTTTCCAAAACACTTTTCTTTTTATTGGTGTTTGTGTGGTTGCTTTTATAGGGGAGGTGATAAAAGATAAAATAAGAGTTCATGTATTCAGTACTTTTCTCCCACTGACAATCATATCATTGTAAAATGCTATCTGTGACTGTTATGTGTACTTGCATTTTCTCAAAAGTTTTCATACACAGTGTTTTGTTAATATCACAACTTCTAGTTGTAGTTATAACATTCTCCTTGGGCTCTAACAGTGCATTAATCAAGATGAACTCATTTTAATACCAGATTATTTATTGGGAGGAGTATTTAATTTCACTATCATACGACAATTTGAGTAAGGGAACCACAATAAGTTAGCACCAGCTTTTATACATTTATTTTGATCAATGAGGAATTATTTTTACATCCAAATTACCATAAATATAGATATAAGTTTTATATATAATTTTATTTCATATAATATGTAGTTGCTATATCAAGAATGAATTATGTTCCTTAAGCTTAACTGCACTATATGCTTATATCAAACAACTTTCACATTTATTTATTTTTGGACTATAAATGTGTTATTTTTTTTAAAGGTAAGATATTGATTTAGATACTAAATTCTATATTTGCAGGTTTTTTATTCATTCCATTTCCATCCATTTTACTGTATTGGTTATTTAATTCTTGTGGAAATCATATCAAAACATTTTGTTTGAAGTAATGGTTAAATCTGAATTGGATCTTTTGGAAATCATATCAATACATTTTGTTTGAAATAATGGTTAATTCTGAATTGGATCTTTTGGAAATCATATCAAAACATTTTGTTTAAAGTAATGGTTAAATCTGAATTGGATCTTTTGGGGTTAAATTATAATCACAAATGTATGGAATTATAAACTTTTAGAATGTATCATTTTATTGTTGTAAACATAAAATCAGTAGCTTATGACATCTAATTTGATAGATTTTCTTGGCAATTATTACAAAAAAGAAGTAATTTATCCCAAACATATTTACACTTTCATGCTAATTGTCACAAAGAATAATCAACAATAAAAATTAATTACTTTCTGATTCCTTCCAGTTGTTTCGTTTTTTTTCATGAAAAGCATTCATTTGTGAGTTTAGTTAAGTTTTCTTAGATTTCTGTTATAGAAGATTTATAAAAAATAATAAATCACCATACTTAGCACACAAAAATATCTGTCATTAAAAAAGTAAAAAACACCCACACTATTAATAATTGAGAAGTGGTTAAGATGATCATCCTGTTATTTCATGTCAGTGCCCTAAAATTGAGAGGTGTGATTAGAATCAACAAACATTTGCAATGTTGGTTTGCATTGCAATTAAATGTTGCAATGAAGTGATAATTATTATTTTTTAATGACTAATATACTTTTCATTCAAGGTGAAACACTAATAGAACATAAAGATCTCACTCTCTAAGTTTTAACTATTTCTTGTGAAGCATGTTTTTTGGTCTTTACTTAAAGTAATAGAACATAAAGATCTCACTCTCTAAGTTTTAACTATTTTTTTAGGCAGCATGTTTTAATCCTTTTCTTATAATTAAAGAACATAAAAATTTCATTCTCTAGGTTTTAACTATTTCTTGTGCAGCATGTTTTTTGGTCTTTTATTAAATTAATAGAACATAAAGATCTCACTCTTATAGTTTAAAACTATGTCTTGTGAAAAATTTTTTTCCTTTTCTTAAATTAATAGGACATTAAAGATCTCACTCTCTTAGTTTAAACTATTATTTGTAAAGTGTATTTTCATATATGATAGGAACAGCAAGACCAGAAGAGGCGGCAGTTGGCCATGGATGAACGTCAGTGTCGATCGTACCTTACATTGGCTTCAGAGACTGTGGAAATGTTCCATTACCTTACTGAGAAAATCAAGCATCCTTTCCTTGCAGAGGTAATACATCATTGTCTTAAAATGGCAGTTTTAAAATTTTGTAAATTTGTTTTATAACATTAAGATCATGATTTCATTTCTCTCAGAAACTACTATTTCTGTGCTTACTGCAGACTTCTATATTTGTGCTAATTAAATATTAAATGTAAAACTTACTTATTTATTGTGAAAAGACACTTGTTAACTTAAATTAAGACTTTAGATTAATGAAATCAGCAATTCAGTTAGTAGAACACCTTTTTTAATAAATTCATTTACAGACATTTTGCATCAGGAAAAAATTGGATTTTTTTTTTGTAAGCATTATATTAACTCTTGGTGCAGAATAAATTTTTTTTCGTTTACTCTGGGTGCTGATTATTTTGCAAAAAAAATTAGCTTCAGTATCATTTTCACTTTCTGGCTAAAAATCACTTTCAAATAAGTCAGAATCTGAATCAGCAATAATTTACAGAATACATCAGCTTTTTACCTCTTTTTTTACTAATGTTTCTACATGACGCCATTATGAAAATACGGTAAAAACAGAAATTTTGACAAAGTATACATGTACAAGCAAAGACCCCAATGCATATGCACGCATAAACGTGGCCAGATAAGTCAGATGACAAACAGCCAACTAGGAGCACCCTACCCCTAGATGTCGATGTCACCACCCAAGCCTAGTGTCGACTTTTGTCAACATGAGCACCAAAAGAGTTAAGTTACTTTATTTTCAGAGAAGATGAAAGGGAAAATATAAAGGGAAATTGTATATAATTTAAATTATATATTTATATGAAAGAAAGAACAAATTAAAACAAAAAAAAATAATTATAGGGCACAACTTTTATAAAATGCATCATAGTCTACATTCAAGGTAAGCAGGTCTGCATTATGTTCAGATATAAAATTTCTATGGCTTGGCAGTTTTTACCAAATACTATAATTTAATAGTTTCCCATTGAAAGTCAATTCTAATATTGTTTTTTTCTAATTAACTAGTGCAATTGAGTAGCATATCTGCTGCTACAGACACAAAATATTTGGTCTCCACGTATTTTTAACTTTTTTTGTGTGATGTTACAGAATAAAATCTTGACACAAAAATTTTGAGAATATTAACATAATCAGTATTTTGCTTTTAACTCTCTTTCAGTCTTTAGTTTATCGTCTTGCAGCCATGCTGGATTTCAATTTACAGCAGCTTTGTGGTCCAAAGTGCAAAGATCTGAAAGTGAAAAACCCTGCCAAATATGGTTGGGAGCCCAAAAAATTGTTAAACACACTGACTGACATTTACCTCCATCTTGACTGTAGTGAGTTTGCAAATGCCATTGCTCATGATGAGGTGAGGTATTTCCTTCATCTTAGTTTCATTTTAGCAGGATTTAGAAGAATGTTCTTTGGACATTTAAAAAAATTAAAATTTCAATACTTTGACACACTTTTTAATTAGTTTCATAAACATGTTGGGGGTGGGGGAGCAGGGTATTTGATTAGTTAAGTATCATAACCTTAATCAGCCCACCTCCAGACACCAGCAACTAAACTGTACACAAATCCACAAAGCATGTAAAGTTTGTTCACACTCAGAGATACATATAATAACAGTAATTCATGAAATGCAGATATTCACATTCATCCCACTACACTAAGTTTAATATACTTTTTAAATTACTTTTTCACTTAATTGCAGGATTAATAGTGATAAATTGATATGGCTGAAAATACTGTGGAGAAAGAGGCAAAATTTATCAATCCAAAAATTTGTTGTTGAGAATTATTAGTGATGGAGTCAACAATACTAAATAACCAAGCCAAATGGAGTACTAAATAATGAAGCCAAATGTTATTGTTTCTTACATTTTTTTTAAAACAAAGATATTAATGGTTGTAAGTTTCTTGTCATTGTTATGATAAAAGTTTACACTCCATACTCTTATTTTTTAATATTGTTTTTTAAGTTGAAAGATTAGAGTAGTTGTGGCAATGAATGGAGTAGAATGTGCCTGAAGATGTTTATAATAAGATGGTTGTAAGGTGGATTTATAATAGCAGCATTTTTATGTCCCATCATCAAACTGGCTAGAAGGCCAGCCTATTCATTTTCATCTGATTGCATGCAGTTAATAGAAACATTATTTCACTCCAACTGAAGACAACACTGTAATTTATCTGGTCATTATATCACTCCAGCAGTACTACATTAAACTACACTGTAATTTATCTGGGCATTATATCACTCCAGCAGTAGTACATTAAACTGCAGGGTAATGTATCTGCTCATTATATCACTCTAGCAGTAGTACATTAAACTGCAGGGTAATGTATCTGCTCATTATATCACTTCAGCAGTAGACTTAGATTAAACCACAATGTAATTTGTTTGCATCATTGTTTCACTTCAGCAGTAAGCTATATTAAACCACACTATAATTGTTAGGGTTATTATTTCACTCAGCAGTAGGCTTCGATAAACTGCATTGTAATTCATTTGGGTCATTATTTCACTCAGCAGTAGGCTTCAATAAACTGCACTGTAATTTATAAGGATCATTATTTTGCATAAGGGGTAAACTAAACCACACTGTAATTTGTCTGCATTATTATTTCACAACAGCAGTAGATTAGATTAAACCACACTGTAATTTATCTGGGTAATTCTTTCAGTCCAGGGGTAAACTAGATTAAACCACACTAATTTGTTTGAGTCATTGTTTCACTCCAGTAGCAGGCTAACCAGAATGTCATTTGGCTGGGTCATTATTTCACTCATGGGGTAGACTATATTAAACCACACTGTAATTTAGCCTGGGTCATTATATCATTCCAGCAGTATAATAGATTTTTGACTGAATCAAAATAGCAGCCAATTCATTTTATTCAATAGATTGTGCAGTAAAGGAAGCAATTCTTAAAGTTTGAATGGTCTAGAGGTATATGACGTAAAAATATGTACTTTTATCAAATTCTTGTTGTTAACAAAACTTGAGTATGGCCTTTCATAGATGGTTGACAAGTAATGGAGATAACTGAAATTTTATTCATGGTTGTTTCCTCCTTCCTGTCCTATATGGTTGAATTTTCCTTAGCACATTTAACTGATGACTATAGTCCCAGTGATTTGAGTCTATAGTACATTAGTCATGAGATGTCCAAATGGCTGTCTTTTAGGTTACAATTATATCGGTATTAGACTCTTAGCCTGTGTAGAAGGAAGAAAGCATGGCAGGTTCTGGACAACAAATGACAGATTTATGATTGAAATGATTGAATTTAAAATCCAACAGCTCTTGTTTCTGAAATAATTAAGTTGAACAGCATACATAAATGAAGACTTAGTAAATACACAAAAAATGATGACTTAGTAAATGCACAGTTCAAATCAGAATGGCAAATAAACAGTCCAAAAATACTTGAAATTTCCAGTGTTTGAAGCCTGAGGCCAATCAGCTAGAAACAGACATAAATAGTGTTGCTGTGATTATATTGAATATACTCCTGACCATACTGTTAATAAATTATTTAAAATTTTAATTTCTCATTGATGCATATATCAACTGATTTGTAGTTTTCAGTACTTTAACCTTTAAACATCAATTTTGTGGAGGATACAATGGGGAGATTAACTTTGCCATAGTTGTTCATTAAACTCTGTTCTTGGTTTTTCATTCTTGTTTGAATAGCTAGTACTATAGTCTACAAATAATAAACAGCATAAGCAATTTATAGTTAAATTAATGTTCTATACCAGTGGTTCTTAATCTTTTTTATGGACCCCTTTGAAATTCTGATGAAAGCTATGGACCTCCCTCCCTAGAAGAAATGCACATAAACAGAATATAAAAATATAGTAGAATATTTCACATTCATAGACCCCATTAAGCCTATCCATGAACCCCTTGGAGATCCCTTGGGATCCCTAGACTGACCCCAGGTTAAGAACCCCTGTTCTAAACCATTGTGTTTATTGCTATAGCACTATTTAAGTACTGAACATTCCAAACAGTGGGTTTTTCAGCTTTATGAGTTTTAAATTATGTGCCTGTCATAACAGCACATAAAATACTAATTTACAATAATTTACTGTAGAATTTATATAAATTCCAATTATGTATTATTTGAAATCCATATTAACTTCAACATTATTTCCACTGGTATCCAGAAATCTCCAGTATTTGATTTACCAGACAGTACACATTTTATTCTTTCCTTCTTTATGTTCACAGCGATCTTACACAAAGGAATTGTTTGATGATGCCATATCAAGGATGATCAGAGCAAACATCAAGACAGAAACAGATATTGAACATTTCCGCAACTTACAGGAAAGAGTTCAAGAAATTGTCATACAGAAAGCTGAAGCAGAGGAAGAGTATGGAGAAATTCCAGATGAATTTAAAGGTAATTTTTTTTCTGGCCAGTAAGTCATTATCTAAAGCAGGACATAAATCAGCACACTTGATTTAATACCAAAATGGATAGAGTGGATACTGGCAGAATTACTAGGACAATTAGGGGGGTATGATCTTTTTCATCTTCATCTGTAATATAGATATCATTATTGGTAATACAGTCGAACCCACTTATCTCGGCATCAGTTAACTTGCCAACCCTAGTAAGTCAACGTTTTTGAAGTGGAACCGCCAAATTCCCTCTTTGTCTTAGCATTTTCTCATCAATTCTTTTATGTCGCCGAACCCTACTATCTCGGGCACAAAAGAGGGCCAAAATCGCGACTTAAATCAGTTATCTCAACCCCTGTGACGACTTATCGCTGGCTTTTGAAAATGTTAGTTACTGTTGCCACTTCGCCATCTTGCTAACAATAAACGGTCAAAAAACTTTGAGCATTGTTTTCCTCATTGGCGTGATGTTTGCCATGGGCAAAATAGGCATACTGTTGCCCTTCAACTGGCTCACACCTCTTTTATGTTTTTTGAAGTAACCGCTTGTACGATACTTTTCAGGGGCGGCTTTGACACCCCCTCCCCCCCCCCCAGACCGTTGGAGAGCAGTTGAGGGTGTGCACCTAATAAGTGCGACCTGTTTCACCCCCTTCCTCCTGCCCTCCACCTTAGAAGCAAACTAAGACCAAGAATATCATGAAGATGAAAGGTCTGTTGCGGCTTCTGGAGTGAGTGTGAGCGAAACACACACATGCACGCACACACACACACACACAGACACACACACACACACACACACAAAATACTCGCTACTTTAATTTTGATACTTGGTTAGCTTTTTTTTACACGTACACCCCGCAGTTATTTTTGATTTTGTGAGCAATCTTTGTGTTTGCAATGTTGGAGAATTCATGTACAGTACATTCGTGTAAAATGAAAGGTTTGTATCGAGAATCAACGTTGGGCCAAATTCCCAATTGTAGTAGCATTTTCTCATCACTTATGTTGCTAAATACAATGTCTGTTTGTTTCTTTTTTTCTTTCTTTGTACTGTACATGTATCTCAAGCACAAAAGCGGGCCCAAATCACCACTTAACATTAGTTATCTCGATCCCCATGACGAATCATCACCGGCTTTTGAAAAAGTTAGTTATCAATGTCTTTCAACTGGCTCACACCTCTTTTATGTTAATTAGCCTGCTTTTGAAGTAACCGCTTCTCATACATACTTTTCAGAGCTGTGTCGGAGCGAAATGACTCGTGAATTTAATTTTGACTACTGGTTAACTTTTTGTAAAAACGAACTACAATGTACACCCCACATGTATTTTGTGATTTGTGAGTGATCTTTGTGTTTTCAATGTTGGAGAATATAATGAAATGTTTGTACATTTTATTGTATACATGTATTGGTAAATCTCTGCTGTTAGTTGGTGCACATAAGCCTTTTGTTGTTAGCAAACATGTACAGTGTATGTACATTTTTATAGCATGCCGATCATGTCATCAAACAAATCGTGGCAACGCTGTTGTGTAAAAAAATCATATGCATGTATTCTCATTTATTAACGCACAACATGTACATAAAGAAATTTCAAGCACGTTACATGTAATATTGAAGCATTTAATTTCAAGTAGACTCTTAAAGGCAAAAAGCAACAAAGCATTTTAGACTTTGTAAAGAAACCATATTAAATGCGTGTACATAAACCTTTGTTGCTAGCAAACGTACATTTTTATAGCATGCCGATCGCATCATCAAACAAATTGCAGCAACAGTGTTGCATAAAAAAAAAATCACCAAACATGTGCATGTACATTCTCATTCATTAACACACATCATGTACATAAAGAAATTTCAAGCGCATGTTATAGTACTGTAATATATTGCTGCCATATTGGTTTTTGGTAATCTTGATCATCAGTTATCTCTACACTTTTTGGCAAACCCCTAGGCCGTCAACATATCCGGGTTTGACTGTATTTGTAGAGAAGAATTTATGACTAGGAAATAAATTGTTGGTTATATTCAAGATGCGATAAATTCAACTTCAAGCTAGATAAAATAACTCTTAGGTACAATAGAAATTTTTCTTAATTAATTAAGATATGAGACAACAGCATCTTCACTTTATAACTATAAGTATTAATATTGCACTGCCTTAATGCCTTTATAACTTAGTATTACACTACATGAATATGGCAGGCTTTTCCACAGTTAGTATTACACTACAAGAGTATGACAGGCTTTACTTTTCCACAGTTAGTATTACACTACAAGAGCATGGCAGGCTTTACTTTTCTACAGTTAGTATTACACTACAAGAGCATGGCAGGCTTTACTTTTCCACAGTTAGTATTACACTATAAGAGCATGGCAGGCTTTACTTTTCTACAGTTAGTATTACACTACAAGAGCATGGCAGGCTTTACTTTTCTACAGTTAGTATTACACTACAAGATTGCACCATACTTAACTCTCCTCTGGTGTGAGATTTTTGCACCTCGTTACACACTGGGTTTATTTAGAACATATTTCTGATGAGGTTCTAAAGTATATATGTTATATGTCATTTTAAAGGAAATTGAATGGGCTTTAAAATTAATACAGTGGTAAATGTATTGTTACATATTTGTACATTTTAATAAATTAAATGTGAGGATTAGTTTAGGTGGGTGAAATCTAGATTTACATTTTGACAAAGAAGGAAAAAAAGAAGGTATGAAGAGTAATTGAAAAACAATTGCTGTATTATTCAAATATAACAATATCTGCAACAGAAAACCAAATATCAGGTAAATGTGACAAATATTGAATAGACATGTCTTTAAGTACTACTATTAGTACCAGCAAATTCACAAGTTTATTTTAGTAAAAGTAAGATATTTCAACATTCAAATTCAAGTTGTTAAAATATGTAACAATAACATAGCAGACATGAAAGCTGTCTTTAAAATATGTTTACAAACTGACTTAAAGATAAAAATTACAATTTAGATATATATTTATTGTATGCTATCTACTCACATTTTTCCTTGAACAAATTAATGCTTAATCATGATGTGCCATGCACACTTTATAGAGTGACTATGTTTATAAAAAACAGAAAGAAAGCTTTTTTTTTCCTCTGAAAGCATAAGAAAATGTTACAAACTGTATACCTAAAACTTATTTTTCTCTCATTTTGCATAGTTTGATATCACAATTACAATTTCAGTCAAAATCAGTAAATTTAGGATCCGTAGAATATGAGAAATAAGTGGTGGCTTTTTGTAGCAACAGATACATTGTCATGCAAACCTATATTCCCCAGCTCCCCTGTAAAATCAATTTTCCTATATCTAGCTGGTATTTTCAGTTCTTCTATATCCGGATTTTTTTCCCATCATTCTCAAAATGGAAGCATTAACCCAAGCAATATCCCAAAAAATGAAAAAAATAGTGGCTTCCAGTACGTATTTGTTTTTCTCAAAACATATTTATTTAATAACTGCTCACTTTTATCCACCCCTTCCATGTACTGATTATAGTCCTTAACAAAACTGTGGTGCTTTACATGTAGTTCTCTGAAATTTCCATTAACTTTAGTTTTTCTCTTAGCATAAGCATGTCCACTAGCATATGAATTGTTGACATAAGTGATATAGTTTTGTATATGTTCATATATGTTCATCACTTGAAAACATTCTGACTTGGCTAAAGCAGGGGTTTTTTTTTACATTTCATATTAATATGTATATAACATCTCACTTTACAAAGTTTATCCCTTTTGTGAGTATGATTATTGTAAAATTAATTCATAATAACTTTGAGCATCTCTAAATACCCTCCTTCCATTATAAAGACATTTTCTTGACCATCAACTATTGACTGTCAATACTTAGAACGAACAAGTCCTCCAAGCCAACAATAACCCACAAAATCAACAAAATTCATCCATACTAAGGTCATACCGCCCTTTGAAAATAGCTAGTTTGTTTTCCCCATTAAAACTAGCATTTTTATTTGTATACTCATACAGGTAGCCCACTAAATCTACTGTAAAATAAAGTTTCAAAAAGTCAGAGCCTCAGATACTGTTTGACTCCGTTATTAGTCTTAACTTCAAAAAACTGCTACTGTTTGTACACATTCAGATAGAAAAGGGGGTAGGGATGCCCATGTCCTTATCATTGTAACCATAGATTCTAAAATATAAATACTATAAAAGCCCTCTAAAATAAATATACTGTAAAAACCCTTGTAAATCTGCAGCTGTCTCCTATTTAAAAAATAAATTGAAAACAACAAATAAAAGAAATATATATAAGAAAACTTCTTTACACTATATAGCAGTACAATTAGGCAGGTAAAGAAAAAAAAATCTGTCACTAGCTCTTTAGCAACCATTGTTATGAAATAAAAAAAATGAAACTTTGACAATTCCTGTGAAAATGTCTTCAAAAACCTATATTATTCTAACTTAACAATAAGTAATTTTGCAACTGGAAGTATAAAAACTAACTACAAGGAATAAAAACTTATTGACTTTGACCGATGCTGTAGAAAATTTACACACAAGAAATAAAATAACCTTTCTCCATTTGGAGCATTCCCAATCAAATTTAGAGGAATAATATCTTTTCCAGACTCAAGTGAGGTTTCCTCCATCAAGTAGGCATCCACCTGGATCTAGCTCACTATCAGGCTCATCAAAAACCAGAATTCATTAGAATTTATTTTTGTAAAGCAATTGTAATACCATAATTTGTGAAAAAATGAAGATGGCGGTCAAGGTCGTGTCCTTTGTTTATGATTTTGAACATGAGAGTATGAGAATGAAATATAAAATATAACATTTTTAAAAGATTAGTTATATAAATTAATGTTTAATTTTGATTTTCAACTGGTTTTTAAAATAAAATGTTTAAAGTATAATAATTTGTAGGTAATTTTAGGCATCATCCAAAAGTGGACAGTTTTTCTATATTGCCATTTGAAGAGAGTTAATTTTGTCCAGTCAGTATTTCACTACATAAGTGCAGCAGACTTATTACACTACATAAGTATTTGTATTTTACTTGATGGCAAAATTTATTCACTCACATTGCTTGAATGCAACAGACATAACTTCTTGACACCTTTACTACTTGAGTGCAAAATTCCCCTGTCTTGCATACATTGTACAGGAGTGCAAAATTTCTTCATTCTAAAATCACTAGAGTGCAGCAGGCAAAACTTCCGTACTTTTCTGTAGTTTTAGATAATCAGATATTTCTTAAGCTTTAAAATCCATTGAATGACTTGCAGGTTGCTTTTGCCCTAACTTGACTAACAAGATTTTGCTATTTGCTCATATTCAGCATAGAATTATAAATTCTTATATAATGATATCTTTTTAAAGATATTTGCCATCTTTATTCCTAGAATATATCATCCTGGGGAAGGGGGGGGGGGGGGGGATGACATTTTGATTGGTGAAATATGCTTAGGCTAACAAAATTCAGATCCTCACTAATATACAGATCTTTGTAGCAACAATAAAAAGAAAACATTTTATGATGATCAAAAACAGAATATTGCAACACAAGTGAATACATTGTAAAAGGTATTTATGTAAGTCATTTTCCATTTGTAGCAGAGAAAGAAGATTTACAGCAACTAGTCTTAGAAATTAATCAGATTAAAGTATTTTTTAAAGCATTGTTTAAAATCTGGACAGTGCAAATAATTTTATTATTTGTAGATTTGTTGTTTAACCATGTTTTATATATCTCACAATTGTCTTTTCAAGAAATACCCTCATAGAAGTGAGTGTTGTTTGCTCTCTGGGACATATAGTATCCATTTAATTCTTGGCAGATCCTCTAATGGACACATTGATGAAGGATCCAGTGAAGCTTCCAGGTGGTACCATCATGGACCGAGCCATCATCATGCGACATTTGCTTAACTCACAGACAGACCCTTTTAACAGGCAACCACTTACAGAAGACCAGCTTGTTGCAGGTGAAATATCTTATCCCATTTCTAAATTCTTTCTTATTTACAAAGGATTAGCAATGAGTGTCTTCCCAAACATTTGTACTCAAGAAAACGTTTTTGAAAATCTGCTAATATTCTTTAACCTCTAGAACATTTACTTTTTATTTAACAGTGCTAGAATGAGTAGCCATAATCAAGATTGAAGTCAAATAACTTTCTTAAATATTCTGATCATTTAATAAACTTCCCCTTTTAATTAAGTCAGTAAAATAATATTGAATGGGGAAAGATGAAACATATTTTGGTGAATTGTATGTGCCTATAACTTGTCCATATATGTCTGTTATATGATTATAGTTTTGCATATTTTAAGTGTGTGGTAATTGTGGTGTATATAAATGCACAGAAAGTAATATTTCATTGAAGTAGTAATTCTGTTTAAATGTAAGTTTGAATCTCATACATAATAAAGTATAGTGGCCAGTGATGTGAAAGACATCTATCACTACTGTCATTCTATGAATAAAATGTCAAAATTTGCACACTTTGGAAAGAAGAAAAGATTTTGTGAAGCACAATACAAACAGTGAATTTTTAAAAATAAAATAATGTAAATGAACATCTTCCAGTATTCAGAAATTCAATAAGGCAATAAAACAATTTGCTAAGTGCTTTTATCTTGAAAGACATTTTCAAATCCAGAATTGCTAATGCATGTGTCTGGGATTTTACAAAATGACTCAAACAAATATTCATTATTAACAGAAATAATATAATAAAATATAATTCTACCTTGTAAGAAGGAAAACAAATATGAAGGTCAAAATCTTGAAGTCCATAGTTGTCATTATGCAATCTTTGAAGAGCATAAACTGCCTTTTTGTTTCTAATAAATTTAGAAGAGATACCAACCCTCCCTTTAGCCAGTCCACATGTGGTTGATTCCTGAACACATAGCTGTTTATTTCTCAAATTATTTTAGGTAGTCCCAACCAGTTGACCAGTTTTTCAGATTTGATTCAGAGTAAAACAGATGTGTTTACATAATAGTATTAGATGATATAAAGTTGCTTGCAAATTTCTAAGAGAAAATCTCAAGTAGTTTATGGAATATCATCATTTGAATATAAATTTAGTTGTCATCATTTTACAAGATGAATAAATGTTCATTTTTGATACTGTGTAGAAGTAAAAATATTCACTTATGAAATGGCAAGTTTCTAGTTGACTCTTCAACCAAAAAGTCAGATAAGCATTTTTTTTTTTAAATAGTTATGATCTCAGTAAAGTTTAACTTTAGAGTAAGATATTAATCAAATAATAAGACAGTCTCAAAAGATTAAACATAAAATAAATACTACTATAAAACAAACTAAAGGTTTATTTTTACCAAATCATACTTCATATATAATATCAGTTTGAAATAGAGTAGGGTCATCACAAAGAAATAATTTGAAACTATAAAACTGAGGATCAGAAGACATCGATTATGCTATCATATAGCTGCTAAAATTAACTTGCAATTACAAAATAAATTCATGCACAAATAAAGAGCTATATTTAATGGAAACAATAAGTGTAACAAACGTCAAGATTAATCTCTTTCAAAATTTGCTGCAGTTCTAAATTTGTTTAATATGCAACGCAGCCATTGCTAGAATTTGAAGCAGACACTTTTTCAATTACCTAATGGAGACTTTGGGCTAAACTGCTTCTAAAGCTGCAAGATATTTTAAATACTAGTTTCGTAAAGGAATGAATGCTCTTCACATTGCAGGTTTCAGTGAGGAAAATTTTATTCAAATGCAATAACAGCAATGATTTGAAAATAGCAAGTTTTTAATTGATTACCAAAGCTTTAGTTTTAAAGTTATGCTAATAAAAATGGATCAGGAGAAAGCTTATGGTTTCACCTTTATTTTTTATCCTTACTGATATGAGAAAAAGTTATGTGTGGTCGCAGGCAAAAGGAAATTTGGACTAAAGCAATGGTATTGGGACTACCTAATTATTTGCTTTTATAAATTCTCTTAAAATCATCTTTTGATATAGGCATCCACAATATAATTTCGTTTGCAGCTATTTTTTAATGTGTATATAACAAAGCAATCATGAACTGACCAAGCAAAATTCAAAATGGCTATGATTTTTTAGGAGCCCCATTACAGAATTGGATTTGTGTTGTTTTAAATTAGTTATATTCTAAGTTCTGAATGCTCAAAGGCAAAATTCCCTGTGCCCCACGACAAGCTTATAAGGTTGTCCACAGCTTATTGAAGGTTAACAGAAATATAAATTTTAATTTTGTTTTTATGTATGTTTATGGGATTTGCTGTTATAATCTTGAATACTTCCATTAAGTATCTTTTCTTTAATATAATTTGCAGTTTTGGTTTGCTCAGTCACATGTAGAACATTTTTGTTTTGTCATCCAAGTTATTGTATTCATCTTCCTGTTGTAAGCTTTTTATAATGCTACAGAAACATTTTGGGTTTGGAGTTGTTTTGGGGTTTGAATTTTGGTTGTTGATGTCTTTTAATTTGAAATTTAATTATGGTAAACTGAATAGTGGTGGTTAAACAAAAAAATCTCATTTGGGTCTTAACCTCTTTTTGGCAGGCATGGTTTTCTGTTCATTTTATTTCAGAGTAATAAAGTAAAAAATATTTTTTGCAGTTTGCAAATATATATAAAGATAAGTAAATTGTTGTAAAGTATGCCATCTGTCACAGTATCCTACATTCATGGGCTTTTTTTCCTTTCACTCATTTTATTTAACTATATTTTTTTCAGAAACTGATTTAAAAGAAAAAATTGAAACCTGGTGCAGAGAAAAGGGAAAGAAAAAATGAAAGGATTCAGATAGCTCTTCCATTAGAAACAGATCCAGAGTAAAGTGCATGCCCACCCCACCAGATTCCATCAAATGCGTCCAGTCATGTGCATTTAACGTGTATACATATTTTGAAATGTGTGAATTAAAATTATTCTATTTTTAAAATTGAATTACTTTTATTGAAATATGTTTGAAGGATTGTGGTGTTTCTGTTTTGTTTATTTTTGGTGTGATATCCTATTATTTGCTGGGTTTTGTTGTCTATCCAACAAAAATAAAGATGTTTCTTATTTCACCAGATTACAACAAACTAATTTCTTCCCGTATCAGATGCAGGAACAAGTGTATCGTGGCCAATGAGTGACCTTTAAATCTCATAATTTGATACTAGTTTCATTGCAGTGACAATTAGTACTCAATATGTAATCTCACAATAGACATTAACATATAAGCATTTGTTCATATATAAATAGAATCATCCTCTTCTGAAAAAATCTGGTTAATTTGAGGAATTGTTTTACATAATAGATTAATTATCAGCATACAAAAAAGTAAAACATAAAAACTGATTTTAATAGCAAAAGCTTAAAACATCAATTTTTTTATTTTAAAAAAATGGCTTAAATTTTGGGTAAGAATTTGGTTAAACACAAGTACATATTTGAAAACATTTCTTTACACAAAGGTGTCCCCCCAAAATATTTGCAATATAGAAGTCATTTTAAACAGACACAGAACATTTATTATGTTTTGTGGTTTTCATATTTAGTTTCTCATTGAAAATTAATTTGGATTATTCTGAAATCATTATTTGTAATGAATGGTTCATCATCCTGATAATGAATGCTCACCTGGCTGCTACATATGTACAGTAGTTTTTAACTTTTAATTAGTAATACAAGTTAGAGTGATATTTGTTCTCAATTTTTATTTATGTTTTTACTGTTGAATTTAAATTAATTTTGATGGTGATATTTAACTTGTGTCATATTTATTATTTTTGTTATGATATTTTATCAGATTTGGATCCTGAAGGATCAGTGTATCCATCATTTGAAATGCCACAGTAACAATTGTAAAATGTAAGTTTGCTGTGTGTTCCAGATATTTTTTCTTTTATATGTAAAATACAAAAGATGAGATGGACAGTGTGTTAGATACACTTCATGTCTTCATGACAAATAATATGGCTTCTTGAATTATTTATCCTTTCTATTGAATCTTAATCAGTGGAGTGACAAATTTTAAATACTGAAATAGACTGACTGCTCTCCTGCTAGCCTGTTATGTTGTAAGAAATTATCTGTAACACTCAGATTGGCAGCTTGGCTACCATTTCAACTGACAGTCAGTTCTTGATTATCCCCGCTGATAGGCAATAAAAGTTCCAAAATAAAATATGTGAGCACCATTGCAGACAAATTTCTAAGTGCACAATGCCAATGTAAATATTTAATACTTTTATTTCCATATTGTGTAAAAATTCCATACTTATATTTCCAAAATTGTATGTGTGATACTGTTTCAGTTAATGGATATAATAGATGATTCTTAAATGCCAGAAAAGCATATATTAAAACAGTTATATAATTTGAGGCCAAATGTAAATGAATGGATCCTAGAAGGAAATAGATCAACAAATGATAAATATCAGCAAACATTGTCAGCTGGGTTTTAACCTAAAATTGTGTGACATTGTACTTATGATGTGTGCATTGTTCTTCTCAGGGGTTAATGGACTTGTCTACACTTTACATAATTATTTTGTACTCTGAAAGAATGTTTTGATGTTTTCAATAATGCTATAAATCTCATTTTTACATTACAGTACACTTTTGCATTAACCATATTGATCCAAATAATCCAGAGTTGTCTGTGTTAATTTGTAATATAGAAATAAATTTTAGTTACATGCATTTAATTTGACCTATTTTTCGTGAAATATTTCCGTTAGGTATTGTGTGTCAAGAGCATGACAACATAAATGTTATGATGGGTCTGGGGTTTTTTAAAATTTCAAAATATTGGTTACTACTTGATGATGTTTAAAGATATATGGAAAGCTAAACTAAGTTAATTATTTACCAAAATTATTAATGACTATTCCTACTACTACTAATATTTCTTAGTAGTGAAACTGATAGCATGGCTAGTTATTTTTAAATGATTACAGACTTTGTGAAAATGCTAACTGCATGACCCCATTTTGAAAAATTCCTAGTCTCTTAACAGTAATTACCTTGTTCACTTCCTACATTTACCTATCTTACAATGGAGAACTTAGATGGTGCTAACATTTTTGTAAATTGTTCAGATCCATAAAGACAGTTTATTCTTTTTAAAAAGAAATCACATATATATGATTATTTGGACCTGATAAGGTAGGTAGAGAGAGAGAGAGGTGAATGGATGAGTGGACAGACTAGATTTTTTGTACTTTATTACTGTGCTATTTAATTTGTATAATATATACCTCAGTGCAAAGTGTCTTTTTAAGTGGGTATTCATTTATCATTTATGTTAACCAACCACAATTTTTTTTAGACTAATCAGGAAGGGATTATAGCTCATATCACTTGTGTTTATATATGAACCATTGCTAAATCTTTGTTACTATATATATATATTGTACTTCGTGCAAATATGAATTCAGTAAAATACAAATTGTTTATCTGCTATTAGCAGTCCAACTTGAACACACAAAATAAAAGTACTATAAGTATATAATAAGACTGATAAAATGAAGTAACAAACATCAACATAAAATGAAAGACAATATACATCTATAAAGTGAGCTAGAGTAATGTTCAACTTTGGCACAGAACAGTACATTCATAATAATTTATAAGAAAATATGACACAACTACAAGACAGACATACAGAATTTCAACTTTAAATAAATCTATACTTATAAAATATGAAGTAGTGATTTCACCCAAATGTAAAATGGTCAATTTTAAAATTATGTTATCTATGATTAGGAAGTAGAGCAAGCAAATTTAAAATTGAGGTACATGGGGAAACTCTCCATAAGCATATGTGTTACTGCTTGCAACATGCTGGCTAAAATGAACATAATTCAAAAATGGGTATTTTTAATTTTCTAATTTTTCTAATTTACATGTTTATTGAACAAAAAGAAAAAACATTTTAATTTATGTCAGATAGTTTTTTCACTATATATTTTTTTTAAGTACATATCCCGTGGGCTATTAAAAGGGGAGGAATCATACAAACAAAAAAAACCCCTATGATATTTACATGCTTATTATTTGAAAACTAGAATTTTCTGTGCGAACTGACTGGTGCTACTTACTAACTTCAAAAATGTTTGAATTACAAAATAGCCTCCCTCCAAGTTGATGTATAGAATGTTCTCAGGGTTCATATGGAGAATTGTGTGAATGAATAACTCAGAATTCACACTGTGAAGAAGTTAGTGTTGGATGAGTTAACTCTGGGTGGATTTACAGAATGGAGAAGATTTGCATTGGATGAGTTCTCTGGGTTCACAATATAGAGATTTTGTGTTGGATGAGTCGACTCTGGGTTCACAATATGGAGATTTCGTGTTGGATGAGTTGACTCTGGGTTCACAATATGGAGAAGATTTGTGTTGGATGATTTTATCTGGGGAAATAGCTATGAAGAAAATCTATACTGAAAGAGTTTACTCTGGGATAATGTTAAAGGGGTTAATATCAAAAACAAAAAAATATGACATTCAAAATATTAACTGCCAGGAATGACCAATTTTAACTCTAAATTGCAAATCTATAATTTAAAAAAATCAACCATAACTATAAAACTGAACTGTAAGAAGAGACCAGTCATAACAATTAAAATATGCATCTGTTGTATGAGTAAGCTACAAAAGTGGCCATCTTTAATACTGAATGTGACACCCACTGGTAAAACTGAGTTTTACATTTGTGGCCTATTTTAAAACTGAAAATGACATTTAACAACAATGCAGCTTCAAAAAGCAGTCAGCATTACTATTCAACTACATTTGTATATTAAAGTTTTATGTCACACATTTCTAGTCTTTTTGGAAACTATTGTCTTCTAGAGCTGTTTTCTTTAGTTGAATAATTTTGCTGTGCAATAGCAAGAATTAAATTGTAGTTTGAAACTATGATAGCACTTGCCATAAATGTAGAAATTATGTTGATACCAAATTGAAATCTTTTGAATGATAGCAAGACTGTTAATTTTGTATTTTAGATTTATTTTTTTTATATTAAGATTTTATTGGTAAAGAATTAAGAAATGCACACAAAATTTTGGAAAGCGTTTTAATTCACTCATACAGATTTAAATGTCAGATTTTTTCCCGAAGTTATTATTTACTGAAGGATTCTGTACAAAAAAAGATAGCATGTTCAAGCAGGTTTCTTGGTATCTTTAAGATTGCAATGTTTACAGTACAATTGAGAGGATTTAAGTCTAAGTCTGTTCTCTTGGAATGTCTGAGATTAGCATTCATTTCTTCTGTAGTAAAACTGATAGCAGACAAAATAATATTGTTCTTTAATCTAAATAGGTCAGATTGTATTAGAATTCAGATCTTATTGTGCTTGAATTTTCCTGACAATGTTTACTTCTGCATATTATATTCATGTGAACTGAAAATTATTTCATGAATTCTATATCCATATTTACTTCTGCATGTTGTATTCATGTGCACTGAAAATTATTTCATTAATTCTATATCTATATTTACTTCTGCATGTTGTATTCATGTGAACTGAAAATTACTTCATGAATTCTATATCCATACATACAATAAGTTACTGGGCTAGTAATGTTTGATTGCATTTTTTTTTTTAATCAATATTGAGTGTTGCAGCATTTAAACACATTTAATTTATTAAGAGTTTAATATAGAAATTTAATCATTAAGACATTTTACTCTACAAATCAGAATGAAATTATATAATTTGTCATTTTTATTTTAGTATAGTAGTTTATATAAGAATACTTTATTCATTTGGAAAGATAATTTTATTATGTTGGGTGTTAAAGTCAAATTAAAATTGAATCTAGTTCTACCATAAATCACTAGTATTAAACATTTTAAATAATATTGCAAATCGAATTCCTAGTTGTTTTAATATCAGTGGTTGAAACAGCCAGTTTCTATAAAATTGTCACGGTAGAAATTAAGTGTAGATGAGAGTGTGGTGATAACACCAAATGTTCTCCTAGATGCTCCCTGAATCATCAGAAAAGCAACTTTTTCTTTTTCAGTTGAAGAGAGTAGAATATTTGGTTGAACCAGAATTGTCAGTTTGTAGATGATATTTCATTGTTTACAATCAGATATTGTTTTAGTCTCCATATATTCATGATTCAAGATATCAAAAATAATAATATTAATAATAATCAGTGGAGGAAATATGAAAGAAATGGAATTTTTCTATAAATTACATAAAGTAGAATTTTCATTAGAACAAAAATATTTTTGTTACTCTTAAATTTGAGCTATAACTATCTGTGGTTCATAACTCTTCATTCATTATAAAAAATAAAAAATAAAATTGAAAATATTTTCTGAAAAATCCAGGAATATGAGCTCCACTTTTGATAATACACTAGGTAGTATTTTAATTAAAGATGTGGCCTGTAGAGAGGCAAAAGCCTCCTTGTCTGAGAACTCCCTGTAATTTAGAGGTTCTAAAATGTTTATCTTGAATATATTCCTCTTCAGAACATAAAATATTTTAGTGTCATTTGCTTGATTTTCCATGTAGTTTTCTAATGAAGGTGTTATTTTAATTTCAGTTAACTCTTGAAATAAATTTATGGCTTTTCATTATTGATTTTATTTATTTTAATATTGGCAACTTGCTTGTTTGTAAAATTAAATTGCTCTATAATATAAAGTGGTAAGCAGATTTGAAGAGAGAATTTCTAAATAGTTTGTAAAATTAAATTGCTCTATAATATAAAGTGGTAAGCAGATTTGAAGAGAGAATTTCTAAATAGTTTGTAAAAAGTGGAAGTTCCTGAACATCATTTCTGAAATAGAGGATCCTTGTTGAAATAGGAAATTTTTGTTAAACTTATCTGAAATAGAGGATCCTTGTTGAAATAGGAAATTTTTGTTAAACTTATCTGAAATAGAGGATCCTTGTTGAAATAGGAAATTTTTGTTAAACTTATCTGAAATAGAGGATCCTTGTTGAAATAGGAAATTTTTGTTAAACTTATCTGAAATAAAGGATTCTTGTAAAGTGAACCTGAAATATAAATTCTTTGTAAAGCTTACCCAAAGTGAGGGATTCTTGAAAATAGTAGCAGTAGGGAATTATTGTAAAATGTTTTAAAAGTGGGGTGTTCTTGAATAGTTTATCTGAAATAGGTTATTTTGTAAAACTTATCTGAAAAGGTGGATTCTTAAATAACTTATCTGAAATATGGGAACTGGGGGATTCTAGTATGGCTTACCTGATATATAGGATACTTGAGTAACTTATCTGAAGTGAGATATTCTTAATAACTATCTGAAGTGAAAAATTCTTATATAATTTATCTGTAGTAGGAAATTCTTATGTAATTTATCTGAAGTGGGAAATTATTTTATAACTTAACTAAAGTGAGGGCAAATATTTTTTTATAACTTACCTGAAGTGGACTGTTCTTAACTTAACAACAGGTGGAGTTCTTACACAACTTACAGCAAGTGGTAGTGGAGGGTTCTTATTTAGATTGTAGAAGTGAAATATTCTTATATCATTTAAATCATGGCATGTTGTTCGCTAAGCTTATCTGAACTGGGGTTTCCTTGCATACCTTTGATTTGGAACACCAGTTTATTTAAATGAAAGTGAACAATGCTGGCTGTTGTGAAACTCCAAGCTGAAATAAAAACATCAGATATGAAGAGCCGACTATGGAAAGTCTTGTAATACTAATTAACCTATCTTCCATTTAAATAAGTTATATGTCAATATAGGTTTGCACATTTCATTGTATTTTCTGATGAAAGCTATTAGTGAAATGTTGACACATGTAAATGTGTTTTATATTTCTATAAAGAATGGAATTTTTGTGTTGAACTAGTTTCATACTATATTTATTGGTCTTGTTAAAGTAGGTACTAATTGTGAATAAAGAGCTAAAGCATCATTCATTTGGAGATAGTATTGAAATAAATTATATCTCAGTAATATTGTGTGTTCAAGTAGAAACCAGAATTTTGGATAGCCTAAAACCACTACAGCCACCACATCCAACTTTTACAAGAGTCTCAGAAAGTATTGGATATCATAGATAATGAATATTGCAGGGTTATTTTTCATTCAACAAAGAGTGATTATAGACGCAAGCTAAGTTTGAAAATAAATATCAATTGTCCAATTTTTTTACACTTAAGCATCATTTTATTTTTAAAAAGGGCAGGAAACTTGGCTACTTACAAAGAATTGCTGCAGCTTTATTTTAAATGGAGAGCCAAGATAACATCTATGAAAAACCTCCAGATAAATTGGGATAATTTTCTCAAATATTTACAAACACTTTCATAGCTGGTTAAAAACTATTTACTGCATTCTCCAGTGGTCCTACTTAAAAGACATTAAAACTGTATATAATGACAGCTGTTGTCTGAAGGGCATTTTTTACCAGATGTATATATATATATATATGTGTATGTATATCTATGCAGTATTTTTGTTGGTGGTTTAATTATATAATTAGATTATTTAATGTAAAATTGTTGAATGCAGAAGTATAAATACTGTACATATATAAAATTTTCTAATTAACATTCATTGTTTACTTTGGAAGAGAAGACATGAAACAGTTGTCACTCTGATGTTAGTTTAATTTCTCCCACCCCCACCTTCCTTGTTCTATCCTGCTAACCTGTCTCTTATTATCATTTCCTGGTAGATAAGTTCTGACTTCTTTAGATGCTTTAATGGTATGCTTTTGGGTTTTTTCAGTTCAGTCATCATAATTTTATGTGTCCACTTATTTCGTGTTATTTGCATTCATTTGTTGTATTGAATTCAACATTGATTTTTAAAGACATTCAGTTTATTTTTCTATTATGTCTGTGCACAGTTTGTGTATAGTTAAGTAAATGACATTGTGTGATGTAACCTTGCTTGCTTAGATTTTCTATGCTTTGCTTTGTTGTAAAAGCAATGATTATTTAGAAATAAATATTTTTATTTCCCAGAATATCTTTTCTTGTTTAAATTCTTGCTAATCTTACTTGGGCCACTTGTTTATATCCATACTATACACACCTGTCAAATTTTGACAGTTTTGCTTGCATGCACTCCACAATGCCAGTCATTCTTTTTTATTTCACTGCTTGCCACGCACTCCACAATTCCCAGTCATTCTTTCTTATTTTAAATATTAATCCATTGTCAGATTTGTCATTATATGAAATTAGCACACTGTTTTTAAGTTAAAATTGAAATCAAAATAAACTAATTAATTTTCTTTTGTATTTTAGTAAATAGCATTTTGACTTTCACCTTTACACCTAATTTAGTTTTAAAATTTGTGAGCTTTTTGTTATAATTGGGTTTGCTTGAAAACTGAATTATTAATTATTACAACTAAGAGAGCTATTTCAGTTGATTTCATATGCAAATTGTCATTCATACACAACTCAGGGCAAACTTGTGTTTAGGCCTCGTGTATAGTTTAATGTGGACTTACATGCCAGTTTTAGACTGGTAGCTTTTATTTTTTTTTAATGTAGGTTTTGACTCTAAACAAGAATATATAGTTGTTAGTTTCATTGTAGTTGTGATTGAGGTGATTGAAACTGATAATGGCAACTGCATGCAACAAGTACTTTGAAACTGATAACCTACATGTAACAGATTTATTTGAAATTGATACTTGCAAAATATTTGCAATGGGGTGGGCTGTGAGAATGATTACTTATTGTTTTTCATGTCTTAGTTATCATTTGACTCTTAAGTGACAAGAGTATAAGTTATTACATATGCCTGGAGCAACTTAATTGTTTATTTAGCATACTTTAGACTCAGATTGTTTGAGTCTCGCTATAAGTTTGTTATGCATGTTTAAAAGAAAGTTTGATGTTTGTTTTATATGTCTTATGGTCTGCATTCATGCATGCTTTTGGGTGTATACGGAGTTACAAGGAAGGCATTTCAGTTGCTTCAGAATATTGGTGCATTTATTTTATTAAATCTTTTAATTTTTGTTGAATTAATATTCATGTTATCTTTTTCTATTTGTTCAGATTAAACTTTACAAAATATTTCTCACTATTTTTTTAAAAATTAACTGTATTACTTATTGCTTTATATTTTTAAGAATTTCCTACCATCCTTAGATGAAATTGCCAAAAAATAGATCTGCAATTCCTTTTTCTTTTTTCTTTTTTTTCTTTTTTTCTTTTTTTTTTTTTTTTTTTTTTTTGGGGGGGGGGGGATTTGGGGTAAAATCTTGACTTTAACATTCCTTCTTCCTATTCTAAAGTTTTTCTCATTCACATTCACTTGCCTACTTTGGAACTAGTGTGAGTTTAATTTCCCCATTTATGCTCTTCACCTTTGCTTGTGTTTTTTTCAACAGTTTATTGCCAATTTTTTTTTTAAATTTACACCTTTTGCCTTTGCTTGCAGCAATTTAGAGCTTTTTCCAATTTACACTCTTTAAGTTTATTTGTCTTCATAAATTTAGTGCTGAGTTTTTTTCAAATTTATGCTCTTTAAGTATACTTGTCTACTTAACCAATCTTATGCCAAGTTTTTTTTTACATTTAGATCCTTCACATTTGCTTGCTTTCTTCTATTGCTAAGTATATTGATTTCTAACACTGTTCTTTTAGGACTATCATGTCAGGAAAGTGTTTTGTAATTCCTGATGAAAATACTCTGGGTTGTGTTTTTGATCAGATCTTATTAAATAGAAATTTACTTCATCTGTTGATGTTGATATAATTGAGCAAGAGAAAGAAAGAGATATATCAGAACGTTGTCAGTGCTGGATAAACATGTTTTATGTAATAAATACTTCATCCATATGATAATTTCAAGAAATAAGCACAATATAGATTTCTAAATTGACAAGTATTTGTATCATCATTCAGACTTGGGAAATATGTAAAGATATTTCTAAAAACAGCAAGTAAATGTGATACAGTGAATTTATCACAACTTTTGTGATAACTCTTGTACTTAAACAAATCAATAAACTAATACCATTAGCATCTTGCTGTTAAAGAAAATATTTATCACTAAGCAAGAATTTCTGTCAAGAAAATTCCACTGTTGTACACAATTTTATACTTGGAAAACAGGAGTGGTTCTTTAAGTAAGTATGCAAGTTAAATTTAAATTATTTAAAATAATGTCATTGTGGCGTTTTGAAAGGAACAAAGTATTTTAGCTTGAAATAATATTTTTCTTTTTTTAATTCAGTCATTTTCATACAGAATATGGATTGTCTAAAGTATATACAATTTAATTCATCACCAGGTTTGTGTGTGTATTTATTGTTGGGAATTGCTTAAACTTTATGGTCAACTTTCTGAATTTAGTTATTTAATTTTATTTAATTCAGATGTGGCGTCGCTCTAGAGTATTGCTGTTAGCAATAAGGAAGGCATGCAATACCCAGATAGTTTAAGTAAACATAATAGAAAATAGTTTTATTAATTGTTTGAAATTATTTCTTTAAATAAATTTTAAAATTTAATGTTAATTAAACTACATTGTGCAATATGATATGGTAACTTTGGGGAAATGGATTGGGAAATATTTGGAACAACTGAGAAAGGTACTTTTATAATATTTTGTACACCAAAGTGGGTGGCTCTGTTTTACTACAAGACATAGTAAATTTATCCACCCATTTTTATTTTATAGACCAATTATTTCTAAGTTTAATTGCAATTCTAAATGAAAGTCTTTGCATTTAAAAACTTGTTTAGATGTGTCTTATTTATGCACTGAAAAAGTGGCATCCAAAATGTTAGGGAAACTGTGCCAGATTGTCGAGACATATATATATCTTGACCAGGGTTTGTAAAAAGAAATAAAAATAGTGTGTGGGGTGGGGAATGAATTAAAATTTCATAACATTCATGATTGAATCAGCTTAAATATTTATCAAGCAATGTAAGTTATAACATTTGGTATTAACCATGGAAAACAAACCTTGAGTAACAAAGGAAAACAAAAACAAATTGCATCCTCCTGTAACATGTTTCATGTCATAATGTCTAAATAATATATGAGTAAAGAATTAAAAGAAAAATGCAGAGAACTAAACGATATGTAAGTAAAGAAGAGTTAAAAGAACAATGCAGAGAACTAAATGATATGTGAGTAAAGAAAAGTTAAAAGAAAAATTAAGAGAACTAAATGATATGTGAATAAAGAGTTAAAAGAACAATGCAGAGAACTAATTAATATGTGAATTAAGAGTTAAAAGAACAATGCAGAGAACTAAATGATATGTGAATTAAGAGTTAAAAGAACAATGCAGAGAACTAATTAATATGTGAAGTAAGAGTTACAAGAACAATGCAGAGAACTAAATGATATGTGAGTAAAGAAAAGTTAAAAGAAAAATTAAGAGAACTAATTAATATGTGAATAAAGAGTGAAAAGAAAAATTAAGAGAACTAAATTATATGTGAATAAAGAGTTAAAAGAACAATGCAGAGAACTAATTAATATGTGAATTAATAGATAAACGAAAAATGAAGAAAACATTTTTAAGTGGATCAAAACAAGCATTTTGTTTTATTTATTGACATGGAGAATAATGTTATATTTTAAATAATAGTTTTGAAGCAAAGTTTTCACTCATTGTGCAGAATTCTTATTATAAATATTCAAATCACTATTTTCATAAATACTAGTTTATAATATTCATATCTTTAACTAACTTGTCTTCAATAAAGGTCTGCTTTTATTTGCATGACATGTAACACTTCTTATTTTTTTGGTTTGCTTTTGTTTTGTTCATGAATTAATTACAAAATATTCCTTGTTGTGTTTTGTTTATATAGACATTATTGATGATCTGAGAAAGATTAAATGCTGTATTTAGAATGATCATTATATTTTTAACAGTTATAATTGTTATTTTTTCACATAAATTTAATATATTATTTTTAATTTTTCATTCTTTTATCTGATTGTTTGCACACATCAATTTGTTATATCAAAATGGGTTGTAATTACTGTTTGTAACCTTTAAAGAAGTCTGTTAGTTAATAGCTGGAATATAAATATTATAAAAGAAAATAATAATAACCACAATAAACAAAACAAGGTGCATAATTGACTGAATTCTAAAAGCAGTTCACTTCAGTTAAGAGAACCCTGATTGTGATGAGGGTTATGCCAAATTTCTATAGTGGTGATATGATTATCTTTTTAAAAAAATAGGATGAATTTTATTATACACAATAGCTGACTCCTACATGTTCACTTGTAGACATTCATTCTCCATGTCATGCCTGCGGTTATTTGATAATTAATTATTTGACCTTGTTTTCTTTCCATAATGGCATACTTGAAGCCTTAGGTAAAATTAACCACCAGCAATTAAGGACAAACAATTAATAAATATTACAGGACCTACACAACAGTTACAGTATACAAAAAACTAAGCAGCAATTAAGAACAAACAGTTAATAAATATTACAGGACCTACACAATAGTTACAGTATACAAAAGACTAAGCAGCAATTAAAGACAGCAGAATAAACCCTTGTGCTAGCAGCTTGTGAAAGACTTGTTTACATCAACTATAAGGTTACAATTAAAACAACAATTAGACAACATAAATTAATGGGTAAGTGTTTTTCCCTCTCTAAAGCAATACATAAGAGTTTGATATAATACTTATTAGTTTGATACTAATAATCACATAACCTTCACAAGTTCAGTTATCTACTGAATATTGACACTTATAATTCTGCCTTTACTGTTAAATATAAGAATTACAACAATTTATTCAATAAGGACATTTTTTTACATTAAAATCATGGTGTTCATCATGATGGCCTATGTAGATGTGTAATTCGGTAGAATTAAACTGATCAGAGGTGATTATTATCTTCTCCCATATCTATTTGTAAAAGTTTCACTTTGTAGCCAGAGTAAGGTAGGTGTAAAAGTTCAACACTTTGTAGCCAGAGTAAGGTAGGTGTAAAAGTTCAATACTTTGTAGTCAAGAGTAAGGTAAGTGTAAAAGTTCAACACTTTGTAGTCAGAGTAAGGTAGGTGTAAAAGTTCAACACTTTGTAGTCAGAGTAAGGTAGGTGTAAAAGTTTAACACTTTTTAGTCAGAGTAAGGTAGATGTAAAAGTTTAACACTTTGTAGTCAGAGTAAGGTAGATGTAAAAGTTTAACACTTTGTAGTCAGAGTAAGGTAGGTGTAAATGGGAATGGCACTGACAATTTAGGCAGGCAGTCTTTCACCCAGTTATATTGAGAATGTAATATATTCTGGAGTCCTTATATAACTTTATATTACGTCTTATTTGGGTGATGAATTAAATTTATTTCTACTCATTATCTTGCCAATATATATATATTTGTACATATAAGTCTAAAAAGTTGAATCAGTCGCTAGAATTTAGTGATCTAGATATAAATACTGTTTTTAATACAAGTGTCATCTACATATACGACACAAGAAAAGTATAATAATAATCAGTTTCTAAAATTAATCTCCACTAATAGGCTAGGAAATTTCTAAATTGAAAGTGTATTTCTCTTTAAAGGTAGGTTGCATGCACAGGGTATGATCTTACAGGATGGGTTGCATGAAATTGGTATTATATCTCATAAAGGATAGGTTGCATGAAATTGGTATTATATCTCATAAAGGATAGGTTGCATGAAAATGGTATTATATCTCATAAAGGATAGGTTGCATGAAATTGGTATTATATCTCATAAAGGATAGGTTGCATGAAATTGGTATTATATCTCATAAAGGATGGATAGGTTGCATGAAATTGGTATTATATCTCATAAAGGATAGGTTGCATGAAATTGGTATTATATCTCATAAAGGATAGATTGCATGAAAAGGGTATATTTTAAGGGGCATATTACATGAAAAGGTATGATATCTCTTACAGGATGGGTTGCATAAAAAGGTATATCTCTAAAGGGTTGGTTGCATGAAAACATTAATTGCTTTTCCATAGGCCTTACAGACAATAAGAATTTAGTTATATTTTCCTGATAAAACCTTTTTTAAAATCTTATTTTATTTTAAGAACTAAAGTAATGTATCATTAATATACAAGTGTTTTTTTTTAAAGCAAACACACTTAATAGATATCTATTGGCACCAAAGCATAATATACCTTACGAAGTGGGGCCTTCCACTTAACAGATGGAGTTAGTTATATGTTTACTGACCAGGATTTAAGTACGATGTGATCCTGTAGTTAGGTTGGAAAATTCTTTAAAGTTAACTGGGTACTGTTAATGCTTCAGGTATCCATTGTGCTCATCATTTATTAGTAGTATGGAAATGAGAAAATTTTCTGCCAGCAAGACATGATGTAAGGACCTATCTTGAAACTTTTCAACTGTTGATTATGTCAGAGAGAAAGTATTGAGTATCCCCCCCCCCCCCCAATTTGGCTGATTTAACTCAACTTTTATTTTAAGCAGTTACTTGAAGGGTATAATATATAATGAGGAAAATCAGTAACATTCAAAAAAACTATGAGATACAGTTTAACAGTTGTGTGCAACCATCTCAACACAATCCTTGGTAAAATTTACCACTTGTTTGTCAATGTCAAAAGCACCTAGATTATAACCATAAACATTTACCACTTGTTTGTCAATGTCAAAATCACCTAGATATTAAGCATAAACATTTACCACTCATTTGCCACAAAAAATAAAATCATTCAATCAAATAACACTTGCTATACATTCTTTATATCCAGTCAGAGGTTTATTTTTATTGTACATTAAAAATAAAATCATTCTATCTAATTAACACACATTATTTATATACCTGTGAGCTTTATTTTTATTATGCACTAAAAATAAAGTCTATCTAATAACACTTGCTGTACATTCTTTATATACCAGTAATAGCTTTATTTTTATTATGCACTAAAAATAAAGTCTATCTAATAACACTTGCTGTACATTCTTTATATACCAGTAAGAGCTTTATTTTTATTATACACTAAAAATAAAGTCAATCTATCTAATAACACTTGCTGTACAATCTTTATATACTAGTAAGAGCTTTATTTTTATTGTACACTAAAAATAAAATCATTCTATCTAATCACACTTACACATCAATGCCATGCCAGCCCATCATTCCAAGTATATAGCATAAAATGAATGGTTCCTTACAGTAACACAGTAAATTACTACACCATCTCTTGCACTCTCTATGTTAACACTTTTCTCTCTCTTGTTTATAATTAAAATAAGCTTTATAAAACTTGTTTAAAAAATTATCTCATTACAGTAGGTTTTGTTTGGATCAGTGAAGTATCATAATTTGTATGATATCTAGCTTGGTATAATGTATATATTTGAAAGGTTAGCTGAATTTTATGTTGATGTGTGTTAGCTAGTTTGGTATAATGCATTATATGTATTTTAAGACATTTCAGTTTTGTGGATGGTGCTTTGTTATGATGGTTAGAGTTCAGTTTTGTGGTTGATGCAGAGCTTTTTTGTCTTGTATATGTTGTTTTTTTAAATGCATGTTCCTGCTAAAATTTAAATGTTTTAATTACAGTGGTTGTACAATTGTAGATCTGTGCCATTTTTTTTTTTATTTTGTGTAAGAATATGTTCACAAATTCTATTTACATTGACAAGCTCTGTTTTGCATTTAATTCCTGATTATTCAAAATTCTGTTATTGTAGATTTCATTTGATGCATTTTTATGTCACATGTTCTAGAAACATTTCTATATAAATTTGAAAAGAGCTGTAATAAACTATTTAGTAATCTTACTTTATTCACCAAGCATCAAAACCTAGTCAATAATTAAAGAATTATGCTTTCACTCAGCAGTTGATCAATGCTTCTTTTTCCAGGATTAAATTCATCAAGTTAGTGAGTCAGCATTTTTTTTTTTAAATATATGTGATGCTGTCTGGGAAAACCTGGCTAAAGTGAAAAAAAAAAAGTGGGTTTTTTATAATTTATTAAAGTTTATGTTTATTTTTTTTTTTAAATTAATTTATGTCAGATAGTTTTGTAACTAATCATTTTTAAAGTACATACCTCCCAGAACTATCAAAGGGGAGTAAACAAATGGCTGTAGCGCTAAAGTGACAAAAATTCAAAAGTGGATTTTTATAATTTATTAAAGTTCAGAATCTCATGTTTATTTTTTTAAAAGCCATTTTAATTTATGTCAGATAGTTTTTTCACTATACACTATTATCAAGACTATACCTTCAGCCTCTCAAGTGTTAGTCTGTATTTCACTATCAAGACTATGCCTTCAGCCCCTCAAGTGTTAGTCTGTATTTCACTATCAAGACTATGCCTTCAGCCCCTCAAGTGTTTGTATTTCACTATCAAAACTATGCCTTCAGCCCCTCAAGTATTAGTCTGTATTTCACTATCAAGACTATGCCTTCAGCCCCTCAAATGTTACTCTGTATTTCAATTATTTCATCCCCTCCCAACACAACTTTATTTTTTCAGCAGTGACTGTCACATGTGAATCAACCACAAACAGTTAAGAGGACCTTTACAAGAATTGATCACAGTTAAGAGGACTGTCACATGATTTGACCATAAACAGTTTAAGAGGAGTCCAAGGGTGGAAATTTTTCTTAAGATATGTCAAAGATTTTTTTTTAATGGATCTAAATTATCTTTTGCCAGCTTGGAAAGAGGTGATAAATGTGCAATATTTGATTTCTGTAACTAATAAACAAGTTAGTTTGCTTTATGCCCCACATTATCTTTCTTCATAGGAGTGGTCAGTTTGGAATGTCAGTTCAACATGTTAAGGAGGTGAGTAATATTAGTCACATCTAAAAATAAACTCTAGATTTTGAAGATGATTAAGTAACACTTGCTCTTCTCAGGAAATCATGACTTTTTTGTGGTTGGAGATTCTAGATATTGTTTAAACTTTTCCTTTGGTCAGCCAACATACATCTATGTACAGAATGAAGTCATGGGATTACTGTTGTACTCTTCTAGCAGTGTTTGGAAGTACCAATGGTTTTAAAGGATGAAGTTCAATAAAGTTAACTGCTAGCAGTGTTTGGAACTACCAGTTGTCCCAGATTATAAGTTGTTCTACGTCAGTAATATCAGATCACTCATCCACCACTTCAAATCATACACAACTCTTCAGATGTCATTTAACTCTTCAAAAATCATATAATTGCAGTCTGATTTAATAGGCCTAAGTTTGAGATCTGTTTTTTATTTAATCTTTTTTTTTAAATCAAAAAAAAATCAGCACATGCCTTAATATTGTGCCACCTGATAGCTTTCAGTTCTTCCTTAAAACTCCACAGATCTTCATAGCTATCTTAGTAGCAAAATCAGTTTTTGCAAAGTGATTCTATTGACCACACAAATGCCTTTTACAAAAATTACTTTTTATCACTGGAAATTTTGTTTCATTATCACTATGCATGTATTGTCTCTGGATTTGCCATCTTCAAAATCAATTCAGAATGATGATAAAGCAAACAAAAAGGCACATTACCTGACTGTGAGAAAAATAAAATAAAGTTTCCATGATGAATTGAATCAGTAACTTTGTGCTTTGCTGATTAGAGGATCAAAGGTTGGGCTATCCTCTCACTTTTTTAAAATTAAGTTTTGTATGTATAGTAAGGCTTTTTCCTGTCCATCTTTATATTTTTTACCTTATTTGTCATACTTCTGAGTTTGAAGTTTTAACAATGAGACCCCTTTTTTTGCACCTTTATATTTTTCAACTAATTTGCCCTTACTAGAATTTTTACATTTATTTATAATGAAAAAAAATCATGAAGAAGGAATTACTGTCATTCATGAGTTGTGACTTCTTGATGTCTTTCCATTGTCATAATAAGTGCAACACAACAAACTATAAGGTGTTGTACAAAAAGTTCCTGGAATGTAGCCAGTGTGTAGGTTTATTGGTCACCTTCAAAGCAATCCCCTTGGGTTTCCAGAGCCTTTCCCACTGCTGGAAGCATTCTGGAACTCCCTTTTGGGAATGTTTTGGAGATGTTATTCAGTACCTCCTGTGATTCCACCTCAAACTCCTCAGTGTTCTCAA
Organism: Sinotaia quadrata; assembly: GCA_028829895.1. Taxonomy (NCBI): domain Eukaryota; kingdom Metazoa; phylum Mollusca; class Gastropoda; order Architaenioglossa; family Viviparidae; genus Sinotaia; species Sinotaia quadrata. The sequence goes on from CM054179.1 coordinate 60,204,042, forward strand.
AGTTTCCCCCTTGAATCTTGATAAAGTAATGGGGGGCTAGCAAAATCAGGAGAGTGGGAAGGGGCGATGGACCATTGACTTGTTGGTTCTGGTCAAAAACTGCTGCACAGAGTGAACTATCATGATACAAGAGCCAGTCCTTTGAACATTTTCTCCTCACATCCTCTCTTAAATGCCTTAGAACCTTGAGGTAAAATTGCTTATTCACCATCAGACCTTGGAAAGGTCATCACTAGAGATGACCTTAGAAATGAAGTTTCAGTTATTTTGACCTGCTTCTGGAGTTTCTTGAACACAGTCAGCTGGTCTTGCCTCTGGTCATGAGTCAGCAAGTAGGACAGGAATTTGGCAGTGTTCTGCCTTATGCTAATGATCTGCTTGTGCTGAGGTCCTCCATCAGAATTCTTTGGCATGCTCTGTTGGTGCTGCAAAATGTCATGGATAATATGCCAACGATCCTCCTGTATGGCCTCTTGCATTTTGTCCATGCTTTTTGCAATGTTTGCCCACATTTGAAGCATGAAATCTGGATGTTACCTATAGATCATCACCAAATACGTTTTATAGGTCTCTGACAGTTTTGCCAAGCTTGAAGTACAACTTAATGCAGATATGCTGCTCTTTCAATTCTACCATTTCACTTCACTCAAGAATCACAAAGCACTCTGGAAAAGGAACGCATGCAAGTGCCAGCATGAAATTTGTCAATATATACATAATATTTCTTGTTAATGCTTTACACGGCCAGTCTGGGAACTTGGATAGTGTCTCGTATATGTAATTATATTCTTACTGTTGATGGTAAATTTTCTTTTAATAAAATACATTTTTATTTATATAAATTTTTCTAGTTTTAATATTATCAAAACTGTATTTAAGTTTTATTAAATGGTACACATTTTCAATTCTATTAAAGTAAAAGCCACATCTGAAAGATGTTTTAAATTAAAATTTAAATTTTGTTATTGTATTTTATAGATTACAGAATTGCTTGTCTTCATATTTCAGACTGTAATAAATTACCATTTGGAAGTCTACTTTGTTATTTTTAATTAAACACATTATTGTAAATGCAACTAGTCTTAATATGCATGTGCGCACGCACACAAAAGAATGAAAGATGATTAGGCATACTCTTAATCAAAAATTATCTTAAAACAGTAAGGCTATCATATTTTAGCTGATTTTGATGTTATTTCTAGAGAAATGAAATTTAATATTAAATAATGTGTGATCAAAATTATTTATTATTTGATCCATTAGTTTTCCTACATTTAACAGTATATTACTGATGGATTTGCTGTAATGTAGAGATATGATTGCACAAATTTGAATGGTGTGCTTTTAGATGTATTTATTTTCAAACATTTTATTACATATCTACCAATATATTTGCTGTATTGTATGTTTGTACAAATGTGGATAGTATGATGCTAGATCCATTAGTAATTAAACATTTTATTACATGTTTAACTGATGGATTTGATATATTGTATAGAGGTATGTTTGCCCAGTTGTGAAATGGATTTTAAATGTCACTGAATATGTTAAATAATTCCTGAAAGAAATAAATTTTGCTTCTTATGGTATTATTTTTTGTTATGATTTATATTCTTAAAGTAAAAATGTTTATAATCATACAGGGGAAAAAAACCTGATATAATTGCTAATGATATTCATAATAATCATACATGGGAAAAAAACTGATATAATTGCTAATGATATTCATAATATAAAAATGTTTATAATCATTCAGGAAAAAAAACTGATATAATTGCTAATGATATTCATAATATAAAAATGTTTATAATCATACAGGGAAAAAAATTATATAATTGCTAATGATTTGAAATACTTATGAATATTCCAAACAAACAAATAAGATAACTGATTATATTCTTATTGATATTAAGTAGAAATATGAGATAAATACATATCTGAAAATGCATATAATTGGTAACAGAAGCGTTTTTTGTTTGGTTGTTTGGTTGTTTTTTGTCCAAGTGTGTTGTCTTATATAGCTATTGCAAGCTTTAATTAAATGCTATATTTATTTTTAGGTCAAAAATTTAAACCAGCAGAGAACTTTCTTTTCATTATGATGAGTGATTCTATAGTGTCAAATGACAAATGTTGTTGAATGACATTTATAATAATGATGACTTACTAAAGCATTTATTCTTATAACTTTATTATTACACATAAAAAATAAACTACCCAATGTATAACAACTAAATGTATTTAGGTAAAAACCCAAGTAAAATGGATTTATATAAATGTTCAGCTTGAAACACCATTACAGAAGATATCATGTTATTCTTACTATGTGTTGAATCTTCCTGAAGGCAGCACATTCCAGACAGATGAACACTGACACAAACTTCACTTTTAGAAAGATGAGAATGCAAATGTGTCGATGAGCACAAATTTCTTGGGAATTTACATATATGAGATAAGACATATTTAAGTTTGGAATCAGTCTGTGACGCACAAGAGATTTTTTGTTGTATTCTGCTGTGAACAAATAACTAGTAAAAACATGGAGCAACATGATTGGGTTTTATTGGTGCTCAAAAAATTAGTATATGATTCTTTTCAGATTAGTGGATTTTGTCAATCAGAGAGATTTACCTCTGATGCAGGGTTGTTCTTCCTCTTTTGATTCTTCACTTTTCTTCGTTCTTCCTACTTTTTCAACCAACTTCACTCACCATGTGGTTGGGACGCTAGCTGCTTTGTTAGAGACAAGCATGAGAACAATTGTAATGTCAATCACTCACTGTGTGTAGCAACAGGTGGTGTAACACAATAAGATGCACCCCATGAGCTTTTAGAATCACTGAGACTGTATTCTATTTGTATTAAATATAAGAGACTGATGCATCAAAAGACTAAAAGAAAAACTAGATCAATAATAAATTTTCTTTTGGGGAAAACTAGCAGATAGAAAAACAAACTTTCAAGGCAGGCTAGATCTCTCTGAGGTAGCCAGATTAGTGATTTAAAATTGTAATTGATGTGAATTTTCATTTGATTGTTATCTCTTTCTTTTCATATTTCTTTATTAATTTCTCACTCTTCATGTCATTCCTTATAATCTTCATTTTATGTAAAATTCATCTTGTAAGGTATTGCCTATTTTATTCTATATCTTGTGAGGAATACTCACTGGGGACTTGCCGAGTAACCGAGAGGTGTTTACCTCAAATGTTGTGTTGTCCTAGATTTTAATTATTTTACAGACGACCAATAATGGTATAAGTATTTATTATAATATTGTTACACACACACACACATAAGAGGGTGTGTGATTTTTCATAGATAACATTTATTTTACTTACTGAAGTGAGCTCAGTGATATATTTATATAAGTATTTATATATAATATTGTTACACACACACATAAGAGTGTGTGTGATTTTTCATAGATAACATTTATTTTACTTACTGAAGTGAACTCAGTGATATATTTATATATTTGCTTATTTTTTAAAAGTATGATTTAGAAAAATATAAATTTATAAATGTAAAGAAACTGTCATTAAATGATGCATAATCCAGGCAGTCATTCATCTTTCAACCATAGCTAGAATATATAAATATTTCAATAAATATTTTTGTCACTTTTCAAATATGTAAGAAAGCTACAAAACAGTTTTATTGGAACTCACTCTCTCAAATACTGCACTCACACAATAATAATCATAAACTTGTATGTTCATTTCTATTCATATTCTTTTATATTCAAACTGCTTACTATTCTAAAGAAAGGAATGTAAAGGAACAATATAATGTAACTGCTATTTAAATGAGTACATCAATAATATTTAAATACATTTAATAATTGTTAAACAACAAATGCATGCTTTGTATCTTGACAATTATTAAATCATTATCAGAAAATATGCTTGTTACTTATTTTGGGGTTACAATATACCTAAGTAAATGAATGCAATTGCATATATGAAAGTGATATGAGAAAAGTTATGTACAGCAAAAGCTTTGAAATGCCCCTTTTTACAAAAAACATTTCAGTGTTCAATTGCATTCATATAAGGTTTTTTCTTTGTGTTCTTATCCTGATTCTTCTACCTCATTATGTTACTTTTGTTTATTTCTAATTTAAGACCAACCAAGTATATATAAAAAAAAGTTATCGTTATCAAATGGCAAATACAGAATAAGCTTAGAATAACTGAGTTTATTTGTCACACATTTCACAACTTTGAGGAGTGACTTTGATATTGGACTTTAATAGTAATAATACTTGTACAACTAACAACAATAATCACCTATTCTATATATAAAAGTTCATTTTCAAAAATGTATTACTTAATAGCTCCTCCAAATTATGCCTTGATTCATGACTCAGCAAACACTTGCATCCATTGCTACTATAAAATGGCAGTGGCTACTGGAAACAAGCACAATGCATTTAATGATGGCACACTAAAGGGCTGTCCTTTCTGCCTCTATCTCTGTATTCAATGCTTCTTACTACACACCACACACCTTCATTCAATAAAATAAATAGGCAATTCAAAGAATAGCAGCTAAATACTTTTGAAAATACAGTTTTCTTTCTTTTTATTACAAAAATATCTGCAAAATGTAATGCAAACTGCCAACAAAGTAAGCAAATTACTTTCTTCTAACTGGTAACTGGTAGAAAGAAGCTAGACGTTATTGAAGAGATCCAGCATCTAGATTTGTACATATATAAGTACTAAGTGAAATATATGTACTAAGTGATTAGTTGTTTGATTTAGGTTTGTTTTCCTTTAGACAGACAATCCCAACTAGAATGTTTGATCAAACTTACAAAATAATGTCCATTAAATAAAAGTAATTATTCCATCTAAACTAATATACATGTATTTAACAGATATACTTGTGATTAAATCTTCAAAGCAAGTATAATAGCAGTTTAGCCACCATACAAAACATACAGGACAGCTCTCTGTCCTTTATTACACTAAAACTAGTATGACCACTTAGGTTTTAAATTAAAATTAATTAAAATATTTTGTTTTTATCTCAATTCTTGTCTAATTTAATTTCTAATTTAAGATCAACCTCCTATAAGTAAAAAAAAAAAGTTATATAATTAATAAATTAATAAAATATTTATTACTCATGTAAAAAAAAAATTATTAGTAGTAATAATTAACAAAATATTTAATTATTATTTGATTTCCACTTAGATTTTTATGAAGAACATTCAATTTGAAATTTGTAAAAGAAAGAATGCTGACAAAATGAATATATATAGATTTTAAAAAATACAATCATAATAAAAAAAATACAAAACTCAGAGATTATGTCCTTCAAATAAAAATAAAACAAAATGTTAAAAGACTAACCAACAAAGTTGTGGAATATCAATAATTTACCCAATAATTTTAGCTATTAAGATTTTTAATACATATATCGCAAAAGGTAACCCATGTTCAAGAAAATAATTAATCTGAAATCCACATAAAAGATTTAACAATTCTGAAACCCAGGAGATTTTTCCTTGATCTCCTATAAAGACAAGTAAATAAATCAATCCAAAACACCAGTCAAACAAATGAAGACCATATTTATTTTAACAACAAACCTATGTTAAACTTAACATACATGTTAGTTGTTACTGTAAACTTACAAGTTCTTTGTCATATTGTATTGCTATCTGTCACTTTAGTAATATACTATTTTTTTTACCAAACAAATCAAGAGTCTGTCTGGTTTTCTCATTAAACAATTTATTTTTCTTGATTAATTAAAATGATCATAGCAGAATATATCTCAATATGTTGGATAAATACCTGAACCAATACATATATAACTGTCTCTACAATTAATTTAAAACATTTTAATTTGGGGCTAAAAGACTACACTAAATAAACAATGGTCCAAACACTAGATAGATATAAGTACTTGCTCATGTTTGTTCATCTGCATTATATACATAAATGTCCCATTAATTCAGAACATTCTGACTTTTGGGTAAAAGGCTATCTATACATATAATAAAACCATCATGGTTGTTGGTTTGTGCAAGCTTAAGTAAACAAGTACTGGACAGATTTTCATCAGACTTTATCTGTTGTATACCTTAGTGCCCTAGAATAATTATAGGCTATATAACCCCATGCTATCCCAAAAAGGAGCCTGCCAGTAACCCTAAAACTACGAAAAATTTTCATTAAAGGTAAAGCACATACATGCAGGCCTTTCACCAGAATCCTAAAACTAAGAAAATTTTCCATTATAGATAAAGCACATATGTGCAGACCTCTCACCAGAATCCTAAAATTAAGAAAATTTTCCATTAAAGGTAAAGCACATGTGTGCAGGCTTGGCTAATACTTCACTGTGACCTCCATATACTGCAGACAATTTTTGTTTCACTCAGATTACTTTATTATATTCCGAGCATTAGATTTTAGGCTATATTAAATATTTTATTTTGGATTTTGGTGGGTTGAATTGCACTTTGTAGTTAGCTTTTATTTTTCAATGTCTCCCCGAAAGAGATGAACCTGAAGTCAGTCTTAGACTTCTCACATGGACAGCTGTATGTCATGAGCTCCTGGCAGTCACTCTGTTTGTACCACCAGATAACATTTAAAGTAGTACTTAGATCAAACTTTATAAATTAACAAAAATTTATAGTTAAAATCTATATTCTGCCAACATTTATGAAAGCAAAGCCAAACAAAATGTATTATAAAATAATTTTACATATTCTGAAAACTGACATTTATGTGAGTGAAGCTGCAGACAAATATCTAGTACTATATAAACAATGGTCAAAACACTATAATTGCAAACATTTAACACAATCCATATCTTTACTGTTAGGCCATTTGATCAGCTGCAAAATACCATGCATGAAAGTAAACAAATACAAAATTAAACATTTTTAACATAGTTGTCTCCTTAAATTGTGCTCCCCAAAATTATAATTTAAGTATTAAAAGTTCTTAGCTTTTCAGGCATAAATTGTATATAAATTATGTATTTTTACTGTAGAAAATTTTTGTCCAAATGTTAAATGTACAAATGCAGAAACTGCTAATGAAAGAACTGTTGTCATTTGCTTTCCATATAAATATACATACTGAAATGCTATGTATTTACTTATACTTGCTAGTTTTACAAAATCTTTGGTTTTTGCTGTACTGTAGAAATTATTCAACATATGAACTACAGAGAAAGAATTTAACTGAATGAACTATCTTAAAGCCTTAGAATGCAATAAGCTTTTGAGGAAGTCTCACTTTTGGAAATATCTAACTCTAATACAACTATAAATATATATATATAGTCTCTTTTGGAAGCCTCTATTTCTAACTCTAATACAACTATAAATATATATATAGTCTCTTTTGGAAGTCTCTACTTCTATCTCTGATACAGGTATGTATATAGTCTGAAGTCTCTACTTCTATCTCTGATACAGGTATGTATATAGAGTCTTTTGGAAGTCTCTACTTCTATCTCTGATACAGGTATGTATATAGAGTCTTTTGGAAGCCTCTATTTCTAACTCTAATACAACTATAAATATATATATAGTCTCTTTTGGAAGTCTCTACTTCTATCTCTGATACAGGTATGTATATAGTCTGAAGTCTCTACTTCTATCTCTGATACAGGTATGTATATAGAGTCTTTTGGAAGTCTATCTCTGATACAGGTATGTATATAGTCTCTTTTGGAAGTCTCTACTTCTATCTCTGATACAACTATATATAGTCTCTTTTGGAAGTCTCTACTTCTATCTCTGATACAACTATATATAGTCTGTGCAACAACCTACAACTCTAAGTAATGAAATATTTATAAATGGCTAAATCAAATGTATATTTTTATCTCAAGCATCATTTTAAATATTTTTTAAAATAAATAAACAACAGGTTTTTAATGTGTTATTAAGTATTCTGAACTTCAGACGAATGTATACATTACTTGATATTTCCTGCATTTTATAGTACTTCACAATGTAGTTTTATTAGGTAACAATAATGGGTTATTTTTAAAAGTTGTCAGTTATTTTGCAAACAGTATAAATAGTTATTACAGCAGAAATATACTGTAATATGCAAAGACTCAAATTAAACATCAACTTTAAACAAAATTTGGATAAAAATTTACTGAAACAAAAAATATACTGCTATCATAAACTTTTGTTTTTTAAATAAAGTTATTATTTACTTAAAACATTAATGCTGCGAATAATGATCAGCATTTTATAATATATGAAATTTAGGAGAGATAAAAATTTTTAATATGTACATTTTTTATATAACAAATTAAGCATGCAAATGGTTTTTAAAAAAATGCTTAATAACAATTTATACATTCTAATTCAATATATCCTAAATATGCTTTGTTCTCTTGTGCATCTTCAAACATTCCTAAAATACTGACCAATAAATCCATCATACACTTCTCTCCATCTGTCTCTCTCTTACACACACACATATCACACTCATGCTATTTCAATCTGGTGTTTCTATAGAAAGCACTGGCACAACAGCTTTTGGCTGTCCATCTACAAGTTCTTTTTTGCACTTGGTTTCTATGATTTTGTCAGAAACTGCCAGACTGTGACCACTCTCACAATCATTGTGTTGGAGAGAGTATGAAATGTTGCCATACTCTTGAAGGCAAGGGCACACACCCAAAACAAACTGACAGAAATCTTTTCTGATGCCAAACCACCCTAGGAAAGAGATTAAAAAACATAAGAATACACACACCCACACACACACACACACACACACACACACACACACGTACATACATTCAGTAAAGTGTAAACAACAAAATTCATGTGAAAAAACAAAACACTCATCTTATTTTTGTTCCCACAGTTAAAAAAGTAGTCAGTCATGTTAAGCAGCTGTGCAATTTTGCTAATTTTGCTAATCACCCATATCAGAAAATGGCATTTCTTTAAATTATAGAAAACTATAAAGTTTTCTCTATTGTGCTTACAGCTAAAGCACTTATTTATTTCTTCAACAAAGAAGAAGAGGGCTGCCTGTGACTAGAATACTATACTATCTTAACATGTTGAGATAAGATGTATATAATTATTAAGTATAACAAGTATCATAAATGGACCATTAGCAGGCACAAAAGTTTTATATCCTGAACTAATTTCAAGCAGCCATGTGCCACTAATCTGAGAACTTTAAGCTGCCATTTGCTGCTAATTTTGGAGAAAATTCAAGTTGCCATTAGCCACCATCTTGTGAAGCCAGTGGCTGCCATGATTTGTCAATTTTGTACTTCTAGTTCTGTATCCAGGGCCTATATCATAAAATTATCATACTTTGTGCTTGCCATTTACATCCAAAAATGTCAAGTTTACTGCAATGCCAATTACAAGACTACTCTGCACAAATTTTTCCGATGTTGTAACAAATTATACTACAATAATAGTTCATGATATATGTGAAACTACAACAAAACTCCAGTAATTTTATTATTATTATTATTATTATGCAATAATGTGGTATATTTAATTTAGGGAACTTTATAATGTGAGCATTGTTAGTGGTTACATGTAATAAATTTTATGTGTGAGTGAGAGTGTGTGGACAGTTTTGTGACCAGTGACAGACAATGACAGACTAATTTTAATTAAGTAAACAGTAAGACTTATTGTTATTTTTTATGATTACATATAATAAATATTGCATGTGAGCAAGATTGTGTGAACAGTTTTGTGATCTAAACACTGAGTGACTGACAATTAAGTGAACAGTGAGACTAAGGAATGAATTGATTAGTGATTGTGAATGGCATATGTGTATGTATGTTTGTACTTAATTAAAGTAAATAATGTTTGTAAATATTTGTAGAGTTTATGTGTTTGTATGTGTGACAATCCTAAGACCTCAATCCCATTTTTACCTTCCAATTAATGTGTGTATGAAGGAGAACGCTATTTGTGTCAATAAATCAATCGTAAAATTAAGATATATTGCACATTCCGACTTTTAAATTTTATCATTTTAAAAAGTCAATAATCCTATGTATAGTTCACACCATTACTTTTGAAGTTTAACATAATGAAAATCCATCATCTTATATATAATGCATACACATACCTGAATTTTCTTACAACAAAATGTCTATAATCCTATGTACAAATATGATTTTATCATAATGAAAAATCTACAATCCTACATAAAATACTTTCTAAAACCAGTAACATTCGGCAGTACTAAGGACCCAATGAAGTCTGACTGAGTTCAGGTAGGAAGGATAAAGTAATAAAAATTATATTAATTATGGTATGATAATGTACATAGATTAATATATTTCTAGAACTAATGACATTATTTCATATTTTTCCATTTGTTCTCCTTGTATGTGATACATAACAAAGTAGTTATAATGTTTTAAATGTAAAACCATTTGTAATTCAAAATAAAATACTGAAAATAAACTTGCACTACTTACAGTGATTACTTCCTTTTGAACCAAAGGAAAGACAAACAAGTGTGACAAGAGACAGAAGAAGAGGGATGGTGATGGCACTGAATTTGAAGCCATTGGTTCGATCTAACCGGTTGGCTAAGAGAATCTGTGTTCAATAACAATAAGAAAAAGGCATAATGCAAAATACAAGATTTAAAACTCTTTTAAGAAACAAGAAAACTGTACAGAAAATCTCTAGAACTATACAAACTATACATCTTACAGATGTGGTTCAAATATAAAAAGAGGAATTTGTGTATAATATATCCGAAACAGTATTTTATGCTATCTGTTTTAATTTTTCAATACTGTTATTAATATATAAGAATTTTTACAAAATTATTTAAATATTTTGCAGCACTGCAAATTGCTTTAGTTTTTAAGTATTTATGTTTATTTTATATATCATTACACATGTGTCGACAACTTAGAAAATGGTTCAAAGTTACTTATATAGTGTATTTTGAATAAAATATATAATTTATATCTCAATGTTTATAGCATTTACACATGTATATTTGTGAATAATTATATGTATATTATTATAATTAAGGTGATATGCTAAAGAAAATGAACATATGAAAAGTTATGAAAGTTTGTACAACTTATTATTATATCAGCATTTAGAACTGTACTTCCATTAAGAATTCAAAGATTTTTACTGTGTCATGATATTGCTATTCTTACATCCTGTTCCTGAGTAAGGTTGGTCCGTGATGGTCACTCTCGTTTGTTTGTTGTTTATCTTTTTTTTTTGGCATTGCCCAGAAACCATTGATTACTGAAGTTCAAGCATTCTAGCCAGAGCTACTATCCAAAGATCTGAAGTTCAAGCAAAATTCTAGTGAGAGATACTATCCAAAAGATCTGAAGTTCAAGCAAAGTTCTAGTCATAGCTACTATCCAAAACTGAAGTTCAAGCAAAGTTCTAGTCATAGCTACTATCCAAAACTGAAGTTCAAGCAAAGTTCTAGTGAAAGATACTATCCAAAGTTATGCTGTGCAGATTTTATATAGAAGTCAACTTAGAAAGCTACATCTAATTATGAAAATATCTTTCAGGTCTTTTTAAATCTTGTTTTAAAAATTTAATCATCAATTGAAATATATGCTTAGTAAATGGAATTCAGAAAAACTTTACAATTCTTTTATTGTAATTGCCTGTTAAATGACAAATTAAAATGTAAATAAAGATTTACCTCAAAAACAAGGAGAGGAACAAAAAGAAATGAGTAACCAATTGCTGATGATACATTGCCTCTGCGTTGCTCAGGAATGATATCAGGTGACTTCATAAGGATGATGGCTAAGACAATAGCGTATAACACTCCAATAAGAGCAATACACATAACAATCCAAATGGGGATAAAGACAATCTGAAACAAAGAAAAATATTAATCAAACTGGAATCAGTGCTTTATTTGTAATCATTTTATTTCACAAGGTCTCATGCAACTGTTAATATAGATGACTGATTTTTAAATTTTACAACACACTCACTCACACAGAAACATTAAATAAACAATAAATATTTTTCTATATGTAATCCTCAAATCCAAATATCAAATCTAGATAGGAAATAAGACAAATATTTCTTAAGAGTAATATAAATTTCAGTGTCCAACCTTAAAGGGCAATAAATATATTATAAATTTAATCTAAATTTTCTGGGTGACAATATGACAATAATTTTTTTTGCTCATTAAATCCTAAATTTCCAATGTCCAATCTTCATGGAATGAGGACTACCTTCTTTTAAAAGTTTTTGAGAGGGGCGAAAGGATTTGTATTTGTATTGTTTTGTACCGTTCGTCTGTTCGTCCATTTATTCACTTTCATGATACTCGCTCACAACTTACACAGCCAATAAAACTTTCCTTGGCATGACATAATAAAACTGGGCCCCACCCAACCATCAAAGGTGTATGTCATGTGTGTCTATGTAACAACCTGACACGACGTATTACTGGCATATGCCACAGGGCTTTTGTCGAAGGTGCATCAGAGTGGGCCAAAACAGACCTCACCCCTTGTATCTCTAACTTTAGCTCGTAGCCAGCTTAAAAGTACCACCAGCCAGTATTTTGTGATAACTGGTGATGGGTCGGCTTAACAGCTGGCAATTTGTGACAACTGGTGACGCTGACGTAAAAAGATGACAATCATCAATTTGAAGAGTAATTTAAGCATCATAATAAAGATTTGCTGGATTATTTTTTTTTATTTTTTTAAAATTTTTTCCTTCATTTAAATTAGTCAACGATGTGCATTACAAACTTACTCTGACTAATTATTTACTAAATTGAGATAGGTAGTGTTTTCTAGTATGTTCAGCAGCCTCTGAATATTTGGACATTTTTGGGAATCAGTATACAGTTTCAAAATTTCAGCTAACAGAAACTTATGCATGTACACTTAATTTCCAACAACTAAATAAATTTTGCATATCATTATATTTTATGAAAAAATAATATTTCTACATACCACCCAACTCCAAGTAATTATACCATCAAGTCGAAGAGCCAAGAAAATAAATTGCAGAATATTTACAGAGCAGAATAACTCCATCTGAAAATAAATAAGAAAAATGAGGGTATTCAGCTTCACTAATTAAGCTCGAAGCAGAATTAGAATGAATCCTGCAAAACCAAAAGCATTAGGTCAGAATAAAAGTGGAAAGGAACCTCTGTTTAAGAAAAGTACATTCTAAATGATGGAAACTATGATATTTAAAGTTTTTGATGATGAAGTTTCCTTTTTTTCTGTAAATCTCTCACTTCATCTCTCAATTTTTTTTAAAGAATAATTTTGCTCATTGTGACATAAAATGAATTTCTTTAGAGTTTAAAAATTCCAGCACAATTATTATTTGTGCTTAAATGTTTTTATTCTTTTCAACCAAGACTACCTATAGCAGTAGACCAAAACAGATCTTCCTAAACTATAATGTTTTTCTCTCTTTTGTTTTTATTTAAAGAAATCATTAAACAACTGATGTTAAAGACTAAGATTTACATTTATCATATAATAACATTTAATTATTGTGAATATCAGTACACATAACACTATACTGGCTTCTATAAATTGGCAAAACACTTGTGCAAAAACCCACTCAGAATGGAAAAGCAATCATGGAAGCCCAAAAGATTTCCAATATAGTGATCAGATCAAATAGCAGGAGAAACGTGGAAGAAAATATCTACAGCTGAAGTTCACTGGAGTAATTAGCTAACAATCTGGAAAATGTTCAAATATTAAACCTGTAGTAAAGTAGGTTAATTAATATTTAAAATGTATTCTTTGTATTAGGGGTAACAACTATATATTGTAAATCAACACAGTGCATAATTATTGAAGGAAAATTACTTCATTACATGGACTTACATTTTAAATAAGGAAAAGATAGAGAAAGAGAGCATTAGTTAATGTTATTATAAAAATAATTTTCAAAAACTACTAGTCAGTACCTCAAAAGAACGCTCATTCTTCACAGCCCAGATGCAGATTCCAACAGAAATAACAGACATAAAAATAAGAGGAATGAAGACAAGAATCCATGAATGGGAAGAAGTCTCAAGATTATCACATGCAAGGATCTCAAACATGAAAAGCAGCAAGTGTAGACCAGTACACATTACCATAGCCTTATACTGAATGTAGCTGTCGCCTTCCAATCTGTTATAAACAACAAACAACTTCATTAATATATAATATTCTATAATACAATTAATATTCAACACTACAAAAAAAATAAAGAGAAATCCAAATCAGCATATATTTACTGCTTTATATTTTAAACAAAAAATATTCAAGAAAAAAAAACAAGCAGACAAGCGATATTTTTTAATAATAATATCCTGACAAAGTTTAAGAAATCAACAACTAAAAAATGTTTGCTTTGTTTACAATTCACAAAGCATTGTCACTGTCATTGTTTACAAGTCACAAAACATTGTCACTGTCATTGTTTACAAGTCACAAGGCATTGTCACTGTCATTGTTTACATCACAAAGCAATGTCACTGTCATTGTTTACAAGTCACAAGGCATTGTCACTGTCATTGTTTACATCACAAAGCAATGTCACTGTCAATGTTTACAAAAGTGCAACTTCACCATACAAGTGTGTGTGGATAGAAAAATTAACAAAATTCATTTTAAATTTTCAATATAAATTTTCTGTCCAGACTAATACATCCAGAGTGAGTGAGTGAGTGAGTGAGTGAGTGAGTGAGTGAGTGAGTGAGTGAGTGAGTGAGTGAGTGAGTGAGTGAGTGAGTGAGTGAGTGAGTGAGTGAGTGAGTGAGTGAGTGAGTGAGTGAGTGTGAGTGTGTGTGTGCGTGTGTGTGTGTGTGTGTGTGTGTGTGCTTCTTACACAGCAGTTGGTTCTAGGGTATATTTTCAGTGATTGTTTTATTTTTCTGCATTAATCAGAATATTATTAAAATATTGCAGATACTGTAGTATTTGTGCAGTAATACAGAGATTTATTACAATTTAAATAAACCTTACCTTAGTATTTGTGCAGTAATACAGAGGTTTATTACAATTTAAATAAACCTTACCTTAGTATTTTATGCTTTCAAAGAAATTTTAAATTACGAATTGTTGACCAGATAATTCCTTTTTTTAAACTGATAACTCAGTGATGCATGTTTCACCAAAAATGAAGGAAGATTTATCTAAAAAAAATGTCTGTCATTATTATTTTGTTGTTATATAATGCATTGTTCAATTTCTGCCCCATTGTGGGAACAGTTTAGTTATTTGGTACATTCAGTGAGAAGTAATTCTAGAATGCTAGTAAAATTATACTGGGTTGAGATTATTAATTAAAATAACATGAATTAAATATATATTATTTCCAAGTCAAAGAACGAATATTTTGCTGAATGACTTTTGTCTGAACTAACGGAAGAATTTGTTTTCTTATGTTTCCCAGTCCATAATCAGAGTGACCACTACAGGAATCAGACTGAAAGTAGAACGTAAGACATCCATATAGCATTGAATATGCTTCCTACAACAAGATTCAGAATTTGTCAGGTGTAGAAAACTGGTAAACAATGCAGAAAAACATTAATTGCCAAAACACTGCTGTGAAGGGAGGGCCATGGAACTTAAAAAGATTTTGTTGCTGACATGTGGACTTGAATCTACTCCAAAGAAGACATGATGGCATATAATAATGGTATTATCTAGTTCACCTAGCCTCTGAGAAAAAGGCTCCGGCTCCTTAAAACACTATATAAACATACAGTAATATGCAAATACAAAATAAACATACATATATATTATAAAATGTGCATGTAGCACACAATAATCAACTCCTTCAGTGTGTACATATATATAATTACACAAGCATGCAAATGTGCATACATTATATACACACCCAATTATATATATAAATGCACAAATGATATATAGACCCATAAGCATAAAATGTATAGCAGGCAATAATACATATTAAAAAATAAATAAACATTTAACAAACAAGGCCTATATTTACAAATGTAACAAAGAACATAATCAGAATTGATGATGATGTGAAATAAAGAAAATAAATAGAGAAAATTATTAATGACTGTAGTTTTTGTTCAAAGATTTAATGGTGTGATATAAGTAATTCCAAGTGACAAGAGAAAGAATACTGACCCTCTATTTTCCTTTACATGAATGTGAATATCACTAATAATGTTGAGTGTCGGAAGAGTGCAGCTGTCAAGATTTAGCATTTATATTAATTGTGTCAGACAAGCATTTCAAAGCTGAGTAAGTAGAGCGTGTGCTTGATTGTATATGGCAAACCTGAATGGAATACCACTGATGTTGAAGACAGAGATATATAAGAATCATAGACAGTGTTGTATTTCACTTTGCCCATCATTGAAACCTCTCTACTGTCGTGCAACTCATGCCAAGCAGCAATGTCAGCAACAGCTGAAAGTTGCTATAACTCCAAATAAATGTTAAATAGAAATAGTCCATTTCCAAAATGTTGGACAGAGGAAACATAATGAAATGTTCTTGATTGAAACACCATTTGTGCCTAGGGATAAAATCAATGAATGACAGAGGAAACATGATCAGATGTTCTTGATTCACACCAATTGTGCCTAGAATATGAAATTAAGGAATGATGTAAGAGTAGATGTACTGTATATAATAATTCAAATTTATACCAATAACATTGCACCGATGGACATGAAAGTAAGATTACATGTACTGTGCATGCTAATTAATTTAGTTTATATCTATATCATTGCACAGATGGATGTGAAAACAATGAACAATTAAGAGTACACATATTATATTATATGTTTATTCAGATGTATGGCTTATGTCTCTGACATTCACATGACAGATCCCTACAGTAAAAATTCACAAAATAAACTATATCAAACCTGCTAAACTAATCTTCTCCCACTATATCAAACATATCTAAATGCCAACACAAATATATATTTTTGTCTGACCTTATACATACTAACTTTTTACTTCAAGGTATATTTATATTTACCTGTACTGAGGATTTTTCCACCATATATAGCTGCCAACAACAGAACCACTAATAACAGCCAATTTCCAGAACCATATAGGCAAAAATACCACCCAGAAACTCCACTCAATTGTCTTGTCTAGCTGGAGGGCAAACAACAGGGAAAACACAAGCAGGCAGCTAAATACCAACAATCTACTGGAAAAAAGAAGAAAAAAACAATAAAAATATTAAATAAATAATAGTTAAACAATAATAAAAATATTAAAAATCATATCTGAAATTCACTGGAGTAATTCAACAAATGGCAAATGGAAATTCAACAAATGGCAATAAGTAAAAACTTAAATATATTTGCTCCAGAAAACAATGGAGTCTTTTTTATCTAAAAGTTGTATATTGTAGAATTTTTAAATGCCAGAAATAGAGTACCCTATAAAATTATCAATATATCTTATTATGAATCCACTTGAGCAAGGTCATCTCTCAGTGTCTCATAAAAATGAATGAATGACAATAGAGGTTTAGGGTGTCAGTCTTATGTAAAATAATTTTAACAGTTTCTTGTAATATTGCTGAAACTGTACATGACATTTCATACTCTGATTTCTTTCCAATCAATTTAATGTCAAGAATCTCACATGGTCAAGACCAAGGTCATCTCTCAGGACTTCATAAAAATGAGTGAATGACAACACAGTTTTAGGGTGTCAGTCTTATGTAAAATAATTTATCAGCTTATTGAAATACTGATGAAACTGGCATTTCATACTATGATTTCTTTCCAATCAATTTAATGTCAAGAATCTCACATTCACACAAGTGTTTGTTCATCAAGAATAAAATGTAGAGTTTTGGTGAAAATGTCTTCCCCTGTTTTGCGTCTTTCATCAGTTGAAGTGAAAGTATTTCCTCAGTGCATTTAAAAATAAAACTGATATAAACTCCTAATATGAAATTCAGTAGTTAAGCAGTATCTGTGTTGTGTGTGTTCTCACTGAGATCAATTTTTTTACAAATTCTTTAGCTTGCTTCTTCAGTTCTATCTTTATGTCATCAGCCATGCCAGCGATGTGCTGGCCCTGTCCAAGAAGAGAGATTTATATTGTCACATTCCACTCTCTTTTCAGAGTACAATATACTCACTACTTCACTGAGACATTCTTTGACAAATTAACCATCAGAAAAAGGTTTTGAGTGCTTGGCAATTTCTTAATTTGCAAGAAAGCTTGCCCTTATGATGTTGTTGGATTTGTTCTGAACTCTTTGCATAACCATCTGCTGACAAGCCAATGCTTTCTTCAAAGTTTGAATTTTGTTCTCTTCTTAGTTCACTATTCAATTTTTCATAGTTTGAATATTGTGATTCAGAGTTTCTTGTTAAGTTGCATTCTTTTATGATTGAAACAGTTTCAGGACATATTAAACAATTATATATAGAAAAATAAGCACCAGTCCATCTGTCCTGAAATACATGACCCTCACTGTCAACTTTCCTCTTTTTCTTTGTCACCATTTCAGTGGGTCAGAACGAAATGTAAAGGACAATTGGAGGTGTCCACAGATAAATAAATAGATAAGATAATCAGAACTTCTTTCAATAATGATCGTTTATTTTATTATTTTATAAACGCTATATATGATGGAAGCAGGGCAGAAATAAGCAGAGAGAAACATAAGAATCCAGAATACACTATGTCTGCACTGTAAATGATAAAAATACACACAGGACTAAGTCTTTTCTTATAAAGAAACACAATAATATTAATTCATACAACTAAACTACGGCTAATCATATGTATTCCTGCTACTTCCCTGTTTCTCCTATGAAGTATACTTATCAGGTGTCAAATTTTAATCCATGCATGAACACATATATTTACACACAAAAAATTCCACTGATTGTCACAAAATACACTATGTAAAAACACTATTTACATGTGTGTACGCTACTAACGCTAATCTCAATGTGTGATCTTATCGTCCAATTCAAAATCAACTTCTCCCACTTCAATGTCCAACAAATTGAATCCTGTAAACTCCTCACTATCACTCAATGATTCAAAATCCATTTGAAACACCAAATGTGAAAAAAAAAAAGTTTATGAAAAATGAATGCATCAAAGAGAAAACATTTCAAAATGTACTTCAATTATTGCAGAATTGACCTCACAGGAAGTAAAACCGGAAGTCTCGTGATTTATCGAACAATGTATGAGAAAGGAACACTGGTTGATATAGATGCTTTTCCCGATCAGACGATCAGCCGCTGTGCCCAGTAAAGGGTTAAAGGTCCTGTCTCAACATGCAGATTTAAAGATTGTTAATTTTAACACTACATCTATGCTGATGACAGATTGGTTGCCAGACTCACCCTTCAGTCTCCTCAAATTAATTCTCTCAGTTTAGATATTAATTATAGTTAGTGACAGATAAATCTGTTTAATATTGTGTGAATTTGGCACATTATCTTAACATTATGTGCATAAAATCACTCATACATAGCTCTGCCCCCAGTCCAATTCTCCTTTGGTCTTCTAATAATTAGTCAATTTCCATTATTATGATAACAAAATTTTAATATTTAACAAAATAGTGAATCCATAAATCAATACATATAAATATGAAGGTCAGCTGGACCACCTATTTTGCCTGAATGCTTATACAGATCATAACATGAATTTCTGATCTCAGAGTTTGTCAGATGCCCAGTTATCTTGCATCATCAGCAGTTATCGGAAAGGTCTCTATGGCAATTCATACATCAACTGTCCATCATTGAATGTTCTAGATGACTGGTCCACATAACTCATCACACATGAATAGTGCACCTCGGCTCAATAGCCATAGAACTTGGCATCAACTGAAAAAAAAAATGAAACACCAAACTGGAAGCCGCTCTGAAACAATAATAATTGTTTCCATGAGTGATGAACCTATATTTCGCCAATCTGTGGAAAGTGGCAACAGACAATAGGTGTCCTATTACAATTTGACTTCACTTCATACTTTCACAATGAAATTAGAAATGGTCTAAACCCCTCACATGTGTGTTACAATTAAAATAAAAATATGTCACGCACATGTGGATTATGATTATTACATCAAGCAAAAATGTTTCAAATGTGCACAGGCGTTTTACAATTGTCAAATCAATACTTCAGTGGAGATAAAACAGCATCCCATAACAACATTATACATCTCAGTGAATTATTACAATGAATTATGGAACATGTGTTAACTTGGTTTCACTCTCTCTGGCCACAACGTCAGGAGAAAATAGCAACAATTCATATCAACCACAATAAGAAAATACAAGATCAAGCTACAACATTCTTAATAAAATACAGTTAATAAAGATTAAGAGATCGATATGTTACCTTCTCTGAATATTTGGTGGGTTTATCTTCGATTCATGGAAATAAATGCAGCCTCTGTAAGTCAGACAAGGTTTTTCATTGTGAATAAATTCCCAAATTAAGCCTCTTACTATTTATGCACATTTATGAATCAGCAGCAGGAAAACTCTGTTAACCAAGGTTATCAAGCATCAGGTTTTAACAACAACCCCACTCCTTACAATCGCTTGAGTGTAGTTCATAATCTGCTTATAGTGACTGACATCTATTTTAACACACCCACGACCTTCTAAAAGTCAGTAATTCACTTATGGCGTGGTGCATGGCATTACTGTTAGTGTCACATGGTCGCGATCACCAGTTTAAAGAAATGTATAACAAAAAAAATTAAAACATCAAAGAGTTTAATAAATGAATGGAAATAAAACTTTAGTTAGTAAGACAGACATAATTTGCCCTTGACTCCATCAGTCCATGACACTAATCATTAACTTTCTATTATTTGAAAGTAAAACATTCATTATATTTTAACTATCACATTAGGTAAAAGCTATCCAAAATTCTTTGGGGACATATTTACTACCCTGCTTCTTTGTCACACCCATCACAAAAATGAAATGTAATCTCCTTAAAGTACTGTTGCATGCATGAGGACCCCATCCCAATAAATGAAAAGGATTAAGTTCAAATTGCTTGTTGTATTCAATAAAATAAACATATTAAAATAGTTAAATAGCCTTAGGAGAATTGAGAGGAGGAAGTAAATTGCTTTATGGTTTAAATAAATTAAGCAATTTTAACAAAATTTTACACAAAAAGAAGAAAAAAGTTTCACTGCAACATCTTTACAATGATATGTATAATGTATAAAATTATTTGTTCCACTTCCAGCAATGTAACTAATTTAGTAATTAAATAATTTAGAAACAAAAGTAAACAAGAAAAGTTTTTTATATAAATATTAATAAAAATTCTTACTTTTTAAAGATTAAGATGTTTAATTTTGAAAATCTTACAAATTTGTTTTAGAAAATACACTTATCATAAAAATGAATAAAATATGCAATTTTTTTTTAAAAAGTATACCTAAAGATACAAACCATAAATCAATTGCATTTGTTGGAGGTGCATATGGTCCTAGTTAGCTATTACAGTATAACTCCATAAAATACAAATATTGTTTCTGACTGGTTCCGTGGTCAATAATAAAAAGAGCAAAACGTGGGCCTATTTTTTTATTTTAAAAAAAATATATTGACAATTATTCCTCTAGTTGTAGGCCTATATATAATAACCTATATTATAAAATTAAAAAAACTACCAACTGACACCCCCCTCCATCTCATTCTTTGTTGCTGACACTTAACATTTAATATGCTTGGTATGTTTTGTTTTGATTTTTTAAAACTGTAATGCTACTGCGAGAAAATATAAATAAGGGCATAATACTCTCATGTATTCAAATTTCAGTGATTAAGTAGTAGACCTAATAAATCTAGGCCCTACAACAAACACAATGAACAAAATTTCGATCTTTCTTTACTTTGAAAAATAAAATTACCTCGGGTTAAAGTCTTGAAAAAGGTTCTTTAGATTCATTCTTTTACTAAAAAGTAATTGTAAATTACCCCGATCAGTGTTTTTACATGTACAAACATTTTACTAAGAAAATATTGAGACAATGTTTACATCTTCCCACAATGCTCCTCTTTAAAACATCAAAACAACATTTTAAAAAGATAGCATTTTCTTTTGCAAAGAAACTTGACATTATAACTTTCAAATAATTGGATAAATTAAATTTATAGATTTATTTGATTATTCATTGTCCTTATTTTAATAAATATATTTGTTTTCATGGATGTATGGAACTGTACTAATGTGTAAGCGGTGTAAGCAATAAAATTTCTACCTTAAAAATAAATTTATACATGACAGACTGAAGGTTAACGGATTCCACGTACGGTCCATGACAGTCACTGGAGATTAACTTCATCGAAAACTCTATGGATTTTTTTAATAAAGTGTGTATGGGTAGGATGGAAGACATTTTTCTTTTAAATCCATAGTTTGGGGGTAGGGCTAATTTGCTTATTTTCTTCCTTTTGTTTGGGTTTTTGTGTATGTGCAGGAATTCGCGCGCGTGCGCCAACCACTCAGCAATACTTGCATTACATGTATTTTAAACTTAGTATGCACAGAATATTAATATTTTTAATTCATATCTGCCACAATAATACTTTAAAACATTAAATGATATTTAAATTAGAGGAATGTTTTGCCGTTCGCTACAGCTAATAACAAGTTTTGCAATTAGGCTGATTATTGAACAGATTTCATAAGCTAAAGTTATTTTAAATCAGAAACGATTAGACAAATTAAAATGTATTAACTACACTTTAGTGAAAGTGTTATGGACTGGCATAATTTCTTCTACTTATGCAGGTGTAGCTAGCTAGTCCTTTTCATCCTATTCGGCATAGTATTTTACTTGATCAATAATATTTAATAAAGAATTCAATTTATTAGACCTAAAAACAAGATAAATAGATAGCTTTCAATGTATCTTAACTAGAAAATATGCCTCTGCCTTTCTTTTGCAAACACACATCGATATAAACAGTGCAATCACAATATTTTTTTTTTAATCCTAAAATGTGAAACCGGTGATGGTATGGGTGAAATAAATATCTCCCTTTTTATCAGGGAATCCTAAATTATAAGTTTCAATCAGAAGTAATTTTAAATTGACACAATAACACAAGATAACAGCTTTGAATTTATCATTTTGAATCTTTTGACACCACTCCCTGCCTTTGTTTTAGATTTATAAACAAAGCTAGCAAAGGGAAAAATCTATCACCTCACTGAATCCTAAAAGTAAGTTTCAAACTGAGATCATACAGGTAAAATGAAATGAGAAAAGAGATTTCTTTTACCTTACAACAAGACTGATTGAAATAAATATTTTGTTTTTGTTTCTACTTTGCAAACTTACAGCTTTATATGAATTGTATGTCTTATGTTAGTGCAGACATTTCAGAACCAACAATACTCTTAAACTCCTGGAAATATATATATATATATTATGCGTCCTTCCCCCCCTCCCCTTTCTGGCTTTTTGAGGACGTTCGATTTGTGAAAAACAGGTGCTTCTTCCCAGATATAGAAGGTGAAATTATTAACAGAATGAAATACACAAAATTATAAAGAATTGTTGAGATTGTCTACCTCTTTATAATGCTGATATTAGACTTCAAGTTGGAGCACTTATTAGATGGAAAGGGAGACGACTCATTCAAGGACAATTAATGTTGGTATCATAAACCAACATTCTCTTCGCAGAATAGACAGACATTGATCGGTCCAAGTCACATTCAGGAATATCTAAATATTTTTTTTTTTAATGACATAAAGCGTTATGAAAAACCACATGACTTCATTAGTAACAAAGGGATATGTGTAGGGAACTGCTGCATGAAAAGAGTGTTACAGTAAACGAAGAGTCTTACAGAGAATTACTAACAAATAGGAGATACAATATAGTTTAGCCAAAGAACTGATAGAATGGTGGCCTGTCTAGTAACAAAGTCTGATCTCTATACCAATATCAGGCCTGGAACCAAAGTCAGGCATGTAGAACAAATTCAGGTTTTAAAAAAGTGTTATAAAATAGGTACAGTCTCCCTTTCTTTTTTTTTTTTTTTTTTTTTGATTTCTCTATTTAGTCTAAATTGCATCACCGACATGTGCTCAATGTACACATACAAACACATAGACAGATAGATAGACAGACAGATAGATAGATAGATAGATACAGCATCAGGAGGCAAGGTAAATAGGCGTACTTCATTTCACAGTTATGTGTCGTTTGAACTTCCATTTCTGTTGTTATTGTTGGTGTCTGTGGAAAGGCTTCTCTGGCTTAGTTGTCGTTTGCGATAAGATGGCTTTTCGTTGTAGGTGGTATTTTCGGTCCCAGGGTGTCCGACTTGGAATATTAATGAATATAAGTTTACAATGCAGGAGCTCTAAGAGTGCGCAAGACTCTGTTCCCGGGTTGTTAGATCGTGAGGAACTAATCTCGAATGCTATTAAGGGAGGCCAAAGGAAGAATTACCTGCATTCCAGCTGCAGACTTCAAAGCAGAAGGATGCATTATCTTCACTCCATCGGCGAAATCCAAGAGAGAGGAGCAATGGACAGATGAAATACACGACCTTCAAACCAAGCAACGCCCAAGCCCTTTTCAATGAGGGAAAAACAAACTGACTCTCCAGAAAGGAGCACAAGCTCCCGAAACATTAGAAGGTTATACACACGAAAGGAGGTGTTTGAACTAGGAAATGGATGATAGCAAATGACTTCAAAATAAATTCCAACATAAAAGATCTGGAAGATGCGTTTGACAAACTGCTCATTACAATTTTCGACGATGAAATGGAAAACGAACAACAGTTTGCAGGTGGTTACGAAAGTAAACACGACCCTCCAACATTACTTCAAAACGACCAAGACAACTACAACATTACTTCAAAACGACCAAGACAACTACAACATTACTTCAAAACGACCAAGACAACTACAACATTACTTCAAAACGACCAAGACAACTACAACATTACTTCAAAACGACCAAGACAACTACAACATTACTTCAAAACGACCAAGACAACTACAATATTACTTCAAAATGACCCAGGCGACTACAACATTCCTTCAAAACGACCAAGACAACTACAGAGAGAAAAAGAACAGCTTCCAACAGTACGTGAGATAAAGAAATGAACACGTAAATTGTCTGGAAAGTTCCAAAAACCAAAGCCAACTCTTGCCCGACAACAAAACAAACCACCTAAAGAAGTGTTTTCGCAGACAACAGTTGAAACCCCGATGAGAAAAGTCCAAACCATTACCACTACTCAAACTGAAAAGAAGAAAATAGCTAACACGCAGACGAGGAAACAGAAACTAAAGAAAAAAGAAACCAGACTGACTCGGGATGTATCGAGAAAATACACACACCAGAAGAACCAGTGACAGAAATCGAGGCCGCCCTCGAAGAATACCCAAGACTGCTTGAGCTACTCCTCGCTCACTCTTCTCAGAGAACAACACCAAAGACAACGGCAATACAAACAGTATCCGCAGTGGGGATTTTTTAATCATTACCCCATTGCGGTCATGATACAACTGATACTCGACCACCTGTTACTGGCGGCCAGCAGCCGTCTATGCACATCTCAAAGGACACAGCAGCAACATCAACGACGACAACAAAAACACCAGAGAGGACAGGGGTGGTACTAGCCTGGGCTCTGTAAGATACTCCCCTCCCCTCCTACATCAGGGACAGCGACTACATCAACAGCAACAACTATCACGACATTAGCTCCCGGACAACCGAGTTAATGCATGCCTCTACCGGCCAAACATCGGTGCCACGGATCCACCATTCATCATCATCGCTCTACAATTTTTCTCTCAACAACCCTCCACTCTTTCATCATCTTCAACCCTCTCAACAGCGGCACACCTCGTTCCAGGCAGCGAAATCGGCCGACACCGGACGTTGCTATCATCCTAATATGTGTATGACGATGACAGAATCACGTGCATGTGTATTTAATTTAAGAATTTCAGCTATACTTCTAGTTAATTTAGAATAAAATAACTTTGTATATAACAAGAAAGTAAAATTACTTCTTGTTATATACAAAGTTGGTTTCCTCACCTTCATTATACTTTTACCACTAAATGAAGGTGAGGAAACCAAGAATTACAAATATTTATAATATTGAATAAAATCGTGCGAAGGTGGATGATTATGACACGATGACGACGTGCATAAATACTTACTAAATGGGTAGAAGTCCTAGTGTAGGCTCCGCAAGTTTTATCTTACCTTTAGAGATTGTCAAATGAGCTTGCCAAATTGTTTTATCTTGCTAAATTAATTTGACAAGCTAAAAGCTATTTTTAGATTTAGCCAGTCAAAAGTTATTCACTGACAGTTTGGGTCACAATTCAAAACCTGAGTTTGTCAAATTTTATATTTAAGCTTGCTTTTATCTTGACAAAATCTTATTTAGCAAACTTGAATATGTTAGCATTATTTTAGTATGAAAACAGAAATAGCAATTTAGCTTTGTGTCATAGAAATTTTTAAAAATAAATAAATAAAATTGACATTTGCGGCTTGGCCAATGGTGAACAAAGGAAAAACGGGACTTTTGTGAATATGCCAGTGGTCGTTTGCCAGGATCTGACCATGAAAACTGCCATTTATACTAAAGATAAGGTTCAGTATTTAGAGGTGAGCCAAACCATCAAATGATTTAGCTTCTAGAGAGTTTTGCCAAGCTAAAAGTTACATTTAGTAAGCTAAATAGCACATTTGACAAGCTAAAACTTTGCTGAACCAAAACATAAATTGTGACCCAAACCTAAACCGCCACTGAATATGTTAAGATTTGCTAAATCTTCAAAAAAAATAGCTTTCTAATTAATTCAGGATGACAAAACAATTTATCCAAACAAAGTATCAGTTTGCAAGATAAATAGTACATTTGACAATCGACAAATATGGTTGAACCTAACTTGAATTGTAGTCAATACCGGTGCATATGTATCTTTCGGCAAAGTCCTCCTCTCCACTCCTGTGATTTTATCCCCATAATTATTATCTCATGTCATCACACCGACATTGCGTTACATTCAAATCAAATGCGTAAGCTTTAATAAATTGATTTTGTGTACGAGCGCCTGCTTTTATTCAATGTCGTATTATGGCACTGTTGTTAGAAGAAGAAAAAATTAGCAACACCACCTCTCGATACTCGTCTGTTTATGTATATTATTTATTTGTTTTCTCAGTTCTTCTATAGGTGGCCCCATTCTCACAGATGATTTAAATGGCTAAAACATCTTCGTCAGGGGGTTTTATTTGCTGCCACTTAACTT
Organism: Sinotaia quadrata; assembly: GCA_028829895.1. Taxonomy (NCBI): domain Eukaryota; kingdom Metazoa; phylum Mollusca; class Gastropoda; order Architaenioglossa; family Viviparidae; genus Sinotaia; species Sinotaia quadrata. The sequence goes on from CM054179.1 coordinate 60,231,348, forward strand.
TAGCTCCAGGGCCAGGATTGCGGTGTTTTGCCACAGCTATACAAAAGTTTTTTGTTTTTTTAAAAAAAGTAAATCATACAGTTTAGTTGCTTCCATCCGATCCCCTACACTGGCCTATAGGCCTACACATACATACGCAAGCGACACACTTACACACTGCGAGGCACCTGATAGAAAGCAAGAAATCCTGGTCGAACTTTCCCCTGACACCGTAAAATTACAAGTAATTCGTACCACTGACAAATACGAGTAGAAAATATTTATACTAATCAGAAGATTTTAGGTGTTGTATGGCATATTTCTTAAATACAATGGAATCAGGTTGCAATTTACACGAGTCTATCGTAGAAGGAGACTTGAACACAACAAACACTTTACTTCAAATCGGAACACTTGATGTCAACAAAATAGACCCACAAGGGCGTACTGCTCTGCATATAGCTGCCCTGCGTGGAAAGTTTAATCTGGTTAAACTTTTAATTTCAAATGGTGCAGACGTGAATGCTAATGATAATCATGGAAACACTCCCCTGCATTTTTGTGGCAACATTGACAGCATCGAATTTCTTGTTGACAATGGAGCGAATGTTCTGTGCCGGTGAGATACATGTATACGTAAAAGACGTCATCCATTTATGTAGTACTTTATTCGAAGAGGAAGAAGGGGATATGGCTGTATCTGAAAAAAAATTTTTTTAAATGGGGGGGGGGTACCTAGTACGTACGCACATAAATTAATCAGATAGGAATACATACTATACATATAATGTCCCGTCTAGTTTATCAAGTGCTTGTACTTGATATTTGACTGGGAGGCAAGAAAAAAACAATAAAGACCTCATTCTTTCCTTTCAGCATAGGAAAGGAAAGTAAATACTGTAAATAGGAGTAGAGAAAATATTAAACTCTCTCTCTCTCTTTCACACACACACACAAAACTCATCAAATACGATCTGATCAAAGGCAACCACACACAAATTATTCAGATATAATGGTTACAAATATCAATATGTATTCATTTTGTTTGATAGAGATCAGCCCCTACATGACTATAGTAGGCCTATAATAATTAACATAAAAATTAATTGCTAAAGAGATTGTTGCACTAGTGTTATACTGAAGCTAAGAATATTACCTATTCAGAGCTACAATAAGATGGTAGGCATGGCAAAACTGAACAGTGATTTTCAAGTTTGAACGAGCTCTTACTAGAATAAATATATTAAACAAGCAAGAGATGTACTTATTTCACTTTCATTGATATATTTTTATTACTGAATAATAAAAATATTGTAATAAGTAAAATAATTATTAAAATGTTGGACATTGAATACAAGGAATTTCTTTAAACTGAATAATGTTTAAAATTTTCAAGGGTTTTTCTTTTAATTTGTAATGAAACTGTTTGGAACATGCACATGCTTAGAGACTGTATTAGTGTATATAAAACTAAATAAACACTGAAAAAGTATTTTAGGAAGTGTTGTGGCTTTTTTGTTTGTTTTGGTTTTTTTTGTTAATAATTTACTCAGAAAATGTCTTGAAATCTGAGATCCAGCAGGGTAATTTTATTTAAATAATAATGAGTATTATTCTTCAGTTATTACATGCAAATTATTTTTCTGTATCTAATTTTGCTTACTGAATTTAACTTATACTATTTATAAGCAAATATTAAGGCATTATTTTAAAAAACATACTGAAAGTGTTTTGTAACATAACTTTGTATGTACATACAACCTTAATGCATGTAAGATTTTGTTTTACATGTAATTCTTTTGCAGCAATAAGGTTGGACTTTTACCAAGAGAACTTGCTAAAAGAAGAGGGGTGTCACCCTCTGTGCTAGACCTATTTAAGCATCTTGAGGCTGATCAAGTACCATATAACAGTGTTAACAGTGAACATCTTCAAAGCAGGATAAATACTTCAACTATGGGGTAATTCACAATTGTCATTAGTACATTGAAAACTATTGATGAAGAAAATTTTGAACATTTTAATAAAGTAATACAATATATATTTTTTAATTAAAAATTAAAATATAATTTATTTTCAGGGTTTGGGTCATAATTCCGACAGCCAAAATACCTGTCAAGCCAGAATCCTGATTTCTTTAGAATAGATTGATGTTGTGTCATTTGTTCACTTTGCCATTAAAAATCAGTCAGAACACAGTCTTAAAATAAGAAAAGGAATTTAATGAAAGTTAAAAAATGAATCAGAACACAGTCTTAAAATAAAAAAAAGGAATTTAATGAAAGTTAAAAAATGAATCATACCAAATAAAATTAAGTTTTACATTAAATGATACATAATATTTTTTTTCATGCATGCTTTATATTATCTGTACAATTTTTGTTTTTCTATTTCAGACACTTAAGAACAAGATCTACAACTCCAACAAATAACTTGAAGCATCAGCAGTTGAAACAGGAATCAGCAGGACTCTGGCATGAACTTTCATGGGAACTTGGAGTGCGCAACTCATTGCTGTTGCTGCTAGGTCTTCTTGGTTTGTCATTTTATGTGGCATACATTCTCACTGGCATGCATCGAGGAATTAATATCCGGATTCCAATTGATGGTCACTCCGACAGTTTTAAGATTCAAATTTAGTGCAAAGTAGTTCATTTTAAGAATTTAGAATATTTTTTACAGAATTGTTAGATTCAATCAGTTTAATAAAAATATTTTAATATTTTAAGAAGTAGCAGTTTTAACAATTACTGCATATCAGTTTTCACTAACTTTTAGCTTCTGCTACTTGAGTAATGCTGCCTTTTCAGGTGAGACAGAAAGATTATGATCTTTCTCAAAGGCTTTCGACTAATTTTTTTTTATCAGCAAGAATAGCACTCTCTTTAGACTGTATGTGTGTAAATCCATTTTATTATTTTTATTTTTCAAAATAAATTTGTTATATGTTGTTGTTTGCATGTGAATTCTTCATTTTTGTTTTCACCCATGACTTAAGCCCTTTGGCATGAAGACTTCATTTATTTCAAGTGTATAAACAAAGTCTTCTTTAAAGCATTTACAGCTTTTATAAGAATATGTGCTTGAGATATAATGAATTCCAGCACAGTGCTTCTGGTACTGTACTTAGCTAGGCCCAGCCACTGGCTCTGACTTTAAGAACCACCTTTGTGCTGTCTTCACTGGCAGCAGTAACAATTTGTATGGAGAGATAGTATTTTATGAGGAGCAGGTCAGGCTAAGGAGGGCTTGCTTATTAATTTATTTTGTTTCAGAGAGCATTGCACACTGACATGTATCTTTGCTATGTATACAGTGCTGTGGTAGTGTATATATTTTTATAGTTAAATTTTGTTTGATTCATTGTTTTAACTGTTGTTAAATTATATATAGTTAGAAAAATGATTAGGTTGTATTTATATCTTTGATAAGATAATTGATGTTATTGTATTTCATTTTTTGATTGTGTGTGTAAGATTGCTTTTCCTTTAGCACACCAATATAATTTTCTAATTTATTTTATACATCTTTTAAATTATAGGTTAATAATGAGTATAAATACTTTTTTTTTTGTATGTGTGTGGTAAAGAAGTGATTTTGTTACTTTTTACAATCTCCTCTAATTAGCTACAGCTAATTCTCAATTCCAAATCAAAAATAATATCTATATGAACAAATGATTTAGCTTTACAAATGTATGGCTTCTCAATACAATATATTTTAGCCTATGGTTCTAAAAACGGTCATCTATTCACTGTTAGTGCTTTTCCATTATAACAATTTTAACAGCGGAAATATAGCAATACACAATTAGTTATTCTATCTTGATCATTTCTACAAAATGTATCAATCGCTAATGCCACTGTGAGAAAATACATCAATCATTTAACAATCATATATACATATTTCACACAATATTCTACAAATGAGAAATACAGCAATTTTGAGAAGTCAACTTTATTTACCACTTGGTAAAGTCGTACACAGTCTAATGGATGCAATGGCCTCCCCTGGATATGGGCACTGTGAATGAATCTGAGCGTCTAAGGAATTTCGATTCAATCACGCATATAAATGAATGACTCTAGGTCAGCTGTCGGATTAATGCTACGTCACGATATGGAACACAAGTGACCAAATATGGGCGTCTCGTGTCTGGTTAATGGCCTTTCCCTCACCTCTAGAGTGACCCACACACTCTTAACTATTAAACAAGTTATTGCACCATCCAAACACAGTATTCTAGCGGAAGTGTCTTCTCATAAATTAAACAGATAGCTAAGGAACAGTTAATAAACTGAAATAATGTTTCCATAACTTGGCATTATTTGCCAAGGATTCCCTGACACAAACACTTACTTGTAGTTAGTTTAGCAAACAGTTACATGTAGTTAGTTTAGCAAACAGTTACATGTAGTTAGTTTAGCAAGCAGTTACATGTAGTTAGTTTAGCAGGCTCTCACATACTCTTAACTCGTAAACAAGTTATTGCACCATCCAAACACAGTATTCAGGCTCTCACTTGCAGTCTTTTTTGGTTTAGCAAGTAGTGGCTTGCAGTTAGTTTAGCAAGATGTGTTATAGTTATTTTAATAAATTGTCCTTATAGTTGTTTTAGCAAGCAATTGGTCACTTTCATTTGGTGAACTCATTTTATTGTAAACCAAGGTAAGAGAAACTATTTACCTGTATAGTTAGCCATTACCGCAATAGGTAGGAATGACAGTCAAGAGTATAGTCAACTTGATTTCATAAATATACATCTTAAATATATATTTTTTTTAAAAATGAATAACTTAATTATATTACCTGAATTAGTATTAAGCTTTTATGAGTATTTATACTAATATTATTTGTGGTTGGATTTTGTTGTTTTTCTTGATGTTTTTTTTTTATTAATACACTGATGTGTATACACATTAAAAAGAAAGTTGATCCTGGAATAAATGCATTAATAAACTTGGCAATAATAGAATTTTCAAGTAAATTCATATGTAGAGCAGCATAAGTTGGCTGTAAATATAATTTGTGTTTAGAGTGTTAATAAACATTTCCCTCTATTCTCTATACTGCTGCTCTATGTTTGTATGTATGTATGTCTGTAGGTTCACTTCTCTGCACACATCCACAGTGGCATGTGAATTCCTCCACATGTAGAACACGACATTCACTTAACAGTAAAACTGACCAAGTGAAAGAGACAATTCTGATTGACAGTATTACTAATTATATTATTATTTACATATATATTAAGTCATTTATGCATTTCATGTAAACATTGTTTTGTCTTTAGTATTTAATTTTTTAATGCAACCAGTGGTCTCAACCTACCCTTCCTACATTAAAGTAACTGTTTTTGAGGGTGTCATTGGTCTGACTTATCTAATATGTGAGCAGAATAGTTTTTAGTGTTTCAATGTGCCACACTGAACAAAATCGTATTAGTATGTCACATTGAAGAGAATAACAATTTTTAATGTTTATATATGCCTCACTGAGCAGAATAGTTTTCATTAGAATCACTGAGCAATAATGTAGACAAGTTAGTAAACTAAGTTTGAAGTGATCCTTTAGGCAGTAGATTAATAAAGCACTCTTTAGGAAAGCATGAATGCTACTTATGGAGAGAAAAATAGTACCTTGTAATAGATGTGCTTAAAACACTTTTTTTTTCTTCAATTTAATCTCTTTAACAAAAATCAAAGAAAATGGAAGATGATCATATATATCTCCATCTGCTAGACAGTTGCTTTCAAACAATTGCATATATTTACATGAAATTTACTGTACATTGAACTTTGTAGGCTGTAATTGCATATATTTACATGAAATTTACTGTACATTGAAATCTGTAGGCTGTAATTGTATATATTTATATGAAATTTACTGTACATTGAACTCTGTAGGCTGTAATTGCATAAATTATGTATTGCAATAGGTTCTGACTAAAAGACAGTAGACATCCATAAAGAACAAAACTGCTGACATTTTATTATTTCTAAATTTTTATTATAAACTGATGTCTAACATACTAAATGTTATAAGTAAATCTACCCGTAGTCTAAAGAGTACACAGAATATATGAAAGTAAAAATTAGAAAAGTGATAAAATATAAAGTAATTCAAAGTATAATAGATCCATTATGTTTCAAGTGCAAATAATAAAGATGTGAATTAATTCCAAATGCATGCAAACTACAACAATAATTCAATTGAACACCATGTATAAATGAGAAACACCCTCCCACACACATAACACAGACACCTCATCCAACTAGAGCAGCCAACAATTTATATATATATTCACAATGCAACATACTGCAATATTTATATTTTCCTTTAAAAAATACATATCACTGATTTATTTTACTTTGAATCTGCTTTTGACAAATGTATTAGTCCCTAAATAGTGTGATGATAATTAGGAAATTGTTTTTTTTTTTTAATTTATAAAAATAATGGGTATCAAAAACATTGTATAGACTGTATTAAAATAATACTGAATAAAACAAATATATCATTGTATAAGTTAATTTATGGGTAAAAGTACCTATTTATTAACTTTATAAATTTAAGCTGTAATGGCAAGAATTTTGAGAATTTGGTTTTAAATGAAGAAATGGCTGTACCACAAAGTAAAGTTAATTTAAAAACACACTTCAACCAAGAACAACTAAATATAACTGAATATTTGATATATATTACTTTGCTAAAGATGGACTATTTTAAAAATAACAACACCTCAAGCTTACACAGTTTGCTGAAAAAAAAATTGGTACAACCTTTACTCTTGGAAGTGCTGTTCATTTATTTGAAAATATAATGTAAAAACACAAAGATAGATGCATACTATTAATGCCATAATTCAGTGAATAAAAAGCATATTTAAGGGCACATTGGCTCCAGACACATCAATTTTAAGAAAAAAAATATTTACTAATGAAACAGTAATCTAATTATCTTTAGATTATATCTCTGCATACTCTATAAAATTGCTTGTAATTTTATAAAAGTAGTTTATTGCAGCAAAAAGAACTAGCGGACAACTTTTGTTATTGACACAAGTATTTTCTAAAAGCCTGATTGTATGTTTCTATACAGATTGAGTCAAAGATTATTATGTCATAAGCAGTTCATAGGAAGTTTACATTTTTCCTAGTAGAACCAAATCATAGACAGGTATTTATATTTTGTTCTATGTCTTTGAATTCTGAACAAATTTTAGAACACTTTTCTTTTAAACTTTATTCTTAAACATGAAATTGAGTTGCAGAATTTTTCATCTCAAACCAGCCAGTATACACACTAATGATTGATTCTAATCATGCATTTGCTCATAGGTAGTATAGTATATAATAAGTATACTGCATTCCTCTTTAGAATACAAGCAGTATTGTGTGTAATTTCACAGCAAATATGGATCATAAATTACATCTGATACAATGTCAGTAAGTGGCATAAATATTTCTATTGCAAATATAAATGAAATTAACTATTTTAAAATGACAGTTTGCATTTTCAGTATGTTTATTTATTTATTTATAATTTGGTATTTATACATGATTCATTGCCTTTCGATTTTTTTTCTTGCTAATCAGCCATCTCCATGGAAAGATCCTTCTTTTAAGCAGCTTTATTTATTCTTTAACTTAAGCCAACAGTCACTTTCTAAGTTTGTGATATCATACAAAAGTTAATGTTTATCTGTGCATTAACTGATGGTGACAACTGTCATTTATTTGCTATGCAATTTATTTCACATCTCAGGAAGTAGTACTATCAATTTAATCATTGTTATAGCATAATGAACACAAGAAAAAGAAACAACTTGAGAGCCATTGTGCCTTTAAATGTTAATATAGACATTTACCTTGTCTCCTTTTAATACATCACACCAAACTGTGCCAAACTGTCATTTGGAGGAGAACATATAAATCTGTTCAATCACATTAAGTGATCTATGTCATTCTACTTACTTGCAGTACAGGAAAACTCTTTTAATTTTAATTATTCTTATGAAAGAAAGAATGCTCTCTCTGTTTTTCCTTCTCACATGTTATTTGATGTATTTTTTATCTGGAACAATATCTTTAATGAATTTGTAATACCATGGCTGCTTTTGTTTCAATAACATTTATTTGGTGACTATAATTTCTGCAGTTGCCTATTTTATTATATCTAGATTTAGCAGACACATATAATTATTTATTCAATTACAAATGGGTGCAGAGCAGTTACATTTTGTAAGACAAGTACTGCATTCTTCATTTTAATAATGTTGAAATGTTGTCAGCTTGTGCTTGATAATTGTATGATTCAGTCTGTTGTTATTGTGATAATACAAGCTTGATATGGCAGGTAAGGTCATTAGAGTTCTCTAAACAATGGAACACTGTTCTAGATGACTAGAGCATACAAACAGAAGGGCAGACCACTTAAGGTAGGACTGCACATGTTTTACAGTATTTTTCTACAAGGGGACTTAAGAAACATAGAAATGCAAAAGAGTTTTGAATTCTGTTTTGGCTGAAGACTTCATTACTAAACTTGTGTGTGTTACCAGACTGGCTTCAAATTTATTTATCCTAGACTAAGTTATCAGTCACCTATCCTCAGTTAGCAGGTCTGCCTTACAATGACCTTGCTTTGAAAATACCATTATAAATGGATGGCCATTGGAAACCAGGTAATAGATATCATGAACAGTTACTCATTTAGAAGATCTATTTTCTTTACAGTATCTTTTGCCATGTGAAAAAATAAAATATTTTTTGTTCTTCTTATTGAGGGTGTGCTGGGGAAGATTGCCTCCAAATGCAAGATGTTCAGAAATGCTGCAGCTGGATTTGGGCACCACATTCAAATACAAAATTATACTTTGAAATTATACATGAAAAGAACAAAATTATTGTATTTCTTCTCTAAGTAAGGATATAGCCTATATAATTTTGCACTATGGTCAAAGTTGTCTAGAGTGAGCAACATCTTGGTTCTTGATCTGGAAGGGCAAAATTGTAGCCAAGAAATGTCTGTCACCTGGGTAGAGTAAAAAAATGCATTTACAAATTTTCTGTGTGCTCATCTATTTATAGAGAGGGATTTATCATCTTGTTAGATTGCATTGAGATGGGACAATTTGGGGGGTTCTATTCCCTGGTGCCAATATCTTCATGCACTACTGCATGTACTTTTGAGTGAGAAAATGCACTTGTTAAAGCAAGAAAAATAGATGTACTTTGTGCCTCACATGTATTTGGAAGTATGTAATATGACAGGATTAGGAAATTGACTAGAAGTGATGTTCTTTGTGATTCAATAATATGATCTAGGAAATTCACTAGAGTGATTTTCTTTATAATTTAGTGATAGGATTTAGGTAACTGACTAGGAGTGATGTTCTTTGAGATTCAGTGACAGGATTTAGAAATTGACTAGGAATGATGCTCTTTGTGATAGGATTTGGAAATTGACTAGGAATGATGCTCTTTGTGATAGGATTTGGAAATTAACTAGGAATGATGCTCTTTGTGATAGGATTTGGAAATTAACTAGGAATGATGCTCTTTGTGATAGGATTTAGAAATTGACTGGAAACGATGCAGTTTTACTTTGTGATTGAGAAGTGGAAGTTGATGGGGAGTTTGTAATTTATGACTGACATATATTTAAGAAATTGACTAGGAGTGATATACCTGTGATTATCATTTGTTTTGGAGGTTGACTTGAAGATATATACATATAACTGACATATATTTAGGAAGTTCAATAGGTGTGATATTTTTGATTGATTTGTATTCAGAAGACTAACAGGAAGTGAAGTACTTGTGATTAACAAAATCTGAAAATGATATACCTGTGAATGACAAAGTTTTGAAGTTGGCTGGAAACAATGAACTCTTTGATGGTTGTAAATGTCGAGATTAAGGAAAATGTGAGTGATAAGTGTTTATGCATGCCTGTGTTTATGTGTGTATGCATGCCTGTGCACACATACATGTGTGTCATGAATTTTGAGGATTGAGAGAGATGAAGAGTTATTTTAAGGTGAATTTTGGAAGTTGATGCTTTATGGTTGCTTGATTTTTTATGAAAGATTAATTTGTCAGTGTTATAAACTCTCACATAACCCTATTAACTCATCAGCGATCTATGGGAATAAACCATTTAAGATTTTCTGTACCTGCTTTTCTATGTTCACTGAAGATTTATGACTAAAACTTCTTTCATTTATTAATGTTGAATATTAGGAAACAAGACACTGCAGAAAATGACTTGATTTACTATAATTTAGCTGTACTTTTAGATTTGCTGAATCACATGAAATATAAAATTTGCATTCTCCAAATGCTTGTTGCAAAGCTGAGAACAAAATTTCAGCTTATTGTACATTTTTAATAAATGGCTTACTTACAGGAGTAAGTCCTCTCTTGATATGTGCATTTGTGCTAATATTCAATATGATAGCAAGAGAATCAAGAATGGACTGCATCTCTCACGTAAGGAGATGCTGAGTTAAAATGTTCAAGCAAATTATGGCTGTCATATACTATATTACTGAGTTGAATATTCTAGCAGAAGTTGATTTGACATTTCTTATTGTTTGGTTAATTGTTTCAAAGTGAGAGCATAGATCACCAGTCAAGGTGAGAACACAGAGATCACCACACAGAACACTTTCTGCGAGGATTCATGTAGGAAGTTTCTGCACAGTGAAAAGCGTCCGAGAACTTGTCATTATTCTGAAGTGTGCCAATCACTCTGTAAAATTTAAAAGTGAGGACAAAGTTATTTTTTTAAAGTGTAGATAATTAATTTATACTCAACTTTAAAACTGTCAATGTGATGTTTGCATTTGATCTTTAGTGAAAAATTTAATGAACACTAATTTTACATAAATTTTAAACTTTAAAGTTAATTTTTTTTACCACACATAAAAACTCGTCGGTTATTATTTATATTAATAATAACATGTACTTACTTATCATTTAAACTGTTATAAAGTTTCTTGGTATTTATATAATTTCCAAGAAAAAAGTAGCACTACAGTTTGATACTGACTTAAGTTACTGAGGATGTGGCATATAAAATAAACACAACAATCCCCAACTCGAGAGAGAGAGAGAACAGTTTCAATATTTTTTCTTCTTTAGACAAAAAGCAGCAGCAGAAGAAAATAAGCCAAGTTAACAATTAAACTTGTATAGTTAATGATATCAAGTGCAAACATCTCATATTCAGTATTATACAGATTAATTTGGGTGTATACATAACACTCAAATGCATAATGAACAGTATCTGTGATACCTAGTAGTCCAAGTCACACCTATTGAAATAATAAATATGCAGAAGCAAAAATTAACAGCATCTTTTTGTCAAGATAACAAAATCAAATCCAACAATAAATATGTTAGATAACAAATATAACAGAATATAGTGTATAAGTTGCCAACATTCATAACTTGAGTAAACTACTATTTATCCATAACATTTAGCAATTTTCAGATTTATAAAACATCGTTTCCCAGCACTACTAAGGAATGCGGTGCAAATTTAAAATTGAAGAAAGAAAATTATATAAAACAGTTTCATGATTAATGAGGTGTAAGTTTCGCTATAAGGAAGCAAATACACATACACACACACACACACACATACACACACATATATATATATATATACACACTTATATGTACATAATTCTTTTTCATTAACAGTAAAAACCATCTATGTTGGTCAATATTTACATCTTATAGTCATGACCCACTCACAACTTGTGCAGAATCTTTCTGATACTCTTTGGAATAAAGACAAATTACAAGAAAAGCACCTCTGATGAACAACAGAGAGGAAAATAGCATTTCATTTCACAACTCTTTAGCATTCCTGTCTTTCTGTACAAGTAAGGCTTTGTGCTAATATCATTTCCTTTGGTTTCTTTTCTCTGCAAAACTTTTGTATTCTTTCTCTGATCACCTCTACCCTTTGTACAAAATATGGAATTCCATGGAGTGCCAGGTAGAAAAGAACAGTGCAAGTGTCAGGTAGCTAATGCACAGTAAAGTGCCTGCATTAAAAGATGGCAACATTCTGACTTACTTGATCTTCATTCAGTGTACTAATCTGTCTCTTAAACCAACTTCCCATTCTCAAGAAAATGTAAAATCAGTTTGTAACATTTGTTCTCACCAAGTTTTAAGTTATTGTGTAACTTGTGCACACAAAGAAAACATCAGTGCTTTTGTAATCTGTTTTCACTAAGTAAACATCAGTCCTTTTGTAACTGTTCTCACTAAGTAAACATCAGTCCTTTTGTAACTGTTCTCACTAGGTAAACATCAGTCCTTTTGTAACTGTTCTCACTAAGTAAACATCAGTTCTTTTGTAACTTTTCTCACTAAGTAAACATCAGTCTTTTTGTAATTGTTCACACTAAGATGACATCAATATTTTGCAATTTTTCTCCAATGATAAAATATCAGTCATTTACTAAATTGCCCTACTGGGAAAGCAGACATTCTCTAATATGATTCCACTGACAGGTATGTGATTTTAAAACCTATCATTCAATAAATGAGATAATATCAATATGATGTTATGATGTTATGTTTCAACTGTGAAACATAACCTCTCATGAAGAAACAATTTGTAACTTGGCTCCTTGGAGAAAACATCAGCAAACCTCTCCAAAGTTGTCTATCATATTGGAATGCAAATACAAAATTGCATTCTATGAATATAAAAATACAGCAAGAGTAGGCAAGTAACAAGTGTTTGAAAGAAATGTACTGAAAACAGGCCTTGATCAGAATACTGTCACTCAGTGTTCTCACACAGCTTTGGAATATAAGAATTACATTCAGAAGACGCTTATAAAGGAATACTGTCACCTTGAGCTGTCCCAAAGTCCCAGACTGGTTATATGGAAGTAGTATGTAACTGCACTGCTAAACAAAGATTTCATTTTGAATCACTGCACCAAGTTTCATGTTGGTGCATGCACATATACATTTTTTACAAGTGTTTTTATATGGTGTGTCAGCAGAATTTGGTGCTTCTCAAGTGAAGTAAATGGCATTTTATATGGTGTTGTCTCGAGTGAAGTAAATAGCAGACTAGAAGGAGGGGCATGTCTGCATCAAGGTTTGCTTTAAGCTTGGCAAAACCTTATTGGAGACCTACAAAATACTCAAGCAAGTATTTGGTGATGGTCTTATGGGCAGAACCCAAACTTTTGCATAGTTTTCATGCTCCAAGAGTGAGCAAATGTCATTTAAAGATTCTAAATGGTTTGCTTGGGCTTCAACCAGCGGAATGGCTGAAAATGAGAAAGAAGTACTAAGGCCATCCTGACATCTCAGTATTAATGGCCTGCAGTTTGGTGCATGCCAACACATTCTCATGGAGAAACTCGACATGAAGCAGATCAATGCCAAATTCATGCCTCACTTGCTGACTCATGACTTGAGGCAACACTGGTTGAATGTGTGCAGAAAACTCAGAAGCAGATCAGAAATGACAAAATTTCCTTTCCAAGGATATCACTAATGATGAAAACGCAATTTATGGCTACGACTTTGAAACAAAATAGCAATTCTCAACAACAGAGTCCATCCTTACCATGACTTTGAAACAAAATAGCAATTGTCTCAACAACAGAGTCCATCCTTACCATGACTTTGAAACAAAATAGCAATCGTCCCAACAGCAGAGTCCATCCTTACCATGACTATGAAACAAAATAGCAATCGTCCCAACAGCAGAGTCCATCCTTACCATGACTTTGAAACAAAATAGCAATTGTCCCAACAGCAGAGTCTATCCTTACAATGACCAAGAAAAATGAGGTAAGTCAAAAGAGATATCAAATGTTTGCTGATCTTTGACATGGTGGGAATTGTCCATAAGGTGTTCATTCTCCAGGTCAGTACTTCTACATCAAAATCTTAAGGCTTTTGAGAGAGGATGTAAGACAGAAACACTCAGATGAGTGACATGCACAGGACACTAACTTCTGCATCACAATAATTTGCTGACTCACACAGTGTCTGTGTAGCAGTTTTTGTCTGGAAACAACACAGTAGTGGTCCCTGACACCTCTTACTCTCCTGATTTAGCCCCCTGCAATCCCCAAAATGAAGATTCATCTGAAGGGACTAAGAATCAAGAGCATTGAAGAAATTCAGTTGGACTCACAACAAAATCCCCAAAATGGAGTTCCAGAAGTGCTTCCAGCAGTGGGAAAGATGCTGAGATTGTATCAACTCCCATGGGGACTACTTCAAAAGTGATGGCAGTAATTAAAACCTCTGGTAAGCCTACTGTTTTTATAGCTACACTTTTGGATAGTATCTTGTATAGCAATAGTATGAAAAAGAGGGATATCTCTGATAGCAGATAGTTAATGTAACCAAGGTTATCTTTCATACATTTGAGGTTATCTCTGATACAGACAATTAATTTATGTATCCAGGATTATCTCTGATCCAAAAATTAAACAGTATATTCAGAGTTAGAAGTGATGCAGAAAATTAATTACTTTATCCAATGTTTTCTCTGATGTAGGTGATTATTTAATTAATACTGTCTATTTAAGCCAGTTTATTAATGATTTTTAACATTTCAAGTGGCCAGTGCATAACAAGCACCAACCAGGAAACCAGTCACCAATTATATGAAAAACTCATGATAGATTTCTAAAATGGTTTTACAAGATATGTATATCCTCCCAAACAAATGAATTACCATTAAAATTGATAAATTTTATTTTAAAATACAAAGTAAATATAATTCAAAGTGCACTATTTCTGTCTGGTCAATTTAATACTAGAAACAGGAAATTAACATATCATCTGCTGTTTGAGTAACAAGTACCTGAAACGTCCAGGACTATGCACCCCAATACGTATTTTATTCACTGCTGCCTCAGGGCGTAGGGTGCCACACCACATCTGAAATAAAAATGTGTCATATCAAGACAAAGTGCATATAAGGAACAATTAAAACTTAAATAGTAATCCCAAGCAGTAAAAGCATTAATGAGATACATGTTTAACAATACAATTTTCTTTCATGAGCAAAACTATTCTTTCTATCACTGCTCAGTATCCATTGAACACTTCTCTAATAATTTTCAGCAAAGTATAACTCTCCAAATACCAGCCCATAAGTAAAATCTGTTAACATCTATTTCTCAAATCCCACCTAATAATCATTTCTGCTACCATCTACCATTCAAACATCAATTTACCAGTTACTCTTGTCACAATCTATCTCTAAAATCCCAACTCACAGTGACAAGTAACTCTTCTCACCATCAACCCCTTTAACCTCAATTCAGGAGATATACTTTCGTGATCTCCTCTTAAATTCCAACGCGAAAGTCACTCTGGTCATTATCTACCTCTTAAATCCCAAACTCACCAGAAATCCCTTCACCAATTATTTCTATTTCAACTCATTTATTACTCCTGTCACTCTTTGCCTCAAATCTCTACTCACAAGTCTACTTTTCTCAAAATCTACCTCACAAATCTCTACTCACAAGTCACTCTTCTCAAAATCTACCTCACAAATATCTACTCACAAGTCACTCTTCTCAAAATCTACCTCACAAATCTCTACTCACAAGTTACTCTTCTCAAAATCTACCTCACAAATATCTACTCACAAGTCACTCTTCTCAAAATCTACCTCACAAATCTCAACTCACAAGTAACATCTGTGACCATCTAATTCACAAATCTCAATTCACAAATCATTCCTGTTAGCATCTACCAATATCTCAACTTATAAGTCAGTCCTGTCACTTACCTCTACAATCTCAACTCATGAGTAACTTTTGTCACCAGATACTTCTTAAATCACTCAAAATTATGACCTCTCAAACCCATGCTCATCAGCCACTCCTATTGCAATCTAGCATTTAATCTCAACTCACCAGTCATTCCTGTCATCATCTATCTCTCAAATCTCAGCTTACCAGTCACTAAGTCTATTCTCAATCAGACAGTTAACTCACCATTAAGCTAATGGCCACTTTCATGACCAGATTTCTTGCCAAACCAAATTCAAAGTGATTAGACAATAGAATTCTCCACAACAGATAAACTAATGATCTCAGCCCATTGGCTGGTTTCATTCATGTAAATCTTAACTATTGGATTAAAAAAGAACCTACTCATCCAGTTAGAACTGGTTTGGATTGTATCAGCAATTTCTAATATATTCTCAACTAAGGTTGTTTACATCAACTCTGACACTTACAAAAATACCATCATAAGGAGTGCCCAAGGTCAGGTCACTTTGACAATTTAACAATTTATATAACAATTAAGTCTAGAAATAGGTAATTTACTCCACAAACAGTAACTATAATTGTTTTGTATACCAAGGTGACTGTGATAAAAATAGCAGACTTAGTGTACAGATAATATCTGACAAAAAGAAATCAGCAACTTGGACAAAAGTAATGATAGTTATAAAAATCAATAGAGAGACTTAACCTGTGCAAGTTCATATCTAATACAAAATAGTACACTTAACCTGTGCAAAATTAATGACTGGTGACTAAAAATAACAGATTTTACCTGTGCAAAATTAATGAAGAATAATTGGTTATTAGTGTAGTTTTGCATGCCTGGCAATCGGGGTTCCTCTTTTCCTTGCTTTTCAACCCATTTGCGATAGGCCTGATGAAAAACAAATAGGTATACACATACATGTATTTCTTTTAATAAAAAAATACACATCACTAAAGGCTGGCCTGATGAACTACTGACAGTTTAGTCTGACTGAATGGTTTATCTGATAACCAAGTGATTATTTAGTCTGATAGCCCAAAGACTACTACAGTGTGAAAAACAGCTGAATGATTTAGGGCAAATGAATATTGAACAATCTGATGATTGAATATCTAACTAAGTGAAAGTAAGAGTGTGTGTGTGTGTGTGTGTGTGTGTGTGTGTGTGTGTGTGTGTGTGTGTGTGTGTGTGTGTGTGTGTGTGTGTGTGTGTGTGTGCACACGTGAGCAGTATGTGTGTGTGATTATAATTATAGATGCTGGCTTCATGTGCCACATTACCTCCACTTACACCCTGCAGTTTAAATATAATATAATCATACAGTGATGAAATTGGTGGCACAACAAACAGATTGAGACAGATAGAGGAAGCCCCTATTAACACTCAACTATGCCCAGACAACAGCAGACAGTTGATAAAATGAACAGAAGAGTCTGATTTGTGACTTTTAATATGTAACAAAAGAGGAAATTAGGACCACAAAAACAAAAGTCAGACAAAAACCTAAAAAATTTGCCTCAGTTAATGACACTAATAATACAAATGTTATAATGACAATTCATTCTATTAAGTGAGCACAGATTGATGAGAAGCAGTCCAGTAATCACTGGCTATATTTTGTCTTAAATGGAGAAGATGAATAGAGCTACTGTAGCTTTGCAGAGAATCTTCCAATGCAGGGTTGCTGACAGAGAATGGGTGATTGACAGCTTGGTCTAGGATGGGATAGGAGAGTAGTCAATAATATAGCACAGTTTTGAAGTTGCAGATCCTACTTAGCCTTGAACAAAAACTGGGCCAAACAGGAGTCATATCTTCTGTACACAATTCTGTAGATAGTGTTTGAATACAAGGAAGCACCAGTACAAAACTGCTTTGTTTATGCAGTATAGTAACTGTGTATGGTTTGAGTAACTAAGTTCCATGCTCATTATAATGCTATGCAAATGAAACTCCAGCAGGGGTTTGTACATTCAAAGTATGGAATTGCCTAGATTATTTTGCTCATATGCTAGTGGGTTATAAAACATTCCAGGCCATGATATGAACAAGTAGTACATATGTGTTTAGACCCATCAAAATAGCACTCATCCAGTCCTGTTGACTACATATTAGTTTTGCATAAGTTTTTGGACATTTCACACAAAAGGGAGACGTCATTAACAAGAGGGGGTGATAGAGGTCATGGACAAGGTCACTCATTCTTTTTAAGTACATGCACATGAGTTTTTATGAATGTGTACACACACACCACACACACACACACACACACACACACACACACACACACACACACACACACACACACACAGAGTACATAATAAAGATTTCCTAAAACTATTAAAATAATTGCTAAAAATAAATTAGCTGATGATACCAACAACATCCAGTATATGCAGTACATTTAAAGGTGACATTTTTTGCAGTTAAAGAAATTACCTGATATGCTTGTTTGATGCCTCCATTGTCTGCAATATTTTCCCCTTGGGTATGAATTCCATTTATCTGTGCAAAAATGCACATGAAAACAATATATTTAAGCACAGATATGTTAAAAATTTAAATGTATTTGATCTATTATAGCCAAAAGGCAATTTGAAGAAATGTTGTCAACTTACCTGTATGTTGACTTGAGGTACAGTGTAATTGCTGTACTGGTCTATGATACACTGAGCTCGTTCTTTGAATTTCTGGATGACATTATCATGCCACCACTGCACCAAGTTCCCATCCTTGTCATACTGACGGCCTGATTGAACATAACACATATATCAAGTTCCCGTCTTGTAATGCTGATGGCCTGATTGAGCATAACACATATATCAAGTTCCCATCTTGTCATATTGACGGCCTGATTGAACATAACACAGACATCTACAGTAACAGTTATACCTGTGTATATTCATACACACATTGATAGTCTTTGTATAATTATGTGTATTGACAGTCATACCTCATGTATTTTGAACTACATCCATTGTATGCATTTTACTGATATAAAACATATAATCAACATCTGCATATGTGTAGATATATTGACACATTCAGAAATGTGCATGCACACACACTCATAAATTTTTTTCACTTGTTTTAGTGAAAAATCAATATATTTATATACTCTTTTATGTCTGTGAATTTTGACATGAAAGAGAAAGAAAGAGAGAGCCTGTTGAAAGAAAAGATAAAACTGGGCTTGCAGCATGGTTAGCAGAGGACAACTGGACTGCATCATGCAGTCGAAAATTTTGATTTGTAGTACAGCACTGTAAAGTGTGACAAGTTATAATTTAAAGAGAAATACAACTACTACTAAGAAATACAAGTTGAGGAAAAAATTACTAGAATTTATTAGAAATAAGAAGAACCATTAATTCACTTCTGCAATGACTAAAGACATCTGATGCACATACAGAGACACTTAGGAATTTGAACCTCTATAAAGGTTATGAACTGTAGTGGTTTGAAAGGCACAATTTCACTTTTCTATTATATGAAGTTACACTTTATTTATTGTCATTGATTTGTTGCATGGTTAAAATTCAATATTGAATATATATTTTATTATATTTTTATTGTTGATTTTAACATCTCATATTGGTAACTCCACTAAACATTTATGTGTTTATATAAGAGTGTTGTTAGAGATTACTGTTGTATGGGAGTAAAATTTGAAGATCACTAATATAAATGTGGGAGCATCAGTGTCAGTACCAGGGAATACTTTATAATCAGAACAGTTAAATTATTGTAAAATTAATTTCATCAACAAAATTATCCATTCTTACTCCAAGCCTGAAGCAAAAGCAACATCTTGGACCTACCAATCAGCATTAGTGACGTCAAACCCCAGTGAAGGCCTTGAAAAGAATTACTAAGGTCAAGTATCAAATACATTACAAATGATGAAAATAAATGATTTAAAAATATGGTAGATGTTCCTATATGGAAATTCAAAACAGATTATTGTTTTGAAGAGCTAAAATAAAGTGAGAATTATAAACATACTACAATATGTTTTTCTTTTGTGGCAATCCCAGAATATTAGATTCTATAAGCTGATAGGCATGAAGTGATCAAGGAATAGTTTTCTCATATATTATTCATTCAACCCTCTCATGTCTATGTGATACTGTCACATAATAGCCCACACCCACCACTCCTCTAAAAATAGACTACATGCCAACCTACCTTCTAGAAAGGCTGACCTTTATCCTCGGGCTGGGAACATACCTGAATGTTCCAGACAACTCACTAAATTAACCAATCAAAGTGCAGCTCAGCCACATGAATGAATGTACCAGAAACTCACCTGTAAATCATCAGTCAAATGAAGCTGACCATTAAGGCAACACATATTTTGGCTCCCAGTGTTAACAAAGTATTATCATACGATTAACCTATCGCCAGTTATTAACACAGCATGAAATCACCCTCTGTATATATTACTGCTGAAGGTATGTAGTTTTGCTTGCCTAACTAATATTATATTCATGTCTCTTTCTTGACATTAACTATATTTTATATTGTTATATGTCGCTTATGATATTTAAATGAATGATAGCCATGTAAGTAAGAGTGTTCTGTGATAGAACACATGAGGATGATTTCTTAGCCCTTGTGTATTTTACTGGCAGATCAGCACTGTATTTGAGATGACTGATGTATGTTGAGCATGAACACAATGCCAGAACAGGATGACTTTATCTTGGATGTTGACTTCAACAAGTATTGAACCATGAAGCCATACCAGAGCAGAATGACCCACATGCCAGGATCAGTACAATGGACTGCATGCGCATCTGCTAATGACATTCACTGGGACCCCACTAGACAACACATCAGGTGGACCATCAGGTAAATACATAACTTATGTATTTATAAAGCCAAAAACCACACAGCTTAAGTTAAGTTGTAGACAAGCTCTATCAAAGTACTTTAGAGTTCACTCAGAAACATTCAGTGTTCTCTTATAAACTCATACAAATGAACCAAAATACTACTACAGTGTCAAAGGACTCAAACGACGCCACTTGCTCATGATTATGAACTTAAATAATATATATATAAGCACTAATTGTAACTGTTGAACTATTTACTATTTGTAACCATGCTGTCTTATGTTATTTCTTGTTGATATAGAGACCATCCATATTAGCATGACTCATTTACATGTTATATGTTGTAGTCTGTTACCTGTATTTACTTAGCCTAGCTGTATGTATCAGGGGTCTCAAGGTATCTTCTAGAACTATCACTTTTCTATTGTACATTATCTATCATTCATCTTTCTAACATATGTGGCCAGCCAGAAGGTGTGTTTTGGGGATTAGCCTAAGGTTACAGGCAGCCTGTGGTGGTGGAGAATTAGCATCTTGCCTATCTCTCAGCAAAATGTCACACATACTACTACTGAAAACATGTAATTACAAATAATATTTTTTTAATACTATTGAAAAGAGTGTAATTGCTTTTGTAAACATTAATTAAAGTTGCAGAAATCAATATTATTTTTGAAAATATTGTTATTCAACTGAAGAAATTGTAATTGTTATGGAAGTAGTCATAATAACTATGGAAAGATTGTGTATAGATAAATATTTTGTTACTAACTAAATTAATGTGTTTTATTAATATTTATATTATATTATTTCCCATTAGTGTTGTATTGTTTGCTCACTTTTATGCCTGTAAATTTAGTAAGATAATTCTTTAATCATACCTTTATGCCTAATCTTTGCTCATCATTATCTGAAAGCTGCATTTATGTTTCTTGTACCCTCCCAAAGATTATTCTTTTGTACCTGGTGCTATAGGCACTGATAGGAACACTTAATTAAGGTCTTTGATGGCCTGTAATATTGTTGAGTTTGATCCTCACACGTCTGATAAAGGAATATGTGTCACTTGGCCAACAGATCTTAGCGGTCTTGCAAACAGAACTGCAATGGCTGACACCTAGCTGTAATCTATGGCTGAATGCTGCTCATTAGTTACAGTACCAGGATGGCTACCCTGAGTGTGAGTGAGCCAGAAATGTTTACTGTTGTTTTTCTTATCAAATAATTTACTAATGTGTAGCAAAGTTATTTTATAGGGTTCTGATTATTGTTGCTTTCCTTAGTCAAATAATTTACTAATGTGCAATGAAATTATTTTCTAAGGGTTACAATTATGGTTATGATTCCCTAGCATGAGAATTCGGCTTTTTTCTTTTCTTAGTACAACAATTTACTAAATATAGTAAAGTTATTTACTAAGAGTAAATTTATGTTCAGGTTATAAGAGGCAATTTTGAATGAATGATGATTAGTGACCAGTGTAGCATAGAATTCATTGTCTCTCTCTCTCTATCAGCAGAGCTTTTCATACAAAACTAGCTGTGTAGCATAAGTGTCTACTAAGTGAATGGTATCAACTTACAAATATTTGTAAATTGAATCCATAGCATAATGTATGGACTGGTGGTCACTGGCCAGATCATATGCATCATTAATCAGGAAACATTATTATGTTTAAAGTGTGGTTTATTGAGGTGTGAATGGAAGCCTTCATGTGTTTTCTTTAATGTATCACATGAATTATAGTTAGGTTAGTTGTGCCTGATTAAAGTGACCAGAAAACGACTGTGACATTACCTCTAAAGAATGAACATTTGAAATCAAGATTTATGACTTTTGAACTCTGAAAAAATATCACTAAATAGATTTTGTATGTAAGTTCCTGTCTAATTTGCGTATTTATTTTCGCTTAGTTGCTGTTGGTGCGACCTTATTTACCAAACTGTATTTGAAATTCTTTAGCTTAATATTAGACAAACTGTCTCTCTATTTTACTTTTAATTTTCTGTAAATTAATCTTTAATCACTATTCCTTAAGTAATGCTTCAGTTGAACAGTATTTGCATTATATTTCGGATGTGTATCTTGATATCTGAATTACATTACATTCTACATTTCAAGAGATCTGTTTGGATCCTTAATAGATAGTTCATAATTATTTTTCATATCTTCATCTTTGCTCTGTGTGAATAACATCATTGGCATAATATTAGATAGATGGGGGTGGGGGCTGAGCCAAAAATACTTGAGGATAGAGTGATATATAGAAAGATATTTCCTCCTAGGCATGTGGCTAGTCTGTAACTTAGGGATTTTTGTATTTTATTATTTGATATTCATATTAACCCTAATCATAATTCCTAGGCCTCAGCAGGCATGGTGGAACAAGCATCAATCAATCTGTTTAAGAGTTATAGAATGAAATTATTATTAAAAAGTGTTATTTTTTTTGTTTTTAATTGAAGAGACAGTAACACTACGTGACAATGGCAGTCTCCCAGCTCAAGGTCATTATAAAGTCTTTGTGCAGGTTCAAATATTAATAACACTCTTATGTACTCTTTATCTCCTATAAAAATTAATCTGTAAAATGCTTCATGTGGAGTTAATATATTCAAGTTTTAGTATATTTAATCTCAGAGGTTTTAAGTCTAAAAATTTCTATCATCATTATGGATGCATAGCATGATATGATTTTGAAGTTCCATATAAATATAAATTAACTGCTGATATCTATGCTAAGATAAACTGAATGATTGTCTAGCATTAATCGAACATTGTTGTGAAGTGATGTAAAAGTCAATGCTCTTTTGATTATATTCATATGTTGTATATTTATCGCTGATTTAATAAATTTATTGTTAAATTTATTAAACTTCCTGCACATATATTAAAATATTATGTTGGATTAATAGTGGGTGGATGGGGGCTCATTAAATATAAATACAAGATGGATTTTTATTACTCCTTTAGCAAGAAGTTTCCACCTGCAGAAAATTATGCGATAATAATAAAACGTCTATCTTATTATTGTCTAAAGAGTAGAGTTTTATGACACCCTTATAATCCACCAAGTGAGACATAATGGTCATGTGGAAGAATTATTAATAACTATAAATTAGGATTCTCAATCACTTGTAATTAGTTGTGTTATTAATTAATAAATAATAATCATAACGAGTGAAGGGAGATGTCACAGTATCTTTCTGGTAATTCACAGCACATGAGATTTAATTATATTTTCCATAGCTAGAATTTGAAATGTGCATAGTAACATTTTGTAATCCTAGGCACATGAGATTTAATTATATTTTCCATAGCTAGAATTTGAAGTGTGTATAGTAACATTTTGTAATCCTAGGCACACGAGATTTAATTATATTTTCCATAGTTACAGTCTGAAGTATACATAGTATCTTTTTGCAACCTTCAGCACACAAGACTGTGTTCTATTTTTAAGAGAAAGTATTTTAAGTGTGTGTAGTAACATTACTGTAATCCTCAGCAAACAAAATTTAATTATATTTTCCATAGCTAGAATTAACGTCCTCACAGAAACATGCTTCTGACCCTCAAGACACACATTTAGCTACTATTTTCACAACAACAAATGAAAGCCTTCAAACAATGATACACAAACTTCTTAAATATGATAAAACAAATTTACATTTAGCTGCACTTTTCATAACAATGAATGAAAGCCTTCAAACAGTGATACACAAACTTCTCAAATATGTTAAAACAAATTTACATTAGATGATTTTCAAGTGTACAATTATTGAGCTAAGAGGTAATGACGTATTTCTAACAGCAGAATAAAAAGACTGAAATTAACGTTAACACATTTCATAGGACTAAACTGCTGTTAAAAGTATACCTCAGAAATGTTTGCAACTTTTATTAATGTCTACAAAAGAACTTAATAATGTTTACAAATTTTAATAATGTTATAAATCATTCTTATTAAATAAACCAAGAAAATTCAAAATGAATAAACAAGCATAGTGTTACCTTTATCATCGAAACCATGTGTAATTTCATGTCCAATTACCATGCCAATGCCACCATAGTTAAGAGATCTGAACATAAGATCATTCAAAATAAAACTAAAATCACTTAATTTCAAGTGTCATGTCAGAACTCTATTACTAAGAGATCTTAATGAAAGATCACACCAATGTTTCTGTCCATCACAAATAATTGTAATTTTAATTACAGAGTCAAAATGACCATAAATAATATTTACAAGCTTTTATTTCATGACCAAAAGTTATTAACCTAGGACTATTTAAAAGATAGGAAAAATATTAAAATTTATAAATAATTTTCATTATTACTGTTCTATTAAAAATAAAAATTACAGAAAATGTTCCTAACACAATCACATAATTATAATAATGGTAAAATAACTGAAACACAAAAAAAACATTATAAATGAAAAAAACCAAAAGTAAGTGTTTGTGTTTCACAGCTTGTGGGCCACTGAGGTAGTGTTTGTATCAGGGGATTGGATTGGTCTTTTATTCTGCACTATCTCTTTTCCGTCTATCCCACAAGTGTGACCAGCCAAAAGGTGTGTTTGGAGGACTAGCCTATGGTTATGGAGAGCCCAGGGTGGTGGTGGAAATTAATATCTTGTACCCATCCCCCAACAAAATGTAAAATGCACCATCTCAACTCACAAATACACACAAAACAGCGCCCTATAATCTACTCATCCTCTCCTCGATTGCCATACCTTAAATCTACTCATCCTCTCCCTGATTGCCATGCATATATCTACTCATCCTCTCCCTGATTGCCATGCCCTATAATCTACTCATCCTCTCCCTGATTGCCATACCTTATATCTACTCATCCTCTGATTGCCATGCATATATCTACTCATCCTCTCCCTGATTGCCATGCCCTATAATCTACTCATCCTCTCCCTGATTGCCATGCATATTCTACTCATCCTCTCCCTGATTGCCATGCATATATCTACTCATCCTCTCCCTGATTGCCATGCCCTATAATCTACTCATCCTCTCCCTGATTGCCATGCATATTCTACTCATCCTCTCCCTGATTGCCATGCATATTCTACTCATCCTCTCCCTGATTGCCATGCATATATCTACTCATCCTCTCCCTGATTGCCATGCTAAGCAAGTAAAGCAAGTGCATAGTGAAATATGAAACTTCTTTACAGATTTTGTTCCCTAATCTTAGACACAAAATAACATAGACACTGTGTGCAAGCAATAAATGAGTAATATCGTAATATCTATTTATTACCTTAAAAAATAAGCATTTTTTAATATTTAACTATTATATATATATATAATCAGTAACTGTTACCAATTATAATAACTGTTTCATATTCATAAATAATACCCATTTATTAACTTTAAACAATAATTGTCCATTACCTATAAAAAGCAACTACCTATTACATAATTACATAGAGTAACTACTGTTTATTAATAAAAATTATGTGCTACCTATACTAAATATTTATTAGCAGTAAATAATATATTACCTACAAATAATAAATATCTATTGTAAATAATAACAATTATCTATTTATTTTAAATAATAAATATCTATTATTAAAAAGTAATTGTCTAATACACATAAATAATAAATATCTTATTTTAAACATTAACTATCTATTATCTATACAGAAAAGTATTTATTATAATATTAACTGTAAAATAATACATTTTTACATATAAATAGTATGCAGTATCTATTATCTTTAAAGAGCAAAAATTTTATTACCTACAAACAGTTATAATGGCATAATAACTTGCAAACAAGGGAGAACAGAGGCATTGTCTTCAAACCACTGAATTGTTGACAAATAATCTTTAAAAGTACCCAGTAATGGTGCAGAATGTATCTATGGTGACCCTGTATGCTAACAACATGCCACTTCAGTGCACAAGACTCATTTGGCAACTGTGAGTAGCCACCATCTTGTTCAGACAGACTGGGATGTGTTCATAGTGCACTAGAATGAGTAAGGCAATCAACCAACCAGAGTAGCCATTCTTTTCCAGAATGAGCTGTTCATAGTGCTCAAGAATGAGTTATGCAATTGATTGTTCAGTCCATAATCTTGTGTAGATGATGGCAGAAATTAGTAATGCAATTGATTGTACATCCATCAGTTTTTGTAGATGATTCATAAGAATGAATAATTCAATTGATTGTACATTCATCACCTTGTGTAGATGTTTTACAAGAATGAATAATGCAATTGATTGTACATCCATCACCTTGTGCAGATGATTTACAAGAATGAATAATGCAATTGATTGTACATCCATCACCTTGTATAGATGATTTACAAGAATGAATAATGCAAATGATTGTACAGTCCATCACCTTGTGTAGATGATGCACAAGAATGAGTAATGCAACTGATTGTACAGTCCATAATCTTGTGTAGATGATGCACAAGAATTTGTAATGCCATTGATTGTACATCCATCAGCTTGTGCAGATAATGCACAAAAATGAATGTTATAATTGATTGTATAGTCCATCAGTTTAAGTAGTCTGCATGCAAGAAAACAGAACACAATTGGACACAAGATACAAAGATGGTTCCATTTTCAAAACTGAATTAAAAATTTAAATCAGCATCACTATTAGTGCTGCTTTCCAAATGCAAAAGAACATTATTTTTTAAAAAAACAACAAAATACACTTAGCAATTCAATATGGGGAACGATAGGCACTAAACGAAATTAGTATGCACTATACACTGCAACCATGTATATATAGCCAAAATATAGAAAATGGTTTCATTGTAAAATTCATGCTTGCTGATTTTCATCTGGACCAAGGTTGTGATTCATTAATTTAATTATGTTTTATTTAATTTCTTAATCATATATGTAAATGATTTTTCTAACCATCTGCTTTTTAAATGTCAACTATGATAGTTATGTTATTCATATACTTACTACCAGTTGTACCCCCATGAACATACTCACATTTCTCTTGTAATTACTACCGGTTGTATGCCATTAATGCACTCACATTTCTCATGTAATTACTACCGGTTGTACGCCATTAATGCACTCACATTTCTCATGTAATTACTACCGGTTGTACGCCATTACTGCACTCACATTTCTCATGTAATTACTACCAGTTATATGCCATTAATGCACTCACATTTCTCATGTAATTACTACCGGTTGTATGCCATTAATGCACTCACATTTCTCATGTAATTACTACCGGTTGTACGCCATTAATGCACTCACATTTCTCATATAATTACTACCGGTTGTACGCCATTACTGCACTCACATTTCTCATGTAATGAGCGATAACTACTCTGCAGGTAGAAGTTCTGTTTTACACCCCTACGCATTATATTTAAGATAAACAATTTTTTCAATTTACAATTGACTCATTGTACCCAACCCATTCTCTGTAATTATAAAGAATGAAAAACAGATGCATGAAAGTTCACCAATTTAATTAATTCCCATAATTTGAGTGATGCAGTTAGCAGCATAAAGTACCTCCTTTAAAAGGAAACAGGTTGATGAAAATAGTGGCTTAAATTTCCTCATTTCAAAGGGTAAAGGTTGATGGAAAGGGCAGCATAAATTACCTTAATTCAAAGAAAAAAGGTTGATGAAATGGCAGCATAAAGTACCTCAATTGAAAGGAAAAGAGTAGGGAGGGAATCATGAAAACATTTGTGTTTTAATACAAGACACGCCATACAAAAGAATGAGTCTCGACAAAGAATGTAGGTATTAAAGAAATTGTAATCAAATAAATGTTTTCCTTTTATTCTGTTCAATGCTCTTCATTTTCTTCTCACCATTCTGGGCAAACTAGTCATTAAAATAATAATAATATAACAACAACAATGTAACAATTACAAAAATAATCAGTTCAATAAACAACAAATTTTAATACTAACAACAAATGAAAAGTTTAATTAAAAAACCCAGCAAATATTTAATAAAAGTAATAGTACAAAGCTTTAAAAGTAAATAATTTAATAAAAACAAAGATTTTATATAAATAACAGTTTAAATAACAACAAAAATTTAATAAAATCAACATTTTAATAAAGAAAACAAATTAAAAATAAATAAAACAGAAACCCCTGTTGTATGATGGGGAATTTTTCCATATATTTTATATAAATTTTCATTGTTGCATTTAAATTGAATGTTATTGTAATTTGATTGACAATGCGGATTACATCATGTTGACTTAGAAGTGAGGTCCTAAAGAATGAGTAAGTATGGTGGTAGATTTATTTACCGGTGTTTGATGTTTGCGGCAGATAGGTGATTGAGTGTTTGTTGTTTAAGTTGCATGATCAATGGCCAATAAGCTAGCTAGAGATTAGTTTTTGCGACGTGCGTGTGTGTGCTTTGGTATACAATGGGAAGCGTTGTTAGCTAGGTCAGCGTGTGCATTTAGAAGTCATTAGAAAGGTATAATTGGTATTAGCACTAAGTAATTGGTCGGATCGAAAGCGTGTCTAATAGATGCAGGTGTGACCCCAAGGGTGATAAAAGACCCATAACAAAATTTTATCATCACTTGTTCCTGAAATTGTCTGAGGGTGGCAACTGGGAGAGTCCTTCCCAACATATATGCAGAGCAAAACCCTTGGCTGAAATAGGTAAAACGTCTTTGTATTGTATGAATGGTTAGGTCTTATTAGAATGTTATATACTATGTTTTATTTTGAACATGTTAAATTTCTTTCTTTCAGAGGCTTATGCCAAACTTAGTATTTATTAATAGAGTAATTGACTGGACACTTAGGCTTTGCAATTGTTTGTGTTGCAGGGTTTTTATTTTTGTTTTTGACTGCTGAGCTGGCTTGTTTCTGTAGCTGCGTGTTTGTAGCTGACTGCCTTTGTGGCTGGTTGCCTGTGTGGCAGTTCTGTTTTATCTTGGTTACTTTGTCCCTGGTGTGATTCTGACTTTGATCTGAGTGCCAAGGGAGATTCAAGTCTACAAGACTGATGTCATTCCAGCACTTGAGCTAAGTGCTGATTGTGAACGTGACTACAGTGTAGCGAATTGGTTAATGATGAATTTATTTTTCTAAATCTTGTTAACTTTTCTTTTATTAAATTTCTTGTTATTATTTTAACCATTATTTGTTAGTGAAGTAATTTCTATGGCTTGTTTTCGTAGTCCAAAGTGATAATCTAATGAGTACGTCTTGTCCTCTATTCATCTATTTATAATTGTCATATATATTTATTCATAAACATTGATTCTCAATTGAGATCTGAGTGGGGGTGGAGCCAAATTGGCGACATACCAGTATATCGGTGTAACAGTTGCAGATATACATATCTAACCAGTGACCCATACTCTACTTGTAGATGTCTTGTATCATAACTAATTACACATATTATTTGATATCATTCATTATTACAAAGTCACCCCAGGGTATAGCGGCGACAACCCCCAATTTAATAAAAATAACAGCAGGATTAAAGTTATGTCTCTTAATGTCACTTATCCATCAAAAGTTCAACAATTTGAATTAAATATAGCAGCTGATTGATAGTAGAGCCTTCTCAAATCCACCATGGTTGTAATGGTTTATAAATCAATAAAGTGGGAACCAGAAGAAAATCTTGAAATTTCAGTAATCAGGAAAATTCTAGAAAGGCTGCTTTTTTCCTGTAAAATATACTCAGGGAACAACGCTAAATTTTCCAGTTTATCTTCTCTACCCCATTCTTTCTTATATTCAAGTCTCAAATTAATTACAGTTTCTTGCAACA
The DNA here is from genome assembly GCA_028829895.1 of Sinotaia quadrata. Classification (NCBI taxonomy): domain Eukaryota; kingdom Metazoa; phylum Mollusca; class Gastropoda; order Architaenioglossa; family Viviparidae; genus Sinotaia; species Sinotaia quadrata. The sequence goes on from CM054179.1 coordinate 60,261,747, forward strand.
TTATTTATTAGTCCAATACACGCATGCAACATAATAAATACAACATAATAATTTATGAATGTGTTCACTAGAAACAATGTCAAGAGTTTAACATACTACAGGCAAGCATCGTAACTCACAATTGTAGAAGTAATAGTCTACTCACATAATACATCTCTACATAAAATGCAAGTATAATAATAGCAAAATGCACAACACATTCCTAAGCCTATCTCTTTCAATCAATCAGTTAACTCACCATTTAGCTATTGGCCGCCTTTTATGACCGGACTTCACCCATATCAAATTCAATGGGATTAGAGAATAGAATTATTTCAGCAGGTAAACTCTGATCTCAGCCCTTTGGCTGTCTTTATTCTTTGTAAATCTTAACTATTGGATAATAAAACTACTCATCCAAATAAAACCGATTTAGATTACATCAGCAAATTCTAGCACATTTTCTTCATGGTTTGTTATTTTAACTCTAGTATTTACAAAATACACAATAGTCGAAGGTAATGTCACACTGACATTAAAAATAGGGATAGACAACTCTGCTCTTTCACAAAATGACAGATAAAATTTGGTTCACCATTAGATGGAGTCCACACACAAGTTCGTTCATGCAATCACATTGGGCCATGGATTGACAAACACAGAAAAATTCACACGGAAGGAGCACAGTACTTCCACAAAACACATCATAACATATAGTGCTTCCACGAAACACATCATAACATATAGCGCTTCCATGAAAGAAGATAAATGAACTGAATGCAAAGCCTCCTTGGCAAAATAAAGATAGAATAAAAATCGAGACAGCTCTAGGGATCAGTCATTGTGCTATGATGTGGGCTCCATCGTTCCAACATCGAGTTCTGTGTAGGTTAGTGGGCAGTGCCGTCTTAATGCGTGGCAAGTTGGGCAGTGCCGTCTTAATGCATGGGCAAGTTGGGCAGTGCCGTCTTAATGCATGGGCAAGTTGGGCAGTGCCATCTTAATGCATGGCAAGTTGGGGAGTGCCGTCTTAATGCAAGGGCAAGTTGGGCAGTTGCCAGTAGTAGTAAACATAGGGGGTGCTTCCAGCTTCCACCGCTTTCACACTGGGAGAGGAGAGGGGGTAAGGCCTTCTGGCTGCTTTTGTCTGTTGTAAATAAGTCTGGCCAGCAAGGCAGACTCCCACACGGTGATTCGTGGGCTGGAGTTGTGGTTGTTGTTGTTCCTGGTGGTGAAGTTATTGTGGTTGTTGTAGTCGTTCCTGATGTTAAAGTGTGTGTGTGTGTGTGGAGAATTTTTCAGAGCCCAGGCTAGTAACACACCAGATCTGTACCTAGTGTGTATATGCAGCCCGGAATGTTCAAACCCCTCTCCTCACTGGTGGTATTGTCGTTGTTGTTGCTGTTGTTATGGCTGTCCCCGGCATCTGTTGGGATGTCTAAATGTGGATGGTTGGTGGCCAGTATAAATGTTTGAGCATCAAATGGATCATGTCAGCCACTGGGTGGTTTTAAAAAATCCACTATGAATACTGTTGTTCGTAGTACTGCCACTGTTGTTGTTGTTGACGCTGTTGGTGGTGGTATCTGCATCGTTGTTGTGGCTGTTGATGGCAGTGTTGCTGTTTTCGGATATGTTGTGGTCGCCGTCTTTTACTTCTTTGGCCCTGTTCTGTTGTTGTAGGCTGGCCTTCTGTTGTTGTCGTTGTCGCCATAGTTGTTGGTCTAGGTGGCATCACTGATAAAGGTGAGAGGGGTGAGGCCTCAAGCACCTTTGAAACCTCCTCCAGTACCATGTCAAATTCACTATGTAGACATTTTCAGTTTGGATTTTTTTCCCCCTTCATTTCGATGCTTTGGGTCTGAGTATTGGCTACTTTTTGTGTTTTGGTTATTTTCCTCTTTCTTCTTTGTTACCGTCTGTATTTCTTTTCCTCTGTTGTAGTGGTTGAAGTCTGGGTTTTCTTTTCATCAGTCACTGCGGTTGGTGTCTGGGGAAAAAAGCCTGTTTAGTTTGGCTTTCTTGGAGTCTGTGTTGACTTAACTTTAGTAGTCGGAGGTATTTTCTTCACAATGTGTGTATTACTTTCTTTTTCGCTCATGCTGGTAGATGTTCTTTGTGTTTCATTGTCGGTTCTTGTTAGTTTTTTCTTTTCCCCTTTTTTTAAAGAGGTGCCAGTTCTGATGAACTATAATGCTTCTCGTAAGGCAAGTTTGTTCCTTGTGCAGAATAACGAGCGAATTAAGTTTCTGTACGCCTTCTTGGTAGTTTCATCCTCGATATCGGTTTCGAGGCAGAAGGGTGTGAGCCACAATGAGTAACTTCCATGTTCCTCTTTCGTGATATCGCTATTCAGCACTCTGTAGTGACCTTGTATTCTTTCTTGTTCACCCGGCCCCGAAAAGGGCAAGGGGGAAGGGCTGGTAGAAGCTCAAGTGTTTTGTGTCTCCCTTCCAATTTCGTGCGTGCATCTTCGTCAGCAATCCAATGTGAAGTGAAAAAGCTGCTGGGAAAAGTGCTGAGCTTTACGGTCCTGTCATGGGAATGAATGCCTGCTTGGAAAGTGGCAGTTGCCAGCGGTCCCTTGCTAATTTATGTATGTTGTGACTTGCATTCAATAAATAAATAGTGCAGTGCTTTGCCCGTAGCTATAATGCTGTTACAACGGCCCTTCTTGTAGGGGGGCCTGACACGAGCAACTGGGGACTGATCAAAAAGTGAATCTTTAGCAGGACTAGAACATTTTTATCAGGACTTGCTGCTCCGAAGCCTCTTGGTGACAGTGAAAGGAAGGGTCGCTTTGTTGGGTTTTTCGAATTTGGTCCCGTATCTGCCATACGAGAATCCTACACTATCGGAACGTAATTAGGAGCAAACAGTGACCATTTTGGCACTCAGCATACTTTGAAACCCAGTTAACACTTTCACGACAATGTGGAAGGCGAAGAAGAAAAATACAAACTATGAACATTTATAAAATGAAAACTGAAAAATTGCAACATTGAATATGAGTGGCACATTATGTATAATCAAACAAAATATATTCATTATGTATTGCTCTCATATACCACCTGAGATCATTAAGGTATTTTATATACATACCGAAAAAGTTCATTATGTATTTTCTTTATAAATAATTATTTTGAGCATACATACAAACACTTCACAACAAAAAAAAATAAAATGGGCCCTACTTTGGAAACTCCTTGCTGTAAAAAGGAGGTTGAAGAATTGCTGCAGGAAACACTGCAATGAAATAAATATTCTTCAGAATGATAAGAAAGATATCAAGAATGAAACAGAATAAGAGAGAAAAAAGAGAAAAGAAAAAATACAACAAAGAATAAATGAATGAAATCAAGAAGGAAGGAAATGTAAGGAAAAAAGAAGGAAAGAAAGCAAAGAGGCAATGAATGAATAAATGAATGAGTATTGTGAACAAAACATAATAACATAGGAAAATTAGTATATGTACTAGCTTTGGGAGTGGGGACCCTGTAAAAGTAATACATTGTCACTCAGTCATTTTAAATGGTACAAGTAATAATTTAGTCAGTTGGCAGTTTTGTGTGAAATTATAGATCCAAACTCATCCTCAACATACATGGTATGAACACATTCTTTGTGGAGCTGTAACATTAATGTTTATTCATCTAGTAAAAATTATAAGACTGATTAATTGCCTATCTGTTCTTTGTAGAAATAATTTATAACAATAATATTTATTCATCAAGTAAAAATTATAAGACTGATTAATTGCCTATCTGTTCTTTGTAGAAATAATCTATAACAATAATATTTATTCAGCAAGTAAAAATTATAAGACTGATTAATTGCCTATCTGATCTTTGTAGAAAAATCTATAACAATAATGTTTATTCATCAAGTAAAAATTATAAGATTGATTAATTGCCTATCTGATCTTTGTAGAAAAATCTATAACAATAATGTTTATTCATCAAATACAAATTATAAGACTGATTCCTTTCTTATCTGTTCTTTGTAGAGATAATCTGTAGCAAAAGCATTTATTGGTTAATTGCAAATTATGATATATTGCTTACTTATGTGTTCTTTGTAAAGGTAAAATTATACGATTTGATTAATTACTTATTTTTCTAGGATTTTGTAAAGTGTTGAATCCATGGTCGATTTGTGACAGTATTAGATTTGTGTTGCTGTGATTAGCATGTGTATATCTGTCTCCTTTCTTCACCAGTGCTTTTCATTATTTATTATATTTTATGTGAACCAATGCTTTTTTCAGTTATTTATTATGTTTTATGTGAGCCAATGCTTTTTTCAGTTATTTATTATGTTTTATGTTTTATGTGAGCCAATGTTTTTGTTAAATGTTATGCCCACAAATTTAGTAGTTGTTGCGTATTGTTTGTTTTCTAATATGAATGGTGTGAATAGTTAGTTACTTTTAAGTGAAAAGTATATTACATTCATTTTCTCTCATGTTAGACCCAGATATGAGTTACAGGAGTGCTATTTGTAGGTGTGTCCACACTTTTTCTGCTTTTGTGTGCATAGTTAAGTTGTATGTTGATATTTCTTCTTCATTCTTCCATGTCATATGCCGCAAAAAGCAAAAAAACAGTACCAGGAGCAGACAAAATTTCATTCCAAATGCTCAGAAGATGGTAGACAAAAGTACATATCTATACAATGAAATACCAACTAAAAGCACAATACCAAATCTATGGAAACACGCAAGGTCACACCAATATATAAAGACACAATATCAAATCTATGGAAACACAAAAGTCACACCACTTCATAAAGACAGAAAAGACACTAGCCATCTAAGCTCAACAAATCATTTTCTATCAAACATCTCTACACAGACTCAACCAACAGACTACTGGACATAATAATGGACAGCCTAACAAACAAGCATCCAATCACATTTCCTTTTACATCACTGAACTATTTGACATTAAAAATGGCCTATTACAGTCTAATGCCAATACTCCAACTAGACATAACAGGACATATACGATCTTAATGAAAATACTCCAACTAGACATAACAGGACACATAGGACTACATCAAAAAATTCCTCAAACACAAGCATAAGCAACATAAACTTGACTACACAAACAACAAGGCACCACCACAGAGGGGAGCACCTTAATCCTGACCCTGTATGTAGTGAATAGGACCAAGGACATTGATAGATTGACTAAATACTTATTTATCTACTTCTTTATATAGCTATCAAAGAATCATTTATGACTGTTAAACTACAATACTTATGAATTACTTATCCATACCTGTGTAAAGCTGTAAAAATATCATTTGCAGACCAAGTAAAACTGTGTGACTGATTATTTATTTATTCTTATTTTTGAAGAGTTTTAAAAATATGTCTATTGCCAAAAATATTATTGATAAAATGTTTATTTTGGATCTTCATAAAACTCAACAAAAAAAATCAGAAAGTGTTTACTGATTATGTAATAGCAATAAGCAATATATTTGATTAATAACTTACTGATCATGTAAAGTAATATATTGACTAATGACTTACTGATCATATAAAAGTAATATATTGAAAAATGACTTACTGATCAGGTAAAAGTAATATATTGATTAATTACTTACTGATCTGGTTCTTTGTAGAGCTGTAAAAGGCATTCACCACAGCAGGTGTTGTAGACCATCTGAATTTTAAAAAATTCTAATAAATTTCAGAAGTTATTTTTGTAAACAGGTTTTAATGTGCTCAAAATATACATTTTACAAGCCACACATTAGTACCTTTTTCTTCCAGAAACCAATTCCTACTAGATTGACATTAGAATGTTTTGAGTGTTTTAATTATACATTTATATTTTCAATAAAATGGTTTGTGAATGAATGCTACATTGATAATTAAGTTGTTATAATCAAAATTTATTTTCTTTCAATTTTTTCTTTCTTCCTGAATTGTCCCTTAGTATTTAAAATTCTTGTGCCCATTATTATATATATAATTTTTAAAAATATGCATAGAATGACAGTTTTCTAATATTGCAGTTCTTGTATTTGTATTAATAGAAAAGCACTCTTGGCATACTTTGTGCGATCAACTGGATCTCGCAATTTCTTCAAGTTTGAAGAAGCAACATATCTTGTTACTGCCAAGACATTTCCAAAATAATTATCTTTGGAAAAAGTAACCTGAAACATTGAAATTGCAAATTATTTTAGTTTAAAACTTCAGAAAAATATTTTAAATTATTTGATTAAAAAAACAAATAAAATTTATTTTATAATATTAGTGCCATAAGCAATAATAAAGAAGGAGAAATAAAATGTTGATTATTACTCAATTAATGTGTTAGAATATATGTAGTGTGGAGATATTAAGGCTAAAAAACTCAAAATAAATCAATATAATGTAAATGTGTTTGTGTTTTGGATCTATACAGACAAGACAAATATAGATTTATTAGGGAATATGTAAAATAAATATACATATAAATGATTTTGTGTTTTTGATCTACACAGACAAGCCAATTATAGATTTATTAGGGAACATGTAAGATGAGATAAATATACATATAATTAATTTTGTGTTTTGGATCTATACAGACAAGTCAAATATAGATTTATTAGGGAATACATAAGATTAATATACATATAAATGATTTTGTGTTTTTGATCTACACAGACATGTAATGTAAGATATATATATATATATATAATTGATTTTGTGTTTTGAATCAATGTGTGACTGGGGACAAGCCAACCTAATGTTTGTATATTGTCTATCAGAGAGCATTAACTCACTCCTATACTGTCAAGTATAAAAAAAAGTAATTGTAGCATTGATACACTATTGTTGCTATTAACTCATGAATATATCACAGGAGAATGTATGTTAAAACATGTCCAGGGCTGTCAAGTAATACTTTGTTACAAACAAAATTGCTATAAACTCCACATTAGAGTATGCTTATGCAATATTGCTTTCAATTCCAGATTTGTCAGACAGTATAAAACTATGGGCAATAATTTCTATTAATTTAAGATTTGTCAGACAGTGATTAGCAATAGTGTTGTAAATTGCAGATTTGTCATATAGTGATTAGTTGTATGCAATATTTCTGTAAATTCCAGATTTTTTAGATAGTAACTAGTTATATGGAATAATTCTGTCAATTTGTGACTAGTTGTATGCAATATTTCTACAAATTTAAGATTTGTCAGATAGTGAATAGCTGTATGCAATATTGTTGTACATTAAAGATGTAGTACAAAGATATAAATACTTCCAACATTATTTGGATCTTTTCCAGATAAGCCCCACCACTAATGCAAAAAGTGCTCGCGCGAAAAGTTAAGCCCCGCCACTTTTTGCCAGCTCCAATTTAATGCACGCATGCAACCTTTGACCTATTTCTGATGTCTAGACATTTGAATATTTAAATGCACGCCATAAAAACAACTCCTTATCTGCCTCTAACCCTAACCCTAATCCTAACACTAAACCTAACCGTAACCCTAACCCTAACCCTAATGCAAATTATTAATGACATGTCCCAATTTCACCCTCTTCAATAAAGTACAAGTTTCATATCCTCTTTTTTTATAACCTTTTTTTCGGGGGGTGGCGGAGGTTAACTTTTTGGCGGGGCTTATCTGGAAAAGAGCCCATTATTTAATAATGTGACTAGTTGTATGCAATATTGTTGTACATTAAAGATGTAGTACAAAAGTATAAAGACTTCCAACATTACTTAATGATGTGACCAGTTTAATAATTTTTTTTTCCTGTCTTCTTAAGAAAATGAAGTTGGATAAGTCAAAGGATTGAAATAAATTATGTGTTGTTATTATCTCTCACAGTCCATTGAACTAAGAGGCATATCCTTAATATACAATCTAAAATGCAACTCCACTGCCTGCAACTCCTGTTGATTAGTGTTAAAGAAGCCCCCCCCCCCCCCCCCCCCGCCCAGTGCTCACCGACATTCTCTTGGATTTAATTTTCTTTTTACTTTTCTTTCTCATTGTGTGCTGTGACCAATAACGTTTGTGTCAAAATAAAAAAGGTAAAAAAAATTGAATCACAGGAATTCAAACTATGCTCAGCGTTAGAAATAATGAATGGATAAAATATATGAAATGCTCTGTTGTACATGGAACTGCCATAAGACAAGAACTGGTCATTACATTGCAGTTCAGATATGTGACATGAACAAAAATTGCTAGCAAGAATCCTCAAACAGAAGATACCCATTGACCAACAAGTTCGGGTATATACACAAGTATGTTGGAAACCCGTGGAGAGCTGACTTCGTGACCTTGCAAGCAATAAGAAAAATAACATTGGAAACAAGTGGCTTAGACTTTGTGACCTTACAAGAACAATGAGATGAAATTCTGTGAATCATAAACTAAGACTGTGACCTTACTAGAACAAGGAGATGAAATCATAAACTAAGACTGTGACCTTACAAGAACAAGATGAAATCATAAACTAAGACTTTGACCTTACAAGAACAAGATGAAATCATAAACTAAGACTGTGACCTTACAAGAAGATGAAATCATAAACTAAGACTGTGACCTTACAAGAACAAGATGAAATCATAAACTAAGACTTTGACCTGACAAGAACAAGGAGATGAACTCATAAACTAAGATGAATGGACGTAGACATCTTGACCTTTGGCAGCCTTTTTATAAAACTTAACTGCAGGGACGCACGCACCCATTAGAAGACGTTAAAGTGGGTTAAACTGATTTATAGTAATCAGACATTGCCTATACTGGACTGCCTATGACGAAAACACTGAAAAGTAAACAAATCCAGGGATACATATTTAACACAAAATTCGCATTTGCGTTTGTGCTCTAAATTCTACTCAGAAAAAAAATAAAAGCATATTTACATCGTTGTATTCTTCGTTCAAGACTGTGTTGTGCTCTAAATTGAACTTAGAAAAAAGAAAATACATATTTACATCGTTGTATTCTTCATTCAAAACTGTGTTGTTTAAAATACTGTCTGCATAGCCAATCTTTTCTGCAACTGCCTCAGCCTTGAATAGAACAATACAAGTAAACATATTTTAGCAAGAGTGACGAAGCTCAAATGGATATTAAAATAAGCTTAAAAATTACAAAATAATTTAAAAAGCAAAAGATGTCAATGAAATAATTAACTATATGCATACACATGGTTTGAACTGATTAACATGGAATGAAATTTTAAAACTTAAGTCTAATAAATACAATCATTTTCCTGCATCAAACTAAAGAAATCGACAGTCAATTACAGTCTAAGAGTAGATAGAAGACTGGTCTGTGACGTGACAAATCTTGGTAAAACGGTACTTTAAAAAAAAATCATTCATACGTCACCCCCTTTCATCCCCTCTTCAGCTACATCCGGCCATCTTCAATAAAAATATTTATACTATTTCTACCTCACAGAGAGCGATTGGTAGTGATGATGGTGGTGGGTTTACACTAGCCTACTTGTTTGGGACTTAAATTCGGGGATTTAAGTGATAAACAAAATCTAAATCAGTATTGTGTATCAGCTATGATACAGACCGTTGTATCAACTATGCTACAACTGCTTAAATCAAAATAAGGTATACGGTCCGATGTTTTCTCTCATGATACACAGTAAAAAATCCACCAATCACTAATGTGTTCTGTCAATATACACAATAAAAATCCATCAATCACTAACGTGCTCTGTCAAGATACACAGTAAATATCCATCAATCACTAATGTGCTCTGTCAAGATACACAGTAAAGATCCATCAATCACTAATGTGCTCTGTCAAGATACACAGTAAAAAAAAAGATCCATCAATCACTAACATGCTCTGTCAAGATACACAGTAAAGATCCATCAATCACTAACATGCTCTGTCAAGATACACAGTAAAGATCCATCAATCAGTAATGTGCTCTGTCAAGATACACAGTAAAGATCCATCAATCACTAATGTGCTCTGTCAAGATACACAGTAAAGATCCATCAATCACTAACATGCTCTGTCAAGATACACAGTAAAGATCCATCAATCACTAACATGCTCTGTCAAGATACACAGTAGAGACCCATCTGGTCAGCGAGTTTTAATCTGGCTTAGAAACACGATGAAACGTTTACGATAACAAAGTTAAAGGATTTTTAAAATAGACAAATGCACAAAATTAATTATTAAAGAATAAATTTGGCATTTATAAAATTAGACTAAAATATAGCACATTTGAAAAAACGAGTGACACACTAAACATACAGAATATAAAACAGCATCATGCAATATAAAGTACATTTTAATACAATATATAAAACAGTAACAAGTAAATAAATAGTAGAGTTTAGTACATTATATAAAACAGTAATATTGAATGTACACTACAGTTTATAAAACAGTAACATTCAATATATAGTGCAGTTTAACACTATATAAAACAGAGAAACATTCAATATATAGTGCAGTTTAACACTATATAAAACAGAAACATTCAACATGTAGTGCAGTTTAACACAATATATAAAATAGTAAAATTCAATAGATAGCGTAGTTTAACACAATATATAAAATAGTAACATTCAATATATAGCGTAGTTTAACACAATATATAAAATAGTAACACTAACTACAGATTACCTTTTCGCGGGCCAGAATTCGTGTTGTTTCATCCATCCATTCAGTTTCATTCACAAGTTCGTAAAATGCATCACGTATGTTGTGAATCATTTCTAATGCCTGAAACCAACAGTGCACACTATAAATGTGTGTGTGTGTGTGTGTGTGTGTGTGTGTGTGTGTGTGTGTGTGTGTGTGTGTGTGTGTGTGAACTGCTTTTTAAAATGTTGTGGTCGAATAATGTTAAATTGTCATTTGAAAAATTTATCAACTTAAATTCCCGGTTTTCTCTCCCTCTCACTCACACACTGACAGTAAGTGGCAGCTGATTAATGATAATTAGCTGACAGAGAGATATGTCATAATTAATTAATGACTAAATACTGGTCAACCAAAATCAATCATCCAATGGAAATTGCTAATGTATAGAGCACAAGTCGACCCCCCCAAAAAAAAAAAAATAAATAAATAAATTAAAAAAAATAAAAATAAATAAATAAATAATTCAGTTTCTAAAATCACTCCTCCAATTTTCATCTATGCAAATAGACGCGTTGTTTTGAGGGTCCCTATTTAAATGAAATAAATACTTAAAGAAAGAAATTAGCAATATGAATAAGCAATATCTCTTTGTACCATGCTCTTTGAAGTTTCATCAAAATGCTTCTCAACAAACAGACGGCCGACTGCGTTTCCCATGTTTTCATTGACGTAACTGACACACTCCCGCCAGCGAGAGGTTTCCATCTCTGAGCCAAACAAACTCTGCAAGATTATCAAAGTTGACAACCATAAGGACAAGCAATATATGCAAAAAAAAAAAAAAAAAAAAAAGAGGAAAAGATACTTAAAAACGAACAAACTTTGAATGAAAATTAAATAGTAGGTACATTAATTTAAAGCCAAATAAAATATGCATTTTTTTAACTGTACTATTATTTCTTCTAAACTTTCTGCTGCTACAGTTGGTGTTAGTATTGCTGCTACAACTTATTAACACTTATTAATAATTAGTAGTAGTATGCTGCTATTACTACTACTGCTACAATCACCATTTATAACTGATTTCTTGCTAGTACTACAATCACCATTTATAACTGATTTCTTGCTAGTACTACAATCACCATTTATAACTGATGTCTTGCTAGTACTACAATCACCATTTATAACTGATGTCTTGCTAGTACTACAATCACCATTTATAACTGATTTCTTGCTAGTACTACAATCACCATTTATAACTGATTTCTTGCTAGTACTACAATCACCATTTATAACTGATTTCTTGCTAGTACTACAATCACCATTTATAACTGATTTCTTGCTAGTACTACAATCACCATTTATAACTGATTTCTTGCTAGTACTACAATCACCATTTATAACTGATTTCTTGCTAGTACTACAATCACCATTTATAACTGATGTCTTGCTAGTACTACAATCACCATTTATTTCTTGCTAGTACTACAATCACCATTTATAACTGATTTCTTGCTAGTACTACAATCACCATTTATAACTGATGTCTTGCTAGTACTACAATCACCATTTATAACTGATTTCTTGCTAGTACAAGAAAAACCCATACATATTATAGAAATTAATCAGTTAAACATGCAGGAATGTCTGCTATAACCTCGTAATAATTATAAAATGCTATCGCAACGTTAAGCACTTAGAAGTTGTATAGAAAATGTAGAGTCCGACATTGAAATGCCTTGAGTTTTACCTAGCAAAATCAAGTATTACATATTTTTTAGGTCAAAGTTGTTTTGAAAACGATCAATTATGTTAGATCTTTTACTATTATGTCAGCAGAATTATGACAGGAAGAATTACATCTGTATAATTTTCTACATTTAATCTCATCTGTCATCCATTTGCACAGTGCTCAACTAATTGAGACCATATAACCCTGTATAGTTTTCTATCTTTAATCTCATCTGTCATCCGTTTGCACAGTGCTCAACTAATTGAGACCATATAACCCTGTATAGTTTTCTACATTTAATCTCATCTGTCATCCGTTTGCACAGTGCTCAACTAATTGAGACCATATAATCCTGTATAGTTTTCTACATTTAATCTCATCTGTCATCCGTTTGCACACTGCTCAACTAATTGAGACCATATAACCCTGTATAGTTTTCTACATTTAATCTCATCTGTCATCCGTTTGCACACTGCTCAACTAATTGAGACCATATAACCCTGTATAGTTTTCTACATTTAATCTCATCTGTCATCCGTTTGCACAGTGCTCAACTAATTGAGACCATATAACCCTGTATAGTTTTCTACATTTAATCTCATCTGTCATCCGTTTGCACACTGCTCAACTAATTGAGACCATAAAACCCTGTATAGTTTTCTACATTTAATCTCATCTGTCATCCGTTTGCACACTGCTCAACTAATTGAGACCATAAAACCCTGTATAGTTTTCTACATTTAATCTCATCTGTCATCCGTTTGCACACTGCTCAACTAATTGAGACCATGAGAAATTTCTTACGACTCGTGTCTTGGTCATCCTTTGACCAGAATTGGTTTCTCAACACTAAAATGAGGTTAATGTATAAAATTGGTTTTCTCAGAACTACATTAACACATAACATATATTTTTAGTCTTTACCACCCTTTGTCCTATTTTATCTGTATTCAGCAAACTGTACCTAAATGCTTTTAGTGACGTCATTCACTCAAAAGGATACTGAAAGGCAAAGTAGGAAGTGGCTTAGGTCATCCCAATAGTTAATTATTGTAAAGGTATGAACCATTTACCAGTCTTTCTAGTATTACGTATCAAAATAATTTTCTGAATGATTTTTTACTAAAAGCAATGTTTTAGATAATATTTATCCATATTGTCTAAAGCCAATGATTTCAAATTATACATACATTCGAACAAATGCAATATCACAACACTACAAACTCTACAAAAGTTAGAGGGAACGAATCTTTTGTTGTTGTTAGATACAAGTTTCTTGGTGTAGAAAAACAAACTCTAAAGAAAATACACAGAATCAGCCACAGTACTAACTAAAAATAATTCAAGCTACCCTAATTTCAATCTGATTAGGCTCCTGTCATCTCCTACAGTGACATAGCACATCTTAGACATCAAACTGTCACAAAGTTTTGACAGTGAGTGAGGATCACTTTTCACACGTACAGGCTGTATTTTTTTGTTGTTGTGTTTGCTTGAAGTAACAGCGCCAAGAAATAGATAAATAAATAAAAAGATAGAGACGGAGATAGATAGATAGATAGATAGATAGTTAGATAGATAGATAGATAGATAGATAGATAGATAGATAGATAGATAGATAGATAGATAAATAGATAGATAGATAGGTAGGTAGGTAGATAGATAGGTAGGTAGGTAGGTAGGAAGGACAATTAATTTATATTCAATTACAGAACAAGAACTTTTCATTACGTCAAAGACATCGAGGACATTTTTGTAAATAGTCATCAATGATATATTTTTATAGCATTATAATTTTCTTTTGTTGGTTGAAATAAATAGTTATCAATGATATATTTTTATAGCATTACAATTTTCTTTTGTTGGTTGGAATAACTAGTCATCAATGATGCTAAATATTTTAGTAGCATTTCAGTTTTCTTTAGTTGGTTGGAATAGTCAACAATGATGCTGTGACTGAGTAAATTTGCCTATCCCTATTTTAATACTTAATTGCTATATAAATTCTTAAATTGTCAGAGTAACCCGATCTTGGGCACTCCTAATTTTTGTTGGAAGTAAACAACCCTAGTTGAGAATATGCGAGAAATTGCTGATGTAATGCAAACTAGTTCATCTGGGCGAGTTGTTTTATTTTCCCATGGTTAACATTTACAAGACCAAGGCCAGCCAATGGGCTGAGATCAAAACGTTTTCCTACTGTAGAAAATTCTATTGTTTGATACTTGAATTTGGAGTGGAAAGAAGTCCAGTTTTGAAAGGTGGCCATTAGCTTAATGGTGAGTTAAATGATTGTTTGGGAGAGAATGGACTTAGAAATATTTCATGTACTTTTTCTATTGCTATGTTACATTTGTGATTTATGCTGAGATGCATTATGTGAGTAGATTATTATTTCTACAACTGTTTGAACTAAGCTGCTCTTTTGTGTGTCCTAACATTAGACATTGTTTTTGATAAGCCGTATTTATTATGCTGTATGCGTGCCTCGGGCTAATAAATATCGTTGCAGGAAACTGTAAGTTGAGATTGGAATGTAAGAAAGAATGGAGTAAGAAAGCAATAAACTTGAAACTTAGGTTTGTTCCCTGATTATATTTTTCAGGGTAAAGTAGCCTTTCTCTCCTCGTGTTATTTGAATCTCCTGATTCAATCATTGTAAACTGCTATGACCGACTATGCTAGAGGAGTGAAGGAATGTGTGTAAGTGTAAAGGAATACACTAAACTCCTTTGATGTATCATGGCAAAGTATGCTGATTACATCGGGCAATTTCTGGTACAGTGAAGTTACTAGAAATCATTACAATTGTTGCTTTGCTTGAAGGAACTGACACAGCAAAGAGGATGTCCAAGTTGGCTTCAAGAGAATAACAGCGCATCAGTGTTTTCAATATGTGCAGAGAGAGATATGTGTTGATGTGGGCAACAGACTTGTGACTTTGATAAGGGGGGGGGGGGGAAAGCACATGAAAGACAGTGCTTAATTCAGGTTTTGTCAAAATTATAATCTCTATCTCTAATAACTCCATTTCTATTCTCTGAAAAGAACTATCCTGTGATTTGTATTGACACTATTGTTGAATTGTATTTTAGGATATAAAATTGTGTAGTAAAGAAATTATGTGAAATACTGATGTCACGTAATCTTTGTCATTGTATTTGTCATACGTATATTTGATTGTTGATTAATAAATTTATTGTTAAATTTGTTGTTTTTCTTACACATATTGATAATCTTATGTTGGAGAAGAAAATGGGTGGATGAGGGCTTGCTAAATATTGATTAAAGATGGATTTGTCTTCTCCTTTAGTAAGAAGTTTTCCACCTACGGAATATTGTGTGATGATAAATGTTGTCTTAATGTTGTGGAAGAGAGAAAATGTTTACAGCATCCACATATCCGCCAAGTGAGAGTGACGAGAAGTGTCTGCAGGAGAATTATTAATAACATAAATTAAGATTCTCATCATTTGTAGTTAGTTAAAATAATTAATTAATTAATTAATAATAATCATTAACTAAGTGGCGTTGGCATTACAGATGCTATATATTTTGGTGTTGTTTACACAAATAGACATCATTTTGGTATTAGTCAAGCATACACCATTCATCAATGATGCTATACACTTTCGTATTAGTCAAGCATACACCATTCATCAATGATGCTATACATTTTGGTATTAGTCAAGCATACACCATTCATCAATGATGCTATACACTTTGGTATTAGTCAAGCACACACCATTCATCAATGATGCTATACACTTTGGCAGAAAGTATCACTGACGCAGTCATCTGACAGTTATTATTCTCATACCTCCTGGCTATTGTCGAACACGATTGATAATAAATCACTGCTCATGATTGAGTGAAGATTGTGTCACTGCATATGATTGAGTGTAGATGAGTGTCATTGCACGCGATTGGGTGTAGATGAGTGTCATTGCACGCAATTAATTGTAGATGAGTTTCTCTGCACATGATTATAAAAAAGAGTGAATGGGTGTGATTAAATGTGAAAGATGGTGACCGAGCATGAATGAATGCGAGTCAGGTGACATCTAATCAAATCGTGTATTTGACACTAGCCAATTCATCACCTCAAAGAGTATGGCACTTTATTTTTAACTTTATCACAATTGTATTCACATCAACATTTATCACATGTATAAATATGTGAAATAAATACTGTGTTGGTACAAGTCATTGCTAATTGCCAACATTTGTCACTGTGACTTTATTTCCAAGTGGCTAACATCAAAATCCGAAACTGCTCAATGACATTCAATGTTTTAAAAGTTAGAACAATTATGCTTACAATCAGATCTAAGTGTGCCAGCAACCTGTCATCTTTCAGATGTTTGTTAAAAAGTAAAAAATATAAATAAAAATATAAGCATTTCATGCATTCATAATTTACTCAAAAGATAGTATAGTGCGATAGCTATATTTGAAATTAAATTAAAGAAAAGAAGGGGAATAAACATGTTATAATCTCTCTCGCTCCCAGTCTATTTATCTGTCTGTATGTTTCATACAATTTCTCTCCATCCTATCTATCTATCCATCTATCTATCTATCTATCTATCTATCTATCTATCTATCTATTTATTTGCTGTCTGTCTATCTATATATCTATCTACCTACCTACCTATCTATCTATCTATTTGCTGTCTGTGTATCTATCTATTTGCTGTCTGTGTATCTATCTATCTATCTACCTACCTATCTATCTATCTATCTGCTATCTATCTATCTATCTATTTATTTGCTGTCTATCTATCTTCTATCATCTATCTATCTGTCTATCTATTTGCTGTCTGTCTGTCTGTCTATCTATCTATCTATCTATCTAGTGAATCACAAATGCATGGTAGCATCAAAGTTGAGTTTGTAAAGGTAAGCTCCTAAAATAATATCATTTTAACTCTGGCCCTGACTCCCTAGAAAACAGGTGCAGACATCTATGTACCTTGTCATAATCCTTCTTGATACTGCGATATTTTTGTGGCAAGCTAATGATTCGCTCCATCATGACGCGCCATATAAGGTAGTTAACCATCACCCTGAAACATAGCCATATATGGTAGTTTACCATCACCCTGAAACGTAGCCATATAGGGTAGTTTACCACCACCCTGAAACAGCCATATAAGGTAGTTAACCGTCACCCTGAAACATAGCCATATAAGGTAGTTAACCATTACCCTGAAACATAGCCATATAAGGTAGTTAACCATCTCCCTGAAGCACAGTAATATAAGGTACTTAACCATGACATGAAACATAGCCATATAAGGTGGTTAACCATCTCCCTGAAGCACAGTAATATAAGGTACTTAACCATGACATGAAACAGCCATATACGGTGGTTAACTATCGCCTGAAATACAGTCATTTAAGGTAGTTAACTATCACCTTGAAACAAAGTCATATAAGATATTGACCATCACCCTGAAAGTGGCCATATAAGGTAATTAACCATTACCCTGAAACATAACCATTTAAGGTAGTTAACATCATCATGAAACATATCCATATAAAATAGTTAACTATCTTCTCGAAATACAGATATATAAGGTATTTTACCATAACCTTGAAACAGCCATATAAAGCGGTTAACCATCATTCTAAACAGCCATATAAAGTAGTTAACCATCATCTTGAAGCAGAGTCATAAGAAAAAGTATATAATGACATTATTTGTATTGTAGACAAAACAGATTTCAGTGATTGACTCATCAACCTGTGCTCACTCGAATGTACCAGAAACCCATCTGACAGTCGACAGTCCAACACATATGACCATCGGGGAAACACGCACTTTAGCTCCCGGCATTAATAAGCTATAATCATATTGCACAGCAGCGTCTAACCCTTATTGCCGGTTACCAAAACATTTGACCATCGAAGTTACATGCTCTTTAGCTCCCAGCGTTAATGAGCTATAATCATACTGCATAGTAGTTACTAACCCTTATTGCCGGTTACCAACACATTAGGAAACCATTCTCTCTCTATATTACTACCGAAGGTTTTGCTTGTATCAGTAACTATTATATCCATGTTAATTTAACCGTAACCATATTTCGTAGTGCTAAACATTTCACACTTAGGATGTTAGAACGTATGGTGACCATGTACGTAAGAGTGTTCTATCAGGGAACACGTGGACAAATTCTTAGTCCATTTGTATATTACTGGCAAATCTGCACTTTATTTCACACCTTGACTTCGTCAAGCGCTGGGCCAGTAAACAGCATCAGAGCGGAACAACCCATGGGCCAGTGACCACGGTTCAATGGACCACATGCGAATCCACTACGGCACCATCAGGACCCTAGACTCAATGAGTTAAGTAACTATAAAATCAACAAGCTTCTCTCGGACGTCTCTCAGAGTTCACTTATTAGTTCCCTCATATGAACAAATCAAACAACTACATCAGTGTCATAGGACTCAAAAGAACTTTTTCCATTCAGTCATGATTATGAACGATATACATTTATAAACTTTAACCATCGAACTATTCACTAAATGTAACCCCATACATTTATAAACTTTAACTATAACCATTGAACTATTCACTAAATGTAACCCCATCTGTCTTATTTTATTTTTTTGTTAAATATATTTAAATATTGATACTTAGACCACTTGTGTTGGCGTGACTCACTTACATGTTAGGGCCTATATGTTGTAGTCTGTCACCTGTACTTTTTTACTATTCTGCTTGTATGTATTAGTGGGCTCGAAGCTATCTTCTAAAAAAATCTAGACTATCACTCTTCGTTTCTATATTATCTATCTTTCCTCTTCTAACACATATGGCCAGCTAGAAGGTGTGTATTGGGGATTAGCCTTAAGATTACGGGTGGCCCTGGGTTGAGTGCAGAATTAGCATCTTGCCCATCTCCCAGGAAAACGTCACAACGTAATGTTACAAGGAAATAATTTTTTTCAATTAACATTTAATTTCAATTTGCTTATAAAATGACCAAAGGTGACATTTCTTTAACTGTGGGTGTTTTCTTCTTTTGGGGGTGGGGGGCATTTTCTAACGGGAAGAGAGTTAGAGAGAGAGAACGTTCACAACTTTAGTTGTAAATCGTAATCTAGTTTTCAACTGAACATCTCATATCTGCAAGAAAGAAATTGTATTAGTAACTGATAAAAGCTCAACCCAGACGATATTTATTACGTTGTTTCAGAGAGCTGTTCTCAAACCACTTTATAGCTTAGCATCAAACACGTTCACTTCAGTAAACATGTCTCATATTAACTCTCCTTTACTAGCTTAGTATCACACGCGTTCACTTCAGTAAACATGTCTCATATTAACTCTCCTTTACTAGCTTAGTATCAAACGCGTTCACTTCAGTAAACATGTCTCATATTAACTCTCCTTTACTAGCTTAGTATCAAACGCGTTCACTTCAGTAAACATGTCTCATATTAACTCTCCTTTACTAGCTTAGTATCAAACGCGTTCACTTCAGTAAACATGTCCCATATTAACTCTCCTTTACTAGCTTAGTATCAAACGCGTTCACTTCAGTAAACATGTCTGATATTAACTCTCCTTTACCTTGTACTCTCATATTCTAAAAATTTAGTTGGCTCGCTATCAGTCAAGAAAGCTAAACAAAAAGACCCCGAAACAGATTTGATTTTTAAAATACTTCTTGACATTTTCCTTTTAACTCAGACATGTCGATTTCATGACAAAGGGAGGAAAAACGTTAGAGAACTTTCCCAACTTGAGCATAATACAACACATACTTTGTATTTATTTCAAACAAAAGCTTTTGAAACTTGCGATGATTCAAATCAATACATTTGATAATTTACACAAGAACAACATTCAGGACGTTTGATAAGATTTACACAAAACAACATTCGTGACGTTTGATAAGACTTACATGAGAACAATAACATACGTGATATTTGGTAAGATTTACACAAGAACAACAACATTAATGACGTTTGATAAAATTTACACAAGAACAACAACATTAATGACGTTTGATAAAATTTACACAAGAACAACAACATTAATGACGTTTGATAAAATTTACACAAGAACAACAACATTAATGACGTTTGATAAAATTTACACAAGAACAACAACATTAATGACATTTGATAAGATTTACACAAGAACAACAACATTAATGACGTTTGATAAGATTTACACAAGAACAACATTCATGACGTTTGATAAAATTTACACAAGAACAACAACATTAATGACGTTTGATAAGATTTACACAAGACAACAACATTCATGACATCTTCAGACTTAATGACATTACAGCACAATGCCAGATAAATTGTTCGATTAGCACTAAAACCTTCTTGTTTTATTTTTTCAACCAGGCTAGCATTGCTTCCCATCACATTTCTTGCTCCGTCTGTCGTTAGTTTTTTCTAATTCAAGTCTAGGGATTTTACTGCTTCAGACTTCCAGGAATTGATTTTCTCATAATGGATCTGTCATACTTCGCAAAGCAATTCTTCCACAATTTTAAATCAAAATATTTCAATCAAAATTGTGCAGTGTCTGAAATATCATTGTTTTCGTCAAGAGTCAAAGAAAAACATTGAAGACTGCTCTCTTGTTCAGTTACTGCAGAAAAAAAATTACTCAAATCTTCCAAACATCTTGTAACTGCTGAAGCAGACAAACTTTCATTTTGAAAACATAACTTCTCTGAGCAAATTCTTTAAACAGTTCTTTAACAAATTTTCATCAGTAAATGGTCTTTATTTCTTCACACATGTATTTAGCGACCTCGTAGCTTGCCCGCATACATGATTCAATTTCTTTGTTTATGTTTTTAAAGAAATTTTCTTGTGAAGGGATGGATTTTTTTAAAGAACATAGTTTGTTTAACAGTACATCATCTTGTATGAAAAGTAGTTCTTATGTCATGTTTCATAATGTCTTGAGATTAAAAGTCTTCAAAGTGTTTCTAATTTCATGGCGCACAAAACAAAGTGCATTGTTTGTTTGTGAAATGAAGAGGTATTCATCTGATATTTTCCCCTTCTTGGAATTATCTGACATAAATTTTATTGGGCGTAATGAGGAATAAATGGTGCGTTTAAAAATGCTAATATGGTTGCTCGAATGCAAACTACGCTGTTAATGTGCTAAAACATCGTTTCCGTCATGTTCATCGACAGAAAATGTAAATATAGTTATGTTTCGTTTAAATTCCACACTAACTTTAGTCACATCATCATCATGAGCCCTCAAAGCAAAGATTTCGACGCCATAACTTTAAAAATTCCCTAACGGTCTGAATATTGATCAATTCGTTTTCACTTTCAGAAATCGGACATTTCAGAGTGACTACCCCAAATAGTTCTCTTTATATATATCCGGAGGTCTCTTCTAAATACCGAAATCTCGCTTTGTCCTGTTCCCCGACTTGACCCTTCTCGCGTGTGGTGGGCTGTAGGTGGTCTACCCATCAAGCAATTCCAAAGAGATAAAAGTACGACAATTGCAATGTCGCTACCCGATTATGAAAAAATAATGAAACTCCTCTTTATGTATTGAATATTATAAAATTAATTAAACTCCTCTTTATGTATTGAATATTATAAAATAGTATTATGAAAGAGTAATTAAACTCCTCTTTATGCATTGACTATTATAAAATTAAACACCTCTTTATGCATTGACTATTATAAAATTAAACACCTCTTTATGCATTGAATATTATAAAATTAAACACCTCTTTATGTATTGAATATTATAAAAGTAATTAAACTTCTCTTTATGTATTGAATATTATAAAATTAATGAAGCTGTGTTGTACGTTGAGGGTATTCAAAATTAAATCACCTTCACCAACAAAAGTGTGGAGAAATGGATTTCTAATACTAAGTCTTTGGATATGAGTAATTTGTTATAAATGGATTTCTAATACTAAGTCTTTGGATGATGAGTAATTTGTTATAAATAGATTTCTAATACTAAGCCTTTGAATGATGAGTAATTTGCTATAAATAGATTTCTAATACTAAGTCTTTGGATGATGAGTAATTTGTTATAAATAGATTTCTATTAAATACTAAGCCTTTGGATGATGAGTAATTTGTTATAAATAGATTTCTATTAAATACTAAGCCTTTGGATGATGAGTAATTTGTTATAAATAGATTTCTATTAAATACTAAGCCTTTGAATGATGAGTAATTTGTTATAAATAGATTTCTATTAAATACTAAGCCTTTGAATGATGAGTAATTTGCTATAAATAGATTTCTATTAAATACTAAGCCTTTGAATGATGAGTAATTTGTTATAAAGGAATACTGACGGAAAGAAAAACAATCTTGTTACTCCTAACGGTAAAATGACTGTTGACGAAAATGGACAGACTTGACGGAATCAAACGTAAACAGCAAGAACAATACTCCTCGCAGCATGTCCTCCCTTACCTTCATTTCCTCCCGATATTTACTGAGTCGGTAACTCGGCAGTTAAACATGAAATTTCAAAAACAAAAATCAGTAAAACCGACAAAACTAATGTACGCTTATGAAACTTTCAGCTGCTGGTGGCGCTAACCCTAAAGAAAACGCTTTATTTTTAAACTACTAAAACATTAGCAAAAACGCTCCATTTTAAACTACTAAAACACTACCGAAAACACTCTGTTTTAAACTATTAAAACATTAAAGAAAACGCTATATTTTAAAGTACTAAAACACGAAAGAAACGCTGTGTTTCAAACTATCAAAAACTAAAGAAAACGCTTTATTTTAAACTACTAAAACAATAAAGAAAACACTTTATTTTAAACTAATAAAACACTAACGAAAACGCTTTATTTTAAACTACTAGAATACTTTATTTTAAACTACAAAAAAAAAATAAAGAAAACGCTTTATTTTATTTAAACTGCTCTAAACACTAGGGAAAGCGCTTTATTTTAAACTACTAAAATACTAAAGAAAGAAAAACTAAATAGGAAAGATTGATGAAATATACTGTACATTCTTTTTTTAAACATCCAACATTCAGTATATGTACTATATATAAATATATTATACACACAATAAACCGCAAAAAATATGTTCTAATGATGGATAAGGTAAGAGGGCTACTTCTTACAGCTGAATTATTTGTATATTTGCAAGGACAGCGACAGTACAGTCCAATAACGATTTGCATGTAAACAATAAGAAAAAATGTTAACAGCAATTTAAACAAATTACAAAAATGTAAAATTGACAACTTTATAAATAAATATTATAACAACGCATTTTTATTCAAAATTATAATATCATATGATAACAATATACTTATAAATTATTTTGAGAGCAAACTATATAAATCAAAATTATGACATTAAGAATCAATATGAACTAAGAAAAATAAAATTCAAGAAATGACTAGATAATGCAATCATTATTACATTTATATCAACCAGTATAAAGAGTAATAAGTCAATCTGACAGATATAAATGAAAATTTCAATATAAATATAAATAACGAAATGAAAATAATTGCAATAACAACATAAATCAATAAAGTAGAGCAATAGTAATCACCTTTTATCTGTGTCTTGTAAGATTTGCACCATATTCTGCAGATAGCCTGGTGCACAGACAATGATATTTTCAGTAACATTTATCTTTATGTTAACGGGATCAAAGATTTTTTGAAGATACATTAGCCAGTCAAACTGAAATAGAGATAATAATCAAACAAGCAATCAGAATATCATAAATGTATTTTTTATGACGTTTTAAAAAAACATCAAATGAGCAATAAGTGAAATTTTTGTCAACCACAGTATTGTATGCTTATTGAGACCGTGCATCAGGCGGCCTGATTATATCAGTACTTGTAGTAAAATCAACAATATAAGAATTGCTGTAGTAGTATTAGAAGTACAGATGTAAAATACAGTGGTAGTAGTAGTTGTAGTAGTAGCAATAGTATAGAAGTACAGATGTAAAATACAGTGGTAGTAGTAGTTGTAGTAGTAGCAATAGTATAGAAGTACAGATGTAAAATACAGTGGTAGTAGTAGTTGTAGTAGTAGCAATAGTATAGAAGTACAGATGTAAAATACAGTGGTAGTAGTAGTTGTAGTAGTAGCAATAGTATAGAAGTACAGATGTAAAATACAGTAGTAGTAGTTGTAGTAGTAGCAATAGTATAGAAATTCCAGTAGTGGTATAAGAACACCTCATATGCATAATCAACTTGAATTTGATCTTTACACACACACACACACACACACACACACGTCTTTGAAGTGTGATGAAACATTATATACATATAGCTACTTGTTAATTTCATATATTTTACCATAAAAAGTTGGTGTATATTATTTAATCTCGAGGAGTATGTTATTAAGATACCTTTGGTATGAGATCATTTAGCTGCTGGATTGTCATTCTGTTATACATTTTCTCATTATCTCGCCTTTCTGTCTCTGGCACAGTAATCTATTAATTAAACCAAACAAAAAGAATTTATTAAAATATTAAATTGAATATTAAAGACCCAGTGAAATGGAAACTAGGTCAAACCATAGCTTGTGAACGACATTTGCAGTGTTAGTAAGATACACAATCCCTAAGCCCTAGGGGAAAAGTAGTGACGTCAGGCAGTGGGTCAAATCTAATCATTAACTAAGTGGCGTTGGCGTCATAACCATGCTTATTTTTCAAACTACGCGTTTGATGCAAGACAATTATGTCGGACAGCGCTTGCGGATTGTAGATCCCATCGTGACGTCACATGTTGTGTTGCTATGGTGAGAAGTCAGTCACGCAAAATGAACGAGAGCTCTGATTTCTTTCAGAAATATTGACTTTCAGTATCGAAATTAATGCATTTATACAAATCTCTCTGTAAGTTTAAAGTTTGCAGTCTGGATTCTAAGAATGGAAATTACTCATTCCATACGGATTTATTCTTATCTGTGGCTGACCTAAATTCCATTTCACTTGGTCTTTAATTGAAGCCTTGTTCAAATGTAACTTGCAAAGTAAATTATGTCACGTCTTATTAATGTACCTATATAATAATTAGGTAACTACTTATTAATATATTCACACTTTTGTCATTTCATATTAATATGTCATATAAAAGCAAATAGATCACCATTTGTGACGCACTATTGGATGAATGTGCTTATGAATGATGGTGCTGTGCGCATCCTTTCAGCTTTAGGCATGCCATAAATGGCGCAATTAGTTGTATCCAGACATACATATCACTCGTCCCATACCCGTCACACGCATCCTTTCAGCTTTAGGCATGCCATAAATGGCGCAATTAGTTGTATCCAGACATACATATCACTCGTCCCATACCCGTCACACGCATCCTTTCAGCTTTAGGCATGCCATAAATGGCGCAATTAGTTGTATCCAGACATACATATCACTCGTCCCATACCCGTCACACGCATCCTTTCAGCTTTAGGCATGCAATAAATGGCGCAATTATTTGTATCATACATATTGCTCGTCCCATATCCCAGTCACACACATTATGTCTACACAGGTGAAGACAGCAATAAGAATGAATAGAAATTCTGATGAACGAATCGGTGACTTTAGTAAGTAACAAAATGGTGTACTGAGACACTTGCTGAGAAAACAAAAACAAATCAATAGTTAAAGTGAACTAGCACACCATATAACTATTTATAAAATGATATAATACTGTTTTAAGCTCAAGAATAAACACTAGTAGTGACGAAAGCCGATCTACTGAAGTCTTTACACACCAAATAATATATATATATATTCTAAAATGATATAATACTGTTTTAAGCTCAAGAATAAACACTTGTAGTGACGAGAGCCGGTCTACTTAAGTCTTTACATACCAAGTGTCACGCTACCCCTTCTCAAGGTTATTAGTATTAGAATTTAGTCTTAATAATTAATAACGTCTTAATTTCGATACTGACTAAATATTTCAGGTGGACGAAGTGTAATTTAGAAGATTATATTCTGATTAGATTTCCCTTCCTCCCAGCCCTACCTGGTGGATCCTGACTTCTGAATAAAACTTCTATGATAAGAAATTATTCAATTGCTACATAAGCTCTGCTGATAGGAACTTCAATTGCTACATAAGCTCTGCTGATAGGAACTTCTTACTTAAGGAATAGTTTTCGATCCGTCTCTAATTAATCATTTGGCACCCCACACCCCATCTCTTTAGTGCTTTATTACTGATTGGTAAACATAAGAAGGTAACTATACAGCAATTTTGTGTCGTGAGATGACGGTACGACCAACACAACATATTATCTGTTCACAAAGGAAAATCTGTGACGTGTTTCTATTGCATGCATCCCTACTACGAGGATATTTCTTGAATAGCCAAGCGAGATGATTTTTACACCATTAGCACAATGGAAATAAAGCTACATGCATTTAGATGAAATGTTCATAATTCTTTGGGAAGAAAGAAAAGAATATTATAGCAAGTTCAATTTTACTTCAGACAGCATAAGTATCGATCAAAATGAATCTTTTAGACATTTGTAAACACTGTAGAAGAAACGGTAACCATTTTTACTGATGATGTCATTACCCACTTTAAGTTTAGTTTCTACGTTTACACCCATGTTCACTTTTTCTGTAACTTAATTTTCATTATTATAGTAAGTTTCAGGGCACAAGAAGTGTCAGTGCTTCACATAACCACTCTTCATAGCTACAGCCACCGCAACCAATATGTCATCTACTTATAAGTGATAAGTACTGTTCAGTGAATCATGTTTTAGATAATACATTTGACTTTCTAAATAAAATATGGAATTCACATTCTATTGGATCAATTGTGTTCGTAATTTGATAGCATATAGTATAAGACGTAATTAGGATAACTGTATGATATTTACAATTTCATAATTTGATAGCATATAATATAAAACGTAATACAATGTAGCTAAATTAAATATGCCATCTCTTTATTTAGAAAATTTGATGCCAAATTACAGGTGATGTTTCTTTATTTTAGTGGAAACAAAATAAATGTATTAGACAATATAATAATGACCAATGTCAAGGATGAAGGCATGAGGCTTAGAAACTTAACATAGGTTCTAACAAGAAGTCTTTTTGATAGAATTCACCGAGGTACGGTACAAATGATTTTTCAGTCTTTTTATTATTTAAAAAAAATGCAGTATTAGGTTTTTAAAATATATTACCTATTGTCATTACCTTTGTTAGATTTGTAATCAAAGTCACCATGATAGATTTAAATTTCTTAGATTTGTACTCAAAGTCACCATGAGAGATCTAAATTTCTATGGTTGATTATGTAAGGACGTATAATTATTATTTAGCAATGCATTATGTGATAACTACAACCAAGAACATGTTTAATTTGCCTGGAGACAACAGACAGCTATTCAGATGATGAGTCTTCTTTGCCTGGAAATCGACTTATGTGACTGTGTGATCCAGTGCAATCCATGTGGGCTAGTACATTCACAATGCAAGTCACAAGATATGAAAATAAAGCTGAGAAACTGATGACAACTGTAGAGATTGCGGTTTCTAACAATAACAGTAACTCTTACCATAGGAAAGCGCAGTGTTTGGTGTTGTATTTGAAATAGTTTTTTTTTATACTATGTTTAAACCTTAAGTATTTATGTTAAATATATGTTGAGATTAAATAAAATAACTGGTTTTGTTTAAATTCTTTATGGACATACTTGCTTGAGCATCTAGTTTGGGGGTGTCGGAGAAAAATTGATCAAACTACAAACATTTAGTGCTTAATTTCTTAGAATCGAGATTTTGAAACTCTTAAATAACATCCGACGTTTCCAAGCTTGTAGAAGATAGCGGTCTGATGATTTGTTGGCATGAAGAGAGCGTTACAATAGACAAAAGATGGATGAACTCAGCTGATGGCAAATGATATTGCAATGACATTATAAAACTTGTTTTGTATCATTAGAAAGTTTTCACAAATGTTATATGTAGATACATTGTTTAGCTACAAGCTATAGTGTAAAGACTTTTGCATCGTTAGATAATTTTCAGACACTGTGCTGTATTTATAATTAAATATGTACATATGAAGTATTAAATATAAATCATGTAGATATGAAGTATTAAATATAAAGAATTTTGGACATCCTATAGTTTTCAGAGAGTATTGTATTTATAATTAAACAATTGAGATATGAAGTATTAAATATAAAACTTTTTAAATCATGGGATATATATATATAGTAAGTGTAGCCATCGGGTCATGTAAGGACATGACAATTATTTGATGAAGTGTGAAATGGAAAAAGACGAATAGTTAGATAAAGGTTGAGAAAGATAATTACATTTGCTAATTTAATCTCCAGTTCGATCATGTTATGGGTGTCGTGCAGTGCAATACTTTCATTGGCTCCAAACATAACAGCAACATCACGTGCATATTTCTCATAAACGTCCAGAAATGCTGGCCCCCCTTCAGTCTTCAGGTAATAATCAGGCGATGGCATGCCAAGGTCTGGCTGATCCAGCTGCAACAATTTAATGAATGAGGTCTTATCGATCGTTACGCATTTTCTCACATTTAAATGACATATAATTCGCTTATTTCTTCTTGCTTCCATTTTAGCTCCCGTGTGTGTGTGTGTGTGTGTGTGTGTGTGTGTGTGTGTGTGTGTGTGTGTGTGTGTGTGTGTGTGTGTGTGTGTGTGTGTGTGTGTGTGCGCGCGCGCGCTACAGAGAGATAGGACACAGTTCATATTCTAAATAACGAAAACAGTGACTGCTCTATATATTATCATATGTGAAAGTACTATTGATATGAAAGTACTATTGATCTGATTCAGCAAAGACTTAGGGAAATCGTTGGCAGGAGAGTGGAATTAACAGTGAGAATTAGTTCCATAATGAATTGCAAAATCATGGCTATAGAAATAATACATTAACATAACAATCATTAAAAAATCTATTATATGAATAGGAATTCTACAGCAGCAATTAAATCGCTACGATAGGAATGCTAAATTAGTAGGTCAACAATTTATAGGTTATAATATTGTGACATGATAGGAATGCTAAAGTAGTCAGTCATTTATTGATTATAATATTGTGACATGATAGGAATGCTAAAGTAGTCAGTCATTTATTGGTTATAATATTGTGACATGATAGGAATGCTAAAGTAGTCAGTCATTTATTGGTTATAATATTGTGACATGATAGGAATGCTAAAGTAGTCAGTCATTTATTGGTTATAATATTGTGACATGATAGGAATGCTAAAGTAGTCAGTCATTTATTGGTTATAATATTGTGACATGATAGGAATGCTAAAGTAGTCAGTCATTTATTGGTTATAATATTGTGACATGATAGGAATGCTAAAGTAGTCAGTCATTTATTGGTTATAATATTGTGACATGATAGGAATGCTAAAGTAGTCAGTCATTTATTGGTTATAATATTGTGATATGATAGGAATGCTAAAGTAGTCAGTCATTTATTGGTTATAATATTGTGACATGATAGGAATGCTAAAGTAGTCAGTCATTTATTGGTTATAATATTGTGACATGATAGGAGTGCTCCAATAATAAACATTTATCCTACAAATGTTTCAGGAACAATATAACAGATATCAAATAACCATATATCATCATATATCAAATATATAAAAACTAAAACAACAACAAAGTTACAAAGTCATTATCTTTTTGAGAACCTGAATTATATTAACACCAGAATTCTTGTCGTCAGCGCCAACACCTTGGTAAATAAGAACTTTATGGTTGCTGTGGCGTAATTTGACAATCAAATCCATTAAATCCACTCTCCCAGGTTGCCACATTGAACCCATCACTACCGGCCACCCCCCAAACTCGTCCAGCAGTTGTTTCATTGGTCCCAGTCCTTGTAAATCTAGTTGAGCTGCAAAACAAATGTGGTCACAAATATGTTCAGTTATAAGATCTCAAAGCCAGTATTATTCAACCAGTTAATTACAACCACAACTACAACAATAATAATGATGATGATGGCGACGACTTATCAGACTGTCTTATAAAACCCAAAGCGCTTTATAATCTTTAACTAAAACAACAACAAAAATATTCAACCAAAATGCTCTATATGTATAACAAAGTAAACATACTATAACAGAAGAATGATGAACTAAAACAAAATGAAATATAAAATCCAATAAATGCACACAAACCACAACACATAAATCAAATGGATTTACAAGTGTATTACTAGAAAAAACAATGGCAATGTTCAAAGCATATTCTATCCTGGACAGTTCAAGCCACTGTTCAAGTTTGCTTTCACAAACCGGGCTTAAATGTCTTTGAAATGTAGCGTTTAGCTTATCAAATGATACTTTGGCTTCATAAATTATTTTGTCTTGTTAAATTATTTTATCAAGCTAAAATCTATCTTTTGAGAATTTTCAAGTGAAAACTTTGTGTTTGGGACACAATTCCAGTTTAGTTAAACCAGAACTTTAAACTTGTCTAATGCATCATTTAGCTTACTACAGAAACATTTCAGGGTTTCAAATGATACTTTAGTTGGCTAATTGTTCTGGCACACTAAAAGACACAATGAGCAAGATGAATCTTCAAGGTTTAGCAAGTAAAAAATTAGTCACTCACAGTTTCTTTACAATTCCAATTTGGTTGAAACAAATTTTTAGCCTGTCAAATGTACCATTTAAATTTTATCTTGTCCAAATTTTATTTATCATGCTATATTACCTGGCCGATTTCATTCATAATTAAATAGCCAATGAGTAGTGTCGATAATTAATATTAAGTAGTCTTACCATAATATTATTTTTATATTACACTGCACGGCTCACAATCATTAATAAGTCTAACGATTTCAAAGTAATTTTAGAAAAAGTAAGTTGTATTTATTCTGAAAATAAAATCATTGAGAGACTCTTTCATATGTAGAATTTTTCTCATAGAATCTATAGATCGTTCTCAACTGATATCAGTATACAATTCATGAATGGCAAGTTCGGCCCACTGGTCAGCACGGTTACCGGTCAGCACTGACCTTTGTCTAAAATGAATAGTATGTGAATTTCTACTTTAAACCAATTGTAAAAAGATTTCGATGTAATAACAATAATAATAATTTGTTATATTTTTGCTAGTCTAAACGTGTATACCTTACTAGTTCTTAGTTCGGCTATAAGGCTGACCTGTCCGGAAGTACCAGGCTGAGTTAGTGTGAATTATCAGACTGACTAGTGTAAAATATCAGGCTGGCTTGCATAAAGTATCAGGCTGGTTTAGTGTGAAGTATCAGTCTGACTTGTGTGAAGTATCAGGCTGGCTTTTGTAAAATATCAGGCTGGTTTAGTGTGCAGTATCATGCTGACTTGTGTGGAGTATCATGCTGACTTGTGTGGAGTATCAGGCTGACTTAGTGTGAAATATCATGCTGACTTGTGTGGAGTATCAAGCTCACTTAGTGTGAAGTATCAGGTTGACTTGTGTGGAATGTCAGGCTGACTTAGTGTGAAGTATCAGGCTGACTTAGTGTGAAGTATCAGGCTGACTAGTGTGAAGTATCAGGCTGGCTTGTCTGAAGTATCAGGCTGGCTATTGTGGAGTATCAGGCTGGCTTGTGTGAAGTATCGGCTGACTAGTGTGGAGTATCAGGCTGGCTTGTGTGAAGTATCGGCTGACTTAGTGTAAAGTATCAGGCTGACTTAGTGTGAAGAATCAGGCTGACTTGTATCAAGATAAGATTTCCATGGAGAGTACTGGATTGTTTTTTTTTCATTAATTACTGGTCAAGTTGAGGAGGTGCCTTAATAGTGAGGTTTATCGTCCGTGAATTGTGTTAGTTGCTAGTGATCCACAGATTCATGAATTCATCTGGCATAATTCTAAGTCATTTAAGAGTCGGGTGCTCAGTAATGTTAATTTCAAAATTAAATTAAATAAATATAATTTACATATTTCGATAAATACTTTCAGAGTCGACATACGCCATACTGACCGTGAAGGCCACAGACTTTTTTTGTTTTCGACTTAGTCAGGACTACTCGTCAAACATATTTTTATAAACTTAAGTCAGGACTTGCTCGTCAAACATATTTTTATAAACTTAAGTCAGGACTTGCTCGTCAAACATATTTTTATAAACTTAAGTCTAGACACCTCTCGTCAAACATAGTTTTATAAACTTAAGTCAGGACTTCTCGTCAAACATAGTTTTATAAACTTAAGTCTAGACATTTTGTACAAATTTCTTTTATCCCATTAGTAAACTTTAGAAAATCACTCATAGTTACTTTCATTCCATTAAACTATGATGCCTTTAGTAAACTTTAAAAAAACCAGTCATAATTCTTTACATTCATTGAATTCTTATATTGGTACTAAAAGTGATTATTCTTTATAATACCTGTTACAAAATAATAAAAACAAAACACACTTTTATTAAAAATTAAACATATTGTTGCTAATATATTTTTTATAACTTGTAACTACATACTTATCTCTGAATCTGAAATGACATTTCAGTTTTGAAATTGCAAAAACTACCAGTGCATATATAAAAATTGTGAGGAAAACGTGAGGTCATGGGAAAAGGTCAACATGATAGCAATGACTACCTTGGGCGCACACAAGGAATTTGGATTTTTTTCTCTTCTTTTCTTTATTACCATCAAAATGGCACCCAAAATTCGGCGCTCAGGGCACGTGCCCCATCTGCCTTATCCTAGAGACGTCACAGTTGGAAAGCCTTACATTTGAAGAACTTATGTAAAACCAATTCTCAGGAGAATTTCGATTACAAACGAAAACAAATTGTCAGAATTAATGACTAATCTTGGCCATCGTATTTTCTGAAAATAGTTTACGGTACACACAGACCGAACTGCTCATTTTGTAGTTAGGACCATAATGCTAGGATCGAATTAAAGAGCAAATATTTACAAAATAAAACCTTCGAATAAATAAAAAATAAAAAAATAAATCATGGATGGATGGAGAGTAGGGGGCGCTTCCGGCTTCCGCCGCTTTCGCGTAAAAATAAATCAAATTCTTGCCAGGAGATTTATTCATACAGTCATCTTGACTTCAAAATTCTATTGTCAAATGTTGCTTACTTTATTTAACGGAGTTTATCATTAATAAACAAACTATAAATGTAAACAAATTATTTATCTATTTTATTAATTATAAATAAAATGCTGATTTCCTTAGTTATTTTCTGGGAAATAAATTTTACGATAACAGCCTCGTGTTAATCTTCACGAGTTATTTTCTAGGAAATAAACTGTATTAAAAGAGCGCCATTTTAAACTTTACTCGAGCTTGAAAGGTCACCACACACCCAAGCCTTAAATTGTGTGTGTATGTGTGTGTGTGAGTGTGTGTGTGTGTGTGTGTGTGTGTGTGTGTGTGTGTGTGTGTGTGTGTGTGTGTGTGTGTGTGATAATAATTCTAGAAGTTCAACCGATTAGGAGACGCACAACGCCTCTTGGAGGTTTTCTCATGAAGGTAACAAGACTACATTTACGTGAAGTGTGGCAAGACTACATCTTATTGCCATGATTTATAAAGTAGTATGTGCCTATGTGAAGTGTGGCAAGACTACATCTTATTGCCATGATTTAAAAAGTAGTATGTGCCTATGTGACGTGTGGCAAGACTACATCTTATTGCCATGATTTAAAAAGTAGTATGTGCCTATGTGACGTGTGGCAAGACTACATCTTATTGCCATGATTTATAAAGTAGTATGTGCCTATGTGACGTGTGGCAAGATTATATCGAATTGCCACGTTTTAGGAAGGAGTGTGTATGGCAAAACTGCTTCTTATTGCCACGATTTAGGAAGCAGTGTGTGAAGTGTGGCAAATTGAGACTAAAACTGTGCAGTGGAAGAAGTGTAATCTTTACAGCAGAACATATTTTTTATTGGGCAGGAACAACGCCTGTCTGTATACTGGACAACACGTAAATAACTGTCAAGGTGTGTGTATCAGAAAAGTAACAGTTACATGGCTGTTTATGGATTATTGTTCCGAACAGAATTTTTAATTAAATGTATAAACAAGAAAAACATGTAAAATAAAAACATAAAGGAAAACACGTGACTTTGTTTTCATGACCTCATTTTCCTTCTCATATTTTTATTATTATTCTCTATGTTGACTGTATTCCAAATCTTTTGCTACTAAATAAGCTGATTATATAGAAACTCTGAGCTGTAAAGATTGAACATTCTATATCGCAAACAGTGAAAACTATTTCATTATGATAGCACCATTAAAGTATATCTACTGAACAGACTGTCAGTTAATCATTAGTAATTATTTTTAATTATTAGTTTGGATAATCAATGACTTTGTTGCGTTTATATCGTGTTAATGGTGAATTGATAATTTGTCCAATTACTTAAATTTTAATAGCTTATCTCTTTTTCAACAATACCCTTTTGTTAATGTATAAAGAAAGATGGTATGTTGAATGGGTGGGGGCTAGTGATTATTGTGTGATTGTAAAGAAAAATGATATGTTGATTAGGGGGAGGTAATAATAATTGTATAATTATAAAAAAGCTGAATGTTGATTAGGTAGGAGATAATGATTATAGTGTGATTATAAAGAAAAATGGTTGGGGGTGGGTTGGGCTGTAAATTCTTTTCTAAAAAGCTGTCCGGGTACCCGTTCGAAAATTAGCCTAACTCCATCGCAACTCGTGATCTCTACATAAAGCTACTTATTAACCATTAGGCATGCACTCTATTTCACACAGCAGCCAAGGTGTGCATCTAGTGACTTACTATTAGTTATGGTCTTTATATTTACAACACAAACTTGTAATTTTAATATGATCAATCATTACATAAACTAAACTTCGCCGACAGAATTTCAGCGCGATTGCATATTTCGCTGTGTCATTATCCAATCGCTTGACGTGACTCCACCAGACGATGTCTTACCCATATTAAAAATATTACAACAATATTATTTAACTTATTGACGTTAAAATGCTGACAAGTTTGTTTACTGAAATCTTATTAACATGCTACACGTGCTAATACAAGCAAAAGGAAGGGCGCGAGCTATGGTGATCCATGTCGTCCATAATTAGAACTAGGTACAGGGGCTGCTTAGTGCATGAGCCTACCCATGGCCGGTGTCATCAAATAAAGTCTTCCCCCAATGAAGTCTCCTAGGGAGGTTTTATTTTAAAACAAATTCTCCGACGGATATATTGTTTTAAAATAAAAGCTTCTAATTAAAATACATCCCCCCTCCCTTTAACCGTATTAACAATGCACTGCATAAGGCAACAGGGCTCTGCAGTATGACGTCACGAAACCAGATGACGTAGCCACTATCGAGCACTGTGCTCTGGCTCTCTGCTGATGGGGCGAGGCTTAGATGTATAACTGCACTCAAAACATTTCTCAAACTGTTAGATTTTTATAAACAATTCGACGGAAGCAGCCTAGAACAAAGAATTACAGAATACATTGGCCAATAAAACTGAAGATACAATGTAAATTTAATTGATTAAAGTTTGAATCTTTTTTCCCCTAGGCGATTTTCTCCTCTCGGAGATTTTATTTTAAAATGAATCCACTGTAGGAAGACTGTTTGGGGGCGGAATTATTTTCCAGCACTGCATGATTTAACAGGTTGACCTCTACATGCGGGATGCGACTGTGACAGGAGAGGGAGTGTGATAAATAGAGCCACCAGTGTCAGTCATCTATCACGTGATTGGCTTGCTCTTCCTCTGTCAGTTTCCCTTGCACCCCATTTGCATTACCCATTTTTGTGCCTCATCCTCAGCTGTGCAGTGCCCAAGCAGATGTATAGACATATCAGCCGTGTTATCATGGGTACCCGTTCACAATTTTACTACCTGGATATTAGCAGGGCAACAGGTACCTGGGTACCCGTCGACAACACTGGGGGGGGGGGGGGGAGGGCTGTAAGTTTGGACAATGAACTTAACTGTAGTTAGTGAACTGCCAAGAAAAGAAATTATGTGAAGAGCAGATCATTATGGGCGATTTCAGTAGTACATAGCACATAAGATGATTCAGATGGTTTGAATCCTGTAACACCCAGAACAGAACGGGTAAAAAATGGTGAGGCTTCTATGAGATTTGTTATCCATATGTCATAAAAATCAATATAAGTGGAATTTTGTGGATTAATTAGTTGAAGGATTAATTCATTAACCCCACCAATCATGCATGCACTAGCATAGCAAGGCAAAGTACCACCCAGGACCTACTACCAAAGTTTTACACACACACACATTTGTGTAATTGAAGAGAATTATGGTACTTTTACAAATAGAAAGTAAATGCCCAAATTATCACCCCTATAAGTGCCTCCCAGAACATTCATAATCATGGCTCTATTAGCCATTACACGGACACATGACGTAATCTTCCTCATGAGACCTACTTGATGATGCTTATTCCTCAATAACTGTCACTTCGCTTTCATAGCCATTATCTTGCTTTCATCACCACAATCTCACTTTCATCACCAATAACTCGCTTTCATCACCATCTCTCTTCCATCACCACCAACATGCTTTCGTCACCATTGGTTCGTTATCGTCACTACCAACTCGTTTTCATTATCACTAACTCCCTTTTATTACCCCCAACTAGTTTTCATCATCACAAAATCGCTTTCATCATCACCAACTCGTTTTCATTACCACTAACCCGCTCTCATCACCACCATATCGCTTTCATTACTACCAACTAATTTTCATCACCAATAACTCGCTTTCGTCACCACCATCTCGCTTTTATCACAACTATTTCGCTTCCTTCAACACCAACTCGCTTTCGTCACCATTGGTTCGTTTTTGTCACTACCAACTCGCTTTCGTCACCATTGGTTCGGTTTCGTCACTACCAACTCGCTTTCGTCACTACCAACTCGCTTTCGTCACCATTGGTTCGGTTTCGTCACTACCAACTCGCTTTCGTCACTACCAACTCGCTTTCGTCACTACCATCATAGAAAAAATCCTTCTAAAAAGAAACATAATGAACTCGCTTTCGCCACCACCAATATAGAAAAGTCATTCTCAAAAAATATATTAACTTACTTTCGTTTAAACAAGAAGCGTATAAATCTTTCGATTTCTTAGTCACAGTAGTGTCCTTGTCTGAAACTGGCTCCTCTAAAAGATCTGTGGTAAATAAAATAGAATACCACAACCAGAATTTATTTTTGAAATTTATCACAAAAAGGAAAATAAGATAAAAAGCCAGTACTTATGGTACTAAACATATAACAAATGTTGAATAAAAAGTCTATAAACCCTCTCTAAACACAACTTGACGAATAAAGTATAAGTTGAACTGCATTGCTCACTAGCACAAATGCACACGCACATAAATACACACAAAGTGACAAATAAATAAATGCACACACACACATAAATACACACAAAGTGATAAATAAATAAATGCACACACGCACATAAATACACACAAAGTGACAAATAAATAAATGCACACACGCTCATAAATACACACAAAGTGATAAATAAATAAATGCACACACGCACATAAATACACACAAAGTGATAAATAAATAAATGCACACACACACACATAAATACACACAAAGTGATAAATAAAGAAATAAACCAGGACGACACCTTAGAAAGGAGTGAAAGAGGCGCTTATTGCGCAGGTAAAAATAATTCCATTTAGCACAAATAGTTCACCATTTATAAAAATAATAATTAAGTTTAGTACATAATTTTATGACAAAAAGTCTCAAAAATATTCTAGGCTTTGACAAAATTATGTCTATGGCACAAGAATCACTAATCACTAAAGTCTTTACATATTATCTTTTAGTTAAAAGATAAGGATTCTTTAAGACTGATAAATATTACAAAGTTTCAGAATTATAATATACATATAGTTGTACAAGTATTTAAGTTATAATTTAAATAAACGATAAGAATTTTTGTAGGATGATTGCTTCATAGTAAATAATTATATTTTTGACCATAATACGTATGTCGTTTTAATAATTATGATTTTGTGAGATAACATTCTCATTAAAATCGACCAGATATAATCACTTATCCAAAGACTAATATGGTAATTGTTTGAAGGATAAGGGATTGGAAAAGCATGGAGTACAAGTCGTTATCTTTCACCATACCATTGACGTCATCTATTAATTTGAAGTACAAGTCGTTACCTTTCACCATACCATTGACGTCATCTATTAATTTGAAATACAAGTCGTTACCTTTCACCATACCATTGACGTCATCTATTAATTTGAAGTACAAGTCGTTACCTTTCACCATACCATTGACGTCATCTATTAATTTGAAGTACAAGTCGTTACCTTTCACCATACCATTGACGTCATCTATTAATTTGAAATACAAGTCGTTACCTTTCACCATACCATTGACGTCATCTATTAATTTGAAGTACAAGTCGTTACCTTTCACCATACCATTGACGTCCTCTATTAATTTGAAGTACAAGTCGTTACCTTTCACCATGACTGTCGTCATCTATTAATTTGAAATACAAGTCGTTACCTTTCACCATACCATTGACGTCATCTATTAATTTGAAGTACAAGTCGTTACCTTTCACCATACCATTGACGTCATCTATTAATTTGAAGTACAAGTCGTTACCTTTCACCATACCATTGACGTCATCTATTAATTTGAAGTACAAGTCGTTACCTTTCACCATACCATTGACGTCATCTATTAATTTGAAGTACAAGTCGTTACCTTTCACCATACCATTGACGTCATCTATTAATTTGAAGTACAAGTCGTTACCTTTCACCATACCATTGACGTCATCTATTAATTTGAAGTACAAGTCGTTACCTTTCACCATACCATTGACGTCGTCTATTAATTTGGAAAACGTGTTGTAACTTGACCGGTCTTCAGGGATGATGTTTAGCTTGTTCCAATTTCCACAAGCAAATTCAAAAAAGTCTTCACACGGGTCCACAGTCGAATCCATTCCTGTCAGCAATCGGGATGCTGAAATAAATTGAAATGATCTCTTATACTTTGCAAAATTTCACAAGCACTTTGCATAATTTTCATGCATTCCACTTGCAAACATCTGACTGTTTTTTGGCTGGGAGGTGTTTTGTTTTCAAGGAAGGGGAATCTCGTGAAGATGATTATCATTATCATTTGGAAATTGTTAGAATCCCACTCCTAGATTTGTGAACGGATTATAATATTTGTTCACTATTAACCATTCGAGAAATGTGCTGCAGAGAATTTTCATTTTCATACATACTTGAAACAACAAAAATGTACAAGATAGCACCATCAGTACACAAAAACTAATCCCAGTATCAATGACAAGCTGGAAAACCACACCCACATGCAACAATATAGAAAGTGCAAATAATTAAATAAAATGTGGAATCTTTCAAGGTCCTTCCTTATCAGCACTGCTGTTATACATTGCCTTAAATTATCTTCGTGAAATCATTCAGAAAACAGGATTGGGGATATAAAATGAAATCAGGATAGGTTATCAGCCATTTACTGTACAGTGACGATCTAAAGCTATAAACATGAACATGACATCAATTCGCTGTTCAGTACTATCAAGACATACATGAGAGCATTAACATGAAGTTCGACCTTGAGAAATGATGACGAACTATCGTCCAGAAAGTCAGGACCAAAACAACAGAAAGCCTACAATTCCACATCAGAAAAATCAAGGTTTGACTCAGTAATAAGTGTAGTAAGAGTTGGGGGGGACAGACAATAAGAGTGGGGAGTGAACAGACAGTAAGAGTGGGGAGTGAACAGACAGTGAAAGTGGGGAGTGAACAGATAGTAAGAGTGGGGAGTGAACAGACAGTGAGAGTGGAGAGTGAACAGACAGTAAGAGTGGGGAATGAACAGACAGTGAGAGTGGGGAGTGAACATAGAGTGAGAGTGGAGAGTGGTGAACAGACAGTGAGAGTGAGGAGTGAATATACAGTAAGACTGGGGAGTGAACAGACAGGGAGAGTGGGGAGTGAACAGACAGTAAGAGTGGGGAATGAACAGACAGTGAGAGTGGGGAGTAACAGAGAGTGAGAGTGGAGAGTGGTGAACAGACAGAGAGTGGGGAGTGAATATACAGTAAGAGTGGGGAGTGAACAGACAGTGAAAGTGGGGAATGAACAGACAGTGAGAGTGGGAAGTGAACAGACAGTGAGAGTGGGGAGTGAACAGACAGTAAGAGTGGGGAGTGAACAGACAGTAAGAGTGGGGAATGAACAGACAGTGAGAATGGGGAGTGAACATAGAGTGAGAGTGGAGAGTGGTGAACAGACAGTGAGAGTGGGGAGTGAATATACAGTAAGAGTGGGGAGTGAACAGACAGTGAGAGTGGGGAGTGAACAGACAGTGAGAGTGGGGAGTGAACAGACAGTAAGAGTGGGGAGTGAACAGGCAGTAAGAGTGGGGAATGAACAGACAGTGAGAGTGAACATAGAGTGAGAGTGGAGAGTGAACAGACAGTGAGAGTGGGGAGTGAACAGACAGTGAGAGTGGAGAGCAAAGATGGTGAGTAGTGTGTCGTGCTCTATGGCTTTGTACAGCGAACCAAAAAGCTATGTTTGCACTTTCTGCAGCAGGCAGTGTAAGGAACTCGACAAAAGAGAGTTGCAGAATCAAACGTGAGAGTTTTAGAACTTCGACTGAGAGAAGTTTGCGAACAGCACTTATTTGTCTCAACTCTGTACGTACTGTTCTTCATGCATTCTTGACCTATTAATGCCATGAGATAGTATCGCATCAATTCAGTGCATACTTTCTGCACGTATTCTTGACGTACTGATGTCATGAGATACTATTGTCGAGATCTACTCAATGATTGACAATATAAGCTGAGTCACGAATTTGAATTGTTTGTGGAAAAGGATTGACAATATAAGCTGAGTCACGGATTTGAATTGTTTGTGGAAAAGGATTGACAATATGTGCTGAGTCACGGATTTGAATTGTTTGTGGAAAAGGATTGACAATATGTGCTGAGTCACGGATTTGAATTGTTTGTGGGGAAAAAAAAGAAAGTGTACCTGTGAATAGGATACTCGTTTTGGAGTGATTAGTTTTGACAATCGTCACGTGACGGAGTTTAGACTTCGGATTCTAGGAATCCATCAATAACCTCATAATAGTGTACATGTGTAAATGATTAGAAAGTGTACATGTGTAAATGATTAGAAAGTGTACATGTGTAAATGATTAGAAAGTGTACATGTGTAAATGATTAGAAAGTGTACATATGTAAACGATTAGAAAGTGTACATGTGTAAATGATTAGAAAGTGTACATATGTAAACGATTAGAAAGTGTACATGTGTAAATGATTAGAAAGTGTACATGTGTAAATGATTAGAAAGTGTACATGTGTAAATGATTAGAAAGTGTACATATGTAAACGATTAGAAAGTGTACATGTGTAAATGATTAGAAAGTGTACATATGTAAACGATTAGAAAGTGTACATGTGTAAATGATTAGAAAGTGTACATGTGTAAATGATTAGAAAGTGTACATGTGTAAATGATTAGAAAGTGTACATGTGTAAATGATTAGAAAGTGTACATGTGTAAATGATTAGAAAGTGTACATGTGTAAATGAATAGAAAGTGTACATGTGTAAATGATTAGAAAGTGTACATGTGTAAATGATTAGAAAGTGTACATGTGTAAATGATTAGAAAGTGTAGATGTGTAAATGATTAGAAAGTGTAGATGTGTAAATGATTAGAAAGTGTACATATGTAAATGATTAGAAAGTATAGATGTGTAAATGATTAGAAAGTGTACATGTGTAAATGATTAGAAAGAGTACATGTGTAAATGATTAGAAAGTGTAAGAACAAACAAACAAACAAACAATTATTGACAATTAAGTTTGTAATTAATATTTGGTTATTAAACTTTCATCCGTTGCCATTGGTAATTTGCTCATAAACATTAAATGAAGAATGGTTATGTAAACTAATAACACATACGTTAAATTATTTTTAGCTATTTTGTCTTGGTAGCTGGATATGCCTTAGCAGTCTATAAATGTAAATTTCCATATTTTACTGTTCTCACCTGCCTTCACACAACCTTCTGTCAAACAGACGGCATCAGATAGCAAATGCTCCCCACCAAGCCCTATTTCAGGCGTCAGGCCTCCATGTCCCGGCTCGAGCCTGGACACAGAGTAACTGTGCATGTAATCATGAGGTCTTGACGTGGACAACAAGTCACTTTGGGAGTGTAGTAATTTTGCAGTACGGTCATCAGGAAAACCATTCGTAGAGTTTTGTCCTGTTCACATAAATAATACCTATGAAGTATTTGCTTGTAAATATTACATACATGCATCGTTATCTAGCATAATATATTAGATATTTAGACAGGTTAGTGATGCGAGTTGTAATCAGGTACAGAAGATAAGAAATGTAAGACAACAATCTCACTTTCTAATGATAAGTATACATTCCTGGAGAGTGTATGATCACGACCGGAGTGCATGGTTTTCTAAGTGAACGCAAATCCTCTGGAGTAAATGGACTTTAATGTGATGTTTTTGCGTAAAGTGCTGTATATATAAAATACTTTTACAATATGTTATTATACACATTTAGTGAGACAAATATGTTATTATACACATTTAGTGAGACAAATATGTTATACACAGTTAGTGAGACAAATATGTTATTATACACATTTAGTGAGACAAATATGTTATTATACACATTTAGTGAGACAAAT
Source organism: Sinotaia quadrata (assembly GCA_028829895.1). Taxonomy (NCBI): domain Eukaryota; kingdom Metazoa; phylum Mollusca; class Gastropoda; order Architaenioglossa; family Viviparidae; genus Sinotaia; species Sinotaia quadrata. The sequence goes on from CM054179.1 coordinate 60,304,870, forward strand.
ATGTTATTATACACATTTATTGAGACAAATATGTTATTATACACATTTAGTGAGACAAATATGTTATTGTACACATTTAGTGAGACAAATATGTTATTATACACAGTTAGTGAGACAAATATGTTATTATACACATTTAGTGAGACAAATATGTTATTATACACATTTAGTGAGACAAATATGTTATTGTACACATTTAGTGAGACAAATATGTTATTATACACAGTTAGTGAGACAAATATGTTATTATACACATTTAGTGAGACAAATATGATAAATCATATAATTTTTCTTTCAGAGCGCATAACCGTTACTCATTGAATGACGTACTGACAATGCTGGAAGAAGATGAGGAGAAGATGTGTACGATTGTGTACGTAACACCACTTGGTGTCGGAACACTAAGTGTTGGTGATAGTGGTGTAAAGGTACATTTAAAATTTTTCATCACTAGCAACTTCTGGCAGAGGCTAAAGCTTTTTCTCAACACCGAGATGGTGATGTAGTAGTTGGCGATGTTGACTAAGCCAGAGCCAGAAAGCCCACAACAAAAAGTGCCTTCTGTGACGGGGGATGGAGCTCCTCGTCAGATGCTAACTGCCCGACTGGTCAGAAATCGGGTGGAACATCGACAGGCAGCAGAAACCGGAGACCAGGAGATTTGCCTCCGAATGGGCTTCCGATACAGCGGCCTTGGCCTAGATTCCTCCTCCAGTCTTCCTCAGTCAAGATTTTTCATGTAAACTATTGGAATTGTCGGCATATCTGTATGCCAGTCAAGACAAGGGCGATGATAATTTTACAAGGAACATAATGACTTAGGGGGCGGTACTGGCTGTACCACGTGCGTGTCGCCTGTCCATCTTTATTTCGGTAAGCCGTTCAAAAAGGTTAGGAGCTGAGAAGTTCGTTCGTCCAGCAGTGAGTGATAGGTTATTGTTTTGGGTGGCGAATTTGCCCTTGTGTTCTCTCCATATATGAGCTCAGTGTGCAGTATAAAGACTTGCTGTATAGAGATTTACAATATAGAGATTTGCTGTGTAGAAACAGTATAGAGACTTGCTGTATAGAGATTTACAATATAGAGATTTGCTGTGTAGAAACAGTATAAAGACGTGCTGTATAGAGATTTGTTGTGTAGAAACAGTATAAAGACCTGCTGTATAGAGATTTGCTGTGTAGAGATTTACAATATAGAGATTTGCTGTGTAGAAACAGTATAGAGACTTGTTAAATGAATACTTACATTAAAGACTCATAGAGCTTGCTGAATTGAGACTTAGAGTATTGTCTTGCTGTATGGAAACTTACAGGATAAAGACTTGCTGTGTGGAGACTTACAATATAGAGACTTGCTGTATAGAAACTTGCAAAATAAAGACTTGCTATGTGGAGACTTGCAGGATAAAGACTTGCTATGTGGAGACTTGCAGGATAAAGACTTGCTATCTGGAGACTTGCAGGATAAAGACTTGCTATGTGGAGACTTACAGGATAAAGACTTGCTATGTGGAGACTTGCAGGATAAAGACTTGCTATGTGGAGACTTGCAGGATAAAGACTTGCTATGTGGAGACTTGCAGGATAAAGACTTGCTATGTGGAGACTTGCAGGATAAAGACTTGCTATGTGGAGACTTGCAGGATAAAGACTTGCTATGTGGAGACTTGCAGGATAAAGACTTGCTATGTGGAGACTTGCAGGATAAAGACTTGCTATGTGGAGACTTGCCATATAGAGACTTGTTCCTTTCGAGCGCTTCCCACGCACCACACTTTTGCAACGTTCGTTCTCGGCTAAAGTATATAATTTAAGATTACATTACGAGATTTATGCTGTTTGTAAAATAACTCTTACTAGGTTTAAATAGATAAGCATCAATTGTCATCTTGCTGAATTTAAGCATACATATATACACTGTAGTTGAAGACTATATTAGCGATAGATTATAAACACACAAACAGGAGTAGTGTCCAACCACCACGTTGAAAACCAATACATTGTCAGATGTAGTAATCTTTTTGCCACACTTATGTTTAATATTACTATCTTTCTCTTCTTGGCAAAGCAAAGCAGTGTATTAAAGGGAGTGTACAGAGTTGTGACGTACTGCACTGAACTCTGGCGTCTCAGGCTTGCAGATTTCATTCATTGTAGGGCTAAGTCTCCCCCAAGTTACAATGCGCATCGTTCTTATAACGTCACCAATCAAGTATGCAATATTTACCAGAGAAGTTAAATAATAACACGTTCTTAAATACTATTATATAAATGATACTACAGTGCGATTTTAAAACAAATTTAAATATGCATAATTGTATAATAAATCTATGTAATTTTTTGCTGTTGTTTTTAGCATTAGATTTTTTTCATTTAATTTTCTCTTGCTAACTATGCTAGTAATCGTTCTCAAGATCGTCCAGCTTTGTTTGTAAAAAAACTAAAATGTTAATAAAAAGTAACGTTCCGCCCTCAAACAAATAAGTATTAATACTGGCCTAAGATCAAGCTTCCCTTGTCTTCTGTTTACTTTAAGGGTAAATATTATTTTCATAAAATCCTTATCAATCTATTTTTTATTAAACCTTGTAACCAATTGAAAGCAAACAATAAAATAAACTCAGTGTGGCGGAGTAAATTTGCTTTTCCCTAATTTTTATGTCTTAAATGTCAACATGACCTTCGGGTACTGCGCATGACGATATTTTTGTAAGTACCAGAGTTACAATAACAACTCGGGTAAAGAATATGTTAGAATTTGCTGATGTAATCCAAACCAGTTCAGAGTGGATGAGTAATTTTTGCTATCTAATAATTTAAGGTTTACAAATAACGAACTAGCCAATGGATAGAGACCGAAATTTATAGAAAAATGTTCTATACTCTAATCACTTTGATTTTGACGTAACTCAAGTCTGGTCATGAAAAGGCGATTGTTGGCTAAATGGTGAGTTAACTGACTGAGAGAATGGACTTAGAAATATTTAAAACGTTTTGCTATTGATACATTATATTTATAATTTAATGTAAAGATATGTGAATAGACTATTATTTCTAGAATTGTGAATTTGATACTTGTATGTAATATGTTAAACACATTACTATTATTTCTAGAATTGTGAATTTGATACTTGTATGTAATATGTTAAACACATTACTATTATTTCTAGAATTGTGAATTTGATACTTGTATGTAATATGTTAAACACATTACTATTATTTCTAGAATTGTGAATTTGATACTTGTATGTAATATGTTAAACACATTACATTCTTTTTAGCAGAAACACGTTCGTAATTTTTATGTTGTATTTATTAGGTTGCACAGATTATCGGGCTAATAAATACTGTTGCAGGAATTGTAATTTAAGAATGATTGTAAGAGAGAGTGGTGAATACAGATGATTAAATTTGGAACTGGGCTGAAATCAAACGTTTTACATGCGAATTCTATTATCTGATCATCTGAATTTGGTGTGGCAAGAAGTCCAGTCATGAAAGGTGGCTGTTAGCTTAATAGTGAGCAACCTGCCTGATTGAGAGAGAATGGACTTAGAAATATTTTGTGCATTTTTGCTCTTGATATTCTATACTTGTGTTTTACTTAGATGCATTATGTGTGCAGACTATTACTTCTGCAAATTGTGAACTATAGTGCTTATATATAGTGTGCTAAATAACTGACCTTGTTTTGAGTGATTCTGTTCATAAACTGTTATGCTGTGTTTATTATGTTGTATGTTTGTATCAGATTAATATAAACTGTTATGCTGTGTTTATTATGTTGTATGTTTGTATCAGATTAATATAAATTGTTATGCTGTGTTTATTATGTTGTATGTTTGTATCAGGTTAATATAAACTGTTATGCTGTGTTTATTATGTTGTATGTTTGTATCAGGTTAATATAAACTGTTATGCCGTGTTTATTATGTTGTATGTTTGTATCAGGTTAATATATACTGTTGCAATATTTTGTAAGTTGATACTTGAATGAAAGAAAGAATGGAGTTAAAAATGAATAAACTGGACACTTAAAATGTGCTCCCTGGTTTATTTACAAGCTGCTTTTCCTTGTATCATCTGAATCTCCTGGTTTACTGATTATAAACCTCTATAACTATGATAGATGCAAGGAGTATCTATTGCAGTGTGTACGTGTAAAGAATACACTACACTACATTGAAGTATAGTGGCAAAGTATACTGTTTACATCGAGCAATTTCTGGTACAAGGAAGTAACTGGAAATTGCTACAATTGTTCTCCTTGAGGGAGCTGGTATAGTGAAGGAGCACCCAGGCAGCCTCGAGAAAATAGCAGCGATTCATTGTGTTCTACAACATGAGGAGGGAATCATGTGGGATTGACAGTAATAACTGAACAAATAACTTGTGGCTTTGTTACCAAAAAAAAGTGGGCAAAAGACATTTGAGACAGTGCCTAAATCAGGTTATGTACTAACCATCATCGCTTATCTCTAATAATTTCATTTCTGTTCTCTGATAAGAGATATCCTGTGTTTTGTATTGACATTAAATTGTTAAATTGTGTTTTAGGATATAAGACTGGTTGGATGTTAAAATTATTCGAATATTGTTTCATGGAAATATTGATTTCAAGTAATCTTTCTTTATTGTATTTGTTATATGTATATTTGATTGTTGATTTAATAGATTTATTGTTAAATGTATGGCATTCTTACACATATTTATAAGTGGGTGTATGGGGGTTCTCTAAACATAGATTAAAGACGTATTTGTCTTGTCCTTTAGTAAGAAGTTTTCCACTTATGGAAATACTGTGTGACGACAAGTGTTTGTCTTTAATGTTGTACAGAGTGAAAACGTTTACAGTGCCCGCATTCCCACCAAGTGAGAAAGACGTGTGGTGTCTGCTGGAGAATTATTAATAACACAAATTAAGATTCTCATCATTTGTAATTAGTTATGAACGAATAATTAATTAATAACCATCACAACCATTAACTAAGTAGCATTAGCGTCAAACAGTTAATTACTTATGTATAAACTCAGTGACTGCATAATGAAAAAATAACTCGCCTTTCTCGTTGTATTCTTGAGAAGCAGCGCATCCTGGATTAGTAGCGAATGTCAGGATATAAATCAGTGTTTCTTGGGGTCGAAGAAGGCTTTATTCTACCAAGTAGTTTATCAGTAGCGTATGTCAGCATATATACAGTGTTTCTTGGGGTCATCAACCGGCTTCATCACCAATAGCCTGATAAGTAAGGCTCAAGTCACCAACCGACTTCATCACCAATAGCGAGATAAGTTAGGCTCATCAAATTGGCTTCATCAAATTAACCAAATCAGTTAGGTTAAGTCACCAACCGGCTTCGTCACAATAGCCAGATAAGTTAGGCTTAAGTCACCAACTGGTTTCATCAAATTAACCAGATAAGTTAGGCTTAAGTCACCAACCGGCTTCATCACGATAGCCAGATAAATTACGCTTAAGTCATCAACTGGCTTCATCAAAATAGCCAGATAAGTTACGCTTAAGTCACCAACTGGCTTCATCAAAATAGCCAGATAAGTTACGCTTAAGTCACCAACTGGCTTCATCAAAATAGCCAGATAAGTTAGGTTCAAGTCACCAACCGGCTTCATTACAATAACCAGATAAGTTAGGCTCAAGTCACCAACCGATTAGATTTACAATAGCCAGATAAGTTAGGTAAGTCACCAACTGGCTTCATTACAATAGCCAGATAAGTTAGGTAAGTAAATCACCAAAAAAACAACTATGTCACTCAGCAGATAGTTATTACCTCCTGATTAGTTTAGTACTTCTATCTCCAAAAGGCAACCTTTTAATTACTTTTCCTATTATTACTATGATTAGTTTAGTACTTCTATCTCCAAAAGGCAACTTTTTAAATTACTTTTCCTATTATTACTATGATTAGTTTAGTACTTCTATCTCCAAAAGGCAACCATTCAATTACTTTTCTTCTTCTTATTTTCATATTAATGCAGCATTTTCATATCCTGTAAAGTTTAAACTATACTGTCTTTCTCTCTTTAATTTCGTGCAATGTTGTATGAACATCAAAGTAAGGGGTCATAACTCTTTGGGGGCTCGATAATTAGCCATTCTTATCTTTTATGTCATTTCTGTTTTCTCTCACTGACTGATGGTTGATTGTTTTTTAAGTGCGAGTGAGACTTTGAGCGCTTCAGACCATGTCAGTCAACTTATACAAATGACTGGCATACCACAGCACAGTTCATTGTACATGTATATTTCCACTTTATCTGTCTTGTTCATTATTAGTATACTGTATTGTATATTTCCACTTTATCTGTCTTGTTCATTATTAGTATACTGTATTGTATATTTCCACTTTATCTGTCTTGTTCATTATTAGTATACTGTATTGTATATTTCCATTTTATCTTCTTGTTCATTATTAGTACACTGTAAGGTATATTTCCACTTTGTCTGTCTTGTTCATTATTAGTACATTGTAAGGTATATTTCCATGTTATCTGTCTTGTTCATTATTAGTACACTGTAATGTTTATTAACCTTTTATTTGTCTTCTTTAGTACTAGTATAATGTACGTGTATAGTATTATTTTATCTGTCCTCTTTTACCATTATTAGTACACTGTAATGTTTATTAACCTTTTATTTGTCTTCTTTAGTACTAGTATAATGTACGTGTATAGTATTATTTTATCTGTCCTCTTTTACCATTATTAGTATCTATTCACGTAAATAAATTGAAAAGCCTGAAGATTAGGGTACTTTTATAATTTAAAAAATAGAAAAGCATGAACAGTTCATTGACTTTGTATGAGAAAATTTAAATACTTTTCTTTAAAACATAAAAACTTTGTATTTCTGGGTGTGTAATAAATCGTATTAACTTGATTATGTTTCCTCTCTCTCATGTACAGCTACCGAGCACGTTCACGCATTTCGAAAATGGTTCTCTCCGGAGTCAGGCGAAAATAAAGGAGTTGTCATAACTCACTAGTTCGGTTTAACAATCTGATTATAATTATAAGTGTGTTGTCTGCCTATCTGTGTGTGTGTCACATTGCTATAGACAGAAAACTTACTTTCGTTATTTTAATTGCGCGTATAGAATATCATGTTGATAACTTCAAAAATGACATATTTTCAGTGTTAATCTCTTATTTGTATTAGTAAATGTGTTTCCTGGTGAAGACGAAATATTTAAAGTATTTTAAGTATTTCTTGATTTTAAAAAATTAGCTTACCTATACTTCTTACTGTTTTTGATTAATTATCTATGATGTTTATTGAATCTTGACAGTGTAGTATGTTAGACATTCGCATAATATTCTAAGTATTTATTTTTATATTTTTAAACGCTCTAAGTATTGAAACATTGCAGTATTGTTCTAATTGAATGGATCTTAAAATTGATATGTTATTTTCCAATATTACAAAAGCAGCAAGCGTTGAATATTCACGTGAAAGTGCAGGATACATGAGAGCAATGCTAGTGTTGAACTTGAGAATCAAAGTAAATGTGTGTGTGTGTGTGTGTGTGTGTGTATGTGTGTGTGTGTGTGTGTGTGTGTGTGTGTGTGTGTGTGTGTGTGTGTGTGTGTGTATGTGTGACAACAAATAATCTACAGATACGTTCAAAACTAATGCACGGTCGTCAGACCTTAGACATTGATTAAAATCAGCACAGAAAATCGAGTCGCCACCTTTAATGCACTACAGCTGTTGATAAAAGAAGTAACACAAATAAGCATGGTTCCTTAATATATATCCAGTCAGAGTTTCAGGCCCAATTTTGTTTGTTGACAGATAAAATGGAAGTTGGAAAATGCCTCAGTTATCAGTGTGAAACACTAAGTCGGCTAAAAGGAATTCCAAGTGAAAAAAAGATTGCGAGATAGATATGCAAGAAGGCAGACAGGCAGATAAAACAGACTGACAAATTTTGGACGGATAGACGCAAAATAATTGGGTGTATGCATAAAACGTTTTATTTAGGACATTTGAGTGTATTGGATTTGTCCATACTTATCTGAAATTATTAATTCTAGTTTTGTAAAGTGAAAATCAGTCATTCAGTTGTGATTCACAATAGTTGGGGATTAGTAACTCCACTTTCCTCATAAATATATTTTAACTGCTCTTCCTTATCACATATATTTTAACTGCTCTTCCTTATCACATATATTTTAACTGTTCTTTCCTTTTCACATATATTTTAACTGTTCTTTCCTTTTCACATATATTTTAACTGTTCTTTCCTTTTCACATATATTTTAACTGTTCTTTCCTTTTCACATATATTTTTGCTGTTCTTTCCTCATCATATATATTGTAATTGCTCTGTTCTAATCAAATACATTTAACTACTTTATCCAAAACAAATACATTTAACTACTTTATCCAAAACAAATACATTTAACTACTTTATCCAAAACAAATACATTTAACTACTTTATCCAAAACAAATACATTTAACTACTTTATCCAAAACAAATACATTTAGCTGGTTTGTCCTCATAAATGCAATTTAACTTTTCAGTTCTTACTCAAGATATACTAATTGCTCTGTCCTCATCAGATATATATTAATTGCTTTCTCGTCATCAAACAAATTGTAACTGCCGTCCTCACTTAATACATTAAACTGTCTTCATCACAAAAAACATTTTAACTACTTTGTTTTCACCAAATACATTTAACTGGTTTGTCCTCACCAAATACATTTTAACTGGTCTGTCCTCAACAAATACATTTTAACTGGTCTGTCCTCAACAAATACATTTTAACTGCTTGTCCTCAACAAATACATTTAACTGGTCTGTCCTCACTAAATACATTTTAACTGCTTGTCCTCACCAAATACATTTTAACTGTTTTGTCCTCACTAAATACATTTTAACTACTTTGTTCTCACCAAATACATTTAACTGGTTTGTCCTCAGCAAATACATTTTAACTGCGTTGTCCTCACCAAATACATTTAATTGCTTTGTCCTCACCAAATGCATTTTAACTGTTTTGTCCTCACCAAATACATTTTAACTGGTCTGACCTCACCAAATACATTTTAAATGCTTTGTTCTCACTAAATACATTTTAACTGCTTTGTCCTTACCAAATACATTTTAACTGGTCTGACCTCACCAAATACATTTTAATTGCTTTGTTCTCACCAAATATATTTTAATTGCTTTGTTCTCACCAAATACATTTTAACTGCTTTGTCCTCACCAAATACATTTTAACTTGTCTGTCCTCACCAAATACATTTTAACTTGTCTGTCCTCACCAAATACATGTTAACTGGTCTATCCTCAACAAATACATTTTAACTGCTTTGTCCTTACCAAATACATTTTAACTGCTTTGTCCTCACCAAATACATTTTAACTTGTCTGTCCTCACCAAATACATGTTAACTGGTCTATCCTCACTAAATACATTTTAACTGCTTGTCCTCACCAAATACATTTTAACTGCTTTGTCCTCACCAAATATATTTAGCTGTACATTTAACTATTTCATCTATTCTTAAAAAGCAAAATTGAATCAAGAATGCAATTTTCAATCTTCCTGGATATCAAACAACGAATTTAAAGATTGGATTTCCATGGATAGTGATTCCAAATACACCGCTCAATGTACTTGCTGTAGAAAGGTATTTAACATCTGGTGGGGTACGAGACTGGTTTTCCATGGATAGTGATTCCAAATACACCGCTCAATGTACTTGCTGTAGAAAGGTATTTAACATCTGGTGGAGTACGAGACTGTATTTCCATGGATAGTGATTCCAAATACACCGCTCAATGTACTTGCTGTAGAAAGGTATTTAACATCTGGTGGGGTACGAGACGTTCGTAGCCATGCTAGTAGCGCAAATCATATTCAGGCCATATCAACAAGGAAATCTGGTGGTGGGATGTTGCAGTTTTTGACCAAGGAAAAGAATCCAGATCATATTCAGGCCATATCAACAAGGAAATCTGGTGGTGGGATGTTGCAGTTTTTGACCAAGGAAAAGAATCCAGATCATATTCAGGCCATATCAACAAGGAAATCTGGTGGTGGGATGTTGCAGTTTTTGACCAAGGACAAAGAACCAGATCATATTCAGATCATATCAACATTGAAATCTGGTGGTGGGATGTTGCAGTTTTTTTACCAAGGACAAAGAACCAGATCATATTCAGATCACTACTCACAGGCCTTACATCGGCCTGTTATATCTATCACATGGCAAATCATTCTGCAAGTGACGTCTTTGAATGAAATTGAAATAATTATTCCTTATCTGACTTCACTTTCTTGCTAAATATGCTGACATCTCTTCTATCAGTTTGATCTATTTTGTATGGAGATTTACCCTATTTAAAGACTGAAGACAATTAATTAGTAGCGAGAGAAATTGATCTATTTTGTATAGAGATTTACTATATTTAAAGACTGAAGACAATTCATTAGTAGCGAGAGAAATTGATCTATTTTGTATAGAGATTTACTATATTTAAAGACTGAAGACAATTCATTAGTAGCGAGAGAAATTGATCTATTTAGTATAGAGATTTACTATATTTAAAGACTGAAGACAATTCATTAGTAGCGAGAGAAATTGATCTATTTAGTATAGAGATTTACTATATTTAAAGACTGCAGACAATTCATTAGTAGCGAGAGAAATTGATCTATTTAGTATAGAGATTTACTATATTTAAAGACTGAAGACAATTCATTAGTAGCGAGAGAAATTGATCTATTTAGTATAGAGATTTACTATATTTAAAGACTGAAGACAATTCATTAGTAGCGAGAGAAATTGATCTATTTTGTATAGAGATTTACTATATTTAAAGACTGAAGATAATTCATTAGTAGCGAGAGAAAGAAAACTATTTTGTATAGAGATTTACTATAAAGACTGAAGGCAATTCATTAGTAGCGAGAGAAAGAAAACTATTTTCGTCATAATCGAGTGCTTGGGCAAGCCATTGGATTACCACATAACCAACGAAAATGACGATTAACAGCAGCCGAAACTCTTTCAAATATTTTAAATTACTTCAGCAGTGATAAAGATGAAATGGGTGTGCTGTCTGAGGAGGGGGGAGCGAGGAGTGGAGCAGCAACATGCTGTCAACGGGCGCAGATGGTGATATAGCCAAGGATCTAGTTGCACGATTTTACTGAGTTTTTGCCAATTTGGGGAATGCTTCACAACAAAATACGAGTCTGAGACTGTCTGCGAGAATCCAAATAATAATTATCTTCGCCTATATTTTGACATTATTAGAAAAGTGAAGGTTCGCATCCATCGCTATGTAATTGTGACTTCAAGACATTTGGGCCACAAACAAAAACTATCTACTTGTGACGTCACAAAATGTGCACCACAAACAAAATCTATTTCCTTGTGAACTCCAAAAACAGAAAATACACATGTTTTATTTCAATTATGTCGTATTTGTCTCTGGTCGGATGTGTGTTATTTCATTTTTATTGAGCATAACATATATTTGTACTTTTAAAAAAATGTAACATTCTAGTTAATTTACAGCTTTTAATGAATTGCTTGACATTTTACTACATATCAAATAGCGTTATGTGTCCAATTAATGAAATTGCTAGGTGGGGGGTATCCTACTAATGTAAACATATAAACAAAAAATAAGCAGTGTTCGGATGAACTGTTCAAGTATTCTCAAATTTTGCAAAATGAAATGAATATCGTGCACTTTCTTCACGCTTGTGCACCCTGACACCTATTCTTGACACGCTTCTTTCTCTCGCTCCCTTCCCTCACTCCTGCCAGTTGCACATTAATTATTTTGCGATGTTAGGAGATAATAATTTGGACTCTCATGTACCATTATTAGCTCATTGTTGTTTGTCACTCATGTCTTGACGTCACAATTAGAGAGTTTCTGTCTTTGACGTTCGTCTTGACGTCACAATTAGAGTTTATCTTTATCATTCGTGTCTTGACGTCACAATTAGTTTTGGTCTATGGCGTTCATGTCTTGACGTCACAATTAGTTTCTGTCTTTGACGTTCATGTCTTTAGTTACAGTTAGTTTCTGTCTTTGGCGTTCACGTCTTGATTCTATTAGAGTCTGTCTTTTTTCCCCAGTGAATATACTTCATTTTTAAAATGTAATATTATTAAGTTAACTTGTAATCTAATTTAAGTCTTACATATCTAATACTTTTAAAACAAAATTATATGACAATAAAATGAAACATATTAGGCACTATTTATACACTATATTTTATGATGCAGACATGTTGATGTTCCTTTTAAGAATATAAGAAAAATACAACAAAAAATGAAAATATAAAGTATTTTTGTCAAATGAAAAGAATAGAATTATTGTGTCTGAGAAATAAGTTACAGATTATCATATCTACTCATAAGTAAACAGTTTACATTCTTTTTCTCAAGTTTTCCAGTGTAAACGAAAGTAACATGTTTACTGTATACTAAACATTCTGCCAATGTAAACGAAAGTAAAATGTTTACTGTATACTAAACATTCTGTCAGTGTAAACGAAAGTAACATGTTTACTGTATACTAAATATTCTGTCAGTGTAAACGAAAGTAACATGTTTACTGTATAGTAAACATTCTGTCAGTGTTTGAATTTGTACATAAAATTATTACTTGTTTGAATTTGAACATACAGATCATGATTACTTGATTGAATTTGTACATAAAATGATTATGTGTTGAATTTGTAGATAACATTATTACTTGTTTGAATTTGACATAAGATGATTACTTGCTTGAATTTGAAATGAATACATGAATGAATGAATTTGAAATGAATACATGAATGAATGAATTTGAAATGAATACATGTTAAATTTATATATATTATAACTAAACACCTACTGTCTATCTATCTATCAATTCCTTAAATGCCTGTTTAATTATATGTATATTATACCTATCTACCTACCTACTGTCTATCTATCAATTCCTTAAATGCCTGTTTAATTATATGTATATTATGCCTACCTACCTACTGTCTATCTATCAATTCCTTAAAAGTTTATTTAAATACTTGTATATATACTGACTTACCTACTGTCTTCCTATATGTATGTCGATCTGTATATATTCCTTTATTTGTTTATCATCATGTATCAATATATCTATCTGTCTATCTATATTATTTAGTAATATATGTATATATATTTTTATTTAATGTGCTTCGAAAATACTTTCTTATGTTACTTATAGTACACAGACTAGCATGCTTATTCAGCAAATCTATTTGTTCTCTTACTTATAGCATACATACAGGTACCAGCTACACTTATCAAATTTATAAAATTAACAATAAAAGAAACAAATAAAAGTATTAAGAAAACAAATTAAATAGAAAAATATGTTCAGACACAATTTTGTTGAAAATATTTTAAAGAAATGTAGAAAGTTTCTTACTTTTGTAAATGAAATGCCCTCAACTATAATTTTAATCTATGTTATCACAAGAAAGTGAATAATACAGTCCAGTGAGTACACGTAAAAATGTACGGCCATTGAGCATTCAGACTGTAAGATGTACGGCCATTGAGCATTTATACTTTAAGATGTATGGCCATTGAGCATTTACACTGTAAGATATACAGTTAGTGAGCATTCGGCTGTAAGATGTACAGCCAGCGAGCATTTAGGCTGTAAGATGTACAGTCAGTAAGCATACGCCTGTACGATGTATGGTCAGTGAACAATCAGCCTGTAAGAGGTATGGTCAGTGAGTATTCAGCCTGTAAGATGTACGGTCAGTGAGTATAAAGCCTGTAAGATGTACGGTCAGTGAGTATAAAGCACATAATATGTACAGACCATGAGCATATGGCCTGTAAGATGTACGTACAACCAGCAAGCATTCAAACTGTAAGATGTACACTCAGTGAGTATTCAGCCTGTAAGATGTATGGACAGTGAGTATTCAACCTGTAAGATGTATTTTCAGTGAGCATACACCTTGTAAGATATATAGTCAGTGAGAATATGGCTGTAAGACGTATGGTCAGTGACTATTCAGCCTGTAAGATGTACAGCCAATGAGCATTCAGCCTGTAAGATGTATATATAATCAGCGAGCTTACACCCTGTATGAAGTACAGTCAGTGAGTATACAGCTATTTACAGTTAATATATTGGTCAGTGTCTCACCCAGTAGCCATTTTTCCAGTAGTTAGACTTTCAGTTCCTCAACTTAGTGGCTAAATTTCTTTTTCCAGAACTTTTCCCACTAACTATATTTCATCTACTAGAAGCTATTATTTCTCTGTTTAGTACACATATTTCTTTACATAATACTGTAATCATCCAGTAACTAAACTTTACAAGAAGTCAACAATAAGCAATGGTTTAAGGTAACTAACACTAAAGCTGGTTTTTTTATTATTATATTGGTTAATATTTGAGAATTTTGCACATTTCAGTATGACCATATACACCCGGCAAAACTCTAAGGCGAAAATGTAATGCATATTAAACAATAAATACAAAGAAAAATGCAGGATAAAATAAAATAACCTCCTTACTTGTCTGAAGATTACTGGCTGCTAGAATAAACACGAGTATTAAAATGATCATGGCTAGAAGAATGCATAGGCCTGCAAGTAACAACTCAAGCCTCGTCCATCTTGACCTCCAGTCGCTAGAAGCAGCAACTCTGCAAAAGTAAAATAAAACAAGGAGAGGGTAAAATACAACTCTGCAAAAGTAAAATAAAACAAGGAGAGGGTAAAATACAACTCTGCAAAAGTAAAATAAAACAAGGAGAGGGTAAAATACAACTCTGCAAAAGTAAAATAAAACAAGGAGAGGGTAAAATACAACACTGTAAAAGTAAAATAAAAGAAGGAAAGAGTAAAATACAACTACATGTCTGTAAATTTATTATATTTAGTTGTTTATAAACCAGAAGAAAGTGTAAAGAAAAAATATCTGCAAGAAATAAAAATTAAAACATCCAGTAATTCACATTGAAACTGAACATTATATATACCAGTTTTAAAAAATAAATATAACTTTGCTAACAAACAAAAAAATCATAAGGCTTAAAATGAATATTCAAAGCAATTCCACCAACTCGTAAAAATGCACATATTTGTATAATGCATATATTGCATTATATAAATGATTGATTAAGCATTTTATATTTATCCATCATCAAATCAGAACTGCTAGATTAAATATCATTCTCTACTCATTCAGACTAGACTGATATTATCGTTCACCTTCCATGCCTTTATTAATTTAAGATAATTTAATTTATAAAGTATTCAAATCTCCTAGCAAGACAAATAATTGTTGAGTTATTTTGACTTTGAACCATGCCATTGAATACAAAGACCCTTTTCTTTACTAAATAACAAAAACAAAACCTCTCGAACACTTAGGCAAAACCTGACACATAATTAGCATCCATTGATTTCTTGAAAAAGCCAAATATTGTTAATTATTTTTTTTAATTTTAATTTGAACTCAGAACTAGGATAAGCCCTGTGTCCCTGTAATTGTCAACTCTAGAGTGCTTAAGTGACCTTATTGTCTGACCTCTTTCAAACTATAATTTGTACATTAACCCAGCTTGGCTGCCTTTGATACTTCAATCAAGGATGAGGACATAACAGTCGCTGACTCCTCTTTATGCTATAGTATAATACTGATCTGTAGACTTGTAAAATATCCATGTGTGATATGCTAAGGACTTCAGTTACCTCTTTTATAATAGGTACATGTTGTGGATTGACCTTTTTGTGTGCATTCACTTTTCTTACAGCTACCTTTATAGCAGGCACATGTGAATTCACTTTTCTTACAGCTACCTTTATAGCAGGCACATGTGAATTCACTTTTCTTACAGCTACCTTTATAGCAGGCACATGTGAATTCACTTTTCTTACAGATACCTTTATAGCAGGCACATGTGGATTAATTTTTCTTACAGCTACCTTTATAGCAGGCACATGTGAATTCACTTTTCTTACAGATATTTTGATTCCGAAAGACAGATTCGTGCGTTGGCATGGGAAGTTAGGTGTTTGAGTAAACAAATTAAACTAGCAATTAAAACTCTAACTTCAAAGATAAATTAATTAATAGGACCCGCAAGCCTGTCTAGTTTAGTTTTCAAAGTAATTTGCTCCAAAGATAAATTAATTAATAGGACCCGCAAGCCTGTCTAGTTTAGTTTTCAAAGTAATTTGCTCCAAAGATAAATTAATTAATAGGACCCGCAAGCCTGTCTAGTTTTCAAAGTAATTTGCTCCAAAGATAAATTAATTAATAGGACCCGCAAGCCTGTCTAGTTTAGTTTTCAAAGTAATTTGCTCCAAAGATAAATTAATTAATAGGACCCGCAAGCCTGTCTAGTTTTCAAAGTAATTTGCTCCAAAGATAAATTAATTAATAGGACTCGCAAGCCTGTCTAGTTTTCAAAGTAATTTGCTCCAAAGATAAATTAATTAATAGGACTCGCAAGCCTGTCTAGTTTTCAAAGTAATTTGCTCCAAAGATAAATTAATTAATAGGACTCGCAAGCCTGTCTAGTTTTCAAAGTAATTTGCTCCAAAGATAAATTAATTAATAGGACTCGCAAGCCTGTCTAGTTTTCAAAGTAATTTGCTCCAAAGATAAATTAATTATCGGGAGGATATCCCTCATACTGTCACAGTGATCTGGGATTTTTAATTCTAGCAGTCAGTCAGACTAGACTATTCACACATTTCTTGAGTTAAAGATTGTATAGTGAATATTTATATAATTATTATTAGTTATATACCGATTTTCTTTAATTAAGGTCAACTGCGGGAGACTGTTTCATTACCGTAAATGCTTAGCCATTCCTCAAGGCTGTCTTTTTGTTTGTGTTTATGAGAATGGACAGTGAAACTTTTGTTATCAAGGTTGTCTAAAGATGGATTATTATAAACATGTTATCTGTTTTCAATCTTTCTCGTCTAACCATTTGTTTGACTAACTATTATGAAACCAAAGACAGAAATTATTTCTGATTAACTTGAAGTTATTTACAGTCTGTAGAAACTATCTAATGGTCACATGAAGACATGAACGCCAAAGACAGAAATAGCATAATGTTGATATCAAGACATGAACACCAAACACAAACTCTCCAATTGTAACATCAAGACACAAAAGCCAAAGACAAATTCTAATTGTGACATCAAGACATGGATACCAAAGACAGAAACAACATAATGACATGATCACCAAAAATAGAAATTCTCTAATTCTTACATCAAGACAATTTTAGAACTAATTCTTAGATGAAAACGTCATCATTGAATGATTTGAAATGTTCAGGTATATGACGTGTGCACTGATTAAAATAATAAATAAGAGTTCTGCACAATTACGATCCACTGATATGCATTGAAACAGAACCAGAACTGATTTATTCTTTGATTTTAACCATTCGTATGCATAGAACAATAGCCCCCATTTTGTTGTGCACAATTTTATTATATTCTGTTTTCCAACATTTCCCTACGCCAAAGAAATGTCAGGCAACCATCATCTGTACGGTTACATAATAATTATTTGTTTAAATTTATATTTGTAAGTTTCAAGCTAAAAACGATGTTCATGGAGCCTTTTAGAAAAAAAGTCTGTAGTTTGGGGTCGATCATGTGACATACTGGCCTTGGCCTTGCTTTATTGCATTGTACGTTATTATATAACGTATTATTTTCTAAAAAGGAAAAGAAGTCTGTAGTTTGGGGTCGATCATGTGACATACTGGCCTTGCTTTATTGCATTGTACGTTATTATATAACGTATTATTTTCTAAAAAGGAAAAGAAAGTCTGTAGTTTGGGGTCGATCATGTGACATACTGGCCTTGCTTTATTGCATTGTACGTTATTATATAACGTATTATTTTCTAAAAAGGAAAAGAAGTCTGTAGTTTGGGTTCGATCAAATGTGACATACTGGCCTTGCTTTATTGCATTGTACGTTATGATATAACTTATTCTCAACCTTTTCAGATGTTGTAGGTATAGCATATCACATAAAACTCTCTTATCATACATGTAACATATTTATGATGTAATACATTTTAACGTACTTACAATTTTGTACGTGTAACATACTTATGTTCTATTATATTTTAATGTACTTAAGATGTTATACTTGTACCATATTTATGATGTATTACATTTTGAAATACTTAAGATGTTATACTTTTACCATATTTATGATGTATTACATTTTGAAATACTTAAGATGTTATACTTGTACCATATTTATGATGTATTACATTTTGAAATACTTAAGATGTTATACTTGTACCATATTTATGATGTATTACATTTTGAAATACTTAAGATGTTATACTTGTACCATATTTATGATGCATTGCATTTTGAAATACTTAAGATGTTATACTTGTACCATATTTATGATGTATTGCATTTTGAAATACTTAAGATGTTATACTTGTACCATATTTATGATGTATTGCATTTTGAAATACTTAAGATGTTATACTTGTATCATATTTATGATGTAATACATTTTAAAATACTGTCATATGTGTAACATATTTATGATGTAATACATTTTAACGTACCTACGATGTCATTCATGTAACATATTTATGATATAATACATACAGTTGAGGAATTTTTCTTTTTTTCTGAATTTTTCTGAAGAGTTCTTCTTGAAGTTCTAGTGCAGAAAAATTATGAATCGTGAGAAGTTTTGGTATTTTACATAGTTTCAGCATTACAGGCTTCCGGTAAAAGCAATTCAAGTCAGAATGCTGAGATGAAAATGCAGCAACCCGTAGTACAAAAGCATCAAATCAGAACAGAAATAAAGAGTAAAAATTACCAAGACTACATAATATAATTATTTTACAGATTGTATTTTGTAAAATAGAACAGAAATAAAGATTGAAAATTACCTAGACTAAAAAGTAGAATTTTTACGGGTTGTTATATTTATTATAAAACAGATCAGAAATAGAAGACTGAAAATTACCAAAACTACAGAATAGAAATTTTTGCAGACTGTGGTAAAAACAGATCAGAAATAGAAGACTGAAAATTACCAAAACTAGAGAATACAATTTTTTTACAGACTGTGGTAAAAACAGATCAGAAATAGAAGACTGAAAATTATCAAAACTACATAGTAAAATTTTTCAGATATGTAATTATATCAGGTATTTAAATATCAGCTGATTTCTAAAACCATTCTTCGGCACAAATTTTCTACTAAACGTTGAATTTGCTTACTGAATTGTGGTCCTGATTTTGAAGCAGAAATATAACCAACTGACCGACAAGAGAGACAAAAACATTAAAATAAATTCGTGAATAAATTTAATAATAATAATACCAGTCAGGAAAATTAAAGTATATGTAATCGCATGGCATAGTAATATGTATTAAATTCCAATGTAGACTAAAATTAGAAACATTTATTAAAATAATGAATGTAGTCACCTGACTTGGCAATATTTATTGAGTTCTAATGTAGACTAAAATTAGAAACATGTATTAAAATAATGAATGTAGTCACCTGACTTGGCAATATTTATTGATGAACTAGTATATATTGGATGGGTAGATGAATGGATGGACTAAAATTTGAAACATTTACTTAAATAATGAATGGAAGGAACGCTGACACACATAGTCTTACAGACTTGCAGAAGATCTGTGTAATTTAAACTTACATATAAATGAAAATGGATGGATGGATGGATGGATGGATGGATTGATAAATGAATGGATAGATAGTGAATGAATGAGTACATGGTTCTATTGAATTTACAATACAGCTCCGTCCTTTTCTAGAAGAAAACAATTTTTAATGGAATTCTAGTGATTGCAAATATTGAGTGCTGGTAGATTAGATTTGGTTCGCGAGAGCGAATTACTGTCAGTATTGATTACAAACACCAGGCACGGGTGGGGTGCTGGCAGAATAGTATTCGTTACTTACAAAATGCAAGGGTGGAGTGCTGGCAGAATAGTATTCGTTACTTACAAAATGCAAGGGTGGAGTGCTGGCAGAATAGTATTCGTTACTTTCAAAATGCAGGAGTGCTGGCAGAGGAGTATTCGTTACAGACAGGATACAAGGACGGAGTGTTGACAGAATAGTAATGGCTATAAACATTGCAAAGGTGGAGTGCTGACAGAACAGTATTAATTAGACGGAGTGTTGACAGAATAGTAATGGCTATAAACATTGCAAAGGTGGAGTGTTGACAGACAGTATTGGTTATAGACAATATGCTAAGGCGGATTACTGTCAAAGGAATCTTAATTACAGACAACAGAACTGTGAAGGCTTGGCATATTAGTCTTGTTTACAGAAAAATAAAAGGGTGAAGCACTGTCAGAGGAGTATTAATTACAAACAAAAGAGTAGAGGATTGGCAGATATTTTTGTTTGCAAACAAGCGTGCAAGATGGAGTACTATGAGAGAAGTCGTTTTTACAGACAAACATAAAAGAGTGAAGCCATATCACGGGAGTCTTGTTTGCAGACAACATAAAAGGGTGAAGCACTGTCAGAGGAATTTAGTTTACAGACAACATAAAATGTGAAGTGCTAGCACGGGAGTCTTGTTTACAGACAACATAAAATGTGAAGCGCTATTACGGAAGTATGTTTACAGACAACACAAAAGGGTGAAGCGTTGTCACAGGAGTCTTGTTTACAGACACCATAAAAGGGTGAAGCGTTGTCACGGAAGTATGTTTACAGACAACATAAAAGGGTAAAGCGTTGTCACGGGAGTCTTGTTTACAGACACCATAAAAGGGTGAAGCGTTGTCACGGAAGTATGTTTACAGACAACATAAAAGGGTGAAGCGTTGTCACGGAAGTATCTTTACAGACAACATAAAAGGGTGAAGCGTTGTCACGGAAGTATCTTTACAGACAACATAAAAGGGTGAAGCGTTGTCACGGAAGTATGTTTACAGACAACATAAAAGGGTGAAGCGTTGTCACGGAAGTATCTTTACAGACAACATCAGATTCCTACAAGCGTTTCTCGTTGACGAAATTCATTTCTTGATTGGTATTGATCCGAGAGTAATGTCATCAGAGAATGGAAACCATGTCAAATGCCGGTGAGCTGACTTATTTTTTCTGATTAATGATTAGAGGTTCGAAAATTTATAATTCTTTGTGGACAACGGTTGAAGTCTGTGTTTGCACGATAAGAAGGAATATAAAAATAGATGAATACATTTAAATATGTTTAACTCTTAACAATTGTGTTTCGTTCATATATGTTATGCAATTGCATGTACACACACACACACACACACACACACACACACACATACACACTCATTCAATCATGCAGACACACGAGAGAACACTGACTATTCCTAATACTGTAAACTTACTTTACAATAGGAAGTACATTTAATTCCGCCATAGTGATAACTTACTTTACAATAGGAAGTACATTTAATTCTTCCATAGTGATAACTTACTTTACAATAGGAAGTACATTTAATTCCACCATAGTGATAACTTACTTTACAATAGGAAGTACATTTAATTCCAACATAGTGATAACTTACTTTACAATAGGAAGGTACATTCAATTTACCATAATGATAACTTACTTTACTTTACAATAGGAAGGTACATTTAATTCCACCATAATGATAACTTACTTTACAATAGGAAGGTACATTTAATTCCACCATAATGATAACATCCGTACAAAGTCACAAGTAACAATAACAAGAAAGACCTATGCCAAGTAACTAACAGGAAAGAGTTGTGCCAAGAAAGTAACTAACAAGAAAGAGCTAGGCCAAGTAACTGACAAGAAAGAGTTGTGCCAAGTAACTAACAAGAAAGAACTAGGCCAAGTAACTGACAAGAAAGAGTTGTGCCAAGTAACTAGCAAGAAAGAACTTAGGCCAAGTAACTAACAAGAAAGAACTATGCCAAGTAACTAACAAGAAAGACCTATGCCAAGTAACTAAGAAGAAAGAGCTAGGTCAAGTAACAAACAAGAAAGAACTAGGCCAAGTAACTAACAAGAAAGAACTAGGCCAAGTAGCTAACAAGAAAGAACTAGGCCAAGTAACTAAGAAGAAAGAGCTAGGTCAAGTAACAAACAAGAAAGAACTAGGCCAAGTAACTAACAAGAAAGAACTAGGCCAAGTAACTAACAAGAAAGAACTAGGCCAAGTAACTAACAAAGAAAGAACTAGGCCAAGTAACTAACAAGAAAGAGCTAGGCCAAGTAACTAACAAGAAAGAACTAGGCCAAGTAACTAACAAGAAAGAGTTGGCCAAGTAAGAATAACAAGAAAGAGCTAGGCCAAGTAACTAACAAGAAAGAGTTGGCCAAGTAAGAATAACAAGAAAGAGCTAGGCCAAGTAAGAATAACAAGAAAGAGCTAGGCCAAGTAACTAACAAGAAAGAGCTAGGCCAAGAAGTAAGAATAACAAGAAAGAACTAGGCCAAGTAAGAATAACAAGAAAGAGCTAGGCCAAGTAACTAACAAGAAAGAACTAGGCCAAGTAACTAACAAGAAAGAACTAGGCCAAGTAAGAATAACAAGAAAGAGCTAGGCCAAGTAAGAATAACAAGAAAGAGCTAGGCCAAGTAAGAACAACAAGAAAGAGCTAGGCCAAGTAAGAATAACAAGAAAGAGCTAGGCCAAGTAAGAATAACAAGAAAGAGCTAGGCCAAGTAAGAATAACAAGAAAGAGCTAGGCCAAGTAACTAACAAGAAAGAACTATGCCAAGTGTCCTTACGTCAACAGAGAAAACATCAATGATTAGTTTTACTTTAAGTATATAACAATTTGCTGTTCATTCGTCTTCACGACTTGAACTAAAGACTTTTTAAACGTTTGCTTGAAATTGTTGTGCACTGACAAAACAGTTTGCTTGTGAATTAACTACTTGTATCGTTTATTTATCGTACTGAGCGCGTACTTCAATAAACACGACTGTCAAACGACAGATTACAAATCATCATTTCAAATCTGAAATTGAATAGGTCTCCATTTCTTAACAAACACTCCTCTCCGTGTGGCAAACTGTTACAAATGTTTTCATACAATTCTGACTATGAAACACCTTTACAATTCTAAATATCAATTTACCTACTGTTATTTTCTACAGAATAACTGATAAAACATTATCCTGGGTAGAGGATATGATTATTTTTCTTTCTTTTTATTTTTCGATAAGGCAGTTGTTTTTCTCTTAGTGCTGAGTCAATTAAGCACTCCACATGCACTGTAAGGCAGTTGTTTTTCTCTTAGTGCTGAGTCAATTAAGCACTCCGCGTGCTCTGTAAGGCAGTTGTTTTTCTCTTAGTTCTGAGTCAATTAAGCACTCCGCATGCACTGTAAGGCACCTTTCTCTTAGTGCTGAGTCAATTAAGCACTCCGCATGCACTATAAGTTGATTACCCCGAGCTAGTCCACATATCGATCGCTTGTGATAATGACAGAGTACCTAAGTGATAGGCGTCTTTACAGGACATATTTCCTCACAGCTTGTTATCAAATGTATTTTTAATTCATAATTATGAAACTGAAACTGGCTTCCGCTACAGCAGATGGAAGTTGTCAACGGAAGGTCATTCTTATAGGGTTCAAAATGCACCATGTGTATTCGCCAAATTCAGTTATATGCTGCTAGAGCTTGCTGTTAACAGAGTAGGGGTATAATTTTATGAATGACATGCTGTTAGCAAACAGAGTAGGGGTACAATTTTATGGATGACCTGCTGTTAACAGAGTAGGGGTACAATTTTATGGATGACCTGCTATTAGCAAGCAGAGTAGGGATACAATTTTATGGATGACCTGCTGTTGGCCACTTAGAAGTGGAAGTAGTAATATTTACAATATAAATAAACATACAGTAACATATAATAAAAATTAAAATATTATAACATTACAGTATTATACATTTATTAACCAAATACATAGAATAAACATAATCATATAACGTGCAAGATGTATCTTTTACAAATGTCACAGTAAACACCTTTACAAGTTAGTAGATATACAATAGAGAAAAACAGTATTTATAATACTAAAGATGGATTTTGTGGAAAAGATGTGTTTATAATAGCAGCTTTAAAAGATGCTATATGTGACTAACCATAATGTTGGAAAGAGTTTTTATATATATGTGTGTGTGTGTGTGTGTGTGTGTGTGTGTGTGTGTGTGTGTGTGTGTGTGTGTGTGTGTGTGTGTGTGTGTGCGTGCTAAGTAAGTATTTTGATGGAGTCTTTCAGATAAAAAGCAGAATGCGGAGATCTTTCTTGATTATGTAACATCAGAGCATCAGATTAGGGAGTGGAATGAACAGACAACCAGAGTACCGAGCAAAGTTGTTTATAGTACTGCGCACACTTGTATATATAGCGCCGAGCAAAGATGTTTATAGCACTACAAGAGTGAAGTTTTTGTAGCACTACAAAAGCAAAGATGTTTATAGCACTAAAAGAGCAAAGATGTTTATAGCACTACAAGAGCAAAGATGTTTATAGCATTACAAGAGCAAAGTTGTTTATAGCACTACAAGAGCAAAGATGTTTATAGCACTACAAGAGCAAAGATGTTTATAGCACTACAAGAGCAAAGATGTTTATAGCATTACAAGAGCAAAGTTGTTTATAGCACTACAAGAGCAAAGATGTTTATAGCACTACAAGAGCAAAGATGTTTATAGCACTACAAGAGCAAAGATGTTTATAGCACTACGCAAACCTGTACATATAGTACCGAGCAAAGTTGTTTATTGTACTCAGCAAAACTGTAGATATAGCACCTAGCAAGCATGTTTATAGCACTACGCAAACCTGTATATATAGTGCCGAGTAAGATTGTTTGTAGCACTGCACAAACATATATTGGTAGTGTCGCTAAACTTTCTTTGTAGTTCCGAGTAAATATATTTGTATTACCGTATAGTCTCGTTGTTTGTTGTGCAATGCAGAACTGCGTTTGTAGTGGAGTGTTAACCTGTATTTGCAGTGTCATACAAACTTATTTGTAGTATCGTACAAACCTGTGTTTGTAGTGCATGCCAACCTGTTTGTAATTCCATACATAACCTGTGTTTGAAGGTAGAGTGCGACATATGCTAGATGTAGTGTGTTAACTTGTTTTTGTAAAGCCAATCAAACCTATTTGTAATTCCGCGCATACCTATGTTTGTAGGTGGAGTGCAACCTATGTTAGCTGTAGTGTGCTAACTTGTGTTTGTAATGCCAACCAAACCTGTCTGTAGGCACATGTTATTAGAGGCACGCAAATATGTGTTAGTAGTGCCTACAAACCTGTATAGTTTCATGTAGGTGTGATTGTAGTGCTGTACAGACCCATTTTGGTAGTGCCATACAGACCCGTTTTGGTAATGCTGTACAGACGCGTTTTGGTAGTGCCATAAAGACCCGTTTTGGTGGTGCCGTACAGACCCGTTTTGGTAGTGCTGTACAGACCCGTTTTGGTAGTGTTGTACAGACCCGTTTTGGTAGTGCTGTACAGACCCGTTTTGGTAGTGCTGTGCACAACTGTAGTGAAGAGTACATCTGTGTTTGTGGTGCCGCAAAAACTGCTTGAAGCGCCACAAAATCTATGCTTGTAGAGCCACAAAAATGTGATTGTAGTACAACCCAAAGCTGTATAAATCTATGCACGTAGAGCCACAAAAATGTGATTATATTACAACCCAAAGCTGTATAAATCTATGCACGTAGAGCCACAAAAATGTGATTGTATTACAACCCAAAGCTGTATAAATCTATGCACGTAGAGCCACAAAAATGTGATTGTATTACAACCAAAGCTGTATAAATCTATGCACGTAGAGCCACAAAAATGTGATTGTAGTACAACCCAAAGCTGTATAAATCTATGCACGTAGAGCCACAAAAATGTGATTGTAGTACAACCCAAAGCTGTATAAATCTATGCACGTAGAGCCACAAAAATGTGATTGTATTACAACCCAAAGCTGTATAAATCTAGCACGTAGAGCCACAAAAATGTGATTGTATTACAACCCAAAGCTGTATAAATCTATGCACGTAGAGCCACAAAAATGTGATTGTATTACAACCCAAAGCTGTATAAATCTATGCACGTAGAGCCACAAAAATGTGATTGTATTACAACCCAAAGCTGTATAAATCTAGCACGTAGAGCCACAAAAATGTGATTGTATTACAACCCAAAGCTGTATAAATCTATGCACGGAGAGCCACAAAAATGTGATTATATTACAACCCAAAGCTGTATAAATCTATGCACGTAGAGCCACAAAAATGTGATTGTATTACAACCCAAAGCTGTATAAATCTATGCACGTAGAGCCACAAAAATGTGATTGTATTACAACCAAAGCTGTATAAATCTATGCACGTAGAGCCACAAAAATGTGATTGTAGTACAACCCAAAGCTGTATAAATCTATGCACGTAGAGCCACAAAAATGTGATTGTAGTACAACCCAAAGCTGTATAAATCTATGCACGTAGAGCCACAAAAATGTGATTGTATTACAACCCAAAGCTGTATAAATCTAGCACGTAGAGCCACAAAAATGTGATTGTATTACAACCCAAAGCTGTATAAATCTATGCACGTAGAGCCACAAAAATGTGATTGTATTACAACCCAAAGCTGTATAAATCTAGCACGTAGAGCCACAAAAATGTGATTGTATTACAACCCAAAGCTGTATAAATCTAAGCACGTAGAGCCACAAAAATGTGATTGTATTACAACCCAAAGCTGTATAAATCTAGCACGTAGAGCCACAAAAATGTGATTGTATTACAACCCAAAGCTGTATAAATCTATGCACGTAGAGCCACAAAAATATTATTGTATTACAACCCAAAGCTGTATAAATCTAGCACGGAGAACACATCTATGTTTGCAGTGTCGTGAAATATGTTTCTTGTGTCGTGTAACCTGTGTACTTGTAGTGTCATGCAAACTTGTGTTGGTAGTGGGGTACAAATCTACATTTGTAGTATCGTGTAAACCTGTGTTGATAGTACCACGCAAACCTATTTATAGTGCTATGTAAACCTGTGTTGATAGTGCCACGCAAACCTATTTATAGTGCTATGTAAACCTGTGTTGATAGTACCACGCAAACCTATTTATAGTGCTATGTAAACCTGTGTTGATAGTGTCACGCAAACCTATTTGTAGTGCTATGTAAACCTGTGTTGATAGTGTCACGCAAACCTATTTGTAGTGCTATGTAAACCTATTTGTAGTGCCATGTAAACCTATTTGTAGTACTATGTAGACCTGTGTTGATAGTGTCATGCAAACCTATTTATAGTGCCATGTAAACCTATTTGTAGTGCTTTGTAGACCTGTGTTGATAGTGCTATGTAAACCTATTTGTAGTGCCATGTAAACTATTTGTAGTGCCATGTAAACCTATTTGTAGTGCCATGTAAACTATCTGTAGTGCCATGTAAACCTGTGTTGATAGTGATGATGAGCCACGTTGTTTATAAGTTTTGTTTTCAATGCAATTATCGTGAGTCACTAAGTTTTATAGTTATTTACTTAATGCAGTGATCGTGAGCCACGTTGTTTATAATTTTCGTTTTCAATGCAATTATTGTGAGCCACAAAATTTTATAATTATTTACTTGATGCAGTGATCATGATCCAAGAAGTTTTGTACTGTCTTCTTGAATACGCATGTCAAGTGGAACATCACCGGTAAACTATTATTAAGATTTTGGAGAGTGATAATGATAGACACTATAAGGGAAATTTTTTTTTTTAAACTTTCCATCAGCCACTATTGTCTTCTGGCATTTAATCCTAGAAATTAATTCGTAGGAAGTATTATCGGTATGGGTCTCTGGAAATTTTCAATACGGATCTCTGGAAGTCTCTCTTCTCTCGAGCTCGAGAGGAGGTAGGTCTTGTGAGTCATGTGACTCTCGTCCTAAACACAGTGATTGGTTTGCCAGGAGGAAGTTCCAAGTATGTGTGTGTGCATGCGTATGTGTGTATTTGTGTGTGTATGCATGTGTGTGTGTGTCTGACTTGATTGCAGTCTAAATCTATAGAGTGGCATCCAGCAATGCATAGTGAAAGCGGATCGCAATAAATGGCCGTGCTTGAAATCAATCAAGCGTGTCGATATTGACAACTCTAGGACATTGTGTTAGAGGATTAATCATTGTAAGAAGGCGAAATAAACAATCTCAGAAACATTAAAGAAAACAATTTTAGTAGCGAACTTCCAGTCTAATAAGATTCGATTATGACGCAGTTATACAGAGTATGGCCTATCAATGGAATAATTTGTTTATTTTATTTTTATTATTTTACTATTTTTTTCCTAAATTAACTTGTTCACTTTTCTATATCTGATGAGCAAGAATAGTTGGGGATAAGAGCGACGTATGGTCTATCATATGAGATTTATTTAATTTATTTGATTAAATTGTTAACTTTCATATGCATTTTGTGTCTTTGATTAAATTGTTAACTTTCATATGCATTTTGTGTCTTTGATTAAATTGTTAACTTTCATGTCCATTTTGTGTCTTTGATTAAATTGTTAACTTTCATGTCCATTTTGTGTCTTTGATTAAATTGTTAACTTTCATGTCCATTTTGTGTCTTTGATTAAATTGTTAACTTTCATGTCCATTTTGTGATTCATAGAGAAAAATAATAACTGGGGTGGGATGGGGGGAGTTAAAAGCGAGCCATTGATATGTGTGTTAATTGTTAATTGTACTTATTCGGAATAATAGATGCGGGCTTAATAATTATTAATAATTATAATTATTGCCACGAGTAACTGATTAAGTCGAGAAACTCCCTTTACTATACCTTGCTTTACAATAATAAAGAAATTCATATCCGTGATACTATATCTTGTATACAATAATAAAGAAATTCATATCCGTGATACTATATCTTGTATACAATAATAAAGAAATTCGTATCCGGGATATTATATCTTGCATACAATAATAAAGAAATTCGTATCCGGGATATTATATCTTGCATACAATAATAAAGAAATTCATATCCATGATACTATATCTTGCATACAATAATAAAGAGATGATAAATTCATATACAGGATGTGAAGAAGGATAAGTATTTACATGCATAACTGATCTCGCTCTGGGTGTTCACATAACTGATCTCGCTCTAGGTGTTCACATAACTGATCTCGCTCTGGGTGTTCACATAACTGATCTCGCTCTGGGTGTTCACATAACTGATCTCGCTCTGGGTGTTCACATAACTGATCTCGCTCTAGGTGTTCACATAACTGATCTCACTCTAGGTGTTCACATAACTGATCTCGCTCTAGGTGTTCACATAACTGATCTCGCTCTAGGTGTTCACATAACTGATGATTATTTATTAACAAGACGCAAAGTGTTAATATTAGTTCATCCAAGATGCAAATTCGTACTAAATGTCCACTCACTACATAGAGGTACAAACTTGGAGATGTTTAACATATAAATGTGCATATTCAGATATATACATATTGATTGCCATACATGTGTATACATACATAATGTTTGCCATACATATTTATACAAACATACTGTATACCATACATATCACACTCAATACATACTTTCAGCATACCTTCAGATAATTACAGTTAGGGTTGATATTAAAGATATTTTCCAAGTAAAACAAAAATAAATTAAATAAGAAAAACAAATAATTAGTATATACCATAAAGAAATTCTAAACTCTGTGACTTCATTATTAATATTCAATTTTGTTTTTATCGGATCATGGTTTATAAATCATGTCTAGAATTCAGTTCTTTAAATACAGTGTCGGTATTATAATGCCTCACAATGTTTCTGTATGTGTTACGTCTACTCTACAACTATAGCATATGTAATATATTGATAAGTGGCAATGGCAATATTTACTTAACACATCCTCTTAATAGACAGAAAAGAAAGAGGGGAATAATGAAAATGTGAATATGAAGTTAAAAATAGAAATTAAAAAATTGATGTAGTTGTATTAAGTAAATGTTGCGAAATTATTTACCACTATGGGGTTGTGTTCTGTTAGTTTGTAAACCTTTAAGATTTGGATTAGGTTGTACACTGAGGGAAATTATTTACTACCATGGTGTCGTGCTCTGTCAGTTTGTAAACCTTTAAGATTTGGATTAGGTTGTACACTGGGGGTAATATTTAGTGACGGTGCGATGTTGAAAGTAATTATTTTGTAATGTCAGGATGGATTGGACAGTAGCTAACACTGAACATTAAAAAAAAATGCCGATAAGAAAAGAAATGGTATATTAGAGAACCAATAAATTTAAATAAAAAACGAAAATTGACGCACGTTTACCTACTAAAGTAAAATTATGAAAAAGGAACTTATAAAAGTGTACATCTTTTATTTTTCTTTTCATCCTAAAAATTAAATATACTCCAAACAAATTAATTATCTCTGCTGAAAGAAGATGAAGGAATTTGGGAGAAACATAAAAGCAACTGTTCTTAGAATAGTTATTACACCTGGACCTAAAAAAAAGAAACAGGAATTTTACATATGAAAGATATGTAATATTTGCTGACATTCTGCTGAAATCCATGACTATTTCTCCTTGCAATAACAAGACGATGGTTTATAAATAGACGTGTGACGTCACACCACATGTTGTTCAATACTTAATTCAGGTCGACTCAAATGAAAATACAAAACTTAGATGGGGCTAATTATAAATCGAGCATTCTTCGGAATAAAATTAATAAATCTTCAGACACACAGAATGTAAAATGTATAGCACTCTCTCCAATAAAGACATATTTTATTCCGCTATGCCATTGATTGCATCTATGACGAAATAGACATATTTTATTCTACTATGCTACTGACAAATGTATTTTACATTAGAATCATGGGGTTGACATTGATAATACGACTGTACTTAATGGACTGAATTGAACAGCATGAGAAATGTATTTGACATTAGAATCATGAGGTTGATATCATAATGCGACTGTACTTAATGGACTGAATTAAAAGCATGAGAAATCGGAAATGGTAGACCTTTGATCGCTGACGTGACAAACTGCCAGAAAATAAAAAAGACAATAAACTCTTATATCTTCACCTTACTCCTTCGCTCTCGTTACGTTTTTCTTTTTATGGCATTAAAGTTTTCCTTTTGTGGCATTAAGTTCTCCTTTTTACGGCATTAAAGTTTTCCTTTTCATAGCATTAACGTTTTCCTTTCATAGTATTAGAGTTTTCCTTTTCATGGTACCAAAGATTTCCTTTTCAGGGCATTAAAGTTTTCCTTTACAGGGCATTTTATTTATCCTTTTCAAGGCATTATAGATGTCCTTTTCATGGCATTATTGTTGTCCCTTTCATGGCATTATAGTTACCCTCTTCATGGTATTATAGATGTCCTTTTCATGGCATTATTGTTGTCCTTTCATGGGCATAATAGGTGTCCTTTTCAGGGTATTATATTGTCCTTTTCTAGGCAGTATTTTTGGCCATTTCCGGGCACTATAGTTGTCTTTTTTAATGGCATTATTGTTGTACTTTTCATTGCATTATTGTTGTCCTTTTTATAGGCATTATAGGTGTTCTTTTCAGGGTATTATAGTTGTCCTTTTCAGGACATTATAGTTGCTATTTAGATGTCCTTTTCATGGTATTATTTTTGTCCATTTCAGGGCATTATAGTTGCCCTTTTCATGGGCATTATTGTTGTCCTTTTTCAGGGCATTATAGTTGCCGTTTTCATGGGCATTATAGTTGTCCTTTTCAGGGCATTATAGTTGTCCTTTTCAGGGCATTATAGTTGTCCTTTTCAGGGCATTATAGTTGTCCTTTTCAGGGCATTATAGTTGTCCTTTTCAGGGCATTATAGTTTTAATTTACAGAACTTAAACGTCGATCTGTGCGTTTTGTACATGAGTAAAATGAGCAAAAGAAAAAAGGTGAAATTCAACTTTTTCTTGTGCACAAAAGAATGAAGAAGAGGTAAAAGCATGTTTCCAGATAACGCTGAGTCACAATGTAATTACTATAGACTTTATGCTGTTTTGATAGAGAAAAGGTCCTTCCAGGAATGTAGGAAGAAAATATAAACAAGGAAAAACAGTCTTGTATGTTGAAATGATGTTTTACAAGTTTTCTTGAATAATCGTCTTTTGAAAGAATATCGAACAAGACGTTAGTTATTAAACTATTTCGCTATTCAACAATAATTTTCTGTCCTGTAAATTTCAAGCTATTAAAATGTTGCATATTTACCCATTTGATTGCATAGCGGTGTTGAAGCAAAGATAAACAGAATACATACATTAAGCATTGGTACTACCGTTTTATGCAAGCAGAAGACAAGAGCAATGGGCCAAATATTGTTTTATCTTAACCGACAGTCATCCTAATACCGATATTTTGAACAGACGACAAGAAAGGGGTTCTACAATGGTTCATCGTAGCAGGAGAAGACAGTCGGCTATGCATTGGCTTGTTTCAACAGGACAAGACAATCTAGCGATCATTCATTAAGTTTATCCAGTGGGCTATGCATTGGCTTATTTCAACAGGACAAGACAATCTAGCGATCATTCATTAAGTTTATCCAGTGGGCTATGCATTGGCTTGTTTCAACAGGACAAGATAATCTAGTGATCATTCATTAAGTTTATTCACCCAGAAGAAATAGAATGGACCTTACATTAGTTTATTTAAAAGCAGTCTAAAACGTCATCCAAAAGTGCCAGACTCACCCTTCAAGTACGACTTGAGTTCCGCCGTCTTCGGCAGATGCATACTTGACCTTCCCGTTCCTCTGCATCGTATTGCCAGTGTGAAGATAATGAATAAGAGCGTTTTGTTGCCACACAACATTAGCAATCAATGATCCACTCTCCTGCGTTCCGATACGTGTAAGTACAGTTACAAGCTTTGTGTAGCGCAATTGGAAGTCTAAGGAATTGTTCCTACAACATTTTCCTTATGGTACTTTGATGCTAAATGAAATTTATTTTGGGGTGTAATATTCTGACCCACGAGTAATTACCACTCGGTGTCTGCACAGTGCGATCACTACTCGGTGTTGGCACAGTGTGATAGGCACGCAGCTCTGAGACACAGCGAGTCACGTAGCGGTCGACCGAGCCGTGAAGTGCGTGAGATGCTGTTCAGTGTCACGTGTGCTGTTGTTAGAGATCTACAAATGCCGACAGAAAAAACGGCATTGCCATTTCATCCCGTTAGTGAAATTGCATTAGGGCCATAACATTTTCGTGGCAAAATACATACGTCTGAGATAGATAGATAGATAGATAGATAGATAGATAGATAGATAGATAGATAGATAGATAGATAGATAGATAGATAGATAGATAGATAGATAGATATGTTTAGTGGTAAACTGAAAACGTTATAATACCGGTTACAAAATGAAATGTATATTGTTGCTAATCTATTTTATTACTACAATCACGCAATTATTTCACATACTGCCAATGCTATTTGGTACCCAGAGCCAATGTCCCATCCACCTCACCCTAGTTACTCACTTATGTCAGTGAATAGTAATTTATAACACATTTATATGTAATTTGAATGCCATTTGCTTGTAATATATTCATATGCTTAAGAGACATTGTGAAGTGGTACCCTTGTGTTAAGAAGTAAATAGTAATTGTTAAATGAAATTTGTCAGTGTTTATGTTCAGTTCTAGAATTTGTCAATGTTTATGTTCAGTTCTAGAATTTGTCAGTGTTTATGTTCAGTTCTAGAATTTGTCAGTGTTTATGTTCAGTTATAGAATTTGTCAGTGTTTATGTTCAGTTATAGAATTTGTCAGTGCTTATGTTTAGTTATAGAATTTGTCAGTGTTTATGTTCAGTTATAGAATTTGTCAGTGCTTATGTTCAGTTATAGAATTTGCTTATATATTTTACGAATTTGTTTATCTATCTATTTATTTATTTTTGTCGAATCATGTTGTGCAACTTGTAAGTCATCTAAACTGCTAGCCACTGAAAAGCATAACATCAAACACCATTAAATTTCTTTGGTCATTCATAGTGCTTGTGTTACACAGCACAACAATTACTTCTAAGTGCTCTGACCATTTCATGCCACTACACAATAATTACTTCTAAGTGCTCTGACCATTTCATGCCACTACACAATAATTACTTCTAAGTGCTCTGACCATGTCATGCCATTATACAATAATTACTTCTAAGTGCTCTGACCATTTCATGCCATTATACAACAATTACTTCTAAGTGCTCTGACCATTTCATGCCACAACACAGCACAATTACTTCTAAGTGTTCTGACCATTTCATGCCATTATACAATAATTACTTCTAAGTGCTCTGACCATGTCATGCCATTATACAATAATTACTTCTAAGTGCTCTGACCATTTCATGCCATTATACAATAATTACTTCTAAGTGCTCTGACCATTTCATGCCATTATACAACAATTACTTCTAAGTGCTCTGACCATTTCACGCCACAACACAGCACAATTACTTCTAAGTGCTCTGACCATTTCATGCATCTATGGTACAACAAATGAGTGCCGTCAGTACCCCTCATCTAGACATATAATAAAATTATTAGATCTGTTTGTTTTGCTGGGACTAGCTCTAAAACTACTGGACTTACTTTGATCTGACTTTTACTGTTGTATGTATACTTTAGTGCCCTAGAATGGGCTATATAACATCAAGCTATTCTGTAAGCGAGCGAGCTAGGAATTCTGAAACTAGAAAAATAGCAAAGCACATGCTGCATAAGCAGTGGCTTAATACACAGCACAGCAAGCTAAAGCGTAAAGCGGCATATGCATCAGCAACCAACTCTCAACTCGCACACTTCACTCACTTCACCTCCTCTTTTTCAACTTCCAACATTACTTTGAGCATTCTGCCAAACTGATAAACTGATGGCACTACAGCTCCAAAACAAATACAATCACTATGCAAGCCCACTCACCAAAAGGATAACACACTCTCTATCTTCACTCTCAAAGCTTACAGATAAATAGAAGCTACACGACACGTGACGGCTTCCATGGGGCACCAAAGCTGGTAGGTCTCAAATTGCTGGCCTTGTGCCTATTGTTTTAAAATGAATAAAACCTGGTATGGTATCAGACTACAGCAGACGAGGAGATGGGTAAGAAAGTTAGATAATGATGCACTGTTGTGTAAGCTAACAGGAAATTCACTGCCTCAAAAAGAATATGTGATTGTTGAACTAAAATGCCTTATAGTAGTATGAGGGATAGAGACATTCCAACCATACTTGTACGGCCATGAGTTTACTGGAAAAACATCACAGACCTTTAGCCTACCTAGCTAGTGCTAAACACACAAACAGTAGACTGGTGCATGGACCTATGGGGCCTTAAAACAAATACATTTAACATTCTTTACATACCAGGGGATATGAACCTTGGGGCTGACTTCTTGGGTCATCACCCAATAGAAAATAAAGCCATAAGCTGCAAAACCATGCATTAGATTTGAGTGCACGTGTACCTTCCTTTACCTCAACAACTGGTAGTCACCTCAACTGTACTCACCTCACCAACTGGTAGTCACATCCTTGCAAGCAAGAGTTACTGCACATCATCCACATACATGTTTCTGTAGTACTGGAATTAATTTACGGTGGACAAAAATTTCCTATGACCAGAATACTAAGGAGAATTAAGTAGGGGTGGATGACACAAGCCAATTGTAGGCCATGCAAAAATTATCTCCCTTGCAAAAATGACTGTATTTTAGAAACCATCTATCACGACCGTCCTCATCTTTCACACTGGTAACCACTGGAGAATCATGCACGTAATACTGTCCATTACCCTGATCATCCACAATTCACCTCAAAATGGAATGGCAATAATGGAACCGATGAAACAATAAATGCTAGTGGGGTCACTCTCAAAGTAACCTAAGTCAAATTCACTGACTACACAAAGAGGATAAAACTGTCTGCTTGGTGCTATGCTCCCTAGAAACAGTGCATTCATGATCATTGACAAATTTAAGGGTACTGTATTCTCTCTGGAAACAAAGGTCTTATTCTAGCCAACCCAGTTATCTTCGAATGTATTCACAGATTGCACAGTGTTGCCTATTAGAGTGAGTAAGAATTGGTTTAATCATATAATTAAAACTGTAATAGTTCTTTTTTATACTGTATGAAGCAGTGGCTTCATATGTAATCAGAGGTCTATCACTGTGATATCTGAAGAAATGTCAGGTACAATTCACTATTTATATTATCACTTGTAATTAATTATCTTTAACCCATTATAACTATTTTCTTTTTGCTAGATAAAACAGCTTAGTAATATTATAGAATATTCAAGTGATAAGCAAAGATATAGAAATTATTTTAAATAAGCAGTTGTTTATTTAATGATGTATGTTTAATTTGTAGTAATGTCCGCCGAACGTACGGAATTTTGACTGCTTGGGGAAGAAGCTGTTGTGCACAGTGTCCAACAGGGTAGCATTTTATTTGTCACTAGTAACAGTTGATTGTTAGGGGTTCAAATCATGTGGGCCATGATTATTTTAAGTGGTGGAGAATAATGTAGTACTCATTGCCAAAGATTTAATGTTTTAGTTTTTGATTATAGGCCTGTTTGGGTTGTGGTACTCATTGCCAAAGATTTAATGTTTTAGTTTTTTGACTATAGGCCTGTTTGGGCTGTGGTACTCATTGCCAAAGATTTAATGTTTTAATTTTTTGACTATAGGCCTGTTTGGGCTGTGGTACTCATTGTCAAAGATTTAATGTTTTAGTTTTTTGACTATATGCCTGTTTGGACTGTGGTACTGTGACAATAATAATCACCCCCATCTCTTCTTTTGAAATATCATTTAACAGTCTTTATGCTTTATTCCTTAATATATTTATGCTGCATATTTTTTATGAAAACTATTTGTGCATTATTTTGTTCATATATATAAGGCGATTTTTCTCAGTAAAGTTACAGTAATGTTCGTTGTTTGGTTTATTGTCCTCTGAAAGTGAGTGTGTGGGGATGGGGGTGGGCACCAATTAATTGGTATTTACGCTCTCCACTAGGAAGGGGCATCCTGATTGATCTCCCCTAGCTGGAATGGCTTACTGCTTACTTATCTATCAACCTATAAATTCTGCCTATATACTGTACAGATTATTAACTGTTTTAAAGTTCTATGGCAAAGTAACATAATCATGTGGAAAATTACAGAATCCAAAAAGAAAAAATGTATATGTGTGTATAGTGGGGAAATGAACTCATCTTTCTAAGACTGCTTATCATAATAAACTTTATCTCATTATCAAAGACTGAAGTTCTGTTCTGCACTTTTCTGCAGAACGCAGTTGCCATCAATTGCCCTGAACTAGTGCACACAATATTCCTGGACATTAATATGGCTGCTAACTTTAAATGCAAACAAACCAAAGAAACTCTATGACAGAGTAATCTGCCTATGTCTATTTCTAAATTTAATAATTATATATTTGTTGCCAATATAAAAGTGGCACGACCTTGGGCACTGCTTATGCTGATATTTATAAGTATCAAAGTTGGAGTAAACAACTCAGGTAGATTGCTGATGCAATCCAAATCAGTTCCAACTGGATGAGTAGTTTTTCTAATAGTTTCACACTTGTTCATAAAAAATTCATCGAATTGAGGATGGACCAAAAGTTTATTTTGTTGAAGAAAGACTTATATTCTAATCACTTTGATTTTGATGTCATAAAGGCGATCGTTAGTTTATGGTAACAGACTGATAAAGAAAGAATGGACTTATTAATATTTCGTATATGATTTGAATTGGTGAATGCTTTAAGTAAATGAACCATTATTTCTATGTTCACTAATTTGTTTACGTTGTAAATTCTACTTGTGAATTGTAATTGATGTTATATTTCTTATGCTGTGTGTGTGTCAGGCTATTGTATATTGTGTAACTTGAGAACGTTTGTAAGGGAGAAAGGAGTTTAAAAATGAAATATGCCTTAAACTTAACACTGCCCTTGATTTGCCTTTTGCCTTTTGATGCTTTTGATGTTTTGTAACCTTGTATCTTCAAACTGCAGTGACTACTCTACTCTACCGATCAGTTGGTGTGTATCCAGCATTGTCAGTAAAAGTGTTGCTGTAAGTTGATTCCTGTGAATTCCATTCCAGAGCCAATATGACAGAAAGCTTGAATTTGGTCTGGAGAATTCACGAAGATTTTTAAACTTTCCTCATGGTGTGTTTAGATAGTGCGCATGAAGATTCTGAAACACTCCTCATTATGTGTTTGGGTAGTGCACATGAAGATTCTGAAACACTCCTCATTATGTGTTTGGGTAGTGCACATGAAGATTCTGAAACACTCCTCATTATGTGTTTGGGTAGTGCACATGAAGATTCTGAAACACTCCTCATTATGTGCTTTGATAGAGCATACGAAGTTCTTGACGATTCTCCATGGTGTGCTTTGTGATCGAATATTCTGGAACTGTTATATAATATGCCTAGAGAGGGTATGTTGGACCTTTATCTAATAAGAAAAAAGTGACTTGTTACAAACCACATGATTGTGAACACGCTAGTGACAGCCGCCATCATTGAAAAGGTTATGTACATTGACTATAATTATCTCTCAAAAACTCCACTCTCATTTCTATGATGAAACTCTGTGTGTGTGTGTGTGTGTGTGTGTGTGTGTGTGTGTGTGTGTGTGTGTGTGTGTGTGTGTGTGTGTGTGTGTGTGTGTGTGTGAGAGAGAGAGAGAGAGAGAGAGGTATGTGAGTGTATGTGTGTGTGTTAATTTGACTACTGATGTCTAAACAAGGATAAACTGAAAGAGTGTCTAACGTTTAATCAGACATAGTGGTGAAGTGATATAAATGCTCTTTTGAATTTATAAAACAATGACATAATTTAAATAAAAGAAAAGTGTTGTTAAATTTTCAGGATGCAGCCCAGATATGGTCACATGAGAACAGCTAACCTACAATGTCAGTCCCCAGGAAGGTGAATGTTCTGGTCTAATAATAAACTTCTGGCTTCTAAGTGTTCCTGCCCTTTTATGAATGGGCTCCAGATTATGTTCTAATTGAATTTTTAGACCATCACATGTAAGTCAATGTGCTTTGAAAGGCAATAGCTATGAACTCTTTCCTTTTGGTTAACACACTATGACTTTGTAAGATAAATTATTTCTAGATAATTTTATTATATCACTTACAGTCGTAGGAAAGAATCAAAAGCTTGTTAAGGAGGATGCATCATTATAGCTCTTTACAGACTGGAATACAAAATGACCAAAATATATAGGCATAGAGAACAATTCATTTAATCAGGTCTATACAGGTTACAGTGGATTTTGAAATTTCTACATTCAACTCAAAGAAGCTTTGATTCCTGTTTGTTCCAGTTCTGGCTCAAGGCTACAATATTATTACATGTACCTGCTTATTGTGCTAGAATAACAATGTTTCTGCTCATCCCATACTGTCAGTTGTTTATTTTCAGTCAGCAACCCTGCTTCAAGATTACAACTATTTTACAAGCTTTTATATGGGGGAAAAAATGAAAATCTGTAATAATAGTTATCTTTGGAGAGCATGGATTTTGTGTAGTCTGAGTGTAATTCTACACTTTGTCTTTGGAATGACTGACTGTGTGGATTGACTGCAAAATTCTGCACAAATATTTCTTGGGAGAGGAACCTGTAATCTAAATTTAAGTCTGCACAAATATTTCTTTGGAGAGGGACACTGTAATCTGAATGGAAGTCTGCACAAATATTTCTTTGGAAAGGGACACTGTGATCTGAATGGAAGTCTGTACTAATATTTGTTTTTGGAAAATAGACAAAATATGTATGACTGAAAATTTGTACTAATATATTCATCTTAGGAGAGCATCGACTCTATGTTGTCTGACTGCAAGACTGCACTAATTCTTGCCTTTTGAGTGTAGGAATTCTCTATAGCCTGAATCACAAGACTGCACTAATTCTTGCCGTTTGAGTGTATGAACTCTCTATAGTCTGAATTGTAAGTTTCCATTAATATTTATCTTCGAAGATTAGAGAATCTGTGTAAGGCTGTAAGTTTCTTTGAAGAGCAGGAACTTTACGTCGTATTCTTCAAATTAAATGGTGGGACACTTCCAGTTTACGCCCTCTTGTCAACCTCATTCAAAATCTGAAAACAATGCAGCTGAATGCAGTATTTTCAGTAGTATTTTAGTAACTGTGTGTTTATTATGACACTTATAAATATTGTTTTATCCTAAGAATTAATTTTCTAATGCAGCTAGTGATCTCCATCTATTTTATAAAGACATCAGATTATCTGTCCATTGAAATCAACTGTCCACATCTGTCTGGGAATAATTGGATGTGACGGGTGGGTTGGGGGAGGGTATACCTGTCAATCGATCTTTCTTTACGAGACAAATCACATTCAGTTTGAGCTTGTTTTGACCTAAATTGTGGAATGGGAGAGGGAGTGAATGTGATACACAACACCAATATCTTTCGTTGCATTCACCCATCTGTAAATCATAATTAGTGG
This sequence comes from Sinotaia quadrata, assembly GCA_028829895.1. Lineage (NCBI taxonomy): Eukaryota > Metazoa > Mollusca > Gastropoda > Architaenioglossa > Viviparidae > Sinotaia > Sinotaia quadrata. The sequence goes on from CM054179.1 coordinate 60,345,521, forward strand.
TATGAAAGCTTATTGATACTTATGAAGTTCTAATTTTAATTTGACAAAATCAGATGCTGCTAATAAAGGAAAATCTAAATAAATTTGCAAGGGAATGTGGTAGTTAAAGTGAAATGTGGAGGAATTGTGCTGGATACATCTAATCTCTAATTAAATTCAAACAGTATAAAAGAAACAGATCGCAGAATTAAAATTTATAGATTGTTTAGTACTTGTAATAAAAATGCATATAATAAGGTATTAATTTTTTCCATACTAAATATAATGATGCAATTTCTTTTGTTATAGTGGAATATGTCGGATTATGTTAGGTTTATAAAGAAGGAATTCCAAAAAGTATATATAACATATCAATTAGGTTCTTACGTGTGCACCGGTTGCCTAGTAACATATGACGCTATAAAATATTATTACGCAATTTGTACTTCATATCTGACACTATTTGCAAATCTAACAGTTAAATCTAATTACTCTTCGCAGAACTATGGTTTACAACGAACCAACACTATATTCAGGAACAGATATGGGATGATATGTAGGTGAATATATATAGTCTTTATAGGATTTATTTTACAAAAAGGAATTTGGCTACAAGTTTGTAGAAAACATTAAAGAACTTTCTTGACATTTTCTCTAAAGCAGTTTTGAAAGAAGACTCGATGTCATTTCGCTAGATAAATTGTCGATCGTGTATGCAATGCCAATGCAACAAATTCCCGTAAATATGTTTAGATATTTCGTAAGCATAAAGTATTAGACTAAACTGATATTATTTGCAGCAGTAATAGAGCAGTAATCTATTTATATGTGACAAAAGCAGGAACCAGTGTTTTTCGGAGTCAGCTAAAATTATTCAAAAATAAATCACGTCTCTAGGTGATTGTACGATGAAAGAAACTCCTTTGTTAGGTTTTCCCTTAGTCCAAATTTCACTCTTAACATTTCAAATGACGATAGTTTTCTGGAGTCTTGCATTCTCACCTTGTGCAAGTGACTTAGTGGCTGTGTGTCAAGAGTGTTCGGAAATAAATTGCACATCTCGTGAAATTACAGCTAAACGCTTTGTTTGCATTTGTGAAAAACAATTTCAACAACCAATACCGGTCAGCAACCACATTGTTAATGAAAAGCTAACCAATCTTACATCACTGGTTTCTAGACTGACCCAAAATTTGAAAGATGCTATAAGCAGAACTACAGATCAAGCTAAGAAAAAAACACTAGCGGAAACAGAGTTGAAAAACATTATCATTGAATCAAATAAAGTAACAGAAGATCTTTCATTGCAGGGGCGACTATATCAACCAGAAGTTGTTACGAAACTGATAAAAATGCACGATGAATCAGCTCAGATCTTAGCTTCCACGTTAAATATTGGCCAGAACTCGACAATTTATTCTAACCATCTCACAGTGAGTGCTTTAAATGTAGACATAACGAAGAGTTTTGATGCAGTATTTCCATTTGAGTACACTAGTTCAGAGTCCAAAGCTGACAGTGTAAATATTCCTATTTCCATGATAAAAGAGCTTGCAAATGCCCATAAGGTACAGAGCATACCAGTATCGGCCGTTTGGAATCTAGGTCTAGGCCAAATGCTTAAGCCTAAGGAAGTTGTACCATCCGAAATGAGTCAAATTTCAGTCAACTCAGCAATAATTAGTGTGACTATACCATTACAGTTTGGCGGTGCGTACTATAGGAAACCATTCTCCCTAGTGTTTCATAATATTATAGATATTGGAAAGAATACCATCATTTGTGCCTTCTGGGACTCCAAACTTTCTAATTGGTCAACCAATGGATGTGATTGGTTTGGTACAGTCGGTTCTGAGACGACTTGCATGTGCAATCACTTAACTTCTTTTGCCATATTATTGAGGGTATCAGCATCAGATGCTCAATTATCGTCTGAAAATCAATTTGCTTTACAATTTATTACTATTCTGGGCTGTTCTTTATCTATTGTGTTCTTCATCGCGTGCTTCATAACATTTGCTTCTTATAAAAGTTTAAAAAGTGAACGTAACACAATTCACAAGAACTTAGTGTTTGTTCTTGCACTTGGCCAATTGCTGTTCATAATCGGCATAGAGAGGACAGAGAATGCGGTAGGTGGCCATAGTTTTCGCAGTAAAAGTTCTAAATATTTTTTCCCTGCTATGTTTTATCTATTATGGGTTAATTTACTGTTGTGTCAACGGTGAAAGTATTTGTGCTTGTCAAACTTACTGCTTAATTATGGGGAAGAGTTAACTTGTCAGTCTTTGTGTGTATGTTGTGTGTGATTGTAATGTATGCGTGAGATTGTAATGTATGCGTTTGATTGTAATGTATGTCTGTGTGTGCGATTGTAAGCATGTTTGTGTGTGTGATTGTAATGTATGTATGTTTATGTGTGATTATAATGTATGTTTGTGTGTGTAGTAATATATGTTTTCATGTGTACTTGTAATATATGATTTCATGTGTAGTTATAATGTGTGTTTGTGCATATGTTGTAATGTGTGCGCTTATGATTGTTAATGTATGTACGTGTGATTGTAATGCGTCTTTGTGTGTCTGATTGTAATATACATTTGCGTGTATGATTGTAATGTGTGTGTGTGTGTGTATGTGTGTGTGTGTGTGTGTGTGTGTGTGTGTGTGTGTGTGTGTGTGTGTGTGTGTGTGTGTGTGTGTGTGTGTGTGTGTGTGTGTGTGTAATGTATATTGTGACAATGCTGCAGCATGAGTATGACAATCAAAGAGAAACCCAGAAAGAGTTAAAATAAGAAAGGCAGAATGTATTATTTCTTGACACAGTGTAAATATATTTGATATAGTAGATATTTTTTAATATATTTTTTATTCTTACAATAAGATTATCAGAGAACAGAATGGAATGGAGAAAGCTGGTTGTCAGGTCATCAGTGGTGCCCCAACGGTCGGCAAGACTAAGGGATAGATAGATAGATTCTTAGAATTCGCAGAAATAAATAAAAATTACTTAAATATAATATGTTGGATTAACAGCTCAAATGAGGAATAAAAATAACATTTCACATAATCAATTAAATTGTTAGCCTAGAAATAAGCTTCCTTTTCTCTAAATTGTTTTAGCTATTTTTTAAAAATTAAATGAATGTATATTTGATTTTAATTATGCTTTCGTAGTTAAAGAATTCTTTCAACAATATTTCTTTCCATTCGAATGTATGTTTGATTTTAATTATGCTTTCGTAGTTAAAGAATTCTTTCAACAATATTTCTTTCCATTCAAATGTTTGATTTTAATTATTCTTTCGTTCAATCTTTCCTTCCCATTCACGTTTTAAAGCTCGTGTGCTCCATCATTGCCGGGGCACTGCACTACATCTTTCTGGCGGCATTCGCTTGGATGTTCCTGGAAGGCGTTCAGATCTACTTAAAACTTGTCCTTATTTTTGAACCAACCAAATCACTGCTACCTTTCTATTACGGGTTCGGCTACGGCACACCTATTATCATCGTATCTATCTCAGCAGGCATCTACCCTGAAGTGATGAATTTTGCTAATTTGTTGGATTTTTAAAATTTTATATAAAGTATATGCAGATTGCAAATTATATGGATGATTACAATTCAAGCAGTTCAAGTACAAGCTTAATGTCATCAATATGTTGGCATAATTAATTAATCTAGGGCTTTTTTGTTGTTGTTGTTTCGCTTCGTTGTGGTTGGGTTTTTTTGTTGTTGTTTTATTTCGTTTTTTATGTTGGGAGGGGGGCTTGTGCAGAGCTTCAGTGGTAGGCCCCTTCGATTTCAAACGAAAAAATCTTCTGTTGCATACAACATAGATAAACATAGACTCTGCCTATGTTACTACTATAACTACTATATAGTTTGCTTTGACGAAAAAATCTGACTGGAAGACGTACCTGTTGCAAAAGGACTTCTGTCTCAACAGTTTACTTTCCCGTTCAGACACCTTGTCTTCAAGATATTGGCCATTCACCTTACAGCAGTCATTCTATATATATAATGGGGTTTTGTTTTGTTTGTTTGTTTTTTGTATTTGCAATTTTTTTTTAAAAAAGACATTGTACATTTTGAAGACCATACACTAAGCAGTAGGCTCCATGCATGATATCAAAGAAACTTTTTATTTATTGAGCGACGGATCACTGCCTTCTTTCAGTCGTGAACCTGCTACAAATTTATTTTCGTAAGCAAAGTAATTGTGAAAATATATAGCAAAGTAATTGTGAAAATATATATATAGCAAAGTAATTGTGAAAATATATATAGCAAAGTAATTGTGAAAATATATATAGCAAAGTAATTGTGAAAATATATATAGCAAAGTAATTGTGAAAATATATATAGCGAAAACTAAAGAAATGACACTTAAACACTGAACGCAAGGATTCACTCGGAAGTTATGTTATCACTCCGTAGATGTGCGCACGAAGCTGAGTTCTATATTTAGAATTTCTTCAAGATCACGTTGCATCTCAGTTCTCCAAAACAAAGATTTGCACAAAGTTCTCAATATCAAAAGTTTTGTACAAAGTCCCCAATAGTTCCTACATGGTTAGAGACCGTTCTCACACTCCTTCCGCTCTGTTAAACTTGAGTACACTAAACAATCACCTCTTTCATTCAGTGCCTCTTTACAATCAATGACATTCTTACTAAGTGTGTTTATTTTTAATGGACTGGCCAGATTTCCGCCAGACCATGGTTTACAACATTAACTAGTTTACTTCTCTTGACCCACAAAAACATCCATACTGTCTTGATGCAAAAGATACGTCATATGTCTGTAAAAGCCCTTATTAGACTACCTTTTGCATCTACAGTTAGATTTTGTTTACTGCTCATTTCTTACATCTAAAGTTTTATTCTTTTCTATATTTATAAATATCCTGACAGTATTTAGTTATTGTTACTGTCACATGTCCAGTTATGTTTAACAACTCTGTCTTATATTAGATTCCCAAATATCAATATTGGTTATTGATTAACTTCTAATAATAGCAACATCCAGATGGCCTGGCCTATCCTCTATGAGTATGCCAGAGATTCAGGCTATTATGCAATGACACATCGCCAGATAAATCAGTTGACGTGCCCAAGATAATAACGTTATCTCTCCCTTTTTATTAATTAAGAATTATGATTTTATTTCTCTGGCTTCACCCCCAACTAGCTTCTAATCAGTTACAAAAAATTATGTAACAATTAGTTAACATGTGACAATAGTCCCCTCCAGAGAAAGACATGAGTTAACATGTGGCGAAAATCCCCTCCAGAGAAACATTGAGTTTTCCCACATGACCTGCAGACTCTCTGTCAATTCTCTTGAGAAAATCAGCCCCGTTTGTGAATTCCTATCACTTTTCTCATTTGGAATGGTATGGCTGTAATAATAGCAAGTATCTTATATTCCTGGAGGATTACAGCCCCAACCTCATCTCCTGCTTCAAGACTAGATTGTTAATATGGCATTCATTTCAGTGTTCCATTCCAATTGCTTGCGTATAACAATTTTAAGCTTAATCGTATTGAATATATTTAGATGCAAGAATTAGTCTATGCATTAATTTTATGTTTTGATCACTTTCATTGGTAACACAACAAAGAAATAAAACGTCGGCTAAATATCTTTTTAAAGAAATAACTTTTCTCATCAACATGAAATTTTGTAAAAATTAGAAATTAAGTGATTTTTGTTAACTAAATCAATATAAGTGGCTTACATTTAATTGTGCTAAAGTACACGTGCTTGTACTAAAAAGTTTAAATTAGTCATATCTATTTTCAAGTTGGAAATATCAAATATGACTTGCTTCTATTGATAATTCACTTAAATACAAAGCAGAAGCATGACTTTTTATATAATATTGATCTTTATTATAAAACCAAAGAAGTGTTTAAAACTGTTTTGGGATTTTTAAGAAAATATTAATTAGAGGAAAAAAGTGATCTTCTTCACATTCTGTTATATGAAGCATTATTTTATTGGGGGGGGGGGTTGATTTCAAATTATTTACATTCTTACTAATGATTATTTTACTAGTAAGTAATAATTAAACACTGTTTTGTATTATTATTTTAGGGTTATGGTACTACAATGTACTGCTGGCTGAGTGACAAGAATAACTTTCGATGGAGTTTTCTTGGACCTGTATTGACAGTGATCATAGTTAATACGTTCATGTTATGTATTGCAATTAAAGTTATGTGTCAACATTTTCGCTCAAGGTACAAATTTTGCTCACTTTGATACAATTGTCATTTCACTGATTTGTTCATTTTTTAGTTCATTCATCATTAATAATAACACTTTTCCCTACAATTGCAATCAGTCAACCAATCATCCAACAAAATGTCATTTTCTCTACAATTTTTCATAACAGACAAAAAAAAAAGTAAAAATAATTAAATAAAATACTTCAATCATATAAAAGGATTCATGATTTCACAAATGTTTAACTTTTGTTTACATCAATTACGTAATGTAATGAAGCATTTCTTCATATATTTTTTTAATCTGAATTTCAACTCTAAGCGCTATACATCATATTTCAAATATTTATTTATACATTATAATCAATATGTAAGCAAACAAAATATAGTAAATGTCTTTAAAATGTATAAATAATAGGGAAAAATAGGTTAACAAAGCTTAAATGTAAACTTCAAAAAGGCTCTCGAAACGACCGCATGAGGAATAAACTAATGAGTTATAAATATGAATTAAGTTAATAATAAATATAGATTAAATTAATAATTCACTTTTTTGAAACAATCACAACCCATATAGCACTGATTACGATTCATAAATAAAATAAATCTCTGTATCCTTATTTCCCTTCTCTGTCTCTTAACATTTTGTTGACTGTCTTCAATTTTAAATTCTTATTCTCTTCATCTCTGATTACAGTTGTAGTTCTAAATTAATTCTTCGAAACCTTTTGATAAAATTGTATAGTGAATTTTCTTGTATATTTTGGGTTTGCTATGGATAACTAAAAAGTGCAAGTAAGAAATGAAGAGGCTATGCGCACTTTCAAGAGTGGTCTAATGATATCTTTCCTGTCTGCAAGAACATATATAAAACTTTCCTACTTTTCATTATAACATAATTCATATTTATTGGTACTCTAAAATATAATCCTCGCTGCAGTGCATTTGAACTTTTATAGGCTACAAGTGAAAAAACAAAGAAGTGAATGTGAATAATACTAATCAAAATACAACATTCGGGATGGTGTTGGGATAAATATGTTGATTCATATAAGATGACATTTATAGAACATTTTTCAGCAGTGTAAAAAGGAAATAATACCAAAAATAGTAGAAGATTGTATACATTTCTGTTGTTTGGATAACATTCATTTCTTCACTTTCCTATTTACCATGCAATGAATAATAGGGGAGAGAGAGAGAGAGAAAATGGGTATTCACTACTAAAATATTTAGAGTATTACGTCTTCTCGTTTAAAAGAATATTTATATTGTTTTTGTTTCCCTTTTACAGCAGTCGTCGTGATATGAAAACAGAGCAGAAAATGGCCATGTGGATTAAGGGAGCATTAACGCTTGCAGTGTTACTTGGTGTGACGTGGATATTTGGATTTTTTCAATTCGGGGCAACCAGTGTAATTTTTTCCTATATATTTGTATTGTTCAACTCATTCCAGGGCATTTTCTTTTTTTTTTTCCACTGCCTCGGTAATGAGAAGGTAAGTATGATTGTTCTTAGAGGTCGTCCACATATGACGTCACGCAATTTTTGCCTTTTGTTTTACACCCCTTCGTCACAAAAACCCAGAAACCCTTCTATGTGAAGTCACTTACCCCCCTTCCACCCTCATAATTTTGTAATACTGAAAAGTAAATGTAAAGTCAGTTAACTATACAGACAAAACAACTATTGATTTTGTAAAATAGTGTTGAATTAATCACATTTGTACAAGGTCTTCTTGGCTAATTAAGAGCACATAAGCGTTAAATTATAATTTATAGTAAAGGTTAAAGCAGGGGTGCACAAACTCCGGCCCGCGGGCCATATCCGGCCCGCGAAGAGTTGCTGAGTGGCCCGCCATGTCAAACGAAAAAGTCAAATGTTTACTCATACATTGAGTGATATGAAACAAAGCAGCACCTCCTGACCCATTTTTCCAGGCGCTCCGCGCAGATGATGTCTGCCCGCTGACAACACTCACAGAGGCAAGAGAAAAAAGCTATACCAAGATAGGCAGCAAACCCCACACATATATGCTTGCCCCTTCCTGTAATATGGTTGGTCAGTAGCTGTTATGCCTTAGTGTCCGATCTACCACATTCTGTTGTTTATTTTGATTATATTTTTGTGACAAAATGGCAGCTAATCGTAAAAGAAAAGTTGACAAGGAAAACCGGCAGTTTAATGATGACTGGATAATGCACTTGTCCACACCAGCATACTTGGCAGCACATACTGCTGCAAACAGGCTTTCTCACAGATGAAACTGAACACAAGCAACACCTGCGGTCAGCTGACTGATGATAATCTGGAAGCAATTTTGCATCTTTCAACGTCAAACATCAAGCCTGACATTTTGAAGCTTGCAGATGACATGCAGCACTATCCATCACACTGACTTTGTGAAAGTTGACGTGTCATAACATTTTTAGAATGAGTCTTAGTATACAACTTCTTTGTCATAATTATAGTCTTAATCATCATTTGTGTGTTCTTAGATGTAATGTTGCTTATATGGGACGATTTTGATCTTCACTTTTTTGTGGCCCCCGACGGTTTTGACAAGTCAGATTTTGGCCCCCGACTCAAAAAGTTTGTGCACCACTGGGTTAAAGGTTACCGAAAAAGTTATGAAAATGAAAACTAATACAAGACACTTTACATAAAGCTTACACTGTACGATGTCTATGGCGTCAATGTTGCTAGTGCCATCTCTCTCACCTCATCCAATCTTTTTTAGTCTGCATTTTTTTAGTAATGTCATCAATCTTTAAAGACTGTGGTATTAGGATCGTATATAATTATCAATAATCAAAAAAAATAATCAGTGGTGTCAACAAAACGTTTTCAATAAAACATAAGAAAAAAGCTAACATTTGATATATTCCCTGAGAGATGCTGACCCATATTTGTCCAAACCAGACCGGTGTTTTCAAAAATGTGGGGATTGGCATGCATGCAAATGGACTACATTCAACTTGAGGAAATAATTTTCATTTTAATAAAATGTCCTAGGACTGAAACTTATTCAGAATAAATAGTATTTTTGCATCTAATCAATAATGGACTTGCAATATAAATTGTGCAATTTAACTTGTATTTATTTATTCAATTTTTTTATTGGATATTTCTTCACCTGTAGTTTCTGAAGACAAAAATGTTTTTATCTAATAATTAACAATGGACTTCAATTTGCAATTGGATTTGTATTTGGTTTTTGAAAAAGAAATATTGTGAACATTTTCTTATGACAGTGTAATGATTTATTTACCTTGTATAAAGCGAAACAAAATTCATCATATTCATTGAAAGGAAATGGAACTTTTTATTTATATAATAATGTGTTTAATTTTAAATATTTTTAAAATAATAATTTAAAATTTTTTTATATGTTTAGCTTAGGTAACAATTTACATTTTCAAAATCCATTCATTTTTTTTTTTTAGTAAGCTGTCCCATAAAATTATCGCTGAGTGGCAAAATTGACAAGCAAGAGGTTAATGTGCGGCGTCACAGCGTGACAAAGGGCCCAGCCTATGATATTTGTTGCTTTTATTCACATAACAAAAAAACTAAACGTTTACTGCACACCAAATACGGTCTTTCAACTTGCTAAACTCGTGTTAATCTATTGATTTACTTTTCTAAATTGTAAGTTTAATTACCAGTAGGCCTACAATATAGACTGAAAAACGACAATTTAACCACTTAAAGATTATAACAATTAACTAATATTTCTGCTGATATACTATTAATTTAAGTCATCCATAAGAGGGTTGTTATATATTGCGGATAAAAATGGACTCAGGTTACAGGTCACAAAATCAGTTTCTGTTCTGACATTATTTTTTAAAGAAGCGTTCCACACTCATATTTATGATGTGACGTCACCGTTCAACTCCCTTGTAACACTTCATTACAAAGTTTTGATCCCCTCCCCCCAACCAATGCGTGACGTCATTTGTGATCGAGAAAAATATTCAACAGGATAATTGAATCTTATTTATTCAGTTATATAAAATTTGTTGCATTATTAATTCCACTTGATATACCAGTACAAAAGGGATTCGCGCTAGAGTTCAGCAATCCTCTATTGTCTGTGAGTGTGATGTATGAAGAGTGCATAGTGGCAATGACATCAATCATTTGGTCAGAGATTATCTACAGCACTAGCTGGGAACAGATATCACTTAATAAGGTTTCTTCTGGTAAATGATCCTACAGATCTAAGGATGAAACATAATGCCTAATAATAAAACAGACATGTTCAGAAGAACAATTAAAAACAGTTTATTTAAATAAATACAATTTTGTTTCAGTATAGGATGAAACTATGCTAATTTTTTCCCTTCTAACTAGACACGAAACACTGGTATTTCTAACAATCTCCAGATGTATCGGGTAAATAAAAATAGTCACTTAATGTACAGACTTCAGAGTTTAAACTGTCCAAGTGTGATTTAAATAATTATCACTTTCACACTCATCAGGTTCAAAGAAAATAATAATACAGTTTAGAATGATCACTAAGTGGTTGAGAAACAGCAAGGATGAAAATAGAGAATATAACAAACGTAAGATGAAATGTCCTTTAGTTGTCAAATGGAAATAGTTCAATCAAGAAAAGTTCTTCACAGTCCCAGCGAAGCAAATAATAGTTTATCAGACTCGATCTAGGTCAAAATATACACTGAGACAGCTTGGTGTTCCAATAAACAAATGGAAATCAAATTCCAATCAGTTCTCGATCCCCTGTTCATACTGAAGTAGGTGCATTCTAGGATATCCAGAATGGAACCTTACACCCTGAGCATTGATAGTTGACAATGAAGTCTTATTAGTAGAAACGAAAGTTCCTGCTCATTAATACATTTTATCAATATGACCAGTGGTCAGTAAAATTGACCACTGGTCATATTGATAAAATGTATTAATGAGTAGGCTAAATATTTAGTTCAGTTAAATTTAATCTCAGTAAGGATTATATGCAGTTCAGATTTATACTTGTCACAAAACATTCTTATAAACATATACTGCTTAGATAGGATTAAAAGGGTGCAAGGAAAGAAGGCAGAAGACTCATGTAAATAAAATAGATGTAGATCAGGGTGAATGAGCATGGGTATGAATGAAATGACTCAACAAATGCATGATGAATATATGTAAGTTTATGGAACAAATAATGAGTTTGTCTTCTTTCAGTCAGAATTAAATTTAGAAAATTTACAAAATAAATGACATTAACGATTTTTTACAATAATAACTTTAATACAATTAACTGAGCTCAGTTTACAAACTATAATTGTTTGTACAACATTAAATTCATTTGAGAAGTAGTTTTAAATAAGCATATTTTTCATTTAATTCCAGTCAATAAAGTAAAAATATTTGCTAACTGCAATGCTCTTATAACTCTCACCACAACTACATCTTTCTGAAATGCAAAGCTAATCAAAGAAGTCTAACAAATAGAATACAGATTTGATTTTTCATCATTCCACCCATTTTTATTTTATGTTATAGGTACTCTTTTCATACTGTGTTTGTGCATGTACTTGTAAATGCTTTATATTAGAAAAGTAATTGTTTACTGATACAGTAGGCATGTATTGGTTTGACCGCCTGATACTGGTTATGATAAACAAACATGTTTTCTTGAAAATATTTTAAATTAAATGTTTTAATATTAGATCTGTTTAATCAAGCTTCTGTTATGTCTTAATAGTATTCACGAAAAAATGCACTTAATTTTTATTCATAATGTTTCTTGTTTCTTGTATACTTAACAGATTCGCAAAGAATATCGCAGATCTGTGAAAGATGCAAAATGGCTACCAGTATGCATTCAACGGCTGTGTTTCAGGCTCCTAATTACTTCTTCTGTTGAAGAGCTGGTCACCACAAGTGGTCCAGAATCAACAGTTACCCGTTTGAAAACAGACTATGAAAAAAACATGGTTTCTGAAGTTACGGAAAGTGCCAGTCTTCATGCCAGTGATTCACATCTTCAGGTTCAACTTCCCTATGAAAAGTATGATCACAGTGAAGTTGATGCAGAAATCGTAGACAGGAAAATAAGCAATGTGGATGATGATAGTGAAATGAAAGAGGATCAACTTATGCAAAATGACATAAATGGCTGTGAATATTAATAAAAGTAAGGAAAATCAAATTCAACCATCAGTGGACAAAAAAAAGGCATAGACAAGAAAAATATCAAGAAATAAGGAACAACAAAAAACAATATATTGTGTTGATAAAATATGCTGCAATATAAAATACATAGTTTTTCTTTTCTTTTGATGTTCCATAAATAGGAACTAAGAGGAAAAAAAAGACTTAACAAATAATTGCATTTAAGGAAATTCAGTAATCTAAGTGCTATGAAAAGAAACAATTAGAAATACATGTATTGTTGCAATGCTACTTCTCTCTTTAGTTTATATTATCACATAACTTCTTTCATGACAAACTTGCTGGTTTTATTTTATTTTTGAGTACTTCTTACATACATAAGTAATGGAGCCAACAGTGTGTTTTTACAAAAATGTTAAGCCATGTGTGCATACTTATATGTATTGCCACCAAACATAATGTGCTTGGTTTCAAAAGAGAAATTTTAATTATTTAATATCTACCTAGAAATTATAATGATATGCATCAACAAGTTTACTTGTAAAACTTAAAAAGATATTTATAAGTGAGTTGACTCACATTTTAAAATGTTTATTTATTTATTTACAATCACATTCTAATAGTTGATAACCATCATTGATTTTTTTTTTTTTTACAAGAAACATATTACACTAAAATCTTGAATTTACACCAGAGATAATAAATCAATGATATTTATTTATTTAAAAAGTTAAATTCAAATGAAAATATTTTATTTGCTATTATTATTAATCCTATACATTTATACATATAAGTATCCATGAACCGAAAAAATTATCACTTCCTCTAAAATGAAATAAAATAAGTGAATTGTGTTTTATTAAAATTACGTGATCATAATGCAAAATATATTTAGTATTTGTAATACATTTGCACATTCTTTGATTAAAATGTAACTACTTTTATTTATTTGTATAAGTTGCAATAAATAATATATTATTTAGAAATTAAAATTTGTAGGATGTTGGATTTAACTTTTTATGATTTTAATATTTATCTAAAGATCATATGATTATATCTAGTATTTTCAATGTTTAGTGTGCAACTTTCAAAAATTAATTTATGTATAACTTTGAGTGCTGTTTATAAAACTGTCCTGTTTCCCATTTCATGACTGACCTTATATAATTAAATACAAATACAAATAGAGGTACAAAAAGTCTTACAGTTTTTTAACATCACTAATTTTAATCAAGTTCATTAGGTTGTGTTTTTAACAAATATGATTAGTTTATCTCTAAGTGATATGCATTTTTATAACATGGGTACATTTACTTAGTCTGAGTGGAATTTCCCTAAAAACAAAATTGTGGATTTTGTTGTTGTTTTTTAGGCACACAGTGGTTTTTTCAACCAAACTAGTTCAATACCGAGTTGATCATTTTTGGCCAAATTACAATATGAAGCAGTGAGTGAAGATATCAAAATATGCAGGAAATAACAATTTTAGCAAGAACACAGTTCAATATGTTTACTGATCCCAGATGCTGAAAGAGGTTGTGTCAAAGCTAGTTGAATTTAAATCGTCTGACTTAAATAGCTTCTAATTAATTATCTAACAAGAATTACTCATCTCTTCCAATAATGAAATTAGAAAAATTAATTATTAGAGTCTTTATATATTTCTACTCTTAAACAGGCTCTGATTTTCCCATAGTTCTTTCTTTTATATACAGTTCTTTTTCAAAGAGAGTTAAATTCTGTATATAGTCCAAGCAGATTGAAGGAGAAAATGAGTTCTCATCAAATCAAAGGAAATATCAAGCAGTATGGTTCCTGTTTACGCAACCTTAAGATTGTGCACTGTGAAAATAGATCCACCAGAGAAGGGTGATCTAATTAGGATTAACATGTACATGTGACCTGCCCACCTGTATCAATATGGTTATTAATTATTAAGGATGAATATTAATAATAACTAATAGATAGAGTGTGCTGTCAGAGTTATTTTGCCTGGCATTATACAAATTTGTTATAGCTTATAGAGAACATTTCCTGTGTTTTAGAGTTTCGTGTTGAAATTCTGTTTTGGATGGGGTATCCAGAAACACATGTAGTTAGTCATTCATCAGACTATGAAGAAACAGTCTGTTTTCTTTCCTTCATCAGAAAGTAAGGACAATATAAGTCATGTGTATGTTTTATAACAAGGATATTTGTCAACTGTCAGTGAACATTGCCTTTGAGAGGCTATACATAAACATTTGTACATTTTCAATCCATCATTCAGTTATTAGCAGAAGAGCCAAATTTAATCTAGGGACAAATGATGCTGAGGCATGAATAAGGTCAATGCTATTTATTCAGTTTGTCTATTCTATTTGTTTCTTCATGAGATGTAATTTGTTTGTAATTTGTGCTGCCTTAATTTGACTTTTGTAGAGAAGAGTGCACCTTTTTTCTTTCATGCTTTTGATCCTCTACAGATTGCAGTGACTACTGTATTCTATTGAATCACGTTGGTGTGTGTATCCAACGCTGTCATCAAACTTATCAGAAACATGTTGCTGTAAGTTGATTCTGTACATTCTGTTCAAGAACCAATAAGGGGAAAATTGAGGCTTGAGTTTGGTCTTGAGAATTCATGAAAGTTTCTTGAACATTCCTCGTGGTGTGTTGAGTAGTGCTCTTAAAGATCCAAGAATACTCCATGTGATGTGTTGTGATAGTGTGTGTGAAGTTCTGAACAATTCTCCCTGGTGTGTTGTGTGAGCACATTGCAGATTCTGGAACAATTGTGTAAAAAAAAAAAAAAGTACCCAGAAGGGGTATGTTGGACTGTCACCTAATAAAAAAGAAAGTGACTTGTTGCAAATCGCATGATTGTGAACATGCACTAGTAACAGCCGCCATCATTGAAAAGGTTATGTACATTAACTATAATTACCTCTCAATGATGAAAACCATATCTATGAACTTGATTATATATAAATGTTAAATTGACTGCTGGTGTCTATGCTATGCTAAAATGAATGAGTGTCTATCGTTTAATTAAACATTGTTGTGAAATGATGTAATTGTTATTGCTCTTTTGTTTATATTCACATGTATATTCGATTGTTGATTTAATAAATTTATTGTAAACGTTATTAACCTTGTTACACTTATATTAAATCTTATGTTGGAGTAATAGTGAGGGGGGGGGCTCGTTAAATATAAAAGATAGATTTTTATTATTCCTTTACTGAGATGCGACAGTAAACCATCTATCTCGTTATTGTGTAAAAAGTAGAGTTTTACAACACCCTTATAATCCGCCAAGTGAGAGACAGGTTGGTCATGAGGGAGAATTATTAATAATTATAAATTAAGATTCTTGACCACTTGTAAATATTTATGTATTATTAATAAATAATAATAATAATAATAACAATAATAATAATAATAATAATGAGTGAAGGGTGTCCAGAGGTGTCACAGACTCTATCCAGTATTTAAACTAAAATGGTATTGTTTTGAAGAAAAAGACCCTCAGTCCTATCACATCAGATAATAAATATCAATGAAATGTATACTCGTAAAGTGATAGCCTTATGTTAGAATATTTCACTTGGTCTACTTAAGAATTCTATATTTAAGAAAGATTTGTAAAAATTGTTTAAATTATTTGTACATTTAATTGCAATACTTGTCGGCATTTGATAAACAGAGTCGACCTAGCCTATTCTCTACATTGTTCTAAATGAGCCCCCATCCACCCATTATTACTCCAACATAAGGTTATAATATATGTGCAAGAAGGTTAATAAATTTATTAAATCAACAATTAAATATACAACTTATGAATATAATCAAAAGAGCATTGACATTTACATCACTTCACAACAATATTTGATTAAACATTGATACTTATTCAGTATCTTAGCAAGGACATCAAATTAACATATATACAATCAAGTTCATCGATATAGTTTCATCATAGAAATGAGAGTGGAATTTTAGAGATATAATAGATGGCCAATGTACATAATCTTTTTAATGATGGCAATTGTCACTAGCATGTGTTCACAGTTTTGCTGTTTGCAACAAGTCACTTTCTTCTTAGATGATGGTCCAAAGTACCCCTTCTGGGCACATTACACAACTGTTCCAGAATCTTGGATACACTCACAAAGCACACAATGGAAAATCATCCAGAACTTCATATGCTCTATCAAAACACATCATGATGAATGTTTCAGTATCGTCATGTGCGCTACCCAATCACACCAAGAGGAATGTTCAAAAATATTTCTGAATTCTCAAGACCAAACTCAAGCCTCAATTTCCATCATATTGGTTCTTGAACAGAATTTACAGGAATAAACTTATAGCAACATGCTTACTGATAAGTTCTATGACAATGCTTGATACACTCCAATGTGATCCAGTAGACCGAGTAGAGTACAGTTGTCCACTGCAGTCTAAGGAGATACAAGGTTACAAGCATCAAAAGTGTCAAAAGGAATGCTCCTCTCTGCAAAAGTCAAATTATGGACAGTGCTAAATTTCAGGCAGATTTCATCTCAAAACTCCTTTCTCTCTTACACACATTCTCAACTTAACAAATCCTGCAAATATATTTGTTAGCCCTATATACACACAGCATAAGAAATATAGCAATGATCAAAATTCACAAATATAATGTACAACAAAATCAAATTAGTGAACATAGAAACAATGGTTCAATTACATAAGCATTTTCCAATTAAAATCATAGATCAATAGCAACATACAAGATATCTAAATCCATTCTTTCTTAGTCAGTTAACTTACTATAAGCTTACAATCAGCTTTCATGACTGGACTTGAATTACATCAAAATCAAAGTGATTAGAATAGAGAACTTTGTTTGCAAAGTAACTTTCAGTCTGTCCCTATTGGATGATTTTTTTATGAACAAGTGTCAGACTACAACTACTCATCTGCTTGGAACTGGTTTGGATTGCATCAGCAAGTTCTAGCTTATTCTTTACCTGAGTTGTTATTTTAACTCTGGTACTTACAAAAATATCATGTGCAGTACCTGAAGGTCAATGTCAAGTTGACATTTAACAACTTACATAATAATTAAGTTTAGAAATGGGGACAGGCAAATTTACTCCAAACACACTTTCTCACTGTTGTGACAATGTTAGTGATTTATTAACTGTTATTTAGAAACAGTGCAATGGAACTTTTGTTTGAGGGATTTATTTTCATTTTCTGTATCTCTTTACTGAAGAAACTTCAGTAAGTTTAATTTCTACAATACAATATAGAAAATTATTTCTTTTAAATTGATCCTATGATGGCAAGTTATCCAATGAGATATGTCAGATGAAAAACTCCATTCAAATGTTGTCCAAGTATAAAATGTACAGTGACTGCAGTTGACAAACTATTAGGTCAAGAGACACATGAAATTGAACTGAAAAGCAATGTACAGAGACTGCAGTTGACAAACTATATAGTCAAGAGACACATGAAATTGAACTGAAAAGCAGTGTACAGTTCTAAGTACTATTGGACCACATGTATTTTCTAAAAGAATCCATGAGTTTTAGATGGTCAAAAAGTTCATGTGTCCTTTCTGATGTCATTCAGTTATAGTTAACACCCTTTGAAAAAATCAAAACTGAATACTGAACCTAATTTACCTAAAAATGTTAGATACTATCAGTCATTTAAATCTTATAAGCATCAGTCTTATAAGCAATACATTCCTTAACCAAGGCAAAATTAAATGTCATTTTAAATATTCAAAGAAAAAAAGTGTTAAAAACTTTCATGCATTTTATAAACATGCAAAATTAAATATTCTGTGTGACAGAGTAAATTTGCCTATCCCTATTTTAAAATTTATTTTTTTATATAAATTGTTAAATTGTCAGAGTAACCTGACCTAGGGAAGTCCTTATGACGGTGTCTGAGTTGGAGTAAACACTCGAGTTGAGAATATGCTATAGTTTTTATTATACTTGTACAATTATTATAAATTATGATTTATGAGAACGAGACCAGCCAATTGGATGAGATTTAAAAGTTTACCTGCTTTAGAGAATTCTATTGTCTAATCATTTTTTAATATGGAGTGGCAAAAAGTCCAGTCATGAAAGTTGGCTGCTAGCTTAATGGTGAGTTAACTGACTAGTTGAAAGAGAATGGACTTAGAAATATTTTGTACATTGTTGCTATTGATATGTTATACTTATGTTTTACATAGAGATGTATTATGTGAGTAGATTATTATTTCTACAAATGTTTGAACTAACCTGCTCACATATGGTATTCTAAATATGTAATATTGTTTGATATTTGTGTGTGTGTGTGTGTGTGTGTGTTTGTGTGTGTGTGTGTATCAGGGTAATAAATATTGTTGCAGGAAACTGTAAACTGAAACGTAAGAAAGAATGGAATTATAAAGCGATAAATGGAAACCTTGTTCCCTGATTATATTTTTAAAGGCACAAGCAGACTTTCTACTTTATGTGTGTAATTTGAACCTCCTGATTTACTAATTGAAAACTGTCTGACCATCACAAATGGGGAGCAGTGTGTAATTGTAATGTTTGGTGGCACGATATGCTGCTACATGAGCAATTTCTGGTATATGGCTTAATTGTTATTCTGCTTCAGTCAACTGGTTCAGCGAATGAAGTGCCCAGGTTAGCTTGAGAGAATAAGTAGTGAATCAGTGTTTTCAATGTGTGTGGAGAGAGAGAGAGAGACATGTGGAGTTCAACAAACAATAAACTTGTGACGTTGTTGCAAAGTGTGCAAAAGACTATTGTGACCCCACTTAATTCAGGTTATGTAAAAACTATTATCGCTTATCTCTGATAACTCAATTTCTGTTCTCTGATAAGAACTGTCCTGTGATTTGTATTGACGCTATTGTTGAATTGTATTTTAAGATATAAGAAATATAGAAATTATTCGAACGTGGTTTCATGGAAATATTGATGTCAAGTAATCTTTCCAGTATATTAGTCATATGTATATTTGATTGTTGATTTAATAAATTTATTGACCTTCTTATACATATTGATAACTTATGTTGGAGAAGAAAGTGGGTGGATGGGGGCTTACTAAATATAAATTAAAGACGGATTTGTCTTCTCCTTTAATTTTCCACCTATGGAAAGATTGTGTGATGGAAAATGTTTATCTTTAATGTTATAGGGGGAAAAAAAACGTTTAAAAAAACAAATCCCTCAAGTGAGAGAAATGAGTAGTGTCTGCTAAAGGATCATTAATAAAATAAATTAATATTCTCAAAACTTGTAATTAGTTTTGGATGATTAATTAATAATAATCATATCTATTAACTAATTGGCATTAGTATCACATACTGTTTCTGCATGAAGACTTTTATAAACTTTAGAAAAGGTTTCCTGTTCATTTTCTCACATATATTGTTAAAGGTAAAAGTGGGTTTTTTCCCCCTCAGTCTTGTAGAAATTTCTTTTTAGGGGGGTGGGAGGGGTGGGAAGGATGGAGTATGGATTTATTTCTTGCTTGTTGCAATACTTGGACACTTGTAAACAGAAATTTTATTTTATTGTTTTTAAAAAAAGTGTTAGTATTGGAAGTTTTTCCTATTTGGGTATTCTTTCAGGGATCAGTATTTTTCTGAAGGACTTGGAAATGGAAATATTGTTATTTTAAAAGTATCTACTAATAAGAAAATTAGGTATTGTACTAAATTATGAGTTTCAAATAATCCTTTTAAATAGTATGAGATTATAACAAAGAAGTTTAATTAAAAGTTTTTAATCTCTTCACACACTCACACACACACACACACACACACACACACATACAAATTCCTGAATGTAAAAAAGACTCATGAAAATTATATTCACTTACGTATTTGTGATTATACTATCAATTATCTTTTGTTTGTATGTATTGAATAGCAAAGCTTAGATTCAAGAACTTGCATGTTCATTGATAGGTTGAGGTGAAATATTATTGTGACATTTTAAAGTTGGACATCTAATGTACCCTTAACCAAGTCCCACCAAGGAAAGATGTGTAAAGGCAAACCCAGTATGCGTGATTTTGTAGCGAATAAGTAGCCCATAAATTGACAAAGATGGTTTGAATCCAATAACACTCAATGTTGGTAAAAAAAAAAATACTGTTATTTAAGGAGGTACTGAAACTTGAATCTCATCCACATATTATAAAGTCCTTTGGGAATAGAGTTAAAGGGATGAATCAGTTGGGAGCATTAATCCATTAATCCTGCTTATAACACATTTAATCTATCCCTAGGGTTACAAGTATTTGCGTTTTCCTTTTAACTGTCATCGTCTCTCTGTCAGGTTGGGATTGGGGATCCACAGTCGTTTTTGTGATTATTAATATATACAATATCTTTAATCTTCAAATACTTTGCAACACCTGACAATAGTGGTGGTGTGATTGGTAGTTTTAAGATTTAAATGTTGATTAGTCTTTCCTAATGCATTTCTTAAACCCTCTCTCCATAAGTAGTCCTAAAATTCGAAAATTGTCCATTAAAAGTAAAATGCAAATGCACAGGCCTTGGCTAAATCATTGTAGACAGTTCGTGCTTCACTCAGATTGTGTTTCTTCTTCTGGGTATTACATTTTAGGCTGTATATTGATGGGTTGCATTACTCTGCATAGTGAGCTCTTATGTTTCAATGTCTTCCCAAAAGAGATCAAACCTAAATTCAGTCTCAGACTTCTCATATGGACAGCTGTATGTCATGAACTTCAAAGCCAACGGCAACGACAATCTCTTCCTTTGTGCTCCAGATAACAAGACTCACAATATTGTATACAAAGAAACACTTAGATCAAACAAAAATGTATAGTCTATACATGTCTATTTTCGGCAGACATTTATGTGAACTAAGTCAAACAAACGTACTATAAAACAATAAATTACTATAAGCAACACATTCTGAATAACAACTTGCATTTTACGTAGAAATGTATTATGTGAGAGACTATTATTTCTATAAATTGTGAACAATAATGCTTATATATAGTATGCTAAGCACTTGATACTGTTTCTAGTGAACCTGTTCATAAACTATCATGCTATATTTACTATGCTGTGTGCATGCATTGGGCTAATAAATACTGTTGCAGGAAACTGTAAATTGGGATTTAAATGTAAGAGAGAATGGAGTTAAGGATGAATAAACTTGAAACTTAGCATTTGTTCCCTGATTGTATTTTACAGGGAATAAGCAGCCTTTATGTGTTTTCTACTAGATCTCCCAGTTTACTGATTTTCAAACCATTATGACTGCGGTAGATTTAAAAAGTCTCTACACCCAGTGTGTAAGTGTAACAATACACCACATTCTGTTGATGCTGGCTTGACTACATTGTGGAATTTCTGGTATAAAGAAGTTACTGGAAATTGCTACATTGTTGTTCTACTTGAGGGAACTAATACGGTGAAGGAGCACCCAGATTTGTCCTGAGAGATAATCGGCTCATCAGTGTTCTACAATATGCGAGGGAAACACATGGAATTAATAGAAATAACATGAACAATAAACTTGTGACTTTGTTACAAAAAGCATGTTAAAAAACTATTGTGTCTTTGCTGAGACAAGATTACATACAAATTAGTATTGCTTACCTCTAATAACTTTATTTCCGTTCTCTGATAAGAACTATCCTGTAATTTGTTGAATTGTGTGTTAGGATATAGGACTTTATAGGTATTAAAATTATTTGAACATGGTTTTATGGAAATATTGATGTCAAGTAATCTTTTTCATTGTATTTACTATATGTATATTTGATTGTTGATTTAATATATTTATTGTTAAATTTATTGACCTTCTTACACATATTGATAGCCTTATGTTGGAGAAGAAAGTGGGTGGATGGAGGCTCGCTAAATATAGATTAAAAGATGGATTTATCTTCTCTTTAATAAGAAGTTTTCCACCTATGGAAATATTGTGTACAGTAAATGTTTGTCTTTAATGTTGTGGAAGAGAGAAAATGTTTACAATGCCTGCATATCCACCAATTGAGAGATGAGTGGTGTCTTCTGGAGAATTATTAATATCATAAATTATGATTCTCATCACTTGTAATTAGTTATGGATGATTAATTAATAATAATAATCATAACTATTTACTAGGTGGCATTAACATTACAATAGAGAGAGAGAGAGAGAGAGAGAGAGAGAGAGAGAAAGACTTCAAAGATGTGTTCTCTAACAATCAACAGTTAACAAGGTTGGTAACTTATACTTCAGCTGGGTGGGGAGGATTGGAAAGATGAGATGAGTACTATAGATGCTATGATTGACTTTAAACAAGTTTACTGATTTACAAGTTTACTGTGTCTAATTCCTGTTTTCTGATTTTGTTGCACCATGAAGGGGTTGTTTAATGAATCACATACATTTAGACTTTTGAATAAATACAAGTTTAGCAGCTCAAACCAAACCTTGTGATAAAAGCTAAACAAGAGACTTTTGTAAGGTAGCACAATCCAAACTTTGGTGGTTATAGTAAAAATATAGATATCTGTAATGCACCATAATTTTGAGATATTTTGCAGGGAGTGGCAGAATTGGTAAAAGAATTACATGACTCAGACATAATGTAGAAAGAGTTGAAACAATGAAAGCTATATAACCAAGGTCCATTTCTTATGAGGAACTTTTCTAAAAGCAAATTACACTATAATTTTTATTCTGTCTAACAATTTAATGATTTGAATGACATTTGCTAAGAGTACTTTTTATTAGAGATATCAATATAACACTGAAATGAAATCATTTTTAGAATTACAATCTAAAGATAAATAAAGGTGCAGAGTTATTGTAATATGATATGAAATAGTGACAATAATGGATGGACTGTTTTAATAAATATGAGGGGTTTCTGTTTTCTGGACAATGATAATTATGATATGATAATTTATAATATGTTTTCTCAGGTTAATAGTGATTATTTTGTAATAAAATATAAAAACACAATAATTAAACTATTTCATTAGCTATAATTTCTATTACTAGTAAAACATACTGATCAAAATTTGTTTTATCAAATCCTTTTTAGTTTTTTAAAAATAGGTTTACTACTATAAATTACATAATTCTTTTTTAAAAATAAGTTTATTACTTTAAATCACATAAATATTATGACATAATGATGACAGACATTAAGCCCAAAATATACAGTTCCCTTCCAGTTCTAGTGAAAATAAGCTGATAACTGAAAACATATTTTCTTTCTATTTTATTTCACCGAATGTCTAAATATTATCTGATATTATTCACAACTATTGTTTAGATCTTCTGGCATTATACTAAAGTAACTCCTTCAGAACTATTCACCCTACACACAACATTCCTTTAGTAATCTGAAAATGACTGACCCTTGCACACAGAAACACTGATTTAATCAAGAGTGCTCTAAATAAAAAGGACTTCTTTGAACATTTGTTTTAGCAGTACTGACTAAGACTTGAAATAAGTGTTTATAATGTTATTCTTGTATATAATAGCATTAAAGTACAAAGAGCTTTTTAATGTTCTTGTGTATTTAATAAAATGGTCAAAATTAACTGACATATTTTCATATTCTATACAATAACTACAGCTAAACAATGTACATGAAGGACAACTTCTGACCATGCATTTGTATATAATCTATTAGCTAAATATTGTAAACCGCATTAAGGTTTAATTTTTAGCACAATATTAAAATGTTATTATAAATATAGGTTAGAAACAGCAGACAGATATGCCAGTTAAGAAAATGGAGTCAACTGTATATGCAGTAAAGTTCTTTTTTTTTAACTGTGCACACTTTCACCACACTTCACATTTTGAAATAGGATTCATGACTGAGCCAGCAGAACAATGCCATTCTCGAGCAAAGTCTTCAGAATTGGACAGAGTACCAATAACCCTGGAACATAATAAAGTATTTTCAAATACTAACAATACATCATTATGCTATTATCTATCTTTAAGAGTATACAACATTTTTAATAATTACAGGTAAATGTAGATTAGAATAATTAAATAGCATTTGAAAATAATGAAAATGTTTTCTTTCTAACTATATTAAAAACACATAACTACCTTCACACTTTTAAATACTTGTACATTACATAAATAATAAATTATAGATGATTATTTAAGATTTTAAATCAAGAAAATACAAATGTATTAAATGCATAGTTTTTGAAAATGCATTTTTATTTAATGGTTGCATCATAAAAAAGCATGTTATACCAGTAACTTTCAAATTTTAAAAATGCTAATTACTATTAGATTAAATAAAAACTATTCATTAACTTCTTTGTACATGTATACTTGGGGAGATCATAGTAACCATGGAAAGAATTCTCATAATTTACTTTTTTAAATGTGTTTTGTTCCTAATCTTTAGATTCCTAAAATAAGGAAATGACAAAAATTTGTTGAGTGAATGCATACTATATCATTTAATCACTTGGTGGGAAAAGAATGAGTAAAATGTTCTATTTAAGGGGACTTGTTTTTGATATTTTAAAATGTGGTACTTTCTTCGAACATCCAACTTCTTTGTGCTTTGTTAATATCTAGATGCTAAATCTGTTAATAACTTTCATCATCTTTCCACTTACATTGTCAGGCAATGTAATGAGGGAATATTAAAATCATTAACAAAATGTTGACACTGGGACCAGGCAGATATTATGTGTAAGTAGTCTGTTGACAAGATTACTTGACAAAATAGATATGTCCTTGTGCATACTAAAAATTAAATGATTGTACAAAGTACTTAAAGTGAATCCTCACAATCGTCTAAATGAACACTTCCTATCTAGGAGTAAGAAATGGTTTTCTAACTTTGCCAATGCACACCACCACTTGACATCAGCTATAAAACTGTCATGTTAAACATTAAAAATCAGTAGAACATCGATTATCTGAATATCAATTATCTAAACCATAAATAATCTGAACCACTACCATCCTTGATCTTCATATGTCATAGTCAGTTCTACCATTTTTATTTTAAAAAAGAAGATAAATGAATAAATAAAGATTCATTATAATCTTATTTCTTTGCAATTACTTGCTGTTGAGATTTTTTTTAAAAGTTATTTATAGTTGAAACCTTGTAAACAATTAGTTAAGTTCAAAATAAATATAATATGAATTGTTTCTTCAAAACATTTTTGTCATTTTTTACAAACCATTTCCAAATTAATTATTTTTTTAATAATACTTCATATTTCAAAATACAGGAGTAATAACCTTGCATTCAATAATTTAATTGTAGGTCTAATTAATTATATTTTGTTTCATATAAACTAGATATTCTCATGTATATCTGATTATCCAAACTATTTAATTAACCAAACTTACCTTGATCCCAATTAGTTTGGATAATCAATGTTCTACTGTACCCTAAAAATAAATTAATTGGCATTAAAAGAATGAATTTGTAGATAAATTAATTATCAACTGCTTAGCTGTCAACCTATAAGGTATGCCCATATTATGTACAGATTTTTAACTATTTTCAAATTATATGGCCATGTAACATAATTGTATAGAACATCACAATCAAAAAGAAAAAATGGGGGGAGGAGGAAATGAATCCATCTTTCTAAGACTGCATATCATAATAAACTTTATAACTCATTATCAAAGACCTAAGTTCTATTCTGCCACTTCTCTGCAGAACACACTCTTCCATCAGTTGCCCTGAACTAGTGCACACAATATTCCTGGACAGTAATGGCTGCTAACTTTAAATGCAAACAAACTAGTTAATGGTTATGATTATTATTATTAATTAATCATCCTTAACTAATTATATGTGATGAAAATCTTAATTTATTATATTAATAATTCTCCAGAAGATACCACTCGTCTTTCTCAATTGGTGGATATGCAGGCACTGTAAATGTTTTCTCTCTTCTACAACATTAAAGATATACATTTACCATCATAGAATATTTCTGTAGGTGGAAAACTTCTTACTAAATGTCAGGGGAAATGATGGATCCAAAATTATATTTTATTTCAGGATCAAAAATCGCTAACAGACTAGGGGAAGTAACCCAGTTTTGTTATGCATAATATGTTATGTGATTCCAGAAACTGTTCACTTAAGATCTCATTAGTCAGACAGACGTTGTAGACACAGTGTGTGTTATCATTTCATGTTAAATATATATATATTTAGAGAATTATATATATTGAGTGAATCAGAGTATTCGCTCATGACTGATCACAAGTGTTTACAAGAAAGAAAGCCAATGCTTAACAGAATTGCCGACAACGAGTGTGCTGCATGCAGAAAATAAGCGTGCAAGGACAAATTATGTCACATAAAGACAAAGCTTCTAGAAGTTTTTGAAGACTTTTAGGAAAACTATATAAGGAAGAAAGGAAGATTTATATACTTATGCTGAACACGTGGATTTATATGAAGACATCCTGCTTCATATGTATGGAATTTTCGTGTACAGAGATTTCAGAAAGGAAAGTTGGAAATATCTCTTTCCAACCGTTTTTCATTGGTCTGCTGCCCCGTGTTGAGGTAACAAGATAAAATTGTTTCAATATTTTCATGGATACAAGATAGACTGGAAATTGCTATATTGTTCTGCTTCAGAGAACTAATATGGTGAAGGAGTGCCAGATTAGCCTCTAGAGAACAGCAGCTCATCAGTATTCTACGAAGTGCAAGGGAAACATGAAGAACTGACAAATGTGTTGTAACAATGAGCCTGTGTTTTTGTTATGAAAGCACGCGAAAGACTATTGCAGCTTTGCCTAGACAAGGTTATGTACAAACTAGTATTGCTATAATCTCCCTAACTCCATTTCTGACCTCCAATAAGATCTATCATGTGATTTATACTGACACTAATCTGTTGAATTATGTGTTAGGTATAAAACTGTATAAGTATTGAAATTATTTGTACATGGTTCATGGAAATATTAATGTTGAGTAATCTTTTCATTGTATTTGCTGTATGTACATTTGATTGTTGTTTTAATAAATTTGTTAAATTTATTGACCTTCTTACACATATTGACAATCATATGTTGGAAAGATAGTGAGTGGATGGGGGCTCACTAAATACAGATTAAAGATAGATTTATCTCCTTTTTTGTAAGAAGTTTTTCACCAACAGAAATATTATATGACATTGAATGTTTGTTTTAATGTTGTGGAAGAGAGAAAATGTTTACAGTGCTTGCATACTAATATCAATAATGTGCAGCCTACTTTGAAGTGTTGTTAGATCAAGATGGCCTAATACTAATAGTTATAATGTGCAGCCTACTTTGAAGTGTTGTTAGATCAAGACAGCCTAATACTAATAGTTATAATCTGCAGCCTACTTTGAAGTGTTGTTAGATCAAGATGGCCTAATACTAACAGTTATAATGTGCAGCCTACTTTGAAGTGTTGTTAGATCAAGACAGCCTAATACTAATAGTTATAATCTGCAGCCTACTTTGAAGTGTTGTTAGATCAAGATGGCATAGTACTAATATCAATAGCCTGTAGCCTATTCTGAACTGTTGTTAGATCAATTGACTGATCTTTAACATCCTGTTCAGATGACAAACAAATATAGTGAATTTGAAGATATGTTCAAAATTTGAAGGATAGTAGATTTTCTTATATTTTTTTTTTACCTTCTTAAACAGATGAAGGTGTAGTTTGTAATCATTATTTGTTATCTCCACTGGTTTCATTTTTCAAATGTATTTGCACATCATTGAAACTAGGGGAATATACCCACGAGAAAATGTATGTATTTTTTTCTGCTAATGCATCAATGTTACAATTTTTTGTCTTGTCTTTATATACTGCACTAACAAGCATTACTGAGTTTTGGCTACTGACATGCTCATTTCACAAAGATTCTAATGTAAGAATCAATATAAGGGAAACTTATGAATATTTGCAAATCAAGGATGTAATACTGATTACTGGTGTTCAAAATGTAATACAGATTACTGATGTTCAATATGTAATACAGATTACTAATGTTCAATATGTAATACAGATTACTAATGTTCAATATGTAATACAGATTACTAATGTTCAATATGTAATACAGATTACTGATGTTCAATATGTAATACAGATTACTGATGTTCAGTATGTAATATAGCTTACTGATGTTCAATATGTAATACAGATTACTGATGTTCAATCTTACCTTAGAGCATGAGTGCTTTGGATTTAACAAGTCCCATTCTAACTGTCAAATAGTACAATTTTGAAAGTTATATAGTAACTTGTAATGAGCACATTGATTATTTTACTTCCAAGATAATATTTTACTCCCTCATAAGAAAGATCACTTGTGAAATGGTAAAAGACAAATGATGAAAACAGTTTTTATTATATCCTGACCATATTATCAACACAGGAATCCTTAATCAATGGGTAATTCCACAAAATGAATACCCCCTTATCCATTTGCCAAATAAGCATCATTACTGATATTGATAATATTTGCAGTGAAAAACTGTAGACAAACAAAAATAAACTTAGTCTCTTTAGTTTAAAAAGAAAAATTTATTATATGTAACTTGACTTGTTTTTTCTACATATTTTGCATATCCAGTATTTTTCTTACACTACCAGATCAAAACTAAATATAAAGAAATATCCCATACTTCCCCAATACTTTGTATTTATTTTTCTTACCTGATGATTTATTTGTCAGACAATTAGTAACAAGAGTTTATGAGCTTTGATGTTAGAAGAAAAAGAAAGATTTTGTTTAAATGAAGAGAATGACTTTACTGACTTAATGTGACTGCTTATGAACACAAAGAGAATGACTTTACTGACTTAATGTAACTGCTTATGAACACAAAGAGAATGACTTTACTGATTAAATGTGACTGCTTATGAACACAAAGAGAATGACTTTACTGACTTAATGTGACTGCTTATGAACACAAAGAGAATGACTTTCTGACTTAATGTGACTGCTTATGAACACAAAGAGAATGACTTTATTAATGTGACTGCTTATGAACACAAAGAGAATGACTTTACTGACTTAATGTGATTGATTATGAACACAAAGAGAATGACTTTACTGACTTAATGTGACTGCTTATAAACACAAAGAGAATGACTTTACTGACAATGTACTGCTTATGAATAACAAGAGAATCATCAAAAGATTGGGAAACTCCTAGCAAATGATACGCCTGTCAAATATGGCTTTAAAATGCTAAAGAATTTATTTTATATTGTAAAATATTCAACTGATCTATTTTAGTTTGCAAGTTACCTGCATAATGTATTCTTGGGGGAAAAAATTCCAGCAAAAAGCAAACACCAATAGATTATTTTATTAGTGATAAATGATATAACTTTACAAAAGTTAATATATACAAAAATTTACAGAAGCTTTTTTTTAACTTACTCATATTTACACATTAAAATACTTATACAGTTGTATGAAAAGAAATTCATATTTGATTCGCCTTGCTATTAACAGAACTTACCTATATTTAGCAGGGCTGTGGGGGTCACTGACAAGCTGCATGTGATCTGCTTCCTGAGTGCTACTAGAACACCAAACCTGCAGAAATTATATCTCAGTATTAAAAAAAGAATATAAAGACTGAGTGAACTGTAAATGTTATATATAAAGCTAATGTAACACCAATAACCCTTCAGAATTGCTAATTTTAATAACATAAGTTGTTTAAAAGTTTCCTTACAATATACATAATACCTGTGATAAGCTGTTGACAGCCTGACAGTGCTGCTGGTATTTTGTGGACATATTCTCAGTGTATCTTGTACTGATCTTTTTCTTGAGATAAATTATTCTAAAAATGTGCTCATTGATGGAAACAATCATGTCACTGAACAAAATAAAAACTCAATTATTATGTTACAACTCTTCTTTGGATTATTTTCATGAAGCAAAACTCATTAACATATGACCTAATACAGCAATGTATGATGTCGAAGTATACAAAAAAATGAGTAATGAGTAGGAGATATAATGATACATATCTATAATAGTGAAGTGTCACATTGTTAAGTTTGAGTTTATTTTGTGGCCCCTAGCTCTGAAAACTTTTCAAATATTCTCCTTGTTGAAACCTGGATGTCTTTTCATGTTACACTGTAGCAGGAATGGTGAGCAATTGGCACAATCAGGTATGCTTTCCCTATTATGTTGAACATCATTTTCCTTTACAAATAATTTCATACATCAATCTATACAGCAACATCTCAAGTATTAAAAGTACAGTATAAGTTATATATTAATCAGTGATCAAAAATACATGAAAAATACATAAATGACATGAAAAATAATGACAAAAATATGATGATTCAGTTGGTGGTTGAGTGGACTAGCAACTTTGATATTAAATGTAGGGATGAATTGCACCTGAATTTGTCCCTTCTCAAGCCTTGTAGTAAATTTATACACAAAAATTCCAATCTGAATAGGACAGATTATTTATAGGTAGCCTTGTAGTAAATCCAATCACAAAATTCCAATCTGAATAGGACAGATTATTTACAGGTAGCCCTGTGAGGAAGAAATTAAAATGTGAAATCATCCCAGGTTGGAAGTGCTCCCCCTAAGAAAGCAAGCAAGAAATTAAAAGCACTTGAAGAAATTATCATACATGTATACTTGTTTGGCATTGTGTTAAAATGCTTGCATGTGCATGTATGGTGAATATTTAATAATAAAAATAATACAAAATAAAATTTTGCATACCTGGGCAAAACCAAGAAAAAAGATCTGCTGGTGAGTCAGATTAAGTGCAGGAAAATTTAGTTCTTGTCCATTCTTTTTTACCCAGTCTTGGTATGCCTATAGCAAAAATAGAAAATTACAACTCACATTTTTTCTATTCTGAATATTCAAATCTTAAATTCAATAGTGGTGACCATAGATAATTAATGAAGCTTTTCAAGGGCAACAAATTAATCACTCACACCTGCACAAGTCTCTAAAATTGAAAATGATTTATAAATTTAAAATAGGCAGTTACACTAATTATTAAACAATCATTTTAAAGGAGTCTGTTCTCTGAGGAGTCAGTTTACATTAAGCTTAAATCAACTTTCATGAAGTAATAATAAAGGTATGTCAACATGTCATTAGCATAATCTCCATCGCAACTCGTGATCTCTACACAAAACTACTTAACCATTAAGCATATCCTCTATTTCACAGAGTAGCCAAAGGTATGCATCTAGTGACTTACAATTAGTTATGATCTTTATATGCACAACGTAAACTTTTATTTTTAATATTATCAATCATTACATAAACTAAACTAAAACTAAATAAAACGTCAACAACAACAGCATATTTAAAAATAGGGCATCAAGTTCAATCGCTCTTCGCCAATACAATTTCACTGCACAGATTGCATTTCGTTGTGTCACTATCCAATTGCTTGGCGTGACTCCACGTAGACAATGTCTTCCCCATATTAAAATTATTACGTTATTATTTAATTTATTGACAAGTTTGTTTACCTAGGTCTTATTAACATTAATAACATGCTACACTTGTTAATGAGCACAACAACCACAAGCAAAAAGAAAGGGCGTGAGCTATGATGATTGGTGATCTATGTTGTAAATAATTAGATCTAGGTATGGCACATAAGCCAACCTACATCCAGCATGATTTAGCAGCCGCCATCTATGGGCAGGACGCAAATGTGACCAGAGGGTGTGTGTGCTAAATCGTGTATAGACATAACAGCCGCATTACCACGGGTACCCGTTCTCAATTTTACTACCTGGGTATAGGCACCACTAGTCACCATATCTAAAACTCAGTAAGATTTTATGAAGTAATAACAAAAATGAGTCACCATATCTGTAACTCAGTAAGATTTCATGAAGTAATAAACAAGATAGATCAGTCACCACAACTGTAACTTGTAAACAATCAGATAAACAAAAGTAAAGAATGAACCTATTTACCCAAGAGGCTATATAACAAATAGAGAGATTGAAAGAAATTGAAGTAGTCAACAGAAATGTTTAGATCAAATTCATGGTAATGTCAAGCAGCTGTTATTAACTAAGTGTTTGAAAAAACATGTCTTAGGTTTATGCCATAAGGATATTTGGTCATTAAGATATAGACTGAACAATTGAAATTCTGTGGCAGTGATTGGCTAACATGTTTGGAGATGTGAACAACTGGATAGAAAATGTGAGCTTAAAAGCAACAACTCAAATGTGGTGGAGTAAATTTGCCCACTTCTATTTCTAAACTTATTATATAATTGGTTAAATGTCAATGTGACATGACCTACGGGTACTGTCACATGATGATATTTTTGTAAGTACCAGAGTTAAAATAAAATAATAACTCAAGTAAAGAATATGCTATAACATGCTGATGCAATCCAAACCAGTTCCATGTGCGTGAGTAGTTTTTCTAATTGTCCCACACTTGTTCATAACAATTTCATCCAACGGGGATAGAATGAAAGTTATTTTGTTGAAGAAAGTTCGATATTCTAATCATTCTGATTTTGATGTAACTCAAGACCGGTAATGAAAGGCAATACTTAGTTTGTGGCAAGTTAACTGACTGATAAAGAAAGAATGGAATTAGAATATTTCATACATGTTTGCTATTGATCTATGATTTGGATTGGAGAATTTTGTAATTGAACCATTATTTCTATGTTCACTAATTTGATTACTTTGTACATTATAAATTGTTGTGAATTTTGACTGATGCTATACTTCTTATGCTGCCTGTGTATTTGGGCTAATGAATATCATTGCAAGATTTGTAAGTTGGGAATGTGTGTAAGAGAGAAATCAGTTTTAAGATGAAATATGCCTGAAATTTAGCACTGTCCTTAATTTGACTTTTGCCTCTTTTGTTGTTTGTAACATTCTAACTGCTTAGACTTGCGACTACTATACTCTACTGAATCATGTTGCTGTGTATCCAGCATTGTCCTTGAACTTATCAGTAAATTCCATTTGAGAGCAAATATGACAGAAATTGAGGCTTGAGTTTAGTCTTGATATTCATGAAGATTTTTTAATACTCCTCATGGTATGCTCGGGTAGCATACACAAAGATTATGAAACATTCCTCATGATGTGCTTTGATAGGGCATAGGAAGTTCTGGATGATTCTCCAAGAACTGCTTTCTGAGCACATCAAAGATTCTGGAAAGGTTGTGTAATGTGCCTAGAAGGAGTACACTGGACTACATCTAATTAGAAAGAAAGTGACTTGTTGCAAACCACATGATAATTTGTGAACACGTGCGAGCAACAGCCATCATTGAAAAGGTTATATACATTGACTATAATTATCTCTTTAAAACTTCACTCTCATTTCTATGATGAAACTATATCTATGAACTTGATAATATATATATGTTAATTTGACTGCTAATGTCGATGCTAAGATAAAATGAGTAAGTGTCAACAAATCAAATATTGTTGTGAAGTGATGTAAATGTCAACACTCTTTTGATTATATTCATATGTTGTATATTTGATTGTTGATTTATTAATTTATTTAACAATAAATTAATTAACCTTCTTGCACATATATTAAAACCTTATGTTGGAGTAATAGTGGGTGGAAGAGGGCTCATTAAATATAAATAAAAGATGGATTTTATTACTCCTTTCGTAAGAAGTTTCTACCTGCAGAAACATACTGTGAGAGTAAAACATCTATCTTATTACTGTGTAAAGAGTAGAGTTTACGACACCCTTATAATCCACCAAATGAGAGACATGTTCATCTTGTGTGAGATTATTAATAACTAAAAATTAAGATTCTTGATCACTTGTAATTAATTATGTGTTACTAATTAATAAATAACAATCATAACAAGTGACAGGCACCCAGAGGTGTCACACCAAATGTTATGCCACAAGGAAACAGTGGGAACTGTGTTATCAAAAGAAAAAATCTTTAGAGATTCTGTCAATAGATTTCAAGCAGGTGGATGCTGCAAATAGCACATTATTGATTCTGCAGTGGCAGTGCCTACTGGAGATAAGCCTGTTACAGCAGCAGCAAAAGTTTTAATAATGGGGAATTATTCTATCACTATAATTCAATCAATAAGAAATTTAAAATAAAAAATTATTTGAGAGCAATATATCATTTACAATAGTCATAAATCTTGCACCACCACATACCATGATAAAGAAAAAAGGGTTTATGAATGGTCAATCTAACACTGCACACAATATACAGATATCCTGCTATGTAAAGTTTCCAGATACAGAGAAGTCCAGCTTACTGCTGAGGCAGGGAATCCCCAGTCAGTGTCTTATCTGAGATCAACATTGCACCACAGACCAATTAAAACAATGAAGGGGCTTATTCCTTCCTGTTCTACCTATAGAGGTAGTGTCAATAACCAGTGAAGAATACATTTCTGCAATAGGAAACTTTAAAAGTGACAACAATAATGGATTATTTTCATTTGAAATTGTGTTAATAATCTGTTCCAATCTATGCTTGGAAAATAGTTTAATTTTTGAATGATGGATGAAAAATCAAGTAATATGTATCCTCCTTTTAGTTATTTTATTTTAGCTTGAAAAATCACAATAATTTAAGATTAAGGTGCTAGAGAGTAGGACTCGTCTCTTTTTATAAACTAAGCATATAAATAAAAATTAACAAGAGAAATAGTTTGTTTTTATTAAAACTAGTTTAGAATGTGTCTTTTTGAGTAAGCAATGAGCCAGAATGCTTGATCATCAATTTTCAGTTGTGATAACATGATGAAGAAAAAAATCAAATCTTTTACTTTGTTACCTAAGATTTTTATTACTGATTATTCTAATGACAAACATTTTGCATTTTATGCATTCATTCTATTAATACTTTTACTTATATCACTTTGTATATGGAATTAGTACATGTATTTGTAAATGATAATATAGTGGTATTTTAGTGTTGGGGAATGTAACCTAATACTGTAATAGAATAAATTATTCTTTAATGATTGTAGTTGAATGTAAAGTTATGTCTGAAAGATAAGAGCAAGAACTCAGAGTTTCAAAAAGTGTTGTATATTTT
The DNA here is from genome assembly GCA_028829895.1 of Sinotaia quadrata. NCBI lineage: Eukaryota > Metazoa > Mollusca > Gastropoda > Architaenioglossa > Viviparidae > Sinotaia > Sinotaia quadrata. Next base: position 60,380,950 of record CM054179.1, read on the forward strand.
GATGCCATGTTGAAAATGGAACATAAATAGAGGGAAAGAGTGGTTGAGCAGATTCAAGTAATTTGTTGATTTGTTAAAAGATAGGTTTAATTTTAAAATAATTTGATGTGAGTTTAGCATGCTGTTAGCTCAGAAGTATAAATAAAGACAGAAAAGATGGAAAAAAGGATTTCAATTGTTTCTTCTGACTGATATGGTAACTCTGATATTGTCCTCCTTCTTTTCCCTACATATCTAACCTATGCCTAACAAATAAGTCACATAAACATTTATATCAAATTACTCTTAAGAACTCCTTTGTGTAAAAATAGTAATAATAATAAATTTTAAACACCCCAACATTTTTTTTTAATTCAAAACGTACTTAAATTTATCTGAAACATCCAAAACAAGATTACTGAGCTAATTAAATTTATATTTAAACATTTTCTATAATCTGCACAGAAAACAAGCATTTTAAAAAAATAGAGTGAGAAATTATCTACACTTCACCCTTACCCGTATGCAAGCACACATGCAAACATGTCGGCAATACGTAACCTACATGCAGAATAATATTCGACCCAAACAACCATCTTGGTATTCTGTGTGCAGATTTGTAATAATCTTTATGCAAGTCCTACGTGAAGCCGACAAGCCACCACCCTCCCCTCGTAAGAGAGAAGGTGGGTGGCGACAGTCACATTGATTGTAATATATGTTTCAATAAACAGTATATATCATATCAATATATTTAAACTTAGGGATTACACAATGACTAATGTAAATTTTAGGTCAGATAAAATCCTCTCAATTTGCAAAGTGTACTACTATTATGTACTAGACAATTTACTAGACATCCTTGGAGATTGGAATTTGTCATGATGTTATAGATATTATAAATTTTAAAGAGGGCTGAAAACCATTCTGTTTCTCTGCAGGGAGTTTGTCACAGAATAAGCACTCAGTGCGAGAAAGAGATGATTCATAACGATGTGTATAAGTACAAAACCTTTCTTTAGAAAAAAAGCCCTTGAGGCAAATAATTTCAAATGGCAATATATTGTTTGTTTGTTTCATTCTGTAAATAATTAAGAATCGTACAACAGAAGCTCAAGCTTTCATTCTTAGTGTGAATCATAAGATGTGGTGAGTTGCAGTAAGATATAATACATGGCAACAGATTGAGCCACATGGCTATCTAAATTCATTGGTTAGCTAAGAACAGTTTAACAATATATCTATATAAATTGTTTGAATAAAATTTGTTTAATTATATCAAGACTTGGTTAAGTGATAAAAAATAATTCATACTCACACGATATGCACATTTGAGGCCACCATTGTCTGCAATATTTTCTCCCAAAGTCTGTTTTCCACGTACCTAATATATGTGCATATAAAAGAAGATTAAACATGAATAACAAAAGTGTGAATTAAAAATAAAAGTGTAATATAACAAAATTTTATTCAATATGACTGAAAATATTTATTAAAAATCATGGTGATTTTATAAGTACTATTTATTTTATTTATTTAATTTTTCTTTTGAATTTTGGTTTTATCTTGTTTTGTTGTAGTAATCTATTGGTTAAAGTAATTTACTGCAAGCTTCTTAAACAAGGGATCAAAGCACATGTTTCATTACATGAAACAATTAGTTTCAGTAAAGTTAGTGTTGCAGGAGAAGTACTAGTATTTATTATTGAAGTCTTGGGCAGAAGGATACAATATGATTTTCTGACACCAAAACTTTATTCAGCTTCAATATTAGGCACAGTAATGATGAAGTTAGTGTATTATTCTCCATATCATAAGTACCAAATTTTGTACCTCTTTTATGAATTTTTTCTTTAACAAATTTTGTATCCCCAGACCTTTGTATGCAAAGCTGTGATGTCTATTTTTCTCAAATAATTCTTTTCTAAGCAGTATACTATGAATCCTTCAAAGTCTACCTTATTTAATGCATTCTCAATGTATTTTGCTCTAACCTGAGTAAAACTAATATACACTTAAAAATATAAGTTTATATATCAATATCAGAAACAAAAATGAAATTTGTTTCCAGACATCCAACTTGCTTTACAAAAAAAAAAAAAGTATATAAAGGAAAAACTGTCAATATCTTTTCAAATATTTCAGTGAGGAATGGAAAAAGGAAAGATTCATTAAGAAAGGTTCTCTTAACATGATTTCTTTAGTTCTAGCAAATACCTTTATCCATCTTGAAAATTTATTTTCAAGTGCAAATATACTTCCATTCTGTTTCATCTCTTACTCACAGATACTTAAGTGGTAACTCTAGTTGCCTTGAGCCACTTTGCTCTGCCATAAAATGATAAAAATTGTCAGAACATTGCAGAAAAATTCTATCACTAGATCTTGGCTATTCTACCAACAACTAAAATTATTTCTAAGTTGCTATAAGTGACATGCCAAAAGTGCATATTTTATCATATGATTAAGAAGTGCTTTGTTTTATTAGTGTATATTACACTGATTTTATCTATGAGATCATTAACAGTCTTACAAAGTATCACAAGAGAAAGAGAAAATAATTGTGAAAATGAAAATTATCTATGAAATGTTTGTGTAGCACATACATAAGATTGCATGTGGTGTAAACTCAAGAGGAAATACAAGATAATAGTGTCATGCTTAATCAGCACCAGTCTATCAGAGTGTAACTTACTTGTAGTTCAATTAGTGCTTTTAGAATATATAGCTACTACTTTCAAAACATGATAGCAGTTTTGTCTCTCTGACCCTTTTATCACTTTTATCACTTAGAAGTTTCTGAAATATTTGAAAAGATATTGACAGTTCTTCCTTTATATACTTTTTTTTTTTTTGTAGCTTGCTATGTTTACAAATCATGTGTCAAGAAAATGTTTATGAGTGTGTTTAAATTTAAACTTATTAGTAAAAGTTAAAATTACTGTATCAATAAATTAAGTTAATATGGAAACAAGTTTAATTTAATTACTTATTTTTATAATGTTTTCTCTTGGTTGAAAGTGGTAAGTTGTCTCTAAATATTAGGATTTCAACAGATACAAAATTCAGATTTGCATCAGTTTACCTGTGACAAGAAGGAAATGAGAAAGAAAACTGTCTTACATTTTCGCCATGTAGCATATACTTGGAATACTGATCAACCATACACTGAGCACGCTGCTGAAACCGTTTGATTAATGCTTCATTCCACCATGGTTTAAGGTTTCCATTTTTGTCAAACTCACGACCTGTAATCAGAAATATTATACTTTATATATTAAATTATTTTCTCTTTATTATTGTTAACATTAAATTTTAATACAAAGTATTTCTTATTCACACATGTTAGCAATAATTATTTTTAATGAAACACCGATAAATAAATAACAATCAACAAAACTGTTATCCAAACATAAACAGCATGAGCATCAAAAATGTGTATCCAGGTGAAAACAAACATTTTCACTTAAATTACTCCACATCTTTTTTAGCACATACATTCATACTAATAAAATATACAAAGAGTCTACAACAAATGCCTGGTTCATAGTTCATATCACTGATTCCAAAGTTGGTTGTGGTTAACTGAATTATGAGTTATTTACATGAGGGAAATTTATTGACAATGGTTTCATTAAAACTGTACTTACTGATTTTATATCTGATTGCCATTTAAATTTAAACCATCTGAGTCAGTCAGAAGAAAAAAGATGGTATGATGTGTTAGGAATTGTGATGAATTGCAACCAAATGTGAGAAGTGAAAACTGCTTTTTTAAAAGTAAGCAGTGGGAGAAAAAATGTACCATCAACAGCACAGCATCTCATTTCAGCCAAAGAAAAAACAATAATATTCCCTTCCTTCTTTCAGCCAGGGAGAATACAGTAATACCCCTTTCCTTCTTTCAGTCAGACAGAATACAGTAATACCCCTTTCCTTCTTTCAGTCAGACAGAAAACAGTAATACCCCTTTCCTTCTTTCAGTCAGACAGAAAACAGTAATACCCCTTTCCTTCTTTCAGTCAGACAGAAAACAGTAATACCCCTTTCCTTCTTTCAGTCAGACAGAATACAGTAATACCCCTTTCCTTCTTTCAGTCAGACAGAAAACAGTAATACCCCTTTCCTTCTTTCAGTCAGACAGAAAACAGTAATACCCCTTTCCTTCTTTCAGTCAGACAGAAAACAGTAATACCCCTTTCCTTCTTTCAGTCAGACAGAAAACAGTAATACCCCTTTCCTTCTTTCAGTCAGACAGAAAACAGTAATACCCCTTTCCTTCTTTCAGTCAGACAGAAAACAGTAATACCCCTTTCCTTCTTTCAGTCAGACAGAAAACAGTAATACCCCTTTCCTTCTTACAGAATGAGTGATGGACACCTTACTAAGCATTCCAGCCCAACTGCAATCTCAGTACTGGGCAGAATCATGATGTTCCAACTTGGAACAATGTTTATCATAATGAGCCAACAACAAATACTGTTGTTGCAGCAGTGGTTCAAGTAGTTGTTAGCAATGGGGATAAGATGCCCTGTCTCTAATATCCCTATACTTAGGCAAGGAGAATGCTCAGTGGGAAGTGGGAGTGTATTGTACCCAAACTAGAGCAAATGTTAACTTTGTTTGGCCATGTTTGGTATAATCTGTCACCAGTATATAGATTCAAAATAATCCTGCTGCTTGTTCAAGCTGATAACTCCTTACTGAAAGAGCTAAACTACATTTCAAAAGCATTTCACTTTGTTATGTTAACTGTTGCTTGCACACTTGCCCTTATATCTTATATTTGATGTTCACCCAGGACTTTGCCATTTCTAACTTCTATATCTCATTTTCAATTTCTGATAAATATCTACATTCAATTCTTTCAATATTCAATTTTTTTTAAAACTTGTTCTTTCTCAAATTTTTCATATTCATTTATATCTTTCAGTACTTTTTCTCTCTCCAATCTTCTTTTCTCTGATCTTTTTCCAATCTTCTTTTCTCTGATCTTTTTCCAATCTTCTTTTCTCTGATCTTTTTCCAATCTTCTTTTCTCTGATCTTTCTCCAATCTTCTTTTCTCTGATCTTTTTCCAATCTTCTTTTCTCTGATCTTTTTCCAATCTTCTTTTCTCTGATCTTTCTCCAATCTTCTTTTCTCTGATCTTTTTCCAATCTTCTTTTCTCTGATCTTTTTCCTCAATAGTCCAATACTCTCTAAACTTTCTTTATCTTCAATCTTTTATTCTTACATCCAATTCTATCCTCAATTTTTCAATCTTTACAGCCCCTTCATTTACATTCAATCTTGGGTAACAAGTTTTTTTTTGCTCTGTAATAAGCTTTTAAAAAAGAAAAAACATATTTTCTGTTACTTGATAAAGTTTTATTTAACAAGGTCTTACAGCTCTATAGAATTAAAACTAACAACAAAAGGTCTTTATTCAGTTTCACCACTATACCATGTCATCTGTCTAGAATTAGTTTAATTGCCAATCAACAAGATATCAGGGATATAGATAGACTCAAACAAAGTCTATCTAATATTATCTAATATTAATTATTATATATTAATATAATGAAGTGATGATCAGGCTGGGTTAATGGTGACCTTCTAAAAGGAATCTTCAATGCTCCCTTAGCAATATCTATAGGCATTAAGGTTGTCTTTAACTAAAAAAAAATTATAATCTTAACTTTAGATGATCATCTTTAACTCAGCTTGTGAGGTTCTTCTAGTTAAGATTCTAATTAAGACCTGATTTAACTTTGGATGTAATAAATAAATTATGAATTAGATATACAGACTATGAACAACATAGATTCTTGTTTAGGAGAACAATAAATTTATATTTAGTAAAAGAAAGCACAGAAACAGTAATAATAGTGATGGAAACTCTCTCTCTCTCTCTCTCTCTTAAATGGACAATAACAAACTGTTGATTCTGTCAGTGTCCATTAAAACAGTTAAATAATACATGATAAATTAATAAGACAATTATTATTATAATGGCAACATCACACTTTCTAGAGTTCATGTATGAATTGAAAATTAACATATTCAAAACTTTCAGTCCTGTTACAAGGGTGACTAATACATGGTGTGACATGCACCCATTAGTTACTGGTTATAATTATTATTAATCATCTATAAACAATTACAAATGATGGAGAAATATTAATTTATGTTTATTAATAATTCTCCCAGGAGGCACAAATTGTCTCTCACTTGGCAGATCATATGGGTGTAGTAAAAGTCTTCTTTCTTCCACAACAAGAAGACAGATGTTTTACTGTCACACAATAATTTTCACAAGTGGAAACTTCTTACTAAAGGAGTAACAAATTCAGCTTTAATTCTATTTAAGGAGTCCCCATCCACCCACCATCACTCCAGCATATAGTTTAATAATATGTGTAAGAAAGTTAATAAATTTATTAAATCAGCAATCAAATATACATACAGACATACATAATGAGGTTATTTTACATCAATATATTGTGAAACAACGTTCAAGTAATTCCAATAAGTACCTTAAAGGGATTGTATCTCATTAGTCTTGAAAGATGCTATCTGATGAAAAATTAGGCTTATTATATACCACTCCTGTAATGAATCGTTACTCTTTATCTATTGTTAGACACAAAAAAAAACTTTAAAAAAAAACTTTCATGTTTTTGCCATTCAAGGTTTTTTAACAAACAAAGGTGCTTACAAACAAGAAAGTATATGTGGATTTATGCATTGTTATATATATATATTTGATTGTTGATTTATTGACCTTCTTACACATATTGATAAGATATGTTGGAGGATAGGCTAGAAATTGATGATGTATTCTAAACTGGTTTTAGTTTTTTATTATCGAATCGTTAAGATTTACAAGAGCAAGACCAGCCAATGGGCTGAGATCAAAAGATTACCAGCTGTAAAGAATTCTATTGTTTAAATCACTTAGAATTTGGAGTGGCAAGAAGTCCGGTCATGAAAGGTGGCCATTAGTTTAATAGTGAGTTAACTAACTGATTGAGAGAGAATAGACTTAGAAATACATCATGCATTTAGCTACTGATATGTTATACTTGTGTAGAGATGTATTATGTGAGTAGACTACTATTTCTACAAATTGTGAACTATGATGCTTATATGCTAAACACTTGCCATTATTTCTAGTGAATCTGTTCATAAACTATTAGGCTGTATTTAATATGCTGTGTGCATGTATTGAACTAATAAATACTGTTGCAGGAAATTGAGATATGAATGTAAGAGAGAATAGAGTTAAAGATATGAATAAACTGGAAACTTTAGCATTTGTTCTCTGATATTTTACAGGGAATATGCAGCCTTTTCTTGTTTTATATGAATCTACCAGTTTATTGATTTATAAACTGCAACAACCTTGGTAGACTTGAGAAGCCAGATTAGCCTCAAGAGAATAGTGGCTCATCAGTGTTCTATGTGTGAGGGAAACACGTGGAACTGACAGTAATAATGTGAACAATAAACTTGTGACTTTCTATGAAAAGCACACAAAAGACTATTGCAGCTTCACGTAGACAAGGTTACATACAAACTATTATCACTTAACTCTAATAACTTCATTTCTGTTCTTGATAAAAACTATCTTGTGATTTGTACTGACACTAATTTGTTGAATTGTAGGTTAGGATATAAGACTGTATATGTATTAAATTTTTCGACTATTGTTTCATGGAAATATTGATGTCAAGTAATCTTTTTCATTGCATTTGTTATATATATATTTGATTATTGATTTAATAAATTTATTGACCTTTTTACACATTTTTTTATACCATATGTTGGAGAAGAAAGTGGGTGGATTGGGGCTCGCTAAATATAGATTAAAAGACAGATTTATCTTCTCCCCTGGTAAGAAGTTTTCCACCTATGGAAATATTGTTTGATGGTAAATGTTTGTCTTTAATGTTGTGGAAGAGAGAAAATGTTTACAGCACCCACATATCTGTCAAATGAGACAAGTGGTGTTTTCTGGAGAATTATTAATAATGTAATTAAGATTCTCATCACTTGTAGTTAGTTATGGATGATTAATTAATAATAATAATAATAACCATTAACTAGGTAGCATTAGCATCACACATTGCAAAAAAGTGTGATTTACTGCTGCACCATCTACCCTTTGCATTGAATGCAGTGAGAGGGTCACCTGCTTATAAGAATGAAATAGATATAAATAATTCAAAATTAAATAAAGACAACTGTAGCTAATATTACTTTTTCTGTTGTTGGATAACTCTAAAAAAATCTAGGAAGATTAAGAAAGTTAAACAGCACAAAACCACATTTTTTTAGTTGCAAATGAATGTATGTAAATCTTTTAAAATGAAAAGAATCACAGATATTAGTCTAATTGTAAAGATTTTACTAATCAGTCTGAATGTTTATGATAGAGTAGGTTTACCTATAAACTATTATGTGTCCCCATTATGTATTTTCCCATATAAATGGGAACAAGTGTTTTAGAAACTCTATTAAAATATTCAATGTACTTTCATTTATCACATCCATGAAGCAGACATTTTCCAACAGAAAACAGTTAACGTTTTGCTCACACCTAAAACATTTTCCTACTTTTCAACCTGCACACCCACACATACATTTCTCATCATGCATGCACATCCAGGCAATTTTTACAACAACCAATACCCTGCTTTGAGCCAGGCACATATACTCTATTTTTACAACAACCAATGCCCTGCTTTCAGCCAGGCACATCTACTCCATTTTTACAACAACCAATGCCCTGCTTTCAGCCAGACACATCTACTCCATTTTTACAACAACCAATACCCTGCTTTCAGCCAGGCACATCTACTCCATTTTTACAACAACCAATGCCCTGCTTTCAGCCAGGCATATCTACTCCATTTTTACAACAACCAATGCCCTGCTTTCAGCCAGGCACATCCAGTCCATTGTTTACAACAGCCATTGCCCTGCTTTCAGCCAGGAGTAAAAAGCAAAGTTCAGTATCATGCCACAGAAGAAATTATAATCTTGATGAGAAATTAGATGTTATTCATTGTAGGAAAGAGATTAGGTGTGTGTGTTCTTCAGGTTCCTAAAACTTTAAATTTTACAAGTTTGAAGAGTGCACAATAAATTGAAACAAAGGTTTTAAAAGTACTTGAAGGTAAAAATTACATGCCAAAGTTGTGATGTTATGAAGATTATGGAAATACCCACAAACATAAACTCAAATGTATATGATAATTATCAAGCCATATTAACTCTTATTTACAATCATTCTTAAAGGCTGATATTTCTTATTTAAAGGAGTTTCATTTTGAGTGGCATTTTTTCTGGTTCCAGTTAACAGCACATAATGGGAACCTCTATATATCTTGCATGAAATGACAATATCACATGTGCACCAAGAAATTATTCCGTGTGCAATGTGTTATATTTATATTATTTCGCTACTAGAAATAGTATAATGCATATAACACATTACAATAAGCAGTAACTTGCTTGGAAGTAAATTTAATTTTTTCACCAGTCAACCATCCATCTTATAATTTCTGTGAACTCTCAATTATACCCCAGGAGTTCCAGTTTCTGAAATTAAGTAGTAGTATGTGTAAGGTCATTAAAGGTCAGTAGCAACATCTCACAGTATCTAACTTCAAAAGCATAATAGAGAAGAATATCAAACTGATCTGAATACCTTCAGAAGACATATGGAGGTATGCCAATTAAATTTTAAATAATGTTTCTATGTAATATACAAATGTAAGTAGTCATGAAATACAAGTATCAATAAATAATGTATTCTAATAAAATATACATGAAAAACTAGATATATGAATAATATATAATTCTTGTATATTAGAGACCATATTTAAAGAGGAATGGCAAGTTATTTAGAAATCAAATGGGAAGAGACTGAAAATGTCACAACCAACAGGGTATGTTGGAGAACACTTTTTGCTGCTCAATATGCCCAGAATATGTTGATAAGAAGCGATAAAATTTTACCTATGCATAGAGAAAATTCTATTATATTATTACTATCACTGTGTACATCTTCATGAACACAAGAGAGATAGCTCTACTGAGACTACAGACTTGTGAAGTTTTTGTTTTTTCTGTTAATTTTTAGTGACAATGAATACACAGGAAAAAAAATATAGTGTTAGTTCAAGCAAAGCAATTTCTCATCACCTTGATCATCAAAGCCATGAGTTAGTTCATGTCCCATTACCACGCCCATGGCACCAAAGTTTAGAGACCTATGAATAAAACCAATAAATAAATACAAAAGTTTCAAAGCAAAAATATTAAAGATTAATAAGCTCTAAAAGTTAGTAATTTAAAATTAAGCTTTAGTATATAATTTGTTTATAAACAGAAGTTTAGAGACCTATGAATAAAACCAATAAATAAATACAAAAATTTCAAAAAGCAAAAATATTAAAGTTAAATAAGCTCTAAAAGTTAGTAATTTAAAATTAAGCTTTAGTATATAATTTGTTTATAAACAGAATGTTTAGTAGGTTTAGAATTAGAATAGATTAAGTACAAACTTCTCACACAAAAAGAATTAAGTGCAATTTCCTTTTTTAAAAGCATAAAAAATATCGTTATAAAAATTATTTTTCTTAAGAATAAGAATTAATAATACTATTTTAAAAAATCATCATCATCAAAAAAGCTGACAGCAAAAGCTGTAAGAGTATTAAAAAATATCCATAACCCAAAATATTTACAAATGTCCAAGAATGTGATAGTTAATATCAAGTGTGACTGGACACTAGAATATATATATATATATATATAAAGCATATTTGAATTTTGGCAAATAAATGTGCGAATTTAAACAGTCAACAACTGTAGACATTGAAGTCTTATATACACACAATTACTTACAATGTCCTCCTGCAGACAAAAGAAAATAAGTAGGTTGAAATATGCTTTAAAGGAGAGGCAAAACTATGAACAAGATGAAATGGATAAAAACTGGTACATTTAAACAATTAAAAATATTTTCTGTATATTCTCTTAATAAAAAATATTGTGTTATTATTATGTCAGCTGCTGTATGTCCTAATGTAGTCATTACGTACATTTTTTGTTTATTTATGGATTTTTTATATTACCTTAGAACATACTTACCTTCATTCTTCTGCAATATAATTAGCAACAGACGGTAAGATATGGAGATGTATGATTTCTGAGGATTAATTAAATGTTCTTTCCTATAAATGTTTCACTTCTGACAACAAAATGCCAATTTCTATTGTAAATTATATTTAAATATGTAAATGAGTAATACAAAATAAAATATTTTTTATTATTAGAAACAGCTGTAGTAGTTTATTTATTACAGAAAAACAACAGTAACAAAATTTCAGTCAGATGAGTTTATCACAAAATGACATAATTTTATAATTAATTAATTAATTATAAATTTTAATTATTAATAAGTACAAATTATTTTATGTTACTAAAATGACAAGTTTACTTATGGTGTTATATAATGTTAGTAAAAAGATAAGTGTCCTATTTGGGCAAGTTAGCTTAAAGGTAAGAAAGATATTAATACAGAGGAACAGAGATGCCCAGAGTGTTAAAGAGCTATACCTGTACATACAGACTAAAATTTAGTGAAGGATGACTACTTGAATAATGGATGATAAAATGTACTAAATGGATTTTATTCAGGAAAAGAGTCAGAATCAGCCATATACATGAGAGGTAGGTTGCTGATAGCCAGAAGCATCTTTCATGTGTGAACATTTGTTTTGATATTAGGATTGATCAGTGTGAGTTTACAGCCAAACATAAGGGCAGGGCCACCTAGCCATGATCTGATAGCATGCAGAGAAATTAAACACACTGCTCTGAGAAATCTGAGAACTGAGAAAGACATCTGTCTGAATTTGAGTCTCATCAAAATCTATGTGTTAGTCTAAAAGACATAGATGAAATTCGACAAAAATGCAAGCTGATTACTATGCAATCATTAGCTAATTGAGTAAATAGAACAAGTAATGTGAACTATATACATTCTCCAGAGAAATGTTATTAACTGTGTAAATCTTTGAAGAAAAACTTGATAGAAGTTAATGTTTATTTCAGTACATTAAATACTGAATTTTATTGTTCATTCATTCTTGCATTTATTGTTAATTTTAGTATATGACAGTATAATGTAATATTGTACCATAATAGTCTTATCTTTAATGTTGCAATATTTAATTCTAGGCTGTCACCTTAAATAAATAATATTAATAACTGTTGATGCTTGTAATGTCATTTGTAAGTGGGTTACGGTGTCATGGGTTAAACAACAGAATTAAATCAAATGATTAAAATCCCTCTGTCCCCACAGCAACAGAGATGATCAAATATATTCAGTGTGTTAGAATTCAATTGCATCAGTTAATAATAATTTAAAAATCCAAAAAATCAAACATTCCAAGAATGAGCGGGGTGTGTGTGTGTGTGTGCGTGCGTGTGTGCATGCGTGTGTGTGTGTACACATTTATGCAAGAGAGAGATTATTTGTAGCAGTTAGTTTAGTACACATGCAATTTATTAATATACTAGGAGAAAATGTGACACTGTCTGGGTATAGAAAGAGGGTGGACTCTGTCCTAGAGGTAAACCAAGCATAAATGCAAAATTTCACCTTCCTAGTTCTCTCCATTATATTAATAGCCCACCTTATATATGGGTGGATGGATACCTCTGTGGATGGGTAAAACTCTGACCCCCTATGTTCATCCCAGGATTAAATCATGTTTCCATGCAAACTTTCAGCTTCCTAGCTCTCTCCCAGCAGCTGTGAGTTGAGTATATGCGGATCCATGATAGATACATTTCTGCTTCTTTTATTAGAGATTTTTAAAGCAACACTATACATTAAATATTATTGCTAGCAATTGTGTAGGTAATTTACTATGCATGGAACAGAGATTATTAAAGCACCATACATATTAAATATTGTCACTTGTAAACTGTATATGTAATTTATTATGCATTGAATGTTATAAACTGGCATTTAATTAGCACAATTAGTACTAACTCAGAGGCCTTGAAATGAAGGGTGGACATTTTTCTGCAAAGAATTTTTTTTTTAAAACAGAACTGGTACCTGGTACTAGTACCATTATATTTTATGAGAAAGCAATGCCACTAGGCAACATAGAGATTTAAAATAATAATAAAATTAATGTAATAATATCTTGCTATAAAAAATAATTTCTTTAATATATTTTTGTACATTTTATATTAATTGTAGTAAGAGAGTGTAAAAACAAGACATTTTTTTATGTCAGAAGCAAGGTGATAGGAAGAAATTTCTTTATTAGCCTTCTCAGTAGTAGGGTTTTATGGGGTCCTATAGAAAAATCACAGTTTAAATTACAATGATTTCTACATTGATGACCTCTAAGATCAACAATGGTGATACCAAACTCAGAGAATATCTGGGAAATTATAATTTTAACTTGACATGGAGTACTAATGACCAAAGGGGCAGAGTTTGATATTGAATAAAAGTAGATATGCAAGGAAATAGAATAAACTGTTGCATTACTCATATAATGGAGACTACAATTTCAATACTTACTAAGTTATTCAGCCTGGCATTTCGGCTTTGCATCATCAACATAGTGTATGGAATAAAATTAAGAAGGTTTTACATGTACAATAGAATCCAGTTAATTGGACTACCAGTAAATTGGGGTAGGTGCTTATTTGGAACTAGTCTTAAAAAACAAAACAAAATGAAAAAATAAGCATAATTTGCTTTGCTTATTTGGGGCATCAAGCCATTTAATTGGAACAGGAACTGCTGGATGTTGCATGACAGCCATTACTGTGTTCATTGCTGGGACATTACTATTTCAATTAGTAACACTTTTTCTGTAAAATATCATACCTTTTCCAAGATGTCATGGAAAGATTTGACCTTGGTTAATAGAACTGCCTTACTCAACCAAATCAAAAGCCAGGAACTTGACATCAGTTATCAATGACTGGCAAAGATAACTGAAGTGCAAAAATCTACAATCACTTGTGTGACATCATTATGGAATTGCAACGTCGCAAGCTACAAAGAGTTTACATGCATCAACAAATAGCTTAAATGCTTCAAATGAAGACTCTGATGATGAAATTGTTGAAATAAACACCATAAGACTTCACAAGACCAGGAAATTGATGATGAAATTATTGAATAAATTGCAGCAAAGCACCACAAGACTTCACAAAACCAGAAAAGAGAGGGGGAGGATAACATACCAGAGCCTTGACAAGTGACTAAACATCATGCAAGTAAAAATACTGCTGAATTAAGAAACTACTTCATGCAGAAAGGCAACAATATTTGCACTAGATACATGCTCTGATTTCAGTTACAGTCAATCAATGGAATATGACAGAGGGCACTCAATAAATTCTTCCATTTAGGTATTAAGTATTTGATGCATATATTAACTTAAATAATTTCTCCCGATCTGAACCATTTGTTTTAGAATTAATTTAAAATATTAGAGTACATGTATTTTGTTGTTCAGTAAATGATAGCTAGTTCTGTTTTATACATTTTTATACCATATTTATATTTCTACTTACTTCACATAATGATAATTGGGGCAGCCACTTAATTGGGCCGAATTGTTTGGTCCCAATTAACTAGAATCCATTGTACTTGTAAACTGTACATCTAATTCAAACTGAATATTAAAAAATAATATCTGTAGTGATTAGTACACCTTAAAAATGCTTGTGCATGGATATAATATTTTTATTTAAACAAAAATTACATCGTGCCACCACAAGTTAATGAAACTGATCTTTACTTCTTTTCTAAAAAAAGTGCTATAAGAATTTCTCCACTATCTCACAATTCTTATAATTTATTTTGTTTTTAAAAGTTCATCCAATGACTTTTATGTCTGTAACTCATGTTACTACCTAAGCATCTGATTGGTCAGATTACAATTTGCCTTAAAGTGTATATAAATGTAAAAGGTCAGTAAAGTATATATGCAGATATATCTAAATGACTCTTACACATAATAACAAATAAAATAAGAAGTAGAAGTGAATTATAAGAAACAACAGCATTAATCTTTCTAATGAATGCAATGTAGTTTTACTAAGTGATTTGGATATGTATATTAATGCATGCAGCAACTAGAGCTCTTTCGTTTTTTTTTAAGGTAAATATTTCTTAACCCCTTAGTGTGGAGTCATTTGGTAATTCTCTTTAGGCATATAATTAATATTGTTAATTGGATAATAGTATGTGTGTCAACAATAATGTCCACTCAAATGTCCCATAGTCAGACATTTCTATTTTCCTGTTTCAAATGCACGTCCTACTGGGTAGAACATACAAGCACTATGTTCAGTGGTTGTATGTCATATTAGTGAAACATTTATATGATTGCATCACTCCAACAGAATAACTAAATATATCCACATTTTAAAAAAATACCTGATCAGGAGCTACTGATATAAAAAATTTAAAATGTTAATTTAGTAGGAAGGGTTAAATTGGTACTGACTATTCAGGAAGAATTTAAGTTATAATGATATAATGTACATACCTTCATCTAAGCTACAATTATATACATAATAACTGCATTATATGTAACATAAAAATGACAAAACTTGGTAATGGACAGACATCATATTCTTCAAAGAAATTAATATATTGTGGTTACTATTAGCATTTCAATGTTGTGGTTGGTTGGTCTAAAAAGTAACATCTACTTGATCAAAAATTTGTTACATATAGCAAAATATCTTCCTTCCCCAACAAACCTGCTTATTATAGGTTAACACTGGAGAAAAATCTATTTTGGAGAAGTAAAACTGTGCTGGATGAATTTATGTGGGGATCATGTTAATAAAAGGTATTTTGGTATTTTAAAAAAAAATGGATTAACAAAATTCAAATAAGGCAATTATATTTAATAAATATATTTTCAACAACTAACATTTTATTAGGTGCTTTTGCTTATATGCATCCGAAAGTATCACAATAATGTATGCTTGTGTGTGTGTGTGCGTGCGTATGTGCATGCATTCGTGTGTGTGTGCGTGTGTGTGTGTGTGTGTACTCTGCCTAAATTTCCTAGTGATTCCCATTTTAACATTTTAAGCAATTAACCAGTTCTAAATTATACACTGTTCTAATCATTACTTGCAAAACCAGTTTTCAAACTGGTGTATAGTCCAACCAATCCAAAGTTTGCATGTCCTTTTAAAGATCATGGTGCCTTTGAAGTGTATTGTTCACTCTCTTCAATGCTCTCCTTGCTAAGTGAAGTGTATAGTTCACTCTCTTCAATGCTCTCCATGCTAAGTGAAGGGTATTGTTCACTCTCTTCAATGCTCTCCATGCTAAGTGAAGTGTATTGTTCACTCTCTTCAATGCTCTCCATGCTAAGTGAAGGGTATTGTTCACTCTCTTCAATGCTCTCCATGCTAAGTGAAGTGTATAGTTCACTCTCTTCAATGCTCTCCTTGCTAAGTGAAGTGTATAGTTCACTCTCTTCAATGCTCTCCTTGCTAAGTGAAGTATATTGTTCACTCTCTTCAATGCTCTCCTTGCTAAGTGAAGTATATTGTTCACTCTCTTCAATGCTCTCCTTGCTAAGTGAAGTATATTGTTCACTCTCTTCAATGCTCTCCTTGCTAAGTGAAGTGTATAGTTCACTCTCTTCAATGCTCTCCATGCTATGTGAAGTGTATTGTGCCTATAGCTAGCTGTCTTATCCACTCTGTGCAAATGGCTTTTCTTGCAATTAGCGTTTCAAGTAGAAATTAAATACAAAAACATGCAACTTTTATGTAAAATGATAAAATGAATATGAAATTAAAAATATGTTAAAGATCAAAACTCAATTAGACAAAATTTCTTAAATGAAATAGTTCATTTCTTATAAGAAAGAATAATAATAGTTTCAGTTAATTTCTTTCTTTCATCAAATGACTAAAAAGCCTAAATTTTAAAATCTTTTATATTAAAAGTACACAATAATAAGATAAAATAAAAATTATTGTAATATTTCTACTTTTGTTTCTTACAAAAAAATCACACTTTATTATGAAAGAAACAAATTCCTATCAAAAATAAACCTGTTAGTGGCATTTTCTTTTTATGGACATGGTCCACAAGGTCTCTGGTCTGGGTGTGTTTGCATTCCAATAAATGAGATTTTAAAAACCCTCCTATGCTCTCCCCTGTCTTGATTTATTGAAAGTTTAAAAAATTAACCCTAACAATCTACACTATTTTTATCAAATTAAACATGGAAACAGAATTTGAAAATAATGAAACAAAAATTATCTTTTTACAAATCAAAATGGCTATTACTTAGTGACCATTTACAATATTTTGAAAATGACAAGCATTATCTAAGCTTTTATTGTACTCCTAAAGTGATTTCATGAAATAAGTACACTGTACTAAGCATTAGAGTCAGAATAAATGATTTTAATTTAATGATCACTCTGAGTAATAATGTTGCTTTTTTCCCTGAATCAATAGCAGGCAATGCAAATACTATATAAAAACTAGCACTTACATGAATGGATGGATGGAATGACCAGAATGAGTTATGAGACTGACCATCAAGTGGTATATTTTCAGTGAATCTACAAATGTGGCCATCATTCATCAGTGTCGCTGCATTGTATATATTTTTGCTTCACCAGTGGGTGCTTTGAAAAATTTTTTAACATTGTGTATTTTTCACCCACATGTTTGAGCGTATATATACATTTGTTCACTATTATCACCACTGGTTGTTATATATGTTGTGCTATCTTTATTATTAATGTTTTTTCTTTCATTTTTTTCTTTTTTCTTAAACTCATATTTCATTGCTCTGGGTCCCCTCTTCATGAATGTTATGTGAGGATGCTTCTGGATGGATTAATTATTAACAGCTATGAGAAAGTAACCCCATATTGATGAGAATAAAATTCTCATTGTTAACTCTTTTTCAAGAGCCCAGCTTTCTTTGGTTTGAGAAAGTGCATAGTGCAGTTGTTTGTCCCTTCATCCCATTTGTCCCACAATCACATTCACACCCACATGCTCACACTCACAGTCGATGTTCACACTTTACCCTGCACAGAATAAAATCCCCACCCCCCCAAACAAGAACATTATGGTGTCTGTGAATGAGAATTGTTTTAATTTTACATCTTGCCACTCAGTGTGTCGTTGGACCCCCCATCCAGGAAGGAAGGCCGTGACAAACTCTATAAGAAAAAATAACCATTTTTCTCCAACACCAATGGTTTTAATGACTGATTTATATCTGATTAGCATACTTTTTTTGAATAATGAATTTTCAATAATATCTGGTTCCAACTTCAGTTGATTTTTCAGAGTAACATTTCTAAATGGTCACTTAATTTGCTATTGTTTTTTTTGGACTCTGCATCCATTTCCAATTTTTCTTGATCTCATAGTTACAAATGCTAAGGGAGAGATTTGCATTCTGGAAGGAAGAATGCCATTAGTAGGGAGAGTGAAGGTTCCAATTAATTTTCAGTGGATATCTTGACTGTACATTTAAATCAATGGCCTTACTCTATTAGATTTCCAATGGTTTCTTACATCCAAACAATCAAGGCATTTTGTATGTGAGTGTGTGTGTGTGTGTGCGTATTCCATTTGACTGTTGAACATGCTACTAATCATTTCATATCAGTGATTAATTCTATGTAATTTTCAAGAAGTTTTTAAAAATAAAGAAGAAGCCCTCCCAAGCACTCAGACTAAAAGAAAAATTAACAGACTGATAAAGATGGATGGATGGATGGATCAACAGATAGATAGAGACAGACACAGGCAGGCAGGCTAGACTAGATTAGACAGACAGACTGACAGACAGACAGACAAGACAAGACAAGACAAGACAAGACAGGACAGAGACAGACAGACAGGCATATAGGTGAAAATTGACAGGAGTTGACCAAAATAAAGTGCTGAGTACAGGCTTATGATGAGTGGAGCCGACAATAGAATGTTAGTAAGAATGATAGAGAAACAACCCTGTTCTTTAAGGTTACACATATTCATTGCACTGAACATAATCTTAATCTTGTTCTTTAAAGCTACATATATTAATCTGCTGCACACAATCTTAATCTTGTTCTTAATGTTGTTAGTGCTCTTAAAGAAGTGTCTGTATTTTTTATGACTTTACAAGAATTGCACAATTATTTTGGATACAGTATACAAAGATGGGATTTATTAGCCTCAATCACAGGAACTTAAAAAATTAAGTCCTATGTGCTGGCCAGGTTGACTCCTATCACTGATGTGAGTTAAACATCACTGCCAGATGTTTTGTAACCCCTGTCTGATAAATCTATTGAGCATCAAAATAGTAAAAGAGGAGAAGCTTTGAGGTTACAAAAGTTATAGAAACTCTAAATTTGTTTAGTTATGATTATGCTTGCAAAAGTGCAGAGAGGTCAACATTGCTTCCTAATACCTTTAAAGAAATGAGGCAAATGCTTATACTTATAGGCATTGTTAGATTATCAGCAAAATTTTGACAAAGCTATAGAAGCTGTGATTGCATGCAATGAAATGAGTGTTAACAAAGAGTTTCAAGTAAATAATTACATTTACTAAATAACATTTCTCTTAAAAGCTTCACTTTTAACAAATTATTTTTATTTAACCAGGACAATATGGATTTTATCCTATGTTTAAAATTAGAGTAAATATTTGAGTTTGTGTTACTTGATATCTTCATTAATGAAATCATTAGTTAATCATTTACTTCAAAAGTCATTTAATATATGTTTACTACTTTTATTGATCACAGTTAGTATGGAAACAGATTTTTCATTATTTTCATTTTGTACTATTGAGCTTTATTAAGTAAGAAAAGCATTGATATTTTCTTGTACTATATCAGCTTTTATACAGATGGAAATTTGTATACTGAAAGATACAAAATCTCTTTATTAAAGGCACTGTTGCCACAAAATAAATGTGTGAATACAGCAGGTGTTTTGACAAGAGCATACATTTTAGCCAAACTTTTGCTATCGTAAGTTTTATAGTGCTTGCCCTCCATGCCAATATACCAGTGAACTATTCTGAGACAAAGCAATATGTGTATTTTTGCATTAAACATTAATGATACAATTGTGAGACAATGCAATATGTGTATTTCTACATTAAACATTAATGATACTATCATGAGTTAAAGCAATATGTGTATTTCTACATTAAACATTAATGATATGATTGTGATTAAGACAAAGCAATATGTGTATTTCTACATTAAACATTAATGATACTATTGTGATTAAGATATGCAACTCTTGATAATATTATAAATGCTAGATTTTAATATTTGAAATTTAATATTCAGTTTGATAAAACGATATTTCCATATGAATATATATTGTTTTAAAAGTGTTTTAGGCCAATACAGGCTGCAATAATGAGACATATTAAAAATAAACAAAACTGCACTAATAAGTCATAAAAATAAGCAGATGCTCGTTAACTCCCTGATAACTTCTCAGAAACCAGTATTGTAGTTAACAGTTCACTATCCTAAGTGCCATAATGTGTTGGCATTTATTATTTAGCAAAAAATGTCTGCTAGTATTCAGCCATCATAAATAGTTGCTCTTTCACTGAACACAAAATATATATATATATATATAGTAAATAATTTTAAAGTAAAGATTACAACTGGTCAAAATTAAAACAAGAGCAAAACAAAGACTTCCCCCACCCCTCTCTCTTGCAAATACAATTACTTGGGAAAGTTCTTATAAATACAATTACTTATTTAAGAAAGTTCTTATACATACAATTACTTATTTAAGAAAGTTCTTATAATAAAGTTACTTACTTAGGAAAGTTCTTATCATAAAAAGGCGCTTGCAGAATACCAGCAGGAAAAACAATCTGATTCTTAGTAGGTGTATAGTATGCATTCACAGTTGGTGGAGTCATACCCCATCTGGTATAAGGAATGAAACACAGTTTACAATTTTATATATATATATATATATATATTTAAAAGTTTGCATCAATAAATATATAATTTTGCTATTACATACACACTTAATACAATACAAATCATTGTCTCTTTCTTTCCCTATCTATTACATTTCTATCATGTCTATGCATAATCATTACCTATTTCATTCTATATCTATCATTATCTACATCAGAAATAACAACATAAAAATCCCAAAATAATTATGTGTTCACTGTATTTATTATAAAAATAGATATAGTTGGTGTTTAACAATCAGAACATAATAACAGTCACAGTAAAGTTGTAGTACAAACTGTATATGTATATATCTACCAATTTCATGAGCCTTACATTTTTAGGAAATGTGGTGGAATAAATTTGCCTGTCTCTATTTCTAGACTTAATTGTTATATAAATTGTTAAACTGTCGAAGTGACCCAACCTTGGGCACTCTTTATTATGGTATTTTTGTAAGTGTCAGAGTTGGAGTAAACATCCCAAGTTGAGAATTATGCTAGAAATTGATGATGCAATCCAATCCCGTTCCAACTGGATGAGTAGTTTTTGTTATCCAATAGTTAAGATTTACGAGAACAAAACCAGCCAATAGGTTGAGATCAAAAGTTTACCTGCTGTAGAGAATTCTATTGTCTAATCACTTTGAATTTGGAGTGGCTGGAAGTCCGGTCATGAAAGGCAGCCATTAGCTTAATGGTGAGTTAATTAACTGATTGAGAGAGAATGGACTTGGAATATTTCATGCATTTTTCTGTTGATATGTTATATTTGTGTTTTACACAGAGATGTATTTATGTAGTAATTATTTCTACAAATTTTTGAACTAGGATGCTCATATATATAGTATGCTAAACACTTGACATTGTTTCTAGTGAAAGCACTCATAAAACTGATATGCTGCATTATTATGGTATGTGCATGTATTGGGCTAATAAATACTGTTGCAGGAAACTGTAAGTTAAGATTTGAATGTAAGAGAGAATAGAGTTAAAGATGAATAAACTGGAAGCTTAGCATTTGTTTTCTGATTATATTTTACAGGGAATATGCAGCCTTTCCTTGCTTTACCTGAATCTCCCAATTTACTGATTATAAACTGCTAGGCGGTAGATGCGAGATGTATCTACTGCAGTGTATAAGTGTAACGAATACACTACACTCTATTGATGTATGGTGGCAAAGTATGCTGAGTACATCGAGCAATCACTGATACTAGGAAGAAACTGTTACAATTCTTGTTCTGCCAGAGGGAGTTAATATGGGGAAAAGTGGATGACCTTGAAAGAATAGCAGATAGTCAGTGTTCTACAATGTGCAAAGGAAGCATGGGGAATTGACAGTAATAGCATATTTAATAAACTTGGACTCTGATATGAAAAGTGCTTGAAGGGACTACTGCAGTTTTGCCTAGACAAGGTTACATACAAACTATTATCACTTATCTTTAATAACTCCATTTCTTGTTTCAGATAAGAACTATCCTGTGATTTGTATGGACACAAAAGAGGAAGGAATAATCTTTACCAGAGTTTATTAAATTGATGATAATATGATTTTGCTATCACAAGAAAAAAAGAAATAATGATAATAATTTTTGCATATGATTTGCATTTGTATTCTTTAAGTGTAGAGACATAACGGGTCATTCTCTAACTTATAACAAGGAAAATTATGGTGATTTTTCATGATAAATTATCGTTATATCTCTTTAGGTGTGGAGACATAACAGGTCATTTCCACCTTATATATCCACAAACACACACACATGCACACACACACACACACACACACACACACACACACACACACACACACACACACACACACACACACACATATTCATACACAGACATACACAGACAGTAAAATCTCAGATTTATTGAATATTGACATATTTCAAACAACATTTAATGGTCCTTGGTTCTTACTGAAATTGTTTATACTCAAGTTTCAGTTATGCCATAGTAAAGGTATTGAGATTCTATTTAGCATGAACAATATTCTGTTTTTGAAAAGTATTTTTAAAAATTAAATCAACCAAACCAATCAGAAGAAAAAGTTTTAAAACAGAATCTACTTAATTTTTTTTTTAACTGTAGAAAGTGCATAAGAGAATGTTAATAGTCTAGACTATTTCTGACTAACAGATTTTTTAAATTAATTAAATTGAATAAGTTGTAGCTATGATCAACATTTCAACAATTACTTTCATAAAGTACTAAGTCTACATTTGAAATCTATTTCTTCTACTGGCTAATTAATGTCAAAATGATTTTTTTACAAAGAGCATTGATACAGCAAAATTTACTCATATAAACAAATACAGTGAACAAAGTAATTTAGAGTTGAAATTGGAGAAAGATGAGAAACTGTGCAATTCAACAAATACTTTCTTTAAAAGCCAGAAATTTTGGCCAGGGTCAAAGCTATAAAATATGGAAAAACTGCTTACAGATTTGCTTTAGGTGCTTCAAGGAGTTTCTCCAGGTTCTTCCTCAATACAAAGTGCATACTGCGGATGTTGTTCTGGAAATATTCAGACTCATTAATTTCCAGCTGTAGAAAGATATAAAAATGAAATTTACTTCAAAAGCAAATATAAATACAATAGTATTACCATACAAAGTTTTATAATTGTAAATAGTTACGCTGAAAAATAAAAATAACATTA
Organism: Sinotaia quadrata; assembly: GCA_028829895.1. Lineage (NCBI taxonomy): Eukaryota > Metazoa > Mollusca > Gastropoda > Architaenioglossa > Viviparidae > Sinotaia > Sinotaia quadrata. The sequence goes on from CM054179.1 coordinate 60,404,641, forward strand.
AAAAAAATAGTTGTTTTTAATACTTTTTTTGCAACTCATCAGTTACAAATATTATAATATCTTATGTTCTGCTGTCAAGTGCATAAAGCAAAAATCATGAAGATTCAAAATTATGATTAGTACCACACTGGTATGATGAACAATTAGACATACCATTCTCTCAATAGATTGCCGGTTTATTGGTTGAGCATCAGACAAAGTATGTGTAGGTGGTTTATATTTAGAGACTATGCTTATGTGTCTTTAAATACTAGAATCACACTCAGCACAGTGAGATGGTGACACTGTGACAGCTTGAGAGAAGAAAAGATTCATGTCTCATTTTATCATTCAATCCAGACGTAGGCAGAATTGCCTGCAATATTTTTTATGTGGTATGCAGATTTAACTGAGTGAAAAAATAGTTTTCCATACATTAGCAATTGAAGTATGGTATGGATATGAAAGATGTTTTGTTGCAATGAACTGACAATGATTATTTCAGTACATAAGTGAGTTTATATATCAATGAGAAATGAAGATCATATCCATTAATTATTATATAAATATATATATTCTAATATACATACAAACACACACACTTATCTAAAAATAAAAATTCTTACTCTGCTGTACTCCTCATCCAAAAGAGTAGCATTAAGGATATACTTTGGAAAACCAATCATATCAACCACAGCATTGGCTTTCTCTATAGCAGCTTTGCGTGTTTCATCATCCATCCAAGACAAGTTAGGCAGGTTGTTTTTGAAAGCTTCTTTCACTTCATCAATCATCTGTTCTGCCTGTGCAATATTATATTATATATATGCACACAGATAAAAAAAATCTATTAAAATTGTCAGTTCACAGTCTATGCAAATACTCTTTCTCATTTATACAATATATTAAGCCATAATACCACCACTGTTATAATAAGTCACTGATATGGATGTGTTTATGAATGTACACTCAGATTCAAGATGTCTAAAGAGAAGCAAATGTGTACTTTACAATTGCTAGTGAATTTCCATTAAAAAAAAATAAATATTGCAATTATTACATAAAACTTATAACCCTTTTATTGAATTATCGAAAGATTATCAGTTTGCTGCTCCCAAGATGTTTCAACATTTTATTCATTCATCCAGAATTGGCAAAATCATCAACAGAGGGTTCAGGTTAAGTCACCAGAAGAAAGAATGGAATCAGCATAAAAATATCAAGTGTTAGATTGCTGAGTCAAGAAAAGTTAAGAACTGATAAGAAAGAATGGCTGGAATTCAAGGGGACTGAAGCACAGGAAGAAGCAAACAAAATTGATGCCAAAATGCTGTATCACATTGGATGAGAGTAAGAAGCATGTGGATAATGATATGAAAATAATTACATAAAAACTTTACAAACTTTAAAATAAGAAATCACAAGGTGGTAAGTTTTACTGGCATGGAGATAATTATATAATAACAATTATATAAAAACTTTACAAGCTTTACAAGAAATTACAAGGTGATAAGTTTTACTAGCATGAAGATAATTACATACAAAATTTACAAATTTTATAATGTAGAATGACATGGTTAAGTTCTTTTTTCTCGATGTATGTGTTAGTTTGCAACAATGATTCAAGATAAATTGAAAGAAAATTACATATTATGTTTTCAAAAATGTTAATCTACTGACTTATGATTAAAATATGATGTAGGACATGAAATGTTTAGTAGTGGGTTTTTTTTTTAACAACTGATGCATCATTTCCCCATATGCTCTTTCTCTCTCCTTACCTCTCCATCTGTTTTCTGTATCTGCTAGAAAGTGAATCAATTAAGATAAACTAAAAAAGATATATTATTCTGTTTTTGAAAAGATAAAAGAAAATGAAATCTTTATCCAATATTACTGAGCTTCATTTTATTTTCATCAGATTGTGAAATTATGCCTAACATTTTCTTTTAAAGTTTAGTTAATAAAGTTTAAATTGTGTCATCATTTTTCAATTAATATAGCTGTATGTTTTAAAAATCTGTTTGTAAATAGCAGCAATTTTCAACTTTTATTAGCATAACATTTCAATGAGCTGCAAAAATAAACTGATAGGGCTATGCAACATGGTGAAAAAGGTCTCCTATGAATGAGTTAAAACTTAAAGCACAAATCTAAGTTAGTGCTCTTTATATTAATATCTATGGATTAAATTTGATCATTAATTAACTGAATAAAGGCAAGAAGTGTACTCTAGAAAATAATCCATATGTAACGAATGAGACATACCTGTTCTTTACTATCACCATGGAAAGCGTTCTTGACAAAAAGTGCTCCGAGTGCAAATCCCAGCACACTGTCTGTGTCTGTAATGCAATATCGCCATTCATCTTCTTTTCCACTAGCACCTGTAAACAGAGGAAAAATGTAATGCAATTTTAAATGAATATTTACTAAAAATATATGCTGAATATGTGCTCTATGTTTGTCAGAAACGGCCAAGACTATAATGATTGTGCCTATAACAATGGAATATTCAATAAACCAAAAATTGCAAATTTTTTTTAAAATAGAAATAAAAACATGAAAATAAATTTGATATTAATGATAGAATTTTTTATTTATGATTACATACTACTACCATAGTTGCATTATCATGTTCACAATCAGATTTTCTTTTTCATTATGTTGCATCACTTAGTTGGATTATTTTGGTAGTTAATTAAAAAAAATAAGAATCATGCTAATCAAGCCGAGAAGCAGTGTTAATTAACAGAATTTCAAAACATAAAATTATATTAATTCCAAACTGAATTTATTAACTAAACTTTGGAAGAAAGTGTTAGGGGCTGGCATAATTTCATCTTCTAGAAGATCGAGATCAGAGTCCTCATCATTTCATCAAATCATTGTATCTGATACTGAATCAGTTAACATTGGATAAAGAATATAACTGCTTTCACTTTCTAGAAATAAATAATGGATTTCTTTCAGTTTATCTTAAATCACTGGACAAAACATATCTCTCCTGCAGACACAGAGGAGAGAGTAAGAGCAAGCTAGAAAGCATTATGATCAGAATAGTGCAGATCAGCTGGTTGGGGAGGGAGCCAAAGCCACTTCTGAAAGTATCGTACAAGCGGTTACTTCAAAAGTAGGCTAACTAACATAAAAGAGGTGTGAGCCAGTTGAAGAGCAACAGTGTGCCTATTTTGCCTGTGGCAAACATCGCACCCGATGAGGAAAACAATGCTCTTCTAAGTTTAAGCTGCAGGTTGTTAACAAGCCTTGGCCATTTATTGTTAGCAAGATGGCGAAGTAGCATCGATAACTAACATTTTCAAAAGCCAGCGATTAGTCATCAAAGGGATCGAGATAACCGATATTAAGTTGCAATTTTGATGCTCTTTTGTGCTCGAGATATTAGGGTTTGGCGACATAAAAGAATTGACCTAACCGATGAGAAAATGCTAAGATAAAGAGGGAATTTGGCAGTTCCACTTCAAAAACGTCGATTTAGCCAGGTATATTTACTTTGCAGCTTGGTGGAGTACAGAAGTTGTTAACATAGCAATTCTTATGGTGTAAATGCATGTCACCAGCACCCGGGAGGGGTTAGTGGTCTAGCCAACAATGCACAAAGTCTGCAGGATGGAAAATAACAAACTCTCGCACACATGCACCACAATGATCTTGAGGGAGGGGGGGGGGATTTTATTCTGAATGCAGGTTAAAGTGTGAGACAAGGCTGTGTGAGTGCATGCTTGTAGGGTTGAATGTGAAGTGTGGATGGACAGGATGAATGGACAAACAACCGCACTGCGCACTACTTTCAAAAAGCCAAAACAGACGCTTTTAATAAAGCTAACAATGAAAATTTATTCTCAATAATATGGGGGGTACTTTTGCATGGCTATTTGACATTCACTCAGAAAATATCCACACACAACACTCAAGGGGCAGGGGACCAGAGCAATGAAAAAAATGAATGAAAATAAAATAAAAGGAGATAAATGGCATACAATAAAATTGTCTCTTGGTGAAAACCCACAAATTATCAATAAACAAATAATTGACAAAAATGTTCTCTAGACCAAAATGTCAGTGGTCGAATGTCTTAATTAACAATAATATTAACGATACCAATAACAATCTAAACTACCTATCTACCTATCTATGAAACTGCACCGCTAACTAAATATTATTACTCAGTTTGTGGAGAGTAGATGAAACTAATACCTACTAACACATAAACTATCCAAATGAATGTAATGAATATGTCCACAAATGATAGATGAATCGATAAATAAACACGCTTCCCTCAGGAAAATGAAACACAGTGTTCCACAGTGAAGACCAGAACAAAAGCAAGATGAATGATCTCCCCTGATCAGGATGGAAGATATATGCATGCAAGTTGAAGAACCCAAGTGGCCTTTCTCATTGATAAATACAGAAAGTGTTTTGCATTGATGAACGTCGAAACCACAAATGGTGATGATCAGATGCTTAATGAAAGTGGTGATGATGAATGTTGTCTCCAAGTCCGGCCCTGTCCTAGTCAGTTCCATCAAGACCCTGATGACAGCTGCCATCTGGGGTTTGATCCATTAAGACAAGATTTGGGGTCATGCTGATATGAATTATGAATAGACTGAATAGTAGGAAATTCAAATCACTAACAGTCAGAGTCCAACACAACAGTGAACATTCGTAGGGTCTTTTCACTAACATTTTTCAAAATTCAGGAAAGAATGGCACTGGCTATAGTGCAGAGGAAAAACATTGACAATCTTGCACCTTCTCTCTAGTCACGCAAACACACACTCTGCCAGAAAAGGGGCATCTCTGTGTTTATAAATGAACTGTTGAAATCCCCCAAACCATCAAAGGTTCGAGATTCATGGCACATCAAATGCGTGCCTAAAAAGTCCTGAAATCAGTAAACACTCTTGTGTGGACGCATTTTCACCTGTCTAAAGGTGCTATTACACTAAAGAAAGAAATAACTAAATATAGTTCCTATCTCAAAGTCACATTAAAGAATATAAAATGATTAAATACAATTCCTATTTACCCCGAACATAATTAACTAGTGTCAAAGTAAATAAATAAGTAAATCATTATAGTTAAATACCACACATACATAAACAAATATACATGCACACAAACTCACTGACTGTGTATGTATAGACACTAGCTTTCATTTATGAAGATTTAAAAAAAAATGCTCTTGTGACCGGAAACAAAGAAAATAAAAAATCCAATGAAAAATAAGAAATAAATTTAAAGGATTGTTTCCCCTTAACCATGACAATGCATTTTGAACATGATGGCGAAATGAAGGAAGAATATTTGTTTCCAGCTTCACTATTAACAAATACAACTAGTTTTTATGTGTTCAAGGCTGTGAACGACTAAATCGTTGGATTTTTTGTTTTAAGTAGGTCTATGTTCTGATGGTGTTGAGGCAAAGACATGATGGTATTCCAGAGTGGTTACCCAAACTGAGGCTCTGATACTGAATGTAAGTCAATGCATTGTTTCATTCAGTGAGAAAATTTTGCTACAAATGTCATGCTTGGTGCCCGATATTTTCCTTTGCCTGGTAAAAGAAACCTGTTCCTGTTCCGATGATGGAATGAGGTGGTGAAGGACGCACAAACAGTCTATGTTGGTTTCTAATATCATGCTGGCTTGAAAAGAGACCCCCCAAGGTGTTATCATTGACAATTATCAGGACAAAGACAATACAAACATTACACAATGGTCATATGAAGTAATAAGAATTCAACAAGATGATTAAAATGAAAAAAAATAAGAAGATTTATAATACAACAACAAAAGTAAATAAAAGAAAGGTTGATTGATGTATGATTATTTTCAATTAATTTCACCGGAATAGCTAAGTCAATGATATTCAGATATTGTCACTGAAGGAATCTTAAGATGTTTTCAAATGTCTTGGTTAACTTCCCTAACACACAAGCAGTTCTGGAATAAAAATCAATAGAGTCCAATATATGTGAATTCCAGTGGACCATTAGCCCACAGCAAAAAGGCTAGGTTTCACTATTATATAAGTCCTATTCGGATCCTTGTTGTCTCATCTACCTACTCAAAGACAGACTGGTATTTGTCTTGGTCTGATGAACATCCCCTCAACATAAAAGTATTTATGGTAAAAGTATTTAAGGCTATACTGTGGGGTTTCCCTGGCTACAGCCACTAGTGCTCCATCTGATCAGCACTTATTATGTAAGGGCCTTTTTTCTTTCCAACCACTTTTCTTCAACTAGGTGCCAAAATTAAATACTATGCATTCTTTCAGTGAACACTTGACAATAAAGAAAAGTGAAGTAATGAAGTGTGAGCTGTGTAAAGGTGAACACTTTAAAGTCAAGACTATTTGATTTATGTGTCTATTTGGAGAATGACCTTAAAAACTCATGCTGCATGCTAATGTGTGTTCTTTGTCAAGTGACACTATCCAGATAAGATTATGTGAGTTCTGATCTTGAATACATATTATTAATATTAGTTTGCTTCTTTTTTTAAAACTGATTGTAATATCTTGATTTAATATTTTCAATTAAATAATCTATAATTCTCCAATTATTTAATACCCTTAAGTTGGCAACATCAATCTCTGGCATACTTGGGAAAAAATTGCCAGTCTACCACATCAGATAGTTTGAAAAGCACTGAATTATGGGACTCCCTTTATCTGACTGGAGATTGCACAAAAAAAATAACTTAAAAAAGTAAATTACTATTGATCTCTGTGAATTATGATTTGTAATTGTCATCACCCTTGATTGCTGCATGCAAAAATGTGCTAAAAATAACTGTTATTTGTCTTGACTTCTTTGCTCAGATTTCTACTGCCATCATGAAGAACAACATTATTAGACTGCTTTCAAAACATATTTTAAGTATGATCTATAAAGAACCCTTGCTATCATAGAAAAAAGTTATCTATAGGTTATTGTTTGTAGCAAAGTAACCATTCTTTTAAGTCAACATTAAAATTTACATACCAGATAAAATCTCAGCAAATTCCTTTTTGGCATCACGAAAAGGCTTGGACAAGTATGACACCAAACTCTTTACTACCTGCCACTCCAAGTACAAGTTGACTGTTCTGTATTTGAAAAATAAACAACAGGTTAACTAGTAATATTGTCAAGAATTTATTATTAAAAATATTTCCTGCCACTCTAAGCATAAGTTGACTGTTTTGTATTTGAAAAACAAACAACAGGATAACTAGTAATATAGTCAAGAAAATATCTCCTGCATTTACTTCTGTCTGAAACATAAGTTATATATATATATATTACACAACAGTGAAATATTTTATTGTGAAAAACAGAAGCTTCATTTCAATGAATCACATTAGTATTACACAACAGCACTCACAATGTTTTTTCAGTTCAGTTACAATATGCTTTGGACTATATTCATCAAAAGACAGCATTACCACAAGTTTTATTGAATATATTTATTACACTTGACTGAAAGAGATTATTTCAAACAATAAAAAACTTGACTCAAAGAAATTATTTCAAACAATAAAAACTGTTTATTAATGGGTTTATGCACTTAAAGTACATCTAATAAATGGCAAAATATTTTTCCTTCAAGGGAGTGTGGCAATGGGAAATTACAAAAAAGCTTTATTAATAAGATTAGAAAACAAAACACATGAATATATTAGAAATGTATCTAAACAATTTTTTAAATATATTTTCAACATAAAATTAATGTCTACAGTCTACTTATGTTAGTGGTGTACGTTACACTTGCTTCAGAACATCAATCTATACTTGAAAATTATGACAACATAAAATAAGCATTAAAGTTGGCTTAAACTGGCACGAACCATTAATAATCCCACATTAAACTAAAAGTTTCCTTTTAGCAATAACTTTCTGGTTCTTTCACTTCATCCAGAAGACATTTGTCACTGCTTCTTTCATTTTCCTGTAGACTGTCTGTAAAGACATTCCTGTAGCACAGTTTCAAAGATCAAAATCACTATCTCCTTATTTAAAATTACAAACCTCTTCCAGGATTTTAATAATGCTTTTAAAAATCCTACTTTGTATGAAAAGAAAATTTGACAGAAACTATTGTGATATTTGAAACTAAATAAAATTAAAATAAATAATACAGAAACAAAAGTCAGAAGTGAAAGGATTAGTTTATTACAATATAAGAAAGAGCCTCAAAATCAAACAGCATAAACTCTGAACCTGCTAAATGTAGGTACATAATAGATTAAGGATCAGGAATCTGCAAAATTCAAAAGTTCAGAATAACTCATGTTCCGTGTTTGAGGGGATAATACATCTACACATGCATGTGTATGTGGTGCATGCATGCAAGTGTGTATGTGTGTTGTGTGTGTGTGTGTGTGTGTATATGCATACATGAATCATCATGTAACTGATAACAATAGACAAACTATGACCATGTGGTGCAGACATCTAGTTTGTGTTTTAAACACTGAAGATTATAATTGCTGTAGTTGCAGATTTCAATTTATAAAACTCTGACAATATAGTTTTATTTTTAAAGTTGAAACAGTTTTGCTAATTTATTATTTAAATAAATATTTTTTGGTAAAGAGATATAACTTGTATCAGATATTAAGTGAACTTGACTGAATTTGACAAAAAGTACTCTAGTTGTGCATTATTAAAACTAATTAGGTGTATACAGTATAGTCATTTAATAATATTCTATACTCTGAATAGTTAAAGTCATGAAATCAAAACAACAAAATCAAAATAATAACAGACAGACAGACCCCAGATAGATATATACCGTCTGCCTTCTAGTGTAGATAGAGTTGTGTTGAGAAGGTCACATAATTTCTCAATATACTCTGGTGCATAAACAACCACTTCTTCTGTCTCGTTAACTGTTATAGAAGCAATGGCTAGTAGACGGTTTATTAACTGCAACCAGTTAAACTAAAAAGAAAAGAAAATACTATATAATAAAAAATTTAAAGCAATAAACAAGTTTCTTTTAAAAAATACAATCCATAAGTAAATATTTAAATTTTCATTATGACATTCATGTAAGCTAAAAAATAGATGTAGTTTTGTTTCTTGAGTAATGAATGATATATCCAAGTCATGATTCAACTGACAGTCTGCAAAATAACACAGAGAAGAGTTACAAAGTTAATAGTTTCCAGAAACAAAATGCCATTCCATACTCCATGTTTCTTTTTCATAAGTTTCACTTATCAGTTTAACTAACTCTAGGAAGTGAAAGAAAAATGACTTGCTGATGGACATTTGGTCTATATTTAGAAAATTCTATTTCACCCAAAAAATGTGCTTCTTTTCAAAACTGTTCATTTTCACAAGATGAATGGCAAACAGAAGCAGAGTACAGATATACAAATTTATGTACTAATCAAAGACAAAGAAGCAAAATATCAAAATTGAAAAGTCACATAATCATCAAGTCATAGCAAATACATATTTACTGGGCATAAGAAACTATATAAAACAGCTTACCTGAAATACATCTAGGTTAACACAGTCCAAAACAGATCAAGATATCAGTTTTCATAAAAGATAAATGCTTGTATTGGTTAAAAATCTCACAATTAAATGGCTGTGGGTCAAACTGATAGCTAACAAATAAGAAAGAAAAGTGAAGAGAGAAACATGATTGAAAGACAGCATACTTCAGTTTTTCTGTGATTATTATACAATATGGGAACATTAGTTTTAATGATATAAATTAATCATGCTTACCATTGAAAATTTCCTATTTAAATCAGCAACTGTCATCTTGTGATAGATCTTTTCCTCATCTCTTCTATCCTCAGCAGGTGTTGTAATCTACACCCAAAAAAAGTTTTTGATAAAATATATTATTTTAAAATTGTCCCTTTTAAGTTTAAAAGAATATAAAGAGAAAATGACAAACGATTACATTCATATGTACAGCAATGAAAATTAAAAGGACTTCTTAATGATAAAATTTACAAATTTTTTTTTTCAGTTTGCTGGTGCTATCCAAGGTATAACATCAAATGCTCATTTAAAAAATATCTAATATCAAAATGACAGATTGAATTATACAAAGTGTGATTTAAATAATCTTTCAGTACTTCTTCATTGGACGAAACATGGAGGTCTGATGAGGCTAAATCCAGACTGTTTGAAGGATGAGGCAACAAAATTCAATTCAATTTTGTGATGGTTTCTTTGTTATATAAACTGTTAAATGTCAAAGTGACCTGACCTTGGCACTGCTTGTGCTGATATTTTTAAGTGTCAAAGTTGGAAGTAAACAACTTAAATAAAGAATATGCTAGTGCTTGCTGATGTAATCTAAACTGGTTTTAGGTGGATGAGTAGTTTTTATTATCCAATGGTTAAGATTTACAAGAATGAGACCAGCCAAAGGGCTGAGATCAATGTTTACCCGTTGAAAAGAATTTATTTTCTAATTGCTTAGAAGTTGGTGTGATAGAGTCCAGTCATGAAAGACAGCCATTAGATTAATGAGAAGTAACAGCATTTTCTGTTTTCAAAAGAATCTCTTGATTTACTCATTTATAAACTGTTATGACCATGGTAGTTGCAAAAAGAGTCTACCCCCAACTGATGTTGATGTTTTGTGGCAAAGTATGCTCGACTACATTGTGGAATTTCTGTTACAAGGAAGACTGGAAATTGCTACATTGTTGTTCTGCTTGAGAGAGCTCATAAGGCAAAGGAGCACCCAGGTTAGCTTTGAGAGAATAGTGTCTCATCAGTGTTCTACAGTGTGCAAGAGAAAAACAACATGAAACTGACAATAGTAATGTGAACAATAAACTTGTGACTGTTACGAAAGAACGGAAAAGACTATTGCAGTATCACCTAGACAAGGTTATGTACAAACTATTATCACTTATTGCTAATAACTTCATTTTTGTTCTCTGATAAGAACTATCCTGTGATTTATATTGACACTATTCTGTTGAATAGTGTGTTAGGATCTAAGACTGTATAAGCAATGAAATTATTCAAATGTTGTTCGTGGAAATAATGATGTCAAGTAATCTTTTCATTGTTTAGTTATATATATATTTGATTGTTGATTTAATAAATTTATTGTTAAATTTATTGACCTTCTTACACATATTGATAATCATATGTTGGAAAGATAGAGGGGGGGGGGGCCTGCTAAATATAGATTGAAAGATGGATTTATCTTCTTCTTTGGTAAGAAGTTTTCCACCTATGGAAATACTGTGTGATGGTAAATGCTTGTCTTTAGTGTTGTGGAAGAGAGGAAATGTTTACAGTGCCTAAATATCCACCAAGTGAGAGAGACGAGTGGTGTCTTTTGGAGAATTATTAATAACATAAATTAAGATTCTCATCACTTGTAATTAGTTATGGGTGATTAATTAATAATAATAATCATAACCATTAACTAAGGTGGCATAGGCATAACATATACTAATTCACCTAATCAGGCCAAGGTTTTTGAAGCTGATTCATCTGCAAGCATTAGTTCTATTACTTCAGCTGAAGACTCATCTGCAATGGAAGTTATCGTTGTGTCTGCTAATATAGCAACAGGATCATGTAACATAAAAGTGGGCAATTTGATTAGAAAAAAACTGATGAATCAGATTGTCAGCATGTAAACCTTTCTCACAAAAAGTGCAACTGTAATTCAATACTTGGAATACTGCAAGGCACTGATTTCATAGGACAGATCCCAGAACTTGGTCTACATCTCTCTGAAAATAACACTTGATTATCTCATTGAGAGCATAATCCTTGCAAAATTGATGACGTTTCTCTTTCCATTAATATCATGAAGGTCAAAGCTTTTCTATGAAACACATCAAATGGAAAGTTGCCAATGGAAGGGAATTTACTGAACACAGCTTTAGTACTCAAAGTATAAGGATGAAATTTTGCTTTTGCTGCAGACTCTTTGATGCCAGTCTTCAGAACTGTGTTAGCATGAAGAAACACATGGTATTGTCATTTAATTTTTCAGCTCTTTCAAACAGGAAGGAATTGGAAATCAAGCTGGAGAATGGTATATGCACCGATGGTGACCTGCAGCATCATATTACTGAAAAAAAAACAATGCTTGCTCAATGTTTTGAAATGTTTGATTAATATCACAAAATTCTTGGTGTGAAGTAATAGTGCTTTTGTATTGGACAATAATGGAAATTTCCTGGGGGGGATTTGAGCCTCTAGGAGAGTATGATGGGAGAACATTCCAAATTAACATTGCTGCAAAAGAGGAACTGATCACACTTTTGACAGAAAAGATCTTGAAAATATTAGTCCAAGATGAAAGCAGTGAAGTCTTTATTATCAGTCCTTCTTGACTGTAGTTCCTGGTACAATCCACTGTAAGAAAATGTTTACCACAATCCACAGATAACCAGCTGAAAACTGGAATAGTTCATTAGTTCCAGTACTTTCAGACCTTCTGTTGGATACTTTGAAGAAGCAAGGAATTAAGTTAAAAGACATTTATGGACAAGGATGCTTAAAAGAAAAGAAAAGTGTGTTCAAACTCATATTCTTCAGTCAAATCTCAGGGCTTCCTTTGTCCATGTAATTGCTATTCAATGAATTTAGTGGTATCAGAAACTTCAGTGATGTCTTCGTCAGGATTTCTTCTGATGGTCTTTATCCTTTTATTTACTCCCACTTCTTGGTGGGATACCCTTTCAAAACAAAATTGACAGTTGAGTGATAAATGTTAGGAAAGCTGGAACAAGCAATTAAAGAGGCTACAGAATTAGCTAAAGAACTGGAAATGAAAATTCCTTGGCTCAAAATGGGTTGGCATATACCTAAAAATGGATATACAATTATGAATCCATTGATGAAACACCTCTGATTCAGGATCTGGGCAAATTCAAGAAAGAATTCTATTCAACCTTTTACTGATACCATTCAAGTTCAGCAGAAGGAGCAATTCAGTCAACTGGATCAACATCAAGAAGTTTGTGAATTTCTGAACAACATTTGCAAAAATCTTAGAAACAACAAAATCAAAGTTCTGCTACAGTGCAGAAAACTGAAAGAAATACTTAGATTGATAAAGACACCAATATCTAAGTGATGTGAAACTGATTGATAAAGACACCAATATAAGTGATGTGGAACTGATTGATAAAGACACCAATATAAGTGATGTGGAACTGATTGATAAAGACACCAATATAAGTGATGTGGAACTGATTGATAAAGACACCAATATAAGTGATGTGGAACTGATTGATAAAGACACCAATATAAATGATGTGGAACTGATTGATAAAGACACCAATATAAGTGATGCAAAACTGATTGAGGAGCAACAAACTATTATGACATTTCTGACCAGGAAGATGGAACCAATTTCTCTATTGTAGCTTTTGCAATTTATTGCTGATGGTGATGCAATAGCTCTTTTCCAATCTGTGGACTGCTTTGAAAATTTTGGTGACAATGCCTATTACTGTTGCTATGAAGAGAACAAAGATTTTCAGAGCTTAAGCTGATCAAGACTGCAATCCACTGAGCTAAATGAAACAGAGTGACAGTTCTTGCACTTATTTCAAGTGAATATCCAATAACCATGACATGAGGTCTCTGGTCTCATCCAATAATTAGCCCAATGTAAAATTAGAAATAATATTGTAATATGTTTGATTTAAACAAAAGCTAAGAAGAACACCAGCAAAAGTCATAGGGCTTCAATATCAGTAAAATTTGCCAGAAAATCAAGAATATTTCTTAATGGTTTTGAAGAAAGCAAAATTGCTGAATTTCAGAGCAATAATGTGGTTTGAATGTGTGGTAGTGAAAAAAAAATAGAGTTTACAAGAAAGGAATGTTTTATTAAATTTCTTACATGATGGGCACCAAGATTTCACCCACACCTGGGGCACAACATTAAATGACAGTACTGCTTAAAGGCATTCATTGTGATATATTATTTGTTTTTTCTAGAGGGCACATGCATGCCATTTAAACATCATTTTATGTCAAGTCTTTGAAAAATTATTATTCCTTTTTGCATGATAAACTCTGAAATATGTTATTCCAGTTCTGTTTGATTGAATGTAGGGGACGCTTCCGGCTTCCGCCGCTTTCACGCTGCCAGTTCTGTTCCTCAGTTAGCTAGAATTTATAACCAGTACAACAATTTCAGATTCTCCAGATAAACTCTGAAATATGTTATTCCAGTTCTGTCCCTCAGTTAGCTAGAATTTACAACCAGTACAACCATTTCAGATTCTCCAGATAAACTCTGAAATACGTTATTCCAGTTCTGTCCCTCAGTTAGCTAGAATTTACAACCAATACAACCATTTCAGATTCTCTATGCATGCAAAATAGTACAGATTTTATTTGTTAATACAAATTTCTTTCAATGGTTCATTATTTCAACAGTTTTTGCATTATATTAGTATGAGTGTTATAAAAATGTTCTTTTATAACCCACTAGAAATAAACAATAAATAAATTTATTTAGAAACAATCTCGCAGACTGTTATTATATAAAAATTATAAATATTCATCTGAAAATATGGCTAAAATATTTATATATTAATTAAGAAATAAGAATAACAATAAAATAAAGAATTAATTAAATAATGTTCAATATAGATAAATACCTCAGCTAACTGTTTTTCAAAATTTATTACTTCAGTCAAATGCTGAGTCAAGTTAGCATGGCGACCAGGCGCTAGTAAGTTGTTAATAGTAACCATGTAAGTCAAATAGGCAGAGAGAATCTAAAAGAAAGAACAAAGTGTAACAAAATTGCATTAATAGCTTCATATAATTTAAAATTCTCAAATTATATACAACACTTAAAAGTTTAAAAACTATGAAACTTCATATAATATTAATACTCAATGAATTAAAAAAGAGACATTTCCTAAATAAACAACATAATTGACATGTGAAAGATGAAAATACAAATATATTATATAATTTTTTATTTAAATTCAAACAATACCAATAAACTGAATTTACACTGCATATTACACTGATTGTGTATGTGTGTTTGTGTGTGCATGTGCAGGCAGGTGAGTGTACTAGTCACTGATTTTGTACCAGGGAGTTATGAAGGAGAGCAGTGGAGATTGGGTAATAATTCTAATGGATAGTGTCATGCTTAAGATGCTGTATAGAATGTTATTTTTTGCCATTCCTGTATACACACATGCACAACATAATTCTTATAATAATGAATGGATAATTATAATCAATATCAACTATATACCATAACTAATAAAGTTTATAGATGAATTTATTTATTTTTATAGATACAAAGGTAATGGTAATGATGTTTAAGATGTATGCATGAATGAATAATCAAATATATACAATGAGTGATCAATGCTGATTACTGGAAAATTTTTGATCATATAAGAGTGAAAATGATGGTTTGTGTGTAAATAATCAAATATGGGTCATATTTTTTTTAAATATATGTCATCTTCAGTAAATTCTGACTCATCGTTTACCATCATTGTACAGAGGTTGGAAAGCTGGACCCTTTATCTAATATCATTTAATGGAAAGCTAGACCCTTTATCCAGCATCACTCCATGGAAAGTTGGATCTTTTATCCAATATCATTTAATGGAAAGCTAGACCCTGTATCTAGCAACATTCCATGGAAAGCTGGATCTTTTATCCAATATCATTTAATGGAAAGCTGGACCCTTTATCCAATATCATTTAATGGAAAGCTGGACCCTTTATCCAGCATCATTCCATGGAAAGCTGGACCCTTTATCCAATATCATTTAATGGAAAGCTAAGACCCTTTATCCAATATCATTTAGTGGAAAGCTGGGCCCTTTATCCAGTATCATTCCATGGAAAGCTGGACCCTTTATCCAATATCATTTAATGGAAAGCTGGATCCTTTATCCAGCATCACTCCATGGAAAGCTTGACCATTTGTCTTTTATCCAACATCATTCAATTGAAAACTGTATCTTAACCAACATCATTCAATGGAAAGGTAAACCTTTATCCAGCATCATTCAACGGAAAGCTGGACCCTTTGTCCAACATCAATCAACTGAAAATTGTATCTATTACCTAGCATCATTCAATGGAAAGCTGGACCCTTTGTCCAACATCATTCAACTGAAAATTGTATCTATTATCTAGCATCATTCAATGCAATGTGTAGAGAGAACATCCTGGGCTTTCCTGGTGAGGTGACAGATTTCTTTCAAATTGAGTGTCACAAGTGATTTGTCAGTGGAGATGTTATCCTCCACCATCCACTTATCATTTCCCAATGATAGTTGTGCTTGCTTAATAAATCAGTGGCTGAATCTCTGAATTAGCGCAAAATATAAGAAATGTTAATGATTTACATTATTCACCTATAGAGGGTGGGCAGGACAATTATCCAGCAAAGATCTTTCTTCTCTTGCTTGAGTTTTTGCACCTGAACCCAAATGGCTTACATGAATGTTTTAAGGAACCAGTCATCAAATATACCTATTTACCCATGCATTCTTGCTTGTGGTATATTCAGTGTGAAAAGTCTTCATAGAAACATGACAAAAACATCTGTGAGACCTTGATTTTCTAATCATCAGAGGTCTGAATTTGTGACTGCCAGACTTGTTGATGCATCAGAGTGGCTTGGTCATTCCTCTGCTTAAAGTTTCTTGCTTGTGACTATCAATCTAGGTTGCAAGAAATGAGAACTCCTTCTGATCAAGCCTGGACAAATCATTTGGGCCAGAAATGGGAACTCCTAATCAAGCCTGGACAAACCATAAGGATCAGAAATGGGAACTCCTTCTGACCATGCCTAGAAAAAGAACACATTTGTACAAGGATGCATCTAAGCTTTCATCTTAGTAAGTGTGACCTTTATACATCATAAATAAGATTCCTCTTCTAGTATTCAGTGGATTCTATTGAATTTTTTTCTTCTACCCTCATATAGTAGAATTGCTCATTCTTAGCTCTTCAGCCTACTTTTTCCAGGATGTGCAATTTCTCTTGGACAGAGAATGATTTGTTTGCAAACAGGCATATCCATATGGTAAAAAACAAATGTAAACAGGAAAGAAATGACAAGTTCATAAGTAAGTATCATACATGAGAAATATACGCAATGGGCCATCAATGGTCACAAGTCACTCTTAGTCTCAGTTTATATAGCAGATAGTATCTAAAGTCAGCCCTCTCCACTCCTATGCCCTTTTCTGGGCAAGAAGTACAAAAGAAAGAGGAAGAAAAAGACCAAAAAGTCAAAAAAGATGACTCTGAAGAGGATGATGAAGATAAATACATTGGAGAAGGGTACTCATTTCTGATTACAAGAGGAAACATTGAATAATAACAAATGAAAGAAAAAGAAAATATAAAGTTATATCACCTCTTGATTACCCACTAGAAACAAGTAATGATGACATTGGTGAGACTTTGGATAATATACAATGGACAATCTTCCAAAACAACCAAGAAACAAAGGTACCTTTAGCCATAGACAATCTGTTAAAATTCAGAAGGCTTCTCCTAGACCACCTGCAAAGTCTCAGCAAGCCGACATCAACAACCAAAGAAACCCAAACTTCACCCATCCAAACAAGTTAAAAGGAAATCAACGCAACTATAATGTTGAAAATTCCACTATCAACAAAAGTGAACTCCACAGAGACTCCTAATAGGAAAAAAGACAGTCTTTCTCACAAACCCAATGACCATGAGGAAAGAAAAGAAAAGCCAGACACCAACTACTACTACTATGGAAAACAATAAAAATATAAATACATTTCTACAACAAAAAATGAAGACAACAAGAAGAGGAAAAACTTTAAATTAAGACAAAAAGGACAGAGATAAAAGAAAAAAATCATACAAAATGAAGACTACAACAAGAAGTTAGACACATCAACTGAAATAGAGGCTGCCCTTGATAAGCACGCAAGGGTGATTGAGGCCCTACTGCTCACCCTTGCCAGAGACACCACCAAAAGCAACAACAACAGAAGGCCAGGCAACAACAACAAAACAGAATGTGAGACAACAACAATAGTTTCAACAACAGCCCCAACCATGCTGAAGAAACCATCATTGCTAACAACAATGAAAACAATGGCAATACCAGTGGAGGTACTTCAACCATCCCATTGTGGACATGATCTGGCTGCTGCTCGATCATCTTCACACATCCCAACGAACTCCAGGGAGAGCAGGGACATCAACATCAACAATGATGACAACAGTGGCAGTAAGGAGGACAAGGGGTTGAATATCCCAAGCATACTACACACTAGGTATAGACTTGGTGTGCTACTAGCTTGGCTCTGTACTAACAACATCAACACCACTACATCAATTCATAGAATACCGGGCTAATAAATGCCTCTACTGGCCAGACATGAATGCAATGGAAAATAGGCAGCAATTAATCATCACCATTCTACTATTTTCCTGTCCACCACTCTCCACTCTGTTTTTCATCATTATCAACTCTACACCTCATGCCAGGGTTGAAATTGGCAGAAGCCAGAAGCCTCTATCACCCCCAAATAACTGGACTTTGAACTTGTTCTATTTGCTAGTTCAGCACAAATTAAAATGACTATTATTACAAGGAAACATACCCTGCTGAATTAAATAAATGCTTACTTTGTCATCTTCTACTGTTTTGTTGATGTAATAGTCTCTCTGAGGCAATCCAAGACCATCCTCATCAATCTAGAAGAAACAATAAAAAAATTATAAAAAATAATTCTTAAGTTAGAAATACAGTATTGTTACATGCATTGTTATATGGAGGAAACCTACCACAGCCTCATCCTTTTAGTTTCAAACTAGACAAACTGACTCATTTGTTTTCTTAACTTTAAAAATTTAAGAAAAATAGTAAAGTAGCTGCAATTTCCTTTCAATGAAATTTTTAAAAAATACTAACCTACCTCTATAAACTACATGTCTGACTCAATAAATCTTCATCCCTTTTCCTGCAATTTATATAAAATTATTCTACTCTGTATGAAAAGCTAATTATTTTTTTTAAATATCATATATTATCTTTTAATATTGTTTTCATTATTGTTATCTTTTATGATTCAATATGTTTTCATATTGTGACTGTGATCATATCAGTTGAAGGCACAAAACCTTGCCCATCCTCATGTCAATAAATATTAAAAATAGAATATGGAAAGGAATAAATAAAAAAGTCTAGTGTTTATGTGACCAGTAATTAGAATCAGATGTTTTGCTGGTCACAGGGAAATTGATCAGTTAATTTAAATGTATTTTTACTCGAGTAATCCAAACTTGGCTTTAAACCATGGTCAAACAGAAGGGCAGACAAAAATCCGACCGACCAGTTGTAGTAAATAAACGTAGGTGTAGAAAGATAACCTTGACCATAAGTAATCATCATTGAAGGTGTAGGGATGGGATAACCCTGCTGACAGAAACAAGGAAGTCTTCCAGTAGTAACTTAATGCATAAGTATGAATGAAAGAGCATGGGAAGTAGCCTTGACTCTTAGGTCAGGCTGGCCAGTCCTTAAATAGGAGAGATAAATTCATGACGGGTGCTTTTTCTCACCATAATGATGGATCTTGGATGTGTATCAAAGAGCCCCGGGTCTAAAGTGTGAAGAATAGATCAAAAATCTGGCATGAACATATAGCCTAGAAAGAGCAAATGAGATTGTGTGGAAAAGTCCATAAGCTACTAATAACTCAGCCGATTGATTTGTACAAATGTCATACTTCATTTTCATTGAGAGCCGAGAAGTCTACCTAGACTGAATCCATGACAAGGTCACTAATCGACATATCATAAATACAAGAGTGCCAAAACTAAGAGACTCCACCAGTGTGACTAAGTTAAGGTTACATTGGCCAGGAGAGTGAAAACTGTGGGTGAACTTTTAGAGGTAGAGGACAGAAGAAAAACTGAGAGAGGGAAAGTATGAACTTACTAGACTTGGTTTAGAGAGAAGCTAGCTAAGGGAGGCTAAAGTTTCTCTGATAGATATTGTGGAACTGTCTCTGTGAAATTTATAAATTGATTGCTGTTGTTTCTTTCTTTTATTTTTCTTTATATAAATATTTTATTAATTTTTTACCTGTCTTGTGTCATTTCTTATCATCTTCACTTCATGTAAGATTCATCATTTGTAATCATTGTATCTATCTTTTGTCTTTGTCTAATTAAATGTGAGGAATTCCTTCCTCTGGGGGCTTTAACGAGCTACCAGAAGACCAGAAGTAGTTGACCTCAACTGTTGTGTTGTTCACAGTATCCATTAATATACAGGCGACCAACTGACCATTCATGACCCAAACTGTTTTCATTTTTAATGTCACAGCCAAAACTGTTTCATTACTTGATTGTGATCATTC
This sequence comes from Sinotaia quadrata, assembly GCA_028829895.1. Taxonomy (NCBI): domain Eukaryota; kingdom Metazoa; phylum Mollusca; class Gastropoda; order Architaenioglossa; family Viviparidae; genus Sinotaia; species Sinotaia quadrata. The sequence goes on from CM054179.1 coordinate 60,425,006, forward strand.
ATGACCCAAACTGTTTTCAATTTAACATTCACAACCAAGACTGTTTCATTACTTGATTGTGATTATTCATGACCCAAACTGTTTTCAATTTCACATTCACAACCAAGACTGTTTCATTACTTGATTGTGATCATTCATGACCCAAACTGTTTTCAATTTCACATTCACAACCAAGACTGTTTCTTTATGTTATTGTAACCACTCATTGTCAAAATTGTTTTCCTAAAAATTAATAAAGAATCAGTCATGAAGAACATTACTGCATTAATATTAGTGCATTAAATTAAGATTTAAGTCTAGAATTTCATGTTTATGCATGAATAAACTGTCAATCACAAACACACATGCTGACCAAAATGCAGACTTACAATTTTGTTTGTCTTTCACATGTATATTTTAGCTTAAGTTGCAAAGTTATAGCAAAAACTCTAAAAGATGCCATTTTTAGGCACTTTTAAAAGGAGATGAGCAAATATTTCTCATTTGTTAAAGGAATGGTTGTTACTTTAATCCTGACTAACTCATTAACTGAGTTTTGAGAGAAACAAACAATTTTTTTTTCAGGAATGATTGTTAGTGTTACTTTAATCCTCACTGTAGTAAATGAGTTTTGAGAGAAACAAACAATTCTTTTTTCAGGAATGGTTGTTACTTTAATTTTGATTTTAGTAAATCAAGCAGTCAGTGAAAAATGTCTTCATAATTTTGAATTGAAGTATATAATTACTAACATAAATGTCAAAAGGACCTTTGTCAGTGTTAGTTCTCTGTTCATCCTGGCCTTTAATTTTTCATGTCAAACTAAATAAAGTGCTGGGCATGCATTTATACCACTGATAATGAAGTCCCAATTTAATGCTTGTAAAGCAGTACACAGTTTAACAGAAAATAGAAAGGAAAGAAGAAATTAAGTTTTAAACCCTCTTATTCATTAGTAGTTCCTAATAAAACTAAAGTATATATAATTCATCTTAGAATTTGTTTTTTAAATTGTACCTGTAAAGTCCTGTGTTTGAAAATCTAATTTGGACTGAAGTGACAGAGTAACAGGTTATTGTGTGTGCATGCGTGTGTGCGTGCGTGCGTGCGTGCATGTGTGCGTGCGTGTGTGTGTGTGTGTGTGTGTGTGAATGGCACAGGTTCTCATCATGAATAGAGGATGCCAGAATGTTGTGAATGTTGTAATAGTGAAGGAGTTGACTGAATACTTTAAACAGACACATGAGATTGCATGACCATTTCTAGTACAATGAAGTTCCAGTATATGGTGAGCAAATGTTTGTTAAATATCTCAGAATAAGTAATAAAAGTGGATTGCTTCTGTAATGTTAATCTAATGGTTATAGCCCAAGTGTCAAAGAGAGCTTAACAAATAAGAAAATTAAAACCTGCTAAATTGACATTAATCATTTGTGTAATCATGTAGAACAAACCTGAACCAAGTTATCTTGGGTTCTCTGATATTGTTTTTAAAAGTGGGAATGAAACCAATGGGAAGAAATTAAATATTTTTTTGTCAGTTTGGGAATCTGATCAGTTCTATGATCAGAGACTATCTTTGAAAATATAGTATTTAGAAATCCATCAGTTTTACATTTTGGACCAAAAATTTGTTGTTTCTCAAGAAATTCATCAGAGATTACTTTAACCAACCTACAAAGCTTCCAATTTTATGGGGGGGGGGGAGACAAACAAAATATATAAACAAAATTTAATGAATTAGTCTTACTGTTAACACTCATGAAAATAAGATTTATATATGTGTGGGTGGGTGTGGGTGTTTTTTTTTGACTGTTTATATTCTTTCTTCACTCAAATAAAAAGCTCATTATGTTTTTAGATAGAAATATACAAATAAGGACAAGCTGTCACCCTCAACAACCCAAACATTCATATCAACACCTACAACTACAATAAAAACATATAAAACCTTCATGATTCTTATCCTTTAATGACATTCTTGCAAACTCACCCTTAATCTTGAAAGATTTGCACTTTGTATGGTGACAAATTAAGAAGTTTTTATTTTTTCTGACAGTAAATGTGAAATGGGTGATGGTATAATTTTCTGAGTAATTAAGATGTTTTCTAAAAATAAGATGTTTTATGGTCTTAATACAGATACATATGTTTGAAGCATTGGTTCAAAAACTGAATTGTAAGGAGAGCCAAGACAATTTTAAGATGACAATAATAATATTTTCTCAAGATAGAATATTAAGATTCTACTACTTATTTTTGTGGAAAACATTTGATAAAACCAAACCATTTTAGAAAATGTAACCATCAAGTACTTGTGTTTAAAAATAACACTTTGGGTATCTTTATTTTCATCTGATCTTACATTGAAACTTTAAAATAAATGTTGATAAAATATTATTTTACTTTAAATGTGTTATATTTTTCATAATTTTGTTTGTCTGATATATACTTAATAACTTGTCTTAATGGTTCCAAATTTTTTGTGAGCAATTCTGATCCCAGAATTTGCCATTTTCCAATGTTTAACTTTTTTTCAAACAATTTATTTGAAACTTGAAAAATAAAAGTGCCAAAGATTGAGAATAATCATAATAAATATCTATGGACTCAGTAATGTGTAAAAATGGAAAATTCATTAAGTTGTAATTAGACAAATATTTTGTTGGTATTTAATACTGTATGCTTAATTTTTAATGCTAGAATAAGTTGATCCAATAGTATATTTCACATAAATGGACCAAATGCTGAAAGAGAGGAATGTGAATGAAAGAGTTTATAAATTCCTGCTAATATTCAGACTGCCATTTTGTTTGGCAGTACACATAGCATATTTCTCATGAGGTTTCAGAAATCCTGAAAGCAAGTGATGATATATGAGATTTGTTAAGTCACAGGCAACATGTGACATGAACTTTTTGTCATAAGCATGTCAAGAATGAACAGAGCCACATGACCGTAACAGAGCCCAGAAAACTCTGTGAAACATGCATGAAGGTGTCCTAGAAAGAACATGATGGACAGACATGAAGAGTGTGCCATTTGGTAAATGATGGTAGTTTTTTTTGTGAAAAGTTACTATTTGATAAAATGATGGTAAGTTTTTGTGAAGAGTTACCATTTGGTAAAAATGATGATTCGTTTTTGTGAAGAGTGTACCATTTGGTAAAATGAGTTTTTGAAACTTTTCAGAAGTAAACTGTTAACGCTTTGACTTCCATTACTATTTAATTAATTTTGTAAGAAAATCAATTATCTCTGAATTTATTAAATAATAATTAATGTAGTAAACTAATGTTGGCAAAAGTATATTTATTCTTGCAGGGAAGTGAACGGAGAATCAATCAGTAATAATTATTTGCTTCAAATGGAAGACAACTACATAACATGGGAGATAATCTACACTTTTTCCTGCTCATCGAGGGGAAAAAAAATCAATTAAAAAATAATAAAAATAGTAAAAATTAAGTTGTTTCTTTTTTTTTCTCAACATTTTAGACAAAATATATTGAGGATGTATAGGACACAACCAGAGAATATTTAAGTTTTAGTGAAATAAAATACAATTTAGTTCTTACTGATGTCTACATTCTCAAACTGTTTCATCTACATTTGAAACAGACTAGACAAAAATGATTTGTATAGAGTAGCAATCTCCTTACCTGTACATTATTTACTGACACTTTCAGTAAGAAGAATGAGACCATGTTTTAAATTCTAATCATAGAACACTAAATGTGCAAAGATGGGTTAAATACTGTAGACTTTTAACATTACCTGAATGATATTTCTTGATGAATTCTTTTCATCTTCTCCAACCCAAATGCTAAACATTGCACTGATATCCAACAGCTGCACTTTCTCTAGCATGTCTTGAAATACCCAGCCTTCATCTGGACTATCAAAGTGAGACAAGTTGACACGGAACTGGGGCATTAAATCAAGTAATGGCTGAGCACCTAGTTTCTCAATTGTCTTGTTGGGGTCCATGCAAGATATGTAGTATCGCTTAGCTTTAAGCTCTGCCTCACTTATAAAAGAAGATTCGGGCTGTTCTGTTAAAATAATTGAAAAAACATTGTAACAAAATAAATAAAATGTTAAAAATATGAATAATCTCTGTGACTAAATTACATATAAACTTTCCTATCTGAAAAGGTTATAAATTAATGTGTCCATGATTTTGCAGTTTTCCTCAAAGTAGTCTTTTCAATAACTTTAAACCAGTGATTCATAATTATCTTAAGTTTCTGTCATTTATAACTGTTAGATCTTGAAATTCTTTATACTAATTTATTCATTATGTTTTCACATTAAAAAAATAAACTACAAATACCAGGTTGTCTATCCAACTGTTAAAAAAGTCTACTTCACTCTTCAGTCAACACTCTGATGATACAAATGAATCACATCTACATTTCAGCACTAACTCAAATTATTGATTATAGGGATATAATGCTTTCAATAATATATCTATTTCATGTTGTTTTGTTTTCTCTTCTTAGTCAAACTTTCTAATGCGGGATGATAAATTTCTAAATGCCAACCTTTTTAGTACTGATGTTTTGAAGTGTGTTTTAGCAGTGAAGCTAAGTCAGAAAGCAGTAATCTAGGCTTGGATATTTTAGTCTCTACAATCAAGACTGGTGAATCAGAAATCCCAGAAATACATGCATGTCTTATGTAGTTATGTGTTAGTTTGGATGCTCTAACTTATTATTTTAATACACATACCATCTGAAGTTAATGAAGTTGCTATGAAGTAATTTTTCATTATAAGTATAAATTGAATATTTTAAAATTCTAAAAGGAAAATTTCAAAGAAGTGGATCAAAACGCACAGAACCCAACATTAATGACCTCTGAAGTCACCATGATGATGACAAATCACAATAATACATGGAAAATTCCTGTTTAATTTAACAAGCTCATTAATGTCAGTGTAACACCGAAAAACACAAACTCATCCAATAAATAAATTTTATATTTTATTATTGTTCAATAAATAAATAAATTCACCAAAGAAAAGTGAAGTTAAGCAGCTTAGAGAAGTAATCCCATGCCTGTACATGAAAACACACACTGTGTTTTGAACTTCTACGTAAGAGATCGCAGGTAGTGTCGGTTGTCCACTATTACATAAACACGGCACTAATGAACTAACCCGACACCTGCTGACTCTTGCCACCGGGAGGATGGAGACCCTCACTCACTAAATCAGCAAGTTGATCAACGGGACCTAACCACATAAAAATACACCTTAAAGAGTTACCAACACAAAGTACATGATAGAAAACTAAAGACAAGGAATTTTGATGAACAAAAGAGTTGCTACAAGTGACCCAAAAATAACTTAATTTATCCGCAGGCCTGACGCTGAGTCTTCACAGCTAATAACTTATTGTTCTATATGACATCAAGAGAAGCAAACCCAATAAGTATATATGGTCAGTCTGGGCTTTAATGTGTCACTTGCAGAGAAATAAGTCCCGAACTTTTGCTGGTTTGTTTTGGACAAGAGCAGAAAGGTATGTCTGGGAAAATTAGAAATATACTTGTGCAAACTAAACTCTTATTGTGAGAAGAATGCTTAAATACTTTCCATGTAAATTGAATTGTAATTTTTATAACCATTTTGTATTTTTTTCGTAAAGAGAAACACGTTGAAATGTAAATATAGTTTTCTCATATGTAAGCTTCTCATTAAGTGAGGCAATTATATATATATATATATATATATCTATTTCTTCGGACTGTTGGAGTCAAAAAATGTATAACTGAAAAAATAAGATGTATAATTAAAATTATGAGAAAGATAGAAGCAAGGTAGACTTAAGTATATTGTTAGTGCAGAGTGGACACATATGTCGATTATTCTTTTAGTGCTTCAAACCAGCCTCAGAGCTCAGAGTCAGCAAACTTTTCCTCAGAATCAGTCCCAGTGCCAAGACTAGATTTCAAGTCTCATGACTGGAGAATGGAATCCGAAGTCTGGAGTCTAACGGTGGAAGCCTAGAGTTTGCAGTCTGATGATTTATGCCTGCAATTCCAAGGAATTCTTGAGTCATGACGATAAAGGAGAACGAAGCAAAAGACCATGTTGTCTTGCATGCTATTCTTCCATGTTCTGACTCTAGTGTGACACCCTTTCGAAAAGTGTGTTGTGAAAAGAACTATTCATCCAGTGTGTGAGGTATTTGAACTGAGTCTGTGCATCACCTTGTATTCTTACTGGCGCCAGGTCAGCACACCACAATCAAACTCTCTACGCTTCCCTGACCGTATCAGAGACAGGAACTGCACTGATGTATGCATGAATAATCAAGTGAATTCATGTCCTGCTCAGTATCATTGTCTGTACTTTCTTTGATTATAACCTTTTGATTTCTAATTTCTAATTCATAACCTATTGTCCAGTTATTTTCATAGAAATGAACTTCTATCAGAGACTATTCGAATTATGAACAATTATTAGAGAGACCTATGAACTGTTGGTCTAAATGACTTGGTAGAAGTATTGAATGATATTAGCTAAATGTGAAACCAAACTTGTATTTTATGTCTTGTGATATCTTATGAAAATTTTGGTGTGTATATAATTTTATTGATTATTTTCAATTTTCTATTTATATGTTACATTAATAAAATTTATTAATTTTCACTTTTCCACTTTTGACTAATTAATTAAAAGGAAGAGGAAGTATGCAGGCTTAAGGGGTGGGGGCAGATTATAACTTACAAATTTAAAGTCAGTCACACATACTTTGGAAAAAAGCCCTCTTAAGCTGGATATGGAGAATGTGTGAGGGGTGAGAGTGAATTCCAAGAACCTAGCATTATTATTAATTGCAGGAGGATAATTTGTTCTGGACGAGTAACACTTAGAAACAGAGGATAATTAGTGAATTATTGGTTTCTAGTGCTTAACTTAGTCTCTGACTGCAAAGGACAAAGACCCCATCAACTTGCAGATTAAATAGATCATAAAATAAGAGCTATTTTAATCCATCCAGTGGTAAGGCAATTTCACAGTCAGGTACAATCAAACATCACAAGAGGGGAAAAAGCCCCAATAAAGACTGGGAAAAAAAAGTTTGTGTTATTAAGATCATTAAAAACACTAACTAAAAGATTAAATCAATTTCTCTGAATGAATGTTAAAATTCTGATTTAATTTACTCCAAGTGTTATAAGTGTGATATTTTATTTTAAATTATCAAATTAGCAAGAAGAGGAATACAAATTTGTTTTTAAAGTAACATCAGTAAAGTCCTAACAGAAGAACAAAAAATAATTATAACAAAACACAATAAACAACAACAAATTGCAAATTAAGAAGCAATAAATAAAAACAAATGCAAACAAATTTATCCATAAGTCAGCAAAAAGGTATATGGGAAATGTCTGAATATTTGCATTCTAAATAGCTGCAAGACTCTTACTTTCAAAATATACATATTTAAATTTTTCAATTAAATAGTGACTAATTATAGCTTTTTGTTAGATTGATTTAAACAAGTTTTTAAACAGATGATAATAAAATGATTACAATCAGAATCATTCAAACTTATGAAAGCAATTATTTCCTTCACATTACAGATATAAAAATTATCTCTCAAATAGAAGTTATAGAACTAAAATTATCTCTCAAATAGAACTAAAAAGAAAGTTTAATAAATTAACAATTCTGTGGTAAAAATTATCTCTCAAATAGAACTAAAAAGAAAGTTTAATAAATTAACAATTCTGTGGTAAAAAGTATCTCTCAAATAGAACTAAAAAGAAAGTTTAATAAATTAACAATTCTGTGGTAAAAAAAAAAATGAAGTCACATTTATCTTAGTGTTTCTGTTAAAATGCATATCAAAGACACATAATTTGACTATGTAGATTTTATGATTCATTTGATTTAAAGAAAGCATTCACTTTTTAAAAAAATATTTATTATTAAATGCATTAGAAATTTCAGAGTAAATGTGTTAGGAATTTTTGGTATATATATGGTTGGTTAATAAAAAAAATATTAAAATATTAAAGCATTAATTTACATGGAAACAAAAGAGAGAAAAAGCAAAAATGTCAATTCTTTTCCTATTTTGATAAATATCCTGCAATTAAATATTTTCAATCATTCACTAGTATTGAAATTTCAGTCTGTATGTGCATGTGAAAGTGGTGTGTATTTTGGAGTATGCATTTACAAGTACATGTGCATGAGCCAAGTGGTTGCACCCAGATATGAATGAATTTTGATGTGCTTGTATTCGCGCAAAAGAGTGATAAAGAAGAGGAAGACATCCATAAAATGCGATTTCACACTAATTTAAACAAAATATACTTTCTTTTAAATCTGTTTTGTTTTGTTTTACTTTAAAAAGAAATGAATCAACAGTTAATTGTAATCACCAGAATTATAAAGCAATAGTTTAACCTGAACACAACCACCACTTTCGGCAATAAAATACATTGTATGAGTTTACGACATGCATGCCAGTTAGAAAATACTTTGAAAAAAACAATAATTTTGCATATTACTACTATTAAGGCATAAGACTTCCTGTAATGGACACTGATCTCAAATAGCTTTTAATCATTTGTAGAAACATTTTTCTAATTAAAGAGTGGGGTCTACCATTCTTTTATTGTTGGCTATAAACAATGCATTTATTGCCTGTTCTAAATTATTTACAAATATATTTGACACTTGCAAGATACTTGCAACAGACACTCATTGTCTATCAAATATAAATATTAGTGCAAAGATTATTCAAAACAAAATAATGTAAGGTATTAGATTATATTCAATACAATCAACTGATTTCAATATATACACCAATGTTTTAATTACTCTCTCATCCTCACCTCTGCCCCTTATGTATGATTCACAAAATGTTTAGGTTTTTTCCTAGTGCTATCTAAAAGCATGCAGTATATTTTAAGAAGGATACAGATTAAGTGATGGGTTAAAATGGGGCATAAAAATGTCATTACATACTTTATAGTGTCTAAGGCTTACACACAATTCAGCGGATAAGTGTCAATATAAATTACAGAATAGTTCTTATCAGAGAATAGAAATGGAGTAATGAGATTATAGCGATAATAGCTTGTACATAACCTTGATTAGATGATTGCCATAATAGTCTTCTGCGTGCTTTTGTAACAAGCCACAAGTTCATTGTCACAATTGTATTGTCAGTTCCACATGTTTCTCTTAAACACTATAGACACTGATGAGCCCCTATTGTCTCAGGCTAATCTGGCACTCCTTCACTGTATTAGTTCCCTCAAGCAGAACAATGTAGCAATTTCCAGAAACTTCCTTGTACCAGAAATTCCACAATGTAGTAGAGCATACTTTGCCACAATATATCAACAAATTTGCAGTACATCCTTACACTTACACACTGGGGGGAGATACTTCTCGCATTTACCATGGTTGTAGTGGTTTATAAATCAGTAAATTGAGAGATTCTGGTTAAAACACAAAAAAAAGGCTGCTTCCCTGTAAAATATAATCAAGGAACAAACGCTGAGTCTCCAGTTTATTCATCTCTAACTCCATTCTTTCTTACATTCAAGTTTCAACTTACAGTTTCCTACAGCAGTATTTATTAGCCCGATACACACAGACAGCATAATACAATATATCAATTTTATGAATGTATTCACTAGAAAAAATGTCAAGTGTTTAGCATATACTATTTAAAAATAGTCTACTCATATCTATGTAAAACACAAGTATAACATATCAATAACAAAATGCAAGGAATATTTCTTAGTCCATTCTCTCTCAATCAGTCAGTTAACTCACCATTCAGCTAAAGCTAACAGCTACCTTTCATACTGGACTTCGTGCCACACCAAATTAAGATTTATATTAGGTCTGTCATTTTTGTTATGAAGGACATTCATTTATTTTATTGTTTATATTTCTGGTACCTAGAATAGAGATATATATTAGTGCTTGTTTTCTTTTTGTCTTCTGGCCTGACATTATAATTATCTTTTGGAGGATATATCTATATGTGCTTTTTGTCCCTTGACCAACCACTGCTGCTTGTCAGAATTTGAACAGGCTCTTTAACTTCTATATTATATACTTACAAACATTTACTATTACTGCATATCTGCACTTGTACGGCATGTTGTATGTTTTAAATACCTCACTGATTATTCTGTTATAATTCTAGATAGATATTCTGTCTCAAATTAAGAGAATCAAAAATGCTTCAGGAGATTAAAACTCTGCTATACATATATTTGTTTCCTTGCAAGAGTAAGCTCAACATTACTAATCTATAAAATAGCATTATTTGATACATGTAATCAGCACACAGTGCAAATTGTTTTAGCCATTTTGATCCTCTGTCAAGTTTCAGTCAAGAAAACCATAGACAAAGCTTTAGCAAGCATGCATTAATCAATAAATACATTTTTTAAGTTCCAAGATGGGTGTTAATCTGCATAAATCAATAAATAAATTTTAAAGTTTCAAGATGGGTGTTAATCTGCAAAAAGAGGTAGTAGAATCATTCTGAACCCTTGTGAGAAGTAGCAGGATAATATTTTATTCCATCCCATCCTATTTAAAGAGGCCCTTTGTTCCATGAGGAATCCAAAGAAATAAGCCAGTAAGCAAGCATCCTATTTAAAACATAAATTATACTTATGTATGTGACAAAGTATGGCATTCTGCAACTTGCACATTTCACATTTCTATCAGTGAAATGCCAGTGAGTAAAAAAGCATTTAATTCTGGTATTATTATATATTCATAACAAAGCTTTTAAGTAGTTATAAATTAATTGCTGTATTTTGCACTTTTTAGGTATCAAGCTTTACTTCAACAACAATTTTTTTTAAAAGGATTTTTACTGCATTTGTGAAAGGACAGAGGTGATTCATTGCAGAGTTCACTGGTATTTGACCATGTATAAATAATTATGCTGTTAATAATATTATTTATGTAAGCATTTATAAACAATAATTTCTTGTTAAAAGTAGTTACTCACGTGAGGTATAAACATTCCTTTAAAACATAATAATAGAAAAAAGAAAACGATAGAAGTAGTTAAATGGAATTTGATTTCTGCATTCACTTTTATATTATATCAAAATCACAACCTACAAGTAGCTAAGATAAAAATGAACAATGCTATTATCTAGAAAATTATCAAGACACAAGTTAAATCACCTAGGTCAGTCCAAAACTACAGCCAACATATTCATTGTAAATCCATATGATGAAAAAAATTTTACTTTAAATATACTCATTTGAGAAGACAGATTCACAATGTTCACAGAATACAAATTAGCAAGAGATAATGATGCTAACACTTAAAGACTAAAAGAGAAATTAACGATGATGCTAAAAATGTATATGAAGTCATAACTATTTATCAGACAAACTAAGAATCAACAGAAATACGCTGAAAGTCACAAAACTACACCAATATCAGCCAATATAATGAAGTGCAACTACTAAAACATAGAAGGCATATTCACAAAGAAAATACACATGCCAATATATGTAATTACGCATTAGCAAAAATAAAAGACAAAAATCACCAGCCCTCTATTCAACTAAAAGCATTATCATCAATAGCAATAAGAATAAAATTCTTTGCCTCTCTTATCCACCCTAAACAGAAACTGTAGTCCAAATTCCCACAACTAATATCCCTCTTCTCAGTCTATACTTCAGGAAAGGCATCAGCAACATCTTTGCCACCATGAATTACTTCACTAAATCAGATGCAGATGGTCTTAGGTTAATTTTAATAATAAACTATTGAAACTTTTATCACCACACATTTCTGATGCTCTAAACTATGTCTATAACAAGTTTAATGCAATTAATACCTATCCATCTAAAGTCACTCTCACTGAAGTTGCAGGAACCATAAGTTCAGACTACTGCTGTTAATTCCTATCCAGCCACACCACTCTTTAAATCAATGACAACAAAGTGAGAGGAACTATAAATCCAGACTACTGTTGTTAAATCCTATCCAGCCACACCACTCTTTAAATCAGTGACAAAAGTGAGAGGAACTATAAATCCAGACTACTGCTATTAAATCCTATTCAGTCACACCACTCTTTAAATCTAGTGACAGCTAAATGACAGGAACTATTACTGCTAGAAATTTGCAGTTATCATCAAACACATGTATTTTAAAGAATTTTATTCTTATTGCTATTGCCAGATGTAGTCCACAAGGCCTGTAACTTCTCCTTCAATCACATCTTTGATTTTCTTGCGACCTCGGCCTCCCATCTTCCAAGATACATAGAGCCTGTCCATGTCTGCTTTGGGGTGTAAGGCTTTATGTGTTGTGAGAAGTTTTCTCATTTTTCTGTCCAGTTCATTCATTTAATTTGTTGTCCAATCTATGATACCTTCAGTGTAGCTGAATACAGGTATTGTGTACGTGTTAAGGGCTTGTATTTTGTTTGCCCCATTTAGCTTGGACTTCAGGACTTGTCTAACCCGTTTTTCATACTCTCTCATAACTCTGGACTTTACTTCACTTTGCATAGTTTCTTGATGTTGTAGTATCCACAGATATTTATATCCTTTTTCCATTGTAACATCATTGATTTTTTTCTGATGTCTAATTGCAGGACTGTTGCTTTTACCCTGCCTTTCTGGATGATAATTCTTCCACATTTTTCAAGGTTATTTTTCATGTTAGTGTCCTTACTGCAGACCTTGACAGTATTGATCAGTGAGGTGATGTCATGTTCATTTTTACTGCAGAGCTTGAGATCATCCATATACAGTAAATGGCTGATAATCTGTTCAGCTTTCATTTTGTATCCTAATCCTGTTTTCTGGATGATTTGACTGAGAGGATTTAAGGCAATGCAGAACAGCAGTGGTAATAGGAAATCACCTTGAAAGATTCCACTGTTTATTGTTATACCTGCAATTTCTGTGTTGTTGCATGTAAGGGTGGTTTTTCAGTTTTTCAATGATTCCTGAATTAGGTTCTATACTAATGGCGTATTTTGTATATTTTCAGTGTTTCATGTATCCATGAATGTGGAACTGAGTCATAGGCCTTTTGATAGTCAATCCATGCCATTGCAAGATTTGTTGTTCATTTCTTGCTATCATTAACTATTACCTTATCAATTGCCAATTGGTCCTTTGTTCCTCTGCTACCTGGCCTAACATATTGGTCCTTTAAGCTACCTGGCCTAGTACCCTTTTGTTTACTGGTTAGAAGTTTGTCTGTTTCAAGGTGAGTCATGATTTTGTCAGATATAATTCCTGATAGTAACTTTCAGGTAGTTGATAGGCATGTGATTGGGCGATAGTTGTTTGGTTTTGTGCCTTTCTCTGGGTCTTTCATAATCAGACTTGTTTTTCCTTTTATCATCCAAGATGGCAGGGTTTCTGGTTTGTTTAATATGTCTTGCCACTGCTCAGCAAGTCTACCATGTAAGGAGGTAAGATGTTTCAACCAGAATATTTGAAATTGATCTAGGCATGGGGCTTTCCAGTTTGCCCTCTTTCTTTCCTACTTCTTGATGTCTTTCTCACTGATTGTGATGTTGCATTGTTCAGCTATTTCTTTATGCTCTCTTTCAGTTCCTTAATCTATCAGGTGTTATGCGTATTTGGGGTTGCTCCAAATGTTTTCCCAGAAGTCTTAGTGTCCTGAATGTTTGACATTTATGATGCTATCTAAAAAAAAACGGCTAAAGTGAAAAAAATTCAAAAGTGGATTTTTATAATTTATTAAAGTTCAGAATCTCATGTTTATTAAAAAAAACAAAAACAAATAAACATTTTAATTTATGTCAGATAGTTTTTTACTATATATTTTTTTAAGTACATACCTCCCTGGACTATCAAAGGGGAGTAATCGACTATAAACGGCTATAGCGCAAAATCAATTTTAGTGACAGTAGCCAGGTTTTCCCAGACAGCATCGCATTTATTGTTCTGTTCTGGAATTTCCTTTAAGTTCTTGGTATAGTCTTCCAAGGTTAGTCCAGAATGTTTGGTTCTGTTGGAATTTGCTGACCCTTTGCAGTGTCTCTTCAGAAGTCTTTGCTTTGAATCTTCTATTGCAGTCTTAATGTTTCTGCAGTTGAGGTGGTATTTGTTGACCAATGTTGCCTTCAGTTTTCTTTTCTATTCTTTTCTTCCATGGTGGTACTGATTGTTTCTTTGTTTGTACTGTGTCTGGCATTGTATATTTTTCAATTACTTTTGCAGTGGCATATATTAGACTATTAAAAATGAAAATATCCATTAATTTATATAATAACATCTTTAATCTTTACTAGACTTCACTCAAAAATACATTTTGAGAGCATTATTATTATTATTATTATTATTATTAAGTAGATTAGCAATGAAAAGTTTCTAAACTGTCTTAGTCTTCAAAATAAAGTTTCATTTATTTAGTTGTCTAAGCCCACAAATGTCAACTACCATCAGGAGAAGCAAGAAAAAAGCCAAGTCATTGCCCTCAGTTATTAAGTGAACCATCTTCAAACAGTCAACCATGGAACAATCCAGCAAAGAAACCAATTATATTGAAACAGTATCAACTAGTAAATTCCCAATGAATAATCATCCTAAATTTCTGCATGATAAATGTTCTGTAACTCAGTTTCAGCTTCATCCCTGTTTAAACACCAGTAATTAAATCAATGAATACAGAAAATTAGGTATGCCTTAATTGTTTCTAAACTAAGAGTATAAACATGTTCTTTAATTTAATGTTTACATTTTACAAGAGTTCTTCTATATGCTCTCACTTTTAGAGTGTTTGCTCTGCAACTGCTAGCTGCTACTTATGTCAGAGTCTAAAATGCTGAAACACTAAAAACAATTAAATATTACCAATGGCATTTTTCATGATAAGCTGATTTTCTTGCCACATGGTACCAAATGTTCCCCATCTTGAATGTCCTGATGGAATGGGATGTGTCTTGATCCATCCTCCACATGCATACTGAAAGAAATCTTCACAAGGGTTGACAGTATGGTCCATTGTATTCAATAATGAACTTGCAATAGTCACACACTTAGGTGTCAGACAAACTGCAATGTAAAAACATGAATGTAAGCAAACTATATAATCCTGTATGGAAAATGTATTATAATATTATAACCAGGCCAACTGTTGCACCAACAGTATATAAAATGCTTTACAAATATACACTCTCAATCAAAACAATTACAAAGCTCATATTTCAGCTCAACAGCATTCATTATAGCAAAATGTGTGCATGCATGTGTCCACGCACACACACACACACACGTACATACACACACACACATATGCATACACATACAGACACACACACATTTAAAATACTAATAACAATAATATATGAACACTGAAAATGTGTAACATATTATTAAAGAAACAACTTATCTGAAGAGAAGATGACTCATTCATATAAATTGTCTATTTAATTACAGGTTTATATATTCTTATTATTTATCTATTACTAATAAATACATTATTATACCTGTGTATTTGGAAAGAGTCAAAAAAGAAATAATTCTGTGTAGGTGATCTTTCAAATCAATATCTTGATTACTAAAGTTACTAAATTATATTTTAATAAGTAAACTGAAGACAGTCAAAGCCAAAAAATACTATGTCCAGTAAAGCTAGATAGTATGTTACTGCTTGGTATCTCTAGAATACAGCAAGTTATTGAACTAAAAAAGTGTGTTAATGCTGTATTAAAGCCCAAAACACAATAAAAATAAGAAATTAAAATAACTGTGCTAATAAATACAATTTTTGTATAATTATTAAAAGAATGCTGATTTCTATTATGATTCCTGTTTTGATACTTCCATGAGATAAGGAACTAATACTTCATTACCTAACAAAGATTCTTATGTAAGCACTGACTTTGGCACAAAAGTAGGTATGTTAAATCATGGTTTAACATTTTTTAAATTCTTAGATTTAAATTTCAAATACAAACTGCTAAAAATAATTTTATATAAGGCTTAAAGAAAAGTTTTCAAAAGCCCATACCTTCTAATATAGGCAATTTTTGAAGCTGTCTAATGGTGGAATCCTTAATGGCTAATAGTGCTACTAGTACCACTAGACTTGCAGTCATAAGCAGCATCACAATAATCAACACTTTCTCATGAAGTGATCTCTGTTGCCATGATAACCATCCACCTTTAAACAATACACTGGTATTGTGATCCGTTGGTGGTGGTGTACCATTTGATTCAACCTCTTCCTCTTCAAAATTAGTTCTTTTGTAACGCTGGCTCGACATCTGGAACAAACCATTATTCAAATCTTTGAATAATTAAACATGGCTTAGCATTTAGGCTAAGTAAATAAATGTTCTTATTATCTTAAAGACACAATCACCATTAAATCAATACAACTATTTTTAGTGTATATTTCCAATAATACACTTATTAAGCCATTTCACATAATCTTGCTCTCCCTTCTACTGTCACTTTCCAAATTGTTCTCTCTTTTAACCTCACTTCCATTAATCTTGTTCTCTGATCTACTCTCACTTGTATTAATCTTGATTTCCTTCTAACCTCACTTCCATTAACCTTGTTCTCTGATCTACTCTCACTTGTATTAATCTTGATTTCCTTCTAACCTCACTTCCATTAACCTTGTTCTCTGATCTACTCTCACTTGTATTAATCTTGATTTCCTTCTAACCTCACTTCCATTAACCTTGTTCTCTGATCTACTCTCACTTGTATTAATCTTGATTTCCTTCTAACCTCACTTCCATTAACCTTGTTCTCTGATCTACTCTCACTTGTATTAATCTTGATTTCCTTCTAACCTCACTTCCATTAACCTTGTTCTCTGATCTACTCTCACTTGTATTAATCTTGATTTCCTTCTAACCTCACTTCCATATAGCTCTCTCTCCCTTCTAATTCTCTTAATCTTGCTCTCCTTTCTATTCTCACTTCCTTTAATCATGCTCTTCCATCTAACTCTGCTTTAATCTTTTCTTTTCTACCTCACTTTCTTTGATCTTGCTCTTCCATCTAACTCTGCTGTAATCTTTTCTTTTCTACCTCACTTTCTTTGATCTTGCACTCCCTTCAATTCTTTCTTCCCTAATCTAAAGACATATTACTTTATAAACGACAGGAGCTCCATATAGACTTTAGTATTTATGAAATGTTTCTGCACAGATAAGTCATACTGTTTCAGTTATGTGTAGAAGGAGGTGTATGGCACTTATGTTACAACATTATTAAACAGAATCCATCCCAAAATTAACTTCTACTCAGTTAACTTTAATACCAGTAGAAGCTCCCATATACAAATGAATCTTTACTGCCACAGCAAACATTTCTTTAGAGGCAAGGCATGTGAACTCTGGTGTTTTTAACTAATGGATCAATATACATATATGTTTTAAATATTAAAAAGTTTCAGCACAGCTGTGATCAGTAATTCCAA
Organism: Sinotaia quadrata; assembly: GCA_028829895.1. Classification (NCBI taxonomy): domain Eukaryota; kingdom Metazoa; phylum Mollusca; class Gastropoda; order Architaenioglossa; family Viviparidae; genus Sinotaia; species Sinotaia quadrata. Next base: position 60,442,441 of record CM054179.1, read on the forward strand.
GACTAAAACAGTTACCAAAAGTATGAATAAATTTTATTTGTCAGGAAATAACTACAAATCAAATCATACAAAGTAATGAATATCTGTTTGGAAAATGCCCTCCCGAAATAATGACAAATCCAGCAAAGGAATCACACAGGAAGTAGGATGGAGTCCATGCACAATACTATCTAAATCTTGCATAACTCCTTATATGGAACATACCTGCATGAAATATGCATTAGGAGTCAAAATAAATAAATACTTTTCTGAACACATACTGACTCCAAGATTCTGAGCCTCTGTAACTGCTATTTAATTAATATAACAAAGCATGTCCTCAAAGTGGTAATTTCAGTTCAGAGCCAGACACAACAAATTAAAAAATGATTTTAAATAGATCTTGCAGTGCAACAAAATCTTGAAGAATATATAGTGATTAAAGAAGCACATCAAGTGGGAGCAAACTGTAAGTCTATCAGTTACAATCAAAGCATTTAAAAAAATCACCAACTTGTCATTCTGAAGACTTTCTTTGCAAAAACAATTTTTTTCATCCTTCGTTTTTTTTCGTTTTTTTTCTTTTTCTTTTTTTGTGTGGGGGCCTTTGATTTTTAAAAAAATTCTTTAGGGTATTATTGGTTTTGTCACAAGTGTACCATGACTCACTAGGCCTACTGTTTATAAAACAAATATAGTTGTTCAGAATAGTTTTTAATTTCCAAACTTTTTGTGTCTTCTTTATTTTAATAATTTATGTAATTGGCAATTTTCAAAATTCTTTAACTGAAATTATAACTGAGGTTGCAAAAATTACAAGTTTTGTCATTTTCTGAGCACAGGCTGCGCTGTTATAAATGTTATGCAGCTGACATTTTAACAATGAACATATTGATTGCTGGCACACACGAATAATGTTCACACATTATTTTATTTACCCTGTTACAAATAAACCAATATCAAACCATGGCGTCTGAGGAAGACTAACTGGCATTAGTATGGTTTCTGTGAGAAATGTGAAATGGTCTTAATTAGATGATAAATATCAATCTGAATCTCAATGTCATTCAATGATAACATATTTTTTGGTATGATTTTTATCTACTCATTTTTATTAAATAGACTATTCTATTGAAGATTCTAGTAAGCAAAATACAAGAGAAAGTAAGTCTTTAACAAAAATACCAATTTCACTGTATTTTCTTACCATTTTGCAAATATCTTTTTATCAGCTGAAAAGAGTAGGTCATTATGTACATCAGCAATTAAACTTTCCAGGCATTTCAAGGAACAACCAACTACTCACTAAAAACTTTTTCAGCTAATGGAATGTGCATGCTTGTGCATGCATACACAAATAATTACATCTGTAGTATTCAGTAATTACATATTTTCTAAAATGTTATTGTTGTACAATTAAAATCAATTCTGATATAAAACTGTAAAGTGAAAAACAAACCTCCAGCATTAATCCAACAGGCATGGTCAGCTTTGTAAAAGATTTAAACTGCTATAATTCTGCCACAGATCTGCACAATTAGGTAGAGAAATATTCACAAATAACTATTAAAATAAGCAGTACAAAGAGCATAAAATGAAATCTCTATCTGCCTATCTCTCTTAACCCACTCTGTGATGGAAGCTCACTTTTCTGCATTTGTTTCTAGATTACAGAAACACATTTTTCTGTAGTGCTTTCTCTCAATGGCATAAGCACTCATTTCTGTGGTGGTTTGTGCTCTCTTAATGACATAAGAACAAATTTCTGTGGTGATTTCTCTATGACTTAAGTGTGTCTGTTTTTGAAAGCAGAAAGTTTTTACATAATGCCAAACTGAGGTTGACTTTGAAGCCAATTGGAACTTCATTCATTTTCAAGTCAGTTTATGATGTCAACTTGCATTGCTTATTTTGTTTTTAAATTTTAAATACGTTTTTACCCATGCTGGCCTCATTTATGATGTGCTAATCAGAAAATGGCATCCAACTGTCATAGCAGTTCTGAGTCAAGCAATGTTAACTATTCAGCCCCACCAATTTTTCTTCAATCCAGTGATTCAGATGAAGTTTCAGATAGGTTTCAGAAGAAGGCAGATCATGATTTGAATGCAGATGATAGTGAGAATGAAAGTGATATTGTTTTTAACAAGGACAGAGATAGTAGGCAGTTAGACTCTTGACATGGAAGTAGATCCAGACCTGTATCTTCAAACTGACAATGAATGGGCAAATTCATACACCATTTATTTAATTCAGCTAGTACAGGAGCTGTGTTTCCAGATGGAGGAGCTGTTTCCAGATGGATTTGATGTTATGACTGCAACAGCATTGGATTATTTTTCTTAGTTATTTCCTGAAATGATATTGGTGGACATCGTCCATAACACCAACAGATACACTGTATTTTGACAAGGTGCTTGTATAAGTGCAAACTTTGAGCAGACAACACTAATAGAGATGAAAACATATACTGCGTGCAATATTTTGATGGGCCTGTTTCAGTTAGTAGTAAATTCTGCCATCACAAATGCTTTCTTACTTTATGACCAGATTTCAACTGCAGTCCATGGATGCAGACATTTTTCTCAACTCAATTTTCATCATGAACTTGCCACACAACTCATTGTTGGATTAATTGTATGTGTTTGTTCTTAAATGTGCAAAGTAAATTATTACTGTAATTAGTTCTATCATCAAAGTGTGGATGTTTAACTATTATTTGGGTGAGCACACAATTTTCCAAATATCTTTTATTTAGGTTTTACTTTAAAAAATATATTTTCATTCCTTATTATCAGTTTTTAGATTTTAAAAAATGTATCATTGGTTTTTTTAACTATTTCACTGAACCAGGACATTTTTAAAACAGATTTTTGAATGATAAAATCATTTTTGAGTAACTTTTATTACTGTTATAAAATGATTATGACTCATTTTGTGGGTGATATAACAGTTCAAGCATGATAACCCAATTTTGCTCTCACTTCAAAACCCACCATAAGGATGTCAGATCTAAGCAAACTGACTTGTCAATATGAAGCTGCTTTGATCTAAATAAGCTTCATTGAGAAAGCTGCTCTATAAACAGTGGCCATCAGAAAAAGAGTTAAATAAATCTTTGTCAGGATTCACAAAAATAGCATTACCACATATTTTATTACAACCCAAAATGTATAAATAATGAAAAAATTTATAAAACAGAATGATTATATATTTATAAATTAATGAAAGTCAACCATTAAAAAAAAATTGAATCACAAGCCATTAAAAAAATATTACACAATATGTCGTGGACCATAATATGTTAAGACCAATAATCTAGCTTTTAATATTATCTGGACCAGTTCATGAATGACCTTCACAATACAATACTATGATACATTTATATTACACCCCTGTATTTTGTTTTTGTTCTGGGTAAAGGCCTGGTTACCTTTAAACTATTTATTGTAATAATCGCAACAGATGTTAGTAAAGGTTTAACTCTTATGTTGGAATTATACTGATAACTTCATCATTATTTTCTGTTCACATCATTTTAAAATTGCAATGATCAACTTTCATATGTAATTTTTATGTATAAGCTAATCAGAGTGCATTTAAAGGCCACAATAGTTGTTTCTTTTCTTAATGTGTTAATCTATATTATTTCTATTATAAGTGAAAATCATAGTATACTGTTTACAACCACAGTTCCATGAATTATACTATTACTACATTAAAGAGAGATCACTTTATTAGCCTCAATCCAGAAGGCAGATCAATGTACAGTGAATCAAATGAAAGTGACAAAAACTGATAAATTATAAGAATTTGAATATAAAACAAAGATCATGTTCACTTTATTTAAAATTTTCAGAACCTAAATATTTTTGTAGCATTCATTTATTTTCTGGTGCAGTCTGAGTACAAAACAGTAACTCAATGAGCAGAAAAATGAAGAAACTCCATTAAAACTATGAACAGGAAGTGGTATGTGCAATTTTAATATGATGAACAAAATCACCTGTTTGATGGGTACTACAAAAGCAAACCAAAATGCAGCAGTTGTGAAGGCAGCAGTCAAACCATAAAGTGTCACCGGACAAATTTCAAGAACTTTGCTGAAGCAAATGCACATTATTTGTTATCTGAAAGACCATCTTGGGTTTACAAAAACATCTGCCAGATGTGTATCATGGTTGCTGAATTCTGATTAACTGAAAAAACTATGCAATAAGTCCATTCTTGCCTCCACAATGGATTTGAGGAATGACCACCACCTGTGCAGAAGAAAAACATACATATATAGTGTAAACCTCATTTTATTGCAATGAAATTGTTTTGTTCATATGTATATTGTAATAAGAATGCATTTGGTAAAAATGTGCAAGTACAACATGTGCTCATAAAATCACTTGTTAAAATGTATTAACATATTAATGAATAAACATCAACTGCAAATGTTGTTTATTTGATTTTTGCTGTTAATGTTAATTTTTTCTGAAATTTAAGCTATTTTTAAGCAATCAAAAATTTTCTTTAACATGTGCATTCAAATATGACTTTCCATGTCTATAATCATGACTATATACTATCTCTTTTATTTGAACTGCTTAATTATTGTGAGAAAAATGGTGGTGATCTGAGAGGTGCATGAAGAAGAAATTGATAATAATGATGGTTGCAAGAATAACACTACTTGTATAAGAAATTTTAGTTCCAAAAAATCTGAGCCAAAAATGCTTGAATGTTGCAGTGATTGCTAATGCAAACAATATGAAAGTATGAGGAAAAAAATGAATGTTTTTCAAAAGATTTTGACAATGGCAATTCTAGTATAAATGTACATGGACAGTACAATTTTTACACTTCAATCTTATAATAGTTAGTTTGGAATTTTCTGCTGTCTATAGACAAACTAGAGATAAACCTGACCAAGAACACCTTATGGCTGTCATTAAAAATAATGCTAAGTTACTTATATCTTATTCAAAGATGGATAATAATTTAGTATCTATTCTTACATCTTTCTTTGAAAAGATTGTATTTGGAATCATAGGATTTAATGCTTAAAACCATACAAATGTGATGTTTGTATGCAAAATTATGTAAATTTATCTTGTTTCTCCTATTTCACTTTTAAAAAATTAATTTAAAAAAAAATAAAACTATCTATTTTAACAAAAACTATACTACTTTCTGAAAATATCTGACTCTATACTGAAACAAGATACACTTAAAGTACTAGAATATTTTAAAAGATATTATCAGAAAGTCAAATCAGTTCTGAGAATGAAGGTTTCAGTGATATTTGCTGCGTAGATTATAGTATCTAGGATTGTCTTCAAGCTCAGGAATATTCAGTGGCATGTTATATGTTTGGTGTGGCACTAGGAGTCACTCATATTCATGCTGTGGCAAATGAGACAACAATATTAATGTTAATGTATGTTTGATTAAATAAATAACTATTCTTGTTTAATCCTTTGATGTCATCTAATTATGGTGATCAGGTGACTAGAAGAAAAAGAAACAAATTATCAAATTACTAAAAATCTAGATGTATGATCTCTTAAATAACATTCAACACCTTTCAAACTGAAAATAAATCATAATTTAATAAGTTCATTTTGCAAGAAGAAAGAGGTGAAATATAACATATGGTGTCTCAAAAACATCTATACATACTTCATTAAACAATACTTTTTTAAAATTAAAACTGAAATTTTGTTGTTAAATTATTAGTGCATGTAGCCTCAAGAAGTGAATATTCAAAATGTTAACCATCAATGTCTATGCTTTGTTTTAAAAGCCCATGTTAAAGACTTTGTCACCAAACCATGTGCGCAATTTCTTATTTTATTATTATACTGTTTTGCAATTAATCATGCGACCTACTGCATCAATAGTTAGTGTCTTATCTCTTCTGTTCAAACTGCAAAATGTATTTCATTTAATATACACTGCACTCCTGACATGTCATAAGAAATAGGTGAATATTTTACTGCATTGTATTGAAATTAACCAAAAAGAAATCAAAATTAAGGAATATTTTTGTGCGCTTTTGCATATAACCAATAGCACTGGTTCTGGTTTACTTCACGTTTAACTTCAAAAATCAAAACGCAACTAGTGCAATTATGTTTAGGGGCACTGTTCCAAGACATTTTTTGCTGCATCAGCTATTCATTGGGAAATATTGCAAAGCACTTGTAAAGCAATTTAAAATCATTGTCAGACAGATGCTAGAAAGTTGTATTAACAGCACAAAAGTTTTACAAGACAATCTGCTTAGAATTTGCAAAGCATTATGAAACATTGCAGATCTTGCAGTTTCTTAAACTAACACTTTCTACTGAGATAAATGTTATCAGTTTATACTATCACTAATAATTTAGCAAAACATTTTGTTTCAAATTAACAAAGTAAGCACAATCTTTTAGAAGCTATTTCTATAATGATCAAACTGCTAAACACTAGAAAGCAATTTTTATAAGAATTAATATCAGTCATTTAAAACACTCACCAAAATATCAGCTATAAAAATTGCTCTAAAACTGGGCATCAACCCAATTTTCTCTCCAGAATGAGTATAACAAAAGCAATGTTTGTTCAACTATTAAAGCAATGAAACCACTCCCCTCCTGTGGAGAAACAAAATTCAAAATTCAGAATTATTTAATGCCATAATGGATGATGCATAAAAGATTAGAAATGTTCAGTTCTTATAATAAAATATTTGTTTTTTGACTAGCAGAGAAAAATTGCATAGTCTACATGCAAATTTTTCAAAAAATTTAGAAACTGCTTTAAATGGAATCAAATACAAAAGAAATGTGTGAACCATGAAGAAATATACTCAAAAATAAACATTTTTCTTAGAATAGAAGCAGAAAAATTATTGCTTTCATATGAAATTTTGCAAAATATATGACTTAAAATTTGTTGATTGCACTACGAATTTTACTCACTTCTCCATTTTCAATAGCAAACATAGAAAGATCATTTTCCAAGATGAAGCTTATAGAAACCTTATTTGCATTCAAAAATCAGTCAGGATTGCTTCTCAGATTTAACTTTAATCTCTATTGAAATGAACTCATTTGATTTGATTTGATTCTTGAATTATTCTGATTTTAATTGACAAGTTTACTTCTGAAAGCTCATAAAATGTGAACTCCTTTTTCTTGCACTTTAAATCTGTATTTTATTGCATGTATGTTACCCTGGATTAAACAATATAAATTTTTATACAAGATGACTTACACTTCCATACATCCCTAAGGCCTTGCATATGTTATAGCTGATGAGGAATGTTACTGTACTGATAGCATTTAGATCTGCAGTTTCATTTATATAAGTTCTTTTTTTAAGGCTCAGTCATTCTGCATTTGAATGCATTTGAGAATCTGCTACATAATAAACATCCACTAAAGTATGGTTTCATTTGACTGGCTATACTAAATTCAAAAGACAAAGAATTTGATCTGATTAGTATTATAACATAAAGACTGTCATGCATATACACATACATAGTCTCTAAGCAACTCACAAGTTTGCATGTTCAACTATACACAACAGTGCAAACGTGAACTAAAATAAAACTTTCCAAGGCTGTCAACATTTTCACAGGAACCCTTTTTTAAGATATAAATATTTATTTTGTACTTTGTTTCATTTTGAGTACTTTTGACTGTTGAGGGAAGTAAACTAAAGCACTTTCAAGTCCTTGTACTGTGGACTTTAAGATGAATTAATCCAAGAAAAGAACATTATTTAAGTCTGATTTGAGATATGAGTAGGGTGTCTTCTCACATCATTTGACCAAGGATAGCTTGCTCTGGAAGACTGAATAATTAATAAAATAAGGGCTATTATTACTAGTTTTAATAAAAACAAATTATATAGAAGCCAGTTCTATAGTCAGCTTTCTCTAACAGTGTGATTACCATAATTAAAATGGATAATGTTTCTTGAACTGTCTTGTGTATATCTGATTCATTTAAGTTTATCATAAACAACATGTATTTAAAATTCTGTGTAAATTTTACATCTCATGAAAAATTAATTTGTTTCTATTTTTAAACACTTTAATTTGTTACACAAAGTGTATAAATATTTGTGTTTGAAAAGCATTTGTAATGGTAATTGTGTCTAAAAATTTTTAAAAGCACAGAAATTTAAACAAGCAGTGGTGGAGTAAATTTGTCTATTCTTATTTCTTATTATTTTAAAATTTGTTGGATTGTTTTTTTTAAAAATTGTTGGATTGTCAGTGACCCAACCTTGGGCACTCCTTACAATGGTAATTTGTAAGTGTCTGAGTTGAAGTAAACACCTGAGTTGAGAATATGCTAGAAATTGCTGATGTAATGCAAACCAGTGAGTAATTTTATTTATCCAATGGTTATGAATGAGACCAGCCAATGGGCTGAAATCTAAAAGTTTACCTGCTGTAGAGAGGCCCTCTCATGTGGCCCATGGAGACCTTTTTGTCTATGGAAAAAAATTACAGAAATTTACGTGTATCCTGCCAAGATCAATTGCCGTTTACGTGGACATTATGTTTTTACCAAATTTTACCAGCTGATCTCAATTAATTAATTGATATTAATAAATATATTTAATTAATATTTTAATTAATTAATTACTTTTAACCATATAAAGTCACTTCTAAATTTTTGTATCTCTAATCTCTGAGAGTTGAGTGGGAACAAACAACTCTGACCCAGATTTGGAATAAAGGAGTGTTATTGATATGGGTCACTGATTGTTACATAAGTTGGACATATTCTTAGTATCCAGTCCACCCAGTCTGTATATACGAGCAGTCAACCGTGACTATTAGACAAAGCCAGGAAAACAACTCAATCATAGCCCGGAGGCTGACGAATTCTAGAATCTTCCTCACAAATCCCAGAATCATATATAAGGGCAGATTTGAGACTGACAAGCCAACACACCACTCCATTCGCTTCGGACCACCGACAAACGCACTCCATCCATCGGACCGCCGGGATGAGAGTCATGTCAAAGCGCCACAACAGACAAGCCAGCACCAAGCCTCAGCCCTTTTCAGGGCTGGCAAAAACGCCACTACTGCCCACTCCAGCAAGTGACATTTTACGTGATTCTGAGCCAGTCAATGAAGATGCGGACGGCCCTTTCTGTTTCACAAATGAGCGCATAGCCCAGCTGAGACAGATACGGCAAAAGAGGCTTGAAGAGGTGCAAACATTAAGAAATACACAAGAAGACTGGACAAAATACTGCTGTGAAATCAGCTTACCAAACGAAAATGGGGTCATATGAAAAGTTACCCCCTTCACCTTCACACTAGAGACTGAAAACGTTTACTAATTTGCTGTTGACCCTCTTCGACACAAAAATGGAAGATGAACTTACCACTTGACAACAAGCCATCTTAACCGCAATTGGTCTCCACAAGTTTTTAAACAAGCACCTGACAAGACAACCGGAAAAAACTACAACAACAGACTGTGAAACACAGACAGAAATCATCTGGAAACTGCCGCAGACAACAAAAAAACGCTCTACACAGACGGACAAAGAAGAAACAAGACGGACTTTTACCCAAACCATGACCACCACCGTGGAAAACAAGAAGACCCAAACTTCCACCACCACTTCGGGAAGCAAGGAGACACAAACTACAAACGACGTTGACGACAACAAACAAACAAAACACCAGGAAACAGACAAGCAAAAAATGAAGACAGACAAAAAGGAAAGGAGCATTAAATCAGCTGATCCTCCTAAAGAAGACAGACAAACGGAACTCGCAGTGGCCATCACCGAACTAACACACAAGTGGCTCCTGCACTCTCACCACTACTAGAGACACCACCAAGGACCGCTACGACAACCACACTGACCACGATGACAACAGACCAAAGCAACCACACAGAACAAAGCCGCAAACCAAAACGACGGCGCCCACCACCAGGCATCAGATGACAACAACCACACCACCAACAGGAACCGCAACAACAACAACGCCACCACAACAGCCACCACCAACAACATCGACAACAATGGCAAAGGTGCAGTGAGCATCAGTACATGCATTGGGGATTTTACAACCACCCCATTGCAGACATGATCCAACTCATACTAGACCATCTATACTGGCCACAAATACACATCTATACACAACCCTATGGACGCCGGGGACAACAACATCAGAGCCAACAACAACAGTCACCAAACCGCTAAGCAGAAAAGGGGGTGAACATCCCGGGCGCATATACATGCTGAGTACAGACTTGGTGTGTTTCTAGCCTGGACTCTGTAAACACACACACACACACACACACACACACCGCCACCACCACAACAATGGCGACAACTACAATGGCGATTTAGTCAACGGATCTCCGGACTGAAGCCTTCCTCCACCATCCACACACGCCGACATGCAGTACAGTGATCAACACCAAGACATGCACCGACTCACACACAACCACCACCACCCGCCCTCTCCAGAAACAAGTGAGGAGAGGAAGTTTTCTCCAGAGGCCCTCCAAAGCTGAGAATATCTCTGATAAAAGGCTTACTGCATCCTCTGGAGTAGAGTCAGCGAAAAAAAAAACTGACAAGCCAAGTGCTTGAGATTCGAAATTGTGCCTGAATCTGTGTATAACTTCTTCATGAACTGATTCAGTGACTGTGATTTTGTACTTTGTTGTTTATTTGTTTATGGATTATATATTCAAGAACATTTTGTTGTGATGGTATTGTTAACAGGCATGACTCTCTTAAGCAGACTTTTACCCGCCAGTCATCTTTGATACAGGAACAAGATTACAGCTCACAGGCCGCATCAGGTGAACCACCTTATTATGTATTGTTCATAATAACTGTAATCTGTACATGTTTCTCTGATTATTCGTAAATTCCTTATCTATTTCTGATTAACGTCTTATCTATATTCTGATTGCCTAAAAGTGTATTACTATCTAATTTTGATTATTGACATTATTTGAGAATTGTACGATAAATTAGAGAAGGGGTCTCAAACTCATTTTGCCTGGGGGCCACTGGAAGTAGAATCTGGGTGAAGCTGGGCCGCATCATTATTCCCTGCTGCTGGCAACACTTCCTCTTACACAGCTCAGACACATTTGGCTTCAGGGAGGAAGCCACTGTGACCCTCAGTATGGCTTGAAGATGCTCATCAGTAAGTTTGTCCTTGAATTTTGACTTATTCAAGTTCATGGTGGAGAAGAGCTATTCACACAGATAGGTGCTCCCCAAAAGGCACTTGGTCCGCTTGAACATCCTGGAAAGCTCAGAGAAGGTAAGGGGCAATTCTCTCAAAAAACTGTCCAAGCTTGTCTGCTTTTCCACTCACCTCCCTGAACTTGGCTTTGAGTTCAGAATTACACTTATGTCAATTAGATCCATTTGAAGCACAGGAGGGACATCTTCCACATTGAAGAAAGGGTCAGCAAATATTTGAAAGGTGGTTCTGTGTTTCTTGAAATCTGCAAACCTGTGATCAAATTCTTCCTGCAGCTTTACAATGGCATCAACATACTTCTCACCACTGAATGGTGTGCCAGAATCCATGAGTGCCTTACATACTGGGAAATGGTAGATCCTGAGATATGGTAGCCCACAGGTGACAAAAACTATTAAACTCCCAGGGTGCATGAGAAAAAAGTGCGGGCCGCACTATCACTTAACTTTAATATCAAGTGGGGGCCACAAAATATCGTCTGGCGGGCCGTGAGTTTGAGACCCCTGTTGTAATTGTAAAAGCGCATATGCGTGATTTTAAATTGTATTTTTGATTTTCTTCTTATTGAATTTCATTTGTAAAATGTAATGCTTCCTTGAAATTTATACGTCTCATGCGTACGTTAATGGTAAAAATGCACATGCATGACCACATTGTATCTTTTATTTTATTTTTAAATATTAATGTAAAGATACTAAAATGGTCGAGGAATAAGCTATGCTATTGTCAACCACGTGTATTGGATTGCGAAACCGTGAGAACTATCGCTCATAGGAATTCATTTATTTCCAGAACGGGTTTCTTGGTCTCTCAATCTTGGTCTTTGACGTCTTGGTCTTTCTTCATCGTTGTAGAATTCACCACCCAGTGAACCGGCCTGTGTATTGCTTTGATTGGTGTCTAGCAATTGGCTGAGTCTGACCTCCTGATGTGATTCAGAAGAGGGGTGTAATTAATGAAAGACTGTCGACCAAGTTGGTGATAACTAGGCCATTGAGTCCGGTAATCCAACAGGAATTTCGTTGGGGACTATGTGCTTCATTTATCGTCGCTATTTGGATAACCAGCTAAGTGCAAGGACTGGTGTACTTGAACTAAATAAACTCTGTCTGCAATCTATTTGAACACTTCGTGTGTTAGACAAATAGCAAAGTATTTGGAGGCTTAATGTCGTCTGAATCTTGAATATCTTTGTTATTTGTTAAATTTTATTAAATTCATTTTTACTTTGTTAATCAATTATTGTAGTTGGTTATTTATGCAAATAGACCGATAGGATTGGGTGGGGGTGAATGAGTCGAGAAAAAGGAGATTGAATGCATAATTAACTATAATTGTTTAACGTTTCCCAGTCCGTGCTTTGTACACAAGTTTGCCTGTCTAAAATTTGTTGGCTTAAACTACAAGTACAAGCGTTAAATTTGATCAGACTGAAGGGTGAATTTGAGCAGCCAGTCTGTTTTTCAGAATAGGAGAACGAATTTTAATTAACATAAATTCTAAATTCTGAAACAGGGTCTATAAATAAATACTGGACACGTAACAATCCAACAATCAGAAAGGGGGTGTCCTTAAAGAATGTCATAATTTGTATTCTGTAAATGTATTCTGTAGATGAAATTCATGTCATAATTTTCATATTTTGATTTTGTGGCAAGATGGTGGTCATGTTCAAATACTATTTTCAGTACACCCATAAAAAGAATTTCTTTGTTCATATTATATAGAGACAGGACTTATAAATTATTTTCCACAACACATCTTTTTCATCAACATGAAAGTGTATTGTCTCTTTGGTGTCTTTGTTTCTGATATCTGTATATTCAATTTTATTTGTTTCACTGTTGTAAATGAGTTTCTCTTTAGAGAAATGTTAATTTAATATGCTATTTGTATATTAATTTCATTCATTTTATGTATACTTTTCCTATCATTCGGAGACTAAATACATGTTTTTTTTTAATATTAGTTTTGGCATGTTTAAATAGTTTCATATTAATATCTTGTATATAAAATGTATAACTAGAGTGAAAACAGCATTGACAGCAATTGATATTAAAATGTAAACAAGCAATACAACTAAGTTTTTGTTTTTGTTGAATGGCTTAATTTTAATTTTCTTTAAGAATTTTGTGAAAATGCATATTAACGAATACTTTCAGAAATATTCAATTGTTGTTACAATTTGCTGTAGCACAATATTTCACTATTTCTTGAAAATGATTACAGCATGTTCTGAGAGAAGTAAACCACTCTAAAGAAAAAACATGAACAAGCAAATTAGTGCAGTCTTAGTGTAATTACGTCTCCAGTGAACACTGACTGACTCTTAATCATATTTAAGATAACACAAACTTGGATCATGCAATTGATATGTGTATCTACAGAGTAATAATTACTGCAGAAAATGTAGAAGAAATAATTTATTCTGTTTAATCCTTTTGGAAAGTGATTTGTAAATCTAATTTAAACATCTAGTTCCAGTAGATGGGGTTTGTCTGAAAAATGAAAACTGATCAAACTATATCATTTAGTTTGCTTTTATTTGTTAAATAAAAAGCTAATGTTGTAGCTCCTTTAATTACCATGTTGATGTAACCTCCTTTCCACCTAAGAACACTACCAAAAGCTTATATAAGTTTATAACATAAAAAAGGCAATTATTAGTATTTTAAATGAAAACTGTGCTTGGGAAAAAAATTACACATCAAGATATTTAAGACAATTTGGAATTTGTAGAGAAAGTGATGATCTGGATTTTCTATACAATTTTATGATGCAAGGGTCAACATTCTACTCTTCACAATTAAAACTGGCAAGGAATTTTTTCGCGTGTGGCATATAATAATATATATAATTGGGGGCCTCTTTTATTATTCCTGTGATGGATTAGATACTAAGCTCACCAACTAAAGCTAGGTAAAGGTTTTCATCTGGCTGGGAATTAATCAGGTCTCTTGAACTTGAAGAGAGTATCATACTTATATCACCACTCTCCTAATATTTAATAAGCTTTAATACTTGTTAATTATACAGTACATGGATGCTACTTCAAACCAAAAATCCTTTTAAAAACAAAACAAAAAAACAAACTAAAATGCAAAAACCCTACCCCCAACCAAAAAATATCAGAAAACCCTAAAAACCAGAAAATCACTAACTCTAACTTGGAAACCAAAACCTTTGAATATTCAGAATAACCCCAAAATCTGTATAATTAATGAGTACCTAAGCTTCTCCTACTTGGTTCAATCAAAAAAAGAAACATGAAGAAGGCTTATAATTTATATGCCTTCACTACAAAATAATAATGGCCTATTTCTGGTTACATCGTTTTGGTTTTGTTTGTCATTGTAATGTAATGCACTTAATAAAGCAGAAAATAATAGCAAGCAAATCAAATTTATGGTCTTAAATAAATAATCATTTTATTTTTTAAAACTGTTTCATGATTTAAACCATATATCTCCATCGATGCAGACAGACACTTCGGCACTCGAACACTTAGGGCCTACTCAAAAGTACTCGGACATTACGGCACTCGGCTAGACTAGGTTGCCAGCATCGGCAGGACAACTCACAACCAGTGTACTATTTATCCTAAAATTATAGGCACTTTGTGCCAAAGTGTAACTAGTCGCGTGCCAGCGGAAGCGAGAAGAACCCAATTGTCAGTTGTAAGATCTCCAAGTACCAATTATCTTGTGCTGAAGTGTCTGGGTCAACTAAGTGTCTACGAACTAAATAAACTAACTGCTATTTAATTTTTTTTTTTAAAGAAAGCTAAGTACAATAGCCTATGAATAATCGTATATTAATACAATATAGTTTGCTTCTTTCTTTTTCTTTCATTACGATCACTACTGCTATGCCACTCTTTTAGTAATATTAATAATTGTAATAGCAGTTTTACTTAGGTTTAATCTAATGAAATATAGCCTACTAATTAATTACTGATAAATGTGAACATGCCAGTAGACCAATCATGCAGAATTACATAGATAAATAATAATTAAAGAACTTACATTGAGTCACAAGATAAAGATGTCCAAGTCTTTTCAATGATGAACAAGCATTATTATACATTTAAACAGATGCTAAGTAAGCAAACTGGGCTCTTTAGATTTTCGACGCCATTGGTACTTAATCTCAAACCCACTATACATAAATATAAAGTAATACTATACAGTATAGGCCTAAAAGTCTACAGTATCCGTAAATAACCATACACATACATTAAGTAATGTAAAATTCAAAGTATTATTTGCGGTAGTAAAAGTAGAAATTACGACAGACTTTTTAACTTTAAAAAAAATAAACTACTCAGAATTTCGACTGCAACTTTTATATTTTATATAAATTATGAATATGTCAAAGAGTATCACGAACTAGAATTTGGGTTTCTCTGAGTAAAATAAAGACAAGGAGCACTGATTGATTTTTACCATTCATTACATAGCAACTTGTATATAATTAGAGTATATTTAAAACTTGCCATAAAGTTTAATCAAATATTTTTTTTTTTTAGAAACAATACACTTACTTATGCTTAATCATAGTGTCAACGATATGATTCATTAAGGGCACGCGAAGCTACTTAACAAGATCTGAATTAAGTTCAATAAATCTGGACGCTTCTTTCAATTATTTTTTTAATATCGTGACAATAGTTAAAACGTTTTATGAGTCGCAAGGTACGTAATTTTTTTTAATTTTTTTTTTGGGGGGGTAAGGTAACAGTTACACTAAATTTGTGTGTTTGTAATTCAAACTTTCATACTGTTATTTTGGTCTCTCATTTAAATTAAAAAGCAAAAACAAAAGTATCAAACGATTCCTTCACTTACAACACGGCAATGTACGCCATTCTTCATCCTTTATTTCTGAATTAAGACAGATTAAGGTAAAAAAATTAAACCCGGTCGATTATCGATGCCATTTTGAAAACGGAGACAACACATCCGGTGATTTGGCACTCCTCCGAATGCCGGTCCCAAATTATAGCTACCCGATTTTAAAATAACTTTTGATTAAATTAATACACAGCATCAAGGAAACACACATTTTATTTCAACTTTGCAATAAATTCAGCAGAATTAAATTAATACACAACATCAAGGAAACACAGGTTTTGTTTCAACTTGCAATAAATGCAGCAGAAACAAAACATGCTAGATGTAATTATCACATAACCTTAACCCTAATCCATTTACATGCTGTAATTTAAAAACAAAACAAAACTGGTCGCTATAATTTGGGACCGACATTCGGAGAAAACTAGTCGCTATAATGCTTCACACTATAGTGTGTCCTGCAAGCGCCATCCGATCCATGTGTCATTTTAAAAACTAAAATAATAGATCTAATGAAAAACTTGCTACATATGTTATTTCCTCTGCAGAGCAAAGACTGCTCGCTAGATCCAGGAATATAAATTCCACAGTGAAGTGTTTGCCTTCCATTTACATTGCACCGAATCAGTGCATCAGATCATATGTGAATTCATGGCTAATCATTGTCTCCTCCATTTCTTTAAAGATGAGTGTGAAAAACTAAGTTCCTCTTTCAAAAGACCAATTTATCGCCGATGGTGATAATTTAAACTTTTAAAACTGAATGAAAAAATGTAAAGACTCTTTTTATCCGTTGTCTTTACTTACATAAGACTTTTACTTTCATAAATTGTAAAAACTTGACTGTTTTCAAGTCAGGTGTGTTACTGTTAGTGTTATTACGTCACGATGGATTCTTAGCCCAAATTATCAGGCACCTTAGCAATCAGTCCGGGCAAATTTAAAGGAAAATACAAAACGTATACTAATAACCATTCAAATGCATCAATATAGACTTATTCTCAGTTGCATTTGTAAACCACTTTTATATTTAAATATTAATGTTTGTATTCTGTAAGTATAATGTTACAAATTAATATTTTCAAGAATGTTTATTGTAAGCATTTAAAATATAAAAGACTTTATCCTTACCCATTTTTGAAAACAATAATTATTATAATAAATGTCTAATAACATGAATTAAATATGATTATATAATTTACAATATTAACTAAGGCATATTTTAAAAATAATGAATGCTTTCCAATGCATAGTCTTCAGTACTGTTATATTAGGCTGGTCTTCTGGTCACACCAAAACTTCTGATAGCAACACAGTGGATGTCTTCTATTTATATATAGCTCAGTTACACACACACACACACACACACACTGTCACATAATGGCTTATGTAGCCCAATCCCACTCTCCTCTAAAAATAGCTTACATGCAAACCTACCTTATAAAAGGACTGACCCTTGTCCTCAGGCTAGAAACATAGCTGAATGTTCCAGACACTCACTCTAATGAACCAAAGTGCTGCTCAACTGTGCATACTCAATGACATACTAGAAACTCACCTAATATTCATTAGTCGAATGCAGCTGACCATTGAGGCAACACATATCTTGGCTCCCAGCCTTAATAATTTAAAATCATATTACAAACCCTAATTGCCGGTTATCAACACAGCAGGAAACCATCCTCTGTATATATTACTGCTGAAGGTATGTGGTTTTGCTTGCCTAACTAATATTATATTCGTGTTTATCTCTTGGCATTAACATTATTTTATATTGTTATATTTTGTTTATGATATTAAAAAGTATGATGACCATATAAGTAAGAGTATTCTGTCAGAGAACACATGAGGATGAATTCTTAGCCCATGTGTATTTTACTAGCAGATCGGCACCTTATCTGAGATGTTGATTCGACAAGTACTGAGCCATGAAACAATGCCAGAATGAAACCACTTTATCCTGGATGTTCACTTTGACAAGTATTCAACTGTGAAGCAACATGTCTGCTATGACATTCACTGGGACTCTAGATGACACGTCAGGTGATCCTAAGTTATGCAACTATAAAATCAACAACTGCACTGCTTCAGTCAACTTCTGTCAGACTTATTTTAGAATTCACTCAGAAACATTCAGTGTTCTCTTATAAACTCATTTATATTTCCCTCATATGAATGAACTAAATAACTACTACAGTGCCATAGAGCTCAAACCAGATATTCTCTTAAAACACCACATGGTTGTGATTATGAACTATAACATTTATAACTCTAAGTGTAACTGTTGAACTATTTGCTATATGTAACCATACTGTCTTATGTTATTTCTTGTTGAATACATTTATTGTTGATACTTAGACCACTCATGTTAGCTTGACTTACATGTTCTATGTTGTAGTCTGTCACCTGATTGTATGTATCAGGGTCTTGAACTATCTTCTAGAACTATTAATCTTCTATCGTACATTATCTATCATTCATCTTTCTGACATGTGTAGCCAGCCAGAAGGGGTGCTTAGTGGATTAGCCTAAGTTTACAGGTGGCCCAGAGTGGTAGAGAATTAACATCTTCCCATCTCCCAGCAAAACGTCACATATTTGGGAATCTCATCTTGGGATTGAACTTGTAATTGTACAGTCTACATACTAGGAACTTTATTCATTTCTGTTCAAAAGAAACCAACAGGTAACTTGCCATTAAAACATAAGAAATACAAATAGACAGTACAAATATTTGAGTGAAGCTGTTGGTTGTATTGATTTTTATATTGCATTTTATTAACGTTACCCAATTATATATTGACATGAATTATAACCATTGTTGCCATGTTGAATGAAAGTGCTACGCTATATTTTATGTGACAGATTATGTACTATTGTGACTTACTTTCACTAGTAATAACTGTAAAGGCAGACCACTACCGCAGCTGTAGAGCATACAGCTACTGACTTATTATTTTAACAACCTTGAAACGTTAAGGTTACCATTAACATTAAAAGCAATTTTTGTAAAGTTAAACCTAAGTGCTATTACCCCTGATGGCATTGAGAACCTAACTCAAAAAGTTCCAGAAAGAATTAGGCTTAAAAGGGGCTTAGGTATAATGACAGCTGTTGAGATGCACTGTGACACTGAAGAAGTGGAAATAATCCCAGAAGATGGTGAGGAGACAGTAAATATTCACCATGTGTACAGCACATTAGATACACGTAGTGTTACAAAACCGATTGTCTTTGACTTAGAGGGACTAAGTACAGATCAATTAGATAACATCCATAGACTGTTTTGTGCATACAGTGATGTATTTGCCACCGACGAAAGTGAAATACGGTACACAGACAAAGTACGACATAAAATTACTCTTACCGATGAAATATCTGTTACCCAACCTTTCTGACGGTTGCCCCTACACAGTACGAGCAAGTAAAAGACCATATATGTGGACTGCTGAAAAAGGGAATAATCAAAGAGAGCAGCAGTCCTTAAGCATCACCTTGTTGTTGTAGTTAGAAAGAGAGATGGTAGTCTAAGACTATGTGTTGACTTTATACTATGAATGCAAAGACACTTATCCATTACCCCATATTGACGAGTCTCTAGACGCACTGAAGGGTTCCAAATACTTTTCTACACTATACTGGGCAAGTCAAGTAGCAATGGTGGAAAGAGATCATGAAAAGACTGCGTTAATTTCCTCCTATTTGAGTACATCCGAATGCCATTTGGCCTCTTAATGCACCAGCCACACTCCAGCGATTAATGCAAGCTGCAATGAACGACTTTGTATTTCAAATACTTCTAGTGTACTTAGATGACATTTTAGTGTACGCAGATTCTTATGAAGAACATCTACGACGTTTAGAGTTAGTGTTTTCACGACTTCGTCAGTTAGGTCTGAAACTAAACGCAGAAAAATGTAATTTTTTCAAGTCTAAAGTGAGCTATCTTGGTCATATTGTTTCTGCTGATGGAATCGCAACAGATGAAGTCAAGATCAGAGTAGTTCGCCTGTAGCCTAGGCCTATGACGCTAAAAGAACTTATCTAGGATTTGCCAGTTATTACCATTGTTTTGTCAAAGACTTTGCAAAACTGGCAGCACCACTACATCAGGTAATGGCAGCAGAAACTCAACCTAACAAGAAACATATGCAACGATACCGATGCATCGGCAAGACATGGACTGATGACTGTGAGTCAGTTTTTATGCATTTAAATCAGCTCTAACATCAACACTAATAGCATACGCAGACTACACATTGCCCTTTATTCTTGAGACAGATGCCAGCAAGCTTCGTCTAGGAGCTATCTTATCCCATGAACAAAGATGTTAAACGTGTGATTTCTTATACAAGCAGTACATTGCGCCCGACCGAACGAAATATGAACAATTATTCCAATATGAAACTGGAACTATTAGCTTTGAAGTGGGCGATAACAGAAAAATTCAGAGGATATATGTTGGGGACAAAGTTTGTTGCTTTCACAGATTCAGATAACAACCCTCTATCGCACCTGCAAACAGCTAAACTGGGTGCAGTTGAACAGCGTTGGGCAGCCGAATTGGCTGCCTTTGATTTTAAATAGAGATCAGGACGGTCCAAGGTCAATGCTGACGCTCTTTCACGGAACCCCTATGAGAGCCCTTTGGGCCCTGAAGAGGATGAAGGTGTAGCTATAATGTCTACATTGGTTACACCCATCTCAACAGAACTACCAGGAGAGGTGTACACTGCCATCAACAATGCCAAAGAGATATATAGTCTCAATATTGCTGCTAATACCCGAACATATGGTATTGAAAACTCCACTTCATGTTTTCACCCTTTTACGAAGCCAGAACTAAAAATCATGCAAGACAGTGATGTCGACATTAGGAGAGGGAAAGAAATCATCAGCTCCAATATTAAAATTACTAACGCTCAGAGGAAGGATCTCAGTTTAGAAACAAGAACAATTTTACGTCATATCTATCATCTACATCAAGATGATGGTGTACTGTTTAGATTAATTAAAGACGCGAATTTTGGCATTTTAAAGCAACTGTTATTGCCTAAAATAATGAGGCCAAAAGTATTGACGTTATGTCATCAAGAACTGAGTCATCAAGGCACCGACCGCACCTTTGAGGTAATTTGACAAAAGTGTTATTGGCCTAATACATACAAAGACATAGAATCTTGGATATCAAAGTGTGAACGCTGTGTGAGAGGAAAATTACAGTTAAAGTTAAAGCAAAGATGGGCACATTACTGGCAACAAAGGGCCCTTAGAAATACTTCCAATCGGCTTTACCAAGATGGACATGTCACACAACGGTTTAAAGGACATCGTAGTTATGACAGATGTGTCTCACTAAATTCACCGTGGCAGTACCAACTAAGGACCAGTTGCGACAACAGTAGCAAGTATTTTGACGAAAGAATGGTTCTATCGGTATGGCGTCCCACTCTGCATTCATTCTGACCAGGGTCGCAAATAATTACGGAACTGTGCCGAGTTTATGGGTCAACAAATATCGCAATACTGCACAACAACCAAGCGTTTTAACATCTCTATTGCCGTGACTGCTGCCCCTCATCATCGTTCGTCATCATTGTCCTCATGTTTATGACCCGGGTATTACCACTCTAGGTCCCCATCTACTTCACTTTCAAGCCCTTTTCAAAGCAGGAATTCTTACCTATGAGACCACAGCCCTTGTTAAGGCGGGAAAAAAGAAGGACATAAAGGAAAAAAACATAAAGGACCACCATAAAATGTACACATGGAACGGCCAAATTAGAAAAAAGAATATACCCCTCATGACCTCACGTTTGATTCAGGAAACCCTCATCTTGCGAAACTTTCTCCAACCTAACGTGGGCTCTCTGCCATATCGCAGCAGCAAGGGGAGATGCACTACAAATGGAAAAACACAGGCTTACAATTCTGTCTCAAATTAATAAATTACTTCTCTGCAGAAAAAAGAAAACCACTACCACCACCATCGACCGACAGTGAAACCCAAACATCCATCATATGGAAAATAGTACCAACAGCAAAAGTGAACGACAAACTCTGAACAAAGAAAAAACAAAACAGGCTTTTCCCCAGACACCAACTACAATGACTGAGGAAAAGCCAGACTCCAACCATTCCAAGAGAGGAAAGAAAATACAGACAACTACAAATAAAAACGTTGACAAGAAACAGGAAACGGATTCCAAAGTAAAACAACCACATGCTCAACGATGAAGAATTGTGGAAATCTCTTCAAATTGCTCCAAAAGTTTGCGAATGCGTATAAACAAGTTTGCGAATTAAAAATCCCTCTCACATACTATTTTCTTCATACCTAGGAAATGTACAAGATACTTTGGTCTTCATTTTATGACATCATAAGATCAGTTTTGTTTGGAATGATTTTACAGAACCTAAAATGAGTGACGTGAGATTGGATGAAACAACCTACATCTACATCTGCACTACTTTTCAAACCTCGTTGGACTGAATTCAAACAGTAATAGAGGGAAAAGCAACATTTGTCAGAAATTAACAGTAAAATTCACATAATAAATAGATATCACATTTTAATTTGGGGAAGTCAGCGAGCATAGACATATTGAAAATCCACGCCCAGTGAAAAAGGCCCATAATTCGTGTGCAGTCTTAGATGTCAATACGGTCTTTAGTCCTTTATACCAAATTGATCTGTGATAACTTCACTTCATATTTAAGATAGCATAATACATGCTTTAGCTGTTAACCATCGATAGCTCTGCTGCCAAAATCTATGTTTTAATGAATCTCAATAATAATGTAATGATCGCATTATAATATGGCACGCACTCCGTACACAACCGGAAGTCCCAACATCTCCGTACAGTAAATTAGTACAAGAACTCCTGCACGAGTTATATTCCGTAAATTGAAAAGTGTCGTAGAAATCATGCATTTCGAATAATTTTTCTTTAGCGCTTCGGAAAGAGAGAACATTGACTTTAAGCAGAAATGAATTATTTGGTCAATATTCTTTTTTATTACATATAAAATCAAAACCGAGACATGCTCAGTTGACAATATATAGGGCTTGGCGATAATTTTGTGATTATAATTCATACGGTATATGTGTTTGCAATGAATCGTCTAATTTTGACCTATGTGTTGTTTATTTGTTCAGCGGCACTGGGTAAGTTTTACTTCTGTAATTAGTATACGTAAATGTATTGCGCATTTACAGTACATGTAATTGTTTTTATAATATATTGCACTTATTTTTAATTAATGAACTGTCATTTAGTATTACTATTAGTTATACCTTGTAACAAGTATCGAGATTTCCTAATACGTTATTAGTAATTAGCCTATATGTATTAGATACGATACAGTCAGATGAATTGCCTAAAAGAAAAAGAAAAAGAAATAGAACAAACCGGTACACACTTTTGATTCATCATTTCATGGGTGGGCCTACATTTAAAAAAAAAAATCTTATTATCTTTAAACAAAACTAAATTAGTGAATAGATTCTTAAATTCTTTAAAAAATAGATTCTTTATGTTAAAATAGCCATAAATTGAAAAGTGTATTTTTTGTTATACTGACTCCTTTCTCTTTCATTTTGTTGACCTTAGGTACATTGTCCCGATAGGACCTGATTTTTTACTTTCTTTTGAAAAAATTGTATATTTTCTTATGGTAGGCTGTTTCCCCGAATTAAAAAATGTCTTTATCTCTATGTTAAAAGAAGCGAACCACACCACTTATGCCCAGTCAAAAATGAAAATTGCCAAAAGGAAAAATATAGATTATGCATAGTAAAATAATGGTGACATTTAATTTGAAAAAAAATATGATGCTTTTACCATATTTAATTAATAATATTGCTTTACAAAATGAGGCAAAACTATCACAGATATCAGTTTTGGAGGACAATGGTGGACAAACCAGGTGGACAATGAAAAAATCAAAGTTTCGCTTAGGAGAAAAATTAGAAGAAAAAATGATCAAAGGAAGAAAGACTCATGACAAGTAATAAATTGCATATATATGCATATGATATTGGTGTGTATGTATGTATGTGTGCATATTTAAATCACTAAATGTAATGCTTCTTGATAAACACCATTTAATTCTATATCATTGACTGGTCTGAAAGGTTTGACTGATAATACACTGTATGTATTTTTAAAGATTCACTGATAAATGTTGCATAATCCATCCACATATTTTGGGGGCAATTCAAATTAAATTCATCTGGAACAGACCTTGCTCTACATGATTTAGTATATCACATATGTGACATTTCTTACTTTTGTGTATAATGTGTACCCGGTTTTGACAAAGAAAATTATTTTTAAAATGTGCATAATGTTCAAGATTTTACAAAAAACTTAATCAGTTTAAATGTCATTCATTCATTACTGTCTCTATAACTTAGTCTTTCTTCCTTTGCTGATGTTCACTTTAAAATTAAATATGGTCTTTTTAATGAATACATTACATATTGTTTAAAGATGCCATGCTGGACCTATAAGAATACATTAAAATAAATTACTCTCCAAACAATTCAGATTTAACAGGAAAGCATCCTTTTGTCAGCAGTAACAAGCAAATTTGATGATTAAACTTTGAAATCATAGTCTCAGAATATTTTGAAATTATAAGGTGATTGAGAGTTGTGTACCTGGATTGAGAGGCTGTTATTTTATTTATTAATTATTATATTAATTAATATTTAATGGTGGCAATCCACATCTAACCATGCATTCACTGGTTGTCATGCAGATGTAGAATCCTTGTTTACACTTGATGTAAATTGATAGTTTTTTTCTTTCCTGTTTGTCTGCTGTTTTTGCATTTCATTGATTGTTTTTTTCTCTCTAACTTACCTTTTTTAAAAATTTTTGGTAAATGCATTTATGGTGAGAGAGATTGGAGTTTTAAGTTCAGCCAAAAAATTGTCGGGTTGTTCCTGACCACTTGATGGAATCATTGCACTTTCTTTTCTTTCAGATTCGTATAACAAATACACTGTATTTTTTCCTGTTAAAAGAATATTTTTATGGATCATCTTTGTTGTAACCTCATTATTCTTAGTTCAGTACAATTACTGACTGGTTAGTATTCTTTAAAATTGTCTGCACTAACCATATTTGAAAAACTGTAGGCCACCTCCAATGGCGCCTTTGGTTTGGTCAGCTTTTGGCTTGGGTACTGGTAGAGTTTGAATGTGGTTGTCAAAGGCAATAAACTTTTTAAATTTATACATCAACTCTGGATGGCATCCACCAACTTCTTTTATCACTTAAGTGCTTGGCATCCACAGGTTTCTTTTATCAGTCAAGTGAATGACATTCAGTTCTTTTAGTAAAGTAGTTGACAACTCTGTCAAGTGATTGAATGTTTCTTTTTATCAGTCACTTTATTGACTGCTACAAGTTCTTTTTATCATATGAGTGCTTGACATCAACTAGTTCCTTTTATCAGCTGAGTGCTTGACATTTACCACTTTACCAGCCTCTGTTATCAGCTGACTGTTTAAAAACACCATTTTTTTTATCACCCTAGTGTTTAACAGTTTCAGCTCTTTTTATCAATAAAGTTTTTGATCAAGATTTTATCTTTCAGACTAGATCTTCACAACATCATAATATTTGAAATCTGCTGACAATGTCATCATCTTTGACAAGTTTATCTTTTCCCCATTTTAGTCATTGTGATTAACTAATTTTAAATTTGCCTGTATTTATCATAGTTTGCTGGGATGAAGGTTCTCAGAATTTTATTGATAATTTTGTTTGGGGTTTTATTTTGATTCTGTGACAAACTTTAATTTATTCTTGTTTAAGTTTCGGGCCTGAAATGATTTTGACATTTGTTATATTTTTTCATTTGTACAGTCTGTTTTTCTAGTGATGGTTGCATGAGTTTTATAAGCACATTTCCTGCCCAGGTTACCATCAATAACTACTTATTCTTTTCTTTAGCTTTTTATGTGAGAAAATCAAAAAACATATCTTGTTATACTGACATAATTTCAATGATTTTATAATAAACCTTGCTTAATAGTTTTGCTGTAATATCTAAAATCTATATAAAAAACTATATGCCATTTCATAGCTAGAAATTCATGAATCCACATGTTCTTTACAGGCAGGTGGCAGGTATATTGTTGAGATGATCCAATAAAAGTCTTATTTTATTGACTTGGTTTCCAGGCTCCAAGCTGCAAAATGTAACATAACAATAAACAAAATCTGTGGCCCAACATCACTTTCAAAGATTTTCAAGAAAAATATCTTTTAGAATTTAATAGCTTTCAATTGTTTGGTTGCTTATGATATGATTTAAAATCGGAACAAGAATTGATACAATTTTGCTTAAATGAATTTAAAATCACTGCTTCAGCCTGGAATTCTCTGTGACACCGTCCTGGCCAATGACAAGCATATTGCCTTCTATTAGAACATTTCTGAATTATACCACAATAACTATGCATACAACTTTAGTTGGGGCAGTACCCTTCCAATGTTTATGCTTTTGCTCTGTGATTCTTGAGGTAGTAAATTTCTATATTCATGGAATGAATTAAATATATTGGTTTGTGTATTGGGACAACAGCAAAGAATTTTTAAAATACTATTGTAATCTCTAATATTTACATAATACGATGTATGAAAATGCTTGCTACAAATTGTTTTATGTTTGCTGATTGGGACAGCAACAAAGTATTTTAAAATACTATTGTAATCTCTAATATTTACATAACAAGATGTATGAAAATGCTTGCTACAAATTGTTTTGTGTTTGTCGATAACTATTTACATTAAATATCTTGTATCTATTGTGATAACAAGAAACCATTTAAAAACTATCATAGTCTGTAATATTATTGTAACAAAGTGCATTAAGACCCTTGTGTTGATAATTTTTATTTATTTGCTGGTAATTGTTTACATTAAATATTTCGTTTTACTAATGTCTAAGAGTATTGGGGCATTTCTAAATTTTAAACCTTACTTAGGACTATAGAAGCCTTTGAAATTCCCAGACATTTTGCTGTTTCTTTTTAACACAGATATACTTGTTTACAATAATTTTATATTTTTCAAGCCTTTATTTCTTGTTTATTTACATATTTGTGGTTATATATATCACATTCAGAACTATTTTACAAGTGCAAAAGTGAAAGTATCAGCAATTTCAGGGTTTGGGCTAACTAAAGATAACATTGCTTGTACATTTTCAAATCTTATTAGTTATAAAGCAATTTCTCACACCTCCAGATATTACACATTAGTTACTTTAAACATTTAATTTTAAATTTTGACACATTTTAATTCTTTTAGATAAAATGGCATTTCTTTTTTTTTTTTTTTGCATTTTAGGCTTTTAAAAGCAAGTACATACAAACATTGGATATCAGTTTAAATAGTAATTTCAAATTCATAGAGGTTTTCTTCATTACTTAGCCATTGTTTCTGGGGGGGGGGGGGGTTAATAGTCACAATACATAATATAAAGTCAGTTTTAAGGAAATATACATTCCTTTTTCTCTATAGATAGATAGATAGACAGATACATATTTACATATTTTTAATTTATATGAGCTGATAATTACTTTTTTTTTAATGTAATGACATTAAGACTTTTACAAATTGTTCTTTGTGAGACCTTTAATGGGGAATTGGAAGACCTCTAATAATTTGTTGACTAGTTATTAGATAAATACTGACAGTGCACAGTAAAATATTTTTA
Organism: Sinotaia quadrata; assembly: GCA_028829895.1. Classification (NCBI taxonomy): domain Eukaryota; kingdom Metazoa; phylum Mollusca; class Gastropoda; order Architaenioglossa; family Viviparidae; genus Sinotaia; species Sinotaia quadrata. Next base: position 60,470,260 of record CM054179.1, read on the forward strand.
ATAGCTATATAAGTATGTTTATTTTTGATGTTTTAAAATTTATTATTATTATTAATAATAATTAATTAAAATAGAAATTCTTTGATAAAGTTTTTTTTTTTAACTCAAGAGAAAAGTTAGGAATTGTTGTATCTGCTTTGGATATACATTATAATGTGTAACTGTATCCATGGGGAAAATGATCCCTAAAATTCACCTACCTTTTCAAAGAAAATATTTTCTTTAAATCTTATGGAATGTATTTACATATATTTCATTTTTAACTGATAATAATTTTTTTTACACATATATAAATTTTGCTTATTATAAAGATAAAATTTTATGTTATTTATTTAAGGTGATGAGGTGTATCGATGTCCAAACACAGTCACAGTAAATCGTTATCTGAAGACATTTGGAGACTATTGCTTTGAATTCATCCCACGTGAAAAGGCTTGGAATGATGCATATTATGACTGTCAGTCTAGACAAGGACATTTGGTAGTCATAAAAGATGAAGAAACGCAGAAATTTATATTATCTACTCTGAAGGCACTACATTGGCCCAGGAATGGTATTTGGATTGGAGCCTCTGATCGGCAGAAAGAGATGGAGTGGAAGTGGGTTACAGGTAAATCAGGCTTTAAAAATTCTCAGCTTTTTGTTCATAGATTTCCTTGATTATGCTTATCTGTTTTCTTACTTTCCAAAACATTTCCATAGAAAACTAAAGTGACTGCAAAGAATGTGTGTTATTTGTGAAATTCTTCATATTTGGCGGTTTGCTTTCATTTGGCTTGTATTCACTTCATTAGTAGAAAACTAGGTTTGGAGCATAGAACTTCCATCTTGTTAGATTTTAATAATGAATATGTTTTGTTTAATCATCTTGCTTTTTAAATATCTCAATATTCTGAATATCTGTTTTATGCTAACATTTCTATTTTTATGATTCCACCACAAGTGCACATGCAATAAAAATAAAAAAATGTTTTTCTTCTTAAAACAGGTCACTTGGTTAAAGATGGATATTCAAACTGGGCATCTGGACAGCCAAGTTGTCATGTCTTTAGATGCTTTGAAGACTGTGGACAGATGCGATTGGATGATGGGGGAAAGTGGCATGACTATCACTGCGCCTGGATTGAAAACTACTCTTATATATGCCAGTATAGTAAGCACTTGTATTTTAATTTAAGTTTTCATTGACAGACCCAGTTTATTTATAGTATTATACAACAGAAGATGAGATTCTCATGCTATAAACATTAATCATTTAATGGTTACATTAAGTTAATTAAAACCACAAAATTTTACATGAGGACTTGTTTACATAAATTAATTTTATTTTATGTTATTGATAGAATCCATTTGCTGCATACAAATATATTATAAATACAATAATAGTGCAGGAGGATTACATTTCAATGTAACTTATAAGTACGTATAGCAAAAGTTGCTAATAGTCAAAATAATGATGATTGTATATTAGTACATGATGAACTATGAGACAAATAGTTCACTGTGAAGGATACAAGAATTAGACTATAAACAAGTTTTAATTTTTTTGTAACATTGGAAATCAGTATTTAGTGTTGCATGGATGTAGCGTAAATTTTTGATTGAATGTTGTTCATTTGTAGAGAATGTTGTTTTTGTTGTTGCTAAAGTCAAGGAGTTGTTTGATTTTAGCAGTTTCTTTTGTGCTGCTCTCTGGTGCTGCTCTCTGGTGCTGCTCTCTGACTAGAAGTTAAAATGGAATAGAAATAATTTTAATAGAATATTGCTGTCGTGTCAGATAAAATATTAACAGAAGATTCCTTACAAACTAGTGTAAACGCAGTCTTGTTGAGGTTAGCAGATTAGTAGTTAGCTGTTGTTAGTTCATAGAGATTTATCATATGTAACTATTTAACATTGTCCTGGCTTATTTGGATAATTCCGTTTGGGTTGATACTCATTGTAGTCATATGCAATAACAGAGAAAGAATTTGTGAGCCTCTTTTTACTGTGTTCCTAACGTTATTGTGAAATTGGTCAGTTGTGTTGAGTTATTGCTTGTTTGCTTATGCCTGAGAACTGTTAGGTTCAGAAGGGTGACAGCTAAAGTGTGTGATTTTGAGAGTGAATGAAGCCTATTTCTGTAATTGCTGTGAAACTTATTTTAACCTTTTAAAATTTATAGTACAGAGAGGTAATTTGAAGCGTTGAAATATCCATGAATACCAGTAGTTATACACCAGTTAATGTGTACTACATGAAATGGTAACTGCAGCTATTTACATTTGTGCATGCCACTGTGGAGGAGTGGTTACTGTCACTGTCACATATTCTGGGAGTATGTTTATTAAAACAGTGAACTATATTCACTGCAACATCACCTACCTTTAGTGATCAACCACATGAAAGCTCATAAGAAAAAAAAAAATTAAAAAATAAGCAGTCAAAAGCCAAAGGTAATAAATATATTAAAAATTAAATTTTCTGATTTTATTGATTATTGATTATTTACTTGGGACAATATATTTATTGTAATGTTGAATTATATATAGAAATTCTTTTGCTGTTTTTTTTTTGTACAATAAAATATTAACTTTTTTTTATTTATTAAAAATAATATTATACTGTATGAACCATTTATATTTTTTTGTATTTTATGTAGTATATGAACATGAATTGTTTTATTGTTTAATTTTTTTTAATTTAAAATTTACTTTTTAGAACTTGCTCCACAAACAACCTCTTCAGTTTCTGCTTCCACTAATTTTGTCAAACAAAATCAGCAACAAGTTCTGAATACTACATTCAGTGTTGTCCTAATGTCAGAAACATCAGCACCAGTACAAACTGAAAAGAACAACACTCTCAACAAAACAGATATTATGTTGGTGAGGCTTAAGCCTGCAATTGAAGTAGATATTCAAGGTGGGTACATTTAGTCTTATCAAATATTTGCTTGTGATACCATTTCATGTCATGCTAAACATTTCAATTATAAATGTGAGGTACTTTTTTAAAAGTAAAATTTTATTGTGTGACATTTTTTCACCCTTTTGGTAAATATGGATATTCACTTTTAGTATATTTTTAGAGTCAAATTATAAGCAGAAATGTACTGGCAAGCATTTGAACTAACTCACATCAGTTTGGTCTTTGTTTTCTTACTACATATAAATGCTTTTTAGTGCATTCTCAGAAATTAAATGTTTGTCATACATCTTTGAACTACTTTATTTATGTTAAGAAACAGTTTGCTTAATGAATACTACTAATGCTTAATGTCAATTTGTAACAGTCTTTTGTGCTCATTTTGGATCATTAAATATATATTTTGTTTACCTAAAACAGTTACATTCAATCTTATTTTGATGTCACATCACACTGCTTCATATTGTAAGTTTGATTAAATTAGTTTGATATCAAACCAATTCAATAACACTATCCTGTCATATAGACAAAAATGGCAACATTTGAGAAATCTCATTGGAAAATCCCATAAAGTCTGATAGTCTTTTGAAAAAATATGTATAAACTAAAGCATGTAGAACCTATTACTATAAATGTAACAAAATTATTTAGATTTTAAATAAATTAAATTAAATATAGCATTGAAATATTTGCAAATTACAATAGATTGTTAGTGCAGAGACTACAAAAGTAAAATTAGTTAGTAAACATATTGTAAGTATAGTTTAATTAGAGCAAAATGTAATATGTGTACACTAGTTCTATATTTTTTATTTACCCTAGATTCATTAAGTTAGAAATATGTTTAAGTTTTATTGGTGTAATAATATAGATCATAAGAATATTATGATAATATTGTTAACCTGGCAACTAAAGTTTGCTGTTATCTGTGAAAAATAAATTAATCTATTCTTAACATACACACTTCTTGAAGACAGACTAATCATATTTTAAGTAAACTCTTTCCAGTCACGTTTATTATAATTAATGATGTTAAGTGATTGTTTAAAACTTTTGTAATATACAGTCATGAAACAGTAGCATGAAAATGTATAATCCACACTAAAAGAAATGCACAAACCTTTATGGTAATCTTTATATTTGATTATTATAGCCATAAAATATTAGCTATTATCTTACAAACTATAAATCAGTTTAATCAGTTAAATTCAGTAAATTACAATTTTAATTTCAAAATGAAGCAGTATGGAGTCTCTGTTGTCCAGCAGGTCTATGTACATCTTCCAGATATTTAAAAAATATTTAATCAAAGATTATGCAAATGATATACAACAGTATATTCATATAGTTTTGGGGATAGTATCATCTAGATCAGTGGTTCCCAAACTTTTTCAGTTCATTTTACCCTTATATCAGGATTTTTCAATGGCAACCAATGTCAGAAAGCACCTACCAATTGCATTTATATTAGTGCGGTTAGATATATCCTGCAGTGTGTGCCCTCTTAGTTTGTTGCAGCACCCTGAGGCACTATGTTACACACTTTGGAATACCAACTTAATTCATCTACAACTACCTCTTCTAATTCTGAAACAAGCATTAACTTCAGTTTACAGAATTCATGTTTAAACAACAAAACAAAAAATAACTTGGAACCGAGTATTAACTTCAATTTCGAAAGCTGTGTTCAACTAGCAGTATCATATAATCATTAAAAAAACAAAACCAACAACTTAAGCCAGAGAAGCCTATAAAAGATGAATTCCTGCATCATCAGAAAGAGAGAGCACTAAAATCTTTATTTAACAATTTTCTTTTTAAATAACACAACATTCTTCATATTGTTATCGTCATCTGAAATTAAAAAATGGATTTATTAAAACAGTAAAAATTCATTCCACATTTGTTAGAGTTTGTCACATGTTTTTTTTCATCTGGGGCTAATTATTGCAACTGGATTTCAGGGTGATCACTGGATATAAATGTACTCTAACTTCCAGCTAAAGATAATTAGATCTCAGTTCGGAAGTTAGCTACTAGATAGTAATCCTAATTACTCAGTCCTCAGACTCTTTCATGCATTCATCCATAAAACTTTCTTCTGGTTACACATTATTTATACATGTTTTTCTGGCCATGAGTAACTTGCATGATCATCAAGCCTGTATTCTCTGATACACTATCATGCTTCAGCTGTCCTACAATGCAAATACTCTATGACCTTGACTTTGCTACATAAATATATTAATATACTTAAACAAATGGAATAAAATAATAATTAAAATATAACAAATAAAAAAAGATGGATTTGATTAGTATTGTTACATTTATAATTCTAGCAGTTAAACAATAGGCATAATGTATCTGTATGTTGTCTATTTGATCACAGTGGCAGTGACACAAGAAGACAATGATTCCAGAAAATAAACAGTATACTACAGTTTTTCTAAAATAATTATAGTACATGCATTATTTGAAGGGAGAGAAATAATCACTCTTGATTTTGTTCTTGCAGGAAATACAGGAATGAGCAAAATGGGACAGAGCAACAACAACTTGTGGATAAAAAAAGGTAAAAGGAAATCACAGTGATGTTCTTTTTATTCTGTGTATGTATGTGTGACAGAGCAAGAGTTGTCCCTATTCTTATTATATTGTTTAATGTCAGTGTGACATGATCTTCAGGTACTGTGCATTTTGTAAGTATCAGAGTTAAAATAGCATCTCATGTGTGTCTCAGATGATAGAGACTTCTTTCACTTCATCAGCACCAGAAGAACCAATCAGGATTTAAAAAAAAAAAAATTCTACTAAAGCCATTGGTGAGAAAACAATTCAACAAAAATTTCCACAGTCCCTAAAGCACAGAAGAACTGAATTAACCCTAAACTTTGTACTAAAATTAAAATCATCCTCAACCAATTGGCATTTAACTATGTATTCATTTATGACTACTACTGAGGTCCATCCAGATATAATGCGGCCTCTTTCTGATATTATCCTTACTTCAAGGCAGCAAAAATTAAGCTTGAACATATAGCCCCATATATTATTACAAAGACTCCTGGGATGATGCAAGACATTGCAATACTTGACTCAGGAGGTCAAGAAGGGGAAACAAACTATTTTTAAAACCACACCTATTTGAAATAATGAGAATTTACCCTGGTTTTCTTTGTGATGGTTCTAAAATGGTATAAATGTTGCAGCTACCATAGTATCTAAAACAGCACATCTCTTCTGTTACCTTCAGGATCATAATTCAAATCATATTCTTTTTCATTCTTATTTAGTTTCAAAGAACCCTTGTTTAACTATCACCTAATTAATGAATACTTGAAACATATAGCTATTTGCTAAATAAAGGAAAAGACAGAAATGATAAAACTGATGCTGCAGCAACAGCAGCTTGATAACTCTACATGTGGGATATATTCACTATTCTGAAAAATAAGTACTGTTTTACTTTTATGTTGCATCTATATGGCAACAAGATTGAACTCTTAACTACCAAGTTCTTACTGCAAAACTGTTTAACTCAAGATGTGAAGATACATTGCTCAGTTGTCCTTAAAACAGCCCATACTTACCCAGTATATTCCTGCCTACTTCAGGGAGATTTTCCAAAATGTCAATTTTGTGAGTGAAAATATTCTTGTTCATTGTAAATTTTCTGCTATTACACTTTAATTTTCATTCCATCAATATTTTTTATTTTGTATGTCCTACCTGATAAGATGTTTGGTTTTTTGAAAAGTACAGAATTTTTAATAAACTTAAAAAATTTAATCAGCCTTAATAAACTTTATACTCCTAAATCACTTTTTATACAACTGAGTTGCTACTTGACTTTCCCTTAAATATATATCCAATGAAGCATTTTTGGTTACCTTATATGCAGAATTAAGGTTGCCCTTTAGTGTTTTCTATTTATGATATTCCTTTTAATTTTTAAAAACTTTTAATCTTCAACTGAGCTGCATCACTAACTTCACTCAATTGATTTGGCATTAAAACACAAAAATTATGAGTAGAGTGAGTGTGGCACACAACACCACCATCTGTAGTTGCATTTACCCATACACACATTACGTCTTCACTTCATTAGTTTATCATATTAAAATGTTTTTATTCTGATATGATTTCTTTTTCATGCCATACTTTGATTTGTATTTGTTTATTTTTAGTTCAAGTTAAATTAATTATAAAAGTTATACTTTATTAACCCAAATTTCTACTTTAAGAAGCATAAAATCATACAATAATGCACCTTCTTTGGCAATACTATTCTTATATAAAAGCAATGTGTTATACCCATATTAGAAATGCTCAGATTTTTCTGCACTTTGTGTAATATATTTTGCAAGATAGTTTGTGTGTAGTGGCAGTGCATGCTTGAATATTATATATTCTAAAATTTTATATTTCATCTTAATAATTATGTTCATTTCAACGATGGCAGAATTAATAAAATACACTCTCCTTTTATTACAAACATTTTATGTTTAGGTCCTGTGGTATGTTTGGTGCTGGGCGCTCTTTTTGGTCTTCTCTGTGGCCTTCTTGTGGGACTATTTCTCTTCAAACACACGTAAGTTGATTTCTTATTACAATGATGTTTTAATTTTTCTCATTAAAAAAGTGTCATTTTAGAACTGCTTGGAGGCTAGAACCGTTGAATTTTTTTCTCACTAAATTCAAAGTGTGCCATTTTCCCAGGTAGTCATAATTTATTTCCTTCTACATATTAGTACTACAACCTTGCCACACTATGTTTTATAAATCCATTTTACAGCTACAGTCTGCCATGTTTTCTTCCTTCTGCACATGAGTTTCTTTTGTTTGCTACAACCATGCAACACTATGTTCCATAAATATCATCTCTTTAGCCCTGAGCAGAATAAAGGAAATGGATAGATTAGGAAGAAGAATTTAATTCCCTAATCTTTCCTCTCTATACAACTCACAAATCCACAATATGTCAACACTAAGAGCACAACTTTTACCATAAACTGTATATACTTGAGTATAAGTCGATTCAAATATAAGTCGAAGAGTAAATTTTGAAACTTAAAAAGCTTCCAAACTTAATGATGTGAATATAAGTTGAAGTGAAAAATTTGAATTGTTTAAACATTTGACAAGTTGTAGAAGGTATGACAGCATTCAGTATAATTCTTCATAAACTCTTTCATAAACAAAGACAAAAAACATAAAATATAAATTTAAAAGTAAAGTATGGTAAAATATATGTTGTCTGGTAATTGTATTGAGTCAAATATAAAATCTACAAGTAGTTACCTTTACTATAGTCAAACTGAAGAACAAAGTATTAATTTTTTTTAATTTAAAACATTAAAAGATATTTAAACATACAATGCAAATTTTGTTTAATAACCACTACATGAAAACTTAGTCACCATTATGATGGTATAAGTTAGTTAAATGAAAATATTTTATGACAGCACACTATTATTTTGGAGCAACAAATTTTGTTTGAAATATACTACCATCAACTAGTATATATACCATGGGTCAGAGGGTTTGGCATAATTTATCCTTCATATGCAAGAAAGGAAATTCTAAAGCATATAATATCCACAGTTACTGAAAGAATGTGTTTATTTTAATAACTACAACACTTCATGACTTTGTCAACATTTTCATATTTGATTAAGATAGTTGCACTCATATATGAAGCATGAAAATATTTCCCCTAGTTTACCAAGAATATTGTCAACTATCCAGATAAGGTTGTTTTAATTACAATATTTAACAAGTTAATCTTCATGAGTATAATGTTTTCATATATTATCTATCACCTAAGAAAGTTAATTAAAAACATTTTATGACTATACTCCAATTATGAAGCAATAGTTTCATATGAAGTACTGACACTATATTGGTTACTGACAGATATGCAAAATGCAACAAAACTACAAGGAATATCTGCCTCAAGTATCAGAATTCTCTCACATTTGCTTCACCTGGTTTCATGGAGAGATCTAAAAAAGAAATTCTCTTTTGCTAAATTTCTTTCATGCATTTTAAATTTTACTTTGTATCCAAATATTTTTGTTAGTGATTTCAGCAATTGATAAATCGTTTGATACTTAGACATTTTTTACTGTGCAATTTAACCTTTGTTTTTTAACAAATGATAATAATAAGGTGGTACCTCGATATACATCCTCTTAGGAATAAGTCCAACTTGGTATAGGAAGAAGTAGTCCCATGCTGGATCAAAGATTTGTCCCCCTCCTCTAGTAGTCATTTTATGCTTTGAAATGCTATAATCTTTCATTTAAACAGCAAAATATTCTTGGATTTTTGAAAAATAATGATCAATAAAGTGAATTTTAAAGTAATCTCAAAATTGATTTTTTAAAACAAATTTACAACTACAAATGGCTGTAGAGCAAAATTAATTATAGCAATTTTAGCCAGATTTTCGCATAGAAAATTTTAGGTTTACCTTTAATGACTGAACTAATTGTAAAAATGTTTACTTGTTATCTTATATTAATGATCTTTAATTTTTAATTTTTTTAACATTCAAGTTAATGTACCATCAGAATAATTCCTTTATTATCTTATATGAATGATAATGGATGCAGGTTTTAATGCTCATTACAATATTTCTCTGGTATATTATAAAGAGATTGTAATTAACAATAATGTTGACTGCTACTTAAATTGTAAAGATTGTTTAGTTAAAGTACTGTCAACTTTGATTTAATCAATGCCTTATACAACTTAGAAAATTATGCTAAAAACAAAAATGAAACAAATAACTCTTTTAAAAATTTTATAGACTATTGAGGCTAAAACTAAAATCAGCTGACATCATTCACTAGCATTATATTTTTAATTTGTTTCGTTACTTTTAAAAAAATCTAATTTCTTTTGAATGTGTGCAGTGCAGTTTTATTTTGACAGAATTAACAAAACATCTTTCATTCTTTGAACTATGTAATTTGACTAGCTAAGTGCAAGTCAGACTCACTTCTCTGGCAGAAATAGCAAACACAAGTGGAACAAAAGCTAAACTTTTGTCTATTAGCTGGTGACCTTGACTTGTGCCAATATGTATTGTTTCTATCAATGATTTCCATAGTGCAGTTACTTAGTCACGTATGAATATTAGAATGGTCATCTACAGTGACCTGACACAAGTGTAACATCAAATTTCTTTGTAAATACCATGTCAGTAATCATACAGTTTAAATATTTTATTTATTATTTTATTTAGGAGGCAAAAGAAGAAAGAAGAGGTGGATACTGTTATCTTTCACAACCCATGCTATGCTGATGTGAATTCCAGTCACAGAGTGAGTTTGAATGATGGAAGATATTACAATGATGGGTCAGCTGTGATGACCACAGGTAAACCTATTAAGCAACCTTTTATACCAACCAAGAGATGTGTTCAGAACTTCTATGGCTCACCACCTACTCTTTCAAAATGCAGAGTCACCTTATCTAATAAGCTTAAAGTCAGAAATCTGGATCACACTGACTATGATGAAGCTGAATCAGAAGACATAATAAACGCAAAAGAGGACCAGTTCATGCTGTTGAAAGAACAAAGGGCACTTGAAGGAAATGAGACAGAAATCATTGACAATCACTATGATACAACAACTGGAGAGCATTTTTATGAATCTGTTGCAAATCTTCACTTGGCTATGGAACAGAACTATCAAAACCATCGGCAAGCAAAGGAGGAGTATTATGCTCCATTTTAAAAACATTTTTACTCTCAGAGTATTATTTCTTTATTTAGAGAATGAGGAAATACCACAGTAGACCCTTTACACACTTTATATTTGTTTTGTTTCTAAATGTCTTATATTTAGAAAATATACAAATTATACTTTAAATAAATTTAAAACATAATCTTGATACAGTTAATCCTTAATAGAATTCATTCCACTCAACTCACTAATATCTTAGTTGTAGTCCATATAATCATATTTATATTTTTTTTCTTTCATTTATTTCAAAATTCATTTTTTTTTTAAGTAGTTTGAAAAGTGAAATCAACTAATTGTTTTTGAAATGCAAGAATTGTATTCTTAATTCATGGTTGGTCTAGAAATGGCAGTGGTGTAAGGAGAAAGGGGGGGGGGGATTCAAATATTTTTTAAACCAAAAAATATAATTATTAATTAATCATACAAAAACTGTTTTTCTGAGAACAAACTATATATAATCTCACTCCGAGCAGATAAATTACCATTTTCATGTTGAATTGATAAAAATTTCTTAAATTCATCTTTGTGTAATATCAATTTCTTAAATTTATAGTTAATCCTTTTCTGTATATTCATATAATTATTTAAAATAGTCACTTAATAAACAGATTGACTGCTGATAATTTTATATGTGCTTTTGTACAAACTTATGTCTTGTGTTTGTTAGGGATAGTTACTTGTTTTTTGTTTTAAAAAAGTCACAAATATGACTCATTGCAAAAAAGTCACAAACATGATTCTTACACCCAGCATCATGCAAGTGCAATTTTATTAAGTTTTTCTATTAAAGATTGTTGAGAACTCATGGTGTCTCAAAGAAAAATATTTTTGCAATGTTTTCATTTTAATTATGGTACTGAAGCAAGTTTTTCTTTAAACTAAAAATGCATCATAATATACGTAGTGATGCATTGAATCTTATATAACTAAATTTATTTAAGTTTAAATTACCATACAAGACTAGTGGTTGAATGTGCTTAGACTAGGGTTTAGATGTGCTTTACAAACAAATATCTCTTTGAAGAACTCTTATTTTAGTGTTAATTTAATTGAATGAATAAATATTGGAAAGGGAAGCAAGAAAACAATATTAGTAAATATTCTATTGCAGTAAATAGATGTATAAGATTCCAATCCAATACTTATCAGTAGTATTAATTTGAATAATATCATATTTGAGAACAGACAGTCAGGTTGTGCATTATGTAAACTCATATTGGTGCACATTATAATCATGATTTTATAACATTTCAATTGGACAGCAAGCTATCCTTTATTTTTCCCCCATATAAATTTGGGTTCAGTATTTGAACATTTAAAAAAAAATTATAATAATTATTGCTGTTTCTAATGTTGTATTTGTAATTGTGTATAAATATGATAAATTTTTGTTACTGTAGCATGAAAGAGATATCTTCAGTATGTGAATTATTATGATTGTGTTTATCAGTGCCTGTTTAATAAATGTAAATAGTATATATATTTCACATATATAATAACTGTACAATTTGATTCTGGGACAGGTCTATTAATAATTTAGGACCTAGTTAGTTAACTTATGATAGACTTGTGGCAGGGCTACCTACTCAATAACTGTTAGGTTGAACTAAGCACTAATACCGCCCACCTCTATGTCCCATGGATTTTTTTTATCAATTGGGTCAGATTGTTTGTATGTTAATCTATCCAACAAAATGATTTGTAGGCCCAGATCCTCAGACCCTGGATTATTTTGCCTCATCATGTTGGAGATAAAATGTTGATATCTATAGGGCAACATCTTATCTTCATTACACAGTTTGGTTTTGTTTAATTAAGACTAGAGCAGTTTTATTTTATTGTTTGCTTTTTTATTTACTGTTACTATAAATTAAGTTTTCTGTTAGATATGTTATTTTTTAATTCTTACATAGAGATTAGTATTTTCCCCTCATTTAGAACTTAGTGATAACAGTGCTTATGAGAGTACTAAGTTGAGAAAAATTATTGAATAAAACAGTAGGTTTAACAGATGCCCGGTTTGTTGATACACCTGATAAGCCAACAAAAACAAGAGGAGAGATCAAGATTACAAACAAAATGGAGAGATAGAATAGAAAAAGAAAAGGCTTTACCATTTCCTAGACAGAACTTGAGCGTGAAGATTTAGAGAGAGAATTAACTCTAAAATACAGATAGAAATTCTCAAACTTAAAGCAGTCCAAACTGCAGCCTAAATACAACTTATTAAGCCAAAATTACCTGCGACTGTTGACGCTATTAATACATTCTTGCACCTGATTGAAAACCATGTCAGGTTTTCTAAGTAGACAAAAGAAAATTGGTAATTTTTGTGCCACCTTGTTGATCGGTAAAGCACTATCCATGTACTACAGGTTCACTCTTAAATCAGATAGTAAATGTGAACAACTGTGATAGACTACTAAAACAGTTCAGATGAAAGTTCTGTACAAAAAATTAGAACTCCCCCCAATTAGAAAGTAATGAAAATTTTCACAAATTTTCAAAACAGAATTAACAAACTAAAACAAAAGTGTTTATAATATATTTGATTGGGCTTGAGCATTTCCTACAAGCATTTCATTTTTGAACTAATAAAAATATATCTCCTGGAGAAGAACTTAATAATTATTCTGTGTTAAGTTAGGAACTAATTAATGTGTGTTTAGACTAGAAAATAATATTTCTGGGCATAATTGTTTCCTGCTATATACATCAACAGAGTGCAGTACATTCCTTACACTTACACACTGGGAGTAGATACTTCTCGTGTCTACCATGGTTGTAGCAGTTTATAAATAAGGTAAAACAAGAAAAGGCTGCTTATTCCCAGTAAAATATAATCAGGGGTCAAACGTTAAGTTTCCAGTTTATTCATCTTTGACTCCATTCTCTCTTATATTCAAATCTCAACTTAGTTTCCTGCAAAATGCACACAGCATAATAGTTTCTGAACAGGTTCACTAGAAACAATGCCAAGTGTTTAGAATACTACATACATGCATCATAGTTCATAATTTATTAGAAATAATAGTCTACTCACATAATACATCTGTGCGTAAAACACAAGTGTAACATAGCAATAGCAAAATGCCAAAAATACTTTTAAGTCCATTCTCAATCAATCAGTTAACTCACCATTAAGCTAATAGATGCCTTTCATGACCAGACTTGAGTTCTGTTCAAATTCAAAGTGATTAGAAAGAAAGAAAGAAAGAAAACTTTTGGTCTGTCCCCATTAGTTGAAGTTGTTATGAACAGTGTGAGACTATTACTGTATTAGTCAGAAAAAATTATTCATCCAGTTGGAAATGGTTTGGATTGCATCAGCAATTTCTAGCCTGTCCTCCACCTGTGGTTTATTTCCAACTCTGACACTTTAAAATAGCAGCATAAGCAGTGGCTAAGGTTGGTGATGGGTCCATCTTCTTATTATATCCCCAGTTTTGTTCCAGCAGACATGGTGCCACTAACCTCCCCTCAGAGAAACTTAGGTTGACATTGTACTACTTCCACCCCTCACCAGGACAGTCACACATTAAAATTATTTAATTAAATGGATAACTTTTTAGTATTAATGTTTACTTTCTGACTTACACTTTGGCTGCTGTTATGTATTTGGTGCCCATGTCAAGCTTTGTCTTGGAAGAGAGTAATATGTTATCAATAGAAAGATAAAGAATGTGTACACTTTGATATGTAGTAAATTTAAATTCTACACATAAAATACCCTGACCGACTGTGTGTGGGTAATTGGGTTGATTTTTTGTTATATACAATTAGCTATACAAGATGTATTGGCTACATTTTAAAAGAACTGGAAGAACCAGAAAACTTCTGAAACAAACCTTGTAAGATGTTAATACATATGGATGTAATGGACAAATGTTATTCTTCTTGGGTTGGAGAGCAACTTCAGTAGAAAATGTGACCTTGTTTGTCTTACTTAAGAGCTGGCAATGAAAAAAATAATGTTAAAGCAAAGAATGTTGGATAATTATTGCCAAGAATAGTCAAAAGCTATATATGTGACAGTAGACAATACAGAATTTATGGAACCTTGAAAGTTTCTTAGGAAGAGAGATTATTTCAATCAGAGTAAAATAAAATGATTTGTAGTGAACTGATTAAATTAACACAAAGTAGTATGCTTTTTATTTATTCTTAATGTTTTTATCCACTCAAGTGATAGTGATTTGTGCACCAGTTTTGTCTTGAAGATGAATTTTTTATTCACACTGTCAACCTAAAACTGCACTGAAGAAAAAATGTATATTGACAAATTAGCCATTTTAAAAACAAATCTGTTTGAAATCCAATTCCACTGTGGTTGTTTACTGATGTGCATAGACATAGTTGTACATAAATATAAGCATTAAAGTAAATGATTTGTTTTTCATATATATTTCAACTTGTATTAATGTGTAAAATGTCTTAAGATTAGACATGTGGTTTCAGGTTTCTTTATTTCAAAATGTATATGTACAGTTTGTTTACCTTTCATTTTGTATCAGTTACATATTTGTTGTGTCACTTCTGTCAAGGACAATAAAATGTGTATTTTATACAGCAAAATGACAAGATTGAATAAATGTTGTGATATAACATTTTTCTTTCACGAGAATTGGTTTCTTATGTCATCATTCTACTTTCTTCAGAGCAGCAGTTAGCATAATTTAAGATTTAAACTAAATTTTAATTTTACATATTTGAAGACAAACCCAAAAAAGATTTCAGTATAAAACAAACAACATGTGGTCTTAAAAACTACAAATATCATATCTGTTCTCAGGTTTGCAGCCCGAGAAAGTTCTGAATTTCAGAGACTGGTTCTATGATTAGCACAAACATAAAATTTTTAATAAAATTATATGAAATCACTGTTTTTCTATTACTTCCAAATCAGTATCTATAATTTGACTTCCAAAGCTGAATTATGCTTCATAAATGTAAACCTGTCATTTTTTAAAAACTGCAGTAAAAGAACAATTTTTATAGTTCTGTACAGCAGAGAATTTGTATTTCATTTGCTGTTTTCTTTACTTCATTGTTCATAGATTGTACTTGTTTTCATTTTTTTTCACTCTAATTCACACTTAGCAGGAAGAACTCTGAAAAACATTGTGTAATGTTATATACCAGATGAGACTGATCAAATATTTTATTATTTTCAAAAACATTTTCATTAGTTTAACAGTATGTACCAATTATCAAACAGATAGGAAAGTATTATTCTTGTAATGATTTTTTTTAAAAGTTGAATCCTTCACATTTTCAGATACTTTTCACACTGGTGTGAAAACGGTACTAAAGTATGCAGAATTGTTTATTTCTCTAATTGAATATTTTTTGAAAGAGTGTTTTGTGAGCTACTAAATAATTATTGAGCAATTAAGGATTGGGGGGAGGGGGGGAATATGTACACGTTTAGAAAAAATTTAAGGTAGGTCAGAACTTGCAAAATAACAGAAATCTATGTGTTCACTAGTTCTGAAAGCACGTAAAAGGCATATTAAATAAAACATTTACCAGTCCTAGATCTTTAAAAAGTTAATAAATATATATTTTTTAATGTTTTATAAATCCAAGGAACTATTATTATCAAGCAATTTTTAAGGATGATGGGGGAAAAACAAGTCTATGTACATTGTACATAATTGGAGAGAATGTACTATTTTTAAATAGATGGAATGATAGTATCACCTTAAAAAAATGCCCAAATGTCATAGATTACCCCCTTGTTATTATAAGTGGAGTGCCTGCCATTTTATAAATACAACAGTCATGTATGGAGCTGTGGGGTCTCCAACAAGTGCCTGCCATTTTATAAATACAACATTCATGTATGGAGCTGTGGGGTCTCCAACAAGTGCCTGCCATTTTATAAATACAACAGTCATGTATGGAGCTGTGGGGTCTCCAACAAGTGCCTGCCATTTTATAAATACAACAGTCATGTATGGAGCTGTGGGTTCTCCAACAATGCCATTTTATAAATACAACATTCATGTATGGAGCTGTGGGGTCTCCAACAAGTGTCTGTCATTTTATAAATACAACAGTCATGTGTGGAGCTGTTGGGTCTCCAACAAGTGCCTGCCTTTTTGTAAAGGATTTGTTTATTTAAGTTCATTTATACATAGTTATATAATTATATCACTTTATTAAATAAATTTATACTGATAATTATATAGTTCACTAATAAAACTTAAATAGTTTTCCATTTATTAGAATTGTATATACAAAGGAAGACATTTTTTGTGTGTTTCACATTAAAGACTCTCAACAATGTTTTAACAATATTTTTTTCATTTAATAGACATTAAGATGGCTTAAGATAAAACATAGTACATGTATCACTTTTCATAAAGTGCTTTCTCTGTATGCACAAGAACACAAACCCTTTTAGCATATTTATCATATAGTAGTTTCTGTCTAATTATACATATGCAACAGGGAAAGACTTCTCAGTTATATGTTTCTAATATAGTAATTTCTCTCCAGTTAAACATATGCAATGGCCTGTGAACATATACATCTTACAGCTTTCGCTCTAAATATACATATTCAAATAACTTCTGCTCCTGAGTGACACTTTTCTCACTTAGTGCTTTCTCTTTTGGCTATGAGTATAAATTCACTTAGAAATGCTTAAACACGTTTTTCTCTTGAGTAATCTCTCTTTTTAATACAGATACAAAGAAGTATGATATTTATACCTCTCAGTTCTTCTATATTTTGTGGGTCTCCTGACTCTTAGGCAAAAAGTTCCACTCCCCACAAGAGGTCTAAAACTTATGTTGGTTCTCCTGCAGTAAGAGAAGGTTTTACCCCCAAATAATCACACTTGCTCAAACTTACTTTCATAATTTAGGCTTCAGACCAGTACTTCAGTTTTTACAAATATTGTTGTTGAAGTTTTGTTTTATTATAATTTTTCCTTTATCTGTTTCACCTGTTATTGCACTATTTTATTTTTTCTTAACTTTCTTATTTATGTTTATTATTAATAATATTATTAATAATAATAATAACATTAAATAATTGTACTCATCCCATCAACTTTTATCACATTTACCTTGGAATAAGATTCCTTATAATGTGCCAGAAAAGTATTATTTTGCCTCTGCTGAATTTTCTTAGATTAAAAAGTTTTAACTTCTGCTTAAGAAATCTATTTGTCTGTTGGTCAAACTTTAAGACAAATTATATATAACTTTATATATTATCATGCTTTCTTTCAGACCCAATTCACTTACAGAATACTAATTACTATACATGAAACTTTCATTGACATTGACAATCTCAGACATGCTCTAATCATGGGACACAATCAACCCATCACCTATCTTACATAACCAAAAGCTGCAATGATGATGACTTTATTCTGCCATGTCATGATTGATCAATCACCATTTCATATCTATATCTATCTGATTTCTACCATCCTTAGAAATCATAAAGTGACATCTAAATGCTTTTCTTAGTCTGTTACACAATATCTATTTATTTAACACTGGAATAAACTAAACAGTGTTAACAAAAAATTATATTTTTAGTAAAAAATATACAAGAAAACCACATTCCAAGGGACGGGGCATCAAAAATTAATTATCAAAGAAAACAAAAACAAGTATTCACTGCAAGGAATTTAAAACCTATGTGAGAATGAGTACAACAATGTTCAAACTACAAAGCTACCAGTTACATAACATTACATAAAGCAAAACATTAAACTTAATGTATAGGTATAACAATTCATAATAGATAAATTAAATAATAATTTTAATAATAAATTAAATAATAATTTTTTGATGGATTTATTTCAACTCAGAGAGCATACATTCCTGAGTCAGTTTTCTCAGCTGATAATTTGGTCTAATTATGCATACACAATGGTTTATTTTAGTACACATTTTCAGTAACACTTCTCACTTTGAGTTTTCACACTATTAACAATTGTACATGGTTATTATAATTCATATTCAAAATAACAAATCTCAATAGGGAATTATTTTTAATTATTGATATGCAATGTTGCATGATAATGCATCTTGAATAACATATTTCATACACACTGGTTACCTTCAAATTAAGCACTCAGATGACAAATCCTAAATAGCATTTCTTAGAATGGCTCCCCCAGCTTCTCTTTCTCAAATTAATTACAAAATGGCATATATTAACACACATTTATGACTTATATATTAGTGATTATTTTTAAATTAATTATGCAGATGCTTTTGACACTTACGACACATTTTTCACAGTAATGCTTCTCACATAGTGGATTCTGTTTCACAGATATTGAATGACTTAGGATAGCATGTCCTGACTAGCAAAAATTCTTACACACTGCCATCTCTCTAATTATGCAATTGAAAATGGTTTATGAAAAAGACAAACTGTTAAAAAAATCCTCTCATATATTGCTTTCTCTCTAATTATGTATATTCAAATGGTTATGAGGGTACTAATCCTTTGCATATTGTTTCACACAGCTCTCTATCTCTAAATAGATAGATAGATAGATACTTCTTGAAAGCAGATGATGGATTATGTATTTTTTTTTCTCCTACAAATGACACCTCTAAACTCTAAACTGTATCTTCAGCTTTGCTTGCATAAATGTCAGTTTTCAGAATATGTTGCTGTGGCATATCCACCCATCTTCTCACACTTTTATTAAGTCATTGTAAGATAAACATATCTTGATTCTTTTGGGAGTTGAAAGAAAGGCTGCTTGTCTCAACTACTAGTACATTCCGCTAGCCCATGTCAAGAAAGACATCAAACCTTGCTTCACAATTAGAAACCAGAAATAACACACTGATGCTGTTACAACCTGGTGGGACAGGTTTCTCTTGGCCCTCTGAATGAACAGATAAGTTAAAAAAAAGAAACTCCCAATAGACATTGCATTGCATTATATTAGCCTTGTGGTTACCCTGTGCACTAAAATTCCTCGAAATAATGACATTATAGACCCACATTTATTCTGACCTATCTAGACATTTACCTTGTTTCTATTTCATTTATCTTTTTTTTTCTTCTTTAAAATTATAATTCTTGACTCTCTGTATTTCGTCTGTTATGTCATGTGTATTAGTTATAAAGACTGTATCACCAAGGGAGTGGGGGCTGAGAACATATATAATTGTTATTCATTTAGCTTAGGGCTAGGACATGTGTTTCACTGTCATTTGTCATCTGTTCTGCTGTCTTGTGTATTCTTTCATGAATATGTGCTGTGTGACTGGGAACTGGGTTAAGTAAGCAAGCAAGGGATTAATTAATCAACATTTTATTTTTCTCATCTTTCTCTCCTGCACTCAAATATAACAATATGTCACAGTTGCTTAAAGTAACATTATTTTATAGTACTTTTTTTTTATCTACAGGTAATCATAATACAGTATGCCAAAAAGTGAAAAGATGGAAGGGAGAAATAACAAGTTGACAGAGATGGGGAGGGGAAAAAATATCGGAAGATGTGATATGCTGATAATAAGGGAAAAGAGAATATTTGATAGTGGGAGAGAGAGAACAACATTATTTACTATGGCCTAAAAGCTAATAGAATGAGACATGCAATCTGGGTGAAACACAAATCGTCCTCTGCATGGAGGTCAATGTGATGTATTAGCCAAGGTTTGCATGTGTTTGGGCTATTGGCAAAAGACATGAAAAAATTGCTTTATTTTTAATAGAAAATATTCATTTTTTCTAGAGCTACTGGTGAGTTGCCTTATGGGATAGCATGTTATATACCTATCTTGATTCTAGAGCACTAAGCAGAATAAATCTGATCAAAACCAGTCCAGCATTTAAGGCCACACAATCCCACATTATATGTAGAGATAAAAACCAGTTTCTAGCTTAAGGATTGTTTTTAGTGTGAAAACTAGATATGAGAAGTATGCTACTGAAAATGTGTATTAAAATAAGCCATAGTGAACTGTTACTCTCAAATGTATGCCATGTTGAAATTAAGTCCATCCTAAATCTAAAGTTTCTCCTATTCTTTCATTGCTTGTGTGCTATCACTGCTGCTAACACTCGTGGTGTTTAAGATCATGTCTTGGAGTTGGGTGGGTGAGGAATGGTGAAGGGTGGAGGTAAATTATTATCACTCTGTGTGTATGATCTGATTTCAAAACAGCATGGTAATTATAATGTTAATAATAAGGTTAACCTCAAGTGCTCTGGTACTTAAGAAATGGTAGTGACCAGTGCAAAGCACAAGGGGCTCTCTCACTATAATAAATCTAAATAGTAGCAAAGTAACTTTTTGCACACCAAGAGTCACAGCAATTCATCCAATGCATGTGTAATTTTCCCATGGTTACAACATCTGCAGTGGTGATTTTGCAATCAGCCCATTGTGAACATGATCCAATTGATTCTTGACCATCTCTACTTGCTGCCTGCTCCAGTCTATACATATCCCAGGGACAGCAACAACTATAATGACAACAACATAAGTGAGAAAGACGGGGTTGAACATTCTGGGAGGGTGGTTACCCACTATATTAATCTGTGGTACTAGCCCTTGACTCTGTAGGACACCTCTCCTTGAACACCAGACAGCAACAATCAGGAAGACAGCAATACCACAAAAATACTCCTCTACCAGCTACACAAGCACCACAAACTCACCGGCCACCATTCATCATCATCATTTCAGCTTTCCTGTCAACCACCCTCCACTCTGTCATCATCAGCTACAATTCCCCCAACAGTGGCACACCTTGTGCTAGGCAGTTAAACAGCCAAAGCTGCCATCACCTAATTAATCAATCAACCGACAAACCTCCTCACACTGAGCTGGAAAAGCTTTTAAAGCAAAAAACAACAAAGAATCAGCTACAAAATTACCAAAATTCAACCAAGACCCAAGAACCAAAACTTGTATCAAACCAGAAAATAGTAATCATAGCCATTGAAGGGAAGGAAATGCATGGACATCTAAACTGCAAGTGGCTTTCAGAGGGGGGAAGATACTCTAGACAGCCTCTTGATTTCAGAGTCTCCCTTGGGCAGAAATAGCTCAAAGCTGCAAATCAAGAGGAAATAAGAAACACCCCAAAACACGAAACTAGCCTAGAAATTGACTTCCTCACATCTTAAGACAGCAGCAACAACAACAACTATCACCATCCACAGCAAGGAGGAATAAATCCAGGCCTAAATATCAAAAAGGTCTAATTACGAGCAGAACCAATGAGCTATTTTAACCACTACTTTGCTGACCTGATAATATATATGCTAGGTATCCTGTACAACCTCCACCACCCTGGAGCAGGCTCTAAGGAAAAAGGTTAAGGCAGATACAAACACACAACAATAGCAGAGCAAGCAATGACCAACCGTTACAGGTACAGGCAAGAGGTTAAAAATCCGGGCAAGCATACCTACTACATACAGACTAGGAGGAGTAGTACTCTGCTTTGTAAGATACTCCCTCCACCTTCGTGGCAGCAAACAATGGCTGCACAACCGCCCAGACAGTGAAAATGAAAAACAGACAGCAGAAAGAGGGCGAAATTCGCCTGAAAAGTTATATTCCTATTTTCTACCTACCACGTTCCCACGTGAAATCTGCGCAAACTGGGAGTGCTTCTTGAATAGTTAGTCAGGTGGCTAGTTTGGCTGTTCAAACTGCACCAGCTTAGCAGTTTGCAAGTGAGATAGAAAAATTGTTATCCGTGAAATCAACAAACTTTGTCTCCAGTAGTATTCTCTGAATTTCTCTGTTATTGCCCACTTAGTGCTACGATTCTAATTTCTTCACCCGAGATCAGTTGTTCCTGTATCACTCGGTTGGGTGCAATCAATGATCATGTCTATCGCAATCTTCTTGTTAAGGTAAAGTAGCTCCCTGACCGAGCTTCTGGTATCAATCTCTGAAATAAATGGTAATGTATAGTCTGCATATTCTAGTACTGGCATGGATGTTAATGCTGATTTTAAGTATATCAAAGCTACTCACATTCCGCATTCCATGTTGGTATTGTTTTTGTTTTCTTGATTTGTTGGTACCGCTAGTCTGGCTAAGTCTCTGACAAAACGACAGTAATAACTGGCAAATCCCAGGAGGGAGTGAAGTTCTTTAGTGTTGTAAATCTAGACCACAGGCATATTGCTCTGATTTAAATCTAGACAAGGACAAACTGCTCTGATTTAAATCTAGACCATAGGCACACTGCTCATTTAAATCTAGACCACAGGCACACTGCTCTGATTTTGCCGTCGACTATCACGATTCCATCAGCAGATGATGTTTGACCAAGATAGTTCAATCTGGACTTAAAGAAGGTACACTTTGGGCGGGGGGGTTGACACAGTGACAGAAATACTCTCAATTTTCATGTCTTAGCTACACTAAAATGCATCGCTGAATGACATGCTATATCCAAAACATAATGTCTAAGCAACTTGATAATGTGATAAACTCAAAGAAAACCAGCTAGCTAATAATCCATGAATAATGAAAAAAAACAAAAAAAACTAACCAACCAGCTAGTGTATTTACGTACCATCTTTGAAATCAATTCATGACGTAGTAGTAATAGTTTCGTTAACTTCTGATACCCCACTTGAACTTTGAATTGCTTTGAATGTCCTCTGTTTTGGTGGGTTCCTGTGGGGTCTTCCACCCCCCTTCCCTTTCTCGTGGTTTCGGGGGGGGGGGGATAGATGGTATTGGTGGGCCAGGTAGGGTGTGCTGCTGATGTCTTTTCTGGGTTTTTTGTTGCTTGGTTCTCAACGCGTCTCTCCCATTTAAAGTGAATACGCCTGGTGTTGTGCGCGTAATCGCCGTAAAAAAAAAAAAAAAAAAAAAGTATTCCTTATATACGGGACTTATATACGACACCATTTCCAGTGTACTTAGCCACACAAAACAAAACGTAAAATGGGGTTCGTTGTGGTATTTTGTGGTAGTTATGATTGTTCACAAAATGCGCGGTTGCCTCAATAGGAATGTGATATAAGGAAGTAAAAAGCTTTCTACAGTATTATATTTCCAATTCCATCCTTCTTAACTTCCAAGGCTAAAATATTTGTATCGACTCTTCAGCTGGTTTAAAATGGCAGATGAAGAGCTATCACAGAAATTAAATCGACGAAATATGATCAATGAGGGGGAAGACAATGGTGCTTTACCATCGACTCAAATATTTAACCCCTTCACAGAATTTAAAGAGTTTAGCCGGAAGCAGATTCAAGATTTTCAGAAAACATTTAACAAGTGAGTGTTATAGTCATTTGCATCGTGTATAAAAAAGAAAATGAGAGACAGAAAAAGTACACATATTCTTGCTAACACTTACATTTCTGAATGTAAATATATTTCCTCAAAAGCAAAAGCTGGATTTCACTTGCACTTTTTACATGTTAAAACATTTCATTCACCCAGTGCAACGCATTTTCTGCTAGCTAAATCATTTTGACACTGATAGTAGCATAACTTTGAATGCTGCCCCACCCCTCCAAAAAAATACCCCCCCCCCATTTTCCACACACACACACACTGTACTCCAGAAAATCAACTTGCTGTGCGCCCTACACAAACTTGATCATGTGTATATTTTTTCAAATTTCAAGTACTATTTATTTTGAAATATTGGGCCCCTTTTCTGTTGAAAGCCTCTCCCCCCCCCCCCCAAGCATTGTTCATCGTTGAATGGACGACCTATATGACGTCACACAAGGCGGGGGGGTCCGACTAGGTAAAAAAAGGGGGTTGGTGATGTTCTAAAATGGTGACATTACAAAGTGCGAGTTATTAAAAACAAAAAAGTCACAACGACTCTGTTGTAATAACATAATATTGCAGAACATATTATAAGTATAAAAGCAACCCCCCCCCCAAAGTTTCTTGATTTTATGTGAAAGGGTGGCTGCTTAATCTCCCCCAAAGCCACCTGAAATAAAATACAATCAGAATAAAACAACAAAGTTCCCTAGCTCCTCCCCTTTCCCACTAGATCACCACCGTTAAGCTCCCCCTACATAGACATTTTTGGAGCTGCTTCTGAATAAACATCTCTGTTAACTATGTCAAATCAAATTTGCACGTTTGTGAACAGCATGACTGTGATGAATTATAAATTTGGTGGCAGCTACCTGGCACATTTCAATGTTTACTAAGGGCAAATTAATTTGCTTTTCTAAGCAAAATAATTAATAGATAAATAAGGTAAGAGAGTAATAATCATCAGACACATGAATGTTTGTTTTTTAAAATTTATATTTGGGTGATTCCTGCAATGATTTGAGAATCTGAAAGTCCACTTGCCTTAGGGAAAATAAAGTCCTGATTTTGAATGATGCTTCCTGTAACCCTGAACCATACACTAATATTGAAAAGTTTCAATATTGATACACATATTTTCAGTAGAACAAATCATAAAATGTATTTTGTCTCACCAAATAAATTTTATAAAATTTATTTGTTTTAATGCTTTTCTGTGGAAATCATAATTTTAATGATTCAATATAAATAAAGATCAAATTATATCATTCTTTGTATGGATGGTGTTACCTAACAAAAAGGGTTTTCCAGGTAGAAAAAGTTAAGTGGAATACAGATACATATTTGCAAAGATGATAATTTATTAATTAGTTGAAAGTAATTTTAGTGAAGAAAAAATGAGTTCCACAAAAGAATGTCAATGAATACAAAGGGTTTTACATTCAGTGCAAAAAAATTGCCTGCTACTGAAAAGGACATTTCTGTCATATTTTTTTCAAGAAATGTTTAGTTTGTTGATTCATTAACAAAAACTGACAGGGTTATTGCTGATGTTGAAATGAAAGATCTCTTGGACATAGGATGAAGAGAAATTTAAAAAAAAATCATGAAGTGACATTTTACTTTCTTATTCTGATGGTGTTAGAGATGGGAATTAACATGAAAAGAAAAATTATTTAAAATATTTTATTTTAATAACCAAAATTTGTCTTTATCATTTGCCAGTTAAAATGTGGAAACTGCTTATAAACTGCTCTCACAGTCTCAGACATTTCTGTCTTTCTAAGTCATTATCTACTTAGTCATTTTATTTAATTTTTAAAATATGTACAGATGACGACATTTGATTGATCAATATAATTTTTTAAGTATGAAATCATTCAGAATGCAGAATATCGTATTTACTAAGCTCAACTAACTAGTATTTCAACTTTTATTTTTTTAAAATAATACCTATTTCAATATGATTAGGTGGTGAAAATTTGCAAAAATTGTGTGATATCATAGACACGATTGCACAATGAAAATTGGCATAAAGGTTTTGAGTAAACATCATTGTTAGCTAATGTTATTTGTAAAAGAAAAAATGTAAAACTTTAATTACAACCTTAAATAATTCTTACTTCAAAAATTCTTCTTTTTTCACTCCCCAAATTTTATTTTTAAATTAAAAAAATATATTACACTCACTTGTTACAATTTTTTGTCACACACAAAAATCATTGGATAAATTTTACAGCTAATATTTACTGCACTTGTGTCATTTCTATCTGCCTGGAGTTTTGAGGAAGCAAATTTTAAAGTTAACACTTACGCACTTGTCAAGGAATTTAGAGTAAAGCTCTTTTTTGTTATCTGTTGACATAATATTTACTATATGACTAATTAAATTTGTATTCTATCTGAAAATGGTTACAAATAAACACACTTCTTATATTCAAAGCCAGAAAGCATTCATATCTCTAGTCTTACTCTTAGTAATACATCTTTATTGAAAGACTTATTTTATACTACTACTATTTATTACTACACACATTTTATATATTAAACATTGGGAGCTCAATCACCAGAGCAGTCATGGGTTCAAATACTGGCATGGTCATTAGGATATTTTTTTATGTCTTGCACCCTCTCTCCATGTCATGAATCAGAATGTCATAATAGTATGGTTTAAACTGTTTAAAGCTCTTTCAAGAATGAACTCATGTCAGTGCCCATTATTAATATTATTATTATTGCTTAGTTTTATTTGTCTTCTTTTTTTTTCTTTGCAAACTTCTCAAGACCTTTCTTAAAATAAAGGGTTTAAAAACAAATTTGGTTTGTTCCATTGAAATTCTTTCAAAATGTAGACTATTTTTCATTATGATTATAGTGCCCCACCTTTGTTGACAACACATTTTTATTTATTACAGAGGGGTCAATGCAGGATTGTTGTTTGGAGCTTTTCTTCTTTCTTGTTGATTTTTTCCCTCGCATTTAGTCACAGGAACCACAGTTAGACTTTTCATCCTGATATGTTCTTGGTCTTGGATGGCTCTTGTGAGGTCTTCCTCTTTTTAGTTTACTGTGAAGAGGGTGTTGGTCTGGTACAGTGCAATTGTTGGTGTTTGCTGATGCTTAGTTGTTGCCACTGTATTTTTTGTGTTGCTGGCTGTTAATTTTATTTGAAAATTAAATTATTTCTTTTGTCTCTGCCTCTTCTTCTAATGTTTTATAGTAGGTGGATTGTGTTTATTTCTGTAAAGAATGTGATGAGTGCTCTTTGGATTTCTTTTTCTATCTGTGGCTATGGGTATAGTATTGATTGTGTGGAGAGTAGGATCCATAGTAGGTTTGTGACGTTAATGGTTGTTTTCCTGTCTTCTTTATGTAATGGGCATTACAGTAGGAAGTGCTATAAGGTGTTTACTGTAGGGCAGTAGACATGATTTTACCTGGCATAAAGGCTTGTTAGAAATGCTAATTTGATCTTAATCTAAATATTACTTTATGTAGTGCATTGAGTAATTTTGGGGTATCTTGGTGGATTGTGTTTGTGAAGGACTTCATCATTTTATTCGACCTAATTTATTCCATTTAATGTTTTTGATATATAATAATAATACACAAATGACACTGACCCCATTTCTGACAACATTCTTGACCTAAACGAATTTCAAACATTCAAGTTAGTTTTATGAGGAAAAAAACATATCTGCTTGCATAAATAATTTAACTGTAATACCTATCATCATCATTATTATTATAATTTAGATGAATAGCTCTTCATAATCATAGTATCTGTCATTTTTGACATTATCATACTGGAAGTCAAGTGTTAATTTTTAAACTTCTATAGCAACAGATTATTATACAATTAATTGAAAAAGAAAATAAATGGGTAATAAATAAATAAGTTTTTTCTCTCTCTGACTAGGATTAAATTTATGTTAGAGTGTGAAGCCAGTGCCCTACCTTCTGCACTGCTATCTATAATGTTGCTGTAATTCACACTTTATCACTGAGTCAAATTGAATGATGATTTTTAAATTTAGATAGCAACTGATTAGCATGCAAGTAATTAACCCCAAACTAATGGAGAATAATTGTCATACACACACTTTTTTTTAGAAAAAAACTGTTATATATTAACATTTTCATTCACCAGCAACAGAGTACCTTTAAGAACTATCATTAACACCTGACTTTTTTCTTATTTTAATTCTTGTTTTATATAATTCTTGTTTAATATATATATATATAACTTTCTTTTCATTTATAACTCTTAGAAGTATACTATATCTCTATGAAAACCTTGCATTTTAACATTTTAAGTTTGTATCAAACTTGATGAAAGATCATGTATTGGCATTAAAACCTAAGATAAAGGATATGATGAAAATATACAAAGTGTATTGATTGTCACCCCATATTATATAAAATAATAATATTAATAATACATTTATTTCAATACACTTTTGATTAATAAGCAAAATAATTAATATAGCACCCTTTTCAACATATGATTTTCAATTTACAGATATGATGTTGGAAGGGACAAGTACATTGATTTTATGGAATTGAAATTAATGATGGAAAAACTTGGAGCACCTCAAACACATCTTTCTCTCAAAGCCATGATCAAGGAAGTAGATGAAGATAATGACAATAAAATCAGTTTCCGTGAGGTATATCTTTTTACTTTTAAAATTTTATTTTTCCTATCATTATACACTCAAGATCATCTCCCTTTTAATAAGTTATTTGTATTTATTATAACTGTTGTACTTCACTTTATATTTAATTATTTTAGCAGATTTAGTTCTTAATTACCTTTCATACTTGTGGGTGTATGAGTCAGTCCAAATACAAGCTGAACTCTACATTTTAAATTAAATTGAAATTGAAATCTTCCATGAAAGTCTTAAATTTAGAAATGGGAGCAGAGATCACGTGAAAGAAAATGCAGTGACATTGTATGAGCAACCACATTTTGACTATAAAATGAGATGAATTATACTCTGATATTAAAAAATCCAACATGGTAAAGAAGAAAATATAAGTTGAAGAGAAATCCTTTTTTGTAATGCAGTTGACAACTCATTAAAATACACCATCCCCTTCCCTTCACCTTCCTATAGTGGAAAAGTACCAAGGTCACTGAAGAAAGTACTGTATGCGGTATGAATCCTTGAAGTTAAATCTAACCAAGTATTTTATTTAGTTTTTCCTCTGGCCCCACAGCTTGAGAAAAGTACTGTAGGCAGTATGAATCCTTGAAGTTAAATCCAATCAAGTATTTTATTTAGTTTTTTTCTCTGGCCCCACAGCTTGAGAAAATGTTCCAAACTTTCCATCTGTCACCACCAGACAGACATGTTGTCACTAGCAGTCTGTTGATCTTTTCAGATATTTTGATACAATGATAGTGTTATTCTGCAATACATTTACTGAGGGGTAGAGATCAAAATATTTAAGCCTTAATACTTTCAGTTATGTTGTACCACTTATG
Organism: Sinotaia quadrata; assembly: GCA_028829895.1. Classification (NCBI taxonomy): domain Eukaryota; kingdom Metazoa; phylum Mollusca; class Gastropoda; order Architaenioglossa; family Viviparidae; genus Sinotaia; species Sinotaia quadrata. The sequence goes on from CM054179.1 coordinate 60,499,676, forward strand.
AAAGCTTAGAGAAAACTGTTATTTTTAGTTTTAAAGGGAAGGAGTCCTCTATTTAAATGTTCATGAATATTTAGTTAAGCGAAGCTTTAATTTGTAAGAGAACTTTTATATATTTTATTGAATTTATTGTAAATTATTTTGTTAAACTGTTCTGCCTCTCACATTACATTTTCTTATTGTAAAAGTTTTCCTATTTGAAATCATATTTTTCCATTTCATTATTTTGAATTACCACTGCTGCATTTTGTTTAAATATTTAGTTATTAGTATAATTTCTAGTACTTTGTACATTTACATATTGTGTATGCAGTCTAGCTGTACATTAGTGTGACTGTTTCTGTTTTTACACGTTTATATAACCAACTGTTTACTGATAAGACATCATGCATATCAGCTTCTGCTAGATCATTATATTATCCAGTTACAATGTTATGAAAGAATGTGATTGGTGACATCATTATGACTCTCAGCAGATTGGAACACTTGGTAAATGACTAAAGTACACAGAGAGGAGAGCATAACACTTAAGTTAAAGTGATTCTGTGCATGTTTTACAGCAGTTTTTTGTGAGAGTGTCTAGTGGCTTGTGCTGGACACTTCCTGCCTAAGTGAACACAGTAACTTTGACTCCTGTTTGACCCATTTCTGGCGAAGGCTACATACTATCTCAGACCTGTGCTACTAGATTGGCTTTCCTCCTAGTCATCCTACATCAAGTAGTTAATTGCCCAGCAGATCTGCCTTGGAAGACTTCAATCCTCTCCCACAAAGAAGCATTGACATTCAATTATATTTGTAATTGGAGAGTATAGATGTTATGGCGGACTCACTGCAAACTGTACTCAGGAGAGTGCAATCTTTCTTCACTATAACTTTTGTGATCATATTATTTATTTAGAATATGTATGTCTAGAGTATCATTGTTTGAGCATTTTTAACATGGCCAGTTGTCTGATTCTACCCTTTTTGTACATAATAAAAGCCACCTGTCATTCATCAGACTTTCATTCATTCTCTCAATCTCTACACCTGTCTAGATGTAATTGAGCATGACAGGGGGTAGGCCATATACACGTCCGTTGATCTCTTTGTTGTGCAGCCCCTCATGTCCATGTGTGATTATGTATGTACCTCAGCTTAAGTATGAGAGAAGTGAGTGTGGCACTTGAGATTAACCTGGTTGCCCTAGCCATGGAAGTCCCAGTGTAACATGCTCCTAAACTGCATTAACTAATAGAGGGATTAACCAACTTTATTTAGAAATTGTCCTTAGCAAAAAATCTAATACAAGAGTGTTAACAAGTTCTCTAGAGAGAAATCCATTATGGGCTGGAGGTCACCTCCAAAAGCACAGGGCAAATTACTTCTTCCTCCAAAACCTCCATGCACACATCTAATATCAGTGAAATATCCATCCAAACAGATTAACTCTTTACCAGGCAGACGTTTTTCCTTTTTTGGCTCTGAACGGGCAAGATTTTTCAGGATGTCAGTGAGATTTAGGGGTTCGTCGGTAAAAACATCATATCTTAGGTATTAGTGCATATATTTCAATGAAATAAAATGCAAAATGAAAGGAAATGAAAGCAGCTTTATTAATATTAATATCCTTAATTGAAGTATACTTTCGGGTGTTAAATTTGAATCTTATATTTACACAAAAAAAATATTGTCCATTTATTGTCCGCTACAAACATTTTTATTTGCATTTCTGCTTAATGTTAATAACAACATACCTTTCACATATAATATTTTTGTAACTGTCATTAAATTAAATACTCAGCAGTGTAATTCCAATTTTTATATAAATAAAATAAATGAATGAATTAATATCAAACAAAAGAAAACTGTGAATAAAAGTTTTTTGTAATAAAAGAAAATAGGTTTTATCAGATTTGTTCAAAATATAATTTTCTGTGCTTAGAAGAAAAAATGTTTGACAATTGAGCAATTTTTAAAATAAAAGAATATGGTTAAATTTTCTTATATTTACCTTTTTATGCAGTTTTTGTTGATTTTCCGCAAAGCTGCAGCTGGTGATTTAGAGGAAGGCAGTGGGCTGTTTGACTTGTATGCCAACCTAACTGAAATTGATGTTGACAAAGAAGGAGTTAAAGGTGCAAAGAACTTTTTCCAGGCTAAGGTATTGTATACACATTTATTGATTTAATATAAATATATTCTTGAAAAAATGCTCTTCTTTTATCAAGTGTGATTATGGTAACACTATAAATACCTTGTTCACTGCAAGAGTCCTGTGTGATTATGGTAGCACTATAATACCTTTTCACTAGAAGTCCAGTATGATTATGGCAATACTGTAGTACTTTGTTCACTGGAAAGTCCTGTGTGATATAGCAAAACTTGCCATTATCATGAGCTTCCAAATCCAAATACATGCATTTGGACTGACTAGTAACTTTCTTAAATATCATAGAATAACCAAGTATCATCACTTTTAGAAGAGATGAATGATATCAAAATTAATTATTTCATTTGATTTATATATTAAAACCAAAATGATTTGTACATGTTACTTTTGTTAAGCATAAAATAAATTATAAATAAACATTGAGTATGTGATAGGATTGTTATAAAATGTATCTGACATTATGTGTACATGTCTTTTTGGACAGAGTTAAGTGCACTCAGTTAACAGCACATTCTCCAGTTACATAGCATGTGACAGTAGGCCAACTCTGGTGACAGCACATTCTCCAGTTACATAGCATGTGACAGTAGGCCAACTCTGGTGACAGCACATTCTCCAGTTACATAGCATGTGACAGTAGGCTGACTCAGACAAAGTAAATTTAATTTTGCATTAAAAGAAGCCATCTAAAATAATATATTTCTGTAATAATAAATACTTTTACAAGGATTTAATACAATAGATTTTTCATTTCTACTCATAAAAGATTATTTTTTTAATAAAATAAATAATAAGCAAATATATGTACATATTTAGTGTTTCAAACAATACATTTTGAGTAAATTGTTACTGATTCCATAGATTGAAAAGCAGACTGCCAGCCTGAAGTTTGAAGAGGAAATCAAACAAGAACAAGAGGAAAAAAGACGCCTTGCTGAAGATGCCAAAGAAAGGAAGAAAGTTTTCAAAGAAAAGGCACAAATGTTTAACCAACAGTAAATGAGAAGTGGAAAATTAACTTAATTTTTAAGCTTTTGAAATGTTCTTGGGCATAATTTGTTCTACTGCAGTCTCAGTTTTACATCTAAATCTTTTACACTTTTGTTATTATAAGAATATGCATATTCAGTATCAAGTGCACACATACACATATATATATATATATATATATATATATATACACACGCACGCACACAGGATGATCACACAGTCTTTTGTGCATTTTAAAAATTACATGGGTTTTATTTAAAATGAAAAGAATTTGTGAATTGTATATGAAAGGTAATTTATTGCAGTTTTAAAACAACTTATAAGTTAGTTCATGATTGTTATATATGAGCATTACCTTTCCTTTCTCCAGGATATGTTATTGAGTCCTGTTTCAAGTTTCTTAATGAACTTTTTCTATCTCATTTTCAGTTATAGCATTAGTTGCATGAAACATCATAGCTTAAAGTTCAAGTTTAGAACAAGGTTTCATAGAATGTACTCTACTTTGGATATACCCCATATAAAAAATAAACTCAATGGAGGTGAATTACTTAACCCAAATTATATAAAGTTAAAGTGCACAAGGATTTTATGAACTCCATGCATGTGTTACATATATATATATATATATATCTATTGCTTGTACTTTGGTGTAAAGTACAAAATACAAAAAATATGTATTTTTTTGTAATCTAATAGCTTTATTATATTTTATTTCTTTAAATGTAATTAGAATATATCCAAATATCCTAAATGTAGTACTAAATTCAACAAGCTAAACAAGATTATTAAAGCTTATAATAATATTTGTTCTGTTACTGTTTTTAGAGTATTGTGCAGTCAAAGTATGTTTACATCTAAACTTTTAAGGAAACTCAGGAATTATATTGAATATGATTTTACATATTTAAGAAATTAGTTTATGAAAGAAAACGGGTCAGAAGCTAACATCTTTAACTTTTGATTGTAAAGATCTTTGTAGCAATTGAGACCATTTTCAGTTTCTCTTAAAGTCACTTTCTTTAACTTTTTGGATATATACAATACCTTGTACAAGTACTTTTTAGTATTAACAGTCTGATGAACAGGCTTGTAAAAGTGAATTTGTTGCAATGTTTTCAGTATTGATCAAATAAACACTTTTATAAAATATATTGAACTGTTTACTGACATTGATTTAAATGTTTAAAAACAAACAAGTGACCGAAACTTCTATTGCCATCACCAACATTTCAGCATGTCCCTTGTGAAAGTTCTGCTCTTTGTGAAAAGAAGAGGATCAGTGAAGACTGACCTTTCTTCCTTTTCCTATAGATACTGGACCATATGACATGGATAATATTGTTTTTGCAAAAGGAAAGAATACTTTGTTTCAATTTCTTTTATATACATATATATTTTTATATATATTGCTATACACACATTTTGAAATTTGTTTCTATTAAATAATGGCCTTTGTTGTTATAATGCTTTGTATATAAGTGAGATTTTTGCAGTAAACAGTTTTATATTATAAAGTCTTCCACAGAAGTAGGTGGGGGGGGGGGTATTTTCGTAGGTAAAATTTAGTTTATAATTTTATACAAATTTAAAATGTTTTCTATTAAAATATGAAAAGAATGGGGAAAAAAGGAAATGTATGCAAATTTTTTAAGTATTTAAATTTGTATCTCTCTAAAAGATACTTTTAGATGTTCATGTGAAAGGAAAAGCATCATTGACAAAGACTGATCATTTCTTAACATTTTAAATGACTTCTTTTTTTACTACAATTGATATGGAAAAATTTTACTTTTGCAATGAGAAACAGTATGTCATTTAATTTTTTTCAATAAACTATTGCTTGTTTGTTTTTTATGTACACTATACCATATACATTGAATAACTATCACACTTCTAATAAATTGTGTAAATAAATGTTTTGAACAATAAAGTTTGTCATTACATTTTTAAAATAAAGATCTGTTATATATGAACATTTCATGTTTGCTTTAGAATTTTTACAAAATATATTACATAATTTTTTTTTAAAGTCTTGTGGATTTTTGTTGTTAAAAACAGAATTGCACTAAGTTAAACTACAGATCACATGAGATACTTATATTTATTAACAGACAAATATTTACAGTCAGAATAATTCACAAAATGTAAATTCATACCCCTATACTAAATTTAAATTTGTTCTTTTATAAACCTTCACACAATAACATTTACAAAGTACACAAATAATAAATTAATGTGATGAAAATTATACTATTTACAGAAAAGTTATTAAGGACTGAAGATAAAATTAATTACAGAAAATTTTAATAATAATGTCAGTAATTTACTACTAAATATTCAGCCTAAAATGAAATGAATTTACTTGCAAAATTACAATAAAGGATGTAGAAAAAGAAACAAATTTATAAATATACAAGTTAAGCAGTGACACAGAAAGACAACCCTATTCTTGCTGTTGAAATGCATGGTTCTTGAGAGTCAACCTGCTTGAAAATTATAATGATCTCTATACATCGTACTGAAAATGATAATGATCTACTTACATCTCAATTCAAAAGGCAGTGGAGGTAGACCATGATAAGGAAATGATTATTTGACTGCATGTCATAGTTTGCTGGGGAATGTGAAAAGAGCATTATTTCTTTGGGTCAAGCTTTTGACGAGAGTGCACAAATGCTTTAAATTGCACAGGTAGAGATTTTATGCTGGGTTGTGAAGATAATAGAGAAGAAGAGTCAGAGAAGTAATCTGAGAATAACCCTGGCTGCAGTGTTTTTGATTATAGTATAAGATGACGTACAAGAATTTTTATAACATATTCTCTGAGAAACTTGCAAATAGTGCTAATTCACTTGAGCCTGCTGCTCTACATGTTTTGAAAATTTTATTTTAAGGAGAAATAGCTTTCAAAATTCACTCATATTTATATTGGACTGGCAGAAATTCATAGTGGCATCACTGATTTTGACTCTGGTAGAGGTAAGGATTTCAAAGCTCTTTTAGCATCATTTATGTGTAACTTATTACTCATTATCCAAGACAGCTCTGAAACACATTTCTGTATAATTTGGATGTTGAAGTTGAGCTTCATTAGCATATAACTAGTGGGAACATCATGGCAACTTACAGTATTATAAAAGGCTGTGTATACATAATAAAGAAAACCAGTGCCTAGTGAGACTCAATAACAAATGGAATATTTACCATTTACTGACACAATTTGTTTTATTTGAACAGATATAATCTAATTCAAAATCAGTTAATGCCTGTGCCCAGAATATGCTAGAGATGGTGAAGCAATTTATCATCACCAGGAGTATCAACGGTGGTAGATAAATGTAAAGTGTAACAACTGAAATGTTTCCCCTCATCTAAATCCAAGAGATTACTTACAACCTTTAAAGGTGCAGTTTAAGGAATATCAGCAATAAACTGAATGAAAATCATTGAAAAAGTTAAAATTTTGGAGAAAAATGCAATTAGAAACAGAAACATTTATGATGAGCAAGCATCCAAACATTGAAATAGTGAAGATTGAATAAGGTCATGTTCACATGGCTTTGGAGCATATTTCTTCTGGATTGTTGATTGGTAGTTACACATATGAATATGATGCGTACTCTTTGCTGTCCTGTCACTCCTTTGGTATGTTTGTGTGGCTGGGGGAACCCATAGGAATGCTATCTGTATGTTGAAGTATATTTCTGACAGTTGTGATTGTGTCATCTCTTTTGAAGAGAGTTTAGAATATTTGGATGGAGAAGTAGTCTATTAGTAATGTTGGGATGGATATTGTATTGTTTGTGTTATAATGCTTGTAGGTTAACAAATTCTGCTTCATGTGAAGTTTGGTTGTTGAGGTGCTCAATATGTCCCTGAGCTGGTCTTTGTGCTTATTTCATGTTTTTTGTGTATTTTAGTGTCATCTGATGCATTTGAGAGCACTGAGAGTACAGAATATTGGGGCTCACCCCAACAATCACCCTCCATACTCCACCCATAACCCCAACAATCACCTTCCATACTCCACCCATAACTCCAACAATCGCCCTCCATACACCACCCATAACCCCAACAATCACCCTCCATACACCACCCATAACTCCAACAATTGCCCTCCATACAACACCCATAACCCCAACAATCGCCCTCCATACACCACCCATAACCCCAACAATCACCCTCCATACACCACCCATAACCCCAACAATCACCCTCCATACACCACCCATAACCCCAACAATCGCCCTCCATACACCACCCATAACCCCAACAATCACCCTCCATACACCACCCATAACCCCAACAATCGCCCTCCATACACCACCCATAACCCCAACAATCACCCTCCATACACCACCCATAACCCCAACAATCACCCTCCATACACCACCCATAACCCCAACAATCACCCTCCATACACCACCCATAACCCCAACAATCGCCCTCCATACACCACCCATAACCCCAACAATCACCCTCCATACACCACCCATAACCCCAAGGGAAGAGCAACAAGAGAGCGGAATAATCAGAACAAACCATCACATGCAACTCTACGTACACACACACACCACAAATGGAGATGCACCATGTGAGAACCCATCCCCACCCTCACCTCCGCACCCCACCATTGCACCCAAAAGTGGAGAGCATCATGAAAATGCCACTTTCACTCTGCCTAATGGTTCCTGCTTGCTTTTGTATTTGCCATTTTGAGTTTACAAGGATATTATAAACTAATAGTGGGACAATAGTTAACAAGGATATTATAAACTAACAGTGAGACAATGGTTAACAAGGATACATTGAACACACAGTGAGACAATAGTTAACAAGGATACAGTGAACTAAAAGTGAGACAATAGTTAACAAGGATATTATAAACTAACAGTGAGATAATGGTTAACAAGGATACATTGAACACACAGTGAGACAATAGTTAACAAGGATACATTAAACAGTGAGACAATAGTTAACAAGGATACATTGAACAAACTGAGACAATAGTTAACAAGGATATTATAAACTAACAGTGCGACAATGGTTAACAAGGATACATTGAACACACAGTGAGACAATAGTTAACAAGGATACATTAAACAGTGAGACAATAGTTAACAAGGATACATTGAACAAACTGAGACAATAGTTAACAAGGATATTATAAACTAACAGTGCGACAATGGTTAACAAGGATACTATAAACTAACAATGAGACAATAGATAACAAGGATAGTATAAACTAACAGTGAGAAAATAGTTAACAAGGATAAAGCAGTTACATTGACGTACACAGACAGTTTTGCCCCCACCATCTCCCATCCCACAACTCTGGTGGATGTACAGACTAAGTACACTAAGTTTGATCAAAAGGGTAACCATAGATGCTCCCGAAGCCCCTTTAACTATTTCTCACCAGTTACGGACCCTTGACCCACCAAGTTACATGTTGCTTGTCACAGTGTGTCAAATGCCCTCCTTCCCTCTGAACCCAGCATGGAACACTGTGGAGAAGGGAGAGGGCAGTAATGTGTTGCCCTCACTTCCAGCCTACACAGTCACGTTGCTACAATCAGGCGGTATGCTTGCTCGCAGTGTGAGGGGCACTGACAGAATTTTTGTTGTTGTAACCCCTGATTCAATTTCAATTATAGAAAAGCAGAAAGCTGAATCAAGCTGTCTGGAATGCTTATCACGACGTGGGAATAAAATCTCGTTCTTGTGAAAACTGAATTTTACTATTTTGGCCTGAAATAAGCCAACTATGTCAATGGGTATAAACCATGTGCAGCATGTGTCTGTGAAGTAGGGTTAGCTTCCAGAAGCAGGTAGGGAAATAATTAACCAATATTTAATTTTTCTTGTCTTTCTCCCCTCTTGCATTCACACATAATTAACAATCCACCACACCTGCAAGGGACGGAACTCTAGTATTGGTCAGTAGAACAGAAAGCTTCTTTCCAAAGCCATAAAAGTTAGACCTGAACTAAAGTCACACCAATTACGAAATTAAAGGAAAAACACAGAAATTGAATAAGGTAGATGGGAAAACCCAAGGGCTGAATTAATTGAAATATGAGTAACTGAAAATGGAAAACAAAAAGTGCCAAACAGCATACCAAAATTTGAGGATTATACACACTTTCAACGGGATTATGGATCGCGTGCGAGCACTTTGGTGGACATGGTTTTTCAAACCGCTATACTGACATCTCCGGTCACTGCATAGATATACTTGAGTGTTCAGGCATGGCTCTTCTTCTAGGTGGTTATCTTTGTTCGCCTCTCGACAAAAGCATCATGGTCGAATCTTGCCAGCTGATTTCTTGTCAGAACTCAGTACACCCCTAGGTCAATCCTAATTCTAATCTGCCAAGTTAAAGACAGCTTCCAAAGTAACAATTATAAAAAATCTATCCAATTCTTGCGTAACATTGCAGTATCAAAAATAATTCTTCTAATCAACAGCAACTTCGAACACACTAATCACACACAGCCTTCAACAAGGTTCAAATAGAAAGTTATAATAAAAGAAATAAACTGCTGACATCTGCAGATTACTAATGGTCATGCAAAAGTAAACAAGAATTAGTTGCAAATAGCGTGTAACAAACTATAAACACAATACCAAAGAGTATTAATAAAAGATATCAATGGAATTTTTATCTTTACGATCATTAATTATGCGAAGTGCTCTGGGCCTGGGTCGATTTCGCACTGGGGTGGGGGATGGTTTTGGGGAGGGGATAGGGTGGTTGGCCTGATGACTAAGTGAAAGAAATTTTTGAAGCATAGAAGGCATATATGCTGAACACATTGTTACTGTGTGTATTATTTTGATCTCTTAAGAGCTGTTGTAGTTGTGTTGGTTATTTTTTATCTTGATGATGATGATGATGATGATGATAATGATGAATTTAGGGGTGATAGCAGCTTTTGACATGGTTCAATTTCGCTGCTTGGCACGAAGTGTCCTGCAAAGGTAATAGACAGGAAAGTTGAAGATTGGAGATGATGACTGGTGGCCGTGGTGATCATGTCTGGCCAGGAGAGGCATACATCAGCCTGGTAGTCCATGGACTAATGTAATGGTGGTTGGTGTTGTTGATGTAGTTGTAGTCTCCTATAGAAGAGAGTTGGGAGGGGGTGTCTTACAGAGCCCAGGTTAGTTGTAGTCTCCTATGTTGGAGAGGAGAGTTGAGAGGGGGTGTCTTACAGAGCCCAGGTTAGTAGCACACCAAGTCTGTACTTAAGGGTGTACATAATGCCTGGGATGTTGAACCCTTTTGTCCTCTTTGCTGGTGTTGTTGTCATCATTGTTGCTCTTGACGTTGCAGTCCTCGGTGTCCATTGGGATGAGTGTAGTTGGGTGCTGATTGCCAGTAAATATGGTCTAGCAGTAGCTCGATCATGTCCACGGATGGGGTGATTAAAAAAATCCCCAATTGGATACTGCTGCTCTCTGTGATGCCACTGCCACTGGTGGTGGTGGTAGGTGTTGTTTCTCTTTCACTGGTGCTGTTATGTTCGCTCATGTCTCACCTGATGTGTGGAGGTGGTATGTTTCTCTTCTTCTTTTCCTTTTGTTGTGCTCTTGTGTCTGGTGATTTTTCGCCTTGTGGTGGCTCTGCTGTTGTTGTAACTCTTGATGGTAGCACTAGCAAGGGTGAGAGCACCCTTTTGATTTTTTTAAATCTTTACAATGACATTTTCTCTTTATATACAGAGAAAGGAATTTAAACATCATGCATTCCTAACCTTACCTGGTTTAGAAACAAGATTTATGTTGTGTGTGTGTGTGTGTGTGTATGTATATATATATTATATCCCTCTCCGTATGCATTTCCTGTTTATCTATCTTTCTGCAATACCTACACTCATAATCATCTGTTTTAATATTGTGACTATTGGTCTGTTTGAAACGTTGGATTTAACTGAAAGCTGGATGGAAATATATAGTGGACTGATAGATATATTGTTAGATAATTAGACAGATGGATGAATGAACAGACTGATAGATGGAAAGATAAATAGAGGGACATATAGTGATAGATAAATGCGAGTATTATTCTTGCACACTTAAGCACAGAAATGGTTGGAACATAGCTTTTGAGCCATTAAATAAAAGAGATGAACAAATTTCATAAATGAATCTCTAAATGATTTTGTTGCCACTCATAAAATATGCATGTAAGGTCCCCATAACTGGATGCTAGGTCCCCAGTTTTGAGTTTCATACACAATATATATTTCACAAATTTTTCTTATGAATCCTGTTTAAATTTAAAATATGAAAATATTTTAAATGTTTAACTTAGCAACAGAGCTACTTAAAGTAGTTTATTTATCCAATGAGTTAGTAATTATACGAGAGCTAAAGTCTGAATTCATTCCAATTAATCTAACAAAAAAAATATGAAGGATAATTCAAAGGAGATATTAAGATCTTTACTTTTAATTGCTTTAGGATTTTATATTATATAAATGTGACTCTCAGAAAAGTGTGCACAAGTGTGCCATATACTGATCTACCTTTAACAAAAATAATAATTAGTGATTATGTATAATGATTTTGTGATCATAAATTAATTATTTTATAAGAATCATAATAAAGCATGTTTTACTTTTTGTAACTGATTTACTTAATGATGTTAATGCTAAGACTAACAAATGAGAATTTATATTAAATAATTTATACCCTCCTATATATGCACAATCTGCTGACAATATACTACTGTCAGTGTCAATGCTTGTTTTTCATACCATCTAAGTATGACAAAATGTGGCTGAAATTATTCTTTACATAAACATGTCAAGATTCAACAGTGGTGTCAGTAAAAGAAATACAAGCAATCCCATATAGTTGCAGGCATATGATGTTGATGATTTTGTCTGCAATGACTTCCATTTGGTCTTTGAAAAAAGTTTTAATCCATAAGTTCAGTTTCGTTGGCGAAAACTGATCAAATGTGGTTTTAGTAAGAACTAAAGAACCGTCTTACATTTGAGAATGATTGCAACTCTGAGATGGATTTATTTCAGACGAAAATATTATTTAACTTTCTATTATTTTAATGTACACATTCTAGTTGATAGCTTCACTTGTGTCTGTAGTCAATATATGAAATTAATTCTACTGGCAAGATCTTTTGATTTCCAGATATCTTTTGGGGGTGTATTACCAGATTTACAGATTAACTGTGCTGTGGAAACAGTTAAGCCACAGAATAAATATACAAGCATCACTGTCCAAATCATGAAATAGTGCAAAACACTATCACACTTTTACGTATCTAAGACTTGAATTATAGTAATTATATAAAATAAAGTCATATGACCTCACTTAAGCAACCAGCAATTCCTTTAATGTCAGAAAAGGGTTGACTCCATGCTTCTTAATTTGAGGCCTTAAGAGCCAAATTAAATTGAACATCTGCAGAATCAAACTGAATTGGCAAAGTTCATTAAATCCCCAATAAATTAATCAAACACATGAAAAGAAAATTAAATCAGTCATTAATTTATAACTTTTAAAACTGAGATAATGATATTTATTCTTTTACCTTATGAACTGTGAATACTTTATATCAATGATGTAAATGACTAAGTTAACTGAAACCTACACTTATGCAGTCTTTTCCATAACATGCATTAAATTTTGGAGTTATAAAATTGTGCTTTATTATTAAACTTTTATCTTCTGAAATATAACTAAAGCTATAGCAGAATTGTACATAACTTTTATATAAAAACAATAAGCACCTCAATTCTAACTCTGCTGATGGATAAGTAAAATTAAATTAAAAAATATAAGGCATTAGAGTCTTTTAAGTTAACCATGAAAAGAAGTAATTAAGTAATGTCTGATTGATCATTATTGCGCCTTTTCTTGCTTCTGTTGCAAGTGTCAACATATGGACTTATACTGCGAGCATGATGATAAAGACGCAACAAGTCCAATGCCTCCTTTGTCTGGTGCCGGTCATCCAAATGTCGTTGACATGCATCTTGGAGTGCTGCTGCATACCTTTCTGATTCCCCAAGCTCCTGAATCAAATCCTGAATATCTGCCTGAATCACCATCTGCAACAAAAACTTTCATTTACAGACTTAACTATAATAACTTAGAATGCTCCCTGGCAACAATGTAAAATTTATGATCACAAAGCACACTTGATATTTCAAAGATGAATATTGTTGAAATAAAATTACAAACTTCATTTTAAAACTAAAGAAAAACTGTATGCATACATACAAAATGTAATTCTTGCAGTAAAAGATTCTATGTTGTACACTTCTGTATTATAATATTTCTGTCATCTAGGACAGGGGTCTCCAAACTTTTCAGCCAGAGGGCCGCATTAACTATCAAACAGCATTTCAGGGGCTGACTACACACTTGAGGTCCAAATAAAAAAGAATCACAACATGGATGTTGTTTTTAATTATTTATTTAATATTATTTTATTCAGTTATTATATTAATAACACATTGATACACTACACATGAACACCTGTATTAGTGGGAATGGTGAAATTGTTTCCTGGATGCCAAAATAGCAGACATTTCTGGCTTTAGATTTGATGTCCCTAACATCAACACTGACCTGAGATTATCATAGGACAATTTGTTCTCAATTGTTCTTCAAATTTTTCATTCTTGAAAATGTTTGTTCACACAGATATGTTGTTCCAAAGATTGAAAGGTACCTTGATGCAAAGGTTTTGACATTAGGAAAGTCTTCCTTGGGCAAAAACCCACCAGTCCTTCTTTGAACTTGTTCCTAAGGAGGACATTTGCTTGCAACTCAATGGCTTTGTCTAATAGTCACAGTTGACTGCTCGTATACTACAGACCAGTGGTCCCCAACCTTTTCATCGCCGCGGACCGGTCAACGTTTGATAATTTTACCGCGGCCCGATGATGTGGGGGGACGTTGATTGTTTATATTTTAGATTGTTTTGATTTAATAATTTTAATTTAATTGTATTTAAACGTGCCTTCAAATTAAAATACAGTTACACCAAAAAATGAATATAAAGTGATTTAACATTTTAACTAGAACGCTAAATCAATGAGAACCCTGAGCTTGTTTCTTTGCAATGAGATGGCTCCATCTGGGGGTAATAGGAGACAATGACACCCGAAGTGTGTTGATTATGTCCATCCGTTGTTTTGTTTTGGTTGCTGTCACTGCAGAAAACCCCACTTCACACAGATAGGATGTTGGAAATGGTAATAGGGATTTAAGTGCTGTGGTGGCCGTTGTTGTATTGGTGGGTGAGGGGGTTTACAGAGCCCAGGCTAATACCACATCAAGTCTGTACTTAGTGTGTATGTGCGCCCGGGATGTTCACACACACACACCGCCCCCGTAATGTTCACCAGTGGTGTTGTTGTTGTCGTTGGCACTGTTGTTGTTGATGTCCCCGGTATCCGTTGGGCTGTATATAGGTGGGTGTTGGCAGCCAGTATAGATGGTCAAGCATTAGTTGAATTAGATTCGCAATGGGGTGGTTATAATATTCCCACTGCATGCGATGTTGTTCCCTGTGCTGCCACCGTTGTTGTTGTTGTTGTTGTTGTTGGCGGTGGTTGTTGTCACAGTGCTGCCGTTGTTGTGGATTCTGTTGTTGTGGCTGTAGTAGATGATACTGTTGTTGTCGTCTGATGTTGTGGTGGGTGCCTTCTTTTTTATTTGGGGCTCCGTTCTGTAGTTTTTCCTTGTGTGTCTGTTGTGATTGTCTTTGTTGCAGTCCTTGGTGGTGACTCTGGCAGTGGATTGGTGGCAGTTGGTTTAGTCGTTGTTGTTGTTTCTTGTAGTGTAGTTGGAGTGTTGTCGACTTCTGTTTTGGTCTGTGCATCAGTTGTCTTCACTTCTTTTTCTGTTTGTATTTTTCTTTCTTGCGTCTTGATATGTACCGTTTGTGTGCTGGAGATTTTTTGGCATCTCTTCTTATTTTCGGTGGTAGTTGTTTTAATTTCTTTTTCTTTGCTGACAGAGCTTGAAGTCTGAGTTTCCTTATTATCTGTTGTGGGTTTTGGAGTTTGCAAGAATGCCTGTCTGATTTCTTGTTTTGCTGTTTGAGTTGAATTCACTTTGGCCCTAGGTGGAATTTTCCAGATGATGTTGATGTTTATTCCATGTTCTGTTGTAGTGGCTTGTAGAGTTTGGGTGGAAACGTGGCTTTTTCCTTCAAAGACTGTTTGAGTTGTGCCGTCTTCCTGTGTGGGTTTTCGCGTTGTTTCCTCCTTTTCTGTTTGTGAAGAGCGTTATTGTTGTTTTTGTTGTCGGCGTTATTTTCCAGATGATGTCAGTCTGTGCTTCACAGTCTGTTGATGTAGTTTTCTCCGGTTGTCTTGTCAGGTGCTTGTTTAAAATCTTGAGGAGACCAATTGCGGTTAAAATGGCTTGTTGTCTAGTGGTATGTTCATCTTCCGTTTTTGTGTGGAAGAGGGTCAACAGCAAATTAGTGAATGCATTTATTAGTTCAACGTTTTCAGTTTCTAGTGTGAAGATGAAGGGGGTAACTTTTCGTATGCCCTCATTTTCGGTTGGTACACTGATTCCACAGCAGTATTTTGTCCAGTCTTCTCCTTGTGTACTTCTTAATGTTTGCACCTCTTCAAGCCTCTTTTGCCATATCTGACACAGCTGGGCTATGTGCACGTTTGTAAAACAGAAAGGGCCATCCGCATCTTCTGTGACTGGTTCAGAATCGCGTAAAATGTCAGTTGGTGGAGTGGGCAGTAGTGGCGTTTTTGCCAGCCCTGAAAAGGGCTGAGGCTTGGTGCTGGCTTGTCTGATGTGGCGCTTTGACATGACTCTCCTCCCGGCGGTCCGATGGATGGAGTGCGTTCGTCGGTGGTCCGAAGCAAAGTGTGTTGGTGTGGTTGGGAAGTAGCACTCGAATTCTTTAAAAGCAAAGACAGATGATCGTGCACCAACCGGGAGAATGAATGCTCGGGCTCAATCTTGTCCATGGAAAGTCGCACAAACCCGAGAGAAATACACCACAGTAAATAAAATTGGGCGTCCCGGTACCATTTGATCCACGGACCGGTACTGGTCCGCAGCCCGGGGGTTGGGGACCACTGCTATAGACGGTGGACTGGATACTAAGAATATGTCCGACTTATGTAACAATCAGTGACCCATATCAATAACACTCCTTTATTCTGAATCTGGGTCAGAGTTGTTGGTTCCCTCTCAACTCTCAGAGATTAGAGATAGAAAAATTTAGCGGCAGCTGATCTTGGCATGATACACGAAAATTTCCGTAATTTTTTTCCATAGACAAAAAGGTCTCCACAGGCCGCATGAGAGGGCCTCGCGGGACATAGTTTGGAGACCCCTGATCTAGGAAATAATTCTCTCAAAATTATTCCTTGCAATGTGCTCTGTAGAGAATTTATTTTTCATTTAAGTGTAAGCAAATATGAATTCTACTGATATTCCTGCAAGGTCCAACAATACTTAATATGGTTTGTCTAAGGACAGAGGGAGATAATTTTTTATTCTGAGGTTGCATTGATGATCACCTATAAAATATGAAAAAGAATAAATAATGTAACTATTGGTGGTAAAGTCCACGGATAAATTTCTAGATAATGGGAAATAGTTCTTTAAGAAACCAATGCAGTAAGTCTCATTATATTTGGGACTAATAGGCTTCAGCAATTAAATATAGAGATTAATGAAAACATGATATTACATGACACAGAGTTCAGTACCATGTGTGAAATATTTTTAAAATGAAAATTACTAATAGATTGAGCATTAACAAGTGAAATATGAAAAGATGCGAGTAAAACAAAGTTATAAATCTGATAAGTAGACAAAAGAAAAAAAGAAATCATATTATAAAAAAATAGAGTCTGATGATCCTATTTCTTGAAGGTTATTCTCCCACTTTAAAAGAATGCTTTACATTATATCAAACCAAAATATACAATTAATATATATATATATTACCTCTAAGTCCTCATCTGAGAGAGTAATGATGCGAGATACATCATGTTTGAGACATGAAACTAATTGACGTGTGTGTGCTAATAGTCCTGCTGCAGAATCTGTCTCATCTTGACCATTATCTTCAAGACAAAAGTTTGTAATTATTAGTAAGTATATAATATAACTTTGCATCTTTACATTTTATCCCATTAATGATTTTTATCTAAACATAAAGCCTTAAGATTCAATAACACAACAGAGTGAAAATGTAACATCAGATAATATAACATCTTATAATTATAGACATTAAATTATCTTTATTTACAAGTACATCACAAAATAAAAATATAAATGTCCTGTACATAAAATTTCATTATTTCACATATCATTTTATATATAATAATTAAATCTGTGCAGGTTTCTTTTTTGCTAATCAAAAGTGCTGCTACCTGTAAGAATGTAAACTTGTAACCCCTTAATGGTATATTATTTTGGATCCAAAACTGTTGTGAATATTTAGAAAAAAAAATGTGATCTTTTATATTTTTGTTTCACTGTTGTTAGTCAATGCTGCTTTCCATATATTTAAGTAACTTGATGCTTATTTCTTTATGTGAACCAAGTTATCAAGGGACAAAAATACAATGGAATAACAGTATGATTCTAAAAAAACATAAATTTCTACCCCCTTAAGCATCTTGAGTGATACAACCATTATTTCTGGAAATGGAATAGGAAATTGGTGTGTGGATATCAGAGATGATTTACTTTCCAAATGTTTTCTCTGAAATATTTATTTCCATATCTATTTCAGTTCAAAAAGATTATAAAGGAATGCAATAAACTATTATCACATTACTTACTGACCTATTTCAGCAGTAATAATTTTATAGCAAATGCTTACTTGTTTTAAAAATCGAAACAAAGCAAAACAAAGAAAGTCGTATGTCAATTTTTCTAGACTATTCCCTTAATTTGTCACTACAATTCACACTTTCCAACATTATTCCTCTTCTATATGGCAATCTTTAAAAACAGCAAGAGTCAAAATATATTCACAAATAAAAAAATTGGCCAAATTTCCAAACTGTACATCTTGAGGCAATAATGCACACATTTACACTTGAACAGCTTTGCCAAATTTTCATTGCTTAAAACTATTTACACAAACAATAGAATTTCCAAAGTGTTGTCCTTTATAAAGAATAAGAAGAAATAAAAAGAAATATAAAATTGCTTTCTAAAAGATATAATTTCATTTTTTCACAAACTGAAAACCAAAATCACCTAGAACAATGCAAGCATCACTGTTTTCAGAATTATCTTTGCTTGGAAGAAATATTTAGCTGCTGTTAAATCTTACATTTGTACCTGAAAGAGTCTGTGCTTATTTTTGAAAAGACTGTAAAAGTTTGTGGGAGAACTCTACAACAAACAATTGCAAAACTCCGTTTGGACAAAGATGGAAAATGGAGATTGTTTACTGTAGACACATGATAATCATTTTCATTACTTTTGCAATTGGTCTAACACTTTGTTTAAATGCATCAAAGTAATTTAATACATAATCTCAAATGCAGATTGTTGTCATAAATTAAAAAATAATTCATTTACTTCTTTTCCCTAATTGTTATTACATATCATTTTATGCATTACTCTAAATTTCAACAAAATTAATATTTATGAATTCTCTTTATTATAATAAGAAATCATTTTAGAGATATGTGCTACTATCCAATGGAACAAGGTAGTCAATAGCAGACAAAGTAGGCAAATTGACAAAGTGCCAATCTGCCAACAGAATACATAAGGGCTAAGGTTTTGCTCACATGTTCAAAAGGTAGCAATTTAAAATAGAATTAATAAAATAATTAATCATGAGGATAATATTAGTAAGCAAACAAAACCACATACCTTCAGCAGTAGTAATTACAGAGGATGATTCTCTGCTGTGTTGATAACTGGCGCTAGTGTTAGTAGTACATTCTACTTAGTGAGGCCGGGAGCCAAAGTATGTTGCCTCTGAGGTTGTTTTACTTAGTCTAACATTATATACACACACACAATACTAGCTCCTTTGTTCACATGGCCTGACCTGCACTCTTTTTTGGTTAATCAGAGAGAGCATTTGGAACTTATCTATTTTTTAGAGGAGGGTGAGTGTGGTAACATGTGCCATTATGTGACAGACTGGAAATGAAAATTCAAAGAGATGCCTATAGTAAAAAGGTCAACACAACCTGAAGACCTACAACTTACGAGAGAAAGTCAGACCAACCCTTTCATCTCTTTCCAAAACGACCCAACTCCTCATAATTTGCTAACTCCAACACCAACACTCTAAGGTAAAACCTTCTCTATGAGATATGACAGTAATTATTTCGCCCATACTACTTTACCCCACCTCCTTTCCCACTTCACCATCAAAAAAGCATTCACACAAGAACAAACACAAATCTCTCACAACAAACACAGACAATTTTGGACAATTCCACTGCACGTAACCCATTTTATGCAACACCCTTCTCAACATTTTCTCCAATACATTGGCTGATAGGAGTACAAAAATTAAGAAGAGTATATAAAAAGTAGATTTTAAATAATAAACTCTCAATTAATGACTTAACAGACTCACAAAATTTAAACTAGGCAGCACGAAAGATGTCATCCCATCTCAAGACAAAAACATGGCACCAAAAGGGACAATATGGTGGACAAAGAGTGCAGTATAGTCATTACAAATAAAAAAGAAAGCCCTTAGAAAATGGAAAAATGGATAAATTAATAGAAGATAAAATCACTTTTAGTTTTAAAACACAGAAAGCTGAGCAAACAGACTAAAATTAAAATTTGGGAAGATTTCTGCAGCAGCATAGTCTTCAGAACTCAAAGAGGAAAATTAACAAAAGAAAAACCTACAGAAGAACTTACCTAAAATTCCTTTAATACAATTTATTCAACACTTAAAGAAATATCCAATATCTTTTGTGACAATCTTCAATGAAAAAAGTTCTAACAATAATTTTGATCCAAAACTGCTAAAAATTAAGAATTAAACTAAACAAACTTTAGAACCTACTAAAGAGCCAAGTAACATTCTAGCACTAGATAACCCCATCTCACTAAGTGGAATCTAATAAGGAAAAATAAATTAGGGTATTGGTCCAGAAGCTGATCTACACCATGATTAAGCAAACACACTAACCTACTAGCAATAATAAATAACAAACTATTTAACCAAATTTATGTATCAAGTACTTCCCTAACTGATTTTATTATACTGCAGACCAGATGAAACCATTTGATGAGCCAGACTTCGCCTTTGGGCTACATATGCCTTGTGTAGACTATTAGGAGAGGAAATATAACTTTCCATTGTTATTAATAAATAACAATAATCATTTAAATCTTAAGGGGATATAAAACAAGCCAAACATTTGGAATAGATATTTCAAGTACTAATAAAATTTCTTGACCAGCATCTACAGGTTAATCAGATATCAAATAAATAAGTGACAGAAACAGAAGGCAGTTAGAATAGTAGCCAGTCATACCCAAAATCAGTCACACCTGGACATCAAGTGTGTTAGTGGAATGCACCAGGGGAAATGGGTGCCATGCAGTCTGGTGTGGCTTCTTTCTTGAGAGGACTATAAGCTACCCAATAGGTAACAGAAAGTACAACACACCTCTCCTAACATCCATCTAGATATGGACAACATACATTACATTAGCAGACAATGAACAATGAATACAGTTAAAACTCCTTTAAAAGTTAAAACAGTTAAAACATTTCCCAACACCTCTCCCCAAACTTAGCATGAAATCAAGTGCTCACCTTAACTCAGTCATTAGATTAATTATAATTAATTTAATTACATCATCCTAAGTGATTTGATACCCCACCCCTTTCTGGGCTTTGATATTAATCGATTCACTTCAAATGATGGAGCCAAAAGTCCATCCAAGGCTAACCTATAACTGATAATCCAAATTGATGAAAACTTCAATCATCAAAGCCACTCCATTAATTAAAATGTTTATTTTTTCTTCTTTCTTAGAAATTTGTGAATTTGTTCCCATACCAGGAAAGCATGAATTACTTCTACACACAAATTTGTGGGGTTTGGCATTCATTGGCCTTGGTTAAAGAAAGAGTTAACACGTCTATCACCATTTTAAGCAAAACCTGTAAAAGCAAGAACTACATTACCAAGAGTAATACTCTGTCATGGTTAATGAACAGTAAGCAAATTGGATGAATGAATGGGTAGCAGTTGGATTACCTCAAATTAAAATGGTTGATTTAATAGGAAGTCTATTCTAATATCAAAACTATGAACAATCATGCCTCCACTTGCACTAGCTTAACTGATATTTGTCTTAGTGTCTCAGTTTTTGGTTCTGAATTTAGTGGTATCTAAATTTAGGGGTTTTATTTATGGAATATTTTTTAAATACTGTTTTCACAGGGTAGAGGTTGGTCATTTAAACAATTTTTTATGCATTAACTCACCAAATCCACTGGGTCTCCATGTTTCAGTATGTGTGAGAAGCATTAGAATGGAATCATTTGGCAAAAAACTGAAGTAATCTTCATCATCCACTTCTGTACCATCTGCCTCCAGCACAACCCTCACTTTTTCAAGGCTAGTTACTAGACCCAATTTTGCACACCCTGTTTCATACACATAAGAAAAAAATATTTTTTTCATTAAAATTTAAGCAACAAAAAATGTAATGCATAATTATTTTATGGATATGCAATATAAAAAAAATCAAAACATTTTATAAATACAATACAGTATAATATAAAATACAATATAAAAAGAGCAATTACAAATTGATAATTTGGCTAAACAGTCTTCATCAGGGCAATACAATTTCTAATAAACCAATAACAGATTAAGAATGAATTTATGTAAGCATATTGTGATATGAACAAATTACTTGTATGTTTACATACCAATTACTGAATTAGCTTACATATATGTTTACTGCTCAACTCAGAATAAGAAAAAAGAATGGCAGTCTGATTTTTCATTTGCAGCTGACCTATTTGACAGACTTAACAACTTGCAAGTGTGATTTTGCACATGATCTGTTTGCATATGTCAAATTATTTCAAGAAAAGCTAATATTGTTCTCAAGGCCACTGCAAGAACACAACTAAGCACACTTTCCAACTCTACACTTTCTAACTGTAACAATCTGCAATCTGCAAGAAAATGTAGCCATCAGCTACCACATTTGAAAAATGAGTTTGCAAGGTGATTTGAAGATTTTAATCGATTGAAAATAATTTTGCTCTTCGGATTGTACCATGCACATTATACCAACAGAAAAAAGGAGTCATAAAAGCACTTATCACATTCTTACAGGAACAAACATATTACACTTTTAAAATTCAAAAGAGAAAGAGACTACCTAAAAACAGATAAACAAATAAAAATACACACACACACACACACACACATAGAAGCAAACAAAAATGCCTAGCAGCTGCAACAAAATGATTACCAGCACCACATCCAGACAAAAGCCTATAACTTCAGGACAATTTTCTACAGTCCTCAGAACACTAGAGACAAGAGGAAGTTCTCACAGGAGCCATCCAAGACAAAATGTCGAATGATGAAAAGTCTAATATGGCTCCTGTGAGGAAAAGAAGTCAATAAGAAAAAATATTAGTGAGTATATTTAATGAAGGTAAAAATATTATTATCAAAGCAAAGTTATATGATATTTTTAAACATATACATTTATATTTTCAGGCTCACTTAATTTAAATTCACATTGATTTATAAAATACCATATCTAGAGATCAGAAATTTAGCTAATAATTCAGAAAATGAATAAGATGTAAATATGAAAGTCCTTCATAAATATGAAAGTCCTCTAGTCTATACTAAAATAAAATGAAACTCAGATAACATAATCCAATGGACTAAATAAATTTTAAAGAAAGTACCTTTAAAACTGAGATGTTCTGGAAAAGCATTTTCACAAAAAATAAGAGATGATACACTGGAACTGGAGCTAACAGAATTAAGTATATAATCAAAACAAATAATAATTAATCAGTGCTGATAAATTAGCAGCTGAAACATGCTGAATTATGGCAAAATTCTAAGTTAACAACATCTGGATATTTTTTAATTATAAATTACTTTTTAAAAACTTCACTTAATCTAAGTATAGACTGATATTTTCAATTTTTAACTCTGAGAAGGAAATATAATAAGTTGTCATTTATTTAATACTATGAAAAACAGAAATGGATTAACAATAACTAGTTATCATTACAATTTTTTTAGTTGTATAGCAAAAACTATTTTTATATTTTCATTTTCTATACTTGTATGATCAGCAAGTGCACATGAAAAATTAAACAAAAACTGTTATGTTGAATTTATTTTTTAATACTACAATTATTATCAGTCTTAATGTTATTAAAACATAGGTTTTAACAGTTTAGTTGTACACTAGTGTCTTGATATATAGCGGACCTAAATATAATGCGTAAATCAGTGTGCTTCTAAAGGATCACAAACTTTACATTTTGGATAGTTTGAAAACCAAATTATTAATTAATTAGTACTACCAAAAGTATTACTAACATTTGTAACAACAGTTTTGAGCTTAAACAGATCTGAATAAGATACTGTAGAATAAAAGTTAAATGATCTGCTAGAATAATTTTAATGAGGCTAGGAATTTTACAAGCAACAAAATTTAAGAACTTATCATGAATTTTCACTGATCTTTTAAAAATAAGTTATGAATTATCAACAAACAAAACTAATAGATTATTTTTAAATTAGTTTTTAAAAAAGTCACTAATTTAAGATTAGCACATTCCAACCAAGTAAAGACATTTCCTTATCTGGTCTGAAGCCTGCCTGTTCTTCAGCTATGATTTCCTCTGCCTGCGGCTTCAGTCTGTTTAATATATCTTTAGCATGACTTTGTTTGGGTGGCATATAAGACTTATTTAGTTATTATACAATAGTTCTGACATTGCTGCAATTGCCTTTTTGGGAGAGTTATTATGAGAGACTGAGTCCATGGTTTGGCCATTCTCCTGTCTGCCAGATCTTATTGCAGATTGTTAGTAGGGTGCTTATCATGGCTTCTCCCCCTTCTTGGACTAGTTCTGCTAGGATGTTGTCTACTCCCACTGCCTTTCCTTTCAGTCTACATATAACTAGGGTTATGAACTCTAACTTATATTTTTAAAACATTAATTTCTAGAGCCTGTTTAAAATTATAGCCATTTCCAAAAATCCCTAAGTTGTAGACTGGCATACATAATTTATTTTATTTGTATTGCCATTTTTACATATTAAATTAATGCAGCAAAAATTCTATTTTGTCATGCATGCTTATTAAACAATGTTATAAAGTTTAAAGTTATAGGTATATATTATGTTTCTAGTTACATTGTAAATATACTGTTTAAATGTATTAAAGGCTGTGGGCTGAAATTTCTGTCCATTTATATATACTGCATATATTGAACCTCAGATATTTTGATTTTTTTTTAAACATTCCTTTAAACCACACAATAATGTAGTTTCACTGTATTTGTTACTGTATTGACATAAATACATTAAATTTCTTTTAATTAAAAAAAAATATAGAAAAAAGTAATTTCAGGATTAACTGCTAAGATCATATTTTTCCAGGCTATGTTAGGTTAATGAGTTACTTCCCTTCATTCTTTTCTAAAGCAGCAGGTAAACAAGGAAAAATGTTTACTATCTTTACAAAATTAAATAAAAGAAAAAACATGTCCAAAAAACATTTTCCATAGAAAATAATTTTCAGAATCTTTCCCTCAAAACATCACTTTCTATGCACATAAAATAACTACCTTAGATTTAACAAAATTTAATGAATTTTTATAGTTGAAACAAACCTTAATAAGATTATTAGAAATATTTCTTTTTCAAATTCAAATCTTAAGAAATAAATAAACAGTTATATATTATTTTTATAAGAATTCTAGTAAGACAAACCTTTGTTAATGAGATCAGCCAATGTGGCAGCAGTAAGGGACTTCTTATTAGAACGATCTGCATTCCATATTTTAAAGGGTCTTCCCACGAAACCCGACATCATCTTCTTTGAAAATCAGCATAAAAAAAGACAAATAAAAGAAACTGATGAAAAACAATGAGATCAAACAAATAAATTGGGTACCATAAACAAGTGAAAAGCTGTTGATGGTACACCAACATAAAACAGATTCCTTTACTGAACATCATTCTATTGTTGATGTTATTTCAGTTAATTAATACAGTACTAATTAATATATAACTTTCATTGTACTCTTTAATAGAGTAGTTTTACGAATAGTAGACATTATATACCTACTCATCAGTAATATTTCTGACCAATGTGAACCTTCAGATAAATGTTTTTAAGCTTAAAATAATGTTGTAAAAAATGTGTTATTTATTGTGTACAATTTAAAGATACATGTAATTCTGAATAACAAATAAAACATGGAATGAGAAGCTTCTGTTTCCTGTGGGAGAATATATGTGTAATTCTGTCACAGTAGAACCCACATAAATTACACCAAGAATCACAACAATAGTCATCCAAGATGTAATATTTTAAACAAAAATTCTTTATATTAACAGCTGAAATGAGTTTCTGGCATTAAAATCCACTTTGAAATTTTTAACATTTATGTACACACACTTTCACTTTCAGACACAACACAAACACACCTAGGGTGATATTATGTGACTAAAATGGTGAAAATGTTCTTAACCTGGTAAGAAATTCAACTCTTCATAGGTTGACACCTTAATAATAATATTAACAGCTAAGGCAAATGCGAGTCCATCATAATACCTGACATAATTTTCAGCTCAATATAGTATTCTATATTTAACATTCACTCAATATGAAGATGAACTACAAAGTTTTGGATAAGGTCAATGATCCAGCTAGGTGAAATATAATTAGTTTTCTATCCTTCATAGAACAGTAAGAGACTCGATCATGTATGGGAAGTGCCAATCAAGGGCTGTATCCATCAGTTTTATTCTTATCCAAGGACACATTATTTATATTGAGTAACTCTGGTGTTCTTTTTCATGCTACATGCACAAATGAATATTTTTTCTTTGGATCATCTTGCCATTTCAACCTGCAGCTTTTATGCCATCTAGTCCGCATTATCTCATCATTTGTAATTTCTCCTCTATTGCTAACCCGTTGCCATTCTGCATTTCTGATTACATCTTTATTCCTTTGAACCTTTAATGTATAAAAGTATTAATTATTTAACTCCTACTAGGACTGTAGAAATGTGAACTTCATTGGACTGTCTCATTTAATAATCCCACACATATGGATGATCATAGAACATCACCACTCTCTATCAAGTTAGTAGAAAGTAAAATTAATTCCAACCACTATATTTACTGTAGTGTAAGCGTTAGCCTGATATTTTTACTGAGTTTACTGTTCTCTTGACACATTAGTTTTCTCTGTTCATAGGCTATATATTTGATCCTTAGTGGGTGGTGTATTTGAGCCATATGTTTGATCCCTAGTGGATGGTGTATTTGAGCCATAGTTAATAAATAAGATCATTAATTAAATAAGGAAACTCACTGAGGCCTTTGCAGCAACTTAGATCTCATCATATTCATTTAAGAAAGAAAATCTTGAGTCTAAGGGAAACAGTGCTTCTAAGGAAGTACTCTAGAGTCCTTTGGAAGGTTAATATTGATCCCTTTAATTTGCAGCAATTATCTACTGCTGCCAAGGAACACTAACAAATTCTAACTACCTAACACTGTGATCAATTATAAGTTAAAAATTAGTCTGTCAATGAACGATAAAGCAAAACGATTTACAAGGTAATAAAACTAAACAGATTTATAAGGTAATTTGGTATCAGTTTTCGTTAATTAGTCCCTATTGCTATGCAAATCAAATGAGACAACATTAATATATGATCTTATCACTAATTTAAATTTCACCTAATAATTTACGGCCAATATTTAATTTGCTCTCGTGGGTAAAAGTCTCTCTAATGTGCATGTATATTGTCACGTGTGTGCGTTTGTTTATTAGTATACCCACATGATTTTTCTCTAATCTTTTCCTGACGTACTTATTATTATTATTCAGTTAACTAGCATTCTTCTGATGTGGCGTGCAAAAAATATATCAATGTACGGTAAATTGTGTCCTATTTACTAATTTCTTTGACTTATTTCCTTGATGGAAAAAACCTGGACTAAATATCGAAATGTGATTAGAGTTGGATGCTTCCGGCCGATGCGGAAGTTGTATTTTCACCACAATGACCACAGCGGACATGTCATCGTCAAGGCCATTATGATTACATATCACAGAACCAAAGACAGACCGCCACGTTTTAATTTGTTATAAATATTATTTAAAATACCTTAAGAAAATTAATTTCGCAAATCCAGAGATATAAACAAATATAGTCCTTAAACGCTAATTTTAATATTTTCTTACAGTTCGTACATCAAAATCTAAATCAAACAAAAAGATGGTAAAACAAAAACACACTACACGAATTACAGCAGCTCCAGCCAGCACAAACTGTATGGTTTATTGTTGACTCAACTTAGTGCTTTTTTTGGTTTGTGTGTGTGGTCCAAAGTTAGGCAAACCGTATCTAATGCAAATTGGCTTTATTTGGTCAAACACTGGCAAATATACTTTTGCTAACACATATTCAATATTAGCCAAGTGAAAAACCTTTCTTACGTTGGCCCAACTCTGTTTCAATGTACACACATTAGCTAACCCTCTCCCATTTTTAGACCAGCAGTGTCCTACGTTGACATAACTCCATATATCATTTAAAGCTCGTCGTAGTGTAAGGGGGCGCTTCCGGCTTCCGCTAAAGCTCATTATCATTATATATATCATTAGCCAATATTTTTTCCAACTTATTCCAGCATTCTCCAAATTTAACCCACCCCTTCCTTTACTGTTCCCCAATGCTGGCTCATTATACATATATGCTGTTCTTTATTTTTCATCAAAGAAAAAGTATGCACGAGATTAAACCATCTTTATTATTAATTGTAAAAAGTAAATTTTAAAATTCTGTAAAAGTTAATACTTCCTTTCACAATCAACTCAGACATCTACAAAATACACGATAAAACTATCTACAAAATACACGATAAAACTTCATTAGTCATTATTAACTGCTTTCAGACAGTTCATCATTTTGGGATTTGTGGTTTCAAAATAATTTATTTCATGTAAATGTATAGCTTACTATGAATTGCATTACTTAGTGGACACCCTCTACTTAGCAATGCAACACTGCCAAGCACAGACGATTTTGCACTTGGAAAATGTGTCTAATTCCTGTTTAGAGCACACACACAACCCCCATAAGATACATAAAACTGATGATGGACTTTTTGAAATCTATAAAATATGGTCAAATGTCAAAAAGGGAGCTTTAAGAGATATTCACCATCTGGATCAAGAGAATGACTACTAAGTATTAAACAAAAGAACATGTACCATTAGTTAAAATGTAAACTAATCAACCTTCAGGAACTAATTCCATCTTTAAAAAAAACAAAAAAACCCCACCTATTATTTGGAAATTGCCAAATCACAATAAATGCAAGAATGATCCATGCAGTTAAAATCATCAAGGAAGATGCAGATAGTTAAACAACAAATACTTTTTTTAAAAAAAAACACCCAAGGTCACCACATCAGACCAGAAATTCCAAAACATTTCCTTTGAAAATGAAAATGGACTCACAAACTAAGTTTCAACCAGACAAGTGGCTTTTCTATGATGAAGAACCCTTCAATTGTCTAATAGTTTTGGAGCCTCCACAACCCATCATGTCCCCCTTCCCTCAGAGTTAAAAACATTAAAAAAAAAGTGAGTGGTTTTGGCCAGTGAAAGCAACAAGAAGTTAACCTCACATCTGAAAGCAACAGCAACAAGACCTATGGCCAACCCTTCCTAAGGAGGGAAAAAAAGCAAAACTAGTGGTTGAAAGAACAAAACCATTGGGATTAATTTACCACCTCTTACACTTTTACAGTGATTAAAGAACTCCAATCTATTGTATTAAACTGCAGCATTTGGATTGTTGTTTGTGGGGTGTAGTTTTCTGCTTCACTTACTTAATGTCAATGCTAGTTGTAATAAGCAAATTACAGATATTATAAAGGACATATCAAATAAAGGTTAAAACATTTTAAATACTGTGGATGAGACATTAAAATAGTCTTTTACTAGCAGCTTGCCTTTTATTTAGTGATGTGAGTCTTATCAGGGTATGTATTTTATATACTGTAATGTTGGCTGTAGTATGGATTTATCAATTTGAATCCTTCAATTATTTTCAGTTTGGTTGTATTTTCTTGAAAAACGTGGTCTGCAACAATTGTCATTGTTGCCTTTGAGCATCCAAAACATTTCTTAGTGTGGTCTCAAACTGTCTGAATACTATGTGTAATTAAAATGCTTCAGTCCATTGAAGAATCATTTTACAAATTAAGTAATTCAATTGTTTCATCTTCTTTGACTGAGCAAGAGATGAAGTACATGTAGCTGGTTTGTGTTTAGGAAGCATGTTGAACAAAAAATACATGTTAATCTTTAATTACCATACACTACAATTACACTCCTGTCATCTCGAACTTAAGTTAAATGCACACGATGCAATACAGAGTACCATATATTATGAGTTTCACTTTTTGTGCTTTTATTTTCGTAATGAATATTTATATTTATTTAAAAAATCATGGCAAAGGCATTTTGATTTGTATTATTTAATTTATTTCCATTTTCTAAGTTCATTTTGGTAGTTTATAAACAGAACTGCTATTGATATGGACATTTAAGAGTTAATTGACATTGCTTCAGTCTCAACAGTAAAGATTGAATATGTAGAATTCAAATGTCACATTTTATAATATATTACTATACATAATACATATTACTATAAAAAATAAAGAAAATCATTAAAGACTTTATCTTGCATAGTACACCATCTTGTAGTTTATTTAAACATCTTTGTTATATTTCATAGATTTGAATATGTTTGGACCAACTCACCTAATTGAAATAATGCTATTATTACTTATCTGTTATATAAAAATAAATATGTATCAAACAAAGTGCATCCCATGGTAACAGATTTTCCTTGAAACTAACTGGGAGCTAGTATTAAGACAGAAATTCTATAACAAATTTTAAGGAGATGTTCAATTTTAAACATTTTTTGTGTTTTATTCACAGTTTAAAGACATTTTTTCCTTTTCAGTGTATGTATTCAGTTCTGTTTCCTTTGTAGCTCTATTTAATTTTTCATTTTCTTTTAAATCTCCTGACCCGTTTTAATATGATTTATTCCTTCACCTCCAATCCACTTCTATAAGATTGATACCTTTTTACAAATGATTTGTACTTTATTCCTGATAATTCTCTTTCTGCCCCACTACCTCTGGTCCAGTGTGTGATGATATGAGGAGTAGCTCCTGATATTTAATTTATCTTTAGGTTCCCAGGTCCCCAAATGCTGTTAGATTTGCCAGAGCAGGCCTGACCCTTAGATCTTGCATTTTACATACACTTTTCCTGTTGTTGTCCCATGCATGGATTTCATGTCCAATATTTCTTCTGTAACATTCCAACTGGAGTCCACTCCACGGATGAAGTTGGTGAGCTTTGCAGTGTCAGTCATGTCACTACTTTCATCAACAGCAAGAGAGTATGCAACAAAGACTTTGTCGTTTTCGATCAGCTCTGTTTTCACATCGGTGGCCATCTCACAAACTCGATCAGCAACCGCATTTCTGCAAAGGCTTACATTTGCAAACATCTGCTTTTTGTCTGAACACAAGACATCACACATTTTCATCATGCAGCTCTTCAGAAACTCTCCTTCAGTAAATGGTCGGGCTGATCTGGCGATCTCCTCTGCCACAATAAAACTTGCTTTCACAAGAGCTTCACTTTCTGATTTTGCTTTGGTGAAAAACGTCTGCTGTGATGTTAGATTTCTCTTTAATTCTTCTACCTTCTGCTCTGCATTCAGGTTTTTCAACTTGTCTTTATGTTTAGTCTCGTAGTGCCGTCTCAGATTATATTCCTTGATCACAGCCACATTATCTCCACAAATTAGATACACAGGTTTACCGCCAATATCAGTAAACATATATTCATCCTCCCAGCGGCTTTGAAAAGCTCTGTTTTCAGAATCAACTTTTCTCTTGGCCATTTTAAAGACTAGCATTGATTTAAAATTAAGATTGTGCATCTACCAACAGACGCTTGATTGATATTACTTAAGCGGGAAGGAGTGATGCAATATCCGGGCACTACACTACTTTCATTTCTCATGTGCCAATCCAAAACGAGCAACAGGACGTTACTAGGTTACTGTAATGACGAATATCCACGCACTATATATACAACTTTCATTTTCGCTTATTCTGACAAAAGGCGGCTTCGGCCCTCTCCCCCCACCGACGGAGGGCGGTTGAGGGTGTGCGCCAAATAGGTGCGACCTGTTTCAATCCCTTCCACCAGCCGTCCTGCCCTCCCCTTCAGATGCACCACTAGGCTGTGGGGATCCCCCAGAAGCAGACCAAGACCATCCTGAAGATGAAAAGTCTATTGAGGCTTCTGGGGTGAGTGTGAGCGGAACAACACAACAACACTTATTCTGATCTCTCAGGCAGACTTTCATTCGGCAAGGCTGCTACAATAGGGAATTTGATTTGCACTTCATATCGCCGGGCCATTAAAAAATATTTCTGCCTAAAATTCTCTCACGGGCCGGATATAATTGTATGATGGACCGGATGTGGCCCGCGGGCTTGAGTTTGAACCTGTGGGCTAAGGTTAGGATCCCTTTCCAAACTCTCATAACATACACCTTTCCTCTACCCTTTCAAGAAAATAATCCCTTCCTAGGTTCACATGCACTCAGCCATAAAATCAACAAATGTTTAAAGTTAGATGCTAAAGAGAAATAAATAAAAATGTGAAAGTGATCAGACCTGTCATGCAAGATTGTGTATAGCAGCTGCTGAGGCAGCAAAGATTAGATTAGATTAACTATAAATCCCTATCATTCAAATGGCTTAGTGATAAATTCACTTAAATATAAAATTAGATTAACTATAAATCCCTATAATTCAAATGGCTTAGTGATAAATTCAGTCAAATAAAAACTTTGTGGTGTTACATTCATTTATATATTTCATAAGGAACATGGTTAGATGAAACAGTAAGAAAGGGGTCAGGGGAAAATAGGAAGGCTGAAAGAAAAGACACAAGAAAAAAGGATTAGATATGTAAGGTTTTCGAAAGCAAACAAGTAGGTGATAATTAAACTGTAATATTTTTTAATGGGTGACTAAATCAGTAGACATATTTGATCAAAGAAAATCTTTAAAATATAGTTTTATAAATTACTGTTTCTATATGCTGTTGAGATTTTATATTATTTAAAGTAACAACCATTTCTTAAGAGTGCAAAGTGCCAATGAGTAAGAAAAATACATTTTGTGCAAAAGTACGGCATCACTGTTATGACTTACTTTTGCATAACAAATTGTACTTTATTACAATGATATTCTGTCAAGTTCTCCTTATCTAACTTGCATGCTAAAGTGATGGTGTTTATGAAAATTTCATATATCTAGATCGATGTTGCATGCGAAAAGGGTGGTATGTGAAAATTTCATATATCTAGATCAGGGGTCACCAACACGGTGCCCAAGGGCACCACGGTCGCCTGCAAAGACCACATGAGTCGCCTGCAAGCCTTTCTAAAAATAGCACAACTCAGCTGCAAACTAAGTAAATTTGTTATGTTTCAGAAGATGGTAGCCCTTCGTATGACTCAGTAACCATGAAGTAGCTCACAGTATCAAAGAGGTTGGTGACCCCTGATCTAGATCGATGTTTGAGCAGGAAATATTCATAGCAAGGACAGCTTTATGTTCATGGTCTGCCTAATGAGCATATTGCAGGTATTTGCTTTGTACTGGCCATTTATATATATAAGTGTATATATATATTTCTATATATACAAGCTGGGTAAAATTTCAACTGCCAAATCAACATTTGTGCATGCATACATTTACAAACTACATAAAGCATACTTCTCCATCTAACTTGGGAACAAATGTAAATATTATATCAAAAGAAAGGAATGTGTAAACATATATTTTCTCTCTCTAATTTCCTGCAATACTTCAAACTTTCAAATTCAGTTTCCTGCAAACTATGAGAAAGATATGTGCTTTAACCTTCAGGTAATCTATTATTATTGTTACTATAATTCAGTCTTTATAATTCATGTAATTTTGATTATTACTGAATAAATGATAGGAAAATCAAAATATGGTTAAGATATTACTGATTTCTTATTTATAAACATTTCAAAACCAGTAATAAATGATATAAATAAGTGTAAGAACACATGAAATTCTCAAAAGTCACAACCCCTTGAGCTGTACTGTTTAATGCTAATTATAATGCATTCAAAGGTGAGTATAGTCTAAATGAATATGTTATAAAAATTCTATAATTACACTGTAATCAATCTACAAGTTGTAATCATACAAACATACTATGAAGTGTAATCATACAAACAAGTTAGTCAACATATGAATAAAGTACAATATAAAGGGTGTGCATTGTACAGTTCTAATGTCAAAATCTGATCTATTCAAAGTACTAAAGGCAATATTTATGCTTTGTTAAATTACAACATAACAGTTTGCTACAATTTCCAAGGTCAATTAGAATAAATCTTTATGTCCTGTAGCTAAATCTTTTGGATTGAAGATTTACTATGATGAATATACAGCATAGCTTCCTCCCAAAAGACATAAATCACAGTGATCTTGGAAACTATAGTTCATTCATATTATTTTCATAATTTTAACTTGTAAAAGGTATTTTAGCATAATTAATATTTTGTTGAACTATTTTAATTCATGTTATATAATTTTGGTCAATAAGAATGTGTTTAACAGAGTAACAGTTATTGTGTAACTGACTACATCAGAGGACCAGGTGCTGAGGGGTCTTTGGTCAGATATCCTGACTTAATTAAGTCTACAGTCCATTTGTGACAATTACCATTTAATGATGATAGGGGAGTTATTGTAGGTCAGAGACAAAACAAGATTAATGGTAACTGATTCCTGTTAGTTCAGTGGGAGAAGGGAAGGGAGTCCAGTCACAAAGGTGTGTTGTCAAGTCTAGCATGCTGGTTAGTAGTGACAGTCATTCAGAGTTTCAGTAGCTCGGTGAAAGCTAACAATAGCAAATTAGGTAAGACATACAAATAATAATCAACATGCTTGACCAATATTTTAATTTCCTTGTAATCTCCAGTCTAAATTAAAAAATTTAAAATTTAAAATTTACTGTTGCCTTGAAATTTTTCACTTGAGTCCATGATTAGAGGCCCATGTAAAAAGAACTTAATTGATCTGAATCATGTGAGTGAGAACTAAACTTTAGAAAGTTTAACTCTGATTTTATTTTAATGGTGTAACAAAAATGACTATGTATTTTGTCTTGTATTATTGTGTGAATGAAGAGATAATATTACTATCCAGGGTCCACTGAAAATTGAAAATGAGAGAGTGAAAGGCAGTAATGAATATTCACTTCATATACTTTTGTTGTATTACTCCTTTTGTTTCAGGAGCAGTACAGCTTTTTGGGTTCCTCCATAATTTTGGGTTTATAGTATTTCTTAGTTTTTAAGTTTGTACCTTCCAGGTCACCTTTAGAGATTTCTTTAGCTTCATGTTGATTTGTCCTATTTTCCTAACCATATGGATATTGTTTTAATTGCACTGAAATGAATATAATTTTATTTGCTTTCATGCCTAAAATCTAATTTTGTACTAAGACTGAGATGCTTTTACAGTCATGGATGTTTCATTTGCATGAACAACACGTAAATTTCAACAATGATTCTCTAAGGAATCACATGGTTGATTGTGTGTAATTTTATTTTTGTGTATAATCAATTTCATAGGGACTTTATCTGTTTAGAAAGAAGTTATTTTTATGATTATGCTTAGTTACCTGTGACTATTTCTAGCATACATATAAAATAAGAAAAGAATAGTCATTGGATGTTTTTTTTGTGCAATTATAGAAACTGATGAGTGTATCTCCTTTTTAATTTAAGGATTGTATGATTGCATTAATTAATAAGTGAACAGTTCCCTGGAAATTTTTATCTGTGAATCTTGGACCGAACCTTAAAAAAACACCATTCAAATGTGAATTTCAGCATCAGCAAATACCATATTGTACCATTTCACCACAAATCTCTTATTTCCATCACTATTATGATAAAAATAACCATAGGATAGAATATTAATATTTACTGCAGTATGCTTAACTGTGATTACCTAGACTGATTATATCATCAAATGAGCATTGTTGTAAATTTGTTTAATTCTTTTTTGTTAATTTGTACCACAATTCTGTTCAATGCTTGAATAAATTCATTATTTTTATTAATACTTAAATACATATTTTATTGATATGAAAAGGAATTATGCACAGTTGGCAGGGCTATAGAAATAATTAATTAGACAGACAAAAAATTAATTCCCTGAATTATAACCTAAAGTGTGAATGCTGAGCAAGTGACAGATATTTGTAGGTGTAGCTTGCTTAGGGCCCAGTAATGTTGTATGATAATTTATAGGGTTATATGTAAGTTTACTGAAGCAGCCTAAACAGGATCAGCAGGTGGGATGAGATATTTTGATAATATTTAATTATAACTAATTACATGAAGTATAAGTTTTTCCACTTGAAAGTACAATAATTAAATTATGGCATTAATTAGTGAAAGTCTTGTTTCTTTGGAGAAGTAAGCCCATAAAATGTATCAAGGAAAAGAATGCAGTTCACAAGTAATATTATGGATTTGTGCATTTTGAGGGAAATATTCATATCAGAACTGAAAAGTGACTGAGTTAAACAATTTTATT
This sequence comes from Sinotaia quadrata, assembly GCA_028829895.1. Classification (NCBI taxonomy): domain Eukaryota; kingdom Metazoa; phylum Mollusca; class Gastropoda; order Architaenioglossa; family Viviparidae; genus Sinotaia; species Sinotaia quadrata. Next base: position 60,535,816 of record CM054179.1, read on the forward strand.
TCACTTTCAAATATTATCTTTAATGATACCTTTTTTAAAGCACTTATTTTTAAAAGCATTTTGTATCCCCCCTTCCCACTTTCATTAGACTTAAACATTATTTTGGTATATCAATGTCATGAGTATGAAATACTTGTAAAAAAATAATTCCCATTGTTTTCTTGACCACTACATAATGAATTTTGTTCCTTTAATAATTCAGGCAATTCTCTGAAATTGCAGCAATTATCAGGGTCTTAAATTTTAAAGAAAATAAGGGGAATAACATTTTATAAATTTTACCCACTTACTGGTATATGTTCCTTGCTGCAATCTGCTGTATAGCTAATGAAATTCTTAAATCATTACATGACCCTAGTGGCCCTTAAGTTTATGTTTACAAAAATTTGTCCATGTCAAATTATTTATTGCATTGTCTCTTGAAAAAATCTCTGACAATTAAAGCAATTTGTCCCAGTTGAAATCATCTTCCAGGTCTTCTCCATGTAGAAAATTTGGTCTTGATGTCGGAAAATGCTGAGGAGATGGGTATGAATTACCAGCTCCCTGCACACACACATATATACACAAAATTAATATTACTGACAGAACTGTGATTCAATCTAATTGTAATGACACATTTTTAACGAACAGTTTGTACTTAGTCCTTGCATGATTTAAAATAAAACTTTAATGAGAAACAAACTATATGATTTAAACATCTGTAAATGTAATAATCATTTATAAGAAAAGTGAGCAATAATAATTTGCAAATTAAAATTTAGAGAAGATAATTTACGATGTACACTGCCATGCTCTGCAACATACAAATAATTATTTTTAAAAACAGTTAATATCCTAATTACATTAACACTATATATACCTCTAAAAGGTACTTTTAGTCAGATAATTATGTTAAGAGAGTAATACACTTATATCTTACCTCCATGTGCACAAAACAATTGCTCATCTTAACTAAAAACAATGTGTGTGCATGTATATGTGGATGAATAATGTCTTCCCCACCTCTATTTTTATATCTCTCATTGTTATATATATATAGGTATGGAAACACTTTAGGCAGCCCTGAAGAACTTTATCTAAGTTTGCCAAAAAACATCAAATGATTTATCTTTTAACAGGTGAAAAATATTAAGTTAAAAGACCCAATATCTAGATATTTACAAATATAAGTGATCGTTTGATCAATTTTCTTACTCCTTGAGAAAACCCAAACTAGGTATTCCACCAAACTAACTAAAGATTAAACAAAATAAATTATTTATTTAATTTAAACTTATCATTTTGGTGACCAAATCAAGTATAAAAGTGGTTCAAACACCACAGAAACAATACATAGGACAAATAGTATTGATACTATTAGAGACTTAAGGATCACGCATGGTATTTCCATGGCTCTTAAATAAACTTAAAAGCCATAAGGAGGTGTGTTTTGCACTGTGATGATGCTTTGCCACACAGACCTGAGAGGAATTTTGACAGGATTTAGTTTGAGGTCAAAAGTCTATCAAAATATATTGGTTTCTGACTACTCTCAACTACTGTGATTATAGTGAAGGTATCAGATGGAATGCCAAAAGTAACTTTTAACAATCTGGCCTGACTGCTAAGTAGTTTGTTAGGGTACTGTTAATGGCTATTGTGTTAGAGTATTTGTTAGAGTAATATTTAGAAGTAATGAGACTGCACAGAGTAGTCTGGACATAACAAGTTTGGCTCTTCAGGTAGGCTTAATGACTGGTTTCTTTAGTTGATATCTTTATTTTCTGCTGTAATACAATCATTGATATATTTTGTCTAATAATGGTTTCCTGCATAGTAACACTAGGAATTTAATCTTATTTGTAAAAACTTCTTTTCCTCTTTCCCATCCTGGCAATCAAACATTAAGAGCATTCATACACAGATAGCTGATCACCAATCTTATTCAGGCATTCACAGTTTCTGATTCATTCAAGTACAACTGTGGCTATAGGGAAGCTGGCTAACAAGTGCCAGGTATGGAAACACTTTAGGCAGCCCATGACGAACTTTATCTAAGTTATTATTATCATTAAGGTCTACAGAAAGATAAACACACCAGAATACAGCAGTTAGTTATAAGAATTAAAGAAAAGAACAAAATAGGGCAAGTAGTAATAGTAAATATTATATATAACAATGAGAGATATAAAAATGGGAAGGGAAATGTAAATAACATAGAGAAAAGCAGTTATTATTGAAACTTACTGCATGATATTAAATAAATTGCATAATTAGATGTTAAAATTATACAGTGTGTAAAATATATATTGTATTAGAAAAAAGACAGCAAGAAAAATCATTATAAATGATATAATAATTTTTTCTTTAAAAACTTCGTTACATTTTACTTTTACCTGTGACTCTACATTTGCAGCACTATTATTAGCTGAAGGCACATGGTGACTGGATGGTAAATCATTACTGCAAAATCTGCTACCTGTCAGAAATTAAACAAGAAAACAACAATGGGTTACATATACATAAACATTCCATAACCATACTCTAATTTACATTATTTCTTAATAATTAACAAAATAAAGGTTATATAGTATAACATAACTGACATACATCAAATCTGAAGACAAGGTAGATGAATTAAAATAATACTATATGATAATTATATTAAGAGAAATTACTGAAATAACTTTAATCATAAAATCATATATTTCATAACTTTTTATGATTGTATTTTGTTAAAAATAAAATGTAAAGATTTAAAAAGCAGTTTAAAAGCAATACAAAATGATGTGTTTTCTATTGTACATTTTTGATTTTGGCAATTAAAGTTTCCTTAATTAAAATATAAACATATAGTAATATAAATCCACAACATATAGTAAATAAATGTTTAAAAAAATAAATGATATTATAACATTTTATCTAATGCTCTCCCTCTGCATTAAAAAACTGAAACAATTTGCATGGCTGCAAAAGTGACCTAGCTGTGAGTTAAACAAAAAAGAAGTTAAAGAAAAATGTAAACACAAAAAATATCTCCTTTCAAGTACATGTACTTTAAAAAAACCCACAACTTTATGTTGCAGCAGGAACTAAAAAGAAAATATTATGTTAGACAAAACACACTGAAATTAATTGGTGGCCTAATTTCATAAGATATATAGAAAAATTTAAACCTTGTCTCATAAAAACCTATAACAGGAACTTTTCCACCAAACATGATTGATTTGATGGTAAATAAAACTTCAGCCTCATTTTTATTACCAGTGCTACTAACAATATTGAGTTAAACATATTTAAATATCTATTTTGAAGAAGCATGTAGTGTGGCAAAGTAAATTTGCTTACTCCTATTTCTAAATTTAATTGTTATATAAATTGTAAAATTGTGGAGGTGACCCAACCTTAGGCACTTATGATGGTATTTTTGTAACTGTCAGAGTTGGAGTAAACACTCAAGTTGAGAATATGCTAGAAATTACTGATGTAATGCAAACCAGTTCAACTGGGTGAGTAGTTTTTATTATCCAATGGTTAAGATTTATGAGAACGGAACCAGCCAATGGGCTGAGATCAAAAAGTTTACCTGCTATAGAAAATTCTATTGTCTAATCACTTGAATTTGGTGTGGCAAGAAGTCCGGTCTTGAAAGGCGGCTGTTAGCTTAATTCTCTCTCAACTGACTGGTTGAGAGAGAATGGACTTAGAAATATTTCATGCATTTTTGCTATTGATAAATTATACTCATGCAATAATAAAGATGTATTACATGAGTAGATTATTATTTCTACAAATGTTTGAACTAAGATGCTTGTACATAGTATGCTAAACACTTTACACTGTTTTAGTGAACCTGTTCATAAACTGATATGCTGTATTTATTATGCTGATGCATGTGTCAGGCTAATAAATACTGTTGCAGGAAATTGTAAGTTGAGACGTGAATGTAAGAAAAAATGAAGTTAAAAAGCAATAAAATTGGAAACTTAGCATTTGCTCCTTGATTATATTTTTCAGGGTAAACAGCCTTTCTTTCTGTGTACAATTTGAACCTCCTGATGTAGAGCACACTGCAATTGAAGTGAGAAATTTCATGTGGAAATGTTCTGAATCAAGTGTGGACTCTCAGATTTGAACTAAAAATCTTTCTGGTGAATCAAAAACATATCCTTGCAGTTAAGTTAATAATTTCCACTTGGTTTGCACATCTCACATATTTAACTGACATCTTTGGGCATGTGAATTCATTGAATGAGGAACTGCAAGGGAAAAAGATCAGTATCTTTTTGGCAGGAGAAAAGATTTCAGCATTTGGGTCAAAACTTCTGTATTTGAACCAGACAGTGGAACAAAACAAGATAGCCACTTTTCTAAAGCTAGCAGAGTATTTGGAAGATTGTGAAGATCTCAGTCTTTGTGACATCAAGGAATCAGTAGGGCATCTGATCAAACTCAAAAAGCTGTTACTTTCAAGAACTTGATTCACATACTGTCAGGTGGATTGTAAATCCCTTCAACTGTCAACTTGCTGATGCCTGAAGAACCTTAAGGATTGGCTCATGCACTTCTTAAACTTCACTCCAACATCATTTTGGATTTTAAAAAAATCCAAAAAAAAAAAAAGAAAAGAAAAAAAAAAAGACTTTTAAAATTGCATAGATAGAAGTGACAAAATGCTGTGGCCTTTTGCAATAACCCATCTTTGTGAACAAGGATTTTCTACCCTATGAACTTAAAACAAAGTACAGTAATCAGTTGGACCCAGAAGACAGCAAGTTGCTCTGACATAAAAAAAGCACTGATATAGATGTTGTTTTATCAAAAATGAAGCAGCACCATTTTTTAACAAACCAGAAGCAGAGATGTTTTGAATGAAATTCACCAGTTCTTCATTTCTTCAATCCTTTTTATTAATTTTGTATGTACATATACTATGGGTATGCTATTCTTATGGCAGCCTGTGTGGGTTTTTTTTATTATTGACATTAATAAAAAGTCTTTTATTAATTCTTGATGTTGTGAGCAGTTATTCTCCAGAGCAATTAGCTTGTTTTTGTCTACTTTGAAGTCTGGGGGGTAATTTAATTTAATACAAATAAATTCTGGGTAATACCCCCAAAAGTTCTAGAGTGTTTGTATTTGCAAGTCTAGTATTGTCCTTGAATGTGCTATGGCAATTATTAATAATTCAATGATCAAAGTTTGGATGCTTTAGTTGAAATGGTGTGAGTATACAATTTTTCAAATATTTTTAAAATGTAATTTATGCTTTTAAAAATATCTTTTTTATTCATTACTATTATCAGTTGTTAGATTTAAAACATATTGTATCACTGGTTTTCTAACAAATGCACTGAACCAGGATTTAAAAAAAAATTTTTTTTGAATAGTACAATAATTTTTGAGTAACTTATTACTCTTATAAATTGATTAGGATTGTTTTGTGGGTGTTATTACAGTTCAAACATGATAGCCCATTTTTACTCTCATTTTATAAAAACCCTCTGCCTGCAAAACTGCTTTGACCTACTTGAGCATCATTGAGAAAGCTGCTTTATAAATAAAGGCTGCCAAATAAAGTCAACTCCAAAAAGAGCACCATTTTGGGTTGATCATGTAAGCATTCACTCTCATATTTATATACTGCTAAAGTTATGCAATATTTACATAAAAATAATAATGATTTATTTTTTTTACAATATAGCAATTTTATTCCTCATAAAGTTTATTTATAGTACAGTCAAATGAATTCATCATTCTCTTACATACCAAAATGGGTTATGATTCAGTTTTTATACCTTGGTTTCAGTTCTGATTGTTCTTTCCTTTTTAATTAATTAAATATATGATCAATTATTGACATTAATAATTATTGAAAATGCTTATCAAGGTCACAAACAGTATTTCATAATTTTAAAGTATGTGTTTCCAGCATTAATTTTTGTGATCAGATTGTTTTCTTTCTGCTAATTCAGAGTAAATATGCTTTCAATCTCTATGCACTTTATCTTGTTTACATCATCGATTATAGCTATTTACATATAACTTTCAGCCATACTCCAAATTGTGACATCATCAATTATAGCTATTTACATATAACTTTCAGCCATACTCCAAATTGTGACATCATCAATTATAGCTATTTACATATAACTTTCAGCCATACTCCAAATTGTGACATCAAAATGAATTAAATAAATCATCAACAAATTTGTATTCAGAAGGCTAACTTTTCTTTTGCTTTCTGCATCAGATCATAAACACTAGAACTATCTAACTGGAAAATGGTACTAAATTACTAAATGATGACTTTGTTTTCATTCAAAACTACCAATGCAGTCCTTGAAATAATGTAATGAAATCAAACTGAATAATGAACTAATGTGTCTGCTTGAAATATCAAAAGGGAAATAAAAAACTGTTCCAATATTTTAAAAAGAAAGAAAGAATCTTATTTCTTTTTCAAATGAAATGTGAGCCATGTATTTTGTTGAAAACTCTAGCATACATACCACCATGATGCTGGTTGCTCAGCATTCCAACCTGGTTAAAGAAGTTGTTCAGTGATGATGCTAGATCAACCAGTTGCTCCTGGTTGATTGAAGACCAATTAGACTGATCTCCTTGTTTAATTGTGTCCATAAGACCTTTAAAGTAGAAACAAATACAAAATCTTAATTCTGATAAAACAATTTTTTTCAATTTTTTCAATTTTATTATTTTAAACAATAATTAAATCAAACTGTTAAAAAAAAGTTATAAAAGTCTTATAAGTGTATAGATATATTTTAGCAAATAAATGCACAGACAAATTTTTTTTATGTCCTTCTATTAGCTTAACAGTTTATTTTGAAAACAATACTATATTTTATATTTAACTGCAAGTATTGGAAGAGATGGTGATAAATGAAGATTTAACGTCAATTTCCAATGTAGAATTTTTCACATTTTAACACAAAAAAAACATCTGTTCCTCCATTGCATGTCTGACACACAGTTATGGGGAAAAAAATATAAAAATGGGAACCAAACTGTCCAACTGATATTGATATATTACATGATTACTACATTTTAAAACAACAATTTACATGCAGGGTGTTTTCACAGAACTGGATATTACCCATCTGGAGATACTGGAATGTAACATCTGAGCAGTCATACAAATCATGATAAACATTCAAAATTATACAAATTAATTAGAAAAATGAAAAGATTCAGCTGCTGATATTGTATTGACCTTGGGAAGAAAGAAAGTCTGAGATATGAAGCCAAAACAAGTATAATAAATGAAGAAGATCCAAATGAAAGCCTTAGGGTAATCTTATTGTTATCATCTTCTATAGGAATCTTGACTCTTAATTTAATTTTTGTTCTCTTCAAGTCTAAATATAGTTGATGACTTAAAATTAAATAGCTACAAAGGACTTGATGCCTAGATTCACAGTAAGGAAACTAGAATAAGAAATGCAATAAGGCATTTTAGCATAATAAATGAGAACTGTTTAGTACAAGTAAGAATAAAAGTCATATCTGTAATCATTCAGACAAAAGATATCAATTTTAGTTAAACCATCTAAAGCAATGAAGAATTAATTAATTAAAAAACAGCAATCTGAAAAGTCATATATATTACATCTAATCTAGACCCCTGATTGATTGGTGTAAAATATTTAGCTTTACAGCTACTATATATCCTGTATTAAATTCTCATTTCAAGTTTAATTTTTATAGATAATTTTTTATAACTAACACACACACACACATACACACTCACACACTTTTTATGTGGGGGTGTTACTGTTATCGACAAATTACAATATATTTCTACTTTATGTTAGGGCAGAAACATAAAAATTTAGATTTTTGTTTAGTCAAAATTGTGCTTGATTCACAAAGCATGATCACTATACAAACATTACTTAGGAACTTTTCTCTCAGAATTAAACTTTAAAAAAAAAAATATGGTACTAAGTGAAAAACTAAATAATACTAATAGTTCAGCAGCATTTATAACTAGAACATTTTTCAGTAATGTCTACATGACCAACAAATCTAAAGTTAAAAATGTGATAAAAGTTTAATCTGTCATATTTTCAAATTAATCAGATGATAAATAAATGTTCGATGTTAGAAATAATTATATTTATTTTTGAAACACATTACAAAAAAGATGGTACTGATATTTTACAATAACTCTAGCAGAAGAAAAGCCCACTTGACTAATCACAATGGTAGTTCAATGAAATGAGTAAAAGACTAACAACTTCTATTAGAAAAATCTCACTCAAGGATTAGTCCCAATAATAGTTTTACTTTTTATATTCAAAGTTCATATGGTGAGTTTTACACATTCCAGAAAGTAAACTTTATATAATGAAAGATAAAACTTTTACTGCAGATACAAATAATATAGCAGCAGAAACAATTAAATAAAAATCAATACCTTGGAACTGTGTCATGTCAATGTTTTGCCAGTCATAATTTCCTGCACCTGCCAAACGAACACTCTCTTTTAGAGAGTCAAGATTTTGAAGAAGTCCTGAAGACATGGTGAGCAGACTAAGTGGCTGATTTGCAATATCTTAAAATGAAAAAGAAGTCATTTAAACTTTATCAAATACTATTGTATTCACCACCAGCTTCAAAATATATTGTAAATTTTATATGATCAATACAAATTGTAGAAAATAATAATATAGACATCTTATTTAAAAAGAAATAAGTAATATTGGACAAATTGTTTGGGAACTCAATAATTCTTGAACAAACTGTTTATACTGCATTTCAATTTTAAAATATGTTTCAACACTGACTTTAAAAATAAAATAGTGATATGCCTTTGTTTTCACATATACCCAATGTATTTGATCTTGCATTTATATTTATCTGTGAGACAAAACACTACAACTGAATTTTAATATATATTATTGTGACTTACATCAAGTGAATAATTGACTAAACTCTAGGAGAGTGCATCTGATAGAATATTAAATACATTATTGTGCTTCATCTTATGTGAATGAACTTTGAAAATGACTGTTTCCAGAATTTTCAGGTTTTGTTACTGTCATCATGGAATCTGTTCTTAATCTGGTCTTATAACCACTGCTGAATTTTTCAAATCATATGAAAATATATAGGCAATGAAGATTCTAACAACTGTAGTGTTTAATGTATACCATTAAAAAAAAGTTACTATAAGCAAAACTGGAATATGAATGCTATATATAAAAAAAAAATTTTCAACTGGAATGCAATTATGAATAATTATACTTCATGTATGAAGTATGTGTTGCTAGACCCTGAAGAAAACAAAAATCAAGTAAATAGACAGGATTTCCTACTTATCACAATGTTGAAATGCAGAAGCATTTTGAAAGAATACAGTATATACAAGAAATGTCAACAAGGTTTCATTGTTGATTTTTTTGTCAATCATAGTAGCACCCACCTCTCCTCACCCCTACTGCTGACCTAGATTGTCATTTTGTCTGTGCATGCAAGTCTAGCTGTCAAATCTGTAGCAACCCCCACCCCCACCCCCAACTTTGTTGCCCTCTGGATGAACTAAAAAATACTGGAATGTTCTCATCCCCATCAATCAGATTTTCCATTTTCTGGATTGTCTATTGTACTATATATAACAAGCTTAATATTTTTAGCCCACATTCAGTACCTGACTATATTTTGAGAAATAAGAGAAAATTATTTTCCCAAGATCTGAAAAAATATATCTTTTTCTATTAATGTCTATAAATTATATTAAATCTTTTCTTTAGAACAATAATCCTCACATTTCAAATTATGCAAATATTTCCTATCTAAATCAATATCTTTTATACACTTAATTTTTTTTTATTACCCTCTGTTTCTTGGTATGTTTAATTTCTAGCTCCTTCATACCTTCTATCACACTTGTTTAGATTAATACTTACTGCACATTGTAGCAAAAGCCATATGCTATACACATTAGATTATCACTATATAATTGTATTATGTCAGTTGGTTTTTAATATAAATGTGAGAGCTAAGCCAGGTGATATAGCTTTTGTAAATATTTACATAGTTCTAAATGGTTAAAATACTATACAGCTCAGAGTTAGGAGAGTAAATCACTTTAGAATGAGACAGTACATGTTTTATAGTAGTTTCCACAGCAATTCCTTTCTACAGAGTACACAGAAGCTTTCAAAAACTGAATGGTCTAAGGTGATTGACTCCAGTTGGGCCCAGTTCTAGCTCAAGGCTACAAGCTACTATCCAGACTGTTACTACTTTTTTACTAGGTTGACTATCATTTCACTCGTCCTAGAAAAAGCTGTTGGCACCCATTCTGTCAGTGTTATGGGAAGACATCATTTGCAAAACTACAGATATTTTGGAAGCTGCCTTTATAAAAAAAAGTATTGCATTTAACTACAACACACTTTTGGAGATTCAATTTGTAATCTTAATTAAGACCTACTTTCTTCACTACTTGGGTTCTGATAAGAACTACAAACTATCCTATATGACTGTAATCTAAGACAAAGTAATATTTATAATTATATGACATATCTATTTTGTGAAATGTCAAAAATAAACCAGAGTGAGTGTGGCATTAAACCACTAACACAAACATCTATAGTTGCAGTCATTCACATATACATCACACTGCTTATCTATTTTTAAATTTAGTTTTAGGCTTGCTATTAACTGTAACTGATTTTGCAGATGGATGCAAGCACTTAGAGATTTCAGAAGGAAAGGAATAAAGAAAAGCGAAGATGTGTAATGTTCTGGCAGATTTTTTTCTACTAAGGGGTCTTAAGTTTGTAACCTATAGCAGAGCTGGCATATTTTACTCTCATTCCAAACTACACACATAATTTACTCTCTACCTCAAGTTTGAGTTTTTTTATTCCTAATTCTGGTTACAGATGGAATCATAAATCTCTTAATTCTAGTGGGCTGTGTACTATTATGCTCCTCTTAGTTGCCTATGTAGCATTTGGTGAACATGAACATAAAACAGTATCACTGAAAAAGTGTCTAGGAGTTTAAATGCTAAATCAAAGAGAAGTAACAATGGTGTTTGTCATAGAATATAAAAATGCTTTCAAGATGATTTTTACTTTTCCCATACAATGCTAGTAACACAAAGATTGTTGATGCACATTATTAGTTGTGCACCAGTATTCACATTATATGTAAAATGAATACAACCAGGCAATAATACAAATCAACAATCATTGTGACATTAGTGGTTGCATGGAATAAGTATAGAACAAAACCTGGAAGGAGTTTAGATATTCTAATGTAAACTTCAGTATATTTTTGAATTTACTCAAAATATTACTTAATGAAGTCCCAGACATCTTTTACAATGACTCTGCATGCATGCACGCACACACACACACACACACACACACACACACACACACACACACACACACACACACACACACACACACACACACACACACACACACACACAAACAAATGTATAATACAAAGGATGAAAATATCAAAGATCTTAATAATGATTGAAGATAAAATTGTTAGTAAGACAGGCATAATGTGCCCTTGACTCCATGACAAGAAATTTGAACACAAATGTAATAAACAAATATGTGAGCAAACGCTCTTTTGACAACAATAATGGGGATTAAATTAATATTGAAACTTTGCTAAGCTATAGTCTTTTCATCTGTCCAAACAGATTTAAAAGAAACAAACAAAAATATAAATAGTGGTTGGAATTTCAAACCAAACAGAAGATCTGACAACTATGTAGAAAAGATAACTAACATTAAAAGTAAACATCACTGAATTGCTTACCAAGACTAGCATCCTCTGTCTTGACAGAATGCAAGCTGCTGCCTTCAGTTGTTTTAGAGGTCTGTTTCAGTTGCTCAATAGTTACAGGTGAGTCAATATCAGTATTAGGGAGACCACTATTCAACAATGCATTTAAATTTCCTAAAACAAATAAATCTGTGTCAGTTAAATATATAACTATTTGTTTGCTAGTAATCAACAAATTAAATCTATTTCATGCATTAATATATTAATACCATCTCTCTTCTATTCAACCAAACATTTCTTTGCAAATGTTGAGCTTTCTGATCCTAATTATGAAGTCATCGAATAATTTTAATTGTTCACTGATCATAGTAAGAAATAAACAATTCATTAGGCACAACAACAAAAAAATTGTTCACTCATAAAATTACTGACTAAAATTAGTAATTACTTCAGTCTCATATAATTCACCATAATTTGATTGAAGTTTGATATTTTATATTTAAAATATTTGGAATGCAAGAATATATTCAAAATTTTACTTTAAATTCAGCTTAAAGAACAAACCTTATGAAGGTAAAAATAAGTACACATTTAAGTCACCATGCCTTTTATTACTAAATGAACTGTGATTTTAGTCATTAAACACATTTATTATATATAACTGTAACTTGATAGAAAATTTCTTAAAATAAAATTATTAAGTATTTTTTTTTAAAGTTCATTAATTGTCATACATCATTTTGATTTCTACTGAATATACCATTTTAAATTCTAATGAGTCTCATTGTAACCACCTTCCCATGATTCTTTATTATTTAAACATTTCTACATTTAATATTTTACACTTAACCATATCTTTACTCTAAACTGATACTCTATTCCTGAGAAAAAATGCCAATAATTCTTTCTTTCCATCATGACCTAACTGAAAGCCTTCATTTTCTTAAAACAGTATTGAGAAATTTTAAATATATAGAAATACAAATTTTTCTATGTGTACAGATTTTAAGTAATTAGAGAAATAATCTGCAGTGATCTATGTCATCCAATACAGCAGGCTTATACCTCTCATATTCACAAATATAATTATCTAATCTGAGGGCAGCTTTGGTCATTTAAAACAATAAAACATCTTTCCAAAGAAAAAATTCATTGTGTAACAAAGCAGAAAAGATTTTAACAAAATAAATTGCAAAAAGGTTAAATACCAAAGAAATGCTCTCTCACATTTAGAAAATAGTTTAATAACTTACAAAAACTGTAAGGATGCTAGTAAAATGAAAATAAATTCAGACTTCGGTGATGCAAATTCCCAACAGTTAAGTCATGATTCAAAATTTGTAAAAATCAATAAATATGTGGCAAATATATCAGATGACTGATTCTGATAATCTTTTAGAAGTGTTTCTATGTTCAAATTATGTTGCTTGCTCCAAGCAAAAATATATGAATTTGAAATTGTATGAGAATTAAGAAAATAAAACTGATGGATTTTAAATAAAAACAAAAAATTCTAATTCACAGAATGATTTAGACTATGCCATGATAAAATTCAGGCAAATTACACAATTTTCTTTATAATATAGGTTGTATGAGACTGTTTTTTTACATTTAATTTTAAGTAAATATTTTATTAATTGTTAATAGAATTTTTAAGATGTAGGAAAACATAATTAAACACATCACATTTGTTTAAAAAAAAAAAAGATTTTACCAGAGGAGGTATCAAATACAGATTTGTACAGGCTGAGAAATGAGTTGTTTAAGTCTTCACTTGCTGCAGCACCATCAACAAAACGATCTGTAATTTCCTGTTGATCCAAAAAAGTCCAAAATGTATGTATTAACAATAAATCTGACCCAATGGCATAATCATAAATTTGGTGTAAATGCAAGTTATAAGTTATTGGCTTTTAGAAATGCTTATTACTGAGGGAAAGTAACAATGTTGTTAACACAAAAACAGGGCTATACAACAGGACAGATAGATCAGACCATAAAAAAAAACCCAAAGCAAATAAGAAAAATAAAAATATAATGCATGACTGGCATGCAGGGTCATGATATATCAATTTAAAATCATATTTTCCTGTATTTGTGACTTTGGTTTAGGATATGGATTCTAGCTCAACATAATATTGTCATTTTTTACTAAATTTAGGAATGGCCACTGCAAGAAAAATTTCTCTGTTGTTGAGTCAAAATTAAGCAAAAATTATTAAAAATAGTTTTGTTGCAAGGCAGTTGAGGAATGTACATGTATGTCTAAAATCTAACTAGAATAGAACAGCATAAAGAAGTGTATGGAGTGAATCAAAGAAATACATAAAAGAAATGAGATCTAGATGTCTACCTTAGCCATGTTGGTAGCTTTTATCTTTCAATGGTTAAAATATTAAACATTTCCTACAGGTACATTTTATAATTATGTGGATAAATATAATCCACTAAATGATTTCCACTATTGTCTCTTATAAACTTGCATGTCACTATGATTTGTCCATCCCTGATGCCACTTGATACTTTCCAATGTAACATCAGCTCGATTAAGAGAATTTAGATAACTTGTGTGATCACAACAACCCCATTTGCTAAACAACTATATCAGTGTCTGCATTCTCTTTCTGACAAAACTGCCCCACCAGCTGTCATTCAAGATGTAAAAATAAAATGTGCTAGGAACAGAAATGTAAGTTACAAGCAGTGCAGTACCAAGAGAGAATGCTGTTAAGTTGAAAGATAGTGGATATAATCAGATCTGATTAGACATAAACAATTTGTCAAACAGACAAAATGAATGTTTCAAATACTGTTCCTTCAGCAAAATCAACTTTCTACAGTACAATAAAAAAAACTGTAAAAGTATCAGCTACAAACAGTTACAGAACTAAGCACCACAAATCAATTAATTGAAAGAATTCTCTACTCTATCATTTATGTCAAGTGTCCTTGAAAAGGTTGTTTTGTCTCAATTAGCATATCACTGAAATAACCATACATTTTCAGTAATTTTTAGTCAACTTCTTGCCCCTAAAACAGCACTAAAAATTATTTTTCAAAATTGTAAATGACCTTTTCTATGCTTTGGATAATGGAAATATTTCTTTTCAGCTGTAATACTTTTTAATTTATTGACAGTCTTTGAAACTAGTGAATATGATATATAACTTCATTAATATTTAGTTTAGTATGTAATAAATATGGAAATTAAACAAAACATGGTCAAAATTAACTGAAAGTATAAGAGTATAAATAATTAATACTATAATAATCTGATGAAACTGTAAAATACAATAAAACAGAGAAGCATGTGTTTGAAAAAATGTATTTTGTAATCCATGAAAGTGGTACATTTAGAAGTTAAAATCTTTCATATTTTTACAGACCTGATGAATGGAGGTTGGCATAGGGACTTGGACATTAAGTGCTGAAAGAGTAGGAGATTGCACTGATGGTTCAGCAATACTGCCAGTTTCAGGGCTGTATGATGGAGCCTGATAACCAATTTAACAATATAACATAAGGCAAATATTCACAACAAACAAACAAAAAATCAATACGGTCATTGTTGTGATTGTTTGTTTTTCAAATTTTGATTATATTACAGAAACGATTCTTAAAAACAAAAATTGTAAGATTAACACTAACAGTGTTTTAAAAAATATATTGTACTATAGATTATGCATTTAGTTAATATAATTGTATAGTATAGGACTTTTAATAATAAGAGAATCATTAAAGTGAAACAAGAATATTTAAAATTAAATTTCTAATTACTATGCAATTTGTTATTGTAAAAATATATGTACAAACACATACAAATAACTATGTATCTGAAACAGTAATTTATTTAACTAAAATTGTCACTACAAAATCTATTTGGGAGTTTATGAATAACAGAAGTCTCCTCCAGTCCATGTTGTTTTGTGCAATAATTAAAATTAATATGAAATTTAGAACCTGCAACATAATTTTCTCGACCTTTTGCATAGCTTCCATGATGCAACAATTTATGGGAAAAGTTCTGATCTAAAGTTATCAAAAATGATATATGCATATTTGTAACACTATTAGTGGAAATATTATTATTATTCGAGATATCAACCTCTGCTATGACTAAAATATACAAGTCCACAAATGAAGAAAATATTGAGACTCTCTATATTTTCAACTTAGAACAAATCTGCAATCTGCTCACACCCACTCACAAATGTGGCCACATTTTAGAACAGATTCTAGATAGGCTTGAAGAAGAAAAATATTAAGACAACAATCTGCCATTAATTTACTTCTGACCATTTTTACGTCATGTCAATATGACCTCTTTTGTTTTAAAAGGAAATGGTTGGATCAATAAAACTCAATTAATTCATGACAATCACTCTAACCTGGCAACCATACTTAACTCCAATGTACAAAAAGTTGAGTAATACTACATTCACTCTTTGTAAGTATGTTCCTTCAAAAGTGAATAAAGACTCACTCCAAGGTATAACAACTTAGTAATACAATACACACTGCTAAACGGGAATCATCCAAAGCAGAGGATTGCATTTGATCTTGCGTTCACAAAGAAAAATATGAATGTGCTAAAAAATAAATCGTTCAATGTAGTTGACATCGTAAATTTAACTATTTACCTCAAAGGCTAATGATTGCATCAGCAAAAACCAGCTTTTTACCATTGCAAATAAATTGATGCAAGGAAAATCTTATATTACCAACTGCTTTACCCACTTAAGATGCTCTGGACATATATGCAAACTTCTGAA
Organism: Sinotaia quadrata; assembly: GCA_028829895.1. Taxonomy (NCBI): domain Eukaryota; kingdom Metazoa; phylum Mollusca; class Gastropoda; order Architaenioglossa; family Viviparidae; genus Sinotaia; species Sinotaia quadrata. Next base: position 60,552,357 of record CM054179.1, read on the forward strand.
ATAACATGAAATGTTTCAGAAATGAGCATGATACCAATACATATTGTATTGAACCCTATATAGTCAGATGTTGCCTCAGGGCCACATATCTAAACAAAGGGATATAATCACTGATTTACTTAGGGTTAGTATGGCAAGTACCATGTGCTTTTAATGCTGTACTCAGTTGCTACAGCATATGGTCACCAGAGCACTATACTGATTCACTATACATACCAGGCTGTCATGTTCAAACTGAACACTGTGGTTGATGTAATAAAATTTATATAGTATAACCTATGAAGATGTCTTATAAAATTAGATAAGACAACAGTATACATACTTGTACAAAGACATTCTCAAAGTAAATAACTTATGTTTTACTAATCAGTAACCAATAGTCATCATTTCTGCTTATGAGCATTACTATCATATTAGTGAGAGGCTATAGTGCATAGAAAGATAATATAGAATTTGTCTGCTAAGAGTAGATAAATTCACATAAAGAGCATGCTTGAAAATTGTCTCAAATAATCTAAACAAGAAGTAGCAGCAGTGCATAAAATAAGAAACAGACTTCCACAAAAGAACATAATGTGTGAAAAAAGTATAATAGCTAATGGATTTTACATAAAAGTTTAGTAATAGAAACTCTCATATTGGAAAACAGTGTTTAAAATTGCAATAGAGAAATATAAAATATTTCATCTTGACATGAAAGAGAAACAACCAATTATTCACATAAGGCTATATAAATAAGGTCTCCAGTGAAAGCTTGTATAAAATCTCACAAGTTCAAATTTCATTATTTTAAAAATAACACACACTCTTAACTGTTGACCATGTAACTAAGAGAGGGAAAGAGGGGAGGGAAGTTTCTTGATAGTACTAAATCAGTATGAAAAAAATCTCATAATTATTAAAAACAAAAATTCCCACTTTTAGTATTAAGTGTTGGTTTTATTAAACATATGCATAAATTTAAAAAGTACATAACTGAATGAAAAGTGGAGATTATGGGTTGCATTTGAGAATGTTATGTAATATTTTTGATTTGTGAACATTCCTGACTTACAGACATCAACTCAAGAATGCATTAATTCTAGAAGTCAAAAACTCACTCTACTTTCAATCATCTTCATCATAAAACTATAAAAATTCACATCTTTATCACTATTATACTACCCTCATCTTCTCTGTTTGGTATCACCATCAATAATAAGCTTGAAGCTAAGACGCAAAGTGGCTGCCAATTAATTTTTCAAAAGTTAATACTAGCAAGACATACATAATAATTATTTTTTTAAATAGAAGATAATAAGTTTTTAAAATTATAGTTTTAGCAATTACTTATGTTAAAATTAAATTAATACAAGTGTGGATATAGCAAGTTAAAAAAAAATCTTGATGCAAATTATTTTAATACACAACTATAGTTATCTTTCTTGAGAAATATCAATTTTACTATGATTTTAACTTAAAACTACATGCATGTTTATGATTTTAAAATATGAATGTTGCATATATGATTCATAATTGATGAGAGGAAGATGAGCTAATATCTGCTTTCAGCAATGTTATTGACCAGCTATTATACATATATTCAATCTGGAGTACTTAATAAAAATCTATAATAATAATATAACCTGTACACTGAGGAGTATCGTTGGCATAGAGAGAAGGGGATAAAGGGGACAGTAGTTCCAGTTGTCACTTTCTTGGGGTAGCAAACTGAGCATCTGTTTATTAAGAGTACTTTATAAATATATATCATATAATACAAATGGAGTGGGAATATACTTTTGGTAGGCTGATACTTTGCCTCCTATCTCCCTCGGAACTCAGATGCTATGAGCTGTGTTAACTTGCTTTTTTTTTTTTTTGCATTTGCCACGACTGAATTAAGGTTTGAGCCCTTAAAAAATCTAAGTATTTTTTCCTTTCAGTTGAAAGGTTCCACCCCTGCTGCATATATGTCTCCACCAGAGATCCAATATGAAGTGTGAATTTCATACTTTTTATAGTTTTAGGGCTACTGGTGAGTTGCTTATGGGATAGCATGATATTAATTATACAGCCTATCATGATTCTATGGCACTAAGGTATACAAATACAACAGTAAAAGTCAATCAACATCCGTCCTGAAGTTTTTGAGTCAGTCCCAGACAAACAAGATAGAGGTAAAAATATTAGAGAGAGATCTAGCAAATAAAGAAATGTGCTATAATTAAAGCTTTCCTGATATATGATGAAAGAAAGAAATTAAACTTCTGTTATTCCTAACTCTGAAGAAACAAACTATTTCAATTAAGAAAAGTTGTCAAACCAAATTTAGTTAGACATTTTATTTATTAAGTTGCATATTTCACTTTTAATTTCTATTTAAAACAATGAAGACAAGAAAAATTATTTACTAAGAATGGCAGAACATGCAACATTTTGCACAGCACAGAGTACGTCGAAGAAAGTGATCTTTGTGCTTCCAAGGCACTATGCTCCATAAAAGAATAAGCCCTCTTTTGATTGGTTGGACTATATGCAAATGTAAAAAAACTGTATGTTTTACAGGTAATAATTAAACATAATATATAATTAAGAACTAGTAGACTGCCTAAACTTTGGTATAAAATATGGTAAAATTCTTTGGATCTGAATAGATCACAAATATTCTGGGCAGTTCTCAGTGCCATAGTTCACATCAGGCCTACTCAGAAGTAGGTTTTCACAAGTACACACACACACTCACACATGCATGCATGCACCAGAAAGCACACACACAGTATGAATTAATTTCTATGGCAGTAAATACTGTATACATGAATACATCTTGAATGTTAGCATTTTCTTTTTTGAATTAACATTCACACTATTATTTCTTTACTGCTGCATATTCCATTTAAGATAATGATATACATCATAGTTCATATTATATTGATAGATTTCATCCCATAAAAGTTTTTTTCAAGTGTATTCTGAAAGAAAGAATGCAGCAAAGTGAGTGGACACTAGTCAAATCACTATTTTTCAAAATGGCATTAAATCTGTTTTCATAGGTTTTTTTATCTGCAGCAATTTCTAAAAACATAATCTAGTAAATTCTGAGGATCTACTGTATTATGCTAACAGGTTAAAATCTCATTAATAGTGAAATAAAGAACAAACCTTACTCCATGACACTATAGAAATGCTTAAACCATGTTGATGATGTTTACATATAAAATGCATTTGTTGACATAATGATGATTACCAATCTTTTCTCTGTTTATTTCATTCACATTATATCTAGCATTTAAAGCCTTTTTAAATCAGGAGGAATTGTCTTATTCTATACAAAAGTGTATTTCATTTAGCAACCTAATTGGTAATATAGCATTAGTTGTAATCATTGTTCAAAAAACATTCATCTGTCAGCACTTACATATATTATTTTATGAAAGTATTCCTGCTATCATCATTGATAATGTGGATAATCAAGAGTTCACTGTAGTGAGAAATTATGCAAAAAAATTACAAAATACTGATTAATTTATCAAATTAAACCACAAAACACCCATCACAAATGCTTTCAGCAAAACTGTACTTAATAAAATGTTGAATAAGAATAAAAGGTTCACTGAAATCGACTGACTTAAAGATCAAATAAATAAAATTTAGACTATTTCACTAAATACTGAAAGAAAAACTGACAGCATACCCGTTCATTAGGTCGTCGCTTTCGATGTCGTACAGGTAGTGGATCATCTGGTGGATTGCTATCAATTACCCAATATGAACCCTACGAAAATCAAGTCATTTATCAGACTTATACTTACAAAATATATTCAGACAATACCATTTTTTTCAACTTCTTGCAATTAATATTAACCAAAAGAGCATAAAATATTTATTACTATTAAATAAATACTTCTACCTTAAGTAACATTTATATTTTTTACATTATTATATTTTATTAAATCAATAAATTATAAACTGAATGAACATTTAAAAAACAATGAATTTTGGGAGCTGATAAAAGCAGTAATAAATCAAAATATTTTAAAGATAGATACATTTGCGGATATTTGTTTTTACAAACTTTATTATGCACTGAATGAACATTCACCATATATATTTGGCAGGGGATAAAAGCAGGTACAAATCAAAGCATTTCAATCAACAAAATGTATGGTTGCAAAGACTTTTGTTTAAAATACCTAATTAAATGTACAGTAATGTACACAACTGGATATAATTAAATATTCTAATACAAACATCACTATTACATCTGGATATAATTACATATTCTAAAATAAACCTCACTGTTATATTTCTCAATTCTGCTGATAAGATATTTTTAAGCAAAAAAAAATATCATGAATGTTTCTTCTGATTACCATGCATAGTAATTTTAGTATGCATGTTGTGTAGTATGTGTGTAGTACGTATGTACATATATAATTTTATCTATACACAAACACAATACATATATATTAACATATATGTACAGAGAGATTTATCTAACCACTTCCCATAATTCTTTATATCTAAAATGTTTTCAAATTTGATTCTTAAATCTTATTAATTTCCTTCTTTTCTTTAAACTGAAGAAAAGTCATTTGTAATGATTCAATTCCTTCAAATTTCTATTTAAATATTTTCATGTTCTTATTTATTGAAAGTAGCTTTCTTACATATATAAATTTCATAAATGAAGAAATATTTGATTGATTTTAATTGTTGAAACATGTATTTATTAATAGAAGTTTATTAAAGAAATGTTAGAAAGAAAGATTAAAATACAGCCACTGAGACATTTGATCTTTAAATAAAGCAAAGCTTTCTACACTGTATATAATACACTGAAACATTTCCTAGGCAACATACTAAAGTAAAATTTGCCTGATTCTTATTTTTACATTAAAAATAGTCTGATGCTTATTTAGACCAATCAATACACAACACCTAGTATTAATAGCTAGCTTTGATCATAATATAAATGAGACAAAAGTCATGGCAAAAACTAATTATTCAAACAGGATAATTATTGACTTCTTGCTTGGGAATAATTCACTTCAGATTCTATCAAGCTTTAGACTAATACTGACAGCTTGCTCTGACTGTAACATAAGGTCCAATAAAAATTAATTATTCACACATGATGGTTAATGACCAGTAGTGAGATCAAATTCTAAACACAAGCTTTTTTGCCTGGGAATAATTCTCTTCAGACTCTAGCCAGCCTTACCATCTCTCATTAAAAGCATAGTAAAAGGAAAAAAAAATGGCTTTCCAAGCAATGATTCAATACCTATGGAAGTATGTGCACAAACTACATAAGAATTCAAAAGGAATTCAGAGAAAAAGACGAAGAAAGGTTTCTGGTTCTTTTTGGCTCTTAGCTACAGCTTTTAATTATGCTGGTACAGATGTGATGCAGATGTTAGTGCCTCTGCTGTAAAGACTCAAGATGCTATTCTTTTTCATTCAATACACTCCACTTGGAATCGCACACATGCTCGCATGCCCATTTGTGGCAAACCTTTCATTGAAACGGGCGGGTACAGACATCAACAAGCTACATTCACAGACCACCTCTACATGGGCGCAAAGGTCAGTTCAATCTGAAACCGCTGGCCTAAAGCCTGTGGAGAAAACAAGAAAAATCTACAAATCTTCAAAACACAACCTGCATCAGGCCTCCAACAATCTACAGACTACAACTCATTACAACAACAGCGCCCCTAGTGATGATTTTTCCATGCAACGGTGTCCCGAAACTAGTGGCTAACCACAGGTGGTTTCCAATTCGCCAAAATGGACTCTGATGGCGGCATGCACCACAGCACAAAAAAAAAAAAAAAGAAAGAAAGAAAGAAAGAAAGAACTGACTGCAAACACAGATTTTAGTTCGCCAGATCATCTTCCTATGGTGAACACAACAAAATTCTGCACACCTCAACCCGACTGTGACAACACCTAAGGCGAGATGGTCGGTCACTGTTATAGTAGTTACGATGATGGGAAAATATTTTGACGATCACAACATGCAAAAGAAAAAAGAAAAAGAGACTTGTACCACTGACTCCAAACATCGAAAGCAGCAGAATCCATGGACACAAACCTGCTGCTCTAGAGTCCTTGGTACAAGGAAAATTTCACGGAGTGACTCTGAAACAATCCGTTTTTCTACATTCACACATGAAATTCCAACTCAACACACCACGGGGGAGGGGGTGTGTGAGAAAGAAACAAAAGAGGATCCACAACAGTCGCAATGAAGCAAGCGCTGGGATAAAGGAAATCCAACATCTGCAGCAACCATGCCAATTACCCTCTTCGAAAAAAGTGAGAAGAGGAAGGCTCCACAGGAATCCACCAACAACCGAGAACATCTAAGGAAGATGAAAAGTTTTAACACAATTCCTGTGGAGCAAAAGAAGTACAGGATGCTATTCTACTTCTAGATGGGCGCCTGCCTCACACACTCCTCTCACAACCCACAACTCAGCTAAAAACCAAGCCACAAAATGACATGATTAGTTTGCACACCATACAGAGGCAAGAAGATGGCTTGCATCCAATTCCAAGTCAGTCAATCATGCTTAGATAGCTGTCACTGCAAGAATGAAGAGAATTTGAAAAGAAACTGGTGACTTTAATAAGGAACAAAAGAAAACTGAGTTTAATGGTTGCACTACAGACATAAAGTAAAAAAAAAAAAAATCTTTGCAAATGACCAATACATATACACTTTGTCTACATAAATAAAATTATAGCTGAGATTATAGTCACACAAAATAGTTTATAGTTCTTAAATGAGTACAAATAAATGATAAAAGTCAGTCACAGAAAAGTTCTTATTAAAGTTTTCTAAAGCTTAATGCAATACTTTCTTTTAATGAAAATTTCAAGAGAAACTGCTATTATTGTGACACCTTCCCAGATCAGCTGCTCAGGCAACAATGGACAATTAACAGCTAAGTCTAGGGTGAATAAATGTAATTTGAAGAAAAGATTGGGATAGCAGAGTGTAGTTCTACTACTCTACTAGTGACTGTCATTTAATAGCCATTTGATATAGTGTTCCAATCTGCAGTCACAATGACATCACCTAGTCAGCACATATGTAACTCTCATTAAATGAGTCATAAAAAATACCATGACAAATATCATTAAACTGTCGGGTATTATATGTGGGGTTTGTATATGAACCTGTTAGTATATTAATCATTAAAGTTATTGGTTTAAATTATTAATATTAATACTACTAATAGCCCCATGGCTTAGTCTGCTTCTTCAATCACTATTATTAACTACAGTTGCACAGTGACCCTATGGATAAGTACTAAATTTAAAATAGTGATAAGCAAACTAGTTAATGTTGCCGCTAGGATTGGCAATTTATTTTATTCACATCTTTTAATTTATTAAATTACATTCATCAAATCTTCAGCTCACTCACTCCCAGCTAATCTCAATTATTGGTCATCTAAAGAAAATAATTAAGTATGGTGAAAATAATATACAATTTAATGAATGGAACATGATTTTAAATTATATTTATAAAGTTACATTATTGATGAATAGAAACATGTTACAATGTATCCCAGTCACTTCCTATAAAATATATGGTTTGAGTCAGATCAATACTATGGTTGAAGGGCTAACTTAACTCTTGAAATATATGGTGATTGTAAATGTGGCAAACAATGTGACAATGTTGTGTTGTACACTTCTCATTTGATCTCTTGGACTGGTGGTCAGAAGATTGCCTTCAGCCTGGTTGATGAAACCTCTTTCACTGACATTAATACAAGCTGGCCCTGAAATCGAACTTGATCACCAATTACATGTACTTTGTTTTGGATTAAGTGAATTATACCTTTTGTAAGTCATAACCCAAGTCCAGCTCGACAAAATACAACACCCCTTCATCAAAGCATTTACATGTGCCTGCAATGGGCTGTGAAGAATAGTGCAGAGATAAGCTGTTCATCCAACTTATTGTCACTCACTTTAAGTTCTATAAAGTCATTCAAAGTTAAACTGATCTTGTGGATGTATCAAATGAAGATAAAGTCTCTTATATGTTTCCCAAATATGAAGAAAATGGTATCTGCAGTGATTTTAACCCTTTATTACTAGATATCCACTTTCAAAAACTTCTGGAGCAATATGAAAAGATATTTCAACAGTTCATCATCACTAAGCCTATGGTTGGCTTATTTATGAATCCTTTTACTTGCCAACTAGGGGTAACAAAAATGGCTTCTATGATTGTGAGCCTCATTTAAGTAAAAACAGAAGAAGTGAAAGTGGAGATTCTGGACCTTCACATTGATATTTTTACAGGCAGCTGATAATTTCTGTAATGTGGTTGACCAAAAAAATAGGATTTCTGCTTTTAAAAATGAAACAAACAAAATAAAATCTTATGTTGACTACACTTATCTATGTCAAGTTCTTTTTTCAACAATAAATAATAATAAAGTCAAAATATAGATCGTAACTTACAAATACATGTCTTGAAGATTACTTACAAACAGGACTATCATTTTATTCTCCCAAATGTGAAAATCTGACTGATGAAATGTAGTGACAAAAATTGCATTGACTTATTTATTACAAAAAGCATGGCTGCCAAAGTGGCATTTAGAAGTGCAGGCTGTTAAGCCTGTCTCTTATAGCCAGGATGGTAAAGTACTGAGAGTTTGCACATGTTCTTTTCATGTTGCTGTGGCTATAAGTAAATCATCCATGAAATTAGAAATGTTACAGTGATCTATTGGGTCTAATAAATTCTGCATCATGCGGGTGAAAATAGTGGGTACACTTTGAACACCAAAAGGCATCGCTAGAAATTCATAGTGGCCATGGGATGTCATGAAAATTAGCTTAGCTTGATCTTCTGGCCAGACCGGAAATTGCCAAAAACCATGGCTCAAACCAAGCTTCCTGAAATATCGAGCACTGCTCAATCTCACAAAGAGATAATCAGCATCAGGTAGAGTTTCCGCTTGAAACTTTGTTATGGAACATTTAATCATCAGAAGTCTATACAGAACTGGTGACTTATGCTTACATACCAATACTAGAGGGGCTGCGCAGGTGATTTATAGGGTTGAATTATTCCCGTGTTAAGCATTGCTTGGACTTCTTTATTGATTATATCCACTCTAGCATCCTGATCAACCTTGAGTGACTGGACAAAATCAATGAACTGCCTATATTTAATATCTTATGATGAAGGATACTACTACTAGCTATATGTACATAATGTCATTGCCATGTGGCTGGTGATGTGAAGTCCTTTGTTGATGAAGTAAGTGGCACCACTGTGCTCACTGCTAATCCTGCATATCTCTGCCAGTTTAAATACTAGCTAGAGTAAGGTCATCACAGTGGGCCTTAGCAGTCATATCCAACTCCTGGTTGACGCTAGTCTCTACTGACACTACTTAGGAGTTTTCTGCAGCTACAGTCTAGATCAGGGGTCTCAAACTAATTTTACCTGTGGGCCGCTGGAAGTAGAGTCTGGGTGAAGCCGGGCCGCATCGTTATTCCCTGCTGCCAGAGACCTGGCAACGCTTCCTCTAACACAAGCTCAGACACATTTGGCTTCAGGAAAGAAGCCACTGATACCCTCAGTATGGCTTGAAGATACTCATCAGTAAGTTTGGACCTGAATTTTGACTTATTTAGTTACTAAAGTTCATGGTGAAGAGCTTTTCACAGAGATAGGTGCTCCCACAAAGGCACATTGTCCGCTTGAACATCCTGGAAAGCTCAGGGAAGGTAAGGGGCAATTCTTTCAGAAACTGTCCAAGCTTGTCTGCTTTTCCACTCACCTCCCTGAACTTGGCTTTGAGTTCAGAATTACAATGTATGTCAATTAGCTCCATTTGAAGCACAGGAGGGGCATCTTCCACATCGAAGGAGAAGTGGTCAGCAAATATTTGAAAGGTGGTTCTGTGTTTCTTGAAATCTGCAAACCTGTGATCAAATTCTGTAGCTTTACAATAGCAATTAGCATCAACATACTTCTCACCACTGAGTGGTGTGCCAGAATCCATGAGTGCCTTACATGCTGGGAAATGGCATATGTTTGTCTGAGAAAGCTGGGCAACACAACAGGCTGGTTGTTAGTTTGCGTTGCTGTCACGATCCTGAGATATGGTAGCCCACAGGTGACAAAAACTATAAAACTCCCAAGGTGCGTGAGAAAAACGTGCAGGCCACACTATCACTAAACTTTGATATCAAGTGGGGGCCACAAAATATCATCATGTGGGCCGCAAGTTTGAGACCCCTGGTCTAGATCTTAGATACTGTGAATGGATTAATGATATTTCTTAAAAACATATATTGACAACTAAGCAAGTCCATAAGTGTAGGTTATGGACCATTCCCTTATATAAAGATGCAACACTGATAAGTCCCAATGCAACATGAAAAAAATCAAAATGTTTAATGGTATGGCTATCAAATGTCTCTATGGGTGCCATAGTAAAGTAACCATTATTGAAACCTGATTGCACAAATAGTTTGTCATATTCAGTTGGATGCTAATCAACCCTATCCTTTATTTCATTAATGAGAAACTTCAAGAATATAGCATTCATAGCATTACTGTTCAGTGTTAAAAAAAAAGAAACAATGCAATATGAAAACTCAACAAGAGCTGACATTTTGGCAAAATAGCCCTTATGACAACACAGTTCTTAATAACAATGCCAAATGAATAATAAAATAAGTAAGCTTGGTGATGTACAAAAAAAAAAATTATTTGAATGGTGAATAGTACAGGCATTTCTTTTCCACAAATTCTTATTTTCATCATGATGCATGATACCAGACCACAACTGAGTCAAATATTAAATAATATTTTTAGGACTTATTGTTGGTTTTGAAATCTCTGATTGCTTAACTACAAAAACCTTAGTGATTGACTTAATGTTAACCACCTGCTGATAAGTTTTCACACATCAAATTATAGTTTGATTTAAATATCACTGTATTAAACACACCAAAGTTCTATAATTATAGAACATATCAAAGCCTTACTTTAAGCCTAAAGTAATTGTTTTAATATCAAGATGAGAAATTACATACTTTCCCTGGATCATCTTTTGACCTTGGAACTTTAAGGAAACACTTGCTTAAAGAAAGATTATGCCTGATAGAATTCTGAAGACAGAAAAAAAATAAATAAATAAAATTATACACACTGTCTTTATTTCATACTGTCAATAATGTTGCATTAGACAAACACAAAATGGTATATAGCAAATTTAAAATATATATTATTTCAAATTAAATTTTACCAAATATTCACAAGAATATAAAATATGCAAATGTGAATATATAATTACAGCATCAACAACAAAAATTTAAAAGCAAAATCCACAGCTTCAATAAACACTATAATTACTTTATATAAGAAAACAAACATCTTAAAATTGAATATTTGAGTCTATACTTTCAGTATGATGCTCTTCCCTGTTTTCAATATAAATTTTAAAATATGTACAAATATTGGCATTTGCTATAGACATTTACACCTATTCGCAGAATATGTGATTTTCATGTTCTATAAGTTTGACTAATACCAAGATAATATATCTAATTGAATTTCAGTATGTACTTCTTGTGGCTAATGTGCACCATATTTACAATAACTTCTGGACTCTAAACATTGGTCAGATTCACATTGAGGCAAGAAATTTTCCTCTTGGAATTCACTGGAAATTATTTGGACTAAATTATTTCCATTTTTTCCAGCAAAATAAAAGTGAATTTAAAAAAAAAAGACAAACAAACTATTTAATGAATCAATCTGATTATTAAACATTTGTAGAAAAAAAAAATGTTTTTTTCTGACTATAATAGTGTTCTCAACTCAAAACCTTTGCTGTTCTCTGCACACACAAAAAATCATGTCCATCCTATCATTCTGCTCTCTGTAATTAAAATATTCCTGTCAAGCATAATCATGATAATGTAAAGATGCAAAATTCCATCATTTAATTTAATGCTCAACTAATACTTTTTACTAATTATTTTATTAATATATTCTTATTTTTTAACCCTATACATGTGGTTATTTATTCGATTTGATAATGCTGTTTACTGTGTGATGTGTGTATGAAATTTTAGTAAGCTGCTATGTCAGTAGCATAATTCTTTTATTGTATTCATTTATTTGAAAGTTGTGTGTGACTGTCTGTGAGTGTGTTTGAAGTTTGTTCCAATACAGGAGAATACTGTTAATATCAACAGTGAGTATCATTTAGATACATTTTTGGCAACAGTTAGGTTAGAAGATGTTTTGTCTTAGTGGCTACAGATTAGGATTATGCCAGGTACCAGAGACATGCATGGCTGTGGCATGAGAAATCAGTTGGCAAGCTTTGACAGAAGTTGCCCATAGAGTACACTCCAGCCTGGTAATTCCTAAATGGTAGCATGGGGACACCAGACAGAGCTAGTGATTACCACTAGGTATAGGCCAGTGGTGCACAAACTCCGGCCCGCAAAGAGTCGCCGAGTGGCCCATGATGCCCAAGGAAAAAGTCAAATATTTGGTGCACTACTCGATCAAATGGCTATAACATTTTCCTGGCAGTATTGGATCAATTTTGCAGTGGTGCACATTACCAATTACCTGGTTTACCGGAAGTACCCGCCATATTTTCCGTTGTTTATTTTTATTATATTTTTGTGACAAAATGGCAGCTAATCATAAAAGGAAAGTTGACAAAGAAAACCAGCAGATTAATGATGACTGGACTCTACGATACTGTTTTGTTCAACAGATGAACGTTATTTGTCTGCTGTGTCATTCAACAGTAGCAGTGGCTATATTAGTTTCTAATATAAAGTGTCATTATGAGACAAAGCATCAAGATTTTCACAATGTTGTCGGTGACAAACGAACAGCTCGAAATGAATCTCACGCATTCGCTGAATTGCCAACAGAACATTTTCTCAAAGCAGTCAGCTTTTAGTGCAGCGTGTGAGGTCAGTTACGAGATTTCGTTGATGATAACAAAATCTGGCCAACTTTTCACTGACGGTGATTTTGTCAAGCAATGTATGATTACTGAATCAGAAAAGTTGTGTCCAGAAGCTGTTCGCAGACTTGGTGGCTTTGAATCATATGAAAGTTCAACGAAGAATTTCACATCTCTCAGCAGATGTGATAAGACAGCTTGCAAACAAAGCAGCCAACTTTGTCTACTTCTCTTTGGCTGCAGACGAGTCGACTGACATCAATTCAACCATACAGCTGCTAGTTTTTCAGACTAATGATAATCTAGAAGCAATTTTGCATCTTTCAACCTCAAATATCAAGCCGGACATTTCAAAGCTTGCAGATGATATGCAGCACCATCCATCACACTGACTTTGTGAAAGTTGACATATCATAACATTTTTAGAATGAATCTTTGTATGCAACTTTGTTGTAATTATAGTCTTAACCATTATTTGTGTGTTCTTAGATGTGATGTCTATCTTGTGTAGGACGATTTTGATCTTCACTTTTTTTGTGGCCCCAGATGGTTTTGACAAGTCAGATTGTGGCCCTTGACTCAAAACGTTTGTGCACCACTGGTATACGCTTACATTTGGGGTCTCATCTGAGATAAATGTTTTTCTAGAGAGAATTAGGAAACCTAGACATTTAAATGTGCTATAATTGTGTTAACAATTTTGTGTTTGTCAACCTAACTCTCATGTGAATTATCTATCTTTATCTTTCTGTCTGTTGGTGTAATGAAGGCTTGCAAGTGCATTGTGTACTTTGTTATTAATTAAAGCCAACAAGATACCAACACCTGGCTATGAAAATATTATGTGATATGATAATGCAGTCTATGTTTATTGATGTGTATGATTATTGCACTGTATTAATTAAGACATTCTGTATACAGTTATCATGTTGATTGATTTGGTTTTGATTTTTGCACTGATGTGTTTGAATGAAAATATTCATTTATGATTTACTCCACTGATTTATGTAGGGGTAGAAACTTTTGCAAGACTGATGTGTGAAGCTGTTGCATCTACCTGTATCGACCTCTGTATTCATTGCAGGGATAATTAGTAGATATAACTTTTTACCAGTGAGAAGGTTGATTTATAGGTGAAAGTTTTTTTATTGTTGCACATGATGTGTGTCCTGTGAATGTCTGGTGTTGCTGAAATGATGTTTACATGTCTGTACATATTGAGTAAGTTAAGTGTGTTGCTCATTACAGTGTACTTATTTTGGGTGTGCTTGTTGTATGAGTGTTGATTGACATTGATAATATTTTTAAAGTGTTTATAAGCAGTTGTTGTGATTTATTTATATTATTACTGATTTGCTTGTGTCTACATATGATTACAGGTAACATCATTGGGTGTTTTAGAATTTACATGATTGCATGGTCTACAAAAATTATTGAACATTATATGTTTATTCCAAATAACTGTTGTGCATTGAATGAACAAGCTAAAAGTGTTTTTTTAAAGAACAACTATAAAACTGTCTATAATACTGACTGCAGAGAAATCTGAACCATATTGTCTCTTGAGAGATTATGTAATTTGCCTGAATTTTACTTACAAACTACAAAGTGTTTACTTTCCTGAGTGTATGATTGTATTAGCAATGTCATTTTAAATCTGTGATTTATCATGCTTTATGAATTGATGTGAAGAAAGGACTTAATTATATCATTGATAGTAACTCATAACTTATATTTATACTCAATGTGTTTGACCCATCTTAAGCTCATTAAGTAGTCAATTATAGTGAACCAGTGATATTTGTTTGTGATTGTCACCAAACAGTGTGACTTAGTTAAGCATTATTTTCAATTTTGTTCCAGATGAGTGAAACCAGCAATGTGCTCTATTATTATCATCTACTCTGATTAGGTCCAAAAAGATATGGCAACCTATGCTGATGTGAAACAGTGAATGGCTGAGGCCAGAGAACTAGCTGAATTTAATAATATAGAAACTGATAAGGTGGTAACATATGTGAATGCTTCTGTAAGTGAACAAAGAAAGAATGGAAAGAGAAAAATTGGAAAGAGAAAAAAAAATGAAAAGAGAAAGAAAGAAAGGGATAGAAGGAGAAAGAATAAGGGAAGAAATAGAGAGAAAATAAGGGAAGAGAGAATAGAGAGAGAAAGTGCACAACAATTAGAAATGAAAAAACAGAAGCAAGTGAGAGAGAGAGAAAGTGCACAACAATTAGATATGAAAAAAACAGAAGCAGGTGAGAGAGAGAGAGAGAGAGAGAGAGAGAGAGAGAGAGAGAGAGAGAGAGAGAGAGAGAGAGAGAGAGAGAGAGAGAGAGAGAGAGAGAGAGACAATTAGGAAGATCAAAAAAACTGGAGGACCTTCTCTACTTCAAGAAGACAGGACCATCCTGAATCTGCCAAAGTGCCTGTGGCTTACAACAGCTGGTCATGGGCAAAAAGAGGGCAGGATGACATTATGCTGGCTTGAATACCTGATGGCACAATGAGACCTTCAGAGAAGGCCCACTGGTATATTTCAAGGTGTCAGTAGTCTTAGAGCAGAGGTTCCATGCTTTTAAAAGGGTAACTACTGAGACTTATGTCTTCAGACTAAAATATGTGCTAAACCAGGTAGTGTGAGCTTAACAAAGATATAGCCAAATAACTGGTGGATGACCTAAAAAACTACTTTATCAAAGACAAATTTGTAAATATCTGCCCACCTGCACTGCTGGTCTATGCCAAAGAAAGAGATGCTGAAGTGAACTGAAGTGGGTGACCGGTATGAAGAGACTCATGGTCCAAAGGTCAAGACATAGAGGCTAAGGTGTGGAGTAAACCACTCACAAGCTCAGGGTCCCTACACAACAAGCCTGCATCTTGAACAGCATAACACACCTGCTCAGGGGCAGGGTGTCAAGGACCAGACCACAACCCCATACCCCAACCGCCTGGGCCAGACACAACCATCTCTTGCTAAGGAAGGCCTTAAACAAGAGTGAAGGAAACCATACAACTGTTTGCTTTCAATGTAACCAGCCTGGACATTACAAGAAGAACTGCCCAGCAACTGTTAGCAGGGTTGGCCCCAAATTGACCAATCTGGTGGAGGCAACTATTAATGGATATGTGATCCATGCTATTCCAGATTGGGTGCAGCCTTCCATTGGTGACAGCACCACACCTTGCCCATGAGAAGGACAACACAGGTCAGCAACAAAATAACTGGCTGGCAGTTGGCTCCAGAAGAGGGATGTGTTGCTATGGTAATGATGGACTCCAAATTTACAACTGGGTGAGTGCTGGCAGCCTGTCTACCAGGATGTACACCACCAGTCATCACTAGGCAGCCCCTCCTCCAGACATATGGTTGTGGTAGTAAGGTGAGGGTACCACCATTGGGTATCATGACCCAAGGTGCCATCAAACCTAGGGAGGCATCCACCCAAAGGATGATCAACCAGCCATTCCCAAGGAAGAGAGGTAAACCACTCTACAGCAGGCAGTAGAAGAGGCCCCTTGAAAGCCAACCACTGGGCCCCACACCAGGAAACCAAACAATCTTTGCCATACAACTGATGGGAGGATTCCAGTAAAAGGCAGAATATAAACAACCAGGCAGCATTCACCTGACTGGGCTGCAAGCATAAGACTGGTTGGGTCATCAAGGAGCACCCACCAGCTTAGAGAACTTGTCAAAAGAGTTTGAGAGGTTTGACAGCTCGCCACTAAAAGTGGGACTGTTCTATCATTTAATTTATTGCTTAATTAATACCTGTAGTTAGTTACTTGATTTGAAACTGCTGTTTACTTGTGCCTAAACTTTTAGCTGCTGATGTCAGCAGTGTAATTCTTCTATCGTGTTCAATTATTTGAACCTTATTTGAAGGTTGTTGTGACTGCGTGGAAAATAATCGATTGTCCGCGGTCTTTGCACAGAGTCTTTGAAAAACCCAGAGATGACTATCTGGTATGATTGGTCCATCTTGATCTGATGTAATTTGTCACTCAGTATTGTTAACCTGTACCACAGGTTTTCATAATCATTAAGCAGTTACAGAAATATTAATTATTATTGTTGTTTCAATATATATACTTCTTAATCTTATGAATATTTATTTATTATGAAAAGGAATTAAAGCAGAGATGTGGGATATAAAAATATTTAATTCAGACAGATCTGAATAAATCTTTGCAGCATAAAAGTCCTCTGCAGTTTGATAAAGTGTGACATATAAAAAGATTATTTCTTGTTTAAAAGAGTAGTGCTTTAGGCCTATTTTTTAAGAGCTGCCAAGTGGAATCTAAGAATAGCTGATGATTAAAGTTATACTATAGTTCACCCACTTGAATTATCATTAATTAAATAGTGGTATTTGTTGTGATGGTGTAGCCAGCATGTGGTAAACACTTTTTTTAAAAGACTTTCCAAGAAAGACTACTCTTCACAACAAACTTTAGCTCATTACCAGAGACCTAGAGGTTTTTGGTTTTTTTAACTGTGCATATGTGTAAAGCTACTATACATGTTGTACTCATACCAGATATGGTTTTAAGGGAGTAAAATAAAAA
Source organism: Sinotaia quadrata (assembly GCA_028829895.1). Lineage (NCBI taxonomy): Eukaryota > Metazoa > Mollusca > Gastropoda > Architaenioglossa > Viviparidae > Sinotaia > Sinotaia quadrata. The sequence goes on from CM054179.1 coordinate 60,569,903, forward strand.
ATATTTCCAAGTGAAGTAATAACTACAAGTCACAATATATTATATATAATAATATATATATATATCCTTCCAGCTCAAAAACAAAGCAAGTGGCCACCACCTTAAAGATTGAAGAATAAATACTTAAATATTAATACCATCAAAGGATCTTAACATACATGTTGCAATTCATATAGCAAAAGTATAACTATAAGTTGTCTCCAGCATCTAAGTTTTGAAAGTACATTCTGACACAACTATTCATACAGAGTGTGTCTTAAAATAAAAATGTACAAGCTCAACTAGTTCAAAATGTTGCATGAACATTTTGAAGTACCAAAAAAGCTTTTGGCATCAGATATGATAAAGCCTGAAGTTCTGCTAATACATTGCTGATCACAATTTTTCTCCATCAGTTCACTGAACTAGTGCACAAAATGTTCCCAGTCAACAAATTAAGGCAACTCAATTATAAAAGGCAGCATTGCTCCCCTCATAACAGCTCATAGAAAAATGTGAAAGGAGGTTTTTAACCAACATGACCGATGAAAGCGATGATAAGAAATGAAAGAAAAAGTGCCCTTCCATTCTGGTTGTATTTCAGGAGGATAATGGAGCAAGATTTCTAGATATCTCTTCATTTTTATAAAAACTGTTCAATCAGTTCTCAGGTATCTGAGGTATGTTATTTAAATTTATTTTGTATTTGATATATATAGGTGAGACTAACTAGATTTGTTTTAAAAACATGTACTGCCATAGTAATAGTTAAAGCTCATTTGAAGAAAAAAACTGTGTTATTCTTTTCTTAATTGGGTCATTTGGGTAGGCTACATCGCCGTCCAGGACAACAGAGAGTGATAGTTTGACAAAGAGTTCATAAAATAAATAAGTGGACTATAATTATTATAATACTATGATGACGTTAGTTTTGTGGCAAAAGTGAATTTAATGTGATCATGTTGATCAAGTACCCGTAGCCACACAGCCTAACTTTAAAATAAAAATTAAGAGTAGGCCTACCAACAAGGAAATGAAGCAGCTTACCTTCCAACCGTTTCCAGCGTCCCGATAGTATGGAAAATTTTCGCATATCCACTGATAGATTTCACTTAATGTCATCTTCTTCTTTGGTGAACTGTTGATGGCAAAAGTAATTAAATTGGCATAACTATAAGGGGGCTTTCCGTCCTTCACAGTACACTGCGAGTGCTCCCAAGTAGCAGATGGATCATGTGGCGAATTTGGTGGCTTTCTCATGGCTAATTGTCCATTTTGTGCTCGATAAATCGAATCTGTACTTCCATTAGAACTTACTATAACACTTCCTGGCATCGCTCCACCTACCTTTAGGCGATGCAACCAGTCCATCGCTGTTAAACTACTCTCAAGTTCCGCCATTTTGCAACTACTATTGCGAAATATTGTTATTCATCTGGTATTTCCGGTATAAATAACAAGAAGCATTGCAAACTTTATGAAGAATGAAACTTTCTTTGTGTATTTTAATAATACTTATCATATTTTATTCTAAATAAAATTATACAGACAGCACAGTTATTTTATCTTGTTAGAATCACTGTGGTTTTACACATGATTAGTGCATCTTGAAGCGTCTACGTCGTTGCGTAGCAACCAACACTAGCCGATGTATATATTTTCTAGAAATATTCTAAAACAAAATACTCAGATATAATTAGAGTACAAATAAACTAACTGCGTGATCTTGCAGAATCAGAGATGAATGGGCAGAACGTCAGATACGTTGCATAACCTTCTTACTTTACATATCCTAACAAGTAAGTGCGGTCTTCGCTTGCGAGACAGTGCGAGAAAAACAAAATGTATTCGGGGCAGATAACATAATGTCGGGCAGGTAATTGTACTTTTCTTTAACTGTACTTTACTAGCATATTATTATTTTCAGTCGTTAGTGCATAAATTATAATTTTATATAGGCATCAGACCGTTTCCCCGCTATGGACATAAATCTTGTATACCTTCGTATAGTGGTCGTTGTTTAGAGGAACAAATCTGATCTCACTTTGCACAGAAGACCCAAACACAAAAACCCCAGCCCTCTTGGATTAAAAAAAACAACAAAAAACCCCACAATGTTGACATAACCTTACCCAAACAGCCCCCAAAATACAGTAACCCACCCATAACCAAACAAAAAGCGCTGGAACACATAAACAACAACTATCCTAATCACTACAACATATATACGTATGGATCCAAACAGGAACAGCAATTTTAGTAGAATGGATATGTCCCGAATTTTACGTGAGTTGAGGCTAAGGCAGATCCACGTTTAAACTATGCGGGGGGGGGGGTGTAAATAAAAAAATAAACATAGAATTAACATCACAAGGTAGTTGTTTATAATTAATTTAGTATATTTAAGCAGAGCCGCATTACAAAGGTGTGTGGGCCCGTATACAAAGTTCAACACACCTGTATTTTCTCATAAGTTATGTCAAACAAGGTTGCAAGGCGGTTTTCCGATACACACACAAAACAACAACAACAACAAAAAAACAACAGAGGAGGACATTGGAAGAAGACGACAGCGCAACGCAAGGGCAGACTACACTTCAACAAGCGGACGGCACTTGCAGCATTTAAGTTGCTAATGGTTAACTTAAGTTCTTTTTAGAACTATTAACCAAACACGATTAGTGAAATGTTCTTTTAAGGACTATCATTCTCAAAGCTGCAACTTAAGATAACTTCAGCATAAGAAAGAGAGCATATCAAAAAGAACTCGCCATACTACACAAGACTTCATGTAGAGAGGAACCCGCAGCAAATGCGAGAGCTCTCTGGGCCGCATTCTCAGCTGCAAGGAATCGCAAAAGGTAAGCTTTTGCCTAATCCACCATTTCCTCTCCCCTCCACTCCCTCAACACACAACCACAGACAGCATCTACCCCCCAAAAAAGCGCACATTCAGAAATATGAATACCCAGAGGTATACACCATCACATACATACCAACAGCACCCTCCCCTCCAAAAAAGATTCAATCAAAACCACAAAAAAGAGATAGGAAGACAGCTAGGAATACATGAGAGTAGAGAGCACATACTCAGCATTTGCGCAAATGGGAAAATCTTATGTTGAAACAAAGAACAATCAGCGCTACAACTATCAAACATAAAAAACATAAACAACACGGTAGTCCATCCCATACTCTACCAACCCAAAAGTAGCTCAACCACAATAGCATTCATACCTCATGTTAAACAACCAGGACCACAAGACCACCAGTACATAAAAGAAACAACAATCAGAGGAATTGAACACACTCTAACCACCTACAACAAAGAACACACCATCACCAAAGTCAACAGATTAGCATGTTCCACACTCTTTGCAATCCACACCCCAAACCCAACACCATCAACAAACCTTATCTGTAAACGAAACTATGAATTCTACACAACACCGTTAGTAATCTGCACAAACTGCCATCAGATAGGTCATCAACAACCAGCATGCAAGGAAGAAACAGTATGCCCATAGTGTCCAAATCCACATTTTCACACAGATTGCACAAACAAAAAAACCTCGAAAAAGCGCTGCATACGTTGTAATTCACGCAACCATAATTCGCTAAACATAAATTGTGAGCAAGTCATAACACACCACTACAATCTACTCAAAGAAAAAAAACAAAACGCGCCACCAAAATCTGCATGGAGCAGAACTGCCAAAACCACACCTAACCCTTTAAGTGATAGGAAGGCATCGACACTCTAACACCGGAACATTCACCACCCTCTCCCCAAAAATACCAAAGACTGACAAGCCTTACACCCAACCACCCCCATAAAACAACACCCTCCACACTAGAAAAAGACAAAATTCAAAACCCATCCACCCTCACACTCATACTAAACACACCACAAAAACGATAGACTCTCCAGATCGGAAAAACTCGACTGACACAACACTTGCCACCACACAAACCACGGAGGCACTCAAGCAGGTTCTTTCGCCCCCCCTCTCTCCCCTGGACAGACCATACGACAGAGAACACTCCTCCTCCCAACATCCCTTAAACCCAACAACAGACCAGGGGAACGACAAAGCAAATCCAACAGGAGCTGACCTGACCCCCTCCCACACCACACAAGATCAAACACCAACTAACCAGTAACCCCCCCCCCCAGGAACGAGTTGACAGCGAACCACCTCCCCCAAACCATAACGACCAACAACAAAAACAACACAAAACCAACGGAAACAGCACTAACAGAAACCGACCCCTCTCACCCCACAGGACCTAAAGGGAACCAACCCGACTGACAGCAACCCACCCCCCAACAGTAGAACTAAACCCACTCGCTCCCATATTCACCCCAAAACACACAACAAGGATAATAACACACCCTTTTCTCCCACTCCCCAGCCCACCGTTCAGACAAACGTTATTGCCAAATCTACCACCTAAATACACTAGAGACAAAAGATATATCTTTCAAACACTACCCTCACATGAAAATGTAATCATAACAACAAAATACAAATTCCAAATACTACCATCACAATGGCTACCAACATGCAAAACCCACCCAGTAAAAACACTCAAACAAAACAACTAAAAATAATTTCATGGAACTGCAATGGTATAAAAAACAAAACCCCACACACCATTGTATAATCAAAGAGCACACACCAGACATAATCTGCATACAAGAAACCTGAATTCCAGGAAACACACTGATAAAAATCCAACATTACACATCAATACAGGTAGGAGCAATTAAACAAAAAAACCAATTACAGTGGAGGACTAGCCTGTTTAATTAAAAATAACATTAACTATACTAAGGTAGAAAATACTGATGCCCATCTAACAATTACTCTAACAAATAAAAAACATCAGCTACACATCACAAACACATACTTCCGACCATGCACACAAAAAAACAAACTAGGAAAAATCACTATTTAAAAACCAAATAATCATGGGAGATTTTAACGCACTACACCCATGCTGGTCGAAGGGAACCAAAAACAAACACGGCCAGATATTATTAGATTGGATCACAGAGAAGGACCTAACATATCTATCCCCCCCCCCCCCCCCAACCAACCAGGAACCAAAACACCCTAGACATAGCACTAATGACACCCCAGCTCACTTTAGACACTACAATTACGACAGACAACAACTACACCCGCGACCATCACCCCATAATAATAGGAATAAATACCAAACAAATATGCCACACAGACATACATGTAAACCCAACATGGCACATATCAAAAGGCAATTGGGTCACCTTTAAACAAAACTTAGAACTAATATCAGACAACTACTAACGCATAACGATGCAAGCACATGGGCCAACAACATCACGGAAGCCATCACCAAAGCAGCAAACACAGCTTTCCCCCTCACACACTCTCCTCACCCCTTGGTGGGACCAACAACTAAAAAAAAAAAAAAATGGAGAGGAAAATAGCGCTCAGACAACACAGAAAACAACCAAACAACAAAATAGATAAAACACGTTATTATAACATCAACACACACCACAAGACACAAATAAAGAAAGAAAAAAAAACACTGGGAAAAGACATGCAATAAACTAAACAGATGCAGTACAACTAAACAAATATGGGAAAAAATAAAGAAAATAATGGGCACTGGGAGGAGCAAAAGTACGATACCACCACTAGTAACCCACCTACAAACACATACACCACAACTGAGGAAGAAAAGGCTGAAACCTTAGCAGATGTATTCCAAGCAAACACGAACAACACCAACCCACAGAAAGCCAAAAATTTAGAAAAAATCTCAAAACTATTAACAAACCTAGAAAGGAGAAACAACAGGACCTCTGAAACCCTCACCAAAATAAACTCACCAATCACATAAGCAGAAGTAGAACACACAATTAAAACCAACAAAAAAAAACACAGCTCCAGGCCAAGACAAAATACCTTACCAATTTTTAAGAAGACTGCCATATAATATCTCCAAAACCTAACACAACATTTTAATAAAATATGCAAACAGGGGATATACCAACACTCCGGAAACAAGCCAACATAATCCCACTACCAAAACCAGACAAAGATCACATACAACCAAACTCATACAGACCAATCTCCCTCCTACCAACTCTAGCTAAAACACTAGAAACAATAGTCAATAGAATACTCACATACTACTTAGAAACAAATAACCTACTCTCCCCCCCCACCCCCGAGAACAACACGGGTTTAGACCCAAAAGATCCACTACAGACGCCACCTACAGATTAGCAGACAATATCATGATAGACAGGATGCAAAATAAACGTTCAATAGCAGTCTTCATAGACATATCAAAAGCCTTCGATATGGTTTGGCACCCAACAATACTCATCAAAATGCTACAATTGGGAATAGAGGGAAACATATACAACTATGTTAAAACTTCCTCTATAACAGAACATTCCGAGTACAAATTAACACCCAATCCACCACTAGACACATTAAAAATGGCACCCCTCAGGGAAGTTCACTAAGCTCCACCCTCTTCAACATGGCCACATATGACAAAAACAGGAAGGAAAGAAAAAACGGTGCCCGTTACCACAAGTGAGAAAATAATAACCACAACAACAGCCTCATCAACGCCAAAGAAACTACCACCAACAACAATGGGAGCACAGAGAGCAACAGTATACGCAGTGGGGAGTTTTCATCTGTAGTGGCTGCCAGCACCCATTTATGCCTATACCAGGGACAGCGATGACAACAACAATGACGATGACAACACCAATAAGCAGGACAAGGAATTGAACATCACGAACCAGTGTACACACTAAGTACAGATTGGTGTGCTAATAGCCTGGGCTCTGTAAGAACCCCCTCTCCCCTACAGCATTGGGGATTATGACAGCAACAACCTCCACGACATTAGCCTACAGACTACCGAACTAATGTATTCCTCTACCGGTCAGACTTGTGTGCCACATACGAACTAGCCACCACACTACAATGTGACATCTATAAAAACAACAAATCTGACAGACTAAGTCCTACTTCTATGTAATCATTAGACCCCCCTTCCCCCAGCCACTTCCCTTCCCAGTGCAAAATCGGCAAAAGCCGGAAGCGCTTACACTAATTTGACTGACTGACTGACAAGAAAATTCACCATGCAGATCACTCAGGGCTTTTTTCACATCACTATTTTAACCCAGCGGATTATCGAGATTGAAAACTGTGGAGAAAAGAAACAAAAGAGCTGCAACCAATGCTACTCTCATGCCTATTTTTAGGGCAAGGAAATATACATGACATCAGATACATCCCTTTGATAACGAAGTGAGAGTTTTTTCAAGAGGAGAAGGAATGAAATAGTTATGGCTGTCACAAAAGAGCTTAAAAAATAAAATTTCAGCAACAAAGAACTAGACACCACTTTCTGTGAACTGCTTGAATTCCTCTTCCAATCTCGCATGTTGACGGGACAAAAGACTTGTAACATTGCAAAAGCACAGGAAAGACAGTGCTTAAATCAGGTTGTGTAAAGACTATTATCACTTATCTCTAATAACTCCATTTCTGCTCTCTGATAAGATCATGTGATTGTATTGAATTGTTCAATTGTATTTTTTAATATAAAATTGTGAAACAGAAATTATTTGAACATGGTATCATGGAAATATTGATGTCAAGTAATCTGTTTCATTGTATTTGTCATATGTATATTTCATTGTTGATTTAATAAATAGATGTGTTGGAATCTTTGAATTTCGATATTATCAGAGACTTTGCTGAGAGGAAAACACGAAAGCAACGTTTGCAAGAAAATGTCCTGACATTGGCTGACAATCCATGCATTGCAAACATTTACTCATTACAATCTCACTTCCACTTTGTATAACAAATTAACAATGAAAACTTTAACGTGTGAGAGTAAATTTTTATTGCAAGTGTAATGCAATAATCTATATAGGAGGCTGAGAAAATGAGGTGGAAATTGGGTTACGTTTAAGGATAGGGTTATGCCTAGGGCCCCCCAACTCCTTAAAACATCACTGCCCACTGTGTTGTGAAAAGGGGGCCTGATTGTGGCTGTGCTGTGTCTGGAGGGATCTGTCACACCTGTGGTGCATACCTTTTTGATGAATGGGTGTACTCTCCCTCCTAGACTGGTAGATTAAATACAGAGTTTGTGAGAACAAGACTACCAAACCTTGTAACCTGGGCTACTTTCCCCAACTCTATATGTTGGAATGTATCATTTTATCTCCTATGCCATCAGCTGAGCTATAATTTACCTCCCCTAATTGGGACATTAAATGACATGATTTATTTTATTTGTTCATCATTTATTTTGCCCTATCCAGCAAAGGATAATCAACTTTAATCTAATTGATGAAGCACAGCTCTACCGAAAACATTGTATAAAAACAGTGCATATAAATAATTCACACCTTTGTCTCATCATTCTATGTTGTAATGAATTCAGCTAGTGGGTAATGGGAGCTAGAGCTACCTTAAAAAAAAAGATTAAATGAACTTTATATGTTCCTAGCAAAGATTAGATGTTTGTGAACATACTTTTATGTAGTTTATCTTTTACTGTAGAAAAGAAGTTGGTGTGCCTGTGGACTTAGAGAGTGACTCCAGTACTGAAGTGGGGATTATCAAAGGAAAGCTCTGCTATCTGTTTTGCCTTCATTCACCTTTCACACATCATACATCACAAATAGTCCTGACTGTAATTTCAAGCCAAAGACCTCCACACTATAACTTTCAAAAAGTTTAGCAGTATTAGTACTTCATTATAATTTTTTCAACACATGATCAGTTGTAATGCTGTCACTTGTAGCTTTGAAACCCATAATCTGTAGCATAGTTATAAAACACTGCTACTCACTATAGTGTGAGTATAAAAATTTACTAAAAATAAATACACTAAATACCCCTCATATTACCTTTTTAAAATTTAGCATGTTCTTCTAACATTATCAGTGTAAACTTAAAGCATAATTAATATCATAATTATTTTTGTATTTCACTACAGCATATATTAATACAGGGGAAAATCAGATTACAGAAAATCTTTCAAATATGCATAAAGTATTAGATGGTATGCGTAAAAGTGGTTTACAGTTGTAACTGAAAATGTCTGTATTGATGAATATGAATGGTTATTAGATATTGGAATCACTACATTACAAATGTGTGCATATACTTTATTCTGACAGAATGTTTTGTTAACGTTTCAGCAGATAAAACAATTTTTGAAAAACAAACAATTCTTGACAAGCAACTTTTTAATGGATTAAATACAATCTCATTTCATTTATATTATGGGCATTGTTTTTTTCTACACTTAGAAGAAACATAATGATTAGGGAAATCTAATAAAAATACTTTATCACAAAAAGAAGTTTGAATAAAATATTTTTAAATATCATATTTCATAAAATTAAACTTTTTAATGATAAACATTAGCAAATTTTACAAATTAAATCCAGAAGAAAATTTTAAAAGTTTTACAGCACAGATTTTTTAATTTTTAAAATACTTTTTGATAGTTTACTATAATTTATTATTTTAAGAGAATGAAATATTTTAATAAAATCAAACTGGAAGAAATTAAAAGCAGTTGAATTATAGGGCATTCATAGGGTCCACAAGATTCATTTTCTTTCAAAAATGTTGATAAAAAATCCTCCTCGTCTGGCCTTTTCGAGTTCTTCTTGCACATACTTTTCTGCAGAAAATGTTTCTCCCCACTTTTTAATTTCTTGCAGCTTGGTAAGGAACAGTGCCTCTTTTTTAGACCTGCGTTCTCTTAGTTGTTTGCGTAAAGTGAAAACCATCCGCTTTCGAAATTTTTTTAGAAGATGCCGTTTCATTTTCTTCCTTCTGATTTTTAAAATTAGCCTGGCTAGTTTTGATATGCTATTCTGCAAACATGATGGCTCAGCAATATCAAACAAAGAAGAACTTGTACTTGGAATTGAGATAGTATTAATCATAGATTGTGTGTGAGGACATTCATAATAAATCAATGAATTAAGTAGTTGTGGAGGTACTAACAAATGTGAAGGAGTGTATCCCCAGTATGATGGGCATAAATACTCTGTCTGATGCATGAGTGCTTGAGGACCTTGGACTTTTTGTAGTACTAATGCCTTTTGATTAAGTAGAAAGAGCCCACTTGCTGAAACATAACAGGAATGCAGCAAATTCTTTATTTCAGCATTTTGGAACTGGAAGAAAGAGAGCTCCTGTGACTGGAGACTGGTATTTATTTTAGTGAAGGGAGAGGTAGTGGAAGACATGCCAATAGGAGATATATTAACACCTCTTGTCTCCATGTAACTGATAAAAGATGAATGTTTAATAAATGAAACCAGATTTGGGACTTGAGTGTTCTTCTGATGTAAGGTTGTTTTAGCTCTTATCCCGGCCGCCACTCCAATTTGGCTACCTAAAACAATTTACAAATAAATCAAAAATAAATCATCACTGATAACTATATGGGAAAAAAATCCACACCTCTAATAAAATATGTTAAGCAAATGTTTAATTATCCTAATATAGACATACTTTGAAAAAGAAATGCTGAAAGAACATTTAATTCAAATAAATAAAAGTATTCTTTTAAAGGATATGTGAATAATTGTTGTTTATTATTACAACTTGTTAATCTCAGTCTCTGAAGTTAGCATGGCAAGTTAACATCAAATTCAAAATATTTAGTTGTCAGAAAAAAATTCATCTGTTCTTAAAGATATAAAAATCAAATGCAGTTAGTTTTAGCATGAAAGGGTGGGTGTTGAAGTACACAAAACCAACATACTACCCAGATAATTAATTATTTTCTCTAACCTGGAAATAATATGATACATTATCAGTTTGCTGAAACAATATCAATGTAAAAATCGGTTAATGAATGCCAATTTGAAAATCATCATTTAAATCTTGATTTTTTTTTTTAGTAAAACAGCACTAGATCCACAAAATGAATTGCCTTCTTTTTGAAAGAGAAAATAGTATGTTCTTTGTAAATTTTGTCAAATTAAAATGTCCTACTTATCTAAATCAATATACACTAAGTAAAGCATATGAACATTACTGAAAGGCAGTGTAAGCATATAATTTGTGTACAAAGATGATGTGACAATGTCTATGACTGTTTCTTAGTGAGAAAGTGTACAACTACAAACATATCATGCTACCTGAATGTACTATTGTTCAGTTATCATCATGTCCAATTGTGTGTAGTGGATTTTACAGCATTTGTTGAAAATCATAAAACAATATAGTCTTCATATGAGTGGACATCTGCCATGTGAAATATTATTTTGCAATGGGCCAATCCTTATTTTTCAGTATCTGCCTGTAGTGCTAAGTGCTGCCAGAGAAACTATGTTGAGTCTATAGTCGAAAACAGGTCAGCATATTATTTAACCATAAAATTTTACAAAACAGAATGCCGTTGATCAATTGCATGAAATTGGCTCCTAATCTTATCATCATCTTTGATCAATGTGTTTATAGCTGACTGAAGAAGCATGCCAAAAGTATTCCTTAATTTAAAGAGATGAGTTATAAAAACATCAAGACCAAAAATAAAAATAATACTTTCTTAAATAACTAAAAAGAAAAATGGAATTTTGCAATCAACATTTTCAAAATGATGGAATCCTATCAATTGAATGACAGGTTTCAACTATGCATTTAAAAATTTAATGTACAAGTAGTCTTTTAGTTTTACTAACAATGTCATTTCATGCTATTAAGTATTATACCGAGCCACTATTCCATCTCAAATTAAAATTAGCATTATATGTAAGGTGGGGAATAATGAAATATTTAAAATAATGGTCATCTGAATCTTCCTAACAAACGAATTTCTAGTGATCATTTGAAACCATATAGGTCAGGGGTGCACAAACCGCGGCCCGCGGGCCGCATGCGGCCCCCAGAAGACTTTAGGATGTTACCATTATGCAAGGAGCTTTTAACATTAATCTGAACAAGGGAGTAGAACAGTGGTCTGCTTTCCCGTGCATGCATCTTGTGCTGTGTTGAAAACAAACGCTGGATGCGGTATTGAGGTGAGAGCTCTGTGTATTGGGCAGGTTGTTCACTTCAGCTGATCAAAGGCTATGTGTTGAAATTGTAGTATCTGTGCATCTTTGATGTATGGCGACATCAATTAGCATTAGAAAGAGCGTCGTCATCTAGACCCAAGCAGGCAGCCAGCCAAAGTTCAGTCTGGGGATGGGGTGAGGTGACGTGGGGGAAGGAAGGTGCAGTCAGTGTGTATGTCTGGTTGGAATGTAGTGAATTAATTACACAGTTTCCAGTGAAGTAAAGTTGTTTTTAAACTACTGCCCTTTGTAAATATGTCGAAACCTGCGCATAAGAAGCGCTAAGAAGCGTAAAATTGAAGACGAAAATCGTCAGTTTAAAGAAGAGTGGACGGCTAAATACTTTATGCTGCATTTTAATGGAGCAGCTATGTGCTTAATTTGTTGTGAGTCTGTTACTGTGATGAAGGACTTCAACTGCAAGCTGCATTACAAAACAAAGCACGCTGCGACTTTTGATGACTTAAAAGGCGCTGCGAGAAACAACAAAATTGAGCAACTTTTAAAAGGTTTGTCAGCACAGCAACATTTCTTCACAAAAAAGTCTGAAGAAAACAAGTATTTTGCTGTGCAAGTTGCAAAGTAGCACATATTGTTGCCAAATCATCACGGCCGTTTACTGACGGTGACTTAGTCAAAGACTGCATCCAAGCTGTTTGCACAGAAATATGTCCTGAAAAGGCGGACCTTTTCAACAAAGTCCCACTCTTAAGGAGGACGACCATTCAACGCCATTAGCAACAGACATTTGTGAACAGTTGTGCGAAAGACTTGCTAACTTTTCAATTGCTTTGGACGAGAGCACTGACAACGTTGACATAGCACAACTGCTGGTTTTTGTGCGTGCAGTGGATGAGAACTTTGAAATAACTCAAGAATTAGCCGGTATGGCTTCACTACATGGGCGGACTGGTGAAGATATTTTTGGAGGAGTGACTTCCGTTCTTGGAAACCTTAACGTCCAGTGGCCAAAGCTAGCCAGCGTTACCACAGATGGTGCGCCTGCTATGACTGGAAGAGCATCAGGATTTGTTGCTCATTTGCTGTCACATTTGCAGGGGCTTGGAATTCCAACAGATAGTGTCCACATGTACCATTGCATAATTCATCAGGAATCGCTCTGTGCACGAATCTTGAAATTTGACAATGTCATGAAATTCGTTTTTAATTCTGTGAACTTCATACGATCCAGAGGACTTAACCATCGACAGTTCAGATCATTTCTTGAAGACATCGAGACATTCCGTATCATACAGATGTCAGGTGGCTGAGTCGAGGAAAGGTATTAAAATGGTTTGTTGAGTTGCGAACGGAAATTTGTGAATTCCTTACTGTCAAAGGCAAAGACACGGCTGTGTTTACTGACAAACAGTGGTTGGCAGACTTGGCATTTCTGACAGACATGACAGATCACTTGAATAGATTCAACCAGCGTCTCCAATGCAAAGATCACTTTATCTTTGATATGTACAAGGAACTGCAGTCCTTCACATTGAAGTTGAGGCTCTTCTGTTCGAATCTGCAAGCTGGAAATCTTTGTCATTTTCCGATTTGTTCGGCTTTTCAGAAGAGTACCAATGTAACTTCAGCAGATACCATTGCAATTGTGAAACATTGCTGAAGGAATTTACTGAACGCTTTGATGCCTTCAAGGAGCACAAGGACTTATTCAACTTCATTTGCGATCCTTTTTCATGTAGTGTAGAGTCCGTGCCTGATCACTGTCAACTGGAGGTCATTGATCTTCAATGTTCACCTGAACTGAAGTCATCATTTCAGCAGAACAACATTTTAACATTTTACGGAAGTCTTAGCTCGAGCACATGCAGAAATGTCAAGGACTTGACTTGCAAGTTGTCAGAATTCGGCAGCACATACTTGTGTGAACAAACGTTTTCAGTAATGAACATGAACAAGAACAAGCTGAGATCGAATTTGACCGACAACAATCTCTGTTCGATTTTGAGGCTGGCGACTACAAAACTCGAACCAAATATTGATAAAGTTGTTAACAACATTCAGGCTCACCCTTCTCACTAATAAAGACTAAACCTAGGTTAGTAAGCCAAAAACGAATGTAAAGCACATTAATTTCATTATTTGCATTGTTCTTTTTGTACTGAGCCATCCATGTGCAATCTGACTTGCGGCCCTCCATGCACTATCAATTGGAAATGTGGCCCTCTGGCCTAAAAAGTTTGTGCACCCCTGATATAGGTGCTTTAATATTTGTATTGAGAATTAATTTTCAATTTTCCAAGCTACTACTGTACTAGTACTACTGGATTATCTTTTACAATGTCAAAGTGAGACATATCTAATATTTCTTTAAATGGTGCAAATAAACATTTACCTCCAAAAAGTAATCAGGTTATATCACCTAAAAGAGTATATTAAACTTAACAAGAAAAAAATTGCTGTTCCAACTTCTAGTATGTTTGTTATATTACAGTACTAATTTAAGTGTATTATTAACTATAGTATTATACTTAAACATCAATGTATTTATTATTACCATTTAAACAACAATAACAGTAAAATAATAAATATCTTATTTTTTCTCAGATTCCTATTTTTTAAATTTAACCTTTAGGTGTGGGCAACTTAAGTTGTTGATATATATATATTACCTGAATACTTCATATGATGAAGAGCACGCCCAAATTCATGTATAACCCTTTTATTCATTTCTATAGTCCACCTGGGTTAAAAAAATAAAATAAAATTAAAGGATAAATATATTATATGATAAAATAATATATTAATTAGATTTAGAAACAAAAACTCGTGAAAAAAATTAGGAAAGAGCACAAATGATAAGTGACATGCAAATATGCTTTTTCCTTTCAAGATTAGAAGAGACTAAAGTTTTATTTAGGAAACTAAAACTTTTGCAGATTTTTTTTTTAATTTAAAGGAAAGGCAAATTTGTTATCAAATCCTTACGAACAATATATCTACAAGAGAAGCACTTAAAGAATAGCTATGTAAATTTTTTAATAACTGTATGTATACTAACAAATTTATTTTAGAATGGTTTTACCTTGCACAATAACTTAAATTTATCTTGACTGAAGTAATTCTGAATATGGATAATTGAAATTTCCAGTCAATTCAAACTAAATACAAAATTCCAACTTGTTCTTTTTTAAATACTATAAATAATAGTGTGAAGATATATTTTAGTTTGCCATCTCTACTGTCTGTACTGAGGAAAGGATCTTCTATAAAAATGACAAGCAAATCAGTCAATCTACCCTTCACCCATCTTTAGGCATTTACTGTAGCTCAATATAAGTGTCCATAAAACTGTTAAAACACAGTAGATTTGAAAAACTATGCAGCATTGTTGATTTTTACAGATCTTAAGGGTAAACAGCACCTTCGCTTGCTATATTTAGTATATTTTTTCCTTCCACTAAAACTACTAGAAATACATCTTAATGTTAAGATGGGAATTGCATTCACTAACATGCAGTGCACAGTGGCAAAATCTTTACTATCTGTGGAAAAGTAAATTTGCCTATAATAAAATTATACATTGTTGCCAAATGCCAATGTTAACGTGACTCGACCTTGGGCACTGCTTATAATATCTTTTCACGCTTCTCTCATTCAATAAATCGATATTTATTTCTAATTTTACCTCTTCTGTAAGGTCTTACCTATTAGTAATGCATTTATTTTAGTAACGTCTCACCTGTTTAACAAGTCCCAATTTTTATTGTTACATACGTACACTAATTCGGTGACTGAAGATCAGAAAATCTGGTTCTACTGTGCGATCAAGTGAGATCATATGTCAACAAGTGCGATCAACTAAGATGGTAGTGTACATGTAAGCCCTATATATTTAAATATCCTAACAGAGCATAGTCCGTTAAAAATGGCAGGGTTAGGGTTATGCTTAAACCTGTTACTAATTTATCTATGCTAATAACTATTCTAATAATAACCGACAGCTTAGTCTATGTTGCATAGCATAATCTGCCATATCCGTTTCTAATGAGATTGTCGACTGTCACTTTGCCGTGCGTGCGAAGAGGGGTGGAGCCTCACTTTGAACAACTTGCTGCAGTACCGAGTTTGTTCTGACACGGGTCATCCAGTGTCGTGCTGAAATCTTTGCTTTGGGACTTTGAGCTAAGTACTTGAACCAAGGCATTAAAAACGAAGTGCATATATATTAAACTTACAGAGTCATGATTCCTACAGAAAGAGGAAAAGATATAGAAAAAGAAAACTAACATTGAATAACTTTTGGGTGGGAACAAGTTATGTTCTTAGGAAAGGCTATTATTTCTCTGAATCAGTTAGGGGATCACTTTTGCAACCTGTGGTTACATTAATTTTAATAATTTTAAAAAAGCTATAATTGTTATATAGTTTCTTGTTAAATTTTCATTAGTGTTGTGTCAATTTAATTTTATCATCACATCTGTCTAGCATATGTCCTGAGTCTTTCTTTGTCTTATCTGTGAGGAAGTTGTTTCCTCTGGGGGCTTGTGTGAGCTGCTGGAAGTGATAACCTCATCTGTTGTCCTGTCATAGATATTCGTGTATATGGGAGGTGCCACCATCTGTCAAGGTCATTCTTCTCTCGAAAATCTCACTGTTCCTAAACAGAGATGCAGCCAAGCTATCTGGCAAAACTATTTTCCTGCTACCAGCTGATGTCAACACTTTGTTTGCAACTGCAGTCAAAATTTTGACTGTTCAATTATATCATGCTGAAAACCATCAATATCGCTTTGATCATATAAATCAACAGTAGGCATAAAGGTGTCAACTACTGTCATGAGCCCTGACTGACATTAGTATCAAATGATAATAATGATTTGCTGTCATGTGAATCACTGTCAAATGTGCCAGCACTCTTGTCTCCATCTTTTCTCTCATCTTCATCACTTGATTAAGCTATAGGAAGTCAAGAATGAATTCTTTCATTGCTCTGTTACTTCCAACATTGATACGTTTGTTTCATGGTGAGAATTCAACACACTTGCTACTAGGCTTGTCATTTTAACTCATGAACATCTTCTACAGATGAGGTCTTACTTGTCTTCCTTAAGGTGAATTGACTATTTTTCACCAATTAGATTTCTGCCCTAGTGATGAGTTGTTTACAACTGTCTGTCACATAATGGCTAATGTAGCCCACACCCATCCCTCCTTAAAAATAGACTATACGTAAACCTACCTTCTAGAATGGCTGACCATTATCCTCAGGTTGGAAACATACCTGAATGTTCCAGACACACTCTAAATTAACCAATCAAAGTGCAGCTTAGCAGTGCAAATAAATGTACCAGAAACTCACCTGTAAATCGTCATTTGAATGCAGCTGACCGTTGAGGCAACAGGCATTTTGGTGCCCAGCCTTAATAAGTTAGAATCACATTACTAACCCTTATTGCTGGTTATCAGTGAAGCAGGAAATCATCCTCTGTATATATTACTGCCAAACATCAGCACTTTATCTGAGATGTTGATCGATGAGCATTGAGCCATGAAACAAGGCCAGAACAGAACTTTATCTTGGATGTTGACTTTGATGAGTATTGCACTGCAAAGCAACACCAGAGGAGAACAACCTATGTGCCAAAGACCGGTTCAACGAACCATGTGCGCATCTGCTAAGCACATTCACTGGGATGCTAGATGACACTTCAGGTGAACCTAAAGTTATTATTTATAAAGTCAACAACCACACAGCTTTAGTCAAGATTCAGTCAAATTCACTCAAAATTTTATCAAAGCACTTAGAGAGTTCATTCAGAAACATTTAGTGTTCTCTTATAAACTCTTTTATAGTTCTCTCATACAAATGAACCAAATAACAAATATAGTGCCAAAGGACTCAAAAGAATGTTCTTTTATGACACCAAATGGTCGTGATTATGAACTTAAATAAATATATAAACTCTAATTGTGTCACCACTGCCTGGAAAGGGTGCAGCAGTCAAGCTGGACAACACACCGACCTTGCAAAGATGGTGAAATGCAAAGTCTCACACACAGACAACCACAGTGTTTTGGTGGGTTTCATTTATGCTGTATGCAGGGTATAGTGCAGTGGTTCTTAACCTGCATTTGATCGAACCCTAGGGGTTCGGTGAGTCAGTCTCAGGGGTTCAGCAGAGGGAGGTCAAGACACACACCCGACTCACATGATTCTAGATGACACGCCCCACTTGGCCATCATTGGAGGTAAGTGATCACGCTACATTGCTTGGCCAATCTGTGCTGCAGGGAATCTGGTGCACTCAGTAGTTGACTTGTGACTGTCGTGATGGTATGTCATGTGACTTCTTTCTTAATATTTTAATCCATACTTTGTCAAGCAAAAAAAGAAAATGGTCAGACGAATATGTACAACATGGATTCACATATATAACAGAACGTGATGGGAGTCTGCGTCCTATCTGCATGATTTGCAATGCCAAGTTAAGTATTTTGTGTCTAGTTCTGGCAAAACTAAAGGAACACTTCCTTAACCTGCATGGAGATGGGGAATACAAGAATACAATGCTTGCTGAATTCAAGGTGAAGAGAGCCAGATTTGATGAAAAGGCTACTCTGCCTGCTCTCGGCTTTGTACCCATCAACAGACCGATCGATCCTCATAGCATCGTATGAAGTTACTTACCTGATCGCAAAGCAGGGCAAACCACGCACCATTGGTGAAACACTCATAAAACCAGCTGCATTGAAGATGGCGAATCTGATGCTGGGAAAAGCGGCCAAAGTTAAATTATCCCAAATTCCTCTTTCAACTGACACCATCAGTGACAGAATAGAGGACATGAGCAAAGACATCTTGGCTTAAGTAGTTGCAGATCTGATTTCAAGTCCGGCAAAATTCAGACTCCAACTCAACGAGACCACAGACATTTCTAATCTAAGTCAGCTTGCTGTATTTCTGCGCTATGTGAAAGACATCATGATAAAGGAAGATTTTTTATTTTGTAAGCCTCTTACAACAACCAAGGCAGCCGATGTGAAGAAACTTGTGGATGACTTCTTCAGAGACAACAATTTTCTGCAGTTTGTACGGACAGAGCTCCAGTCATGTTGGGAAGAAAATTTGGTTTTGGTGCGCTAGTGAAAGCCGATGCACCACACATCATTGTTACGCATTGTATTCTGCACAGGCATGTGTTGGCAACAAAAACCTTGCCTCAAGAAATGACAGAAGTATTAAAAATTGTAGTGGGATGTGTGAACTATGTGCGAAATAGTGCACTGAGGCACCGCATCTTCAATGAGCTGTGTAAAGAAATGGGCTCTGAATTCGAGGTACCATTCTAACGTTCGGTGGTTATTCTGGGGACAGGTGCTGAATCATGTTTTTGCCATGTATGGCCCTGTTTTTGCAAGAGCATCAACATCGTCATGCAGATTGCTTCAGAACTTTAAGTTCATTCTCATTTTAGCATACATGGCTGATATATTTGCAGCTCTCAATCATCTCATTCAGCAGATGCAGGGTGGTGGAGTCAACATCATCGAAACAGAAGAAAACCTGAAGGCTTTTCAAAAAAAGCTACCGTTATGGAAACGACGAACAGAGAATGATAACATCACAAACTTTCCCCTGCTGGATGACTGTTTAAGTAAGATCGAAGATGTGTCTGGAATCAGAGACATTTCTGTACCCACAGAACTGAAGCAAGCAATTGCCACGCACTTAGATGAGCTTGCAAAGTCTCTCAGTGGATACTTCTCTACAAGAGAGTCATATCCAGCATGGGTGAGACAGCCGTTCACGTTTGGTGTTGAGACAGCAGATGTCAATGATGAATACCTCTACGAAATCATTGAAATTCAGCAGAGCCAGGTTCAACAGCAACTCTTCAGAACAACAATGCTCTCAACGTTTTGGTGTCAACAAATGGTAACATATCCTGTTATTGCTAGGAAAGCCCTGGAAATTTTAATACCCTTTGTTACAACATATCTTTGCGAGCAATCCTTTTCGAGGATGCTGGACATAAAAACAAAGAAAAGGAACAGACTTTGCTGTGAAAATGACATGAGAGTGGCACCTGTCAAGGTGAAGCCACCCATTTCTGAACTGGTCTCTCAAAGGCAACAGCAGAAGTCACACTGATTTGCAGTAAATATTCATTATTATTGTAGCCTGGTGGAAACTAGGTGATGGGTGTGTTAAAATGTTAAAAATAATAAATAGCATAAATACAATAAGTTCATTATTGGTATATATACGGTTAAAAATTAAAACCATTTCAGTGTGGTAGTATTAAAAAAGGTCATGTCTTTGTGAAAAGGTATGTATGTAATTTGTTGTGAGTTCATGCATTGTATTGGTTCTGTTCTTCGAACACAGTGGTGTTAATGCACGATTCATTTGTGAACCAGTAAAACATATACCTATGTCTTGAATTTGAAAAAAATCATATTTTATTTTTTAATAAAGAAGGGTTCGGTGAATTTGCATATGAAACTGGTGGGGTTCAGTACCTCCAACAAGAACCACTGGTATAGTGTGAAAGCCATCAGTGTGTGAATGCAAGCATGCGGGATATGAATGATAAATGAGGGATGAATGGAACAAATAAACAAACAACTACACTGACTCTCCTGTTGTAAACCAAGACAGACTTGGTAGTTAAAATAAGAGTGAGAATTTACTCTCAGAACTGGGGGCCCCTAGCAGACGGTTGTAAGTCATTCATCCAATAAGTCTTCCACATTCACATAAGAACCGGAGCGATGAAATGATGAATAGAATAAATTTAAAAAAAAAAATAATAAAACACCGCAAGCAGCGACAACCACGTTAATTAATACAGTCAAAAATGCACTGAATGAAAGGGGTGAAAACCCAAAACAATTTATCAAACGTTAAATAATAAGTGGTGCAACCGCTTTAATTGTACAATATAATTATTAAACTGAGTGTCAACAAAGATTAAGTTTCAAATAAATAACAAAAAAGGAGACTATAAATAATCTAATTAATCCTAACTACCTATGAGGATGCTTCTCTAATAAGTTACATTTCTCAGTTAATCGAAAAAGTGCCGATGAAGACGACGATGCACAACATTAGTGAACACACGCACAAACTGTTAGTCAAAATGTCAAAGTACTGAAGTTGACGAAAGATGAAATACAAGCATATATGTCCACTTCCTCCTCGAGGAATGAAATAAACAACGCTCATAGGTGAAGACCGGAATAATGAAGAAAGGTGGATAATTCCTCCTGATCATGAAAGGGGGAAAACACATACAGGTGGTGACCTGGGTATATTTTCACGTTGAAAAACATTGAAAGAATTCTACGCTGAAGAGCGCCAGGAATATCAAATGGTTTTGCGGTGCTGACAAATCTCCCCTCCTGGCCCCACAGCTCTGTCGCTGGACACTGGAAACTGCTGTCTGGACTTGAACCGTTGAATAACTAGAGTGAGGTTGAAAAACTCAGCTGACTATACAGTCAAGAGCGACGGTGAACATTTGTTGGGACCTTTCCCAAAATTATTAAAAGTTTTGAAAAGACCAGTGCTGGCTTAGTGCAATGAAAATACCTGTAGCCGCACAAACACACACACTCATCTCAAAAATATGGTGATGCCGTCCTTCTCTAAATGTTCAATTGACGTCCAAATATGACGCAACATGCAAAAAGAAAATTATGTCATGAGCACATCCCAAGCCTAATGATGCATCCTCCTAATCAAAATAAACAATGCATATAATTCCTAACTAAATTACTCATTATCAAAGCAAATGAATACTACATCATATATTCTTAGTGATTCATTTGCATATTCAATGACCCCTCACTCTCTAACATACTGACTGTGCATGCAAAAATAATAGCGTTCCACCTGACATTACAGAAACAATGCATCAGCAATGTGAATAAAGAAAAGGGGAAGCAATAAGCGACTGAATAAAATTTGATGGGCTGTTCCTCTTTATCTGTGACAAATTGTAAAGGTCGAACTATCTGCTATATGTAACCAGGCTATCTTATGTTATTTCTTGTCGATACTTAGACCACTCGTGTTAGCGTTACTCGTTTATACATTATATGTTGTAGTCTGTCACTTGTATTTACTAACTATCCTGGCTGTATGTATCAGGGGGCTCAAGGTATCTTCTAGAACTATCACTCTTCTATTCTACATTATCTATCATTCAGCTTTCTAAAATGTGTGGCCAGACAGGTGTGTTTTGGGGATTAGCATATGGTTACAGGCATCCCAGGATGGTGGAGGATTAACATCTTGCCCATCTCCCAGCAAAAAAACATCATATATTTGATGTAGGGGTTCCCTCTTTCCAATAAATTACAATTATAAATGAGTCCATTCAAAGCAAAGGGGGTAAAAAAAGAGTTTAAAAGAGCGAGATATTTTAACCATTTTCATGAGTTAAAAAAAAACATAGTTGTGACATTCAAAGTACTTTTATTTTAATATTTATAGGTTGAATATAGCCAGAATATTACATGCTGATGTTTTAACTTTTTAAATCAAGCAAAATCTCAAAACTGACCATGCAATCCTCACTTGCATATTTTATCTTCTAGCAGAAAATGAGATCGGCTATAATGTAACTAATTTTGTGGTGGCACATCACATTCATAGAAATATGGCATTCAACATTTCTGTTAAAAGATTAATGTGTATGGTTCACAATTGCATTCAGACTGAATGAGAGTTGTGTGAATTATATACAATGGGATATTGGTTATCTTAAAGCTACATGAAAGAACAATGGGATGGAGAAGCTGATAAATCAGATGAATGCAAGGAATTAGAATGTGGTCATAAATATGAGAAATAAATAGAAATCAAAGATATAATTAGGCTTATGAAAAAATGTTCATTTACAGTTACATGATCAATATTTCTACAGACCCTAGAAATTTTTGTACTTGTATGTTTTACAACAAAATCAAAGAATAAAAAATGCAAAAACCTTGGTATTTCGAGCAGATGAAACAAGGGAACTTTCATTATGTTTCCATCAATGCAAATATATGAAAACAATGGTAGAATTAAAAATAAAATGTTCAAAGCTGACCCTTTGAGAATATATTGTAATTGTCTTAGATAAATGCATGCATATAAAAGATATATTATTATGTTAATTATTATGGAATTATAACAAGTTAAATTCTGTGTGAAATTAATGTTCACTGAACATATTTTGTAATTTAGTACATATCTCCTTTAAATAAAACAGAGATACTGGCAAATATGAAAACACATTTAATGTAGTGCGTACAAATGAGTAGAAAGCATTTATTCACATTTATTCAAAGGGGTTAACTTTAAAAAGTCTAATATCAAAATACTTTATTGCCATCATAGGAGCTGAGACAATTCACATTTAATACAGTACAATATAATAAATATATATTATTTTAAAATAGGGAGGCACTCGTTACAGAATCACATGTGTATAGAACCCGATAACTGTATATTTGACACATCTACTAGATACCAGACTGATATAAAACTCTGCTAGACATTAGACTGACAGGATCTAAAAGTACCTTCATTAAATCTCTGCTAGACATTAGACTTATTATAAGCCTAAAAGTACCTTCATTAAATCTCTGCTAGACATTAGACTTATTATAAGCCTAAAAGTACCTTCATTAAATCTCTGCCAACATTAGACTTAAGGGATTAAAAGCACCTTCATTAAAACTGAGGCTTTGATATAACAAGTTTGATGAAACCAAGTATTTTATGATATCTTTTAACAGTCCTATAGTCAAAACCAGAAGTAAGTGGATATTATAAATCCAAGATGATATAATGAAATTTCACTGTTGTGTGAATATTGTTCATTTATAAATGTATTTTTAAAAATTATATCTCTTTAATGATACCGTTTGTGTTTTGGGTCATAAGAAATAAAAACCAGGAGGTAAGAACAAGCAAGCGAGTGCAGACAAATATATCCTGTACTGTGTACAGTCAATAAGTTAGCATAAGGGGAAATGGATGTGATAACTGTTTTCTGAGTCCATAAATTAAGATGCTTTAATTGCATCAATGCTCCACACATAACTATTAAAGACCCAATAAGTACTTTGACTGTAAGTACTTCACAAATACACTTATGATTTGCATAGGACTGAGCTTTAAGAAGGTAAAAGATTAAAATAATATAAGTGAAGAAATTAGTGTCTCTGATAACTATCCTAGCTGGCTACACCAACACCAACCAAAATAATTATAAATAATAAAATGAATAATTTCTCATTTTACTTTAGAATAGTATAATATAATAGATCAATCCTGAGGTCCAAACTTAAACCAACACAAGATCACTGCTGCTTGCAGTTGGTGCCTTTAGGCTCTGGAATTGGTTTTGGTAATTTGCGGCTCCGTTTGTCCACTGATGACCGTTTTTGTCCTTGAACTGGTTGTAACCCTCTAGCTTCAGTACTGTCTTCAAAGGATCTGTCAAGCTGGAGATTGTGTGATGAAGAGTCTGCAATGGTTAAAATTACTTGAAAAATACTAATATTACTATTCAACATTTCTCAAAATAATGACTGTCAAGTAGATTGAAGGAGTAAATAGTATTATAGTGAGTACATAAATATTAACAGTTTCTCTGTATTATAACATTACAAATGTCTTCAGAACCTTCACTAAATATAAAAATTTTTTTTTTTAAAATTAGGTCTGATATTATGTAGTTTAATCATGTTTGCCAGCACTAACTCTTTACTCAAAGGCCATTATTTATAGAGCAACTTTATCAATGACTCTCATTGAGATCAAAGTATCTCTTTATTGACCAGTCAATTTGCGTAGATCTGACACCCTACAGAATGGGTTTTTTATGAAGTGAGAGCAAAAATAGGTTATCATGTTTGAAATGCTATATCAGATTTTATCACCCACAAAAATGAGTCCTAATAAATTTATAACAGGAATAAAAGTTACTCAAAAAGGATTTTATCATTAAAAACATATCCTATCTCAAGTGCATTTGTTGGAAAATCAGTGATACAGTTTTTAAAAATCTAAAATCTGGATAATAAAGAATTTAAAAAAAATTTAAATATAAACTAAATAAAAGATATTTAGAAAATTGTGTACTCCCCAATTTAAAATGAAGCACCCAAACTTTGATCAATGAATTAATAATTACCTCTGCACATTCAAGAACAAACATATACATGCATATGCAACACAAACATTCTAGATGGGTGTGCTTGCTTTTAAAAAAAAAAAGAAAAAATACACTGACATTTAATTTGGGCCAAAGCTATAAATAAACATGTTTGCATTTTTCTTTTTTGTTACTGGTGCATGAACTACTTAAGCTACTGTAAAAGTAATATTATAATCTTGCAAATGTTAGTAAAACAAACAAATGCTTGCAAAACAAACAAAACACCTTTACTTTCAGGGCAGGTAGGTGGGATTGATATATACTAATGTATTAAGAATTTATTGGTGTTATGGGGCATGACATTCCTTGCATAAATTTATGTTTCAGTTAACATAAACAAAAAAAAATTGTAGACTTGTTGCTTGAGATGATATTAGCAGCATTTTCTCTTGGGCATCTTGATGATGACATGACCTCGCACATTTTCATCATTGCAGGAGAGTGCTCTCACAACTTCAGGATATCATCATTTTCTGCCACTGAATCCAGCAGAGTCATGTGGCAAGTTCATAATGAAAATCATAATTAGTGCAGGGGTCTCCAAACTTTTCAGCCCGAGGGCCGCATTAACTATCAATCAGCAGTCCGGGGGCCGACTACACACTCGAGGTCCAAATAAAAAAGAATCAAAACATGGATGTTGTTTTTATTTATTTATTTAATATTATTTTATTCAGTTATTATTTAATAACACATTGGTACACTACACATGAACACCTGTATTAGTGGGAATGGTGAAATTGTTTCCAGGATGCCAAAATAGCAGACATTTCTGGCTTTAGATTTGATGTCCCTAACATCAACAGTGACCTGAGATTATCATCAGCAAAGTTTGTTCTCAAATTGTTCTTTACATATTTTCATTCTTGAAAATGTTTGTTCACACAGCAATGATTATTTTTTTTAAAAATCAAACTATTTTATCATGAAAATACACACACATACACACTGAAATATAATCTTACCAGCATGAGGTAAAGATTCAGAAACAGTCATGTGCATTTTATTCAAAGTGTGGTACAAATATTCCAGTTCATGTTGTCGTCGCTGATATGTGGGATCAATCATAGCAGCAATATTAAAGTTGACTGGCTGGCTGATTACATCAGCTGAATTTCTAGAAGAAAATATTTTAAAATTAGATTATTATCTATAAAAAAGATGGGGAACAAGGCACACTTACATATAATTTCCCAGATGTTTAAAAATGTGTCCCCCAAATTTAAAGGATAATAAAAAAATTTAGTGATAAAAATAAGTGTAAGAATAGGAAAATTAGAGCAAGCATTATTTTACACAAAAAGCTTTAAAATTCATTACCTTCCATGCTGATGGTACCCTAAATGACCAAAATTGTCCTTGATTTTGTTAATCTGCTACTTATTTAATGGTTCTTACAAAATCAAAAGCTTATTTATTTAAAATTTTAACTTTTTCTTCATATGTTCGACAAATCCTGAATGAACAGTGTTTCTGTCTACTGATGAAATGCTAACATTTCATGGACAGTGATGCTTTACCACCACCACAACTGCATTGGAGAAGTCTTTCTGAAAAATAAAAGGATTCTACGAAGCACTGATAAAGAATTTCTCCACCATTTATATTCCAATTCAAAACATCACTTCTGACAAGTCATTGCTTTTGTGGAAAGGCAGTCTATCTATGAAGCAATACATACCTTTGGAATGAGCTCAGTTCAGAATAGTCTGTTGCTTTGTATGAGTCAAAATTGGGATATATATGGAATGCATTCATTCACATTGGCACAGTGATGCAACTTCATGAAGCTTCTGATGATTTGAAATCATCAAAGATTACGAGGACTCTAGTAGAAGAACTGCTCGAGAAAGGTTACTGCATTTTTTTTTAGACAAATGGTATAGCTCTCCTGCTTTGTATTGACAACTAATCTAACAGATGCAATGGGTACAGTAATGCTCAACCAGAAAAACATGCCTGTCAACCTGAAAAAGAAGATCAAGCATGGTGAAACCATAGCCCATTTCACGAAGGACTTGATGGCTCAATGGAGAAAAAAGAAGTAACTGTACTGTCAAAGCATCATACAAACACCATGGAAACTATAAAAAAAACATGACCTTGAGAAACGTAAGCTGACTGGTTCATAATTACAACATGGGTGCTGTCAATGTGGGGGATCAAATGCTTGCATCATATCCAAGATCAAGTACAAGAAAATGTTCTGTCTTCTGAATCATACAGTTTTGAACAGTTATATCTTGTACAAGAAGAATGATGATGGATCAAAACTGAACCATGTACAATTTCTGATGAAGGTGAATGAGCAAATGTTGGAAAATTATCATATTCCAAAACAAACTCAATGCCAAGGCAGGCCACCACAGGATGCTAGAAACCCACTCCATCTTACTGCCAGACATTTTCCCATGCACATACTGGCAAATCCAGTGAAATCTGCACCAACTTGAAGATGCAAAGTTTGTTGCAAGCAACCAGATCAGGATGGTAAGAAGTTTCGTAAAGAAACCCAGATACTATTTTCCAGAGTGTGATCTTGGGCTTTGTGCAGCGTCTTGTTTTGGTGTTTACCATACCAAATATTGTTTTATACTATCACAACATAACAAATCAAATTTTTAAAAAATTAAATAATACATAAGGTTTTTGATAGTTTTTCCAATGGTAAAAGGGTTAAACTTCAAAATACTTATAATAAAATAAATAATTTTAATGTAAATAAGACCTTAACAAAATACTGAAATTAAAAAAAGAAAACCACTTTCATGTGCATTCATACATACTATAAACTACAAGTTTTGACATGAGTATTTGATCTAGGACACACAGGAAATTAAGTGTAAGGGTGACACCACAAATATTTAGAGCACTTATTCTTACAAAACTCTAAGCATTTTACAATAAATTTCATGAGTTCTTCATGACAACATTTTAAAACATATAAGAAACTAAAAATAATATACCAAAACAAAATGATTCGACATGCGTAAGACAATATATAAAAATAATATAATTACAATTACAAAAACAAAACCATAAATAACATGGTTTTACAAAAGTACATTTGAATAAATGATACAAGCAACAGTGCTATATTTGCTGGTGAAAAATGTCTTGGAACCCTTTTGAATATGACCATAATCTCTTGAGTTTCGGCTCAAAAGGTAGCATATTCCAGGAAGGTGGACCCCAATAAGCAAATAACAGATACCATACCACTTATACTAAGCTTTTGGCATGTTGAAGATAAGCATTTCTAATAAGTGCAATTGCAATTGCAAGGAGGAATGCACATATGTGAGATTAGACAGATGCTGGAACCAGACAAGTGAAGCACAACAAAGAAAAGATCTTGTATTCTGCTAAGAACAGGTAGCTAGCAAAAATGGTAAGTAAAGGGAATGACATAATTGGTTCTGGGTACCCTAATAATCTTTATAGAAGTATTCTGAGCCTTCTGAACTTTCTTTGGAAGACTCCATAGTAGACAAGGTAGAAGAGAGTTATATTATCAAGATATCAATGAACAGACAAGGGTTTATATAGCATTCTCCATGAGAAACTTGCAAATTTTTGCATATTATTTCAACATAGAAAAAGTAATGCTATGAGAAATTTATGTTATGTGAATTACATTTAAAGATCTAATTTCACTTCAATATGACTAAAAGTGACCCTTTTTGATCCATTAAAGCAGTTGTAAATGCTTCAAATAAAAGTAAATAAACATAATATTAGTACTTTAAAATCTAGAGTGAAACAAATTTTATTGATTAAATAATAAACATGTATTTAATTCTTACCTTACTGTCACATTTGGGGTGGGTGGGGGCTGAACAAATGAACAGTGGTGAAGTGTCGTAGTAGCGTACCGCTATCGTTTATGTTACGTCTCCACTGTCACAACTTTATTCAGTCCTTCACTGATTTGTCAAGCACTATGTATGGACCTGTTGGGGTTGTTCATCCCAGTGTCTGACACGCATACACCATGGATATTTGGCTCTTTTATTATGTATGCAAGGTTTACATATATTGATGTGTTTGTATGCGAGATTGTACATGGATTGGAGAATGCAATATAGGAGTTAGGACAATACAATGCAAACACTGCACTCATCCTTTCAAAACAACAGTAGGCAATATACTTTGTTTTTCAATGAGTATGATTTAACTTTATTGTCCTACAGGTTCTCCTTTGTGTGGTAAATAAAAGAAAACTTAATCACTCATTACACATACCATTCAGTCATAAAACATACACTCTGGGGATAAAGGAGTAATTTTCTAAACGATGTATGAAATAAGAAATAGGAAAGAGAAGTATATAAATGCAACAAATTATCAAATGCATGCTTGTGGAAATTACTGCTATAAAAGTTGAATAAAGAGTACAAAGAAAAATAATAGGAACAAAGTTATTTAAAATTTAAAACAAAATAGTCCTGGAGCTATTTAGCTTCTTCACAACTTAAAAAAATTTGATGGTTTAAATTTAATTACTATGTCCTACTTACTCATAACTAGCTTTATGTGCACTAAGGTTTTTTCTAATAGATTGAATTTTAGATTACTTACTGAGTTTTTAGCACCCTTCAAAAATTAAGTTGGGGGTACCTGAAGCAAAGATTACACAATTGGCCATGCAGAAAAAGAATGATAACCAGTTTGTGTGAGTGTTATGTTAGGGCTGGTTGTAGAAGATTGTAATCAAAAGAGTATGATTGTTTAGATGTGAGTGTTAGGGCTGGTTGTAGAAGATTGTAAACAGAAGAGTATGATGATTGTTTAGATGTGTAGTTAGTGTCATTGATTGGCTGTAGACAAATAGGAAGAGAGTCACACTTCAAATAGATGCATGTTGTCAGCACTGGCTGCTTACTCGTTACATTGTTATGTCTGTCATAATCTTCATCTCGATGGGGTTGCACGTTTCTGGCTTTCCCATCTGACACATTCCATGTGCCA
The DNA here is from genome assembly GCA_028829895.1 of Sinotaia quadrata. Classification (NCBI taxonomy): domain Eukaryota; kingdom Metazoa; phylum Mollusca; class Gastropoda; order Architaenioglossa; family Viviparidae; genus Sinotaia; species Sinotaia quadrata. Next base: position 60,600,164 of record CM054179.1, read on the forward strand.
AATGATGATCTGCATGGTCCAAAGTAACTCATTAAAATGACCGCCTGTCGATAGATTGGGTCAAAATTCTCTGATATAGGTTAAGTCAAATAGTGCAGAATGGCTCTACAGACTCACTATTAAATCATCTCATTTCAGTAGCACGTATCTTTCGAGATCCACTGTGAGGGTCCATGATTCACAGGCATATAAAAACATAGATACAACTAAGGGGCGCATCAGTCTGATCTTTGAGCTGACTAAAATGTTTCTGTCTTTCTAAATTGTCTTCAGCCTTGCCATTGCTGTTACTGTCATCGCAATCCTGGACAATATTTCAGACTTTGATCCCTTGCCTGTCTTGATGGCTCCTAAGTACTTGAATTTATTAATTATTTCTAGTTTCTGATCACCAATCATGATGTCATTGCCAATGGCACTGGTGTTGTTGGTCATCAATTTGGTCTTCTCTGCACTGATTTCCATACCAAAAGCAGTAGCTGCCCTGTTCAGTTTTTCCACCGAGCTAGCACCTCCACATTTCATGCAAGGCCATTGATGTCATCAGTAAAGCATAAGCTCGTTACTGTTTTGCTTCCAATACTGACAGTTCCTTCATGGTCTTCCAGAGCTTCTGTCATGATTCTTTCAAGGAAGATGTTGACGAGAATAGGCAAAAGTAAGCAGCCTTGTCTGACTCCCACTGTTGTCCTGAACCAATCTCCTAATTGGCCATTGACGTAGACTGCGCTGGTGATCTTGCTGTAAAGGCTTTCTATGACTTTGATCAGGTTGGCATTGATGTTGTACAGCTTCATGGTGGACCAAAGGGCTGCATGCCACACCCTGTTGAATGCCTTCTTAAAATCTACAAAGACATGATACAGGTATTGTTGGTACTGAAGGTACTTCTCACATAGCAGTCTCAGATTAAAAATCTGTTCAGTTGTGCTTCGCCCTGTTCTGAAGCCTGCCTGTTCTTCAGCTATGATTTCCTCTGCCTGTGGCTCCAGCCTGTTTAATATGATCTTTAGCACCCTTTGTGTAGATGTAGTCGGAGGATAATCATCACTAAGTCATGGTCACTTCCAATGTCTGCTGCATTTTTAAAATTTAATTAGCATATTAATAAAAACATTTAGTAATTCACTATTTCTTTAAAATGTTTCCAACCCTTCCAAAGTTGAAAATTTAAAAAAGCAAACACAATGAAGTTGGTTCTCACCATAACAAAGTAGACTGCTAAATTTAATGGGCACAGCAAGACTTCTAAATGGATATTCCAAACTTCTAAATGGATATTCCCCACAAATTTTCAAATTAATTTTGTGTAAATAATTGTTTGCTCAGAATATACAAATTATAATCTGTTTTAAACTTGTAAACTTTCATCACAATTATTTTCAGATTATCAATCAATGTAGCTGAAAGTATCTCTGGGTCTCCATGTGTTTGATTCAGTCACGGAGAGAACTAGGATGCTGAAATTTTGCTTAGAGCGGTATCAAATGAGGGAATCAAATCTGTGCAAGGATGCTGAAATTTTACCTGAAGGTGTGACTATCTTTCTGTATGAACATAGGGAAAACAAGATCCTTCCCCAGCTTTTGGGGGTGACCATACCAACTGGGAGAGAACTAGGAAGTTGAATCCCAAGAATCCAAAACAACAGATTGAAATTGACTCTGTTCTAGATGAATTTTCAAGGCCCCACCCCTCTCACCCTTACCAGTGATGCCACCTATAGCATCATCCATGGTGGCAACAACAACAACAAATGTAGACATTGAGAAAATTCCTCAAAATCAGCACAACGGCGTTGGAGGTCCCCCCTCTTCCACCACTGACAGCAGCGACAACGTCAACAACAGAGCCTTCAACAAAGAAAAAGAAAAGAAATAGACTGCCTCAACACATAAGGCATGACAAGGAACAACAACAACAGCCACATCAATGGCCACAACAATGCCACATAAATCACCAATAATGGTAGCGACAACAACAATGGCAGTACTATGAGTAGCAGTTTCCACAATGGGGAATGATTCAGTTGTTGCTCGATCATCTGTACTGGCTGCTAGTGCCCATCTTCGTGCACTGGGGACAGCCACAACATCAGCAACAGTGATGACAACACCACCAGTGAGGAGGACAGGGGGTTGAACATCCTGGGCACACATACACATTAGGTACAGACTTGGTGTGTTACTAGCCTGGGCTCTGTAAGACATCTCCTCCCACCCACCCTTCCACTGCAATATCAGGAACAACAGCAACAACATCCACCACAACTTCAGCCCATGGAATATAGGGCTAGAGCGCCTTTGCAGGCCAGAATGTTTGCAATGGCTGAATGCATGATGATACTACGAGATCAGATATGTTAAAAAAGTTTTACTCCAAGCAACACACAACAACACTACAAGATGACATAAAAATAAATTCTACTGCAATGACAACAAAGCCAGCAGGCCTCTCCCCTCCCTACCATTTCCCAGCACAAAAGCGGTGGAAGCACCCCCCTTCATGAACAACAACAAAGCTGAAATTTTGCATGATGGAGACGTGGCTTACCCCCAGATTGACACAGGATCAATATCAAAGTATTATAAAAAATTAAAGTGATTTTAATTATTCATTTACCAGCAATTACCTCTATTTACACTATATTTTATAGATGGAAATTCCAATTCAACATTCATATTAATCCTTCTGTTGACATTATTTCTTATGGATGATTTCACTTTAGGTGGCACGTTTTTCTGGTACCAATTAGCCATGTAAAATAGTCTCCTTGCAATTCTAAAATTTCCATACTCAAGAATGCAAAAAAATTATAGACCTCTGTTCTATTAGGTTAATGCAGCTATATCACAATATTGCATAGTAGCATATATGGATATTCTCTGGGCAAGTTTTGTGACATGAAGTGCAAAATATAAAACAGACTAAATCTAATTACTTTAAATGTTAAAAACAAAAACAGATAAATTAAAAATTATAAAAATGTTGATACTATAAGGGTTTAAAATATGTAAAAAGCATGTTTCTGTTGAAAACTTAGAAAGTAAGGTTGTGCCATTATTTTACCAGGAAAAATATTTTAATATAAACAATAAAATTATCTCATTACAACAAATATCTTTTCTTTATAAACCTAAATTATTAACTTAAGTTTTTATTTAAAATAGGTTTCTCTACCCTTACTAGCTCAGGTTTAAAACATACACACAGCTATGTGAAACTTTAAATGCAAAAGAAACCACAGGATATGTGAGCTATTTATGATGTCAATCAATTTAATCAAAATATATCAAGATTATCAGAAATCTTCCTGCCTTTGCTGTTGTAGAATGTGGTCTTAATGGAAATGAAAATTATTTTTCTTATTTGGTACTTAAACTCATTACACTAAGGCAAAATGGCATGAGAGCTATCTTTCTGGAATATTTTGAAGCAGTTCACAATATTTTCATCATTATTCTATATTTACAAATTTATTAATTTCTTAGCCACATGTTAAAATGGAAACAAAAGCATTTAAAAAAAAATATTTATTAGTACAATGAATAAATTTGAAAATAGCGATGAATATTTTGAATGTATCGATTATTTAGATAGCATATGGCATTTATGTACAGATTGTCAAATGTTCGGTAAAAGAATAGAAGATCTGGATACAATTTATGTGAAAAGTAAGCATGACAAAAATATGCCTTTTAAAAATATTATTTCTTCATAAAATTGATCATTTCATGATAAAAGGGATATTAGAATGTTGCTTTAATGTATTATCACTTCTAAGAAAACCTTGATACAGAAAGTTTGTTGGTCACAAAAAGAGGTGCCAATTTTCAGTTCGAAACAAATTTGTATTACAAATAATTACGATATGAATAAACAAAAATTCATGCAATTATCTTATGTATCTCTAAATACATATTTCAATGCATTATTGTTAAGAAAGCACATTTTAAATGGACCTTTGTGATACACTTGACCAGAGAATAAGCCATATATAAAAGAACAGAAATATTATAATTTATTAGTCTCATGAGACTCCCTTATATCTGTTCATTATTTTTAATTTATTAAAACAAATATGTTTGCCCTTACCGAGAAAATTCTTTACCACTATAACTTCCAGGTGGTGATGGAGTTAAGTGGTCATCTGTTGAAGGAGGAAATTCCACAGGGGCAACGTGTGCATTAAGCCATGTCAGTACTTCAGGTGTAGGTGTATCATCATGGGACAAATTTTCATGAATTGCATGTCCGTGAGACAAAATATGTGGAGGAATTGGTGATGATGTGGCATGTGCTGTGTTTAACATTTTCCAATGTTTTTTATCTTGAACCTGGATAAAAGAAAATGTATAGTAAACTTTTGTAATGAAATAATGAAAATACATAATCTAAACTAATATTTACAAAAATATTTTAATTTCATTATGCATTGTGAAAAAAAGCTTAATGGGATCGCAGCATTTCAGATGGTTACAGCCCAGGTAAGCTTCTGTTGGAATGGCCAATTGGCTTAGTTAATGGTTTTACACCTGCTTCCAAAGTACATTGAATTCACAGAAAGGTGCTTCTTGGGACTAGATAGAGTTTCAAATGAGAAAAAAAGTGAATATAAAGTAGGCAGATGAAGTTAGGATGATGATGATGATGAAGTGTTGCCAGTCTTTAGTTAATGATAAAGTGTAAGTTTACTCAAATTAAGATAATAGAGAACCATCAGTTAGAAGAGATATATATTAAAATAATTTACAAAAAAAAATAGAAGCAAATTATACTAGAAATTCATGTAAAATATAATAACATGCCAATTCATTTTATTTCGGTTAATATAAAAGCAATGAAAAAAGTACTGGACAGAGAACAATATAACTTTGATAGAAATTAATATCACAGAATGGTTATTGTCATCATATTTCATTTCAATGGGAGGCTGTCAAACAGCAACATCCATTTGACTAAAATTTGTTACAAGAATGAGTCTCCCATTAACAAAGATTTACCACAAGCTTTGGATAAGTGCACTCTAGCAACATATTTTGGAACAGATCTGAGCTAGACAAGCTTACATAGAAATCAAACTTAAGGGGGGTAATTTTATCACTATACATTAAAAATTTTAAATATTGAAATTAATCTTTTTACAATTTTAGATCAGTTTCAATATAAAAACAGCCATAGCTTTCCATGCCTTGTTTTGTGCAGATTAGAGATTCAAACGTAGAGAGAGAATTTACATAATTTTATATAGTAAATGCAGAGAAATCAAAATATGTGACATAATTTTTATGGTCTTGCTGCACTCGCCACCAAAAAGGTACTAGTACATTTCAAAAATACATAATCTTGGTAGGGTGGGGATAGGAATTCTGATCTAAAATTAACAAAATGAACTGTTTTAGGAAGTTTTTGAATATTCAAAAGGTAAAAATTAAATAAGTATGCTTGGCTAATACAGTGAAACCTTGACTGACTAACAGTTATGTGGAAGCCATTGGTCAGATAAACTGCTGTCATTGAGAGTGAAAAAAGAGCACATGATCATAGATGAAGATAAAAGATATATGGTTTGTGTTATTTGTACTGACATTATTTCTGCAAAAAACATGCTTTTTCCCACTTTGTGTTAAAATAACTATATAATTAATCAAAGAAAAGAAATATGAAAAATGTAGTTAGTGATTCAAAACCAGGGTTAGGGAGTTGGCCCCAAAATTTCAGACTCTAACTCATGAAATTTTTGGAAGTCTGGCTTAAACTGCAGCTGTAGTTTATTACTAAAGTCATATGGCATAAAATATGTGACCTGTCACCACAAAAAGATACTTAAGTCGGATTTTTGGGGTATTGAGATATATATATATCAATAGAAAGAAAATTGAAAGGGCTTTCTGTTGATATAAAAATAAAGAGTGTAGGACAAAATATGGAAAAGTTATGTTTGTTTGAAGTGCACTACTGTCTGGACGGCCATTTTGAGAAAATCGGTCTCAAAGATTGAACACATTTCTGAGAGGTTTTTCCTTAGCAACCATATATTAATCTGCTTCATTTGCAATCAGAGTTGAAGAAGACACAATAGCTAACACTGTAATAACTATAAACAACAAATATATTGTTACATCATTTACAGACAACAGTCTTTTTAAGCCATAACGATTAGAATTTCTGTATGCGAGAATGATTATTGTGGCTCACAGAATATTCTAAAATTAAGGCATAATATTGAATTGATACCTCTTTCTAAATCTGATGCTAGCTCTACTAAATAAATCACAGATTAAAGCTGCATTACTTTCACATTCTTAAAAAAAATATCGTTTAAATAATCCAATAATTATAGCACACCTTTCACTTCAGTGTACAGTCAGTTATTGTCAGCTGTCGTCTGCTTCGTCTTTTTCGTTGTTCGATCATGCGATTCGCTGTCCGTGTCACTTTCAGATGAAAATCCATCAGCTACATCCTCATTAGCAAAATAATCAGATATCAAATCTTTAATCTGAATGCTTTCTTTTTCTAAGATGTTGCTTTCTTTACATGAATTCAACAAATTAGCGATTCGTTTCTCCATGTTTACATTACGCATTACAGGACGAAACTGTCTCCCTTGTGTGCGTTTCAACCAATCGCGACCGTCTTTTTATGAGAGCATGCTTGGTAACTTATAGCAAGCTTTGATAAACTGTCTGCGGATTGGCTGACGCTTTTCACTTTGTTTACGCCAAGCACAGCCTTATAAAACATTCTGATTAGACGTTATAAATAACCAGTGTCGTCAGCATAAAAATAGGCTTTTTCCTGAGCATTCTGATATACAACATGATGAGGTTCAGCCAGGGATTCTACCGTCTACGATCATCAGATTATAGCACTTTTGGGCCATATTTTTCCTTCGAAGTTAGACAGTAGGTCACAAAAAAATAATAATAAAGCTATTTCTAGTTCGAATTAAGGAAAAACACGCTAGTAATTTGTTGTTCGATGGTTTGGGAACACGCTAAAATGAAAATCTCAATTTCATCCATGTAGACCCCCACCTTCGTTTTTGCCGTTTTTCTCGGCTTAGCCTTGCGCGACTTAAGTATCTTTTTGTGGTGACAGGTCACATATATATACTTATAAAAATATATGGAATTATTTGTATGAGTATGATATAGGTATAAATAAATGAAGAAATGGTTTTTATAGATTTCATTTTTAAACTATTTTTCAACTGTACAATAATTTAATAAAAATTAAATAAATCAAAATATATTTAATATGATGTTTATCTGAATTGGTTCTTAAAAAAGATCTCTTCTAATAGGTCTGGCTTCATTTGTGCTCTCAAATGGTATTTGACAATTCTGAGGGCAGAAAACAAACATTCCACTTTCAGTCTTCCTCTTGTAAACTACTCATAATAATGAACTTTAAATAGCAGAAGATTCTTTTGTTGTTTTTAGCTCACTGTTTCAATAACTTCACAAAGTATATTTGTACATATACTTCCATTGCTTAAAATGTACTAAATTAATAATAATCAACTTGATATGTTATTCTAATTTAAAAAAAAAAAATTGTTACCCCTTGCATGGTTCAAACTTGGATCTGCCTTACCCTGAAGTCTATTAAATCTCCCCTCATTACTGTACATCTGAGGTTTAACCAATGAAGATATATAAAAACAGTCCATGTAAGATGACCGGCATTCAACATTTAAAAAAATTTAAGTTGCATTCCAACCTAGTTTTATGCACAAATGTGTTTTATGTTAGTGCACAATATCATTCTTGTATCCATCCATCCACTCACTCACTTACTTTCACTCACTCATTCCTTTTTGAGTTTAAAGCTGTATACAAACTGATGTATAATTATGAGGATTGTTGTTTTCTTGATGGCTATGAAGGTTTAGTTAGAGCACAAATAAAGAAAATTACAAAATAGCAAACGAAAGAATGGATTTTAAACCCTGTCAGTTTGTTAGTGTTTACACTACTGAAGCTCAGGGATGTAAGCTGACTATAAACAAGACAAATACAGTGTGTAAGCTTTACTGCAATCTAAGATCATTAAACAGTCAAGTTACTGGAGGCATTATATTGATGCAGGAAATTACTATTTATTACAAGACCATAATTTCATGTAGAAGATGTAGTTTCTATTTAAAATATCTATTTAATTAATATTTGCTTATATAGTAACATTGTGGTTAGCGTTCAGGATTTGCTCCTAGAATGTGAAGCACTAAATGAAACAATGTTCAATGGAGTCATTATAACATTAAACATGTACATGACTTTATTAAATAAATAAAAATGCAAATAAAGTACATAAGAACAATACTGTAATGAACTTTTATTAAATTTTATTAAATATATTTTTATGATAGTTACAAATTATATTTCAGATGATAGACAAGGCTGTGGATCTTTCATGAACCTTGAACATTGGCTTCTTGAATATATAGGCATTAAGAGTTGCTTGGCTTTTCTTGAGTCACAGTAGCAGTATATTATTCAAGAACACCTCACTCTGCCTTAGAACTCCACTCATAATCAGGATCATTATCTATAATTTCATATCTTGTTTGCATTTTAATAATTCTTCTAATAATTGAACATTGCCACAGGTGCACTATAACAAAACAACATTGTAATGGGCAGCATTCACTGGCTCATTATTGTATTTTGAAAGACACATGATTATGAACATTTTATGTGTATACTTCAAATACTATTATATAATTGTAAATTGTATTTGTGTATATTAGATGATATATACTGTTTGTTTTTGTACACAGTATTGAATTATTTGTCAGTTTATTTGAAGACTGGCTGTCAACATCAGCAGTTAAATAGTTATATACAATTATAATAATATGCTAATCCTTTTTAAATAATAACAATAATAAATGATGATAATACCCCCTTGAATATGATAGCATAATTAGTATGCATATTTCAGCAGAGGCATGTTTTAAACAGTACAAATATTTTATGGTGATTAGTGAGAGCATACTTTTGCATACATTACCGTAAACCAGTTAAATAGGCATTTGTCTGCAGGCATATAGGTACATGATTAATCAGCTTCCCTCCAGTTCGAACAATGAGATTACTATATTTAGTAAGACACAAATTAATGTCAAACCAGCTGTGGGTTTTTCTCCTTCAACGACAGTAACATTTCTAAGTTTATAAACAACTTTTCCTTTTAAACTTCAGATTCTAGACATTTTTTAAGGTGTCAAATGACACTTACTAGCAAACTGAGATTATTTATGCATTATATTTATATAAGATCATGAACTGTGTCAAGAAATTTTATTAACTTGTTTGGAACCTCAAAGATAAACCATTGGTTAATTTCTCTACTGGCCTAACAGATTTTGAGTTTATTTAAATTTTATTTGTTCTTTTTTACACTGGCAGTAGAAAAATTAAATTTTAAATTCAGCAGTATCCATGTGCATTTTAGAGCACCAAAAACTTTTATACAGTTACTTGCCTCAGAGACACAAGCTATTTCCTCACTGTCTTGATAAGATGTTGGTAAAACTGGGCCAGAATCAGCAATTGTTTCAGCATTTGTGGATACTAGAGCATTGTCAATGGATTTTGTATAGCTGTTGCGACGATAACGATGATGGAAATTTTCAGTTACTCCATTTTCAGCAAGCTGTGTCATCATATTAGCAGAAGCTCCAAGCGGCAACAGTTCTTGACCAGACAACTGAAACTGCACAACAAAAAATACCTTCTTTTTTAAATATAATGAATCTAAATTCCAGTGTGTTATTTTAAAAATCATCCAACATTCTGCTACTACCACCTCCACCCAGGAGAAACAAAACAACAAACAGTAAACAGGACAGTGCAGTACCAGACCATACATGGCAACTGAGTGATTGCCTATAAACATCCTGCTCAAAATGAACAGACTAACTGCAAACTTCCTTTTGGCAAATTCACGGTGTCTGTCTCACTGCCACAATTTAGTGTGCCTATTGTAAACTAAATTTACAGGCAGTTTTAAAGGAAACTGGAGCATTTGGTAAGTGTGGCAGAGTAAATTTGCATATCCCTATTTCTATACTTAATAATTATATCTTTGTGACCGTGGAGTAAACAACTCAGGTAAAGAATATGCTAGAAACCTATCCTGCAAACTTGAATCCTGGAAGTGGATATTAAAAGATATTAAATAAAAATCAACCAATCAATCTGTGTGTTTATTTTTATTGCACTAACAGACACACATACTATCTCTCTCTTTCTCTCACATGCACAAGCTCTCCTGTGTATATTGTACATTGAAATTATAATAACTTTATTATTAAATATTAAATGAAATATTAAATGAAACATTTAAATGACATGATTTACTGAATAGATTTATGTACACAGCATGATGGCTAACATATTCAAAAGTTTTTGTAATGTACTAATAAACAATCATTGCCTATGGTTTGTGTTTCTTTTTTGAACACCCTGAATCATCTTTCAAATATAAACTGTTGCTTCATAATTGTCATATGATGTTATACAATATTTATAGTTAACCAGCTTAAACTAAATGAAAATGTCATACTCATGTTGATTCAAGAGTTAATATGGTAATTGCAAAATTAAAATAAATTAATAAAAATAATCTAAATAGGCATTTGCCAAATTAAAATAAAATTAATAAAAATAATCTAAATAGCTTTTATAGATGATATTAACAAGACAATACTCAACAAGTTTTTCTGATTTTATATGATGAATATGAATATATAGCTATATCAAGTCAAATAATAAATTAAAAATTACAGTTCAAGTTTTTAAATGTAGCAGTTATTAAAATAAAAGCATCTTCATAATAACTAGTAGCTAAAAATCATATAAACAAAAAAATATGCATTGAGATTTCCTGTCAATCATCAATGTAGTTATCTTAAGTCATAATAAATGAGAACATTCCACTCATGTTGATTAAGTTGTTAAATCTGGTTTTATTAAAATACCCCACCCCATATATTATAAATATAGACATTATGGGGACCCTCACATAATGTTGGGTTTGTCTAACAATATTTTTAGGTCTGCCACAGATGCCTGTGTATTCACATAATGTTAGAATCCATGTGCAATTTTACCAAAGTTTTTGTTAAACTTGGACTCTACTAAGAATGTTTTGCCTTGTTTAGAAAACTGGCTGTTTCTTTAGTGAAAAAAACTGCCCATAACTCTCTCATTATTTTATAAATTAAACTACCTCAATACTTAATGGATTCTAAAACAAGTGTAAATAAAGGAAAACAGTCCAAAAAAAGTATTTCATTGCAAACAAAATAAGAAATTATAGTTTAACCTGATGGTGTGAATACAAGTATAATTATAAGCAAAGTTTTAATGAATTTTCATAAAAAAGATTTTCTTAGTATATGATAAAAATTAAATCCATATTTATTATTTAATTAATAAATATTTTTAATTAAAAAAACCTTTATAGATGATGCTTTTTAATATTAATTTTACAGGGAACAGCAAATAAAAAAGAAAATATCCATTATGCTCTTAGACTTCTTGTCATGCATTTGATTGCAAGCCTGCAACTCTGGCATTGAGTGATGTTTATTTAGCAATGTTTACATTTTATGTGTAAATATCTGCTAATGTTTATTTTTTATATTTTTGTTTTCCACTTTAATCATCTGTGCTGCTGCAAAAGGTTTTAAGTATTGATTCATATAGATATAATTTACTTTGATTTGATGATTGTGGGCAGGGATGTCAACTTTTAACATTAACAATGAGTGAAATAACAAATCCCTCGTAGTCATGCTATTAATTCTCATTTAAGATGGCACATCACAAAATAGTGATTATGTCAGTAGGATGGATCACATTTCACCACCATGATGATTATATTCACTAACATAAAACAAGCAAAAGAATAAACAATGAAATTTAGGAACAATTTAAAGAATAATTTATATGAAGAAAAATACGAAAAATGTATTTTTGTATAAATTAATTTCAGGTCATAGTCCTATCTATCTAGTAAATAGAAATACTAGTCAAATATAGCTAAATATGTAAATAGAGGATTCCCATCCTTTCACTATTATTTGTTTAGAGTTCTTTGACTCCCTGTCTATGATCCATATCTTGTTGCAATTGTGAAAATATTTTTTTTAAAGAGAGTATTTCACTCAGCTATTTATAGTTGATACAGGGAGCCCCTTAATCATCAGCTTCCTTCCCTTTGTCCATCCAGTATCAAACGTCAGTAAAGCAATTCTTCATCATTTCACTACTTTAGTCTGAGCAACTCAGAATTCTCTCTCAATTCTATTTCACATTATAGGTTTAGGAATAACTTGCAACTACCAATTAGACATACTGCAAATGAATTTACAAGTTGTAAGTACTTTTACAAATATAAATAATAATTATTAAACTTGGAACTAGATCGTGTTTATAAGTTACATTAGTACATCCTATTAATATTAATGCCCTTTTTCCTTACTGAATAACCACATACCATATTGTAGATTTCAAGTTTCTTAAGAGGAAAAAGTCATTCCTATTGTCAATCTCTTTTTTTTACAGTCACACAAACAATTCAGCTTGCCATAACTGAAAAACTTTTTTCATGTTTCTCTGCTGAGCATCAGTGAAAAAATTATTCAGAAAAATATTTCAGTGACTTCAATTCAGCTTGCATAACTTTTACACACCTACTTCCTGTGCATAGGGCCACATTGACAAATGTAAAGCTATTGGGTATGGCCACATGTATATTATGTCCACTTTGTTTACAGCAACTACCACAATAAGTAATTATAAATTATTTATAGGTTATTAAACAGTATAAATAACCAATTATTACAATTTTATTTTACTTATACACTTATACATTATATTTTACAATATGGACACAAACTTTTACTAATTTGTTAACAAGATTTTACAATTTTTTATTATAATAATTTTTTTTATTATCTATCAATTTAGATACAAAATGACTATATTGTCACTATAATTATTGATTTCTAATGAGATGTATGTAACTGCTTGCAATTTTTGACAATATTCTTGAAATCTGGAGCAAGTTTACTTGTTGAAATTCGCATGACAGCAAGCAAGTTGCAGTCCGACAATAAAGACCTATTCTTAGATTTGTTGATCTTCAAGCAAGAAAATGCTGATTCGCAAATGTATGTTGATCCAAACAATGATAAAAGTTTAGCTGCAACGTTTTTCAAGTTGGGAAATGATTCTTCTGATAAAGATCCATAGAAATCCAGCAAACCATCCGACTTGAATTTCTCTTTCAGGTCATGATCTGCTTGAAAGAAGCTCCAACTGTATGTTCTCTGGGGTTGTATCAGCTTCTGCACTAAAAGGGGAACTGAGAATATTGAACTGTGACTCTAAGTTCTTGAAATCTTGGAATCTCCTTCCAAATTGATCAGTCAATGCGTTTAATTGGGCTTTGTACTTTTCAGTCATTTCACCAGAAATGGTTTCTTGTTTCAGAAAAGGGAAGTAAGTGACTAAACCTTTTACCACTTGCTTGTCTGGAGAACAGTGAGAGTTTTGCTGAAATGATTTTACATGTACATATATTTCATGTGCAAACACACCATTGCCCTGAAGTTTGACATTCAGTTCATTTAACTTTTCCATAATTTCAATGGCAAACATAAAGTCTCACTTCCACTCTTTATTGACAATGTTAGTATTAAAGTCACATTCCCCCTTCATTCCCCCAACATCACTTTTTCTTCTCTGAGGCTACACTCGCCATAACACCTTGCAGAGACTCAGCCATAGAACATGGTGTGGTACAGGACATCGGAATGTTCAGTTTCCAAATCGTCAAGTAATGCCTTGAACTGTCTGTGATTAGGTCCTCTTGATCTGATGAGGTTGATGACACTGACAACTGGGTCAATAACATGCTTGATATTCAAAACAGTTTTACACAGACTTTCTTGATGGATCACACAGTGATAGGGTAATAATGTGTGGTCTTGATATTCTGCTTTAATCTTATCAACTTTACCAGACCTACATTTTTTCCGGTCAAAGCACGAGCTCCGTCAGTTCTAACACTTGCCATCTTGTTCCAAACCAACCCATTTCTTTCAATATAGTTATTAACAGCATTGAATATATTATGGCCTGTGGTTGTGTCTTTGAGTGACTCAACACTCAGTAACTCTTCAGTGAGTTTAAAAGAAGTGTTTATTCCACGTATAAATATCAATAATTGGGCAAATCATGTACATCAGTACTCTCATCCAATGCAAGAGAATACCACAAAAATTGTTTACTTGCATCTTGAAGTTTATGCATCAAATTGTCACTTATCTTATCTGATCACAGTTCACCTTGATAAAGTAATGTTGTCAAATTTGTTTTTAGTTCTACATTGGACACATAATGTTTGCTGCACCTAGCAAACATTCCTTGATGAACTCGCCATCAGAAAATGGCTTGTTATGTTTTACAATTCTGTGACAGCACCAGACTAGCTTCTGTTGCAGCATCTTGAATTGAAGACTGTTTAATGAAAACAGTTTGCTGTTTCTCCAAATATTTTACCAGCTCCAGGCATTTCCTTTTCCTCTCTTTGGTTGTTAAATTGTATCCGAAATTGGAATGTTTTGTTTGGTAATGTCTTTTCAAATTGTACTGACAGCCACTGACTCACGACACAAAAAGCAGACTGATTTGCTACCAACTTTTATAAGTACTTAGTGCTCCTTTCATCATTAAAAACATGGCATTATCTTCAATCTTATGTTTTTTAGTGATACTCATTGTTTTAATCAAATTTGTTAGAATTTTACAAAACTTTAAAAAGGAAATGAAACAAAACCTACTTCCGGCTGTGTGTGAAAATAAAATATTCGGAAAACAAGGAGTAAACTCAGAATAAATTTCAGAAATATATCAAGTCTACTACAACAAATAAATTAATTTGAACACTGTAAATATGGACATAATTTATAACAGCAAAAAACTTTTAAATTTAATATTTTCTTGCAAAATAAATCGTTTTATTCACCAGAGAAATATCTGTTTTTCATAAAATCCTCCTTATTAAATTTTTAGATGTCGATAAATATTTCTCTATAATTTTATTAAAATCGATAAATTCGCATTTTAGTATTACATTATGACGGTCAAGGACTTTTTACAAAAATAGAAAATTAGAAAGAAATTTTATCAAAAATGTTAAAACAATCATAATGGTACATGAAATTCTGTAAAATTCAACAAAATAACTTAAAAACGAAGTAAAAAATTTTATTTCTAAATGCCCTTTTGGGCCACATAATATCAGTTGCAGGGCTGCATGCGGCCAGCAGGCCGTAGTTTGCCCACCCCTGTACTAAATGATTATTTTCTGCTTTTTTTTAACTCTCATGTGTGTGTTTGCACAGTTAGTTTGAATGCCTGTGCTTAACAATTATGCGTCAAGTTACCCTGGCTAACTTCTCACTCAACACCTGTGCTTGTAGCTTCCATTTACTACTCATCTCCCTTTGAAGACTGATGTAGCAAACCTTTGCAAGCTTCTTTAATGTACAGTATATCTAAGAAAAATTCACAAGTGGTGTTTCTAATTATTAAATCAGAACTTTTGCAAAATTACATTTTATTTTTAATATATAGGCATATATATCCTAAAAGATTATGACTATGATGTTGTAATATTTAATATCATCTTTATCACATAACAGATATTTACTGTAATTTTACCATAAAATTTATATTTTACATTTCATTGTGTTTGTTCATGATAAGAGCTTACCAAAAGTTGTTCTAAGCGCTAACTTGCTAAAAACACTGCACTTTACTTCGCTTTACACTCAGGTCATAAATTCTGGAAGACTGTTACGTCCTACATTCTAGGATTTTGAATTAAAACTAGAAATGGCTTTTACTAAAGTATATTCAGTAATAGAAAAGAAGCAACAAGAAAGAACTTACAAAAAAAAAATCAACCAGTAATTAATGAATTAAGCAAGTTCTACTGCATTTGTTAGCCCTGTCATTTGTAGTTTTGACCAATTTTTACAATCTAATTCAAATTTGAGAAAAGTTTTATTAACTCTATCATTTATATTAAAGATTAAATTTTTATAATTAATTTTGTAACGATTAAAATTTCATAATTTTAACTCAGAAGTGAGAAAAAATGTTCAATATGATAACTGATTATTCCTGCTCAAATACTAAATATTAAATTTTAAAATGAAAAATATCCATTTACATCAATTTTCTTTCTTTCTCTAAGTTGCTGCTTTTTCATTTTGTATTTCCTTTCCTTTAACTTTTCTTGCTCTTGTATAATTGCTGCAAGTTGTTCATCTCGCAATTCTATCTCACGCAGTTTTGATCGATCCACTTCAGCCTTCGTTCTCTGCAAGAAAAAAACAAAGCAACCCAGTAATATTAGAAGCTTTTGTTGTGTGTATTAACCACACATTTGATATGATTAAGGATATATATATATCTAATTGCCTGCACTTATTTTAAAAGAAAACTGGAAGGGTTGTTGTAGTCTACAACAATATTGCAAGGGGGAGTGGAGTGAAAGTGGTTTAAATTATCTAAATTCATATGTATGCTCCTGTATTCTAGTCCTATCTCCCTCTCTCTCTTTCTGGTATTATTAAATAGATTGCTTTTTAAAAAAGCAATGCTCCTGTATTCTAGTCCTATCTCCCTCTCTTTCTGATGATTATTAAATAGATTGCTTTTAAAAAAAGCAATGCTCCTGTATTCTAGTCCTATCTCCCTCTCTCTCTTTCTGGTGATTATTAAATAGATTGCTTTTAAAAAAAGCAATCTAACACTTTTCAATGATGATAAATAAAGTTATAAATAAATACTGAGAGACCCACATGAATGTCATCCTAATACTACTAAATAAATTAATTAATCCTTTACTGGGCCCACATTTTTCCCTTATTCTCAGTTCTGCGCAGGCAAGGATTTTCAGGATTTCAGTGAGATTTAGGGTTACATTAGTAAAAACATCATATCTTAGGTATTAGTGCATATATATCAATGAAATAAAATGCAAAATGAAGGATAGCAGCTTTATTATTTTCCTTACCTGAAGTATACTTATCAGGTGTCAAATTTTAATCCATACATTTACACACAAAAAATTATTGTCCAAACTTCCTTAATCTCTTCAGGGGTACGACTTTGTTGATGCCAGGAACACCTAACTTGTCATCAGCTGACCAATAATAGGCCTATGATCAGTTACAGTTACATTTGATCCTGTTTCTGCTACAATTTCAATATCTTCAGTGTTGAAGTTCTACTATTTCAACAGTGTGTGTCTCCAGATATCCCCCCCCCCCCTCCTCTTTGATATCCTTGATCTGATGTGTATGCTACTGATGCTAATGGCACTGCTGGTCTCATTGTCCGATTCAAAATCAATTTCTCTCATCTCATTGTCCAACAAACTGAATCCTGTAAACTCCTCACTATCACTTGGCAATTCAAAGAAATCCATTTGAAACACCAAATGCAAAAAAAAAATGTTTATGAAAAAACGAATGCAGTAAAGAGAAAATGTTTTGAAATGCACTTCAATTATCATAGGAAGTAGGCAACCAGAAGTCTTGCGATTTCCCAAACGATATGTGAGAAAAGAACACTGGTTGATAAGGATGCTTTTGGACATTTTGCCCGATCAGATGACCGGCTGCTTTCAGCTGCTGTACCCAGTAAAGGGCTAATATGCAAAATGATAAAGAAATTGATAACTCTGGAAGAACTAAATTAAAAACACACTCATATCTACAGTGCAATTTTCAATGTATAAACCATTAGTTTTTATGTGTTAATATGCATACTGCTGTAAAAATACTGATGGTACTTGAAAATGTGCCACTAAAGATTGAGAATTAATTCCATAAAATGTAGGTGCAACAGTTTATGAGTTAAACACAGCAAAAAGATATGAGGGTACTATTCATGTAAATGAGAAAAAAAAATCCCTAATTAATATCTTAAACTCCCAGAAACCTTTATAATTACTATTACAGTTTATACATATAAATGTTTTTAATTAAAGGAGAAATAAACCATTCTTAGAAAGCTTCCCTGACAGACAAGCATTCCATCTACAACACTAACACACAACAGTACATGTACTTCAATTTCAGCGACAAAGGCCAAACAACAGTCACTTCATTGTTAAGAATGCAGAACAGATGACCAAAGCTCAACTTTAAATTATTCAGCACAGTAGAATATGATGTCAACATGTACTTCAAAGCCAAATAAATCTTAGTTTATTTTGCAATACTATTTGCACAGATTTGAAAAGCATACATTACCTTTCTTTTAACATATACACATGGACTTAAGGCAGAAATTGTCAAATATGGTAGATTTAAAAAATAAATCAAAGCTTAAGCACAATAAAATTTAAAGGATTACACAAAAGACGTAATATTTAAGCAAATATTTACTTTATGTTCTTGCTCTTGTAGAAGTCTGGCTAGCTCCTGAAACAAATCAAATTGTATATACTATAAGCTTTCTGCAGTTAACAATTACTACATTTATTTTAATGCAGAAGTCAAAGGAAGCATATTAGACATGCCATTATCAAAATAATTTCAAACATTTTGTCACCGGTACCCTTCTCTCTGAAGAAAGGGGGTGGTGGCTAGTCGACGCCACATAGGACTTGCATAGATGTTATTACAAATCCACACACAGAATACCAAGAAGGTTATTTGGCTCGAATTTTATTCTGCACTTAGGTTACGTATTGCTGACATGTTTGCATGTGTGATTGCATATGGGTAAGGGTGAAGTGTAGAGAGCACAGACAACACAATGTATAACAACGACCACAACCACTCTTTCAAAACCATAGACAGGAAAAGTCTCAACATCAAAATTTAAATTCAAATTTATTGATCTATGGGTTTCCTCTCACACATTGGTTAGTCAGCCATCCACAACTCATACCTGTGGGGTAGAGGAAAAAGAAAGAAAGAAAAGAATGAAGAATGATGAAATAAAATAAAAGAAATATAAAACTCAAGATTCTTCAAGCAGTACTACTTCTAAGATAGGCTAAGCATTTTTCAACATAAAAGAACAGTCATTATTCTTCTGGAGCCACTGCCCCTATATAAAAATTCAATAATTCAAAAGAAAAATAATATTCGACTTGCAAGTCCTTTTCAAGATAGTCACATCAACATTTTCAAGCTAATTTTAAAATGGTTCTTCATTGATAAACGTAGATTTAAGTTTAAGGTTTACCATCAAGCACTTAGGAGTACTTATTAATTAGTACTTAGTACTATTTTACATAAATATTTATACAGACACTTTTTAACTTAATAAAAGCTAGTATAAGCTTTAAGTATAAAATGATGATGAGTGACCTAACTCTCCTTTCACAAAGATCTATCAGCTAAGTAAAATGTAAATGGTTGCTATCTATCAATATATGAACTAATTTTATAAGTTTCAACATTCCTAATATGTATAAGCTGTATGTTTAGTACCACCTTCTAGTTTCCCTGGTGAATCTATTGCATTAAGTAGCAGTGGATTCCATCTTTACTACAGATCTTTGTGCAGGTGCCTTACTTTTAGTTTGATTACTTAATAGGTTTCATATTATTAGTTTTTCTTCAATGTTAAATGCTTATATTATCTGTGGTAATCAATGAACCCATTCTTTACATCTCCACAAAATGTCATATCTTTTTTATAACTGATAACTGAATACACATTCCACTAAAGTTCTGTAATATCTGTTTGATGGTAAAGAACATGTATAATGCCTCTGTGAATGTTTAATCTGTGTCATGCTAATAACTGATTTGTCATACTCTGAAATCTACTCCAGTGTTTATGTGTAAAACTTCTAGCCAATTTAATGATGGTGTCAAATATGGTATTTTTGGAATAACAAGCTTTCAGGATTAGAGCTCTTTGCAGGAAAAGCTTACAACCTAATCGTCTTTTAAAATAATTTTAAACATAAATATATATTCAAACACTTTTAATCCATTTAATATTAATTATTCATAAGATACCAAAAATAATTTACTCACTTCATCCTGCTGTTGCTGTAACTGTTCCCACTCTGTAGGGTGAAGTCCATCAGGTGGTATAGCAAAGAAATCACTAAAGTCACCATCATCTTCAATATGCCCAGATGGAGTAACTCTGATGCAATATAAATAAATTCAGCTAATGAAAGCATAATTTAGAAACAAATTATACAAAAGCAATGATGTCACAAAAACTTATTTTTTTGCTATTCTTAAAATATGTCAATGATACTGAGGCCAGTAGTCTTTTTAATGGACAGGAGGCAGAGGTTATCACAATAAACACTAAAATAATATAATCTTTTTAAGTATAGTTTACTCTTCTTGCAACTAATAATTAAATAAGCATCCTACTTAAGAATATATATTAAAAATTGGCAGCCAATAACACAGTAAAGAGTTTATCACTGAATTTAATTTTAAATAGTATATTACAAACAGACAGAATGTCATTGCTCTAATGAATAAATGTATTACAGATAAAATGACACTGCTCTATGAATAAGAGTATTACAAACAGGTAGAATGACATTTCTCTAATGGATAAGTGTATTACAAACAGAATGACATTGCTCTAATGAAAAAGTGTAATTACGAACAGGTAGAATGACATTGCTCAAGAAGTGGTGATACAAATAATCTAGTTTAATCAAATGTTAGCAAACAAAGACAATGATGAGAAAAAAAAAAAGAATGAAAGGACACATACTGTGACATTCAGAAGTGAAATTCTATATCTATCTTAAATGTTTCAGAAACCAAAAATATACTAGCAGTATAGATATCTATATGTCATGTTCAGATGATCATTCTCATGTTGATGTTATTATGTAACAGTCACTATATTAATTCTCTTATTATCAATAATACCTTGTTAAGCAATTAGTTGTTTGTCCATGACTTTTTGTCCGAGATGACTGCAGCCCCAGTGTTTCAACATTTTGCTGTACATTATCAAGACAGGCTGCTGCAAATAAAGCAGGTATAATAATGTAATACTAATAGTTATTAAGCAAATTCTGATTCTATTATATATAAAAAATATTTCAATGTTATTTTTATTTGAATTAAAGCAAGTTTGGATCCAAAATAAAAATAAAACTAATCATTTAATGAATCCCTTTTAAATGTATAATTAATGTTATGCAAGCAAATATGTAATGGAAAGAATATAGATTTAATTCTTTTGCAAATACATATATTATGTAGCCAAATACTGTATAAATACTTTGTAATCAAAACCTGTGTCCTGATAAAACGATAAAAAAATATGATGACAGCTTTAACAACTTTTGAGATATTGTTACTTAAGTGTTGACATTTAAAACCAACATTTTATAGACCTAAAAATGTGTGATTTTTTTTTATCAAGTTCAGTAAATGTAAAATATAAACCAAAATGAAAAACAATCCATCATTTATAATAACCATACTTACAGAGAACAGGGAAAAAATAGACAAGGCAAAATAGAAATTTAAATTTATTACAAATTGCAAAAAAACCACATGCTTTTGTTTCATAAAAATGTTTACAAAACACAACAGGAACATCCAGAATGCATGTTATTAAATCATTTGCCACATAGTTAATACCTATCATTTATGGCATGTCTCCCTCTGAGATCTGATACAAAGTGTGATTTTTTTTCTTCTCTCAGTTGCTGTGTGCATGTCTCTGCTGGAGATCTGATATGAAAATGTGAATTTCTACAGTGCATGGGAGTCAGTGATTTACAGCCTGCACTATTTTCATACTTTTAAAGCTACTGGCAAGCTTGCTTATGGGATAACATGAAATTATCTTCTTGATTCTCGGGCACTAAGGTATACAACAATAAAAGTCTGATCAAAATTCTTCCTGTGGTTTTTGAGTTAGCTCTAGCCAAACTGACAAATGTAAGAGTTTTATTACACACATACACACACACAGACAAACAGACAAGATACCGATACAAATATGTTTAAAAATAAAAGGAGTATAGTACTTACTTGAAGTGGCAATCACCAGCCTTGCTTCTTCAGTAGTGCGGGCAAGTTGTTGTTCCAATTTTTCACGTTCTTTTTTCAATTTCCGCTCACGTTTTTTCTCCAGGTATCGTTCATAACGTTTTTTCTCTTTCTCTTGTAACTGTCTGGCAAGCTCCTGTATTGAAGCCTCAATTAATTATTAATTTTTAAAAATTTATACTTCATTACTTGAATGAATATGATATTAAAATTTGTCATCAGAAACTTTAACTTAAAGTTTGGTCTTTAATAATCTTTAAGCAACGCTAAAAAATCTTCTAATTATGACATAGTAAAATTAAAATTGTATGAAAATCTTTAATAAGATATTATCTTCATTCAACCCTCATCATCTAAAGAGTGCCAACCTACCTCCTTTTTTGTCTTTTTTGCAACATGTACACTTGGTTTACCAGCTTTCAATTGAGGGCCAGAATCAGTCCAAACTACTATAAACTCCAAAACATATCTAGATATCACTTTCCCCCAACCACCAACATATTCATTAATCACTCATTTTCTCCTCATAAAGATTTAGCCAGTCATGAGGTTTCAATCCTTTTAAGAACTTTAGTGATTGTTAGGCAACACTTATCCCCTATATTTTATTCTATCTTTGCAAAATTTTTAATTTGCTTGTCTACTAGAGGCAAACTCTAGTTTATAACTAGTTAGTTCATAAAAATTAAAGACTAATTTATGGCATAAGGAAAATCTTTTCATGTACTATATAGAAATCTAATACATGGAAAATCTGATTCAGTGATTAGTAGAAATAGGGCAGTAAGAAGCTAAATATGATATTTAGCATTAAGCAGGAAAGTCTTATTTCCAAAGGATGGAACAAATTATCAATATTTGTCATTTCATTCATTGATTTAGGTACTTTTTATTTATTCATCTGTGTATATTTAATGGCTTATTTCCAGTTTAGCCTTTTATTTTTTAAAATTTATATTTACACTTTAGTTTAAAATCTTCTTGTCTATTATTTTCAAAAGGATTTTGTTTTCTCCACCCATAACCCACCACACCATGAGTTCTATCCTATTTTACAAACTATCTGTACTTAGCAGATGAAATTCCTTCCATCCCACCAAAGCCTCTGGTCCAGTGACTGAGAGGACTAATTAACAAACCATATTCTTTATAATATATATTTTAATATATCATATTATAACTAATAATAATATGTCTATCTAAACAGCAAAGCAAATACAAGTATAAGGATAAAAATATCATCAGGATAATTAATCAACAGAGTTAAATACAAGAATTAAAACTAAAATAACATAATTAAGTCCTAAAATATGTGCTAAATGTATTTTCAGATAATAGGTGCTGAAAGAACTGACAAACCCAGTTGACATACTGCTGCATGTTCTGTGTTCTAAAAAAAAAATGTAGACACAGCAGTAGTTAATGTTACAAGACCACATAGATAAAATATTCTTACAAGACACTTCCAAATGGCTTAATGACACTCCGATGTGCATTGGGAAAAAAGATATGTCAATGAATATGTGGCAGAGTAAATTTGCCTATCCCTATTTCTAAATTCTAAACAAGTTTTCATAGATAATTTTAGGTGTTGCACAATTAACACACTACAGAAGAAGAATTTTTAAATGCAAAGTTCAAATTTTCAATTCAATATTAAAATAAAATTTCCAAAGGAATGCAAATTTTTTACTTACTACACTTGATTTCTACACATTTCCAAATATAATTATGTTTATTTTACATTATAAATTGGTAATTTTTATATTTCTAATCCAAATAAAAGATGGAAAAAAATTTCTATACGAATGAAAGCATATCTTATTTTAAATATAATTATTACTAGCCTCATCCTCCACTTCTCTGACCACCTCTCTTCTTAAGGATTCCTCCTGTAGTTTGCGATTTATCTTCCGAGCAACTATCTCATCTGCCTCAGACCTAAAGATAAATAAATTTGAATTGTTTAAATTAAATTGTCAAGTTTAAAAGAAAATTAAAACTAAAAAATATAAAGAACTTAAAACCAACCAAACAAACAATAACATTCACCATTTTGAGGGAGATCACAGTATGTAAATGTTAAAAGATTACAAAAAGATAAAAAAATGTGTCCCACTTCTTTTAAACCTCAATGAAATCCAACCAATACTGCTATTTAGAGGAAGGGAGATGAACATTACCTAGGAGTCAAACTCAATGGGATAAACAAAATTCAGCACAGAACAAATGTGAATTTTGTCAGCCAAATGTGACAGTACAAATGTTCTGTGCTGAATTTTGTTTATCCCATTGAGTTTGACTCCTAAGCACAAATAAATGTGTACAGAAAATGTTTAATTTGCAACAAAATTGCATTTTGTTAAATACAGTTAATATTGGCTGATGAAATAAAATTCAGGAAGTGCTTGAAAGGAACTCATAAGTTTAAGCATACTAATGAAAATTAGCCTTGTACACATTTTACATATAATTTGATTAAAAAGCCCATTTACATATATGGTTTATGATTTTCAGACTATAAATGACCAAAAATTAAAAGAGTGTATAACCCTCAAATTTAAAACTTTTTGACTTCTGAATTTTTTTTTTTACAAATTAACAAGACATAAAAATAAAATAATAATAATAATCCATTGCCAAAATCCAAAATTTAATGAGAAACATGTACAAAATCAAGGCATGTTAATATCCAATCAAGAAAAAGAACTCATTTTCTACATAAAAACTGTTATGCACATCTGTGAACGATTACAACAAAATGTTTCATGTTAAAGAGAATAAATATTAGTCACTTACTGTGCCTGGAGAGCAGCCAATTTCCTTAATCGCTCTTTCTGTACTTCAATTTCTTCTTGTGTTTGAACAGTCTTTGCAACTGGAATATCTTCACGTACTCTTCGTCGATTGAAGCGATTAAAATCATAATGATGATCAACTGAAAATTTTTTTCAAAAATTTTATTTCAAGTTTCATAAGCAGATGGCAGTTACTGGAGAAAAAGTTTCTATACAAATCACAAGTACTAGTTCAAAAGTCCTTATCAAAAGACATGGAGAGGTGTATTTAAAAAAAAAGAGTGGGGAAAAGACAGTTGTGAAACATTTCAAAAATTATACTACTCTAACACTAAGATAGAAAAAAAATTATCAAAGCAAAGTCAAAGAGAAGCATGCCTAAGATATAAGACAACAGCTAAACATTAGTAGTTATATACTCTTTGGGAAAGAAGTTTAAAGCATTAAGAACTGTCACCAACTGTACAAAGAAAGTAATTTTATTCAAGACATATTAACAAAAGTAACTTGTATGCTTTAGAACAATAATTGAATATTTGTAAAAAAGATAATTCTAAACCTTAAAAAAAAATACATACTTTCCAATCATATTCTCTATTTACAAATGTAAAATAGTTTTAGAAATACAACCATGCAAACCATTACAATAAATAAATAATACATCAATGTTAAATTGAGAAGAGATTTGATATTTATTGCTAATAATATTCATAAACTCATACAGTTACATAATCTATGTGTTAACTATATAAGCATCAGACTTAAAACACAGGCAGGCACAAACTCCACCCCCTACACATATTCTCAAAAGCTTTGCTATTATGTACATGCTCAATATCTCATTCTATGATTAAAGATTCAATATTAGATTGATTTTTTCACTCTGGCAAAGTTTCCAGAGAAAATACTGCTTCTCCACACTGAGAGAAATTTTAGGAGTTTGCTCCATCTTCTGGCTTGCCAGGTATATTTTTGTTTCTGGGTTCAGACCACATTTTGAGTTTGTTGTGCCACTTTTTCAGGAGAAAGACCAGCATTCCCCAGAAAAGAATAAGAGTTGAACACACACACACACACACAGCCAACCAGCAAGCCAAGTGAATTTACAATTTACAGTGACAAGGCACAAGTGGTTGCTTAATTCACTATAATAATATTACTAATACTATTCAACAATACATTTTTCAAATATGTTTTCCTTTTGGTATGTTTATAAACCACAGCATACATATTACAAACTGCTTCAAAGTATGTTATGGTTCAAATATATTAAATTCTATGAGAATCAACCTTTTCCTATCCCCTTCAGTACATCACTACATTCTAAAATCTGTAGGAAATATTTTACTAGGATGCAACATATATTTAATGTCCTTAAAATGCAATATGCAGCTGTTCATTTTAAAATAAGTAGTACATGTAACATTAACAGAGTTTCCCCATCAAGTAAAATTTTAGGTTACATGAAAATTGCATTGATGCTTTTGTTAAAGGGTGTTGACATAATTTTCACGCCAAAAGTGATGTGAAAAATGTATTTAAAAAAAAAAAAGGCAATTACACTTAAGAAACAGGGGTGGGGTTTTTTGCAGGTAGAAGTAAATTCACATATGAGACAAGCAAAATCTGGCACATTTTGGGTTATATGTACACCATTAATGCAAGCACAGATCAGAGTTTCAAACTTACTTCTGGTAGAAACATAAATAAACTTTTATATACAGAAGTTGCAACTTTAATAAATTGAGAGTAATCTATTTAAAAATAATATTCCAATAAGTTTCTCAACTTACTGGACTTAAAAAATACTCTTCTAGAGTAAGAATACTGCAAAACAAAAGAAAGACAACCTTAGCATTTGTGTCTAGGAAATTATCTCTGAAAAATAAATCACAATTCATTATTTCTTCACTAACACCTGAGTTGTCACATTATTAATATTATATTATTTCAAATTACAGGGTTTTGCTTTTTTTATCATGAGGTGAAATATATTGTAATACAAGGAAAGAAAAATCAGTAAACAATAAAAAAAAAACTGAATTAATGGATATTTTTTAATGCTTTACATCTGAATTAATATTAGTAATCTGATCTTTCATTACCTACATTTATAGTACATAAAGGTACATTCAGACTAGAAACATTAAGCAAAATTATTAACCTTTTAAAGTGAGTTTTTATACTCTCCCACTATATAAATATTATCACTGTAACCCAGCTCAATGAAAATTATTCAACCAGCAGAGCAGATCACTTTCTAACAATATGCAATGTTGCATTTACAACTGATTTACAATGGCAACTCAGCAAGGCTATCACTAATTGCCATATGAAGTCAATGGAAGTAGATTAGTGGGCATTTTTCTGCCTCCAAAAACAGCTAATGCATGATAGTTGATACATTGTCAGGAAGAAACTTGTGCTGCCTACAGATCTCTCTTCAATTACAATGCTATCTAGCACTGTATATGTATACAAATGCAATACACACTGAGATGAAGAAAACAAATGTCACTTGGAATTAATTTTCATTAAATTTATAAATAACTTAGATACTTTAATTGGTAACCATTAGTTATAATTTTTTTTTCAAAATTTAATAAATCTTGTTTTAATACATTTTATTTGCAGATAAATTTTAATTTAAGGTGTAGATCTATCTCATTCAGAAAGGAATCTATAACACAATGGAGATAAAAGTGATCATGTCAATATATGAGCATTCAGAACTACTGATTCATACTATTATATGCTTATTAAAAAAAAAAAAGTTCAGTCTACATTTTTATGCATTTCCATGAGAGAAAAGTTAGCAATTACTCATTTTACCAGGTTTTTATTTGGTTTATTTTTAAATGTTACCAACACATATTGAAATTTAACAAGCAATTTTTTTAAAGTCATAATTGCTTTAAAACTGTCACTATCAAATTTAAAATAACAGAAACAAAACTAAAGCAAGAAAACAGAAAACTACTTTTGTGTTTTGTGCAGAACACACAATTCACTTAAAATTCTTTAAAATACAAACTTATAAATTATTATTTATGAGTAAAATAAAAACATAAGTCTCTTTTAGATATAATAATATAACAGAGCATTTAATTATACTGATTTGTGTGTGTGTGCGTGCTTTTAACTCTGTCAAGAGCACCAGCTAACAATTGGTTTGGCTGTGTTCATGTCACAATTTTCAAGAAATCCAGTTTTTATACATACATAAATTAAATTGCTTCAAACCTTCCTTAAGTTTAAATAACTTCAAACTTCCTAAATACTCACTCTCTTCATTCTGCAGCCTATAAGCTAGCACTCCATCTTCATGAACACACCATTGTTTACGCACTGCAACAAGATCAAACTATGTTAAGTATAATCATTTGCCTGATTGCACACTATTCCTCTCGGAAGGGTGGGGGGGGGAAATGTATGCCCTCAGCATTCTAAAAAATGCCAAAAAGATGGAATCCACAATTAGATCAGATCACAGAATATCTCAGATTATATATATATATGACAGAAATATAAAAATGTGGTGCAAGTGAATTAATTCAAAGATGTCATTGAATTAAAAGAAATATTACTGAAACAGTCACCTTGGTGCACTGGAAAAGAAAAGCAAGTCAAAGATAGCATAAAGCAAAAAAAAAAAAAAAAAAAAAAACCCACTAAAGACTTTATTGAAGAAATCATATTATACAGATTTACTAAAATGCTTAATCTCACTTTTAACATTTATGCTAGGATTACCTGACTAAAACCCACAACATTTGATTTTCTTCTTTCTATTAATTTTTTAAAGTTGGATTTTCATGAAGGGGACAACTAACTGAAGAAAAGTTGCAGAGACTTTTATTTAGCAATGTAACACTTTGAAATGGTAAGAGTACAAGCATTTATATAAATGTACATGTTTTTATTAATCTATTCCATGTGCTGTGCTCATTGTTCAAGTAAGTAGATGAGCTACTTTTGGAACACAGCAAGGAGGGTAAATTTTCTAACACAGCATGGCTATTAACTGACACTTGTGACTGTAAACATGCAAATAGTGCTCAATGGGCTAAGCTGCTCAGTTTACATATGTTGCTGGCTGCTATCTCAAAGCCAGTTTAGTTTGCAATTTTGCAAAATTAATCATGGTGAATTGGAACAAAATATACATAACAGAACAATCACACTATAAATATATGAAAGTGACAACCACAAATGTTAAACAACTTTTAAAAAGTAGTGTGAAAAAGCAAAATCACAAAATTGTGAAAAAACAAAATCACAAAATCAAACTTCATGAATACCAAGGATTTACTGAAACTTTGAAAAATATAATGTATTTCACTTTTACACTGCAGTAAATTGTTGCAATTCACCTCCTCCTGAAAAGAAACAAAACCCAGGTTGATGTGTGCTTAATCCAATGTGCTATAAATCTAATGTGTTCATTAAAATCAATAATATATATAGAAGAACAATAGAGGTCATATTCAAGGAGTTAAAATAATTAAAGGTCTTTTCTAAAATTAACCTCTCCAGAAATAAGATTGCCAGAAAAAAATGCTATTCACATTATTTCCTCTATTTTATCTCAAGCATTTTGTGTGTAATGTTTAGCTGAAGTAAAATAACATTATTATAGCTCATTAGCTGCTGTTGTAGTTGGATAACTACTGAGAACTACAAATTTGTTGGTCTGTCATATCTATTAAGTAATCTAATAAGTAATTTGGGGAGTTCTGATATATTATTGTTATATATTCACCTATAATTGTATAAATGTATAATCTACTTTTCTACTATCTAGTATCTATACAACAAAGATGAAAGCCCAAAATTAGCAAAAGTGCATTTTGAAATTATCAAAAGGTTTAAAAAGTTCAGGGCAGCAGTAATAAAATAGCAGCATATTTTAAACCACAAACACATATACACAAAACAATGTCACAAGAATAGTGATGGTTAGCTTAAAACAAAACATGTACAAAACATCACACTGTCAGAAATATTTGATTATGCAAGATTATGTACTTAATTGCATAAGTAGAGTAAAATCTTAAATTTAACATTACGGACTTAGTAATCAAAATATAGGCTATACAGTTATCATCTTTATTCCAGTGAGTTAAAATAAGAACGTTAGCTGTTCAGGACCCTGCAGGTCCATCCATTTAGTAAGTATAAAAATGAGTTTGATTTTTATTATAAATATTTACACTATATATTACATAGGAAGGGGTAAGACCAAGAAGTGTGTATACATGTAAAC
The DNA here is from genome assembly GCA_028829895.1 of Sinotaia quadrata. Lineage (NCBI taxonomy): Eukaryota > Metazoa > Mollusca > Gastropoda > Architaenioglossa > Viviparidae > Sinotaia > Sinotaia quadrata. The sequence continues at coordinate 60,630,336 of CM054179.1, forward strand.
TAAACAAAACGACAATATATGTGGGCGAGAACAGTGATTCATTTAATCCTAATTTACCAAGTGCTTATATCTATACTTGAGATAGACTAGACAAAATAGCACTCTGAGTTATACAATCCCTTATACGGAAGTAATCACCCATAAATAAATATTGTTTGTTATAAATATACGCAAAACAGAAGACATTCTGCTACAACAGTACAACTACAAGTGAAAAGGTGCAACTCATCAAATGAAATCTATCTGTTCTGCAGATAGGCAAACTAGTGCACTTTTGGTACAAACACGTCTTCCTATTTCATACTCAACAGTATTAAAATAGTTACTAAGTTAGGCTATAGTATAATAAAATGTTTATTTCTTAAAGAAATTTTCATTAGACCTAATGTTTTAGGCTACATGTTAAAATATGGCATAACAGGCATTGAAAGGAGTATTATCACTTAAAAGAACTAATTTGTTAAAGCTTCAATATGGGAAACAAAGTGTCTAATAGTAAAATAAAATAAATAATTCATTAAAATTAGACGAATAACAACACAATTTAATTCGGTTTGAGAATTTACCTTCTTGAACTAAGCCTTCTGGAGGTAAACAATGCTTTTCTCTTGCCTCTGCCATGTCCTTTTTGTTTTCTCCAAAATTTCAAACCTTAATTAAATCTGGGTGAGTTAATCATATGAAAAAAGAATATAACGTAACTCAAGCAAACTCTTTGTGGTCTCGACAGTCCACTTTCCCCCCACCCTTATTGCGCGATGTGAAGAACAGAAACTAAAACGGAAGCCATTGTCAAAATTACTTCCGGCACTTTGCAAGTTACCGCGTTCTATTTTCAACGTATACTCTTTGTAAATTTTCGCGTATTTTCATTTTTCATAATTGTTATTAATTACTTAGAGAGTTCAAGTATCTGAGAACAGAACGAAATACATAAAACAGACTAATTTAAAGAGTAGTTCGTGTTGACGCTATTAACTTTCGGTTGGGGAGTGGTGTAGTTGAAGCCCTTGTGAGAATATTACGCGCTGTAGCTCGGCTTGTACTGCAGACACATCATTCAAAATACACACACTTACCAATCTGACATCATTTAGATGTAAAAAATAAATTTGTTTATTGTATTCACGGCTGTAACGAGAACGGTTATTGGAAAGTTTTCTAATGTAACTACTACTATACTATATTTTTGGGGTCATGCTAAGATTTTGGAATGTTTTTAAAATTATTTTAACACTTTTAATTAAAAGTCTTACTATTTTGCTAAGATATTTTTGTTGCTAAAATACTTTATTAAATTTAACACATTTGGATGAAAATAAGAAAACGGTATATATTTCCTTTTTTTGTTCATGAAAAATATTACAGATTAATATTATTCTAAAAAATTCTGTTAATTTACTTCACTAGATCATTTCAGACATCCGCCCTATAGTTCACAATTGTTATCTTTCTCGCCCCCTATTGCCGTAAACTATTAACTTCTATAACAGTACGCTTGTAATACGATTCCGACTATTCAGCCTTAGGCAGATTTTGCAGACAATTCCACATAAATGTTATTTTGTTGGAGGGTGGGTGGGAATAAAAAGTGTAATTTCTTTAATTCACATTCTCTAAGAATTCAGTAGTACTAGCCATTGTGCTAGGATAGTTAACAGAAACATAATTATAAGACTAAAATAAAAGCATTTTCATGAAAACCCATAAAATCAGACGAATTTTGCTTCACATTTGCCTACACAAACTAAAGTGAAGTAAAGTGACAGCAACAAAAATTTAAAAAAAGCATAACAGCTCAGTTGAACAACAGGCACACTGAGTATCTTCTGTAACAGTGAGTGAGCAGGCAATATTGCCAGTCAGCAAGGATGCAATTTTATTAGAAATTGACTGAAAAGCGATATTCTATAACTAAGTTTTATTGGCTGTGTTTATTTAGTTCTTCAACATGAAGAAAATGTTTGCCAGAAGTATGTTGAGATGGGATGCATATAGTCTTGTTGTATAACAAATGTCCATGGATGACCATACCAGACAGCATGTCACTATTAGGAGTGATGAAACATTTACCCTATAGCTACTATTAATTGCCATCTTTGATGACCTTTAAGCCACCTTTTGTTCCCTTTTTAAAAAATTATTTTCATGTTGCTATATTGGGTAAACTTTAAGCAGTGTCGCCATATTGGCAGAACTTAAGACCAAGTAAAATGGAATCTAGATCAAATATAGTTTGTGAATGATACTAAGATACACAATCCCCAAGGCCTTGGGGTAAAAGCAAGCAGAAGTGACGTCACGCAAAGGGTTAAATGACTGCAATGTAATTTTCTCTGGTACTTTATATACGTTTGATCAAGTTCGTACTGATGACAGCGAAAGTTCAACTGTTAATAGTTCCATAGTTTGACGTAAATTGCAGAAAAACAGATTTCATTTTGAAATGACCACACAATTTCAACTTTCTGTAAAAACAAATATATTGCTGATTTTTTTAAGGATCACAGATGCATATAAAATTAAATAGTCCTCTCAAAATAGCATTTCGTTTAAATTTTCAAACTGCAAGTGGTCAAAAACTGAATAAAACGTCTCTTTTGGAGTCTTGTAAAATAAAAACTATTTCATGTACACCATCCAAATTTGGTATACTTGCTCTTTGGAGTATAGACATTTAAAGGATGAATTTTTAGACAATCTTTTTGTATAGATTTAGAAATATAACATTAAAAAATGTAGTTATATACAATACATCCGCACACTTGTTTTGAAGAGGAAAATAGGTAAAATGAACATTTATTATTATAATGCAGTGTTTCTAATTTCTGTAACTGACAGCATGATCATTCTAACTAAATAAAGTCATAAATTATATTTTGCACAATTTAAAAACCAGGTGAAAACTAGCAAAAACTGATACTCTCTTTAGTTTAATAAAATACTGTTACAGTGTTAGTTATTACTATTTACAGGGGGGGGGGGGGTAGTTCAACAGCAATTGTAATTATTAGTATCTTTATTTTTAAAATGTGTCTATTTGTTTCATAATATAAGACATTGACATTCTAAAAATATCTTGAAAATTGAAGGCTAAGTAGTTCATAGTTTTACTTATATGCCTACTGTACGTCTGTAGTGTGAGAAGCTTGTTACTCTTCATCATTGTCCTATCTCAATTTTTACCATACATTGATTCACTGACTCGTTGACTCATACACTTATTATTATATATCTTAACCCTGATCCGTCATTCAATGACAAATTCTCATTCATCATATACTAGATTGTCTCTTAAGGCCGAGTTATAAAAAAAAAAATATCCAAAGGTACTGGTCAGCTACAGACTAACACGAAACAAAAATCCTTCAGCATTAAGAGTTGTTCTTTATTTTAGATTGATGCTTTATAAAATTCATTTAAAATATCACCGATTAGTTAATATATATTTTTATAATACCGAGATAGTTTTGAAAAAGAGTGAAATCAGCCGATATGTCATGTTGTCTCCAGTCTCCATATAGCTCTTGGGCTTATGTTAAACATATGCATTTGTTCTTATTAATATTATAATTATTAGTTTAATGTATATATCTGATCTAACAATCTGATACAGTTACCAAAAACACACACACAAAAATGGTTAGTAGGAAGTAGAATTATAGTGGGAAAGTCAGTTTTTGCCATCTTACTAATGGTGAGTGTAACAAAATTCTATAACTTTGCTAAAATGCAGTATTATCAGCCATAAACTATAAAGTAAAATATTTAATTATGATCAAGTTACTTCAATTATTCATTTGTACACAAGTAGTTTTGGCAGATGCATAATATTAATAATAATTATCGAATGCCTTCTAATGGATTTATCAAATAAACAGCAGAAAATAAAGACTAGTTTTTGTCCTGGTAGGGTTAGAGTAACAGAGTAAAAAGATTCGAGAACATTTGTCATATACATTTATGTTACGAATAGTGTTAAAAGTAATGCTACAATATATAAAGTAAAATATTATGTTGCAATTAATACACAAGCAACTGCTGATATAATAAAATGCATTCATATAAATTCATATAAAAGATGATGAAAAGGGTTTGATGAATGCATATTTAATATATGAAATATCTTATTCAGTTGATTTTTTCAAAATTAAATCAGATATTGCAAAGTAATCACCCCATTGCAGACATGATACAACTTATACTCGACCACCTCTACAGGCCGCCAGCACCCGCCATCATGCATCCCAACGGACATCGGGGACAACAACAGCGCCAACACCACTGAGCAAGACAGGGGGTTGAACATTCCGGGCGCATAAACACACTAAGTACAGACTTGGTTTGTCATTAGCCTGGGCTCTGTAAATTACCCCCCACACCCACACACACACACACACTCCCGCCACAACAACACACAACAGTGCTTTAGTCTACTGCGGCTTCCTGAGTGGATACACCAGCGGGGTGGGGGGTGGGGGAATAGAAAAAGATACAGACCGCTTCCCAGCATCAAAAGAGCAGAGGGAATCACAGGGTTAGACAACGCCAGCCGGCAGAAAAAATACAATACCACCACCACTAACGACAACAATGACAGCACAGAGAGAAGCAGTACTGTAGTGAGGATTTTTTAATCACCCCATTGCGGACATGATCCAATTATTGCTTGATCACCTTTTACTGACCGGCGGCACCCGTCTACGCCTATCCAAACGGAAACTGGGGACAGCGCCGTCAACAACGATGACAGCAACAACATCACTAAGGAGGACATGGGGTATGTACATACTAGGAACAAACTTGATGCGCTACTAGCATGGGCTCTGTAAGACAGCCCCCACCCACCCACTTGCTTCCAAATCGGGGACAGTGACAACGAAAACAACAACCGTCACGAGATTAGCCCTTGGACTACCGGGCTAATGTAGGCCCATGCCTCTACCGGGCCAATGTAGGCCTATGCCTCTACCGGGCTAATGTAGGCGTATGCCTCTACCGGCCAGACATGAGCGCCACGGACGAACGAGGCACCACACTAAACATCTTAGAAGTCGAAAAAATCCTACATTATTTCGACTTAGCCATTAGGCCCAACCACCCTTCCCCCTCTTCCCCAGCGCAAAATTGACCTAGGTCGGAAGAGCTCCCCTAAACTGATGATGCACTGGCAATCCGGAGATTACCTAACGTAACAGGTGAACAATGTAATTTTATTTATGAATACTGTGTGCACACTGAAAATCAGGCAGCGGGCTGCGCTGCAAAAACATAATAACTTTCCGCCTTTTCCTTTCCATCTCGATCTGATGACGAATTAAGGAGGAGTGCTTCCGACGTAGGTCGATTTCGCGCATATCTGCTCTTTTTATATTTCGCCGACGATTCCACCCCCCTCCACCCCACCACTTTTCCCTCCAGATTATCTGAAATGTATATGATCCCTAGCAGTCCCAGATTTCAACTTTTAAAATCCAATAACGTTAGATACCCACTAGTTTTATTTATAACTGTGGCCGTGCGACGTAGAGAGAGAGAGAGAGAGAGAGAGAGAGAGAGAGAGAGAGCTAGAGTAAATGGGAGATTAATATGACGTCAAATGTAATACGTCAAGCAGCACGGATAAGTCTACGTCAAACCCGACAATGAGTATACCATCAAAAGGAGTGTAACTGCACTACTTCTTTCGAAGCAACGAGTTGTCTGCTGATCTGTGTTATGTTAACCAGCAATCGTGTTGTGTGTTGTTTTATTTGAAATAGCAATTACTCTTAACAGCCTAGCAACAAAAGATATTACCTTTTTTTAAAATTGGTGTTTTCGCAAGATAAACTTTAAATGGGTGACATACGCGCTCTGGAAAAGTTTCAGAGTCTCGTTGCATGTCAAATTACACGAGCAAAATTAAGACTGAATCTGGAGTATAATGAAGACGAATCCAACAACAGCCTGGCATCGTATTTTTTATCTTGGAATAATACATGCCAAGCTGTAAGACTGACATCTTCCCAAGAAGCTTGTACGATGTCTGCTTTATCAATGAACATTTTAAGACGTAAGTATGCGGTGTATGTATTATGAGAACAATGTGTATATATTAATTTAATGTCTGTATTTTATATATTGATCAAATGGATGTGGCTCAAACAGTATGCCATAAGATTAACTTTCACTGATCTGATCCACCTACATGTAATCTTATATGCTTTATGAACAAAGATGAAAGCTCAAATCAACTAAGCATCGAGTTTGGAAATGTAAAAAATAAAACGTTAATAAATATTTGTGTTGTTAATGTTAACAACATTTGTCGATTTTTGCGGTCAAACACTAAGGCCTGATGTGAATAATAACTAAAGACTGAATGTTCTCATAATCTGGTGTTTATTAAGTGACTAGTTTTAAAATTGACAGGCAGTGACAAATGAAATATAAACATGAACACAAAAAATTACAGATTAAAAAGAAAGAAAGTGATAAAAGATTGAACGAGAACTGGAATTTATCAGGATAGATGCAAAAGAAAGGAGATACACAGAAGTTAAAAATAAGTGAGAATGTGTCTAAGATTCAGGAAGCCAGTAAGAAATTTCGTTTTTGTTCTTTTAACAAAAAAGAGGAAAATATTGAGGATTATGTATCTATTTCCTTCTCTTTTATTTATAGTTCTTTTATTTTACGTACCTTTTACTTTCTAGTTCTTCTCTTTCATGCTTGTCTTTTCTTTCTAGTTCTTTTCTTTTATCTGCATTGTTTATAGCATAATCTGCAGCTTCATGTCTCGAAAGACCAAAGTCACTGGCTTCCTCCTTTCATGCCTCTATCCACATCTTTCTATCTCCTCTGGAATTTTCCGTTATAAATTGCAAACTAATTCTACCAGAGTCATGCGACTAACTGACTAGCAAGAAATCTGACTGATTTTGTAAAAGTATCTCACTCACACACACACACACACACACACACACACACACACACACACACACACACACACACATTCTTACATACCTATCAAAAATGCATGAAATATATTTTAAGTCCATTCCCTCAAAATCAGTCATTTAACTCACCATCAAGCTAATGGCCACCTTTCAAGACCGGGCTTCTTTGCCACTTCAAATTCAAGTGATTAGACAGTAGAATTCTGTACAGCAGGCAAACTTTTTAATCTCAGCCCATTTGGCTGGTCTAATTCTCATAAAATCATAAACATTGAATAATAAAAACTACTCACCCAGTTGGAACTAGTTTGCATTATATCAGCAATTTCTAGCATATTCTCAACTCTGGTGTTTACTTCAACTCTAGTTGAAAAATACCATCATAAGGAATGCCCAAGGTTGGGTTACTGTGAAAATTTAACAATTTATATAGCAATTAAATTTTGAAATAGGGATAGGCAAATTTACTTTGCCACAGCTAGCTTTATAACACATCATATTAAATATCATTTTCATTTATTGACACTATAAATTAAATACCAGTTTAATTTATCAACACTATAATGAACAAAAAGTTTAATTTAGTAACCATATTCCTAATCTACCAACAGTTTGTATTTAATAACTAAAGCTAGTTTTATTTCATGTAATTATTAGTATATATTTACTGAGAAGATTAATAATGAAAGATCTGATATTCTTCTCTCTATAATAAATCAATCTGTGAGTTCATCTGTGTGAGGTTTGTAAAGAAATAATATTCTGGTTCAACAAGCAGTTGTATGCATATGAACTAATTCAGACAGCAATACAATCTTACTAATAAAAATTAAAATATCCATACATAAACTTGATCTGATATTATATCTCTTGTGCTTGACAAATTATGTTAAGGGATAAACAAACAAATGAAATAAAATTAAAAATTATGTAAAAGATAAGAATTGTTATAGATATAAATAATAATTCAAATTTTATGGTGGTTTCTGATCTAGATAAATCCACTTTTGGTTAGCAATGCAGTCCAGCAGTTCAATTTTCCCTCACTAGTCTTGAATTCATGTTGACCAGCATGAAAGCAAAATGCTGCCATTTGTTCCTTCCCTTGCATTAGTGAAACAATAAAAAAGGAAACTTCAGTATCAGGACATGGTAACTTCCCTTGAAATTGCTACCACCCCTTTTATTTGCCTTTACTTGTGAAGTAATATTTTTTGACTACATGGCAGCATCCTTGTTCATAATTAATCTAAATGATGGCTTTAATTATAACTTGGAAATTCTCAAAAAACCAAACTCCAGCTTCATGAAATGATGAATCAAACAGAAATTATTTCAATAATATAGATCACTGAGTGATTGCTCCCCACCCCAACCCCTTCCTTTCTGAAGCCAGTCTTATACCCCAACAATTAGTGGTTTGATATAATTCTAGCCACTAGGTAGTAACAAACAACTAACCCATTCTTACTGAACTAAACCATTCTTACTGTCATATCCAACTGATAATAAGACTTTTTTTCTAGCTAGCCATATTTTACACTTCTAATGGTTGCAAACATCTAGCCTTCGCCTTCAATAACTTAATGCCTATCCATTTTGTACCTCTGGTTTTAACATAAAGGTCCTGCCCCTATCTATCTATCTAATTACTAACTTCTTTACTGCTAGTGGCAGCATGCAGTTCCATTTAAACTAAATTTTGTTTACTGAAGAGGAAACCTTGTTCTGGTAAAAGAATCATTAACTAAATAAATAAATAGTATGTTGATTTACATAAAAGTAGACAAATTAAGTATAGGAAAAACTTGATTATCATAAGTGTGCATACTTTTAAACTTAAGTCTTAAGTGGTTACATGTTTGTTTTGTTGCAGCAATCTTTAATTACATATAATAGTAAAACATGTCTAAATGTTGAATTTCACATATTGAATCTTGTGTGTGTGTGTGTGTGTGTGTGTGTGTGTGTGTGTGTGTGTGTGTGTGTGTGTATAAACTTCATTATCATTTGCAGAATTGGTATTTAGTGTTCTGAAGAATAACACTAATATACTGGAAATGCAGGTATGAATGACACCTTACTATGTTACTTGTTATTGTTATATATACTAGTTTTTAATATGCAGTTCTTGGTTTTAATTCTCTTATATGCATGCTCCTTATTTAGTCACTAATCAGTAAACTGCTTTAACTAGTATTAGTGCTTTTACTGATATTTAAACTGTAGCATTTAGTAATATTAGTATTAACTATTTTTTGCAATTTAATTCCACTTACAGAAAGGGACATCTTTGTGATATGTACATAATATAATGATGTATTTTAAGTTATAATGGTACTTTTTTTAAGATGAAATAAAGAGGAATTTGAGTCAAAGGGAAATAAGCTAAATCAGTAATATTAGGGTTCTGATTACAAGTAACAAAATTCAGAGCCATATGCATGGTTCACTGAATATCTTAATATAGATATTTATATGATTAAAAAGACTGATTTGGGAGAATTTTGATGCTACCAATCATGATGCATTTGTGGGTGAATGTGACTATTAATGATTGTATCATGTGACACACTTGTTATCATACACTGCAGCCTTAGCACAATCCAAGTCACAAATGTTGTTACTGGTGATTGCATACCTAACAAATAGGCGGTTCACCTCCAGTCATGGTTAAAGTATGGATAAAATTAAGAGAATATCTAGTGACTTTAATAACTAACAATGTTAAGTAGATTGAGATCAATCATGTAGCAATAGATAGTTATTAGAATCTGTCATTCATTTCTGTAGACGTAGCATTTTTTCCTTGCTAAAGGCTTCTAGACAAACAGTTGTAGTCTAATTTTTATCTTTCAAAGATACAAATTGTTAATTCTGATACCATGAAAACTTTACTCTAATTAAAAAAAACAACTTTAAGCAACAGAGATGTTTTCCATACTCCTGAGTAATTTTATGTACAATTCAGAATTTGCTGCTATTAATAATCTTTTAGTGGTTTATCCCTTTTTTATATTCTTAATTAATTTTTAACTTAACAAATTTTTAATCATGTCTACCTGAGTTTTTATCATGTTCATCTGGACTGTTCCACTGGTATTATGGTTCTTTCATTATATAGTTTCATAAACAATATAAGTGGTGGTATTTAAAATTTACTTCTGTACTATCATGGGTTTCCCTCTACTGAAGATGATGACACACATCAATGGTGTGAATTACTGTCTAACCATCAGAACTGACTGGTGTGTATTATGTAAGAAATGCAAGTTAAGTTTCTGATTTTTAATTCTACAGTGTTTCTTCTAGAACAGTTTTAATCAGATAGACTCCACAAATTAAATACTATGCATATTCTCCACAAACACATCGCAACAAGTAAATAAAGAATAGAGAATATTTTCTTTTTTATCACCTTAATTATGTTACAAGGTTATGCAAGTCACTAATACAACAAAACATTGCCTGATGGTTTAGAAACATTTGTCATAATCGGGTTCATTAGTCAAAAAAAGTCTCTTAGAGGTTTCATCAGGATTATTACTATAAAAAATTATGTAAATCATATAAAATATGATGTTTACTTGCAGTGAAACAAACTATTTACAAAAAGACAAACATACAAGACACAGCTTGGTTTACAACCTTGACAGGGAACTGCACAGCATTTTTAATCCCCATGCAAATCTTTAATAAAATTGATGGTTTATAGCATTTTCAAGAAAACAAATTATTTGATTATACAACCTAAGCTTCATACACTTCTGTGAATAACTAACTTAATAAGAATAATCATTGGCAACTAACTAGTCATTCTTTCCAGATTTTTGTAGGATACTCAACAGTTGAGTTAGGCAGGAAAGTAAGTGTCCTATTTAGATGGCAATAATATAAATATGATTGACAAGAAGACTGAAAATACCTGCTTACTAGATGACATGTCATAAATCACATTCTTTCTATTCATTGATAGTTTTAATTAATCTATGTCTTAAAGGCTCTTTATCTGGTTGCAGTATGTCACATAAATGTTGGTACAGAGGGCACACTGTTATTTTTTATTTATATCAAAGAAAAAGTTTCAACAAAAGAAAACGTCCTCTGCACTAAGGTTTGCATTGAGTATTTTGACAATTTTATGAATTTACAGATTAAAATCTTTTTATGGAGTAAGTATATAAATGGATTTGTGTGCAACAAATTGTGATGTGATTATAAGATGATTAAGTACCATTAACTTTTATAATTTAACTTTGTCATTTGTGTTTGCCTGAAGTTACCACTTTCTTTTGCTTTTAATTTTAAATTTAGCATTTAAAAATTTTTATTACTTTCCTATCAAAACTTTTAAAAATTAAATATTTTATTACACTAAAAGCATTAACTGGCTGATATCTTGCTGGTTGAGGCTGACTGGCATGCACTTTTGCTGTTAGAATTGTGCCAGCTAAGCCTGGCTGGCAAACTTTAGAAAAATTCCCAACAGTTGGATACAATTATGATATATTCAAATACTTTTCAGTAAAATGAGTTGAGTAAATCATATAAAATGTGTTTTCCCATAATCTGAGGCAGATATCAGTCCAGCCTGACACATATCTCTCATTCTCTATATTAATCTGTAGAATTATATTATGAATAAATAAGTGTAATAAGTCTAGTGGTCTGTTTCCTCAGAAAGTCTTTGATTTGTATTGTGACAGTTTTTATTCTATAAGTGCATAGTAATAATATTTGTCATACATGTAGCCATGTCCTAAATTAATCCCAGAACAAATACCATCCCCTGCAGTCCATTGTTTTACTCCTAACCCTTATACTTGTTCCAGGGGACTCCTCCTTGGCAAGGTGTGGTGAATATAATTATAAATCTTACCTGAGAATCATTACTAGGAGTTATAATGATAGTTTTTAATTAATGGATTTAAACGGATGAGATGAGACCAGACAAACAATAAGATATCTCCTCCCCAATCTATACATTTCTTTGATTGAAATGACCAAAATATATTAAGTGTCCAGACAGTTTACTAAATTGGCTACTTCAATAATTATAATCAGACTAACTTAAGAGAGCTACTCTAAATTAGTATTTTATGAGAAAATCATTATAAAATTATATAGCCACACACACACACACACACACACACACACACACACACACACACACACACACATAAACACAGAGCTGAAATGTATTATGTTAACTATCATCTAAAGATGAAGTTTCTGCATTTGGTTACTTTTGCATCCTTCTGTCTAATGTGCTACTGTATAGATAAGAATTATGTAATTACTTGAATGCTAACACAATGTAAAACTGGGCCACACCTGCTGCAAGGGTTTGTAGGTCTGTTGTGTGAGGATTCAATTTCTACCAGACCAATGTAAGGGTTTACAGATCTATTGGATGAATATTGGGAGCTTTGGCCTAGTTCCTAACCAAGCCTAATACTGCAAGGATTTACAGTCCTCTTGGGTGCAGATTCATGGCTTTGTACAGATGAAAATTCTTTTTATTATTAACATATGGTAAAATAATAGCAGGAGAAATTTAAATTGTTTATTTGGAAATAACAGTTAGTTATTAATTTGTCTATTCAGAAATAACTATTATTTATATTCTTATGTTTGTATGATGTGGCAAGATATTTAAATAAATGTTGTCATGTGTCCAGTTAGGTTTAATGACTCTGTCCTATTTTAGATTCTCAGGTATCAATATTGTTATTGATTAATCTCTAACAATAGCGAAAGCCGGACGGCCTAACCTATCTATTACGAGTATGCCAAATGATTCAGGCTATTACTCAATGACACCTCACCAGATAAATCAGTTGACTTGCTCAAGCTAGCAACATTATCTTCCCTTTTATTTATTAATTAGAATTAATGATTCATTTAGTCCTGGTTCGCCCCCAGCTAGCTTAATCTCCAGTAGTGTGTCACGGGGAAGGATGGAGCCAAAATTATATTTTATTTCACGATCAAAAAAATCGCTAACAGACTAGGGGAAGTAACCCGGTTTTGTTATTATGCATAATATGTTATGTGATTCCAGAAACTGTTCACCTAAGATCTCATTAGTCAGAGAGATGTTGTAGATACAGTGTGTGTTACCATTTCATGTTTTTTATATATATATATATTTTAGAGAATTATATATATTGAGCAAATTAGAGCATTCGCGCATGACTAATCACAAATGTTTATGAGAAAGAAAGCCAATGCTTAGTAGAATTGCCGACGAGTGTGCCACATGCAGAAAATAAGTGTGCAAGGACAAATTATGTCACAAGACATAAAGCTTCTAGAAGTTTTTGAAGACTTTTAGGAAAACTATATAAGGGAGGAAGGAAGATTTATACACTTATGCTGAAAACATGGATTCATGTGGAGACATCTTACTTCATATATATGGAATTTTTGTATACAGAGATTTCATAAAGGATATTTGGGAATATCTCTTTCCACCCGTTTTTCATCCATCTGCTGCCCAGTGTTGAGGTGACAAGGTAAATTGCTTCAATATTTTCCTGGCAAAGTGGGAAGTTCAAATTCAAGACAGCTTATGCATGCAACATTGGTTGTACGCAGTTAATGACACAAGAGGCCATTTTTTCCCTCTGTCTGAGCTTGTTTGAATGCATATTCCGCAGTTGGAGGGTCAACATCTGGGTGTACAATGGACACAAGAATTTTTGCATCCAATAGGATGCGACAACACCCCCCACTAGACGAATCATCTGGTAATGCTAAATGTCATTGGGTCATCATGGCAACCAAGAAGGCAATGACAATTACCAAGGTTGGCAACTTGCCAACAGAGCACATATTTTTGCCCCCATGGCAAAATCTGAGATGGTGCCTAGACTCCTGCAGACTTCACTGTTGGGTGATGCAGCCATTGTGTCATATCTTCTCTTCGAAGTACCCCTTATGAGTGACGTGTGAGATTACATCATCTTCTCGGAACTTTTGACATTACTGAGTAATTGATAGAAAGGCAAACGCACATCTAGAACTGTTAAGAATATGAACATTAAATCTATTCTTGTTAAAATTCATTACTATAATCATTTGTGTAATATGAACTCTAGGATAATGTTTGAATTCATGCCTATTTTGTATGAATTATCATTGTTGAAAGCGGTCCCATTTACCACATAAGAATTGTGTAATTAACTTTTATTTTACATTTTTGAAGTTCATCATTTTCATCTCCCCTTTATTTCCTATAGAGTGTATGACATTGGAAAGTTGTATGTTTGACTAATCACTTTGTGAAAGAGTAGTGCTCTAAATTAGATAATAAATGATCTAATTCTAAACAAACTTGTTATTCACAGTTTTTTTTGAGAGGGGTGAAAGAATTTGTATTTGTATTGTTTTGTGCCGTTCATCTGTTTATCCGTTTATTCACTTTTATGATGATACTTGTTCACCCGCACACACAGCCAATAAAACGTTCCTTTGCATGACATAATAAAATTGGGTCCCACCCAAACATCACTGGTTGTATGTCATTGTGTGTCTATGTAACATCTTGACATGATGTATTACTGGCATATGTCACATGAGTTTTCTTAGAGATGCACCAGAGCAGGCCAAAAACGACTTCACCCCTTGTGTCTCTAACTTCAGCTCACTCTGCTCACCCAGCTACTGAAGTGACATCATACTACAAATAATTATGTAACAATGGGTAAAATAACAACAATTTTAATAACAAATTATAACATTAATGGTACATGGATAATTAGAGTAATCTATCCCGCTTAGCCTGAATTCCGAATGGCTATAGATATGCTGGTATCATTTCATTCTGTACATAATTGCTTTGAATTTTGTTTACACATTTCAGAACAACATCTATGATATGTTTTAGATTTAATGTCTTTCCGCACAGTGCTTCATGGTGCATACACTATCCAGTTTTGTTCAGTCTATGCTGTTTTTCTGTACACACAACTTAAGAATTTCAAACAGATCAATTCCTTTGAGAGTCATATGAATGTACTGATTCAAGTTCTATAAGTTCTTCAATGACTTCAAAGTTATCGTTTATTGAACAAAAACTACCACCTGAGCTGTGTCAGAAATGTCAGTGGATTCGTACATTGCCAATGAAAAAAATTTACAATTTTGGACATGCCTTGCTACTTGATGATGAACATTGCTGGCCAACTCTTCGACTTGCCTAGCCATAGTATTATTAGCCAAAGGAATCTGATCAAATTTTGTCTCACACTTTTTATCGCCAAGCATTCTAGCAGCAGTTTTAAGTGAAGGCTTTATTATTTCTTCTGCATCGGTGAATGGCTTCTTTTTGCAAGCCAACAGATGAGTGACTTTGTAGGACTCATCAACAGCGCTTTTGTTCTGTTCTGAAAAATGACTCCTGACTGCTCAGAAAACCTTCTTTCTTACCGATGAAATCTTTTCTTAAGCTGGATAGTGAGCATTTATGACTGAAATGTAGTGTCATTCCAGATTATATTTTTTGTGACAGAAACACAAAATCCACATATGTTAATAAGAAAACCGGTTTACCGCTAAGATAGGCACAAACATAAGTTTCTCTGCCCAGTCTGTATGAAATCATGACAAAAAACGTCCTCACATTTTCGCTTTTTACCATTGTTTGATTTTACGTTATCCACGTCCATGCCTATCGGCTTTAACGGTTAATTTTTATTTGGAAAAATCTAATTTCAACAGAATTGCAGACTACTAAAGAGTTGCAACAAATGACATCATGGTGCCTTGCGCATTCGACAAGGCTGGGAAAAGGGACTATTCCAAACGGTTCGTTTGCTAAGTGAAAGGGCGCATTTGATAATATCCGAGCACAGCAAACACGAGCAGAGTGAATTATCGAACGCAGATTGAGCATTAATGCAACTTTCATCTAGCATTGCAGTTATTTTTAATGTATACATTATATTAATAATTATATATTGAGGCTTCGTGGGCAACTTAAAAAGAGTTGGAGAGCCACAATTTGCCTGCGGGCCATGATTTGGGAATCTCTGACATGTTATCCAGACATATAAATAAGACAATAACAAGAGAGATTTCTAATTAAACCTATTAAAGATTGTAAAAATTTGAGTTCAGGCTAGTGTTTAGCAAAAATAAATACATTTATTGTTTTATTAATAATTAAATGTGAGAAACACTCAAACAAATTTTAATTTATTTACAGAGACTTCAAATAATTGCTCTATATTGAGTCATTTGAGAATAAGTAAATTAAAAATAACTCTGAAAATACTCTGGGTGACTTATTCAAATTATGATAAAACAGTAATCTATAAACTGTATGTGCTAAGGAAAGTAAAACTCCAACATAGAAATGAGTGATGTTTTTAGCAGTATTTTTTTCCTAGTCTGCATTCCTTTCATTGTGCTTGAACATACTATTTAACCCTTGAATTGCTTTAATCACTAAGAAAGACATGATGTCATCAGAAAAGTATAAAAACTTGTAAAATTTGATTATGATTACTAATTTAGTCAAACAGTACTTATGATATTTTATATGAATTACAATTCCTCCTCTACATTTGATATGGACTTAATAACCCTAGATATCAAGGAAAGTTACCAGAAAATACAGGCAAAATTATGACATTTCATACGAGTTATTCTTCCTCCTACATACATACATTTGATATGAACTGAATACCTCCAGGTGTCAAGGAAAGTTGTCATAAGATACATGCAAAATTAACTTGTTTAAATACTATACTTATATTCATAATTAATTTTTTTAAAGTGCCTTGATGAATTTAACTTTTTCCATCATTTTGAACAAATCTGCAATTTTTAATATTTGCACAAACTATAAATTTTTTTCTTTATACTTTAGTTACCATTTTAAATATAATTTTTATCTTGTAATTTCCAATTGAAGATGCTGCATAATTATAAGAATTTATATTTACAGAAAAAGCATCAATCTGGAGAAGTAAATGTAAGACACACTCATGCAGGCAAAGAGTTATTAGAACATTTTCCAAAGATTACATGGACAGGGAGCAGCATACAGATCAATGACAGGTAAAGTCACCGATGCAATAATAATATTCTAAATGCTTTATATTAACAATACAAAAACAATTACAATTCAGTGTTGCATTGCTATAAAACTTTTATGTTGTCTTGGTGATTTCTTTCATAAATGCTTAGCATTTTGGTTGTTTAATTGCAATTTTCAATCATATTTCCACTGAATGAATATAAGTCATTAGGGTCAGGCAGGTTATTTTGATTTGAGTCATTAAAGTCAGACAAATAATTTGGGTTTGACTAATTCAGTGAAGCAGCAAATGAGGAGACTTTATACTCAATTCTATAGAGAACAGCCAGCCAGTGTAGAGAGTAAAGTTAAATGGAACTCTTAGAGTGATCTGAGCAAGTGTGTTTCGATATTGTTGAAGTTTCTTCAACAGGCAATGTGATGAACCAGAAAGGAAAGAGTTGCAGTAATCAAGTCTTGGCAGCACAAATGCATATAATGGCTTTGAGAAAGCTTGCTAATAGAGTATTTGCCTCAACTCAAGGTATATGCACTTTATGACATAATGCCACCCTTGTTATTGGTTATGATTATTATTTATTAATTAATCATCCATAACTAATTACAAGTGATGAGAATCTATTAATAATTCTCTGGCAGACACCACTTGTCTCTCTCACTTGGTGGATATTCAGGCACTGTAAATGTTTTCTCTCTTCCACAAAATTAAAGACAAAGCATTTACCATTAAACAATATTTCTGTAGGTGGAAAACTCCCTACTAAAGAAGAAGATAAATCTGTCTTTTAATCTATATTTTGCAAGCCCCTATACACCTACTTTCTTCTCCAACTAAGAAGGTCAATAAATTAAATCAACAATCAAATATACATATGACAAATACAATGAAACAGGTTACTTGACATCAATATTTCCATGAAACCACATTTGAATAATTTTAATATCTATACAGTCTTATATCCTAGTACACAATTCAATAGATTAATGTCAATACAAAGCACAGGATTGTTCTATCAGAGAACAGAAATGGAGTTATTAGAGATAAGTGATAATAGTTTATATGTAACTTTGTATAGGTGAAGTTGCAGTAGTCTTTTCATGTGCTTTTCTTAACAAAGCCACAAGTTTATTGTTTACATTATTATTGTCAATTACATTTGTTTCCCTTCTCACTTGTAGAGCACTGATTAGCTGCTATTCTCTCAAGGCTAACCTGGGTGCTTCTTTGCCATATTAGTTCCCTCAAGCAGAACAACAATTGTAACAATTTCCAGTAACATCCTTGTACCAGAAATTGCTCAGTGTAGTCAGCATACCATGCCACCATACATCATGGAGTGCAGTGTATTCCTTACACTTACCTACTGTGGTAGATATTTCTTGCATCTACCTTGGTTGTAGCAGTACATAATCAATAAAAAGATTCAGGTAAAACAAGGAAAGGCTGCTTTTTCACTGTAAAATATAATCAGAGAACAAATGCTAAGTTTCCAGTTTATTCATTTTTAACCCCATTCTTTCTTACATTCAAGTCTCAACTTGCAGTTTTCTGCAACAGTATTTATTAGCCCGATACACTCACAGCATAATAAATACAGTATAATAGTTTATGAACTAGAAACAATGTCAAACAATGTCTAGTAAACAATGGTTTACTAGAAACAATGTCAAGTGTTTAGCATACTGCACATGAGCATCTTAATTCACTATTTGGTAAAATAGCATATTCTAAACTCGAGTTGTTTAGTCCAACTCTGACACAAAAATACCATCATAAGGAGTGCCCAAGGTCAGGTTACTTTGACAATTTAACAATTTATATAACACTTAAGTCCAGAAATAGGGATAGGCAAATTTACTCCACCACAAACTTCTTTCTCTCTTACAAACATTCTCAACTTACAAAGCCTGCAACAATATTCATTAGCCTGATACGCAAGCAGCATATGAAATATAGCATCATCAAAATTCACAAGTACTCTGTACGATGTAATCAAATTAGTGAACATAGAAATAATGATTCAAATACATAAAGCATTCTCCACTTGAAATCATAGATTGATAGCAAAAATATTTTTTAAGTCCATTCTTTCTTTATCAGTCAGTTAACTTACCATAAGCTAACAATTGTCTTTATGACTGGATTTGAGTTTCATCAAGAATCAAAGTGATTAGAATATAGAGTTTCTTCAATAAAGTAATTTTTGGTCCATTCCTATTTGATGAAATTGTTATGGACAAGTGTGAGAAAAACTATGCATCCAGTTGGAACTGGTTTGGATTACATCAGCAATTTCTAATATATTCTCCACTTGAGTTGTTTACTCCAACTCTTGGCACTTACAAAAATATCATCATAAGCAGTGCCCAAGGTTGGGTCACTGATATTTAACAATTTAACAATTAAGTTTATTAATATGAATAGACAAATTTACTCAACATACCCTGTTTGTACTCATGATATGCCAATATAATGAGAGTATCAACTCAGATATCTCAATGATTGGAAAATTAATGAAAGTGCCACTAATGCTGATTGTGGAAGAGAAACTAAGCATGAAGATTACATTCATCTACCTACTCATTTGAGAAATGTGTCAAGCTCACTATACCAGTTTGCATAATGGAGACATGTTTTGTTCAATAAGCCAGTATTAATCTGTTTTAAGACCTATTGTTTGGTTGGTTGTTTTTCAAGTATCTTATGATACTTTCTTTTCAATATAAAACTGAACCCATAATCCTATCCCTCTCTTTCACACATACCTTTATTATTTATATACAATACGCTTTCATTCCTAGATCCAGTGTATTAATGCTTTGTGATCTATGAGTATGAGCTACAGTAATGCCTTGTGATTCATTGACCAAAATTTTATACTTTTTAATTTGCATATATGTGATGTTTGATATCTGAGCATTTGTTATTCACATCACTAATGGTAATCAGAGCAATTTATGCACTGTTCACTGTTAGTGTTAATAAGTTTACCTTGCTTGGTCATAAGTCATTATATCAAATAATGAAATATTTAAAGTGCTTTTAAATATAGCAATGCATGAAATCATTATTAAATACTGTTATGTTAAAACATTTAAGAGAATTTAAATAACTCTTCTGTAAATAAAAAATTAACTATTAGTGTAATTACTATTATATGGTTAACTCTTGAAGTTTACAAACTTATAAAACAGCTGTTTCAAATTTTCTCAATTTATAAAACAGCTGTTTCCATTTTTCTTAACTTGTAATCTTTTGTAAATGCAGAACAAGATGTTTTCCATTCTGGGTCAACTACAACAACAATGTGTATGTGGTCATTGACATTAAGACGTCAGCAAAATGCCTCAACCTTATTATTGGGTGTGATGAAATGGACTTGGTGCAGAAAGCTTCATTATGTGTGCTTATTAAAAATAATGAAGCAATCATTGTTTCAAAGAATCCTTGTAAGAAAATGAAATTATACAATAAGCCTTTAGGCTTTGTTTCCAAAGTCTTAAGAAGAGAGAAGGAAAAAAAATCTAAAAAGACAAATGAATCAGTGTCCTTGGAATATACCTATCCAGAATCATACATTTCTTTGGGAAATGTTAATGAATACCTTTTTTGGAAAAGTGCTATTTTTGAAGAAGTATCATATATAATGGAGCCTAATGAAGTTTACAAGCATCTCAAATACACTATATTTTCAGGAAACACTGACTTGTTGTCTTACCTTACTAAAAATGCAGACTGGTTCCATTTTGGATTTTGCTGCTGGGTCACTAATACTTCATCATCACAATATTTATATGAAGTAGAAAAACAGACACCTGACAGTTCACATTATAAGCCCTCTGCAGATGGTTGCAGATTAGAATTGCATCCATTTAGAACCAGGGGAATGAAAGATTCTGTTAAAGCAAGTCAAGATTTACCAAGAATAGCAGTCAAAGAAAGCCCATTACAAGTCCTTGCTCAAATACCAGTGATAATATCAGAAGACTCTGTGGAAACATTAGCTTTCAGACAGATCCATAGATCATGCAAATTTATAGATATCAATTATGAAAATGAACAGCTTCAGTCACTTCCAATAGAAAACCTGGAATATGATTATGATCATTTCCAACATATCCTTTATCCATTTCTTGACACACAATCATCATTCATGGAAGAATTAGTTTTTGCTGATAGACATCAAGATGACAAGATACCTTTAGAATGTCAAGAAAACAAGTTGTTGGCTACAACTGATGCACAGAATAAAAAAGACATTCAGTTGGATTTTCCTATCATTTCTGCGTTAAAAGATTTTACATTAAATGTTCTATCCATTTTATATCCCCCAAAGAGTTCCCAGAATTTCAGTTCATATGCTCAGCATCATAAAATGTTTCAAAGTAGAACTCAAAATTTAAAACTTGATAAGGTTTGGTTAAACCAAAATTTTTACAACACTGTACACGGATCTGACAATGGGAAAGAAAATGTTAAATTGTATAATGGTCAATCTTATACTTATGGATTGTCAGCTTTTTACTGTTCACTGGATGCAGGATCTAAGTTAAGCTCTGTTATGCCAGATAAGACTCTGATACATAAATATAATGACAAATATGAGAAAGATCATAAACTCACTGAGAAAAGTGATAATAATTTTGTAAACATTATTACTTGTTTGATGCCATCAGATTGCTCTTTTTCTGCTGCAGAAATTATTACTAAGTTTAAAAGAGATAAATGTGATTCCCAGTGTGACCTGGATGTTATTGTATATAATAATGCTCAGGCTAAAGAGAAAGTACTACATGACCTACATAGAAAAGAAACTATAATTAATAATACTGAGCCACCTGTGAAATATACCCAGCATATCAATATTGAAACAACTGTTCAAAATGAATTAAACAATATAAGAATAAATGGCAGTAGTTTTCAGAATACAAATTTGCACATGCTGTCAAAAAATAAATCAGTGTCATCAAAATGCATTACCAAATTATGCAAATCTTCACTTACATATCCTCAATCTTCCATGAATATAGAAGATGATAACTGGCTGTCTCAGCCTTTATCTCTACACACTTGCCGACGCAGCTTTAGTGATTCCTGTCTCTATTTATGTGTAAAAGAAGTAGTATTTCTTGATATAGATCTGCTACAGAATGTTGATGACAAAGATGAATATGCTGAATCTGGATTTTCAAAATCTGTTGATATGCATCCTTATCTATCATGGGCTACAGTCAGCCATTGTCAGAATAACATTTGTATGGAGGAAATGCAACGAACGAAACAGGACAGCCTGATGGACAGTCAGAAACCAGACTTGCTAGGTTGGCACATTCTAAATTCATCACCTAAAAAGAAAAATATGTATCGTCATTATTTTGATGTAGAATTTGACCATCCTACTTATAATTCTACTGACATGGCTCTCTGCAAAGAACAACATAAATTAGAAACAGCATTTTGCTGTTTTTTGACTCAAAACAACAACAGTCTTCCAAGTCCCCCCAAAAAATATAAGTATAAGTCAGACATTCGTGTGTCTAATAATAATACTAGTCAATACAGTTTCATTGAGTATAGCTACAAAAAGAAAGATATTAGCACCCCAACAGTCAGTAATTACACTTTACAACAAGACTTATTGACCGATGGTGGCAATATGAGATGCAAGTTTGGAAACATGGGGAGACAGTTTCAAAACAAATTTCAAGTGAACACAGAGACAACACAAATGTGTTCCAATAATTCTTTATTTGAACACCCACAAACCTGCAAGTGCCTAGATTTTGACTGCTTGCGCAGAAGAGGTGAAGCACTACATGATCATGTAATGGAAAATC
This sequence comes from Sinotaia quadrata, assembly GCA_028829895.1. Lineage (NCBI taxonomy): Eukaryota > Metazoa > Mollusca > Gastropoda > Architaenioglossa > Viviparidae > Sinotaia > Sinotaia quadrata. The sequence goes on from CM054179.1 coordinate 60,653,163, forward strand.
TCCACTTGCTGAGGAGTTTTATATCTGAGCCTTACAAAGAAGCCTCCCTGAGCATTAAGAATAAGGAGACTTATCTTAATAGCACAGACAAACATTTGTCCTGTTTAGCAACAAATCCACACCAGTTTTTGTCAACAAAGTCTTCGGATCATTTAATTATGTCAAGCAACTCCAGTACTCCAATTATAATTCACAAGAGTGAAAGCTCACAAAAATCTGCAAATCAATGCAAGATTCATCACAATACAATCAACAGAAATAGAAGTAGAGAAAAATGCTACATTTCTTGTGTCTCTCCCATAGCATCAGCTCAAGCAAGTATAGTGTACTTGCATGGCAAACCATTTTCATCCAAGGTCACTGATTTATCATTCAAAAATATGTCTAGTGGGACATTAGAAACATCTTTTACATCTATTGATAGAACCGATTCATCTACCCCTGGAAAATACCCAGCAAATAATCTATATCATAAGGACAAAAAAGATAGTTTCTGTTCTATGACAGATTGTTCAATTTTAACACATACAAAACAGTATGACATTGAAAAAAATGACAAGTACAAAAATATTCAAAACAGTTTGACTGTTGAAAAGCATAAAAAACCCAACATATTATCAGAAACAAATGTTGGTGTGAATGAAATTTCTTTTCAAAATAAACAAATTAAAGGTCCAAGCACTCATTGTAAAGACATTTTAAAAGTGCCTGTAGTGCCTCAAACCCCTCGTGACCAGTATCAAAGGGTTGTTGCATGCATGAACCATGACAACTTGATTTATCACAGCGGGTCTTTAACTACTAAAAGTTATGGCTTGGGGTCTGCAAAGAAAGAATCAGATAATTATTATCAAACAAATTCACCTGTTTCAAATTCTAAAACTACAGCTTTTTCTAATGACTTACATCCCAAAGGAGGCATTCCATTGAAATTTGGATCTCTTGACAAAAATTACAGAACCATTCCTCAAGAAAAAAAGAATTGGTATTTTAACAGTAACAGTGAGTTATCCTATAAAGCAAAGTCTTCATGCAATCATATACCTTACCTTTCAGTAGACAGAACTTATAAACAGAATTTCAAGCAATACTTGGATAAGAAAACAAGAGAAAAAATCAAGACAATGCTTACTGAAAATAATGATGAAGATGAAGAAAATCCACATGATTCCATTCATTATGCAACTTGTTGCTTCAACAGATTTTCTATGGACAATTCACTTAAAAAACATGACAGCACTGAGAATCAATTTTTGGTAAATGACAGTTCAGTTAAAATTAATTTGTCAAATATTTCATTGGTATCTTGTCCACAACATGCTGAAGATATTCATATTTTCAGACCTGTCAGTCCACCAAATAAGAATTCTCATGTTAAGTCTCCAGTGATGATCATGCCATCATTACATCCTACTTTGAACATACAAACAGTGGCAAAAATTCAAACAACACCAGAAATAATTTTGCAAAAGCAGAAAGAAACACAGACACATTTCATCCATGATAAGAAAGCAACATTTAAAAGTGAAACTTCACCAGCTCTGGAATATGATAGAAAAAAAAACACTTTGCCAAAAGATACATTGGAAACACAATATTCTGCATCATTTGAAAAAGAGATTAAATCTGGCCAGAATTCAAGTCATGGAAATAAGTTAGAGAGTTCAATAATGAAGACTTCTTTACAGTGTGATAATTCTCTCTCAGCTTATACTGACCCAAATAGAATAAAATATAGTACTTCTTCATGGTCCACAAAAAGCCACATTTATCATCTGCCAATTATTTTGGACATTCCTTTACTTAAACAAGGAAAGAAAACAATGTCAGAAGAAACCGCTGCATCATCTTATACTCGACAGATGTATACACCAAGCATATGTCTGTCCAAAAACAGAATCATAGGAAATAACAATCTGAAACACTCCAACCATGAGGCAGGAAAGTTTATAACACAAACTACAAAATCATACTCTTTACCATATTACACTAGAAGCAAAATGTCTCTTACTCCTCTTTCATTAACTTCTTTAAAACAAGAGAAATCAATTTCTGGCTCACACTCATCTCTAAAAACAGGTTGTATGTGCTCATTGTATCACACAAACATGCATTCTCTAAATGTTAACACAACTGGCAAAACTTCTCAATCAAATTCCCTACTTAACATAGATGGTGTACACTCTATTTATTGCTCAGCTTTGCCAACTGAAATGGACCAGAAAAAACAAACTAAACCTACTAATTTGATTTGTGAAAAGACAAGACAAATTTCTGCTGCATGTTTGTCTTCTTCAAAAGAAAATAAAGTAAATCCAGTAATTTTTTCACCACGAATCTCAAACTCCAAATCCATTTTAATGCAAAATAAGGATACATATTCAAATTCTATCAACTTACAGACTCTAGAACCTGATAGATTGCTTCAAGATATTAAACAAACATGCTCATCATCTTTAAGTGGATCAGTTTATTTACATAATTGGAATTCAGAACTAAAATCAGAGAAGACAAATACAGATCCTCGAATTGACTCATCCAGTCTTAAATTCAAAGAATTAGACGTTTGCCATAATGATACCTTAAAACCTGAAAATGTAAATCCACACTTTATAAAAAATTTTTCTTTTCAAAAGACAAATTCAAAAGACCTAACAACTAGGTTGAGCTCACCACCCAAATTATCAATTCAAAGAACCAGTTCAATTTCTAGTATTATTTCACCTAACAAAATTTGTCCACAAATAGGCATTACAAAGCATATTTCTTGCAGGTGTAACTCTCCTTTGCAAACAGATAAAAGCACTGATTCCAAATCACTTCCAAGAGTCACTTCCAACTTGAGTTCATCATCCATGAAAACATGTTGGACTAGCCATATTTCTCAGTCAAGTTCATCAACTATTAAAAACAACTCAGAGAATTCATTCTACCCTGCCCACTTAAGTTCACTTTCTTTCAAAAGTCCAATTTCTCAAACTAGTTCATTTGCAAGCAGCACACATGGTTTCACAAACCTCTCTCCTACTTTAAAAATAAACAGAGATTCTTCTTCTCCTCCTGTCATTAGTACAAAAGTGATTTCTTACTCTAGTTTACCAGCAGTGCATTGTCAACTTTCTGATTCAAGTTCACAAACAATTAAAACAGATAAAGTAGGCTCTCCATATTCAATTTCCATTGTGAGATCATACCCTACTACAAAAGGTAATCCACTTTCTTGCAAAAATTTGTATTTTCCACAAACCACAACTCCATATTGTTCAAGTAGGCTCTTAGACAGAATAGATCAGAGTTCTGTTGCAAATTTATCATCTTTAAGAATGGGAACAAATCTTGGCACAGGTTCATCTTCTAACTTCAGCCAGCTTAGTCCAGTGAATCTTAATATTTGCAAAGACAAAGAATCAAAACAAAGTTTTCACTCAACTTCTTCAACTTCTTCCCATTTAAAACATACTCAACAAAGAAAAGCTAAAGAAACAAAGATGCCTATCCTCACAACTCAGACACATTTTTTGTCTACAAATAAACATACTCCATTAATTAGATGGATGCTTAATGGCCTGTCACATATAACAACTTTTTACTGCAAGTGGAATAAACTGCTGTTACGATTTGGTCTGTTATCTGCTCTTTTATCTAGCGCTGTCATGTGTAATCATTGGTGTGTTCTGCATTGGTCTTGGAAAGCTTCAGTGGACATTGAACGCATTATAGAAGATGCACTGGCACACTTGAGTTTGCAACATACTGAAGTGCCAGTCATGTGATTACCATGATAATCAGTACTATTGCAGAAAAATGTATACATTGTCTATACAGACAATTTTTCTTTAAAATATATTGTCAATGTCAAGATCAATATTATTTTGTTTTAATAATATTCAAGAAGCACTAGAAATCCTTGCAATACTTCAGCCTCAATTTGTATACATTTAGACAGAGAAAACCTATATTCATATATGTATTTCTTTAAAATCAAACATAATTAATTGCAAGTTTTGTATTAATCAAATTATTCTGTCAAAAATATATACTGTAAGGAAAGGAAATAAAATTTGACAGAAGCATATAATGGAGAATCTGAAATTTTGTTTCAAAACATATATATATAAACATGACAAATATAAACACATTTCAGTCAAATAACCTTCATCAGGACAGTATTACTAAATAATAGGTACATGTATCTATGAAAATGTGTCAGCTCAAATTATCTAGAATTAAGGGGTGGGTAAAGACCTTTTATATCTTTCATGACCAATTTAATTGTCCATTATTTTAGTTTTGCTCCTATGAAGGTTATTTGATTGAAATGCACATTGGTGTCTTTCTGTCTATATACACTGTATATAGTTTTAAATTTTTATTATATTCATTTATTATTTAACATTTATTAGTCTGTTTAAATATTTGAAATAAATTTTAAGAAATAATATATCTGGAACAACAACTTAATGCCAAAAAAAGAAACCAGCCAAATGTTACAGGATAATTCAAAATTTTTTATAGGTCCACAATACAAAACAATTATGAAAGTCACTTTTAGCAATATTGCCTTCATCAGAACAATATAGTTATTAATAACCATGGCAGATGACCTGTGTGATGGCTCCAAATATTGTCACATGTATTTTTGCAGTGAAGAGAAGATTGAAATTCTGTTTTCCAATCTGTGTTGTACTCTAGGTATTGTTTACTAAACAATTTTAGTTTTTCCAAATGTCTCTTTAATGCAAAATCCCACTCAGAAATAGGTCTGTTTCTGTAATTACGCCAGTGATGGGATGAATATGCAGATGCTCTAGAACAGGGGTGTCAAACTCAATCGCAGAGGGGGCCAAAACTCAAATCACACTTAAGGTTGCGGGCTGAACTGTATAAACACTCATTGAACAGTGGAAAACTAAACCTTTTTTAAACACTAATATGACTTAAAACAGACAAAAGTTCAAATAATAACAAATCAAGGCATACTGATTTTCACTTTTAGTCTTATGCTAATTTTTCAGAGCTGGATGTTTGGCATCTTTTCTTGGCAACAAGTTTGTTTATGTTTGGAGTAAGGTTCTGTGTTATGGAGATTCTCAGGATGGACTGCAGGTGTTCATCAGTGAGACGACTCCTGTGTGATGTTTTGTTCACAGAGAATAGCTTTTCACACAGATATGTGCTACCAAACATGCTCAAGGTTCGAGCCGCATAGACGAAGCTGGGGCATCACTCCAGGAATGAAACGAGTGTATGTGCAGGCCCAACAGTGTCCAATTACACTGCAGCTCTATGAGCTCCATCTGCAAATGTACAGGTGCAGTTTCCACGTCGATGGCAAATGGGTTGCGAAACAGCTCGAAATCACTATTCTGTGTTTCAAAGTCATTAAAGCGCCATGCGAACTCAGCATGAAGTGAGCTCAGTTTTTCAGCAAACTGAGCATTTGGGAACACCATGGCGCTGGCTTGGTTCAACATTGCTTTGCAACAAGGAAAATGAAACTAGTTGCAATGGTGCATTTGTGTCTCCCATAAGTGCAGCTTCACTTGAAATGCCTTCACTGCATCATGCATATCAGTGATCAAGTGGTCCCATCCCCGGAGCTGTAGGTTCAAAACGTTGAGATGAGTGGTTATGTCAAACAGAAACGCCAACTCACATTTCCGCTTTTCATCCCACAAAACTGTTGTCTTTTCCTTTGCTGTTCATAAACTGGCAGATTTCCTCGATCAGCTGGAAAACTTTCCCCCGACTTAGCCACCACACCACTGTATGATAAAGTATTCACTGAATTCTGAGTCTATTTCCTGCAAAAAAAAACAACTGAAATTGGCGGTGATTTAAACCTTTGGCTCATAAAGTTAATGATTTGTGTTACAGTGCTCATTACATGTTCCATGTTGAGGACTTTACCACACAGCGATCCTTGGTGTATGATGCAGTGATATGCTATCAACTCACCAGTACAGTTCTCTTGCATCTTTAACTGCATCCTTCCAACTTTTTTTGCCGCACATCGCCGGTGCTCCATCTGTTGTAAGTCCAACAAGTTTGTCCCAAGAGGTTCATGTTGGTTACACTTTGACATACATTTTCAAAAATGTCTTTTCCTGTTGTTGTCCCGTGCATGGATTTCATGTCCAATGTTTCTTCTGTAATATTCCAGCGAGTCTACCATGGATGAAGTTGGCGAGCTGTGCAGTATCAGTCATGTCACTACTGTCAATGACAGCAAGAGAGTATGCAACAAAGTCTTTGCCTTTTTCGATCAGCTGAACTCGATCAGCAACCGTATTTCTGCTAAGGCTTACATTTGCAAACATCTGCTTTTTGTCTGAACACAAGATGTCACACACTTTCATCATGCAGCTCTTCAGAAACTCTCCCTCAGTAAATGTTGGGCTGATTTGGCGATCTCCTCTGCCACAATAAAACTTGCTTTCACAGCAGCTTCACTTTGTGATTTTGCTTTGGTGAAAAACGTCTGGTGTGATGTTAGATTCCTCTTTAATTCTTCTACCTTCTGTAGCTTCTGCTCTGCATTCAGGTTTTTCAACTTGTCTTTATGTTTAGTCTCATAGTGCCGTCTCAGATTATATTCCTTGATCAAAACCACACTATCTCCACAAATTAGACACACAGGCTTACCGCCAATATCAGTAAACATATATTCATCCTCCCAGCAGCTTTTATCTCATAGCATTTTTTTGCAATTTGTAATTTAAATTTGGGAATGATGACATGCTAAATTCATTCTAAAAGTGCTCATTGATGAAATAATAAGAAATAAATCAAACAAAAGAGTTCTTTCCTATTTTAATACTGAAATAAAAGTTTAAATTAATTTATAAACATAATATGCCAGCCTCTTTATAAACATGCCTATTTTATTCAGACTATGGCAAGTACAAACTAATGCATTGCTTGGGTTTGAAAGATGTGTAGACAGAAACATAAACTTTGTCCTAAGGCAAACATTATTATGTAAAGATGCCATGATACTGAACCACCTTTTTAAATAGTAAAGAGATTGATAGGGTTGATAGTTGCAATCCTGTTAATTTTCAAAAAATTAAAGTGATGAATAGAGCATTTAATAAACTGCAATTCATTTTTCTATTGGATAGTTAAATATTTTAAAACATGTTTATAAATATTTGAAAATATTTTTTATTTGTTTGTACAGAAATAATCATTTGTACATCGAATATGAATTTAATATGCAGAATTAAATGAAAATGTATTCTACTTTTTAGAATTCTGAATGTAGCATCTATGACATAAAAAAAAACAACTGAAAAGCTCTTGGTTCTGGAATATTATTCCTATAGTCTCTCTCCCCCTCCCCTCTCTGTATATATTACTACTGGAACATTACTTCTATAGGCTTATAGGTTTATATATAATCACTCCTGGAACACTACATCTATAGGCTCTATCTGTTATATATATATCACTACTGGGACATTATTTCTATAGCCACTATCTGTTTAAATATAATCACAACCATAACATTACTTCTCTTGGCACTATCTGTTTATATATAATCACTACTGGAACATTACTTCTGTATATATATTTTTATGTGTCTGCTATAATCAGAATTATCCCACCCTATTCTGACAACAGACTGGATGCCCTCCAATTTACCCTTCAGTCTCAATAAAATTTAAATGCTTAGTTAAAGCCGACAAATTTTACAGACAGGCAAACTGGTGTACAAAGCACGAACTGGGAAACGTTTAATCAGTTATAACTAATTATGCATTCAATCTTCCTATCACGACTCTATTGCCCCCACCCAGCTCTTTTGGTCTATCTTGCATAAATAGTTAACTAAGATAATTGATAAACAATTGATAGAATTTAATAAAAGTTTAACAAATAACAAAGTATTTAGAGATTCATAATGATACTAGGTCTCATATACTATGCTAATTATTGGATACACGAGATTGCAAATGTTCCATATACAGTTCAAGTTTACCAGACTCTGGTACTTAGCTGGACATCCTTATTGTGATGAAACGATGCATGCTGAATCCCCAACTGTCGTAGTTGGTTACAGGAGATGCAATCTGTCAGTTTCTGTTCAACACTTCACACATCGTTACTAAATTGTCCCAAACTTGCTCATGACCAAGTCAACAGGTTGAGCAAAATGGGCACAAAGTTGCGTAGAACACTTGCCAAGTGACAAGCAGTCAAAAAGACAAGAAGCATCGACGCAATGCGTAAATGTAAGACACAAGTCATAGAAGCATCGACATATACATAGGAAATGTCTTATAGATTCGCAATCTTAGCATGTGGTGTGAACAATAGCATAGTTATTCCTCAACCATTTTAGTATCTTTACATTTAATAATTTAATATATAATAAAGATACAGTTTTGGTCACGCTCATGCGTGTTACAATTAACGTACGCAAAAGCTTAGAAATATTTCAAAAACCTTTATACTTTACAAATGAAAATTGAAATAGAAGAAATCAAATATAATTTAAAATCACATATATGCGCGTTACAATTTGAACATGCAAATGAACTTAAAATTGTTACAATAGATTTACAAATGAACGTGCACAAATGTCCTGCCATCACAATTCAGTTATTTTAGTTTATAAATTATCGACTTACAATTCGACAATTAATTTAGAGAAAGCAATATTCGAACTTAGCCACACTGTTATTCAACCACATGTTTAGAGAATTTGCAATAATTTAATTTAACAATAATAGGCATGTAAATTCAACACAATCACAACTTAAATAAAATACAATAGTATTTAAGGAAATCGATGTGTTACCTTGCTCAATAACGACTTTACTGACTCAACAGCAGGCCTGTGATTCACGGCAATATCGCAGATAACTAGATGCTTGCAATGGGTCCTTCGGTTCCTTCATGAATAATGCATTGGCTGCAGCATGCGTATATAAAGAGTCATGTGAATCTAAGACGCAAACCTATTAATCACGTGACGTTAATGGGTATGACCTACAATCAGCTATTGTCCAGAATATTACATAATGGGGTGAGTTCTCTCTCCCTTCAGAGTATGATGATTACATCACTCTTATGTAAGAACTGTGTCCACAAAACAAAAATAATTAATTTTAAATGAATGCGGGTCAGGAGGTAAAGTATAATTTGACTCCTGTTACAATGTCATCTATGTGTAAGTCAACCATATTGAGAGTATTGTAGGTTGCATTTATCCCAAACATATTATATATCAATGATGGGTTTATCATTGGATTTATAATATTTATAAAATAATTAAACGTCTCATTTCTTTTTCAACTGAAGAAGTTATTTTTTTATTAGATGCTGGGTATATCTGCTAGATATATATATATATATATACCCAGCGTCTAATAAAAAAAAAACAAAAAAACTTCTTCAGTTGAAAAAAGAAATGAGACTTGTTTAATTATTTAAATCCAATGATAAACCCATCATTGATATATAATATGTTTGGGTTAAATGCAAACTGGAATATTACTTTTACAGGTTCTATCTGTTTATATATACTTACTTGACTTATCTCCTTGGATTTCCCGTGGAACGAAGGGCCTCAACAACAGTTCTCCATCAGTCTATTCTGGGCAGCCTTTTTCAGTTCACCCCACGACAGGTTGCAGCTCTTCATTTCCTCTTCACAGGATCGTCTCCAGGTAGTCTTAGGGTGACCAACATGTTTCTTTCCCTGAGGGTTCCACTGCAAAGCCTGCTGAGTGATGTCTTGCGGGGGGTTCTGCAGGGTGTGTCCTATCCATCGCCATTTACGCCTGGCAATTTGCTGATTGATGGGATCTTGGTTTGTCCACTGCCACAAATCAGTGTTCTTTAGTTTGTCTGTCCACCTGATCTTCAGTATGTTGTGAAGGCAGCCATTGATGAATACTTGGAGTTTGTTGGTTAGGGTGTTGGTGACTCTCCAGTTATAAGAGCCATAGAGGAAGACAGACTTAACGTTGATGTTGAAAATTCGTAGTTTGTTGCGGACAGATAGGGATATTGACCTCCAGACTGGTCTCAGGGAAATAAAAGGCATATCTAGCTTTCCCGATTCTGGCTTTGATGTCCTCGTCATAACCCCTTGTTGCTGATACAATGCTGCCCAGGTAAGTGAAAGAGGTGATTTCTTTCAGCTCCCTGTCTCCAAGGGTTATTGGCTTCCACTGCTTTTTTTAAACAGGGTAATGATTAGGACTTCTGCTTTCATGGGAGGGTTGATGTTGACTTTGAGTGGTGAGTCTGCAGTGGGAATGTCTGGTCTCACTGATGGCAGAGGTTGATTTAGGAGTTCTTTAAAGTGATCAGCCCATGGTAATGATTTCGGTCTTCTCTAGGTTGATCTGCAGTTCAGTCTTGGATGCTTCTTGGGCCAGTTTTCTGTTGCATATGTTGGTATTTCTGGGACATCAGGCACAAGTCGTCCACAAAGTCTTCAAGGAACTGAGTCAGGGACCACTGGATTCTGGTTTTTCCTGTTTTAGTTGTCTGGTGCATCACCCAGTCGACCACTAACAGGAAGATCATTGGGGGGAGCATGCATCCTTGTTGGACTCCTGTTCTCACCTCAAAGTCAATCTGCCATTGTGGATAATTTGGCATGTGGCGCCTTCATAAAGTTGCTGGATCAGGATGATGAAACTTTGAGGGATTCCATAGTGGTGGAGGAGCTGCCAGATGGTTTCTCTGTCCACACTATCGAACGCTTGACGAAAGTCAATGAAGTTAAGGTACAGCATTGACTGCCACTTCAAGGATTGTTCGATGATGATTTGGAGTATTGCTGTCTGATCTGTACATGACTTGTCTTTTCTTAAGCCAGCTTATTCTGGTCAAAGTTTTTCTTCCACTGCATCTTTCAGCTAGTCAAGGATAATGCGGGTCAGTACTTTGCTCAGTACTGACAGTAACATGATGCCGTGCCAGTTCTTGCAGGATCCTAGGTATCCTTTCTTGGGAAGTTTTACCAGGTATCCTTTTTTTCCAGTCTGCTGGTACTCTTTCTTCCCTCCAAACCTTCTGCAGTAGAGGCAGCAGCATGATGACCATGGTTGAAAGGTCTACCTTGAGTGCCTCTGGGAGAATTCCATCTGGGCTGGCTGCTTTCCCATTTTTCAGGATCTTCAAGGCTTTTAGGATTTCTGCTTTCATGGGAGGGGTGATGTTGACTTTGAGTGGTGAGTCTGCAGTGGGGATGTCTGGTCTCACTGATGGCAGAGGTTGATTTAGGAGTTCTTTAAAGTGATCAGCCCATCATTGTCTCTGGTCCTGCTATTTACTGATGGGGTTTCCTTCTCTGTCTAACTTGTTTGTTCACGTTTGTCTTCTTAGTTGAGAGTCCTGTTGACCTTGTACAGGATACTGAGGTCCTTCTTTCCTGCTGCTTGTTCTACCTCTGTTGCTAGCACATCATAAAAGAGCCCCTTGTCCTTTTTGGCACTATTCTTAACTTTCTTGTTCATTTGGGTAAATTTATCTCAAAGAATTTTCTTTTCCTCTTCGTTCTTGTTGCTGTTGATCTGTTGCTTGAGGTCTTTTCTGTTCTTTATCATTTGCCATGTGTCACTGGAGAGCAATTCCTTGGTTGTCCATTCTCTTTTGCCCAGAACTTCTTGGCATGTGTCTGTCAATGTGTCTCTTAGGGAGCTCCAGTGTTCCTCCAGGGGTGTTTCATCAGTCACCAAGTTCAAGGCTTCAAATCTGTTCTTCAGGGAGGTTGAAAAGGTGTCTCTGTAGTCTTTCTCCTTCAGCCACTGGGTGTTGAACTTGATGTGAGGTTGATTGGCTATGTCTCTAAAAGCTCGTAGCTTGACTTTGATGGTTCCAATCACCAAGTGGTGGTCTGAGGCTACATCTGCCCCTCGTTGGGATCTTGTGTCCTGCAGGCTTCGTCTCCATTTCCTAGAGATAGTGATGTAATCTATCTGGTTTTTGGTGTTGCCGTCTGGTGAGATCCAGGTTTCTTTGTGGATGTCTTTATGCTGGAATACACTGCCACCGATGACTAGATCATTAAAAGCACAAAAGTACATGAAAAGCTCGCCATTTTAATTCATTTCTCCAAGGGCCTGGGTTCCCATAATCAATTCTTTTCCAAGGTTGTCTTTTCCGATCTTGGCATTTAGGTCACCTATCAGTGTCTTGATGTCTCTCTTGGGTAAGTTGTTAACTACTGTCTGGAGGGAATTGTAGAAATGTTCTTTTGCTTCCTTGTCAGCATCGTTAGTTGGCGAGTAGTATTGGATGAATGTAACTTTTCTTCCCTTGGAGTTGAATCTTGCTCTCATGATTCTAGGGGAGACTGGCTGCCATTCCATAAGGGTTCTGGCTGCTACTGGGGACATCATGATGGCAACTCCTTCTGTGTGGTCATGATTCTCGTCTGCATGTCCTGAGTAGAGGATTTTCTCTGCTGGCAAAATATGTCATGCCAGACCCATTCCATCTGCTCTCACAAATTCCTTGTACTTGGATAGTGTATCTTTTCATCTCACTTGCCACTTGAGTTGCTTTTCCAGTTTCATACATGGTTCGTATGTTCCAAGTTCCGATCTTTGTTGCTGTTTTCATCGTCAGGAGATTCATCGGCTGGTTGACTTCCATGAGGCTTTCACCAATCTGCGTCATCTGTCCTCTTGTAGAGACATCTCCCAGATTCAAGCACTGGTTGGATTCTTCTGTTGCTTTGGTTTCTGTAGCGTGTGGGATTTTACAGGGTGGGGTTGCTGGCCCCACGCCCAACCCTCCTCCTTTCTCACCCAGGCTTGGGACCGGCCATGGCGGAGTTGTTTATATATAGTGATGTCTTATCTTACATGCAATTAAAATAATGCAAATTTAACTATATGTGTTTGGAGAAAAAATATCAGCAATTAGTGAGATAGAAGTAGTGAATCTGAGCAGTGAGATAAGAGATGAGAATCTGTTGTTCTCCCAGTCTCAGTTCCTGCATTCCTGCCATATTGTCAGCATAATGCATTGTAATTCTAGTACATTGTATTTAAAGATTCATACATATTTTTCATACAATATGATATCTAAAGGCAAGCCAACGTTTTGTACTTCATCTGATGCTCAGGCAAAGAAACAGAAACACTTGAATAATTTAATTTCTGAATATCCCTCTTTGAAATGAAGCCTCAAATCGGTTGATTAGTGACACGATCGAGGGAGAATAACCATTTAAATTTATTTCTTTTTATTATTTCCCTTAGTATCGGTCACAAGATAAATTTATTTTTTATATTTGTTTTGAATGAAAGGTAGTGTCAATACATGCATAGTCAGTGAGTTTGTGTACATGTATATTCTGTTTATGCAAGAGTGGTATTGCAATTATATAATGATTCATTTATTTTATTTTAATGACTAGTCAAAGTTAGGGCGAACATGAAATTGTATCTAATGTTTTAATCCTTTAATGTGACTATGAGATAGGGACTATATTTAGTTATTAATTTCTTTTGTATAGTTATTGAGAATGCACCTTTAGACAGCAGAAAAGCACCCTAATACAATAGTTGTTTATCGACTTTAGGACTTTCTGAGCACAGGATCAACGAGCTCAAACCTGGAATCTTCGATGATTTGAGCATTTTTTTTCCATTCATTTATAAGTACTGAGGCGCCCTTTTTTTTTGAGAGCATGTGTATTTGCGGTCAGAGGGAAAGGTGCAAAGATTGTGTTCTCTTTTGCATTAAGGCCAGCAACGGCCCTTTTTGAAATTTTTTCGAAAGGACCCAGCAGATGTTCATTGTTGTCCAGACTGACTGTTTAGTGGTTGGAATTTTCAATTATACTCTTAGAGTGATTCAGGTCAGCACGACCCTGAGTCTAGTCTTACAACAATTCAAACCCCAGATGGCACTTGTCGACAGCATCCATGATTCCATCACACCAGAGCCATAGGGACAAGGTCGGGCTTGGGCAGAACATTCGGTGACACCACCAGTTTTGAGCATTTGGTCTTCACCATGTGCCATCTTCGTCACTTTTCAGTGAGAAGAATTCTCAGCGTTCGGTATTCATCTGTGTGCGTTCTCTCTCTGTGAACGAGAGGAACTGTTCATCTTTTCCGATCATCACTGGTGAGCGCTCTTCGTACATAATTTTTACGACTTTAAAGTATATATACTTTTATTCATTGTTCATCAACTATGTATTCTATGACATTTGCATTAACAATTTGTGTACGTTCATCAGTGTGTTTGTCATTATCTTCAACAGCACTTCAGTTAACTGTAAGTAGTGATATTTAGTAAGGGTGCATTCTCATGGGCAGATAGGTAGTTTGTTAGTCACCAGTGCATTTTAATATTTATTAAGACTTTGAACTCAGTGAATTTTTTTTCTTATATATTAAATTTTGGATAATCTACAGGTTTTCACCCGGAGGCAATTGTATTATATACGATTGATTTTGTTGTACTTCTTTTATTTTTTAATTCATTACTCTAGTTGCCCGCCCAATGAATGCTGAGTGTAGATGTTTTCTGGGTAAATGACTAACTGCCGTCCATGAGTATTCCCTTTATTTATGAGAATAGATTCTCATTGTTAACTTTTATTCAAGAGTCTGTTTTGGTTGTCGAAGTAGTATTTGGAGCGATTGTTTGTCAGTTCGTCCTGTCCGTCCACATTCTGCATTCGTAAACCTGCATGCTCACATCCACACAGCTGACTCTTACACTTTACCTGCATACAGAATAAAATATATAAAAATACCCCCCAAGAACGTCGTGTGTTGACTTTTTTCCCCCACCCTGCAAGATCGGTGTCGTCAACTTCACGGCTACCCCCCAATTATAGATTATTTTCTTTGTTTGTTTTCATTCATGTTTAATATTAGCCCACAAATTGTTCAGCAATGATAATTAAGTTTGGTACTAGGAATTAAAATATTCCATTTTGCATTATGAAGAAAGTGAGGTTGTGACCAGAATTGTTTTGAATGGTATTTTTTTAGACATTTTGTCCATAAGTCCTATCTATAGAACTGGACAATCTGTATATTTGTAACCAAAAGTTGTTTGTGTATAAAATATAATAAAAACAAATGTTTAGCCACCCAAATTTTATTAAAAATATAAAATGTAAGAATCCCAATTTATTGAAAAATTAAAAATAATAAAAAAAAGAAGAAAATGACTAATAATCAGATTGTCATAAAAAAGAAAGAACTGGTGGAAGTATTAATCAAGACTTTATTATATTAATTAGCTTCATAATGCACATTCATGATAAAACAACAATGTATAAAACAAATTCCAAAACTGATAAAGAAAAGTTACACTCATTAAACCATCAAGTCTACAGCTTGTGCTGTTAATAAGATAATTTAAAAACGAGGAGGTGGTGGTCCCCCTGGTCCTCCTGGTCCTCCAGGCCCTCCAGGTCCACCTGGCCCAGGTCTCATGCCAGGATGAGGTGGTCTCAAGCCTGGAGGCATTGGACCTCGCATTCCTGGAGGAAACATTGGTGGCATTGGTCCACGCATGCCAGGTGGCATATTACGACCTGAAAGGCAATAAAAAAGAACAGATGTGCACTGAATTAATTTAGGTGACTGTATTATTATTTGTAACAGTAAAGATAAGTGATAACAATTAACATTTCAAATGGACAGTTTTATTTAAGAAAATTTGTACCTTGATTTATAGTGAAGTCTTACTGAAGCTGAACTGTCTAATGTGTTGATGTATCTATTGCAGAAATTTCAAGCCATCCAACTCTTGAAATGAATGAAGTATTTAAAAACAAATTTGATGTTTTAAAAATATAATACAATGTGTGACAGAGCAAAGTTGCCTGCACATGTTTATAAAATAATTATCGTATTTATGCTGCTAATATTTAATGTAGTGAGAATTTGGATGTAAGCTTCATGCACTGCCCATTAAGAATAAGGAAGTCAGAATTCTCTAAAATCATAATCTCTAAATGATAGCCTGAAGCAAGGTTATCATGTCACCCTTTACGGAATTTTTAATGGTCAAAGTTTCTCTTAAGTGAGCAAACCAAGCTGAGTAATAAACTGCTCACCCAGTGGCGCTAACCAGTTCTAGGAGGCTGGTCAGTTATAACTGAAAATGATCTAATAAATCTAACCAATAGGGGTCAGGTAGAAAGTGACCTGTTAGAAAAATCCTTTATTCTTGTCACTTTGATTCTATCCATCATCAAGTCCAGTCTTAAAAGCTGATCACGAGTTGAGAAGAGCATGCCTTTTTACCCTCTATTCCCTTCAGACTGCAGTGATCTACTGTACTCTACTTGAGCTATGTCAGTATGTGTCCGAACTATTTGTTGAAAACACCTGCTGACAACAGGGTTGCTGGAAATTTGTTACAGTGAATCTCCATTCAAGAACCATACAGCAGAAGTTGAGTATGGCTTTAGTCTTGCACAGAGAATTCTTGGAACAGTTTGGGTAGCATGCCTAGAGGTGCATGTTAGACCCAATATCCAAATGTCACAACCCCCTTCTCTGGCTCTGGCGAGAGGGAAGGTGGAAGATAACATCTGTCATTGGACTGAGTATCTACATATAGAGACACCATGGATGTTTGTCTGGTTATTTAATTTTATTCTGTATGCAAGGGAACATTTTGCTGATGTTTGCTTGTGAGAATGCGAGTGGAAATGGTAGTGTGTTTGTGTGGACAATACAAAACAGTACTATACAGACAAACATAACAGGATGGGACAAGACCAAAAACCTGCTCTCGCACTTTCAAAACAATAGCAAACAAGTTTTGAAAAGTTATGATTTAGGTTTATTAACCTAATGGCATTCTCTTTCAGGCGGTGGTTAGATCAATCACACAAATCATTCATAACATGCAATAATGAGAAGGTGACAAATGATGAATGAGGAAAAGTGTCAAAAAAAAAGAAGATAAATGTAGACTTCACTTATGAGCGGTACTCCTGCTAGTAATAACTACTCTGGTAATAAAATTACATCAATGAGTAACAACAATAGATTATCAGGTTCATGATTGAAATAACCAAGAAAATGTTCAGATGATTAAAATGTTCCAATATGCGTAAGTAAACAGTTCTTTCCAAAGTCAACTTCAAGGTGTTTAGATGAATATAAGTACTTTAGTAATTTAAGTGCACTGAGGTCTTAAAAAGTTATTACAGAGTTTTTCTTTTTTTTCTCTCTACACTCATGTATAGTCAGGACTGTTCATTGACACAACTCTTCATGTTGGATCTTTGAATAAAAATATATTTAAAAAAGTATATAAGAAAAAAAAATAAGAAAAAAATTGTGTACTCACCAAAATTAAAATGAAGAATTATATGCTGATGAATGAACTAATTAATAATTACCTTTGTACATTCAAGAACAAATATATACATGCAAATACAAGCCACACTAGAGGGGTGTGGCTCTTTTAAAAAAAATAGAAAAACATATAGTGAAACTTATTCTGGGCCTAAACTATAAATGAAGAGGTATTTGTATTTTTGTTGTTGCATTGACTACTTACACTACTGTAAATGTAATTATTATAATCTTGTGAATGTAAGTAAAACAAACTAATAAATGCTTGTAAAACAAACAAAACCACCTTTATTGTCAGGGTGGGTATGTGGGATTGATAAATGTTAAGTGTACTAACACTTTATTGATTACTGATGGTATGGGGCATGATATTCCTTGCATAAATTTATGTTAAATTAAAACAACCAAAAATTGTATCCTTGTGGACCAATTTTTGAGATGATAAAGGCAGCAGTTTCTCTTGGGCATTTCGATGTTGACATGACCTCGCACATTTATTTTATAGCAGTGCAGTGATTTAATGAAAAATAAAACTATAATTAATATATTTGGCGTAAATCATTTAATAACTAAATTTAGAACTGTTGTGTGTAATTAAATGAAAAATAATTTTAGACTAGAAAAAAGATAATTAGACAAAATGATTTGAAATGTACTACTGATTATGTGTAAGTTGTGCAAACAAGCCTACCCTGAAAATCACCATGTATAGGTGGTCCCCTTGGTGGTGGAGGTGGGCCTCTCCATCCAGGATGGGGTGGTCCACGCATGCCTGGTGGTGGTGGTGGTGGTCCACCCATTCCTCCAAAATTTCCTGGTCCCATACCAGGATGTTGCTGCATCTGCATTCCTTGGTTAGATGCACCTGTAGAGATAGTATGTAATATTAAAGTATTGACAACAACAGCATTATTAGTTTACTTATGTGTTTTGTTTATGCTTGAAAAAATATATTTTTAGTTTAAATAAGTAAAACAAAAATATGTACATGTAAAAAGAAATAACCAATATTACAATTTATTTTTAAAATTATATTTTAAATCATTATAAATGGAGGGCTGAAATGCTTATTGCATTGATATACATAGCAATTAACTATGTCATATACTGTAAATGAGTATTTGGGATACTTTGATTTAATTTTTTAACCCCCTAAAATGTGTAGTGTATTATTTGATTATGAATTAAGGTTTCTAATAGAATACATGGTTGATATAAACATTTTTTGCATTTGTGTATGTGTATGTGTGTGTGTGTGCATGTGCATACACAGGTGCCTACCACAGGAAGGAGGAATGGCAGTGAGAGATATCTGTCCCCAGCTGGATTTCACTTTCTCTTAAAGGAATGTCCATAAAAATTGTTGCATAGCAAACACAGCTTGAGTGTGCTTTCTATTTTATATCTCAGTATGTCTGGAAGGTTTACACAAAGGATCAGAATATATATGAAATAATTTGTTCATTTTTTTGAGGTGGTACTTTGGTTTTTACATATACCATTTTTTAAAAAAAAATAGATTTTTTGTTGTTGTAGGTATTGCTATTTTTGAGTAAGGATATATAAACAGATCAAACCACTGCCAAAAGTGTGCAGAGTTATTTTACCTCATCACAAGTTAATTCCTTCCCCGTTGCCATTCAAATTCTATACTATTTTAGAAAAAAAATAACTCTGTGGTATAGACTTAGGGAAAACTTACAAATTTAGAATAGCAGTATAATTAATAAGGATGTGACTTTATTAGGTCAACTATCATGGGCTCCAAAAATCAGAGCCTTTATTTTAATGAATAAACTCTTTTGAGGAACTCTACATATGTTTTCCACTTTAACAAGGATCATATTTGATTGCTATTTGTACAGACAAAAATGGAATATAAATCAGGTCCCTTCAATCCATTTTATTGAAAATGGTTCATTCCATTTTCTACCTCATTTTATGATTCTACCTTTACTGGAATATTTTGCATTAAGTGATTTAGCATACTGAATATTTTTTATTACTGTTACTATGAATAGCAAGCACAATGGTCAATTCCTAAAATAAAGAGGAAGCATACAAATTAAAATATTCAAAATATTCATGTTAAACTACATACAATTTGTAAAAAAAAAAAAAATACTTTTGTATATCAGCCCTAAACATTTCAGAAACAATAACACACAATCTTAAAAAGAACAAAGACAATAATTAATCTAAAGTTGAACTTATCTGACAGCATTCTTGTGCAAAAAATTATATGCAGTAATGAATAAATTATAAAATATTAACATTATTAAATTGAATTATATTACAGAATTATTTTTTAAAATAGCTTAGCACTTGTATTCTGGATTGCTTTGATGTATCTCAAAGTGTTCTAGACAGTCCAGTATAATAGCGACAGGTTAAAATGAATGAAAAAGATATAGAATTATTTATTACCTTGTTATTACTATTAGATGAATGAATGGAACAAATTATTACTTAATTAAAATTTTGTTAAGCCATAATACCCCTTTCTTTATGGAATGCAACTACATTCATAGTTTCCAGAATTTGACTATGGTAGTAATCTACTAAGCTCATGCTGTCACAGAAGAACCATGTGTTATATATTACAAATAGTTGGTACTTCAGCACCAAAAAGGAAATGGTAAATCATGTTTGTAACAGTGAGGCTTTAAAAAAAAAAACATGGTTAGAAATGCCATAATTGCCAGTTGGATTTTATTCAAGGAAAAAATGATGCTGTTCAACACAACAAAAAAGGTAAGAAAACTTGTTATTATTTATTTTTGAATTTGAAATAATAAACTTAGAAAAACAACACGTTAGTACTTAAATTAAAAATACTTTTAAAATGTCCCCCATAATACTTATTTTGAAAATTATACTCATTTTAATTTTTAGTATATTTGTTTTAAAAAAATTAAAGAAAATATTTGCAAGTTCAACAAAAAGGTAAGAAAACTTTTATTATTTATTTGTTTTTGAATTTGAAATAAGAAATTTAAATAAATACTTATAAAATTCCTCAGTATGTCTATAATACTTATTTTGAAAATCTTTTTAGAATTATACTTGCTTTTAATTTTTAGTAGACTTGTAAAAAATAAAAAACGATGTTGAAATTCGCATGTTCAACAAAACGATAAGAAAATATTTTATTATTTATTTATTTTTTAATTTGAAATAAATTTAAATAAATGCTCTTAAAATTCCTTAGTAGGACTATAATATTTTTTTTTATTGAATTGGCAATTGAATATAATATAAAATAATATTTTTTCATGTATAAATATTCAGTTTCCTGGAAAAGTTCCATGCTTTCACACACAACAAAAGTGTCACACAAAAGCCATGCATGCTTTGAGGACGACCAGTTTGGGTTTTTTGTATTATCACATGGTCACATCCAAAATTTCAGTAGAGGCTGGTTAAATTTCATCTACAGTTAATTAGAATCAACTACACAATACAGTTCATTAAGTAGGATCAAACACACAACTCACCATCAGAAAAACTGGCCTTGAAACTTGCCATGCCTAACAAAAAATTTGGTTAAAAAAGGCTGCTCAATTCGAACAAAAGTGGGGAGAGTGGAGAAATTGTGCCCTTTCAACGACATGACCATTCTAATAATAGTATCCAATGAGAGAATTTAGAACAGATGGCTGCTGAAGCCAAACACATCTTTCCTTCACTTGGTTATTTTGAACGATTAGCATCACTGAGACTGAGCAAGCATGCGTGCTGGTAAAGCCTCTGTACCACAGACATGGCTAGACACTTATGACATGGTAAAGCTCCTGTACTGCAAACATGCTATGGGTTAAATATGTGTCTTTTAGTTAGAGACAATCAAGTTACCACTATGGTAATTTCACCAAGAACAAAAATGCACAATTACAGAAAAAATTTCAGTAGACAAAAAAAAGCTGCAATGAGGGAAAAGAACAAGTACAATGTGCAGAATGCAGAAAGAAATGGACACAAATTAGAAAAAACAAAGAACAGAAAAAGAACTCAATAATTCAAAGAAAATATAGGGCTTTGAAAAAGAGAAAAGTGGTCCATATATAAATGGTATTGGTGGCAGCTTAAAACATGCTGTTTGGAGACAAATTCTTCTGCAGCATGTTATCGTCAACACAGCAAGGGAATCTGCACTGGCACATGAAGCTTGTTTTGGCATCATAATACTTTTTGTCTCAAAGGATAAGTTTGGTTCTGTTTGAAATAGGCTTGATGACTTCTAGGCCAAGAACATTCCTAAAACAATCCCTGAGACCCGCAAGTTTCACTTTTTTAGAGCTACAGCACCTACAGTTATAGAAGTGTCAGATGTAAGTTTGTTTCCACTGAATTCAGACACAAGTAAGGTTCCATTGATTCTTTTCCAATTTTCAAAGGTGGGAAAAAGCAGCATCCTAAAAGTATTGCCATGCTTTTTAGTACAC
Source organism: Sinotaia quadrata (assembly GCA_028829895.1). Lineage (NCBI taxonomy): Eukaryota > Metazoa > Mollusca > Gastropoda > Architaenioglossa > Viviparidae > Sinotaia > Sinotaia quadrata. Next base: position 60,674,923 of record CM054179.1, read on the forward strand.
AAGATCAAATGTCTGATTCCACCCCTACCATGCTCACTGGTTCACAAAATCATATGCCTGATGCCATCAATACCAAGCTTTCTGCTTCACAAGATCACGTCTGATTTCATCACTTTTCTGAAAGAAAATAAAATCTACCTTACACCTAGTGATGGAAACTGCTTCTTCTATGCACTGAGCCATCAACTGCAGGTGCTAGGATGTCAGCACAAGCAGAGTGATCTGTGTAAATCAGTTTTAGACTACTTGACAAACCTATCTCTTTTGGAAAAGCAAGCTGTTGAAAGCTTCATACCATTAGACACATTTGACAATTATGTGAAAAACATATCTAAGAGTGGATGCTATGCAGACCATATAGCAAATGATGCTTGCAGCAAGGCTATTCAAGTCTCTCTCAAAATTCTTCAATGGACTGGGGAAACCATAATTGATCCTAGTTTGACAGGCAGGTTATTGTAAGTTACTTGCCAGATATGCAACATTATGTAGCTGTTGCTGCAGAAAAATGCCAAGACTGACATACAAGCAGAGTAATACTATGCAGTTGACTATGTAGACAGATTTTATATAGGCAGACTTACAGCTGTTCATAAAGGATTTTGGGTAATGAAATTTCTCCACCAGCAGGTAAAAGTTGGTGTTCATTTCATTTAGCCTGAAAGAACAGACAATGACAATGTGCATAAGAGTAGCATATTTTATGGACCCATTGTTTTGAGAGGATGTATAGATTATATAGTTAATAATATCAACATTATCAATGCTTTCAAGGCACATCATTAGTGCTTCCATTAATTTCATCCTTTCTCTTAAAAATGTGTACAGATTTAACTTGTTTAATCCAGTAATTGAAAAAGATATGGTGGGATTTTTTTTTTAATTATTGTTTTCCTTTTTATTTCCTTTGTGATGGTTTAACAGTATGCAAGTTCTTGAACTGTATGTGTACATTTTCTTAAAAACTGCATCATTGTGCACATCGATCTTATTAGCTAACACAATGTAAGTGATGTAATGTAATTGAGTAATGTAAAGTGAAGATGGAAAAACATCAGCAGGTCAAAATTTGTCATATCAGTTACTTTTGCTTGTCACATCAGTTATTGCCTATTTATCTAATTTAATGTTCAATGCTTAATTTTGTGTTAAACACAGTTATTGGTGCATCAACTTTAGCTTCTTACTTGAAATTTTGCTCTATTAGAATACTTTAGGGCTTTTCAATTCTGAAATTTTATTTTTTTAATTAATCCAAAGTGTGTTGGAGTTCTGTCTACATAAATATGTATGGAACAGGTGCACACATAACTTAAGTCACAGATACCTGTATTATGAATAGTAATACAACAATGTTAATGTTCCTAATTTGTAAGTCAGTCTTGAATTTTTCAATTATTCCCTTTTCTTTTCTTTGGTACAATATATATTTCACAATGGAATTCAGTGTAAATCACATTTTGTACTGATTTAAAAAAAATAAGCATTAATATATGGATTTTGGGGGTAGGGGCAAAAGAAGGGAGAAGGGGAGGAGATTGTTGAATTGCTATAAAAAAAAAAAAATACCAAGAAAACCTTCTGTGTTGAAATTTTCAAAAGTTGGCAGGGATGAAAGCCCCATGAAAGTATGTCACTAAAACACACATACATGTACGCAGGCATGCACTTTACGTACAAACCTGTGTTTTGAGAAGTATTTCCTTGTTGACTGGCATTGGAATGCATTTGTCCTTGCATAGGTGGTGGTGGTGGAAACTGGTTACTAAATCCTGTTAAAGCATAATTAATAAAGAAATAAATCTGTAAAATAAGATAATATATACTCTGACACAGCAGTGTAATTGTTCAACACTGAATAAGTCCCAATAACAATACTCTCTTCCATCAGGAGTGTATAATAATTTCATAGTTAACAGCCAAAACAAATAACATACTTAAATCAGTAATTTAAATATAATCTTACTCCTTTCATATAATCAAATGATTTTATTTTAAAAAAATCAATAAGTCAATTAATTAAAATTATTTGTATAGTATTATTATATACTGTTTGTGTGTTGTTTATGCTACTTATTTCTTAACAGAAAATAAAGAGAGAGCAAGTTGATTGGGAAACCAGCAACTCAGTAAGCATTATGAAGGGCATGCCAGTTTTTATTTATGTGAAATTATCAAAATATCATTTACTATGGTGCTTTTGCTAGATAAAAGCAAGTGGACAGTCAATTCAACATGCTCAGTTGAAAGTAAAAACATTGCAAGGTGGATGTACATTTTCCAGAAAGAAAAAATTTAAGTTTGTTGATTTACTGATATGATCGAAAATGTTAATACAAAATTGTAAAAATCAGTTAATAGTCTTTTACTATCACTAGTGACACTTAACTATTCTCCTTTTAAACAGCTGACCAAAGAAAATCACACACACACACACACACACATATCTGAGTACTAAAAAGTATGCAGTGTAAATATGAGATTTGAAATTGCTGTCATCGACTTATGACAGATCAAAACAGTGACTGTGACCTGACCATGAATATGCATTGTATATCTGGCAGTGTGTTTGTAAGATATGGGGAGGGGAGGTTGTGGGAGGAACAGAGGCTCCGTTGTTAATCAGGTGGCAGGATGATAAAGAGGAGCGACTGAGAGTCCCTTTGGTAAAATGTCGACCTTAGTTACATCAGTTTGCCTTGAATCTCGTGGTTAAAAGCATTAATAAAGTTTTTCCTGACCTTGTCTACATGTTATAGGAAGAAATATCAATTCTGTACACATGAACAGCAGATGCAGACTTTACCGTGTTACACAAGTGTACGTATTACTCTTAATACATGTAAAATAAAGGGTAGTCAGACATATGACCAAATTGACTTCTGACTGTTCTGTCAAAACCAATTGTGGTCATAAGTCGAGGACTCACTGTAGTGTTCACTGTTTGTGCTCTAAATTATTACCATTTTATGAATACTCAAAATAATTTATCCAAATATATTTTATAAATAAACGAGTTGTCAGATTCCCCTCCCCCCCCCCAATTCATTAGTTAATATTTAAATGTAATGTATCATCTACTACAAACAGTTTAAATGATTTATTATTGTGTGAAACCAGTATTTAACATTCACTAATATAGATCTAGTACTGAACATGTGCCATTGTTTTTCTGAATAATTTTCATCATGAATACTGTTTTTAAAAATCATCCATCAATTCATTCAGCAAAAGTAAGTCATACTTGATTATTTATTGATGGAATTTTGAAGTTATGTTTCTGTTTTCACTCTCAAACATTTCTGTTCTTTTGTAATAATATTTTGTTGTTTTCAACATGTGATTAACTTTATCATCCAGATCACCAAAGAGTAGTAGAGGTATACAAAAACACATTGTCAGTTAATATTTAATATCAATATAATTTGCTTAAAGAGCCTTTCTCCCTTGCATTTTTGTTGCTTTCATGCAATGCAGTTTCAAGATGTCTATTGACATCGTGCAGTCCACCATGTGCAACTTTAAAGTCTAGTCTGCATGCTGTGCAGAAAACAAAGGTTTCCCCTTTTCTGTTAGGGTACAGATAATTACACTTTCTGTGATAGTTTGATCAGTATTTTCCCCAACTTTTTGTTTATTCTCTTCAACTTGATTTTCTTCTGAAAGCCTCTCTAATTCTTTTTTGAACTCAACAATTTTGCACTCTGCGTCTACCAACTTTTCTTACTCTACAAAGAGTCGATTTATGGACGTTTCGGAGGCACTAAGTTTAAAACATTAAAACAGGCACACTTCCGAACACTGCATTTTGACAGATATGATTGGTCAACCAGAGAAGCAAACTACCAATGATTATTTTAGTATCTTTGGCTGGCAGTTTGTTACAGGGCGGCTGGAGCCCGCTAGTATTTTACATAATGACTATCACTGATGCGGGTGGCTGGCCAACACACAGTGGGTGATTGTATATGAGACAAGCAGGTTTTTTTGTCTTGTCATAACTGATCAGAAAATTATTGAAAATGAAATTGAAAGTGGAAAATCACTTCTATAGGCAGAAGAGTGGGAGATTAAAGGTAGGCAGGTCTAGTATATACATCACTCTCTGAACACCACTTATACATTCCCCCAAACCATGAAGAACACTAAATCATCAGACTAACCTGGAAGTGGTGGTCGCATACCTGGTGGCATACCAAAACCTTGTGGTCCTCCAGGAGGCATGGGTGGTGGGAGTAAATTTGAGGGTGCTGGAGGAGGAACAGGTGGTGGGATGACACCTGAAATCAAAGATCCTACATATGAATACATTTTAAAGAAATTTTCTGTTGAATTAAATTTAAATTGATTTAATTTTTTTGTAAAGCTTTACTTACATATTCAAATAATAAGCTCAAAAGATGCTGTATGGTTAAACTGGTTTCTTCTAGAAAGTTAAGTACTATATGCTAAGTTCAATGATCTGTGTCTTCTTGTATCCTCCTCTCAGCATCAAAACAGATGCCGCCGATGATTATGATGATGTATGTCTTCTGCATAAAGCACCATTTATATAAATTCACAAAACAAGACACACAGATTCTTTGTAATAGTGATTGTTTTATTTTTATAAAACGCCATCTCTGAACTGATGGAACTAGGGCAGCAAACAATTAAATGGTAAAAGTCAAATGGCAAATGTCTGAGTCCATGGCACAATATATATAAAATGCACATCTTTTATAATGCATACAAGTTCAATGACACCACAATAACAATGATAACATCTCCTAGTCCTACCCTAACCTCTAGTTAAATAAAAGTTCTTCACCTCCTCCATGCATATATCTTATTCTTCTGTCTCCACACTCTACTATAAATAAGTCTATTCACAATCTAACCTAAACTACCCACCCTAACTGTTGGCCCTAAGGCCCAGGGGTCCTGGTACTCTCTACACATCTATCCTCTCATCTTGTCTGTTTGTAATATCCCCATCTTTCCCCTAGTGCCTATATATATTCTGAAAGTGCGGCCATCCATGAAAACCCATAAAGGCAGGAGGCGCAATCCGGACTAAAAGACTGCTAAAAATAGCTTCTGGTTTCTTCATTTGCTTTCAATTCCCAATTACAGCTAAATGCCTAAGAGTTGTATAGCAAATCAAATAAATAATGAACATACCATGGTTATGCTCTTTTCTAATATGTAATCTAAAATAAAATAAAACTGTGTTGATGGGCTGTAGAAAAAGCATTCTCACGCATGTGAATTGTAAAATATGCAAATAGCATAGCAATATTCATCATATAAAAATATATCATTATCAATCAATTAAAAATGCAAACAATTTCCTTTCTAAATTTTTTGGTTAATATATAAACTACTAAAACAATTAACAAGTACATCAAACAGTATATACTGATAAAAGTGTATATCTTTGCACTGTACATTAGCTAACATGGGCATGATGCACATGGCGCCACTTGGCTGAAAAGTGAATTCCATGACCTCAAGCTGTAAATCTAGTTGCCAGTGCCAGAGGTCAGATTTCAGGGGTGGGCTATGCAGGCCTACAAGCTGCAGTGAACACATACAAAACAATTAAACTAACTGATGCTACACTATACATAACAGGTGAACATACAGTTTAGAGAAATAGATGCTTAAACAAGAAAATTTTATTTCTAATACAGAACAGGTTATAATACAGTTTCATTATATTACAGATTTAAAGTGTGTTCTTAATCAGTTCAATTTAGAAACCTTGCAACTACTGTCTTTTTCTATTTGAAATTCTTTAGAACATATAATAATATATACATACAAAAACATAATTAACAGATTTACTCATTTTAAAAAGTCACATTACTCCAGAGTGAAATTACAGGTATTATCATACAAAATATTTGATGATTGGTTGCTTGAAATGCATTTTAAAAATATTTTAGGGCTGAAATGTAGTGTTTGCTTGAGGAAAATGGTGCTTGAAAGATTGGAGAATCATACGCAATGAAAATCCCAAAACTCATTACCTAGCCCCCCCCTCCCCCCTCCAGCTATTATTAGTGTTTTCTCTGTTTGAGCCTATGGAAGTTACAACTCATTCCATGGTGGAGCAACACAAATAGTTTTAAGTTAGAACAGTCCATCAACATGTCAACTCACAAATATGGCTGCATATATGACTGATTAATGTACAACAATATTCTCATTTCCATTATTCTCTGCCATGAACTTCATGCTTCTTAGGAATCATGTCACTCTCAGTTTTGTTTCCAACCTTTCCAAGCATATCTCATCTGACCAATGATGTTAGATCACAACTAACAATGCAAAATCCCACCAATGAGCAATGACATATGTGCCATTATTTTCTGCTTAATGAAATGCTCAGTTGAGATGCAAAGTGGAAATGTGTTTCCTAGAACAGCAATATTAGTGTCAAGCTACTCAGTGTGCCGAGAGTGAATGTCACACAGATGAAAGACAGTTGGCATTATCAGGCTTATGGATAGTGAATATACGAAATGTTTAATTATGCTTGAGGTTAATTAGATTGTTAATTACAAATCTTTCTACACCTTGTATCTGATTATGTGTTGCAGCATTCTGGTTGGGGGTTTTAGCAAAGAGAAGCAGCAACACTAATAGGACACAGCAGAATCTAGTCAGGCTTTGTAACCCTGGGCATAATGATAATCATAGCTTTGTTTTGATATAATATTCATTACATACAGTAGGTAAGACCACTCAAATTTTGAAGTCTGGCCAAATAAGCTGATATTTGCAGGTTATCTACCTCAGAGTAAGTTTGCATACACAATTTTGGAGCTCTAGCTTTAAAAAAGTTATGACAGTTCAAAATTTGGCGTATTTTGCAGAAAAACACAGATTTCACGAAGACCCCTTTTGAAATAACCACACAACAAAAACTATGAAACATACACAGCTCATCTTTACTATTTCAACTCTCTGTTAACACAAATATATTGCTGATTTTTTTTTTAAGGATCACAGATGCATAGAAAATGAAATACAATCCTCTCAAATTAGCATTTTGTTTAAATTTTCAAATAGCAAGTGGTCAAAAACTGAATAAAATGTCTCTTTTGGAATCTTGTAAAATAAAAACTACTTCATGTACATCATCCAAATTTGGTATACTTGCTCTTTAGAGTATAGACATTTACAGGGTGAAGTTTTAGACAATCTTTTTGTATAGATTTAGAAATATAACATCTCAAAAATGTAGTTTCATGCAATACATCCGCACACTTGTTGAAGAGGAAAAAAGGTAAAATGAAACACTTATTATAATGCAATGTTTCTAATTTCTGTAACTGACAGCATGATCATTCTAACTAAATAAAGTCAAAAATTATATTTTCACAATATATGTATGTACTTTAACAATTTAAAAAAAAAAAGTTCAAAACTAGCAAAACTGATGCTCTTGAATTTAATAAAATACTATTAGTGTTGTTACTATTTACAGTTTACTTTTTTGTAGTTCAACAGCAATTGTAATTATTAGTATCTTTATTTTTAATAGGTGTCTATTTGTTTCATAATATAATACATTAACATTCTAAAAATATCTTGAAAGTGAATGCTAAAGTCTTTCATAGTTTTTCTTATTATATGCCTACTATATCAGTGAATACTGTATGTCTATAGTGTGAGTAGCATGTTACTCCTCATCGTTGTCCTGATCTCAATTTTTACCATACATTGATTCACTCACTGACTGACTCATACACTTATTATTATATATATATATCTTAACCCTGATCAGTCATTCAATGACAAATTCTAATTATCGTTTACTAGATTGTTTCTTAAGGTGCGAGTTATAATAAAATAAAGAAAAATACTGGTCAGCTACAGACGAACACAGACAAAAATCCTTCAGTATTAAGAGTTGTCGTTCTTTATTTTGGATTGGTGCTTTATAAAATTAATTTAAAATATCGCCGATTAGTTAATATATTTTCCAAAACAAATTAATCTTATCATGAATCATCATTTAATCATTTCCACTCTGTATTTTGTGTATAGGATTGTTTTTTTAATATAAGCAGTTTGTCATAACAAATCATCATCCTCTTGCGACCATATTTAAAATGGCCAATATTTAGCTAACCTCGTTAGTGATCAAAATAAAGCTTTCTAACAAATCGTAACCTAAAAATAATGAATGATCGTTTTACTGTAGCAATATTTCGATGAAATTTAATAGTTTTGTTAAAACTTAACGCAAAATGTTGTCTAGTCGATCCATTTTAAAACCCGTCTTGTATAAGATGGTGATCTCTCTTCACCTTCGGCATGGGCGCTAACAAAAGTATTAGGGTTACCCGCGTTCATTGCCAATCAACTTTCCGGGATAGAAACTTCCAGTTTATATTATATACCATTTTAAAGGGCAAAAAATGATTTTTTCAACAATATAAAGGAAGCTGACAGATGATAATGGGTTCCGAAGTTATAATGCGTCAAACATAACACATAATTTGGACTCTCATTTTCTACAGATGCTTATGTTAAAGGCCATTATCTTAGCTTTCCGTTGATATAAGATTTATTTTTATTGGTTGAATCCCAGGAAGTTGATAGTGCATTATGTGAGCATCCCAAAAAACGATGTTGGAGGTCAGCCATTTTCCAAATCTCGCCACGGGCACTTCAATACGCTTTACTGACTGCGTTTATTGATCAAAACATAATAAATATGTCATTCAAATGTACAAACAAAACTTATATTTAATGTTGGAAGATTCTTTTATTTATTAAAACAATTTTCACCCATTTCTTTCTTCTAATTACCGAGATAGACAGTTTTGAAAAAGAGTGAAATCAGTCAAAATGTGACGTTGTCTCCAGTCTCCATATAGCGAGTGGTCTTACAGGAAGAATCCAGTGTAGATTAGATTTTCTAACACTGCACTGGAAGTGTGTTACAGACAGGATGCAGTTATTTTTACAGATAAGCTATATAAAATTGTTCTGAGTTGTAAACTGAGAAAAATTGTTAATCATCAGTTTAAATTTTATGTACATCGGTACTCAATACAGGGGCCCTTTTTATTGTAAATACCAACAAATACACAATAGTGAATATGATACATCATACTAGTGATGGATAATTTAATAGAATGAAAGATTTCTTCAGATAAAGCCCCAGAACAGATAGCAATTAACCAAATTATAAATGAAATATTAATAAAAAAGAAATTTAACCTGACAAAGGAGATGATAAGGAAGTTGGTGGTATTGTCCCGCTCATGCTAGTTGGTGGAGGAGGTGGTGGAACTAAAGATGACTGGCCGGGATGACCTGGAGGCTGAATGGGTGGAGGAGGAGCATCAGCAAATAGCTGATGTGGACGATCTGTTAATGACAAGGGATTTTGTGCAGCCAGAAGTCGTTCTAAAATAAAATAAATGCAAAGATTCTGAGTAAACAACAACAATAATACTAATCATTATAATACAAATAATGTACCAAATTTATATTAATACCAGAGTTTAGAAATACCTTACAATATGGTTACAATATGGTAATATACAACACAAGAAATTCAGAACTACTTTTTAATGCTGTTGTCCTTTTTAGCCAAAACCTTGCAATTTGTCCATTCAGTTTGTATTTACTTGTATCTAATATAATAATTAAAATGATGTACAGATTAGAGAGCCTATTTTGATATTATAACACTGTTTGTGTCAAAACATATGCTTCAATTAATACATGTTCATATATTTTAAATGGGTTAAAATGTCAGAATTTTTAATTAAATAATAGTGAATACCCAAGACAATTTACATGTAATGATACCTTTTACTGAACTACCTTAGGTATGATAGGTCAAGATGCCAAAAGAATTTAAGGTGCTACAGCATTTGATTATCATAAATTACATTGACTGAAAGGGAACATTTACTTGTCAAAATAATTAAAGAACCAACTAGAAGAGTAACTAAAAGCTATGTCCGTATTTTTATTTTCACCTTTCTATTGCCATGAGTTAGATGAACAGTTCTTTAAATAAGCCTGGAAAATTCCTGAATTAACTGTATTGGCTTATTTTTGTTTTAGTGTAAATACTATTGCTACTGGCTTCTGTGTTCTTTGTTAGCATTCTTTAATACATATTTACATTATATTACTAGTACTTTTAAAAAAGAAAACCTGGTGGGTTTTTTATCCTTCATTAAAGCACAAATACACAAATCTGATGCATACCTAGTGATCTGATGACACCAAAATTCACAATTAGTGCAAGATATTACTATATATCCTTCTTAGAAAGAAAAAGAGCACACATGAAAGAAATAGCGATTCTTATATCAAAATATTTTTAAGCTGCAACCTAAGAGAATGGTTACAAATAGATTATAATCTGGACAAGAGCTGTCTTTTGATATTGCTTTTCTTTCCCCCCCAAGTTATATAATTCAAGTCTGCAAGGAGGACGTATGAGCACCAATAATATTTTTTATGCTGTTTAGTCTTATTCTCTCATTTGGTGATTCCAGCACAGCAAACAATAATACAAATGAACCAAATTTTCAACTACTGCTTTATAAAACATCATGATATGTGAAAAGAGTCTCTGATGGGCATTTGTTTTTGTTTTGACAATAAATGGCTTCAACATATTAACCCATTTTAAACAAATAGAAAAGGTAATGCTCAAGAATTTGAGCTGATCATCCATTTTAACTGATGATGCACCTTGGCATGGGGTTATTTTAATTTTATCTGAAGGCCTCTGCCTATGACCAACAACTATTGTAATAAAAAAAATATTGCAGGCAAATGTATTGTGAAAAAAGCTTCCAACGTATTGTGAACAAGTATGCTGGAGCAGAACCTGTCCATTTCTAGCCAAGAGTATTAGCAAATGGAAAATTGTAGTGGAAAAATCTGAAGTTTTTGCAAGAGAAAAAGGGAAAGATAGAAAGACAAGAGAGATCTGAATTTTCTGTGTGCTACATGGCCCTCTCAGCCTGTAGTGGTGGCCGGTGTCATGGCTTAGTAAAAATTTCGCTCTCCATTATTTTTATCTGAAAATCAGTTTGAATTGAAGATTCAGTTAAAGACATTAAGCAGAAATATTAAAACATGCAGTTTTAATTTTTTACTCAAACAAGAAAGTGTCATCAGGCTGTAAACAATGATGACAGTATGATACTGAGACATGAGTTTGGAGAACAAGATTCTGCATATGGTATTTCTTTAAATTTCTTTTGTGACACCATTAAGAAAAGTTGTGAAGGTAAAGTAGCTTATGTTTTTAGCACTTTAAAGTTAACTAGAAAGAGATGTCCCACTTCCTTGGCAGCAAGATTATTAATTATTTAATGAACCATTGTGGTTCATTGGCTGAACAGTCAGATAGGACATTTTGCCTGCGGAAAGCAGATTTTTGCCTCTAGACACTATTCCAGGGTGGACCAATTATATCCTTGTGAGGACTCTGACAGAGGGTAATACCACACTTGAAGATACTTCACTGACAGTGGAGCGTGACATCAACTTGAGTCGCCGATTTTACTTGATGTGAGTCTGAATAACCATTCAACACCATGTGATTTAACCTATGTACAGGAAAGTCTGGACCCAACCTATAGACAGGTGGTCATTTTTATGAGTTACTTTGGACCAGCGAGATGAGATGACAATGACCTGACAGATTGAGCAAGCTATGTATAAGCAAGCAAGTATATAATTTTTGTCTCCATAATTTATCCTGCACGAGTAAGCAGCCAACATTGACAGTTTGCACCCTTTGAACCAACTGTGATCCTCTTCTACAGGGCAAGTCTAGAGCCAGCATAACACATACACATTTAATTGATTATCATATTTTTCTGCATGGGAATCTTCTACAATCAGCACTGATATAGCCAGCACTTGTAACTTGTATCATCATTTTTATGCACAGCTGATTGTGTCATCTTTTCTTCGAACACACTCAACTTGATTTTTTTAAGGATACACAAAAAAACCCCAAACATTGTAAGTAATCTAAAATTCAATCTATCAGTAAAAACCTCAGTGCACATAAACTTAATTATGAGTAGTTAGGACTAAGCAGTATTTAGGTTTTGAACTTTTATCTATTTGCTACTGAATTATGGAGGAGCAAAATAGCTTCAGGACTCTGTAGTGACATTTTTTAGAAATAGCTTTGTACTTTCTACTCGTAGCTTTTTCATGGCAGAAAAATGAGAAACTGCTGCACTTTTGCATGTTAATTTGTTGCTTTTTGCTTATTTTCTTTACTTTTCTAAAATTACTCCTTTATCCCCAGAGAGTATTTTTATGACTGAATAGTTTATGAAACGATTATATTCACTGCACAAAAGAGAACCCACAGGAGAATAAAGTTAAATCAAATTCATCAGAAAATAGTATACTGTCTATTGTTTTGGAAGGGTTAGTGCAGTGTCTACATTGTATTGTCCTGTATTGTTTACCTTCTCCACCCCACATACAATCTTGCATACAAACATGTCAGCTTATGTAACTCTTGCAATCATAATAAAAGAGCCAGACAAATATCCATGGTGTATGCATGTCAGATACTGTGACGGTCAACCATCAGGTCCTATGCAGTATTGACTAAGGGACTAGATCACTAAGGGACTGAATAAAGTTGTGACAGTGGAGACATGACATAGATGATAATAGTATGCTACAATGATGTTTCCCCACTTATCTCCATGGTAGTTGCTGACTACACAAAGGAGATGAGACAGGGGAGGGAATGCTGCATTATGTAACTAAATTTCTTGCTGGAGGGGGAGGTGGGAACAACGTTTTATCTCTTTGAATATTTGGTGTTCGGACTTTCAATTTATAGCCATAGCTGGACTGCAATGTTTTGATTGCAATATTTCAAAAGGCAAAGCTTTATAAGTTTTAAGAGTAGGAAAGTATTATGTATAACTATAGACTGCTTAATGTTAGCACAATGCAAATAAATCTAAGACTACAAAAATTACTTTCAACATTGAAGCTTAAACACAAATCTGTAATGGCTGTGCCAATGTATTTCAGGACATACTAAGGAATACTGTTGATAAGCCAAATAATAATCTTTCTAAAATAGACTAAACTGAAAAATAATAAAATAGACTTTTCTAACAAATTAACAAAAATCCTGCACTCTGTATATTAATTACTATTGACAACTTCCTTAACTAAGTACTGTTTAGTATTCTAAAGTCGATATTTAAACAGTATTTTTTTAAAGTTTCCAATGAATCCAAATGCATCTTCTCCTTATTTTCCAACATTTTGTGCAAACATCTATCGTAAAGCTGACAAACTATCAATAAAATATAACACTCTATTATAAAATCCTTATTAAATTATCAATTATGCTTACCAGCAGCAGAGCCATGCCGTTCGCCTTTTGAGTCTTTTTTGAATGCATATGAAATAGTGATAGGCCGATTACATAAATACTGTCCATTCATAGCCTCTATAGCTGCATCAGATGCTTCAAAACTCGCAAAGTTAATGAAAGCATAACCTTTAGAATTTCCAGTATCTGGGTCACGCATAATCTGACAAGAAAATGTACAAGAAAATGTCAAACATTTTTTGTAAAGGGTATACAAGAAATAAGTTTATAGAAATGGCAAAAAAAGTGATTAAAAAATGCTATTATATTTAGTATTACTCTGATAATTATACATGAAACATTATCAAAATTACTTTTATTAAACTGTCACATAGGTGAAATTTATTAAGCTAATTTAAAGGATGCAAACAATCGTTTCAACTACATGTAGGTGGCTTTTTGTTGGGATTTTTGCAGTTAAATCCTTCACTAAGATATTAGTGTACAAGAGTGCCTTACACTCACAAGTGCATCACACTATAAGTGCTTTAAACCACACTGCTCTTTTACTGTAGTAAACATGACATGAAAAAAAAATAGCTCAGGTTGTTTTGTCTGCCAATGTGTCAGATTGTTCATATAACAGTAGATTATGGACATTAATTCTATTCTATATAAGAACTGAGAGTTGGCTTTGAATTAGAATATTAAATTATACCATTTTTTATAAGTAATCATAGTCTTATTTTCTTGTTTTCACTTGCCTGAAGCATATAGAGCAAGAATATTAAATTATATTAATTAAAGCAAGAATATTAAATTATACCATTTTTTATAAGTAATCATAGTCTTATTTTCTTGTTTTCACTTGCCTGAAGCAAGTTTGTTCAGTGACTGTTCTTGGAAATGACCCACTAGCTTCATGAGAATTCTACCAAAATGTTTATATAAGAGAGCATTCAGAGAGCAGAACCATAGTCAGAGAAGAAGACACAGCTGTACCTCATACATAAATGTTGACCCCCTAAAAAATGTATAAACGGACCATGACCAACACTTTCTCATCTTGAGACTGACCTGAAGTCATCATCAAATCAGGTTCTATGTTCATCAAGTCCAAAGAAATATAAAATCAACTACTCTAAGGAAAATGTCCACAGATACTAATCTTAAACACATGCATTCAAACACATCTAAACATTCTATAACATTTTGTGTTTTATTACTAATTGTCTAGACAGGAATGGGATTGAGGTCTCAAGTCAAATTACTAGACAATCTATTAATTATTAAATACTACAAAACATTTTTACTAAAAACTGAATATGTTATGGAACATGTAAATCAACATTAGGTTAGTTAATTAATAATTTGTTAATTAACAGCAATATCTATGCCCCCTGTGCCACAATGATAAAATTAGAATAAAAATTCAGTTCAAGATTTTACATCTTGAATATATAATGAATATATTGAGTATGAATATAAATTTTACTAGTTTTAGAACTCACAGTAAATGCAGGGCTAGTGTGATTCTGAATCAAAACTTTTCTAGAAAATACTGGCTAGTCATGTACTAGTTATGATAGGAAAAGTTATTTAAAATTAAAACAATTGTCATCATTATGATAGTTAGAAAGAACCACAAAAGCATTTTCATGGAATTATATACCTACTCAGTAAACTTTCTGTTTACAATATAATGGAATTACTTTATTTTTGTACACATAACATTTTAAAGATCCACATTTCTGTCAACAATTTTAACATTAAATCTGTCAGAATCAAATTTCAAACACTTTTTTTTGAAAATAACTCAATTTGAAAAGTGTAAATTAAAAAAACAAAAATGCACAAAAATAAATAAATAAGGTACTTTTTTGAAGTAAGAGAAACTGTAAAAGACTTCCAAATACTGTAAAGAAAAATATTACAATAAATCATAAGCAAATTTATCAATATTTCTTAATAAACTCTATCAGACATAATTCTCTGTTAAATTAAATAGTCTCTTTACCTTTGGTGTTTGAAGAATAACGCCAAATGCACTGAAAGTGTCATAGAGTAGCTTTTCATCCACTTCTGGATCAAGATTACCAATGAAAATATTAGCTCCTATGTCCAAATTCTTCTGATGTGCTGAAGCCTACAATATAATTATATCTTAAATTTGTTACACAAATTTTTGTAGTATCCTTTAATAAAAATTACACTACCAAAAAACTAAAAGTAAAACTTATGTTATATAAAAGAAATAAATGAAACAATACTGATCAAGAGAAAACAAGTCATTTTACATGGTAAAAAACCCTTTGATCATAAAATTTAAAAAATGTGAAATTATGAAGATGAAATAATATAACAATTCTGTAAAGAACAAATAAAAATTAACATTTAATTCTGATGCACAGTTGGCTTTTAAAGTCATTAAATTTATAAAAAAACAAATAAGTGAAGGTTCTTTGTTATATTTATTAAAATTTTCTACAAAGAATACACAGGTTGACATCCCTGCTTTGGTGAAGGAGTCAGAATGCCTACAAAGTTCTCCCTGAATTAATTGTAATTTGTGAATGAGCATATTTTCTTTCATTCCTATGTAGTATTAGTAAAAAGTGTATGCGTTGCAAATAATATGATTCACTCAACATCAAAAGAATAAAATAATCAAAGATGTAAATAATCACACACACACACACACCACAAGCATGCACACACACGCGTAAAATTAGTTTGTGTATGACAGATTGTCAAACTGCTAACGTTATATATCCATATATTTTTGGGAGTAAGGTTTTCCTTGTCTTTTTAAGGTTTTTATTGGTCTGGCGTACAGGTTTCCCTTTCATGGGTTTGACAGGTATGAATCACCATATCCTTCTTCTGCATTAATATGTAATAGTTTATTATAAATGTGAAATATTTGTTACTTTGTGTATATGAATAATAAGCAAGTAAATATTAGAAACTCTGTACCTTCCTAAAAATC
This sequence comes from Sinotaia quadrata, assembly GCA_028829895.1. Lineage (NCBI taxonomy): Eukaryota > Metazoa > Mollusca > Gastropoda > Architaenioglossa > Viviparidae > Sinotaia > Sinotaia quadrata. Next base: position 60,691,251 of record CM054179.1, read on the forward strand.
TATGTTGCTATGACGAAACATAAGAGTGAGCAAACAAAAAGAATTTATAAAAGAACCTTATTGACTCTGATGGGCTTGCCATAGAGTTTTATCATATTCATGATTTTGATGGCATAATCTGCATCTTCTTCTCCCATGAATTCCACAAACCCATAACCCTGGTGTGCTTGGGTCACTCTATCTTTAGGCATGTGCACATTTACTATAAAAAAAATGAACAGAATGAACAATCAAATACACATACATTCTTAATAAAAATAGATTTATATTAAATCATTCAGAGTACTCCATGAATATAAATTTATTCATATTCTTAATATGAAGCTCATATATGAGTAGACCATAAATTTAAAATTAGTAGCCAGATTTTCTTAAAATCTAAACAAACCATAATTGTACTAAATAACACATCATATGTCAATTTTTCAAAATTTCAACATATGATTTTTTCTGCAGCATTTTATTTTGGGGATTTTTCTGTGAATTAATTCTTTAATGTTTTTTTTACTACAAAGTTCTTCTGAGCACTGAAAGCTCTTTAAGAGTTCTAGGAAAGAAAAGTCAGAAGAAAAATATAATGGTAATTGGTACATAAAAAAATGATGTAATTCCCAGACTTAAAAACATTCACTGATAAAAAATGAACAGACATTACTTGTTCTCTGCTTGCTCCTAAATTACTTATGACTAATTAATGCTAACATTGTCTAGTCTACATTTTTGTTGTCAAGTTCATTTATCATCATAAATGAAAATAATGGCTGTTGCATATTTAGGATGTATACAACTACAAGTATGAGTTAATATTAATTTAATATAGCCAGGATCATCCTGCTCTATGTGCCTACTCTTGTCAATTCCTTAAAAAGATCATTGACTGCAATAACTCACCATAATTACTAATATTTTAATATCTCTGAAAAAGAAGTTTTACAAAAATCAATTGTTAAAGTTGTCTCTTCAAAAGCATACAAAGCCAACATGAGCATAAATTTATCATTTAAGTTAGATGCTGGGGCAATGATTAAATAAAAACCAAATAACCTCATTTCTTAATTTAAAAAAATAAAATGAATGTGTTAATATTATAACTTTTACAGAAAAACCAACTAGTTACAACAGCCTAAAACTCGTAAAAAAAATAAAAATCACTACCTTTGCCATGAGATCTTTGCACACCCATTGTATTGTGAGATTGCTGGCACAATCTGAACATGAATGTAGTTTTACCAGCAATTAACAAGATTTACCACTTTATCAACATTTCTTAATATTTAATCAAAGTATTTTATGCTTTAAAGAATAATTCATTAAAATAATTTAAATTAAAACATTTGTGACTGATAAAAAAAATAGCATTTGATACCAAGTTTGCATTTCTGATGATCAGTTTTGTTTGTCTTTTATAAAATAAATGACTAAGTCATATTTCTCAATTCCAAAACTTTTCAGCTCTCTCTCTCTCTCACACACGCACGCACAAAATCATCCAAAATTGTTATCTCTTAAATAAATCATTTATAAGTTCAAACATTTCAAGTAAAAATAAATTCAGACACTTGAAAGTATAGTTAGTTGCGCAAACCAAAGTTTTATTTGTAGCCAGAAGGAAAAAATAGAAACTTTGATAATGCAGATTTTAAGACATTCTTTTTTAGATCAAAAAAAAAATAATCAGCAAACAGTCAAGATATTCCAAAAGATCAGTTGACAGGTATGGGCATGTAACCACATTTTAGGAGGAAGGATATGACTGAAAGCATATGATGAGAAAGAAGTAAAAGAATGTATGCGACTGTAACATATCCCTTTCCCTATCCAGCGAAAAAACTTATCAAATTAAAATCTTCTATTAGCAGAAAAAAGGTAAATATTATTTAAGATATCTAACACATAGTGTTATTTTGATCAATTTTCTTTTTCTTCCAGCCAGACACACCTGACAATTAGATGTCATTCAAACTTGAAAACAATGTCCATAATGATTTAAACATAAACAATTATTTATTTAGGATAAACATCACAATATGAGTTTCAAGTCACTTCTGGGACATTTGGAGATAACTGATACCAGCAGAAACTATACATTAGAAAACATATGCATTGTTGTCTAGGGTAATCATCCCACGGATGATACCACATCTGTCACATCCATGGATGAGCCTTCATCTGTCACATGTCCAGTTATATTTATCGACCATGCCACCGTATCAGTTTCAAATTATCAATATCAAGTTATCATATCAATGCTAATACTAACGGCAGCCAGAAAGCCTGATCTCCCTTCAGTTCCAATACCAAATATTCGGGATTGTTATTTATAAGACCTAGTAACAGACAAATCAGCTGATGAGCCCAAGCTGGCAAACATTATCTTTCCACTTTGATTAATTACAATTTATGATATTAATATTTCCGGCTCCACCTCCAGCCAGCTCATCCCGGTCATTCTAACAAATTAACCAAAATATGTGTCAAGATAACAAAAACAAAATTTAATAATAACAATGATAATACAAAGAAGGAACATCAAGTCAGAATCTTACATACAATTCAATTGAGTTTATCTATACTGTCCCACCTTGATTGTTTAAACAAAATGTTTATATTGAGTCAGATTGTTAGCTTGGATGGCTTCTCTACTTAGCTAGAAGTCACCTCTGGACAAACGTCTGCTCGCAGTGTCCTTTGCCTGGCTGGTGGCATCATGTCGGCAACTGCCCACTCAGGCAGAAATAATGTACCACCAAAATGGATTCGCAGGTATGATTGTAGTCCATGGATTACAAAACACTTATACCTCAGACCCAGAAAGCCAGCACTCGTAGAAAATGTGCACGGCTTGTCTCAGTATGCAAAGATCTACCCTTCAAAGCTGGGCACAGTGGATCTCCTAGACACTGTTTCATTAACGCGTATATATGAATGAGTCTGGGTCAGCCGTCAGATTCTCCTATGTCACTATATGGAATGCTAGTGTCCAAATATGGGCATCCTGCATCCAGTCACCATCCCCTACTCTCACGGTCACCCTCACCTCTCAGTGTATCTTTCCACTGTCTACATGTGATCAACAAAGCTGAACTCTGTTGTTTACTACAAGTAGCATAAACGGGTGAGGCTGAATTGCATAACTGGCAATGTGACAATCGTTATAAATAACTTCAACTACGGATCATAAAAATACGAAAAAGGAAATAGAAAAATATAATGGCATAATTTGCCTATGATCCTATCATCACATCAGATGGTCAAGGTTTCCATCAGAAATGGGGTAAACCCAGTTGAATAATGATTTATTTAGAGTGGTGCCCCCCCCCCCCCAAATTGAGTTGTAATGCTAAGCCAGTGTACATGTCAGCTTCAGAACAGCAGATGGCCTAGCACTTTATAAAGGACTAGATATTTGCCTGCAGCTTTGCATTAATGGTGGTTTTCTGAATATGGGCTTAAAGTAAAATGATTTTATACTATCTTTTATATCACCAGGTAAGAAGCATGAGCAGGGTAAGCTGGTTTCTCTTTGCATTCACTGACACTGAATTAAGATTTTGTCTCTTTCAGGGTGGCATTGCAAAAGTGAGAGCCTAATGCAACTCATCAAATCCAAAGTTTTCTACAGCCTAAAATTCAGTAACGTAACTTTAAATTCTACCTCCCTCCCCTTACCAAAAAAATTTACCCCCCCACCCATTTCCAGAGCTAACTACATAATGCAACCCATCAAAATCCAGAATAAAATATTTACTACAGCCTAAAATCTAATACCTAGAATGAGAAATACAATCTGAGTGAAACATGAATCATCTGCTATGCACCAGGTCACATTGATGTATTACTATTAGTCAGGCCTGCACACGTGTGCTTTACTTTTAATTGAAAATTTTTGTAGTTTTGGGGCTACTGGTGAGAAGCCTTCAAGCATGTATTTTCATAGTTTTAGGGCATAAGGTGAGCTCCATTATGGGATAGCATGCTGTTATATAACTTTTCTTGATTCAAGGGCACTAAGACATATAACAAAAAAAGTCTGATCAAAATCTGTCCTGTACTTTATACTTAAGCCCGCATAAACCCACAATCATAACATTAAACAATTTTATTATATGTATAGATTTAACTTAGGTGGCTACATTACCGCAGCTACCATTTGCATTAATGCAAAATCAAACTTATCAACTATAAACCTTCAAAAACATAAAATACTCCAGCTTTGCTAAGATTGAAGAACAATCTTGATTTGGCATCGATCACTAAGAAGAAAATATTTCAGCTTTGCTAGCAATCTTAATTTCACAATAAACATTTTTTTCAGTGTGAAATATTCAGTCTACTAAAATAATATCAGTTATCACCAATCCAATTTCCTGATAATCATTGTATTTTTGCTCTCTAAAATCTATTATTTTATCAAAATAATTTCCAGAAAACCATAAAAAATACTCATTTAAATAGTATGAATTGCTTAAGAACTCAGATTACACAATGAGCTTGTAACATATCACTTGTGCTTACATTTTTTATATATATATATATAAAAAGTGATATAAAAGGATAAAATCAAAATCAAACATACCAACTGGACCTGCTTGAAGAAACAACTCCCACAAAATAGACTCAGAGACTTTTTCATCAAGACCACCCACATAAACAGTGGCATCTGAATAGAAATAAAAATTAAAAAAAACCATCAATTTTCTTTTAGTGCTTCATTATAATTATAGATTATCCTGATAACTCAAAAAACTAAAAACCACTAGAAAAAACTTAAAAAACATTATTGGCTAAAATTGTGAAAATAAAATTAATGATGAAATATGCCAGTTTTGTTTGGTGTACACTGAAGATAATGAAATAAGTACTAATTTGATCAAAACCATTTTGCATATATAAAAATATTTAAGTATTTAAGATATGAGTGGGTCCTGAATTTCGTATGGATATTTAAGTTTGAGCGGATAAATTAAGGACATGCAAACATCAACAATGGAAACAAACTTATTAAGACATAGTTGTAAATATATTACATTAGTTCAGTTCAGAATTTGACTTTAGATCATAACCACATAAATTTTGTATATTTTATTATTATTATTAGATTTTATATATTATTAGGAAGTTTGCATGTACCAACTTTGATTATAAGGATCTGTATTATTTCCAACCAATTATTCATAAGATTTTAAAACAAAAGTTATTACTTCAATAAAGCCTAGAGGTTTTGTTGTGAATGAATAATAAATGCACTTTGTGATTTATTTTCATTTATGGACTTTGCCAAAAAAAAAAGGTTTTAATATGTATCTTCAGAACGGATAAGCTTGCAACATTAAATGAGTGGCAGCAAAGTTGTGATGAATAGGTAATGTAAGATGAAGGTGTAAATAATAATGAGGAGATTTCTCAAATCTATCTTTTAAAAAAAAGGATTAGCTCTTTATCAATTCGAGTCTGATGGAAAAGAAAGTGAAAGTGACTCATCAGATGCATTCAGACACATTGACAAAATGGGTTTTAAGTCAATTTCAGTGGAAGCAAATGATAGGTTTATCTAGTCCAGTAACAATTAGTGAATTACAATTAACATTTCTGATTAAACTATAATATTTAAATACTTAACAAACAGAGATTTATTACTTAGAATGTTGACCTAGTTCAGCCTACATAGAAACTGCTAACTTTCACTATATAAATAGCTAAAATTTTCTTTTTAAAAAGCAATGTTTAGATTTTTAGTTTTGTCATAAAAAAATTCTTATAACAAGTTTATTAGCAACCAATATAATGTGTGTGAATTACAAATAAATATTATTATTATTAATAATAAAATTACAAATTAATAAAATATATACATAAAGCAGCCAATACATAAAAGAATAATTTTTAGAGGGTATCTCAAGGTTAACTTGCACTATTATTTGTTTATAGACTAACAACCAATTGTATTATATACTTATTACTAATTAGTAATTACTAGGGACTTTCCCACATGCTGGCAACACAACTAAAAATGACATTATATACTTACATAGCTAAATTGTAACAATAATGAATGATGGATATAAATAATATTGCATCCCAACAAGTCACAACTGTGCTAGAAGAGAAATATGTTATCAAGTTTTTGGTGAAAGAATGGACTATACCAGCTGAAAATCACACGTACAGAAAATTGTCTATCAATATGAGCTCATTGATATTAAGAAAAAGAAATCATTGACTTGAGCTGTATAAATAATTCTAATAGTAATACGACACAAATAGAATGTTACAGATTTTTTTATTTTAAAGTTTTCAGGTTGATGGGAGCAAGTGGGTAACACACACAGGTAGAACAGTAATAAGGGGGAGAAGGAGAGAGGTCATGCAGGAATGAGCCAGAATGTATGATTATGAAGATATGGTAATAGTTCTAATACTAGACGCAGTGTACTGAGTCAGAAAGCTGTTTGAATGCTTCAGCTAGTAGCAAATAATACTGATTTTATTAAAGATTCTGACATAACAGTTGATACTTCAAATTTCAAACCATTTTTTTCTTCTAAACTTTATAAAATGATCATTCATAAACCATTATACAAATTTATATGGGCCTATACATTATTTATGGCAAATAATTTTGGTCTTACAAGTAAACATTATACAAAAATATACTAAACTAACACAAGAACATATCAGAAATATAATAACAAATTACACTGTTAGTGTTAGAGGGTTTGATATTTTTTTTTTATTGATGAAATATTCATATTTAAAATGGGTAGGTAAAAAGAATTTGTTTAGGGATGTCTCACAATGTTTTATACTAGTGAATAGTATCTTACTTTTAGATTCATGGTATTTATATTTAATACTGTTTCCAACATAATCATTATTCTTAAAAAAAACTTAACTTAATGAAGAGTATTGATATCTTTAGATTTAATAGATTTGAAATTTTCAGATTTGCATTGGTATAAATATATGGACAATCTTTCAGCACAAGGAAATGATTTTATTTTTCAAATGCTCGGCAATGAAGGAATTTAGAGAGGAATCTCATGAGAGGAGCATACTGCCACGGTGCTTCTAAGTTAGGTTCATATATAAACGAACTAATTCAATTGACTAGCAATAGTAGCATTCTCAGTTAAATATTAAATTTCAGTAGCTTGAAATTAAAAAAAAACAACTCGATATTTCAAGTAAGTATTATTCAGATTTTTTGAATACTTATGACCTCAATTCAAATATCGACTAGCGTACAACCAACCTTGGTTTCTTTCTGCAATAGGTGCAGTAGACATTTTGAAATTAGTCTGCTCAATCTATAATTCACTCCCTTGCACCACGTGAAGTATGAACCGGAAGTAAATAAATCCGATCTAATGCAAAAACGTGCAAAATACAAACGCGAACAACTGATAAGGGGTATTTAATGCTTTTTTGAGTGTGATATCCTACCACCCCCAACACAAATGTCATATTACGCTTATCCCTTCTAAAAGAATTTGACATGCTTAAAGACCCATCCACCTTTTCAAGTAAATGAAAACACTATTATGCTAAAAGTATAATTGATCAATTTCGTACAGAGAAACTGCATGCGAATTGTGATCCGGAATGTTGTAGGTGAACGTTAACCAGTCTTTATTACTGTAAGAATTATTATGTGGAATTCATTATTTCTAAACGTATTGACCATTTAAAACGAAATGACGCTAATGGAAGTATCTCATGAATTTTGAAGAGTTATCTATCATAAATCTCTGCTTAATATGTTGGCGACATTCATTCTATCGTTAGTGTTCCTGAAGATCGGTCAGTAATTAGGATGATGGTAGCTTCCGGCATCAGTCGATTTCACTGCCTGGCAAATGCCGCTATTGAGAGGGTTGAAGATGATGAAAGACAGAGTGGAAGTTGTTGAGAGAAAAGACGTAAAATGGTGATGAATGGTGACCGGTAGAAGTGTGCATTACCCGGTTGTCTGTGGGCTAATGTCGTGGTGGTTAGCGTTGTTGATGTTATCGCTGTCTCCAATGTTGAAAGGGAGAGGGTGGGTGGGGATATCTTATAGAGTAGTGCACCTTACCAACGGTGAACATTAATTTAAACATCTCAGCCGTAACTGTAAGATGTCAGGTTTTCCCTGTACGACAGTCATGTAGGCCTATTTTGTAATAATTACTTTAGCAGTTGTATAACAATAATCATGTGTGTGTGTGTGTGTGTGCGCGCGCGCGTGGACAATCTGGGGGTGGGTTGATTTTTGTTGTTGTTTTTTTGAAGGGAAATCCAGCATATATACCACTAATTTAACTGCATTTCGTCAGCAACATTAATAACATATATTTCGCCATTCTCATCACCAGCTTCACCTATTATATAACCCAATATTTTAATTTTAAACATTTGAAAAAAAATCACTTCATATTGGTGTGTAATAAAGATTTATATTGGATGTTCAACCCTCTGTCCTTCTCACTGGTGTTGTTGTCATTGTTGTTGCCTTCGCTTTCCCCGGTGTTGTCCGTTGGGATGTGTGTAGACCGGTGCTGGAAGAGTGCAGCTGGTTGTGGAGCATTAGTTGTATCATGTCCGCAATGGGGCGATTAAAAAATCCCCACTGTGGATACTGTTGTTCTCTGTACATCCATTGTTGTTGTTGCTATTGGTGGTGGTAGGTATTATTTTTCTTTTCTTTCTTATCTGTGAGTGTCTGGTGTTTATTGATTTTCTGAACTCTTTTGATGCTTGGAGGCAGTCTGTTTCTTTTTTTCTTTGTTGAGTTGTATTATTTTCTATTTGTTGTTCCGTTGGTGGCTTTGTTGCTATTGTGGTTGGTCTGACAAGAGTGAAAGAGGAGGGATCTCAAGCACCATTGTGCAGTCTTCGAGGGCAACCTCAATTTCGGTCATTGTTTTTTTAATTGTTCCTGTTGAGCATTGTGAGGAATCTATATGTAGTGCTATTATTCACTAATCTGTTGCAAAATGTGTCTGGCCGGCAAATGCGGACTTTAGTCTGGTATACCATGGGCTAAAGTTGTGGTGATATTGTTGAATTCGTTCCTGATGTAGCGTGGGAGGGGGGTATCTTACATAGAGCCCAGGCTAGTGGCATATTGACATTTGTAAGAGTCTGCATTGAGTTGGGTTTGGTGGTATTTTTATTATATCTTCCACTGGATGTTAGTTTGCTCTTCACTGTCTGTCAATGGTTTTTGCTCTTTTAGCTATTGAGAGATGTTCATTGAAACACTCCCACAGGAAAATGGTACAGTCCTGAGCATCATGGTATTTTGCAATATGCAGCTCTTCTCTCTTTCTTGACACGTCGTGGAAGAGTATCAACATTAGTTTTTGAGAAAGTCTCGTTTAGGCAGAAGTTTTTAGTTTTGATCTGGAAATCATAAGGAGTTAATGCTTTTTTCTTATTTGTCCTTGTATCCATATAGATCTCTGTAATCTTCTATATCTAAAACTTGCTGACGCTCTGTTGTTCAATTGATGATGAGTGTGGTGACGAACGGTGGCCTTCCATGAAGCCCAAGTAGACCAAAATTAAAAATCTAGTGTGAAAGCTTCTAAAAATATTAAAACAAAGTACGAAAACACAGAAGTTATTTTACTTTCAAACTACTAAGAGTTATATTAAGAATCAAATATATAATGAAACTACCATAATTGTACTTTAATACACAAAAAATCTTTCCTAATATATAATCTACAGATTTAGGCCTAAAATAAAATAAAATATGTGTTGGTGGGCTGTAGGAAAAGCATTCACACACATATGAATTACAAAATACATAATTGCAATAACATTATTCATTATATAAAAAATACGTCAATTAAAAATATAAACTAATTCCTTTCTGAATATATAAATGTCTATGGTAATTAATAAATGCATAACACAGTAAAGAACAATTAAAATATGCACACTGACACAGCATTATACATTAGTACTGACAATGTTTACTCATACAGTACGTGTGATTTGAAACAATTCAGCACCTCTTGACCCCATTTGTCAAGGCAATCCGTGCAGACGATGTCTGCCCGCTAACATAACACTCACTGACTGACTCAGAGGCAAGTGAAAAAGGCTATACCGAGATGGGCGGCAAACACCATGAATACATGCTTGTCTTTCCTGTGATACCGTCAGTCAATAGCTGTTGTTAGTGTCTGGCTATCACATTTCCCCTGACTTTTTAAAGAGATCAAGTCCTCTTGGTCAGGACTGACCATCACTGAAAATTAAGTCATTTACTAACTGTCATGCCTTTTTATAAACATTGCGAATGAAAGTATTTAAATAGGCCTGTTATAAAGGTTTAGGCTCTTATTATAGAATACCAACCCGGTTTGCCTCAGATAAAATATCATTGTTCATGTCTTCTTGCCAAAGAAGTGTCATGATAGGGCCCCAATGTACAACAGGTATGTCTAATGCCAGAATGTAATTAATTCAAATTACTATGTTGCACATCATATGTACAGAAAAATAAAAAGGCTAAAAAATATATAAAATAGAAGAAACAATCTAGATTTGCTTATACAGAATAAATAAAGTCAATATATATATTTTAAAATGCAAATACCATCAGTGTTTATATTTTTCTTTTTGCCCATACTTAACACATTGCAGTTACATTGTTTTTCTTAATCAGTCGAGTAGACCGTCAGGGCACATGTACTGGTTGTGACCTAACTGGTTGGTTCTATTCATCACTCTTTTTTTGTTGCTCATCATCTGGCTGGTGCATATCCATGTCCAAAGGATGAGCAGGCAGTAAATCTGCTCTCTTTAGTTTTCAATGTCCCTTCAGTGACTGATTTCACTGTATATGCACTGGATCTATAGGGTGAGTCAATGATTATATAGACTCCAGGGCACCAGATGTCCTGAATTTTGTTTCTGCCTCTGTTTGTGTGGTTAAAGTCACCAGTATGTAGATGTGCTGCCATGGATCGACTGTTATCATGTCTAGTATCATGTCTTTGGGCAGTCTCCTCTAATAATTTGCGTGATGTGAACCCAGGAGTCATTTATGGTGAATTCAAATTCAATTCCACAGGTCTGCTTGCCTTGATAGAAGGCACACATAGCTGCATGTCAACAGGGAGATGTGGCTCTTGTCCATATTAAAGGGAAAAATGTGGTGAGAAACCAGTACTGGCATGAGGGGTGTAATTATATTCCTGTGTTAATTCTGGCAGGTATACTGGCTATCTGTTATTTTTTTCTGGGGGCAAATTTCATAGCAAATCATGCATGGTACGATTAAAATGCTAACATTGTGCATTGCCCTGAGGGTGGTAGGAGGGTTGTATGCGGTTTCTTGATCCCGTACAAATTACAAAGTTCGTGCACTAATGATTCAAAGTTGCGGCCCTGGTCAGAGTGTATCCGCCTTGGCACTCCAAACCTGATGAACCATTCAAGATAGAGAATTTTTGCAAGTGTTTTTGCACGCTGATCTTTAGTTGGGATGGCTTGGGTAAATTTGGTAAAAATACATCTGTCATCTCCAACACGTTTTCACGGCCATCAAGTGCTGGTTCCATGATCGTAAAATCAATTGGTAGAGTCTCCAATGGTCGCAATGCAGGTAGGTGGCTCATGGGTGTTTTTGGTGTTAGAATGCCTCAAGCAGGTGGCAACATATTGCTTGACATCTTTGTGCATTCCTACCAATACATTCGTTGCTGCAGTAATTTGGTGGTTCTGTCAACTCCCTGGTGACCCATCATATCGTGAAGTGCAGCCAACATTTCAAGCTTCAAGACCGCTGGCAGACCAGTTTGCATAAAGGACCCTGGTGAGGATCCTGTGTAACACTCCCTTTTTCATCACTAGCCTGTCAAACTGGTGGATCAGCCTTTGCACATATGGCCGCAATCCCTTAGGCTTAGGGGCTGGACATTCGGGCCAAGTTTTGAGAAGCATACCTATGATGGCATCCTCCTGTTGCCTGCCTGCCAGAACTTCTGTCGAGTACCTTGAATATCGGTCTTTGCTTGTGAGGTCATGTCAGACCGCTGTGGATGTTGATGGGGGTTGGTTATTGTAAGAAGCTATTAACTACTGAAGGGGTGTTAAGATTTCAATCTCTTTGCCGCTGTTTTCAGTTACATTTTAAATCCATTCCTCTTGTAATCCGTCCAGACAGTAGCCTAAATCTGCTTCACGTCTTCTTCCTTAAGCTCTTCTTGCCCTGACAAAGGTATATGAATGGCGAGAGCCGAAGTTCTAGTAAATTCTTTTTTTCTATGATATTCCAACCCAGTAATTCGCTTGGAAGGAAGATTAATAGCGTCCTACCACTTGGAAGGCTGCCAATCGAATGGAAAAAGTGAAAAAGTTTTTGCAAATGACGGCATACGGCAGCTATAATAGATATATCATTAAATGACTATTGTGTGACCGCCAGATAAGTCAACAAATTCGACAGTGTCAAATGCAATACCTTATTAGAAGCGAATATTTGATTTTTCATTCACTGATTCGAGAATTAAGAAAAAATAATTTTTAATTCTGAGTTGAAAGTGCACTCAAAATCAAATTATATAAAAGCGATCTTATTAACCAATCCCGCTTATTGTTTAATTTCAGTGCCGGCAAAGGGAATTCCCGTTTACGTACTTTCGTTTCTGGACCAGTTTGCGTAATTAACGCAGGGGTATAGAATTATCTGGAGGTTTGTCCAATATTTTTTTTCTACATTTAACAATTCTTATTTACAGTTAACAATTTTTAAAACTTAATTTCGACATTAGGTTAATTTCAAGGTAAAGAAGAGGATTATACTGTGAGGCAACATAAACTAACTTTAATGGATTGGTTAATTTAATAATGGCGATATAGTAATTTCAATTATAGTGTTATATATATATATATATATATATATATATATATAAGAGAATAATCTAGCTAGTAAATGTTGCTTTGCCAGTTGGAATGGAGAGTTAAACAAAGAAAAGGAACCATATAAGAAATATTATGTTTAATATGCCTGGCACAGTTTTAAGAAGTAGGGCCTATACACTGTCAATAACATTACATGTATGTATGTAGGTTGCTATAAGCTGTTCATTTAAAATACAGTAATGTTTTGTGGAAATAATTCATTTATTCCCACCTCCCACATTACTGAAATATTTAATTTATAAGCCATAATGAGCTGTCATTATTTTTTATCAGCAAACATCAAAACTACCGGTAACCTTGTTGAGCTGTTTTTAACCCTATTCTTGATTCTAACCCTTTCCCTACAGCTAACCTTGGCTTAATTTTAAACCTGCTAATACTATATTTTTAAAAGAAGTTTATTTATTTATGAAGGCATATTTTTGTATTAAATTCATAATTTTGACTTAAATTTAATGATTTTTGTACATACAAATGATACTATTCGTACATTGATGTTTTTTTCGCATTCTTATTTTCTATAGTTATTTAATAGGTTATAATTGAAGGATCTGTAAAAAGGAATTCTAATTCAAGCCATTATAATTTATATTTCCCATTGTTTATATTTTATAGTTTACTGTTGAATAATCTGTACAAAATAAAATTGGATTCCAACTACTTACCTTAATATCTCTTTATTTATGTACACATAGTTTAGCATTATACAGATGGACATATTGCAAAGACATACACACAAGCACACATTCACAAATACATATAATTTTAGAGTCTGCATGGATATATACGACATGCAATCACCTACCTATATATAAAACATTCTCAAATAAAAGATCATTGTGATTTGTCTAAAATATCATTTTCATAAGAAATTACATATCAATTATCATTAGGAATGTATCTAAGTACCATATGAAAATTTCTATGAACAAAAAATAATTTAAAATATTTCAATAATTTAGGATGTCAATGAAAACTGGAATTCGTGTGGTGCGTGGTCCTGATTGGTCAAGTGGAGCCCAAGATGGAGGTGAAGGTTATTTGGGTACTGTGGTAAGTATACCTGAGAAAGGTCCAGGCCATGGAAAAGTTTCTGTCATCTGGGATATTTCTGGAGAGGAAAGGATGTACTGTGCAGGGCGTGACAATAGATTTGAAATTCGCATATTTGACAATGGACCTATAGGTAGGATTATTGATTGTGTACATATATGAATAATTTAGTATTATAGACATGTAGACCACATGCACAACTATTCCTGTCTATACTTACAACTGCCTCAAATGAAATATTTTTCAAATTAAATTGGTTTGATTTCAAATGATCTTATCCTTGTGTTTACTTCTATCTATCTATCTATCTATCTATCTATCTATCTATCTATCTATCTATCTATCTATCTATCTATCTATCTATCTATCTATCTATCTATCTATCTATCTATCTATCATCCATCCATCTGGCCGCTCGCCCACCTGCCCATCCATCCATCCATCTATCTGTCTGTATCTGTCTGTCTGGTTTATAGTAGACATTAGCAATCATTGAATATAAAAATCTTGAAAAAGACTCAAATTAAAAAAAATATCCTTAATGTAACTGTTCAGCCTTTCATTGAAAATGTCATTTGCCAGAGGATTTAGTAAGATTTAATTCCTTTTATTTAAATACTGACTCTTAGTCTCAAAACAAATAAAGGTATTAGTATTTTGTTAAGTTATTGCTGCATTATAAAACTAACTGTAAGTGATGAGAGCTATATAAGTTATAATTTTGCGTATAAAGCAATCTTAGAGATTTATCACATAAATTAAAAGCTGGTAAAATTAATTTCACTTACAGAAAAAGCAGTTAGATTTGCATAGATTTATTTTGTAAGTTAAATTATTTCAACTTGATGTTTTGAATGAACATTTTCAGGTGTTGTCCACAAATCTGTGACATGTGATGCATGCAAGACAGAAGGAATTGCAGGAATGCGTTGGAAATGTGCTGTATGTACTGACTTTGATCTTTGCACTCCTTGTTACAATGCTGATCGCCATGACCGTGGACATGCCTTTCTTAGATATGTTACATCCGATGGCAAGCTGTAAGTTTCAATATTAAATTAGTTGATGGCTTTATAATTTTGTAATTATCTTCAGTGGGGATGCAGAATCATTTTATTTTTGCAAATTATTGCATTTTATTTGCATGAACATATCAGTGAAAATCTGCAAACACTTCTATTTCAGAAAAGTGTCATACAGAATATGCAAAATTATGTATAATCATTTTATGCAAAGTACTCACAAACATGAGAAATGAAGAGAAGAAACTAGACCAGGGTCCATGAGTTATAATACATTATGAAAAATGCTTAAGTGTCTGAAAGTATTAAATACATTAAAATACTCACCAAAATGAGATGTGATGATATGAAGCCCCGTGTCTCTGTTTGCACACTCACATAATAATAATACAGACCTGAGATTAAAATGTTGCTTGGCTCCTTAGAATTTTGCTGAACAAGTGAAAGATAGATAAAAGTGAGATTTTGTCTGTGACAAAATATGTAAATACAAGGTAGAGATGAGGACCAGATTTTAAATGGGTCTGTGTTCCAGAGGGCAGAAAGTGAGCATGATAGTGAACAATAAGATAATGACTAAACATTTTATGTGTGTTGAATCTTTCTTAAGTTTCTAAATGATATGATGGTAGTTGAATGCTACAATTATATTAATTTTGTTTGTCATAATCACTCCTTTTGCATCTTGCTATCTATCAATGAGTCACTTTAAATAATTTGCACATACACCAGAAAAGCAATGCATTTAGCTTAACCCTGAGCTATGCTCAGTAATGCCAGAATAGATTTAATGTAGACAATTTATAGAATGTATATGACGGGCATATAGTGGCTCTAATAGAATATATTTTGGATGACAATCTCATGCTGCAACACTTCCAGTAATTATAGCTCAGGAAATAGTAATACAGGCAGGGTTATTTATATGTAGAGTCGATTAACTCCAATGATTTAACCAGAAAAAAATTTACTGTACATTTATTGATGTTCTTATGATCAAGCACACTTAATATTATTGCATACATTAACTTCTTCATATTTATATAAATATTGATCAACTCTGACAAACAAATGATGTGAAAGGTGAATTAATATTTAAATGAATAACTGTTAAAATCTCATATTTTATCAACAGTTGAATTCTGCAAAAGCAACAAAAAGTATGTCAGGAATGCCAGAGAACAGCTATAAAAATGTTTTAAAGCTCTTTGTCAGTCAGTAAATCACATTAAGAGGAATACTTCCAACCTAGGCCAATTTCATGCTGGGGAAGGGGTGTGATGTGTGTGGGGGGAGGGGTGGTGAGGCCTAATGGATAAGATGAAGTTGAGGTAGGAATTTTTTTCTAAGTCAAAGTTGTTCATTTTAAAGATGTCACATTGTAGTGTGGTGGCTTGTTCATCTCTGATGCACATTTCTGGTCAGTAGAGGCATACATTAGCCCGTAGTCCATGGGCTAATGTTGTGGTGGTTGTTGTCATAATCCCTGATGTTGTAGGGGAGGGTGGGGGGTCTCACAGAGCCCATGTTAGTAGAACACCAAGTCTGTACTTAGTGCTTACACATGCCTGGGATGTTCACCCCACCTAGTCCTGCTTACTGATGTTGCTGTCCCTGGTATCCATTGGGATAGGTATAGAACTATAGATGGAGCAGGTGGCCAGTGCAGATGATCAAGCAATAGCTGGATCATGTCTGGAATGGGGTGATTAAAATCTCAGTGTTCAGTCTGTAATTAGTTCAAATATATTATTTTGTATAAATTCATGTAGTGATCATATTATCTTAAGGTGCACATTGTTTGAGGATAAATATAAAAGAATGGTTGGGTTATATTAACTGAGAGCCATAATCTCTGTCAACAAAAATCACAACTTGTCCATATATCATAATTAATATGGCTTTATTAAATGATTTTAACAGAAATCAATACAGTCCCTATACCCATCTAATAAATTGAATCTCTGTACTTAACTTCTGCTATTTCTTAGCACATAGCAAACAATGTTTACTAACTGACTCTTTACAGAGTCAACACTCTATTGACAGTGGACTTGTATGATGTGAGAGCAGAAAATGGGGGACTATGTTTTAACTGTAATAACCATATATCAAAACTTAATCAGTTTACAACTAAAATAAATTACTGTTGAAAAATCTAAATAATTGGGAAAACTATTACCAAATATTTCTAATTAACAACAAATATTCTATTTTTAAAAATGTAAGCTATTTTTAGTAAACTAGTAAAAACATAAATTATAAAAGATTGTTTGGAAAGATATTGAAAGTTTACCTCAAGCATCCAAAACTTGATCAGTGAAATAACTACATTTTATTTTCACTCAGCATCTTACAATTTACACAATAATAGTGTTAAGGTATATTTATTTTATTTATTTGTATATATAATGAGGTGATATAACTTATGCTATTTAATAATGGATATAAAATTAACAAACTGCACTAAAGTAGTGGTAGTGATGTATAATATATACTGGTGGGTAGAATGGACTGTGTGTGAGTGAGTGAATTTATTTGATAAAATTAAGCTGTTTTTTGTCTGATTTAATATTTATTAGGTATATTAGATGCCTTTTTGGGGGAACATAACCTTGTTTTGGGTCTTAGCATTAACAAAATAATGCACTTTCTTATGCACTAAACATTTGGATTGTATTTTTAAATAGTAAAAGAAAGAAAATAGTCCAATACACTTCAAATTCATTTTTGAAAAAATAAAACAAGAGAAATTTCAGTTCATTATTCAAGTTATACAGTACACTTAATACATTCCCTGACAGAAGCATGCCAGAATGCCTCTCACTTATATAAGCATGAATTTCTGTACTTTTTTTCAGTTACATAAGTGCTATTTCTGTCTTGCTTTCTTGCTTACATAAGTGCATTTGAGCACATCTGTTTTCAAAGCAGATGATTTTTTTTTACATAACACCAAACTGAGGCTGATTTTTAAGGCAATCAGAACTTTGTTCCAGTTTCAAATCAATTTATGACTCAATGTACATTGTTGATTTAAAATAAAATTAAAAAAACAATTTTAACCAAGCTGGCCTCATTTGCACCTTGCGTTAATAACAAAATGGCAGCAACATTTCATAATTTTATGGTTTCAGATGCAGGCAGATAATGATTTGAATGCAGATGATAGTGAGAATGAAAGTGATATTGTTTTTAATCAGGACAGCAATAGTAGCCAGTTAGACTCTGACATCAAATTAGATCCAGACCTGTTAATTTAAACTGACAGTGAATGGACTGTACATCTTCAAACACCATTTATTGTTAATGATTTTAATGCAGCTGATAGAGGAGCTGCGTTTCCTGATGGATTTGATGTAATGACTGCAACAGCATTGGTTTAATTTTCTTTGTTTATATTTCCTGAAGCGCTATCGGTTAACATTATCCATAACATCAATAATATTGTTGCATTTCTGCAAGGTGCATGTACATATGCCAACTTTAAGCAATCAATGCTAGCAGAGATGAAAGGATATATTGCATGCAATATTTTGATGGGCCTGTCTCATTTACCAGAGACTGATCTCTACTGGGCAGCAGATCCTTTTATTGGCAATGTTGGCATAAAATCGATCTTTGCCATAAATCATTTATCAGCCTGACTTCATATCTTTATGTCAGTGACGGATGGGCAGAGCCAACCAGAGGATACCTGAACTTACACTTATACAAAGGAGTGATGAATACTCTGGCAGCTTTGTTTGCTGCTACATTCATACCAGGTCATCATTTCGCAATAGTCGAATCTATAATTCATTTTACCGAATGTCTTGCATATCTACAGTAATTGCTATCAAAACTAGTCAGGCGTTGTGTCAAAGTGTAGATGCTCTGAGACAGTGACACTGCATATTTGTGAAAGTTTAAAATTTTCTTGACCATGAAAATCCCCAGCTAATACCTAATGGACTTGGTCATTATGATGTCACAAAGAGTTATTTTTTTGACAACTTTTTGCAATTCCTAAACTTATTGAAGATTTATTTGAGAGAGGGCTGTATGCCTATGGAACTGTAAGATGGCAGAGAAAAGGTTTTCCATGAGAGTTGAAGTGGGTGCCAAATCTACAATTAGGTGAAAGCAAAATTCTGAGGAAAGGAAATTGACTGTAATGGTGGGATAGCAGATAGAAAACAAGTGGTCAATCTGTCAACCTTCAGTGACCCAACCTCCATGCAACCAGCTTACTGACACATTAGACTCAATTGTGCTCATCAATAACCAGAAAAGAATGAATTATGGCTGGGTGGAATTGCAAGAAGCCCTAGAAATACATTTGTTGGTTTCTAGTAAATTCTATCATCACAAACTCTTTCATACTTTATGACCAGATTTCTACTGCACTCCACCAAAGCAAATGTTTTTTTTCATCTTGATTTTCATCATGCACTTGACATTCATTGCTGGATTCAGTGCCAGAAAATGTTGACATCCTGAAGTAATGAGAGCACATTCCTGTGATGATGAAAATATGAAAATGTGTTGAGTACACTATTTTAAAAATATCTTTTATTTAATTTATACTTAAATCCCCCCCCCCCCTGATTATTATCAATTTTTAGATTTTATAAATGTATCATTGGCTTTCTAGCAAATGCACTGAACCAGGATATTTTTTAAATAGAGTTTTGAATGATAAAATAATTTTTGAGTAACTTTTATTACTCATAAATTGATTAAGACTCATTTTGTGGGTGATATTACAGTTCAGATATGATAACCCATTTTCATTCTAAAAACCCATTGTCTCTAGGGTGTCAGTTCTAAGCAAGTTGACTGGTCAATACACAGCTGCTTTGATTCTAATGAGCATCATTGAGAAAACTGCTCTATAAATAATGGCCATTAAGAAAAGAGTGTGTTTGTAAGAAGAAGTGAAACACATATGCCTGCCTCATCTAATCTACAGAATGAATGAATAGAAATAATTCAGAATTCTGTGTATCTTTCACTCAGATGAGATAGTTTACTATAAGTATTTACTGAAAATAATTATCATGTACACTCATACAGTCATAGGTATATTGGTGATGCCCTAATTTTCTTTCAACTGTTCTTTCACAGCCATGGTTAGAAAAGATGAGGTTATTTATGTTTTGATTCTACTTTGGTAAATGTAAAACATGGGAGGTAGGAGATGAATTTATCTAAACTTGAACAAATATATACACAGTAACATGAAAGACTATAAGAATTCCATAAAAGATTATAATCTTAATTTTGTCTTACTGTATCTTTTGTTTGTTTGGCCTTTATGTGTTTGTTGGCTTGTGACTTGTGAATATATATCACGTGTGAAATAGTGCAGTATCTTATATTTTAAACTTCGATTTTTTTCTAAAACATAGTTTTGCTTTCTTAGAGTTCGTCTTCCACCCCGTAATGCATCACTTAGGAAAGAAGTGTTTGGCTTAGTGAAAGGAGCAGATGTTGTTCGTGGGCCTCATTGGCATTTCCAGGATCAGGATGGTAAGTTAATCTTAAATAAAGTATTTTTTCCTCAACATATGCCTATTGTAGGATTATCATTTAAGCATTTTTATTATATCATATATAATCCAAATGTGCTCTTCCAATTGGTCAATTTTGACTATGAATTTCTTCAATTATAGGAAATTTTATAAGGTAAATACAGCCAATCATTACACTAAACTTTTTTTATATGCTTTAGCTTCAAACATGTACATATATATGTTTATTTGTTTTTCACTTGATTCATTTGATCATAATTCTTTGAATACATACATCTCCATTTTTATAAAACTCTAAACAGATGAAATTTGGATGCTTAATTGGGTTCACTTATCTGTTGTCAAGACCACTTTCAGTTTTGAATTGAGAAGTTTCAATTTCATTTACATAACTTAGTGAGCCACCCACTTTTATTTTGTACATAAATTCTGGCCCAGTCAGGATTTAAAACAAAACAAAAAATCCATTTGTTTTATCACTACTACTTTTATTTTTTAATTGAGAAGTTTCACTTTCATCTATGTAATTTAGTGAGCCACCCACCTTTATTTTGTATATAATAAATTCCGACCTAGTCTTGAAACAAAACAAAAAATTCCATTTTTCTATGTTTAAGAGTACATGCATTAAAAACAAATGCATCTCTTTTAAAGCTGCATATCAGTTTTCTTAGATTTTATCAATAATTTTTTCTTTTTCTTTCTTTTTTTTTTCACCATTTACTTATCATTTGTCTGAATTACATTTTATTGCACAGCATTCAGTGTGAACTTTTATTCAGAGTATTTAATACAGTTTGTTTTTATTTATTTCTGCTATTTGAGAGTTTTAAATGTTTACATTTATTGTGCTAGGATTATGACTACTTTAAGTCATATAATTGCAGTTATTTTTATCACAAGAAATGATATGTAGAGTAATATAAAATTTAATTCAAAATGTGAATAAGTTGCAAATTATATAATGACTGTATGTAAGCGCATTTGTCAAGGCTGAATATACTGAATTTAGGATGATATTTTCATTTAAGTTTCCTAAACTAAATAGTAACTTAGCTGTTAACTATTTAACTAAACGTTAAGTTAGTAATTACTCTGGTAATTTGTATTAATGAGATTAATCCCTTAAACGACTGATTTTATATTTTTGGTCTGTCATTTTTTTTAAATTACAGATGTGAACTTATGAGTAATTTATTTGTTAGATTTGTCATATAGCTGGTTAAATATAGTTATTTGGACACTTATTTGATCAGTTATACATTATAATGTTCACTTTTCTGGTCAGTTACAAATGTACTTATCTAGACACTATAAACACTACATTATGTATTTGGTTGCTCACTTATATTATTTATACTAATACATTGAAAATTAATGTATATTAGTTCACATGTTTAGTCATGAGTACAATAGGCTGGTTATTTATCTAATTATCTATGCTGGATTAGTCACTTATACATTAGTCTGGTCACTTTTATAGCAAATTATACATTGGCAGCTTATCTAGTCACTATTATATTAAACTAATCATTTATCTTGTTCTCATCACTTATATTTTAGAAAAGTCATTTATCTAATGATTTATACTTTGGTTGGCCATTTTTCTGGATATTTTAGCAAAACATTAGATTCTCATACAAGGTTATTATATATGAAATTGGTCACATATCTGGTAACTTAAAATATAGGATTGTACTCAGTATAGGTAACTTGTTCATTAAGTTGGTCATTGATCTAGTTATTAGGTAATTTAATTGGTCAGTTAATCATTGCATCATATTTAAAAAAAATTTTTGAAATAACACCTTATATTTCATTTCTTGTTTTCTTTGATCTTTTAGTGTGAAGCTTTTAAACGGAAGAAACTTTATTTTTTTCCTACTAGGTGGGCAAGGGAGTGTTGGTAAAATTCTTGAAGTTGGTACATTCACTGGTGGATACTACCGTGGAGGTGTACGAGTTAGATGGCCATCCAAACCTGATAACCTTGTTGGTTATAAAGTTGGAGCAGAAGGCAGAGTTAATTTGATGGCAGTGTCAAAAACCAGTGGTGGCTATTATTATCCTGACCACCTTCCAGCATTAGGTACTAATAATTCAATATTAACATTATCAAGACAATCTGTCACTCCTGTTAGCAATTTATGATCAAGTTCAAAATAAAACAAACCATTCAAAAATATTTCTGTACAAGAAATGTGTGATTAAACATTTCTTAAACACTTATTATGCTGTCACGTGGTCACCAAATGTAATATAAATATTGTTCAATTTATACCACAGTTGCATTTCTCTGACACAAATTTACTTAAATCGTATTTTTGCTTTGGGTGGATACCAAAGCATTATTGATGTTTAGGGTAATTGATACCTCAGAGTTATCAAGTAATGATAATTTATACATAATTTCAATGAAACAATGGTACCAGAATTGATATTATAATGAGTGTAGTAGCCCAAATTAAATTTTCTGGTACATTGTGAATAGCTGTAAAATAAAAGCACATAACCTGATTTGGTGTATATCAAACAATACTTGTTACATTGTCATAGGATAGTCATATAATAAGGCAAATATTGTTTGGAATTAAAGAATGACTTTCTAGTGATTTTTGCTGCACAACATAAAAAGTTATGTACCATTACTTCATTGGTATCAGCTATATACATTCAGCTTTATATGTGCAGCTTCTTGGTTTAGTTTAGAAAAAATATAACTTTTGAACAAAATAAACTTGAAATCAACATTTTAACAAAGTAAAAAAGAAACTTACAGAATGATTAGTCTGGTAAAAAGGTTGATTTCTCAAGTTGACTGTCATTTATATCAGGGATAGCAAAGATTGTAGTATATAAGTCAGCATACTAATGATAGAAATTTATCTGACTGCTTTGGTGAAATTATCAAAAATCATTCTCTGACATGAGTGTACAAGAGTGTGTTGCTCTCTCACAGATGCAAGCACGCAAGGGTGCGTTGCTCTCCCACAAATGTAAGTGTGTTTGAGCACATCAATTTTCACTAGCATTCACCTTTACATATAAAACCAAACTGAGATTGATTTTGAAGCCAATGAGGACTTAGTTCATTTTAAAACCATCATTTGTTGTTTATTAAAAAAAATTAAATTGCTTCTACCCATGCAACCTCATGCCATGTGTGAATAACAAAATGGCAGTGCATTTTTATAAAATTTTTTGTCCAACAATGTTAACGATTTTTTGTCCAACAATGTCCAACGATTTTTCTGCAATCCAGTGAAGGATCATTTTATGGGTATGAGGATCAGGCAAATCATGATCTGAATGCAGATGACAGTGAGACTGAAAATGATGTTTTTAATCATGACAGCGATAGTAGCCATTTTGAATCCAACATTGAAATTAAATTGATCCTCATCCACTAATTCATCCTTTCAGTGAAAGAACTACATATGTTCACACACCATTTATTGTCAATGATTTTAATGCAGCTTGTGCAGGAGCTGTGTTTCCTGATGGATTTCAAGTAATTACTGTAGCAGAATTAGATTATTTTTTTGTTATTTCCTGGAATGCTATTGGTAGGCATAGTCCATCATATCAACAGGTGTGCTATGTTTTGGCAAGGTGGGCATACATGTGCCAACTTTGAGCAGACAATGCTAGCAGAGATGAAAGCATATATTGCATGCAGTATTTTGATGGGCCTGTCTCAGTTACCAGAGACTGATCTCTACTGGTCTTGATTCCTTTTCTTGGCATTGTTGGCATAAAATGGATCTTTGCCAAAAATAACACGCACACACACTGGTTTTCTGTTTATTTTGATGGTATTTAGCTTAAATTTAAGTTATACTGAGCACAACCAAAAATTGTATTCTTGTGGACTTGTTGCTTGAGATAATAATGGCAGGACATTTCTCTTGGGCATCTTGAAGTTGATGTGACCTTGCACATTTTCATCATCACTGGCCAGTGCTCTCATGACTTCAGGATGTCTTTGTTTTCTGGCACTGAAACCAGCAAGGAGTTGAATGGCAAGTTCATGATGAAAATCAAGATGAGAAAAACGTCTGCATCTGTGAACTGCATTTGAAGTCTGGTCATAAAGTATGAAAGCATCTGTGATATTAGAATGTACTAGAAATCAAAAAATGTATTTCCAGGCCTTCTTGGAATTCCACCCCCCAATCATACTTCATTTTCTTCTGGTCATGAATGTCCACCCTATTCATGTGAGCATTGTAGTCAAAGAGAGTTTGTGGCTGGAGAACAGGTTGATGAGCACCATTGAGTCCAGTGCATCAGTAAGCTTGTTGCATGGAGGTTGGGTCATTGAAGGTTGAGAGGACTGCCACTTGTTTTTTTTTATCCTGCCTCACCATTGCAGTCAGATTACTGTTTCCCTTCCTCAGAATTTTGCTTTCACTTTGTTGTAGATTTGGCATCCTCAGTTCTTGTGGAAAATCTTTCCCCTGCCATCTTATAGTTCCACAGGCATACTGCCCTCTCTCTCTCTCTCAAGTAAATTTTCCATAGGTTTAGGAGATGTAAAAAATAATTGTCGAAAAAAAACAACTCTCTGCATGAAGTTTAAATGTGCTGACACATTTGTGACAACATAATGACCAAGTCCTTTAGGCTTTGGCTGGGGATTTTCATAGAAAAGTGAATTTTGAATTTGTACACATATGCAGTATTACTGTCTCAGCATCACACTTTGATACTTGACTGGTTTTGATAGCATGTACTGTAGATATGCAATCATTGATGCGTTTATTGCCACATGACACCAAGGTATAAGTGTAGTAGCAAGTGCCAGAGAATCCATCACTCCTTTCATTCTGCATAAACGGTGAAAGTTCGCATCTCCTCTGGTTGGCCCTGCCTATCTGTCACTGATGTGAAGATATGAAGTCAGGCTGATAAAATGATTTCTGGTAAAGACCGATTTTATGCCAACATTGCCAATAAAAGGATCTGCAGACCAGTAGAGATCATTCTAGTATTGTCTGCTCAAAGTTTGTACATATATGAATACCTCATTGAAATACAGCATATTTGTTGGTGTTACGGACAATGTCTACCAATAGTGCTTCAGGAAATAACAAAGAAAAATAACTCAATGCTGTTGCAGTCATGACATCAAATCCATCTGGAAACACAGCTCCTCTACTAACTTCATTAAAATCACTGACAATAAATGTTGTTTGAAGATGTACAGTCCATTCATTGTCAGTTTTGAATCAGCAGGCTGGATCTAATTTGATGTCAGAGTCTAACTGGCTACTATTGCTGTCCTGATTAAAAACAATATCACTTTCATTCTCACTATCATCTGCATTCAAATCATGATCTGCCTGCATCCGAAACCCTAATATGATCCTCCTTCACTGGATTGAAGAAAAATCAATGGGAATGAAAGTGAACATCACTTGACTCAGAACTGCTATGATATGGTTGCCATTTTCTGTTAGCACATAGCACAAATGAGGCCAGCATGGGTAAAAACTTTTTTTTAAAATGGGGAATAAGCATTGTCAGTTGACATCATAAACAGATTTGAAAATGAATGAGGTTCAAATTGACTTCAGAATCAGCCTCAGTTTGGCATTATGTAAAAACCATCTGTTTCTGAAAATAGATGCACTCTGGTGAGCTTATGTCACTGAGAAAGTCCTGAGGAAATTTGCACTTATGTAATCTAAGATAATGTGGAAAAAGGTGCTTATGTAATCTACAGACCAATGTGGAAATTCGCGCTTTCATCAGGGAATGGTTTAAGGCAGAAGATTTAAGAAGCTACATTATCCAGGAATGATTTATTCATGTAAACATCATCCTGTAAAAAATAAGCAAATATTCTTTATGTCTTGCTATAAAGTATTTACCAATTTCTCTTCATTCTTAATGTTTTGTCATTTAGATTCAAGCAATCTATGTATTGCAGTAATAAATTATCATTGAAATTTACAAAGAAAGTTCTCAGCATCCTAACACATGAAGCAAATTTGCTTATCTTACATCTAATTGCTTACATAAATGTTTCTTGATGTAGTTGACTAAATTTTATTAGTGAACTTTATGACCAAGACAAGCACAGTTATGTACATTTTATTGAGTTGCTCCCTTATATGTTTAAAAAGAGACTTTTGAAGAAAATGTTTTATTCTTGAAAGTTAAATTATTCTTATGAATCACAACAGATGTTTTGAATCCTGACCAAATTCATTTAAACCGTGGAGACAAAGTTAAAGTTGATATAGATGTGGATACTTTTCGTAAACTTCAGAAAGAACACAGTGTTGGCTGGAATGATGGCATGCAACAGGTACGTAATAGTTGACACATAAAAGTAAATTACATAGAATGTCTGTTTTCTTGGATGGCTTAAAATAGGTTCACAAAATGGATGATAGAGGCTGGCGAATTTTATAATGTAACTGAAGACTGAAAAGATAAAACAAGTTCACAAATAGAGAATAGTGCCTCACAGAATTTTGAGAGAATGAATGCAGACTGGAATGACAAGAACAGATTTGTCTATGAACATTTTTTTTAATGAATTTGAATAGAATAATAAATTCTGTAAAAATGAATTTGAATAGATCCTCAGAATATTTAGCATTCATTTGAATTCTGTTGAATATTAGTAGCAAGTATTTAATTACAGATTTCCTGAATGTCCATTACTTAAACTTATTAATTAAATGAACATTATTTTATACTAGAAAATTTGCTCTTACTATATACTATACTATATTATCTTTAGAGTATATATTATTTTACAGTTAAAGTTTTTTGTTTTTAATGAAGACCATATGTGTATTTGTATATTCATTTTAGTTTATATACAAATGATTTATTTTTGTTTATTTTTGAGGAATGTTTATTTAAATTGAAAGATACATGAAATACTAATAAAAGTACATTATTTACTAAAATTACTTGTATATTCTATAAAAATACAAGCATTACTTCCAACGCTAAGCTTCAGAATTGGTTTTCTTTAAGATTGAAATATATCTTGACAGCCATAGTAAGACTTCAGTGGTCTGATGATACAAAATTTCAGTGCACATATTAGCAGTATAAAATTTTTATTGTTCTGCTGGAGTAATGTGATTTGATTGTTAATGTTGAAATGAAACACAATGCCCAATGCTGGAAATGATGCATGGCTCTGCCATGGTACTCTGCAGGGTGATTGCTTACACTTTGTCAGTAAAAAGTTGTAATTTAGACATTACTTGGGCTGTTTCTGCTGCCGTCCAGAATCTGACACCAAGATGGGATATAACAATGTACTAATTTTAACATTTACTGAAGTTTTGGTGTGAGTATTAAAATCCAAGGCAAAAATGAAGACTAAAACTTAGCAGTATAGTAGCAATGCTTCTTGCCATGCTACTGATAAATAATAAATGGTGTTGAGATCAACATGGGGCTTGGATGAGGAGGATGAAATAATACAGTAGAAACTTAATTATCACAATTTGAAAATCTAGGGAAAGAGAATAATGTGTAGACAACTGACTACTAATCCTTGCTACTTAGAAGAACAATTTGAAAAAACACAACTTTAGAAATCCAAATATCTGTGCACTATATTTTTCTGTCAACAGGAAATGAAATAAATATCTTGTAGATGGATCTGGTACAAGTTAATTCTGGCAGATGTGAGAAATTTGCTGTTTATATACAAAATAATATTACAGAAATTAATTGGGATAAGTCTGGGGTCTAAGCAAAAATAAAAAATATATAAGAAGACCTCTGCTTTTATCAAGAACTAAACTGATATCCTTTATGGCAAACTTGGAAGATCAAGAGGGAAGGTCTAGGACACAGTAACCTAATTTTCTATGGCAATGCACAGCATAAGGATAAAAAGCAAAGAGGGTATTGTTTGTCATCTTCTGGAAGAAAGAATTAGCAGATCCACTTAGTAAAGAAGTTAAACCAAGGCATATGATCCAGAGGCATTGTTATGCTTGTTAAGAACTGTTTGCAGAGGCAGGTTAAGTATGTCATTTGTTATGATTGTTAAGAACTGTTTGCAAAGATAAATTAAGTATGTAAATTTCAACTTAATATCTAAGTGTCAAAATTGTCCAAGGACTTTTTCAATAGTATTAAAATTATATTTTAATTTTAATATATGTGCTGCCATAAGATTTTCCTTGTTATATAAACAAAGATTACACTTGTGCCCTTTCCTTGTTGGAAGATTGCATGCTTCTGTTGAATGTCTTTTATGACCTCTTCCTCCCCAATTCACTTTTTTGGGACCTTTATATTTGCACTAGGTAAAAAATAATATAAGTGGAAATGTTTTATGGTGACATATTCAGTTTGATGAGAATGTTTCTGATGTAAGTAGGAGATAAAGATAATTTTGTTAGTGGCTTTGGTAACAAATGTTAAATATATGTTATGTTTTAGGATTGCACATTTTGAATAGGTGTTGTAGCAATAACTCATTGGACAAGTTTATGAAACCTCCTTTAATCTAGTGAACACAATAAAAGAACTGAATCAAATGGGTGAAAGGCACTGTATGTAGGAATGGTGTTCTGAAATTTGGTATGCTTTGAGTGTTGGTGGCTATAGGGTATTATTAAAAGACTTTTACAAAAAAAGACTTTTGATTGTTAAAACAAGAATGGCACAAGAAATTTACATCAATTGAGAGATTTAGCAGATTCTTATTGCAGAATATTTAAACAGGTGTTTGGTCTAGAGAATGTTATGCACACAGTGTTAGTGCCCTTGTACAAGATGACCGAATTAGAATTAAGTCTGGCAAAGTTAAAACTCTTTATTTTATTTTGAGTATGAACTGAGTAAAGAATGTCTTTTTTTTATCTAAATAAAATGGAAGAGATCCATTTTAGTGAACATTTTTAGTGAAAATGACATTTTTAGCACATGTATGAGTTTTTCAAATGTTGTTTCTTTTGTTCTATTTAATTTTAAGGTAATGAAAGTTAGAAATCATCTTAATTCATTCAGTAAATGATAGATGAGAGCAAATGGTGACATTTTGTCAGTAATGTATACAAGAATTGTAAATATTAATACGTGAATAAGATTTGGAATTAGTTTTTTGTTATAGGCTAGTATAATCTGTTGCTCTCATAATAAAAAAGATTTATAATACTGAAACTGTCACTATCTGTAGCCTAGGGGACAACAAAAGTAATGAGAGTTCCAAGCTCTTGACGGTAGATCATTTTACACAACTAAGTCTGTGATGATCTGCTGAGAAATAAGAGTAGCTACATTGATTTAACAGTGTAATAAGAGTAGCTACATTGATTTAACAGTGTAATAAGAGTAGCTACATTGATTTAACAGTGTAATAAGAGTAGCTACATTGATTTAACAGTGTAATAAGTGAGGCTACATTGATTTAACAGTGTAATAAAAGTAGTTACATTGATTTAACAGTGAGGCTACATTGATTTAACAGTGTAATAAGAGTAGCTACATTGATTTAACAGTGTAATAAGTGTAGCTACATTGATTTAACAGTGTAATAAGTAGCTACATTGATTTAACAGTGTAATAAGTGAGGCTACATTGATTTAACAGTGTAATAAAAGTAGTTACATTGATTTAACAGTGAGGCTACATTGATTTAACAGTGTAATAAGAGTAGCTACATTGATTTAACAGTGTAATAAGTGTAGCTACATTGATTTAACAGTGTAATAAGTAGCTACATTGATTTAACAGTGTAATAACTAGCTACATTGATTTAACAGTATAATAAGTAGCTACACTGATTTAACAGTGTAATAACTAGCTACATTGATTTAACAGTGTAATAAGTAGCTACATTGATTTAACAGTGTAATAAGTGAGGCTACATTGATTTAACAGTGTAATAAGAGTAGCTACATTGATTTAACAGTGTAATAAGAGTAGCTACATTGATTTAACAGTGTAATAAGTGAGGCTACATTGATTTAACAGTGCACTGAGTGATGCTACATTGATTTAACAGTGTAATAAGAGTAGCTACATTGATTTAACAGTGTAATAAGAGTAGCTATATTGATTTAACAGTGTAATAAGTGAAGCTACATTGATTTAACAGTGTAATAAGAGTAGCTACATTGATTTAACAGTGTAATAAGTGAAGCTACATTGATTTAACAGTGCAATGAGTGAGGCTACATTGATTTGTAATAAGAGTAGCTACATTGATTTAACAGTGTAATAAGTGAAGCTACATTGATTTAACAGTGCAATGAGTGAGGCTACATTGATTTAACAGTGTAATAAGAGTAGCTACATTGATTTAACAGTGTAATAAGAGTAGCTATATTGATTTAACAGTGTAATAAGTGAAGCTACATTGATTTAACAGTGCAATGAGTGAGGCTACATTGATTTAACAGTGTAATAAGAGTAGCTACATTGATTTAACAGTGTAATAAGAGTAGCTATATTGATTTAACAGTGTAATAAGAGTAGCTATATTGATTTAACAGTGTAATAAGAGTAGCTACATTGATTTAACAGTGTAATAAGAGTAGCTACATTGATTTAATAGTGTAATAAGTAGCTATATTGATTTAACAGTGTAATAAGTGAAGCTACATTGATTTAATAGTGTAATGAGAGTAGATGCACAATTCAGGATCGGCACACATAAATCTTGTGAATCTTTTGGCATCAAGCAAACCTAACACTTAAAAACAGTTTGTTTTATATTTTCACATAAAGTGGTATACCCCTAAACAGTCTTTTTAGATGATGTAACATATTTTGTATTATATAAGTGATTAATAACTGTGACACTGGATTTTATAAATCTCAAAGTCAAGAGATGTGATCATCCAAAGTACTGTGTTCATGCCAAATGCTCAAAATAATTTTTTGCATTTAAAATAAATGTTTTTTTGCACAAACATGATAAAAACATCATTAAAAAAATGTGTTTGTTTTTCAATTACAACCAATTTGCAAATTAAATTTTCAAAGCCAGATATTATTTCTTTGATACATTACATTTATTAAATGATTAGTCTAAAATAATCCAAATTGCTATTCAAACAGGGTTTTATGTACCTTGAAAGTAAAAATACAATATTAATAACATAAACCATGATAATACAGCAACATTAATGTTTTCTACATATTTTTGCCAAGATTGAAGTAATAAAGTTTGCTATGTAAAGAAAAAAGTGAAAAATGTTTGTAGGAAGAGCATTCTGGGTAGATGCTACATGTATTCTTGAGAACAGTTGAATGCAAAGCAGCTATGCATTTTGATGGTTTTAAGAATAGCTGATAAAAGAACCTAAGGTTTGTCCATTTACCCAATCTGTCATTTTTGTGGATCAGTTTTTATATCAGTTTCTAAACTAAAATAATCCTTTATTTGATTACAGTGTATTAATGAAGTAGGTACCATCGTTGGCATTCCACATCCATCTGTCATGCGACTTCAGTTTGAAGATGCACGTGTGTGGGTTGTACTTCGACATGTTTTAACACGGGTATGACTTCCCTTTCATTTGCAGAGTAGACTTTTGATTATATAGAATGAAAGAGAAAAACATCTGCAGTTAAAAATCATGACTAATCCAGCACTGCCATAAAGTGTACATTGTTTAAAAAAAACTCTCACAAGATATTGGGTATAAGAAAAAATTGTACATATGATCTTTAAAACATAGATTTTTCAATTGAAATTTAAAAAAATATTTTGGACACATCAAATTATTAATACTATTAATAGCAATAATATGTTTTAGCAATAATATGTTTAGCTGTTTATTTATATTATTTCACTAAAATACTAAATGTCTAAATATTAAGACAATATTAAAACAAGACAGACATTACATTCACACAATCAGATTTCTTTTCCTAATTGTATTTATCAGAACACTATGTTAAAACTTGATACATTTTAGTTATCAGACAACTCACTATAAAAGTAAAATACAAGGAAATAAATGTTAAACACAACAACCAGTGAATAATGCATTCAAGCAATCAGAATTTTTCTCTTTTTATTATTTTTACAAATTTGACTAATTAGAATACTATCAAACAAAATTTTAAAACTGTTCAACATAACACTTGTCAGTAAAATGTACATTCACACAAGTAAAAGTAAATAATGAGATAAATTCATATATACCTTATAAGTTGTATATTATTTTAGGTCTCATAATTTATGAACTATAATTTTTACTTCTTGAAAAATGTAACATACAAAAACAAATCATGGGTCTTGACTTACCAGTGCCCATCTTGATGATTGCTTACTTGGGAATATCATTTTATTCTCCCAACTGTGAAAAACTGGCTGACAAAGTGCAGTGCCAAAAATCACACTGACTTATTACAAGAAGCACTTGAATTAATATTGCCTTTTCTCCAATCAGTGTTGATGAGTGCTTATGATTAAAACTTGTGCTTAACTTTTTCACATTTGTTTATTGAAATCTGAAATAAAACTTGTGTGTTTTTCCATATTTGTATGCTTGCTTATTGAAATCAGGATAAAAGTAACAATACAAAGAATTGTGTGATGCTATCACCACCTATTTACTGGTTATGATTATTATTAATTAATCATTCATAACTAATGACAAGTGATGAGAATCTTAATTTATGTTATTAATAATTCTCCAGCAGACACCACTCGTCTCTCTCACTTGGCGGATACAAGGGCACTGTAAATGTTTTCTTTCTTCCACAACATTAAAGACAAGCATTTACTGTCACATAATATTTCCATCTGTTGAAAACTTCTTACTAAAGGAGACAACAAATCTGTCTTTAATTTATATTTAGTGAGCCCCCTATCCACCCACTTTCTTCTCCAGCATAAGATTATCAATATGCATAAGAAGATCAATAAATTTAACATTAAATTTATTAAATCAATGATCAAATCTGCACATAACAAATACAATGAAAAAATTATTTGATGTCATTATTTCCACAAAACCACATTCAAATA
The DNA here is from genome assembly GCA_028829895.1 of Sinotaia quadrata. Lineage (NCBI taxonomy): Eukaryota > Metazoa > Mollusca > Gastropoda > Architaenioglossa > Viviparidae > Sinotaia > Sinotaia quadrata. The sequence goes on from CM054179.1 coordinate 60,724,739, forward strand.
ATGTTAATATCTATACAGTCTTATATACTAACACACAATTCAATAGATTAGTGACAATACAAATCACACAGGATAGTTCTTATCAGAGAACAAAAATGGAGTTATTAGAGATGAGTGATAATAGTTTGTACATAACCTGATTTAGGCGTTGTCTCCATAGTCTTTTGCACGCTTTTGTAACAAAGTCACAAGTTATTATTCACATCAATTCCACATGTTTCCCTCCTAACGTTGTAGAACACTGATTTGCTGCTATTCTCTCAAGCCTAATCTGGTGCTATGCCATAATAGCTCCCTGAAGCAGAACAAAAATTGTAGCAATTTCTTTGTATCAGAAATTGCTCAATGTAGTCAGCATACCTTGCTACCATGCATCAATGGAGTGCAGTGTATTCTTTACACCGCAGCAGACACCTCAAGCATCTACCAAGGTTATAGTGGTCTATAATCAATGAACCTGGAGATTCCAATAAAGAAGGAAAGGCTGCTTTTTCTCATTAAGCTACTGGTCGCCTTTCATGACCCAACTTCTTGCCCACCAAATTCAAGTGATTAGACAATAGAATTCTCTACAACATGTTAATTTTTTATCTCAGCCCATTGGCTGGTCTACTTCTTGTAAATCTTAACCATTGGATATAAAAACTTCTCATCCAGTTGGAACTGGTTTTCATTGCATCAGCAATTTCTAGTATATTCTCAACTTGAGTTGAGAATTCACTTGAATTCACAGAAATACCAACATAAGGAGTGCCCAAGGTCAGGTCACTTTGACAATTTAATAATTTATATAACAATTAGAAATAGGGATAGGCAAACATACTCCACCATACATTGTATTAATTAATCATAATTGGTTATCTGTGTTAAAGTTAGAATAATAAATATATTTTATACTTTTAAAATATAAAATTCTTTATGATATTTATTTTGTAAAACTACTTATTTTATCAGCCATATAGATTCAAAAAGAGCAAATTTACACAGTAATAGTGAAAGAATAATTGCTGAATAATTTAATAAAAACTTTATATGTGTAACATCTTTAATGTTATAGATCAGTATATGATATATTGCTTAATATAATATTTTGTTTATTATTTAATGTCCATTACAAAGATTAATATATGATATATTGCTTAATATGATATTTTGTTTATTATTTAATGTCCATTACAAAATAAACTTTGAAAAATTGATTGTGCCTGCCACACTCTTATAAAAATGTGAATGCGCTCTTGGCCACAAGAACTTGAAGAAGGTTGGGGACAATTGCTTTAAACTATTTGAGAATGTTAACAACGTTAACAATGGTAGTCATCATGATATACTAGAATTGAAACTCTAACAATAACATTGCTCAATATTCTCATTCCAAAATAAGAAATTTTTGTTTGAAATTTGTCTTTGTTTTGAAAATTTTGATATTTTTACGAAGTATATAAAATTATAAAATGTATGCTGACTTTTTCTTTGATAGCTTACAACTATAACTTACTTTCTTTATAATGCATAGCGATTATTGCTTTTTGTTTCATGTATTAAAATTTGCTTGGTAATATTATTATACACTTACAGTTGTAAGTTAGTTCATATCTAACATCTTTTATCTCTCTGTCAGCTTGTCTTTCTGTATAAGTCACCATTCCCATTTATCTATCAGTGTGTATCTATTTCTTAATCCTCATGCACCCGAATTATTTATCAGTTGAGCTCTTTCAAGAAAGGAGACAAAGTTCGCATCATTGACAGTTATAATGCTGCAGTAGAATTGCAAGTGGGACATGGTGGTTGGAATGACAAAATGGAGGAGGTAAGTTGATGGATTCTTCTTGAAATGATTTATTTTAATGAGTTTATTGTAAATTATTGTTTAGATTTTCATACATTTTTATTTTATTTATTGCATAGATTTTATTCATAAATCTTTGGAGACAACTATTAAGAAAAATTAAAACTCTTTGATGACAATAGTTTTCTATTATAATTATGTATCTTTTTGTATGTTAATTTGTGGGATAACAAATGGCATTCTTTTGTTGATATTATACATAGAATTGAACGGCAAAGAATGAAAATGACTTTAATATATAAAAAGTTTTAAATGGACATTTGATCTTTGGATACATTTTTTAAAAGATTGAGAATATGTGATTTAGATATATACCAATTGATAAACACTTATATCTTGTGCATTGTCAATTGGCTATAACATTTCTAAATACAGTGTACTATACATTTAGATAAGTTCAGAAAGTGACATCTTGCATTTTGACATATATATATATTTTCTTAATTTTTATTCAGGCAATTATTTTTAGGGTTAAAGTCAAATTCTCCTGGCAGTAGTGCTTTCTCTCTATTAGCCAACATCTTTTCCTCACTGTACAAATTACACTAATAATTATACATCTTTTCCTCACTGCACAAATTACACTAATAATTATACATCTTTTCCTCACTGCACAAATTACACTAATAATTATACATCTTTTCCTCACTGTACAAATTACACTAATAATTATATATATTTTCCTCACTGTACAAATTATACTAATAATTATACATATTTTTCTCACTGTACAAATTATCTAACAATTATACATCATTTCCTCACTGTACAACTTACAATAACAATTATTATACATCTTTTCCTCATTGTACAACTTAACACTAACATTTATAAATCTTTTCTTCACTGTACAACTTACACTAACAGTTATACATGTTTTCATTATTGTACAATTACACTAACAATTATACATATTTTCTCCACTCTGTATAACTCAGAACAAGACCTAACTCTCATTTGGATTTCAAAAACGGCAAAAGCTTTTAAAATTAAACAAGTAGAAATGACAGAAATGAAGCTGTTAGGGGTTCCACAATAGATTGAGATTTAAAAATATATATGTTGTAGATATATGCAGAGGTTCCTTGAGACCTGAAAATAATTCAAGGGTTCCTCAGTTTTGTGAAAAGGTTGAGAAAGGCTGATATAATGAAAAATATAGACAGTAATTTCCCCATTAAGGTTAATGGTGTGCTGCTGTTGCATTTAGAAAATTAGCTGAGGTGACTAGATTAAATCTAAATGAGGCTAAAGAATGGTTGAAAAGCAAACAGTAGGGCAATATACTTAAGCCCAACTTTGGACTGTCTATTCTGAAATATACTCTTCAGCTGATATTCCAATTTTGCCACATAATAAAGTTGGTCAAAGGTCTTTACATAATTATGTTTTATGTAACTGATACAGCTGGATTAAAGATGTTCAGTCTTTAACAACTAAAACATATGTCAGCTTTCACTGACTTTACTGAAAGAACCATATTTGTAACATTCTCTTTGGCTACTTGACAAATTTTACATGGATTGAACATATTGTTGTTCCAGGGAGAACTGTGTCTCAACACATGACTGTTAAGAGAACAGACACATGTGGTTGTTCAGTGATGGATTTTGTATATTTATGCTTTAGTATATGATTTAATGTCATTGGTTAACTGAGACTGATGATCCAGCTGATATTAGAAATGTAAGCTGGTAGGGTATCAGGGACAGACACATCAAGGTGATGTTTGATGCCTAAGTCATCTGATGAGACAGTTGTGGAAATCATATTACCATCCTCAGGTCTTTTAACAATCCAGCCTATAATTGATTCATGACTTTGGGTTGGAATGCTGGCAGACTGAGTTATAAATATTAAATGTGAAGAGATTCTAAAAGTTTTGTGAAAGTTGAAATCTTCTCAAATTATTAACTGCCACTGATGGCATTACAGAATTCATGAGATATCTGCAACATGAACAAATCACTATAAGATATGTTATACTGTTGGAACAGCAGCAGAATGCAATAAGTTCAATACTTTTGCTCTGCCGTGTAAATGATTAGGAAATCAAACAGAACTAGACAATCACATTAAACATGAGGAACAGAAGTTGTTTGAGACAGAGACTCAAGATAAGTAGAATTAGAGAAGACAATTAACCATACAATAAAATGAAAGTATGAAGTGGATAAAAGATTTTTATACTTTTCTTAAACTGGTTTGATAAAACCAATATTTTATGTGCAATCAGAAGTTCTTTATTCTTTATTTTTCTCAAAACACCAATTGATAACATAAACAAATGTTCAAAAATTGGTTTATTTAACACCAATTACTGTATTTCTAAGGTACAACATGAGTGAAGAACTTGGAAATTATACACTTGTTTTCTATAAAAGTACTGTTTGTCAGATGATAAGAGGTGAAAAAGTAAAATATAAAATTAAGTTCTGCAGCATAATAGTCTTGAAAATAGAATATTTCAAACTAAATATATGTATGTGTTTTAAAAGACCAAGTCTCCTTATTTGATTGGCTGACCTATTTCAGTCTGTTCAGGATCTTTTTCCAGCCAGATCAGTGGTATGAACTAATACGATATACAACTCTAAGAACTGTCTGCAAAGTTTTGCAAGTATTCGGTCAAACAGTTTTCAGCTGAATCAGACTGTGGGGCAGAGGGAGAGAAATAAATTCATAAATGTTTATTGTACCATAGTGCATTGTATATCAAATATGAAATCAGTTCGATACTGATGAAGAAAACCTGAAATTATAAAAGGCTAATCACAAGATGTTTTGAAATTTATGAACATATCATTACCTCTTAATTAAATTTAATTTGTGGTTTCACTGTGTGCATATAATATTGTTTTGGATAATTAATTTCAATTGATAATTGTTCTGCTTGCACAATATGATTCTGTTTCAAATAGAGACTTGTTTAAATGGCAACATTTCTTATTCTAATAAGATAATTTGAATGTAATTGTTGTGTATGAGCAGAATTTTGGCTGTTGTAATTTGCTATGTTTGGAAGTATGGGTATTTTAATTAATATGAGTTTATCTTCTTTATCTGTCATGGTGTTATATTATTTACAATAGGTTAAATAACTATATCATTTTGATCTTGTGTAAAAGTCAGAAAATCAACTGATACAAGTAAAACTGGTAACAAGTTAAATGTAAATCCATTGCTCTTGTAAAATGAGCTTTGTTTTTCACTTTTTCATTTACATTTAGTGCTTGGGGAAGATTGGGGAGATAGTTGACATTGATGGTGATGGAGATCTCCGTGTAGAGATTAATGGGAAAAAATGGCTCCTTAGCCCTGTTAGCTGCTCTCTGCACTTTGAAAGAAACCAACAAGCTACTCAGATAACCAACCAACAACAGATAACCATCAAAGAACCAGAGCTTAAGACTTCACTTTCATCATCAAGTCAGTCCTTTTATGCCATGTTGTATGTAGTTAAGTTTGTTATGAATGCTTTCATTTTATATAATGATTTTTCAGTTGCACTTGTGGCATGTGCGTGTGCATTGTTGAAGGAGAAAAAAACAAGAAAAACGGCAACTCTTACTTTAATTAATTCTCCCTTTGCTTAGCTGGGAAACACAACCTTATCACATGCATCCACTTTCTATAAACTCCACCACAAAAGATGCACAGTGAAATGACACATCACAAATGTCTAGTCTGTGCTAAAACATATAATATTTATCTGGCTCCCAAGCCCTCAAAATTCCCCATTTAGATTAAAGTCCCTACCACACATAAACGTAGATGTGTTGAGAAAAGAAGTCAATAGTTGAACTTAACAGAGAATGTAATAACACAACATTGGATTAAAATAAAATGGAAATTTAAAGATAAAAATATTTAGATTGATTGAAATAATTTTGAACTCATTGTCATTATAAAAAGGAAGGTTTTTAGTATACATGAATAAACCTAAGCATATTACATAAACATAAGCATAGACAATGTCTTTTTGTCTTTCAGAACTTATCTCCCTCTGTAGTTGAAAGATTCATTTGTGGTTGTTAGAGCGATGGCAAGGCGTTATTTGGTCATCTGGTCACAGTCAATAAATGGACATAGCAGGATGTCCTTGTAGTGTACAGATATGGTGGTTGAATGGAGGGTCACAGCAGCCTGTTCTTAGCTGGAGTTTACTCGCACAGAATGCCAGACAGAAGACAATAGTAGATGGGTTTTTTTTTTTAGACATTGCCTATGATCATACATCTAAGTGATTACAAATTCATACAGACAGAAAGTTGGACAAAGCTTTCGCAATCACTCTTGCTCAGAAATTAGTTAACATTATACACATAAAATGCATATGAATACGTACATGCAAATGATAGGTGTTTAAATAAGCTACAAAATTAGGAAAAGATTAGTTTTAATAAATAACTAGAGAAACCATGATGCTGACCTTTTGCTGGCAATAACTGAATTCAAAAATTCAAGTGTCCCACAAAGACCACAAACTTATAGTTTAATCTGGTCTGGAAATATTACTACAGAAGTTTTATCATTGTAGAAGATGCTAGAGTGGGAGTTCCAAGGCATTCAAAAACTTGCTTTCTTTAATTCACACTATTTAAACTTTCTAAATCTGTTATCCAGATTTACCTGACCTGGGTGACAAACTCTATAACCGGCTCTAATGCCCATCACCCTTGGGGGCCACAACAGTTATACGTTAGGTCCACTTATAGTGCCAAAGCCATGACAAGTTAGATGGGATATTACATAACTGAGGGATCTGGAAAACCTTAGGCTGACTTTAATTAGAATGTCAGAAGTTAGATTGTGTGACAGAGTAAATTTGCCTCTATTTTAAAATTTAATTGTTATATAAACTGCTAAATTGTCAGTGACCTGACCTTGGGTACTCCTTATGGTGTTTCATTTTGAAAGTTTGAAGCAAACAGCCTAAAGCAAGAATTTTCTAGATTCACTGACCTCATGGAAACTGAGTGAGCAGTTTCCTATTGTCCAATGATTATGTTTATGAAAACGAGACTAGCCAATGGGCTGAGTTTAAGGGGTTTATTTGCTGTAGAGAATTTTACACCCTAACCACTTTTGAATTCAAGTGACAAAGAGAGAAGCCCAGCTTGAAGGCAGTCATTAGCTTGAGTGTGATCAAACACCTTTTTTTTGCTGGTTTGAGTCTCTCTCTATGATTTTAGTTCAACTTTGAGCTGTGAGTCTCAAGTGGAGCCTCAAGTTCAACTTTCAAGTTCTCAGCTATCCTTCGTTTGTTCACTGTTCTGACTTTTGACTTTGAGGTGCATGAAAAGTCTGTTGCAGTGTGTATAAGTGTTAAGGGAATATGCTATGCAATCTTGATATATCAAAGCAAGGATGCTAAGTACATCAGTACATGAATCATTGTAATCATCATGTTCTGCCTGAAGGAACAGACACGTTTAGCAGATCACTGAAGTCATTTGAGAATCTAACAGTGCATCATTGAAACTTTATCTACTGCAGGAAGCATGTGTTGACATGGACATTGTGACATTGTAATACTGTTGCAAAGGCCAGTAAAAGACTGCTGAAACTGTGCTTAATCCAGGTTATGTGAAAGTCTACCTCTAATAACTCCATTTCTTTGATAGGATTAACCTGCAAAGTGTATGTTGTTGAACTATAATTATATTTTCTGTTATTATATATATGTAGAGAGAGACTGTAAACAATAATTATCCAAATGTGGGTTCATAGAATATTGATGTCAAGTTATCTATTTCATTGTAATTGTCAAATGTATATTTGATTTTTCTTTTAATAAATTTATTGTTAAATGTATTGACCTTCATACACATGTTGACATTCGTGATCTTATGTTGGAGAAGAAAGTGGGTTAATGGGGGCTCGCTGAATTTAGATTAAAAGTCAGATTTGTCTTCTCCTTTAGTAAGAAGTTTTCTACTCATGGAAATCTTATGTGACTGTAAATGTTGGTTAATGTTGTGGAATAGAGAAAACATTTACAATGCCAAATATCTGCCAAATGAGAGACAAGTGGTGGCTGTTGGAGGATAATTAATAAAATAAAATTAATATTATCATCACTTGAAATTAGTTATGAAAAATTAATTAATAATAATAATTATCTTCATAACCAAGTGGTTTGCCATGTCACAGATAGCATACATAAAATGTTCTCTCTGTTTTTCAACTCTAAAGTATAAGTGTACAAGTGTGTTTGAGGCACTTTCAATAATGAATCAACAAGTGATTATTTGTGCAACTGCATCAGTTGCCCTGTGGTTTTGTGTGTAAACCTTGTCAAGCAATGCACACACAACTTTGTAGGATACACACTTCACCAGTTTTATGAATGTTTTGTATATTCATGACTAGGATGAGCATACTAAGCATGAAGTTGCCTTATTTTTTATTTCTAGGTATTAAAGAGAGAATTGTTATCATCAAACGACAGCTGTCTTCTGTCACGCTGAATGAAAAGGAATATATCACTGCAGCCCATGATGGAGATCTGGAAAAAATAAAGTCTTTCATCGGATCCTTTCCCTTACAAGTCAGTAAAACATTTTATTCACATTATATAGTTGCATTCAACAAAAATTTTATTCACTTGATATCATGTTTTCATGCCTTATGAATCCTTTTTTGCAAATGCAGACAAGTATGTGGTTCATGTCATTTTCATTGAAAATGTACAGTGTAGCAAGCTTATGTCAAGTGTGGTCAAGAAATAATACAAGACTATCATTGTAACATTCACTATTGTTGTTTTCAAGTGAATGAACCTTTCAAGGCTTAGTTTTGCACTATATTTAAGTTGATGAATGATGACAAGGAATAGAAGATATGGGTAGTAAAAACTGAATGGTTAAATGATTAATAATTTTGCTAACCAGTTAATTATGATCATTTACCTAGTTAACCACTCACAGCCCTACCCAGATATATTTCCAATTCACATTTGGAAAAGACTATTTCAGTTAAAGATCTTTCTGTTTGTATCAGTCCTTAGGTATTTACTTGAATCATGGATACAGTTATAAAAGATTCAGACCAGTTGCAAAAGCAGTCACTCTGCAGATACAGAAACCTGTATATTTTGTTATCAGACTTCTTAGACTTGACAAACATTTCTAAAAAGCCTTAGCTTTCATTTACATGCAGAAAATACAGACTCCATCATATACATTTATGATACATAATATACTGTTCAACATTACATTTACAATGACAAAAGTATCAGTTCTGGATGCTCACATTCAGAAACTGAAAATAGTTTGAACTGTGACAAGTATGACAACAAGGGATACAGTGATAGCCTTAACCATGGTGATTTAGATAAGTAGTTGTCTTTGATAATTATAATTGTAAAGACTTGAAAGTCTTTGACAAACTCCACCTTATATCTATACAATTCTCTTTTTACATGTCTTATGGAATTATATTCAACTGTTGTTAGTCATGCACTTAGTATTTAACATCTCTTCTTAGATAAACTCTCTAAATTGTGGCCAGACAGAGAATGGATAGAAGCAGGAGTGTCCTTCCTGCTCTTTGCCCCATCTTTGTTGGTATGCACACATGCAAACCTGTTGGGTTATAGGGGCTTTCTGACTGTTTACTCAGGGTCTTAGCCACATAAGTTGCCTGGAGTTACTGGCAACATCTAGTTCTCTCAGAACTTGGGAGCAGATGATTTTAAACAGTTATCATGATAATTTTAGACAGCTCCATGATGGTATATTCAACACCAGGAGGGAAATAGATTGACTGAACTTTGCTAAATAGTCCAACAGTCCTATGGTGGTACTCAGAAACATATGATTAAAGTACTGCACATTCTGGGTTGTTTGATTATATCAGACAGTCTTTTTTTTTTTATTCTCTCTCCATCAGAATAGACCTTCCATTCATCATTTTTTCAAGTGATATTCTTCAATGGGGCAGACTGCACATATAAGATATCAGTTATCAGTTTTTGTCTCCTTTTTTGGATCAGACTGTGTTCTCATTGGATGCTTTATCATTTAGTGGGAACATCATGTAATTGTGGCAAAATGCTAATAAAACTTAAGTAAACACCACTTCAGTTATTATAGCCCCATAGCCCCAGTAAACACCACTCTATTATAACCCAAGTAAAACCACTCTGATTATTATTGCCCTAATAAACATCACTGATTATTATAGCTCCAGTAAACACCCCTGATTATTATATTGTATTAAATTAATCAGTCATCTGTATGGAAAAATTATCCCTGGGATTCAGCAATCTAGTTTCAATTATATTTTCAAGGATTGTCATTGAGTTCACCTTTAAAATGTTTGAATTCAGCCCATTGGATTAGAAATATGTGTCATTATTAAGAAATTTCTGAATTAACCAGTGCATGATGTACTTGATCACATAAATGAGTTTAATCAATACATTGAAGTATAGGTATATGTTGATATAAATTTAATCAACAGATTTAAATGGTAGTACATGATTGATCAGATTATATGTTTGTAATAAACAGATTGATGTGCGTGTCAAAGGTTATACAGCTCTACACCTTGCCAGTAACAAAGGACATTTACAAGTAGTCAGTTTTCTCATACAAAATGGTGCAGACAAAGATGCCTGTGATGAGACAGGGGATTCAGTACTTCATTACGCTATAGATGGGTAAATATGGGGAGTGTGTGTGTTTGTGTGCCTAATACATGATACTCGAACAGAACTAATGCATGACTATTGAAAAGAGATGGATCCAGGAATAAAACAAATGGAACCAGGCTTAGATTTAGAAAAAAAGATCTATGAATGAAAATGTATTTGTCTTTATATATTAGAAAAATTATAATTTGAAGAGATTTTGATATTTTAATGTATTAAATATACAGTTGCATAATTGTTAAACTTTAGTAAAGTTAGCTTTCTCCATTATTAGCTTTATAGATTTTATAAGTAATTTAAAAATAAATTTAAAACAATTTTATATTATAAATGTAATGTTATTCTTGTCTTCTAGAGCAACATTTTTTATTTTCCACACAAAATTGACAGAAATAGGACTAGTAATAAAATAAATGTATTATGAAAATATTGTCTATGACATTTTTGTATAATATTTTAGCAGTATTTGATAAATAATATTTTGCAGCTGAAATATATTTCAATTGAACCATCAATGATTTCTGACTTTAAAGGAAGAGATTTAAGACAATTTCACCAATTAATAGTTTTATTGAATGATACACCATCATGGGCAATATCACTTAGGTTTACTGTACAAAAATTATTTTTAATGTTAATAGTAATACCTTAAGTTTCAAAGTTGTTAAAATAATTACAAACAGTAGCTCTATGCTATACTGCTGTGGTAGTGGTTTTGCCTGTACAATTATTACTAGTCAATGCAAATCACAATAATACATACAACTTTTACATAAAATATAGTATAGCACTTTTATTCAACATGGCATACAATGGTTATAATTCATGACAATGAATAATGTAGTTAACATTAATCAAAATGCAATATGTTCAAAATCAATACAACCAACAGCTTCACTCATATATTTGTACTGTCTATTAATATTTCTTATGTTAGTATGGTAAGATATGAACAGAATGAATTAAGACCCTAATGTGTAACTTGTACAATTACAATTAGAGATGAGGTTAGTATGTGAATTGAACAAGTTCAGTAGTTCAATCCCGTGACAAGATTCCCAAATATGTGATGTTTTGCTGGGAGATGGGCAAGATGTAAATTCTCCATCATCCTGGGCCACTTGTAACCTTAGGCTAATCCTCAAAACTCACCTTCTGGCTGGCCATATGTGTTAGAAAGATGGAAGATGGGTAATGTAGAATAGAAGAGTCCTGATACATACAGAATAGTATAATACATGTGATTCATGCTAACACAAGTGGTCTGAGTATCAATATTAAATGTATTCAACAAGAAATAACAAAAGACAGTATGGTTACATATAGTGCATAGTTCAACAGTTACAATTAGAGTTTATAAAATGGTTATAGTTCACAATCACGACCATGTGTTGTCATAAGAGAAAGTTTGTTTGAGTTCTATGGCACTGTAATAGTTATTTGGTTCATTTGTATGATGAACTATAATTGAGTTTATAAGAGAATACTGAATGTTTCTGAGTGAACTCTAAAGTATTTTGATTAAAGTTTGAGTGAATTTGATTGAATCTTGACTGAAGTTATTCAATTTGTTGGTTTCAATATCACTTAGCTTAGGGATTTTGCCTGAAATGTTGTCTAAGGCCCTGAAACTGTGTCTGGCCCATGGGTCATTCTACTCTTGCATTGCTTCATGGCTTTATGAATTCAACAACCAAGATAATGTGTTTCCATTCTGGCATTGCTTCATGGCTTAGTGGTTATTGAATTCAATGTCTCAGATAAAGTGCTGATCTGTACACATGGGCTAAGAATTCATCCTTATTTGTTCTTACTTACATGGTCATCATACATTTTAATATCATAAACAAAATATAACTATCAAATATAGTTAAGATAAAATGAACATAGACATGATATTTCTTATGCAAGCAAAACCACATACCTACAGCAGCAATATATACAGAGGATGAGTTCTTGCTGTTGATAACTGGCAACTAGAGTTAGTACTAGGGTTTTAACTTATTAAGGCCAAAATACATTTTGCGTATATGGTCACCTTGCATTAGACTGATGAATGTTAGGTGAGTTTCTAGTACATTCGTTTGTGCGTGGTTAAGCGGTACTCTAAATGGTTCATTAGAGTGAGTGTCTGGAACATTCACTTATGTTTCCAACCCAGGGATACAGGTCAGCCATTCTAGAAGATAGGTTTGCATGTAGCCTATTTTTTTTAGAGGGTGCATGTGGGCCATTATGTGACAAATGCACATAACTATTCCTTCTCATATATTTTCAGTTTCATATTTATTTATGCCTGTGTAAATTCCTCATTGATTTTAAGTGATCTCAATTTGACTTGACACATTTCTCTGGTTTACTAATGAAAACATTACATCACAAAGTTGATTTTCTTCCAACTTTTATAGTTGAAATAAAACAATCAATCTTAAGTATAGTTGTTTTATATAATTTTATTTTTTTAAAGTTGTTCAATTAGATAAATTTAATTGGTATACCTAGTCTTATAACTGCAATCAATGAAAATAAATATATGTATGTACATAAAATTCACAACTGCATAAAACAAAATGTTTCTGCAATTCTAAATTTACCACAAGCAGCAAGTACAGTAGTTGTAGCAAATAAGAAAAATAGAGATTAATTTGCCTTGTTGATACAACTTATATATCTTGAACTTTAATAATAAAATTAATATTCTCATCACTTACAATTATTTATGAAATATTAATTAATAATAATAATCATTTTCATTAACTAAGTGGCATGCCCATCACATATACCCATAGTAAATGTTTTTTGTAGCTTGTTTACTCTTACTGTGTGAATAACTGGTATACCCTTACTAAGTGGTGTGAGTAGTTGGTTTACTCTTACTTTATGAATAACTGGTATACTAATTACAACCCTTACTAAATGGTGTGAGTAACTGGTATTCCCTCACTAAATGGTGTGAGTAACTGGTTTACTTTTACTAAGTGGAATGAATAACTACTAAGTGATGTGAGTAACAGGTTTACCTTACTAAGTAGTCATTGATAAGAACAGTTATGGACAGTAAGATCATGGAGCTAATTACATTTTTTGCAGAGAACAAGATAGTATTGTAGAAGAACTTTGTAAACAAGGAGCTAATAAAAATGCCAAAAACAAGAATGGTTTCACACCCCTTCACCTTGCTGTAGATCAGAGAGTTGCTGACTGTGTGCGAATTCTAGTCAATAATGGAGCAGATGTCAATGTACAGGTGAGCTTGCAGTTTCTAATACATTTGATAAACTTTTAGAAGTGTTTGGCTGTTAGTAATTTAAAATAGATTTTCTGTAAACTGCACCATAAGTCAAGAGATTTCAGTAAACATTGCCAAGAGGCTTCAGTTAACAAACTACATGTATATTCATAATACTATAAGCTAGTGACATACCATTGTTTTTAAACTAAAAAAACATAGCCTTAATACTATATGCTAAAAATACATTAAAGTAAAAGTGTAACAATAGTACATTAAATAAAAATATTCTGTTGTGTTTTAAACTCAAACCATAATAAAGTCAAGAGAAGAAAATAGAAAGTGCTTCTATTTCTTTGCAGCAACCATTCTCCATAAACATTGCAAGGATTATTATTTTATTAGTTTAAATTATTTTATAATATATACATTTGGACAAAAATGTTTGACTAAAATATTTGGTTTTGCTTCAACAATAACCTCTGTCATATTCTGTTATAGAGAATCATTTTAAATTTTGTGAATTACTACAGAAAATTTGCAACAAATTAAAGAACTTCAACATCACTGATTTTATTGCTTGTTAATATTTCACCTAATGTGAATTACTACAAAAGATTTGCAGCAAAATGAAAGAACTTCAATATCACTGATTCTATTACTTGTTAGTATTTTAACTTTAAGTGTTATTTGCAATAAGAGAGTTAGATGAAACTAATTCTTATTTGAAATATGTATACATTAAACATTTGTCAAGATTGTACACTGGTTTAGAAGCTTATGTTTGCTGATTTTTCAGTTTAATTCACATCCCATACAGTTCTAAAAATATTGATTATAGTGCTGTTCCCACAGTGACAGTTTTACTGGTAAACTATCTGATAATAGATTTTTTTCAGATATGCTTAATGTTAATGGAGTGAAAAAGCTATTATATAATTTAATAAAACAAAGCACCTGATAACAAGGTCATGATGACATCCCTGCTAGACTTCTAACAATCATTGCACAAGACCTAGTACCAGCTTTTATTGTCATGTTTTAAGATTACATAAATCTAGATGACTCTTCAGATGATTGGAAATATTCAATGTTCAATTAAATCCTCACTTTAAGAAAGGCAATAGAGTTTACTCTGAAAATTACAGGCCTTTAATCAGACATTATTATCTGACAGCAAGACCACTTTGGATTTTTGTAGGGCATTTGATAAAGTGCAGTCAGCATGAAATTAAAAAAAAGTAATAGATTTGATATGGAATTGTGCAGTGAGAAAAGCCTGTAAGTACCTTCTAGTAAACTTTGTTTACTCCTACTTTTGTGCAATCCTTTAACTATTCTATTCTAGTCCAACAGTTTTGTTGTTGTTATTTTACTGTCTGATATGACTAGTAGTAGATTCATTTCTAAATGCCATCCATTCATTTATGTAGTCATACAGATATTCTCTATGAATCATAAAACAGTACAGAGTACTTATATATTATTGTGAAGAAATAGAGCATATCTCTGGACTACATACTGATGTTAAATTCACTACAGATTTGATAGCATAAATCCATGTAATTGCTTGGTGGATTGAATGAAGTATCATTTGGAAAAGTTCTTGAGGGTTGCAATTAATGATTTAATATGTGCAAAATCTAAATAATGATTTACAAACTAAAGAACTTGTGTTTAATTGGTAGGCAACATAAATAACACATCCTGTAGTTGGTTTGTTAAAATATCATTGGACTACTTAGCCATTTATTGATAATATCATTGATCTGACTGGAGGTAGAAGATAACTAGTTAAAATATTTAGAAACTTAACAAGGACAGAGTCTATCTTAGCAACATGTACAGAGAACATCAGGAGTAATTAGACTGACTGATTTGTTTGAGTAATCAAACCCAGATTTATATTGTACACTATCATTATATTTATTTATTTATAATGTTATTGTTTATAGTCTTTATGTTTTAAAACTTGTATACAAAATGCTTATCATGTTCTCACTTGTGCAGTCAGGTGAAACACCAAGTGATAGAAACAAGTGTTTTAGACTTGGTTTATTTGACATCATTCATTGTGTTATATGGTTTAACATTAATGAAGGTGGTTTATTTTACTTTAGTCAATGTGTTATAAAGATGGTCACTGTGTTCTTTGGTTTAACATTAGTGAAATACTTAGAAATAAGTATTTCATGATGCTTCTTCTTGCTCAGATGGACACAAGGAAAAAGATACAAAATTCCTAATGGATGTTATGACTTCTGTACACTTAGAAGTAAAATATTTGAATTAGCTAAGATTAAAGCATCATTTGATCAATGCAGTAAGAAGTAACTTTGAAATTCCATACAGTTTATTGATTCAACCACACTTATTAATGACCAAAACCTTGGGGTTTGCACCCAAATGTATTGTACAGTGTTACATGCAGGGTTTATGATTGATCCTGCTATAGTATTAACTTTTAAGATTATTAATTTAAAAGTTCAACTATCAATACTAAAACAGCCCTATGGTCTAGTCTACTCCTATTACTATGTTAACATTAGTTGCAATAATCTACCATATATACTAGAATATTGTTTGAGTTTAGTATAAGTGGAAACCTAAAATTTGTTTTGCTGTTCAAAATTCAGCATCTGAGTATAAGTGGAAGGTGGTGCAAAAAATGACAAATTGTTTCATTCTTTATCAATAATTTGATATAAAATCACCTCTTATATATATGTAATAAAAGCTGCAATAGTTTGTACATAACCTGGTTTAGGTGCTGACTCAATAGTCTTTCACATGCTTTTTGTAACAAAGCCACAAATTTATTGTTCACATTACTACTGTCAATTCCACATGATTCCCTCCTCACTTTGTAGAACACTGATTATCTGCTATTCTTTCAAAGCTACCTGATGCTCATTCACTGTATTAGCTCCCTCAAGCAGAACAACAATTGTAGCAATTTCCAGTAACTTCCTTGTACCAGAAATTGCTTGATGTAGTCAGCATTTCTTGCCACCATATATCAATAGAGTATAGTGTATTCCTTACACTTACACACTGCAATAGATACTTCTCACATCTACCATGGATATAGAGTGTAAAACAGGAAATTGACTCCATGTTAGCCTCAGGTATGATTGAGAAGGCAGAGTCCCTGTATAGTTGTCCTATTATCCTAGTTAAAAAGAAAGATGGCACTCACTGATTTTGTGTGGACCACAGACAGCTGAACAAGTTGATTTTTTTTTTCAGTTGAACCGATGCTTGAACCAGAGCAACCTTTTCACTCAGCTCAGTGGGGCAAAATATTTTTCTAAACTAGATTTGACAAAAGGTTTTTGGCAAATTCCATTCTGTGAGGCAGACAGTCGGAAGCTTTGCAAGTTTGAAAGACTGCCTGTCACAAGCTCCTGTCCTCCATTTATCTGATTTTAATGAAAAATTCATGCTCAGAACAAATGCTAGCAATGCAACATTAGATGCTGTATTGATGCAGAAGCATGGTAATATTATATTATATCCATTAGCCTACTCCATTTGTACATTAAATGCAGCTGAACAGAATTATTCAACTTCAGAGAAATAATGTCTCAGCATTCTCTGGGTAATCGAAATTCCAAGCATACCTATATGGTAAGCATTTTGTCATTCAGACAGATCATCAACTTCTCACATACTTAGCTCAATTGACTAAGGCAAATAGGCATTTGACCAGGTGGTCATTACTACTACAACAATATAGATATACTGTGGAAGTCATCAAAAGCACCGATAATGTAGGGGCCTACTATTTATCCAGAGTAATAGAAATGGAAGTGTAAGTGTCCAGTACATAAGTCTCTGTAAATGCTGCAAAATCTTTATATATATATATATTTTGTATCTTCTCTACGGTAGAGAGGAATAAATAATCTTACCCAGAGTTCATTTATATGATGCTAACATGATTATGTATGTTGTATTTTCCTATCACCAGGAGAAAAGAAATAATGATAATAATTTTTGTATATGATTTGTGTGTGGCAAGAAGTCTGGTCATGAAAGTTTAATGGTGAGTTAACTGGCTAATTGAGAGAGAATGGACTTAGAAATATTTCATGCATTTTTGCTTTTGATGTGTTATAACTGCGTTTTACATAGATCCGTATTATGTGAGTAAACTACTATTTCTACAAATTGTGAACTATGATACTTATACTTATGCTAAAGTTGTTTCTAGTGAAACAACTCATAAAACTATTATGCTATATTTATTATGCTGTATGCATGTTTCAGGCTAAAAAATACTGTTGCAGGAAACTGTAAGTTTAGACTTGAATGTAAGAAAGAATGGAGTTATAAAGGAATAAACTGGAACCTTAGCAGCATTGTTCCCTGATTATATATTTTTTACAGAAAAATAGCAGCCTTTCCTTGTTTTATCTGAATCTCCTGGTTTACTGATTATAAACTGCTATGAACATAGTAGACACAAGAAGTATCTACCACAGTGTGTAATTGTAAAGGATACACTGCACTCTGTTGATGTATGGTGGCAAAGTATACTGACTACATCAAGCAAATTCTGGTACAAAGAACTGGAAATTGCTACAATTGTTGTTCTGATTGAGGGAGCTATTACAACAGAGTGCCAGATTAGCCTGGAGAGAATAGCAGTGAATCAGTGTTGTACAATGTGAGGAGTGAAACACAAGGAATTGATGTGAACATTAAACTTGTGACATTATTATGAAAAGTGCACAAACAAGACTATTGCAGCATTTCTTTTCTCTGATAAGAACTTTCCTGTGATTTGTATAGACACTAAATTGTTGAATTGTGTTTTAGGATATAAGGCTGTATAGATATTAAAATTATTCAAACGTGGCTTCGTGGAAATATTTATGTCAACTAATCTTTTTTCATTGTATTTGTTATATGTATATTTGATTTAATAAATTTATTGACCTTCTTACAAATATTGATATTCTTATATTGGAGAAGAAAGTGGGTGGATGGGGGTCTCACCAAATATAGATTAAAGATGGATTTGTCTTCACCTTTAGTTAGAAGTTTTCCATCCTCGGAAATATTGTATGATGGTAAATGTTTGTCTTTAATGTTGTGGAAGAGAGAAAACGTTTACAGCACCTGCATATCTACCAAGAGAGAGCCAATTTGTGTCTGCTGGAGAATTATTAATAAATGAAGATTCTCATCACTTGTAATTAGTTATGGATGATTAATTAATTAATAATAATCATAACCATTAACTAGGTGGTTTGGCATCATATTAATATTTCCCAGAATTTTCATCTTGAAAATTTGAGGATGTGATGCAATTAATGATTACAATAGCTAAAGTTTTGTAATCATTAATATTAAATACAAGGAATTTTCTGCACAAATTCTTTATTAAAATTATTTCCAAGAATGAAGATTTTTGGTCTGATCTTTTATTTTTTAACAAGCTCATGCTTTATCTAAAAGTGGTCTTTAATTTATTTTAAAGTATATAATAAAGAAAAGATTTTGCATATGTATGTATTTAAAAAGTACTTAATATAGACTTCTTTGTGTAACATCTTAAAGAGAAGTCTGAAAGAATTTAAAGATCAGACTGAATATCCAGTTTTGACATCATCATAATTGTTACCTTCCTCTATTTACTATTAGAATAAAAAGTTGTTTGCCTTAGCTCAAATGAAGAATTGTTATCACAAAGAATTATTATTACAGTCTGTAAAACTATTATGCTATTTTACTTAGGATAATGATGGTGACACACCCCTTCACTTGATCATGCGGCAAGATGAAAGTGTACATGATGCTGATGATAAAAAACCAAAACGAAAGAAAGAAATAATCAGATGTCTGTTGAACTGTGACAAACTTGATGGAAGCAAGAAAAACAAGGATGGATTGAATGTGCTGCATCAAGCTGTAATTTCAGACGAACAGAGGTATGTTCAACTCTAGTCTGCAATTTCTATTAATGAACAGAGGTATGTTCAACTCTAGTCTGCAATTTCTATTAATGAACAGAGATTTGCTAGACTGTAGCTTGCTATTTCTAGTTTTGATTAGTGAATGGAGGTATGCTAGATTGTAGCTTGTTATTTTTATTTCAAGTCACTGAACAGAAATATGTTGTGTACATTAGACTGTAGCTTGCTAGCTGTGTTACTGATTATTTATATAAAGAGGCATGTAGACTGACATTTATTACTTTTATTATTGATTAGCTATATATACTGAGGTAATTTAGACTAAATTTACTAATTTTTTGCTAGTTGTATATATTGGTCTAATTTAGACTTTTTACTACTTTTATACTAGTTGTATGTATATACCGAGTTAATTTAGACTTAAGTTTACTATTTGTATTATAAAACAAGTCATATAGAGATACATTAGAGTGTTGAATATTGTTTTATTTATGGATGAGCCAGTAAGTAGCCTGAAGTTAAAAAAAAATATTATTATTAATTACTATCATTGTGATTGTGCAAAAAGGATCAAATTATTTCATAAATTTTAATATACTAGTCTATGCATCTCTCAGTATTCAAGATATAGTTATCTGTTTTCTTTTATACAACTCCAAGAATTTTACATAATTAATATTCAGTAAAAAAAAAAATTGCTATTTTGAACATAGATTCATTAACAATTATGTCTTTCAGTATCCCCTCATCTTTACCAGTAGTATTTCTTGAAACTTATGTCAAGATTTCTTAAGATGCTTTGCAGTACTAGCATATCTCACTTTTTTCTAACAACTCCAATTTAAAAGAACCTTATACACTGCAAAAATGAAAGTACTTATAAAAAAAATGTTAGCTCACCCACATGCATGTGCACACACACACACACACACACACACACACACACACAACTAATCGCTCTAAGGTCATAATTGAATACTGAAACACCATACATTAATGTATATAGCATGAGCAAAGTTCTATGAGTACCACTTCTTCTTTAAAAGAAATTGTATACTTTAATGATGTAGTGATGACTTTAATGATGACTTAAATGCTAAAAATCATGTGTACAGGGTGACTGAGGTCTTGATTGACAGGAACAAGGAATTAGCATCTGTGATAGGTGGTGCGCACAACTGGACACCATTACACATTGCTGCCATGAATGGGCGAACAGCCATTGCTGGGATGCTCATAAGAAAGGTAGTGATTGTCTTTGCATTGATTTAATTGTTGCAGTTTTAATTACTACATGGGGATGATGGAACGCTACAATTGGTACCCATCGCCATTATAACTACTCCATTGTTGATATCTCTATCAACACTTGTAGGTGGATTATGGTATTGCATATCAATAATTAGAACTAATAGCATGGGGACACTGATTAACAAATGTCATGATTCACTTGTGAATCCCAGAAGTTTTACACTTGACAATTAACAGAACAAAGACAATACAGACATTACAAGTTGAATTTACTTAAGGATGAGATGATAAGGATTTGAATTCACTTAAAGATGAGATGATAAGAATTTAACAAGAAGATGACTGAAAATTAACAAAGAATTTATATTAACAAAATAAAATTGGTAAAATGATTTTTAAAGAGGTATGGGATGCAGCCCAATTAATATGACTGTACGAGGTCTAGCCATTTCCTATTTCATAAACTACTATAGTTAATTCATATAATTCATTCAGAAAAAATAAATAACATTTCTTGCAAATGTGTGCACACTGTTCATAAACTTCTCACACTGATAACAGTGGTTTCTCTCATGAATACATGTATAATTTTTATCACTTCACTGTCTTAGATTCAGAATCTTTTACTTAAAGTTTATAATAATATTTATGAAGAAAAAGTCAGTCTCAGAATAAATAGATTATGCAACTCCTATCATTTGAAAATTTTAAATGATAAATTCTTTAGAAATCACTTCTAAGCATAATCACTGTCACTGATAAATTTTCGATCACAATCAACTTTAATTTTCATATCTACAGCCTAAATTGCATTCAGAGCAATGACATGCTGCCAAACACTGGAATGTTTCCCTTGCTGGAGCAGATGTCATTTGTGTTTACTTTTTCCATAAATTTACCAACAAGAACTAAAAGGAAGCTCAAACTTGATTTCAAATTAAAAAAAACTCTAAATCAAACTGAAAACTTTACCTCAAAATCCTGCTAATAGTTATTGCAACTTTTAAATAATTTCTAAAATATTAATAATTTCATGTGAAACTTATGACTATTTCTTATGTTTCATCTTTTACTCTCCATTAACATAGAAAGAAAAGAAAATATTAATATATGCTAAATATAATACCATTCAAATTCCTAATAAATATTACATATAAATACCTTCTCTTCAAGGGTTTTGACTTACAACACAGAATGAAGAAATTGGAATTTTTCCTTTTGTAAAGATCTTTTCTCAGTCAGTTCATTGACTGTCTAAAATCACCAGTTTCTCCAGCTTAAAAAGTGGAATTTATTTTTCATAGACAACTCTCTTAGCCTAGGTCTGCAAAAATAATAGTGACCCCAATCAGGCAAATGATTTTTATTTACACTTCCATTGTGTGACATTGATTTATTCTCCCTCCTCAGCCTTACTGTCTTTCTGAGGTGTGGTGACTTGGCTTTACCCCTTCTGTTAAATTATGTCATGCCCCATTGTCGTTCCTAGTCCAGTTCATTGTTTCCACTTTATTATGCTATTTCATTGTGGTTATTCTTTTAAAATTTAATTTAATTTTGTTGTTGTTCACTATTCTATTTTGTGCAGGAGTAAGTAACTGTCACGGAAAAGGGTGGGGTAATCCTATACATGATCTATATATTTTTCTTAGTACATTATTACCTCCCTTGGTCACAGGATGCTTTGTTTACTGTATGTTGAATGAAAGCTTACCTTTTACATGCAGTCAGTGTGTTCAAGAGTGGGTATCCACATACCTTTACATATGCAAATGTTTAAAAGAAAAAAAATATGTTAAGTAGTATTTATTTATTTTGATGTTAATTAAGAATAACTAGGGATTATTTTTCTTTCTATGAGAAGGCGCCCATAGGAGTAATGCGCCAATAAATAATAGATGTTTTTCATGCTGGAAAATCATAATTCATGCTTTTATTGTGCGGACGTTCCAGAAGCCCATGGAATCAGCAGATTTTGATAGTTACATTTAAGGATGGGACTCCATTTTTGTCTCCCTAGTGTATGTGTGTGCAAGCTCCCGGCAGGTGTTTTGGATCTCAACTTGTTTTTCTTACACACTGAGCTCTGGCATGGTTTTATTTCAATTTTTCATAATTTGAAATAAAGACCTTTTGAGTGCTCATCATTTGTCTGGCTGGGACAGCATACTTGGGCGTTTTTTCCTGGCTACCTAGTCTACCGTGACATAGACCTTTTAGTCTCTATCTAGCCATTTGACGGACCAAAACCTGTTGACAGCAACCATTAGTGTCCAGCATGTCAGAACTGAGGTCATTTGAGTCGAGCAAGGAGAGGACATTTGTCCCTACATTCATTTGGTTTTCACCGCTTCATTATTTCTCACTTATCAGCATGAAGTTATTCATGTGTTCATCAATGAGGAATTGCATCCAGGTTTTCACTTTTGTTTGCATGGCCCCGTCACTCTTCACTGGTAGACATATCTTGTGTTTTTCATTTCACTGGCGGGTGTTGTGAACTTTTATTCTTTCCGAGGAGGGAGGTGAACTATTGTGTATATATCTTCAATATTTGTGCACATTAACATTCATCATTTATTCAGTGCGTCCACCAGCGCTTACTTCATTGTCGTCCATCACTGTTTTCTTCAGATTAGCGTAAGTAAGACATATCCATTAGATGCACATTACTCATAGGCAGTTAGTAGAATGCAGATTATCTATAGTTTCTTTTGATGTTTATTTGAAATTTTAATAACTATTGACACTTTGGGTTTTTCACCCCAGGACTTTTTATCATTTGAATGTTTATCGTTACTGATTTTGCTGTCATTTAGCCATAATAATTATAGTGTGTGATGTATCACCCATTGTATATCATATTGTATTCTTCTTCTTTTTTATTTTAATTTTATTTCATCCTTTATCGCTTTGGTCCCCTATCCCATGAATGTGTGCATGAAAGACTTATAAGAGTCTGTCTTGGTTTGTGGAAGTGGGAATCAGTGCAGTTGTTTATTTGTTCATCCCATTCACCCCTCATTTCTCATTCATACCTGCATGCTCACATTTACACACTGTTGGCTTTCACGCTTTACCCCACACACATAATAAATTATATCCCACCAAACCATCGTGGTTGTTTGTGTGTGAGACTTTGTGTTTTACATCTTACAAGGTCGGTGTATTGTCCAGCTTGAATGCTGCTCACACCAGGCAGTGGTGACAGTAATTTTATTTTTAGAATTACTGTTTGTCTACTGCTAATATTTATTGTTCACTTTATAAATTTTACCAGTTATCATAATTAATCTAAAGGCATAAATCATACTAAAGGCAAAAAAAGAAAAATAGAATAACAAATAGATTCTAGCATTATATATAATCTCTCTAGTGCAACTGACGTATAGTTTTGTCAATATACTTCACCATCTTGACACTCCAGATGGTACTCTGAATCATCTAGTATTGTTAGTGTGGTCTGAAATCTAGTTGAATTATAAATTCTTGGTATTAATGAGACAAAAATTTTATAGTCATTTTCTTACATTAAAGAGATAGCATTTTACCGGAGGTCTGTTTCTACAGTTAAGAGATTTGAGTGTTTCATTATTTTATGTTGTAATAATTATTTCTAAATGTTTCAGTGTTCAGTAAAGATAGATCCACGTGACAAAGAAAAAAGGACCCCTCTCCATCTTGCTGTACAAGTATGCAGCAGTACCATTCTTGATTTGCTGCTTTGCCAAGGTAAAATATCCTGGTGTGGAAATTATTTACATATGGTGCATTGTAAATGTGAAATCATAAGTGAATTAGTGTGGAAAGAGAGAGGAGGGAGCACAGAATATCATAAACAACTATAAAATGTATTAAAAGTATTATATTATTAATTGACACATACATAATATATTTTATGACTATATTTCTTGTTCTCCTCTTTATCTTATTTCATTTACTCATTTTTATGCTTAAAAGCTGATTGTGTGGTTGCATAATATATTAAAATTACCAGTTCATAATTAAAACACTGTAAACAAAATGAATGAAAATGGTCCCACTGTGTGAATCTCGGAACATCACTTAGTTTTGTAAGTGCCTCTTTTGGCATATCACTGAAGATAGTACTTAAGCACCACAGTTGTTATCTTTGCAGATAGTACTCCTGTACCACAAGTGCTATGTACAGAATGAATTAATGGGGAAGCTCAAACTATCCACTATCATAAGGAAATGTTAAGATATCCTTCTGGACCAGAATATACTGTATAAATGCTTTGATCTCTTGTTCACATATTAAAGTGTTACAAATTATACTTTACAACTACTTTTATCCTTTGTTCACATATTTTAATTGTTACAAAACATGATGTACAATTGCTTTGATCTCTAGTTCATATATTTAAAGTGTAAGAAAACAATCTTTACATCTGCTTTGGTTCTTGCTCACATCATCACATGTAAAAACATTTATACCAGAAAAAGCTATCTTGAAAATATATATATATATATATATATATATATTGTCATTACAACCAATTTTTTTCTTTAATTGTCTAAGATTTTTAGCTTAAAGAGCTAATTCAGGCATCGAAATACATTTTGAAAATTTTAAGGGCAAACTTTTAAAATCATTCAGAGAATAAAGATTTGTAATCTGGTTGTTATAGTGACTGAATTTTTTGAAAATCTTGCAGGATGAATAACATTTGACAGGCTATTGTTAGTGCTTATAATTGTGTTTGTAGACAGTGTTTGCAAGACAGGTGTCCATGGGCACCAGAGTGCCTACTGAGGCATGTACATGTGCCCATGATGCGGTGTGAAAAGTAGTGCAGATGTAGTTGTTTCATCCACCTTCATGTCACCCATTTTAGGTTTTGTCATTCAAAGCAAAATTGATCTTGTGGAAGTCACTTATGAAAATGAAGTCTCTTGTACATTTACCAAATGAAAAAAATGGTATGTGACAGTGATTTTAACTCTTCACTACGTTTCAAGACCCCAGTTGCAGTTTGAAAAGATATTTCAGCAGTTCATATCATTAAGCCTGTGATTGCCTTACTTGGGAATCCTTTTACTTGCCAGCTAGAGGTAACGAAAAATGTCTACATCATATGTAAGTCTCATTCAAATAAAAAGAGAAGTGGAATTCAATTTTTCAAGCCTTCAAAATGATATTGTTCTTAATTGTTCTTGTAGATGATAATTTGGGGAATCTGTAGCATACACAATAAAATCTTACTTTGATTTCATTTATCTATATGAAGCTATGTTTTTAATGATGAGCATAATAAAGTCAAAAGATCTTGACTTACAGATGCTCATATTGAAGATTGCTTACAAATGTGAATATCATTTTACTTTCCCAACTGCAAAATTCTGGCTAATGAAATACAGTGCCAAAAATCATTCTGATTTATTGCAATAAAAGCACACGAGGTAATAATACATTTTCTCTATTTAATGCTGATGAGTACTTAATATTTGTTTGTTTATAGAAATCTGGATACACGTAACTATAAACATTGTGCTTAAATTTTATCATAATTGTGTTTATTTGTTGAATTAAAGAAGCAAATAATAATCATAAATGGCTATCTTTGTAGTAATAGAATAATTAATAAATATATTTCAGCCACTAGCTCAACAATATTATACTTTTAAAAAATAAATAAGATGAAATCTGCTTATAATATTTATTTTGTAAAAACTACTTAATTCATCTTCCAGATAGATTCAAAAAGAAAAAACTCACATGGTAATAGAGTAATCCACTTGAATGATACAGATACACATTTTATGTATTACTAAATATGAAGATTTGCATATTATTGTTAATGTCCAGTACAAAAATAAGCTTTGATAAATTGATGGTGCCTGCCAAACTCTTCTGAAAATTTGAATGTGCTCTTGATCACAAGAAGGTTGGGAACCACTGCTCTGAAGAAAATCTGTTATGTTACTTTGTGTAGATCAAAAGAAAAGTCTTCAGCAGACAAAATAGACATGCAGAAAGAAAAACTTTGTCAATATTCAAAATGCTATTCAAGCAATTTTTGTATTTCTGTATTTAAATATGTAGGATGCTTGCATGGTGAGAAGATTGATACCTGTATAGTTTGTTTCTCCATTTTCTGAAATGTAAATTAGAAAGATTAGAATTAATTAGAATAATTCACATATTTAAGTCTTGATAACTTACATTTAGTGTTTAAAAGAAAAAGATGACCCTAAATGTTTAGTAATAAAGTTTTATAAATTTCAGGTGCAGATCCTAATGCACAGGACAAAGATGGGAATACACCAGCTCATTTGACTCTCATGCCTAAACTGAGTATTGTTGTGAGTATGATTATAGTTTGATTATATTCGTTTGCTTACAATTCTATCTATATTTAGTATAGTACATTAATTTTGTAAATTAATTTTTTAATTTTAAATTTTAAATGCATACAGCATTTTGTGTGTAGAATATATAATTGTATAAGTTTGTTTGGTTTTATTTTAGTTAAGCAAGGTTTCATAAACATTGTTAAGTACTCTGGTAAGGATTGACAGTTATTTAAATTTATCAGATTGCAAATAATTGTCATATATAATACACTTTTTTCAAATAGCAAAAATGATTTATGTTACTCTAAACATATTATTACATATTTCCTAACTTGATGTGAATCTTTTTATTTACTTGGGTGGAAATCATAACCACAAGCATAAATTAAAATACATTATTTATAGTTTTTAGAATTAATTTGTTTATTATTCAAGCAAATTTAAATTTTCTAAACTTTTTTATATGTTTCCATAAACTCATATATTAATAGTTTATTTACTAACAGATTTACTTCTCTTTAAAAAATTTACTAACAGATTTACTTCTCTTTAAAAAATTTACTAACAGATTTACTTCTCTTTAAAAATGTGTTTAAGTTAGATAGCTGTTAGAATGAATGTTTGTCATCACGAGTTGTTGGCACTTCTGTTAAGGTAATGATTGAATCTCTTGTTATGCTTTAATTTTCTCTATCTATTCTGTACTTTATGATTATTGTTTTCCACAGAAACCTAACCAATAATAATAATAATAATAATAACAATAATAATAACAACAACAATAATAATAATAATAATAAGTCCAGTGGTTAGAGGAGAAAAAAACTCACCCAGAAAGTTAAGCAGCCTGAACTGTGTCGACAAACATGGATGGGTGACAGCTTCAAATTCCAACTCTGGACTATTGAGGGAGGGAAAAGCGGCTCCCTCCAAACTACATGCTTGCCCATCCCATTCATGATGGAGAAAACAAACTTTGATTCCATACCGGATCAGACTTCGCCCAGGTTAACAAGGTCTGCGCTAGGCACTGATGTTTCGGGGTGTTCTAGTGAAAAATGGGCTACTGAAACACAAGCAAAAACTCGGAGGAAATGGACCAGAGAGGAAAACATACAAATCATGGGCTCTTACTATCAAGGCCAACCAACAACAAGAGGATATAGAAAACGGATGTATGAACACTGGCTCAAACACCATCCAGATGATATGATCAGTGAACAGTGGCTCCTGGACCAGAAGAGAGTGATAATACAAAATAGGCTTCTTACAGCCCTAGAAATACAAGAGATAGAACAGCAACAAGCGAATACTACAACCTGATACACTGACAGTGAAGACAATGAAAATTCCACAGCCTCACAACAGTCAATTCCAGTTGACTACCTCCCTGGGGAAATTCAATGCGACAACAGAACAGTAACAATCATTGATGTCGCTGCTCCAAGTGATAGAAACAAAAAAACAAAAGAAAGAGAAAAAATAGAAAAATACCAAGACCTCAGATTAGAAATTCAGAGACTGTGGAATGTAAAAGCAGAAGTGATACCTATAGTGATAGGAGCCTTGGGGAACATAACATCTGAATTGGAATGCTACCTGAATAAACTCCCTGGAAACCACAGACTCGCTCCACTACTCAGAGCAGCGCTCCTCGGAAGTGCCCACATCCTCCGTAAAACCTTGGATCTCAGCCAACAGTCAAATAGAAGTCGTGGAAAGAGGCATATTAATAATAAAAATAATAATAATAACAATTTTTAATGAAAGATGCACTTTACAATATCTACACCTAAAATAAACAGGTCTTTATGCAAATTATTTGAACACATAAAAAAATAGCAAAGCAATGAATGTAAATGAATGTAAATGATTGTATTAACATAAATAAAATGAATTTACAAATGTACAGTTTGAGCAAACAATGAAATAGAAGATTCTTGCCAATGAATAAGGTGTGCATATACAAAACACACACACACACGCATGCATGCATGCACACACACACACACACACACTTTTATGCAATTAGTGTTAATAGTTATTATTGTTTTCTTACACTAACAAGGGAATGACTGTATTAAAATATTTTCAGACAGTTGACATGTATGTGTATTTTTCCAACTTAAGCAAATAAACTATTAATGTGTGTCTTGTTCCAAACCAAGCAGATAAACTAGTAATATGCATCTTGTTTCAACACAATGAGATAAATATTAATGTGTACCTTGTTCCAAATTGAGGAAATATAACTATTATTATGTATCTTGTTCCAGACTGAGCAAACAAACTTTTAATAAATATATTGTTCCAGCCTTATAATAGATTAGATGTGTTTCTTATTCCAGCCTGATAATAAATTAGATATTAATGTTTATCTTATTCCAACCTAACCAAATAAATGATTTATTTCTATCTTGTTCCAGCCCGAGGAAAAAGTTGAAGAAGAGAGAATGGTGCAAACTATCTTGTGTATGTTGGCAGAGAGTGGTGCTAATTTGAATTTAAAAAACAATGCTGGCAAGACTCCACTTCAGCTTTGTAATATCCCTGAATTAGTGGATAAACTTAAGAGGTGAGCTTTTACTTCAGTCAGGATTTCCAGAAGTCACACAAACCTCCAAGAAAATGCACACAAAAAGGCAGTGCTGGACTGCAAATGCATTTTAAATTACAAAATTTTACATATGAAAAGCCTAGATTATTGTTGTATTATTGTGTTTTCAAGCAAACAGCAACAGAAATCTTGTGATAACCTGATCCCCTCCCCCGGTAAACTGATTTAGGATAACATAAAGTATAGAAGTGGGGAACTCTGTTGACTAAATTTCCTCATTGAAAGAGAAAAATTATGGACAGATGGACAGACATATTCTTTTCATTTTAAAATCAGTGCATTTATTTAATAGAGTGATGAGAAGTAAATGATTAACCACAGATTGCAATGCTGATATTTACAAAACATGAAAGAACTGAAGAAAACCTGAACAGCACAGAAGAGAAACGAGATATTATTTATCTAATTGTTGTGTCAAAATTAGAATAATAATGTTTTGTGTTTAGGGCTACATTCATAAGTCATGCACCAATTTAAACTGACAGAATCATCAACATTTTGCTGTCATCTTGATTATCTTATCCATAATTTGAAATACAGGAACTAACAATAAATCAATAATATATCTATGGTGTATATTAACTATAATATACTAATCAACTACATCAGCACATATACTCCCTCAACCACCACCCAAGAGAGCAGTGTGAATGATACACAGGTCAGATGAGAAAATTGTGTTTCAGACAATAATGATGCATATATTATAAACAAGTTTGTTTGCTTAAATGTGACCTCCAGTTTACTTATATCAGTGTACTTGTAACTTTTTGCAAAACTCGGGAGCTACTCTTCCCAAATTCGATGCTAGGTATTTGATGCAAAATTAAAAAAAAAAACAACAAAAAAGAAAAGAAATAAAGCTCAGTGTTTGAGTTGCTAAATGTAGAATCACTTCCTTCTGATGTACAAGATAAGAATTCTTATGTTAATAGCAATAATATTTACAAATCCGAGACAAAGCAAGTAATGATCACTCTTCATCAAGAGGAATAGTCTGCCATTCGAGGAGTTTTAGTGTTATAAATGAAGAAGTGCACAGTTTTTCTTTTCTTCATGCTTTGCATGTTTATCCTCTTCTGTTTAAGAATCCTTATTTTCATGTTGCAATAGGTTATGGCTTTGTCTAGACCTGGTTCCAGAGGCAATTTATGAGGAGATGAGCACAGTAGACACCTTTTCATGTCGTTTTAAAGGCATTAATATGAGAGTGCAAGGATACAAAAAATTCACTTTTTCCCGTTTATCCTTATATATAGAATTATATTTTTTATTTTACACAACTTCTTAATCAAACAGTGTATAATTTTATCCATCACTCAAACATTTTAATTCTCAGATTCATATAAGTTGACAACTTTAGTGTCATAGTTGATCACAGAATTAGAATTTTGTTTCCTTTATTACATTAATTAATTTGGCTAATAGTATGGTATTTTGTTTCATTTATTACATTAATTAATTGGGCTAGTAGCATGGTATTTTGTTTCATTTATTACATTAATTAATTTGGCTAGTAGTATGGTATTTCGTTTCATTTATTACATTAATTAATTGGGCTAGTAGCATGGTATTTTGTTTCATTTATTACATTAATTAATTTGGCTAGTAGCATGGTATTTTGTTTCATTTATTACATTAATTAATTTGGCTAGTAGCATGGTATTTTGTTTCATTTATTACATTAATTAATTTGGCTAGTAGCATGGTATTTTGTTTATTATGTCTGAGACCTTGATTTCTAGGTTATCCTCATGATTAAAGATGATAAGCTATAGGAAATGTTTGTGAAGTGTTTGAGAAAGAAAGATTGGCCTGTTTCAGGCACTTCTTGCATAGTTTATTTCTCCATGGCATTGTGAGTATGCCTATGATGTACACATGTTTGGACTTCTGTAGATGTATGAACTAATCTCATCAGTATGACATTTTAATATTTCCCCCCCCCCCCAAACCAACAAAGTTTCCCACACACCCAACTTATTGTAAAGTCTGTGCTTGAAAGTTTTGTTTATTTAAAAAAATATATATATATTACAAAAAGTATATGTAGGTTTTGCTCTGACTGAGTACATTCAAATATGTGTATAATTACTATTAATAATATTCATGAATGGGAAAAAATAATTTGAATTTAAATTATTTTGAATATGGTTAGTATGGCTTAGTGTGTTTATCTTTGACTCAAACAGTATTATTGCACCTTTAAAATGAAAAGACAAATAATTAAATCACAACTGTAATAGTAGAAAGCTTAGTAAATGACAGAATAATTCCATTTGTCTTCAGAATTATGGAGAAAGTAACTGGAAAAAATCAAGATAACATTCCACCACACTGGGCCCCAATGGATTTGCAAGAACTCATTGTGCAAGAACTGAAAGCAAATGATCCTCTGACAGCAGAAGAATATAAAAATGTCAGTTATAAATTTTTAAAGACAATGGCCAATGTTGAAATTGTGTCCATCAAACGAATCCAGAACAGAGCAATGTGGGATGCTTATACAGTGTACGTAAAAAAAATTGGATGCTTGCTTTTTTATATTATCAGTGATGCTCACTTGAAAAACAGCATTCATTAACATTTTCTTTAATATAGCTCTTTTATAAATAGAAACAAGAATAATACTTATTTTAGTTAAAAAATTATATGTTCATGAATTTAGTAGCATAGAAATGAACATCTATTTTGTCTTTTAATAAATATAAAACATTATTTTAAAACAACTAAATACATGATTATGCTTCTCTGTCATGTTTTCTGTATGCATTCAGTTGCTTAATTCATCTTTATTTCTTTTAGAAGAAATGTTTTTTTTCCATATTGAAAATATTTATTGCTGTGGATTTTATAGATCAAAGAGAACACTGGAACGGAAGTATGGTATTGGCTGTGCCAATGAGCTCAGTTTGTTCCATGGTACACCAGCTGAAGCTGTAGAGCCAATCCTTCATCAGAACATTGACCCCTTACTTGCTGGGGCAAAAACGGGGGCAATTTGGGGCAAAGGGGCATACTTTGCTGTTGATGCAAAGACTTCTGACAATTACACCCAAGCTGATGATAATGGTCACCGATTCATCTTCATGGCTCGTGTTTTGGCAGGCAAAGTGTCCCAGGGAGAGAAGTCATTACAAAGACCTCCACCATTAGATGCTAAAAAGCCAAATGAATTGGCAGATGCTGTGGTAGATAATCCCACAGCCCCTCGAATTTATGTTGTCTTTAGAAATCAGCAAATTTATCCAGAGTTTTTGATTCAATATGAATAAATCATGGAACAATTTATTTTAGCATCCCTGGAAACATTATTTGTTTTCATTGAATATACATGCCTGTATATTAGTACTAATTTCCTGCTTTTGCAAATCTGTATAAGATTAATGTGATCAGCTGCCATGTTGAAGCAACTGAACTGTAATGAGGGTTAATGATACACTTTTACAAAATATGTCCTGCTTAGGAAAATATGTGTATATACACTTACAGACTGTCTTTACCTTCAGAAATATTTCTTTATATTTCACTTACTTTCAAGGTTTCCCTTTTCTTTCTGTTTTCTTATGATGTTTTAATTGTTTTAAAATAATTTAATGATTTTATAAACAAATATATTTTAATTTTTTTATTATAATTGACATTTATTCTATGTTTAAGTTTCTGCTATTTAATTGTATGATTTTCTTTTTGTGAAATTCTGCCTTTGTGGTGTTTCATTATTTCTTACACAAATCAATGCATTTTAGTCCTTAACCCCTATTTACATTATTTCTTAAGGACAGAAATTCACCTGCTTTGCTTTCAGTAGTGTTTTTCTGGTCCCATTTAATCATAGATAACAAAGATCACATTATTAAATCAAAGCTGTTGTTTTATGATGGTATAGCATATCATCACTTTATTACAGGATAAGTATAGCACCTTTTAAGATATTACTACATTTCTTTTTATATAAATCACTGCATCAAAGTGTCAGCATATCTTCATGTAAATATGTAAATGTGATTAACTACTAGGGAAAAGATTAAATGCATATACAATTATAATACATTATAGAGACTAATATCTTTTTTGCACCTAATATAATTTCTTTTAATAATCTTTGCAATTATACATTATTCTGAAGAACATTTGGTATTTCTGTGATATTGCAAATGTAATGAAAGTTTGTAAAGTTGAGCATGACAGACTGTTTCACTAGCTTCTAGTGATATACAGATACAAATCCCATTTGTAGACGATATTTAAATATCCTTTATAATTGATCTTAGATTTAACTTTCACTTCATTTTTAAGTAAATTAAACTAATCAATTACATATTCTGAAATATTTTCCTGCTTTTATTAACATAAAGAAACATTCTTACATATTATGACAATAGTACAGTTTATTGTAGGTGTTAAAACTGTATTTTATTTCAATACCAAATTAATGAAGAAATGTTAATTATTCACCTTTATTTCATATAGTAATTTTAGTATGTAATTGCTGACAAATTAAAAAATATTTAAATAAATTGTCCATATTTTATTTTATATTGACTATTGCCAATGTTTTCAGAATATTTATTGCATTTACTGACCATTTGTTTAGTGCAAGACAACTGATGGCCATTCAAATGTTCCAAGCAAGTGAATTTTACATTAGAAAAAAGTTCCTAAGAACTGGAATCAGCTAATATAAGCAAGCAAATAATATAGAAAGGAATTATATTTATTTGGTGAATCCATTTTTATATTTATTTTTATATTAATAAAAAATTATTTCCTTTATTCATGTGTATTAGGTGAGAATGATTAACTGTATGTAAATTTAAAAAAAAAATAAATGTTTAAAGTAGTTTTGATAATACTCATCATCATTATTTTTACTGAAAGCAATATTCTTTGTTTGAGTTGAGAAGATTATTTAGAGGGATAATGTTGACCTGATTTAATATTAGATTAGTCTGTGGTCAGCTTACTGAAGGAATGTTTTAAAACTTCAGCTTATCTCTATAGTAAATCTCAAAGCAAATCTGGCAATAAATTCCAGCCTATTCACAACACTGCAAAATATAGGTAAAGGAATGCTAAGCATTCATACATCTAAATTTTAATTTCACTCATTCTTCATTCACAAATTTCAGAGGTATGTTACTATCAGTAGAATTTCTACTTGCACACCTACAGAGTTCCTTTATTACAAAACACTAAATAAACATGTTATTTCTAAATGAAAACCCCCCCCAGGTAAGTGGCAGTCTGAAAATAAGTATTAGAATTTATAATAGTCTAGGACCATGGAAATTAATTTCTGGAAGCCATCACAATTTACCAGAATCATCAGAGATAGGCAGTTTTAGCATATGATGCTAAAAATCTCTCAATTAGTCAAAAATTGATTTCCAGTGATAATAAAACTTACATAAAATCTCTGGCTTCCTTTGAGAATAATGTCCCTTTGATAGAGGCTAACCTAGTGGCCAAGCCGTCATATGACAGACTACTGGTCACTTATCTTATATAAGTATTAATCTAACATTGACAGTAAAAATTAACCATTCTTTCTACCTTGTTAAATTTATTGAACTTCTTCATGAATGCACACAAAATAAATAGTTCAACCAAACAGATAAACTGCTGACTGTGAACTTAGAGATCACACAGAATGGCCTCTGAGAAGCCTAAGTGTTCATGTAGAAAGAACCCTATTTCTCATTAACTATTCTAAAGTCTTACTTAACAAGGTATGACAAACTGAAATGTCCCTTGGCCTTTCAAAAGGGAACAAAATTAAGTGTTATTCTAAGGAATAAAGTTAATTATTTTGTAAACAAAGTTTTACAGTATGAAATGGTTATAGGTAAGATGAACAAGAATAAGAAACAAGTTAAAACAAATGTGTGTGGTGTGTGTGTGTGTGTGTGTGTGTGTGTGTGTGTGTGAACGTGCATGCATGCTATTTAAAAATGTTGGTTGATGGTTAGCCAAATTATGATATTTCTGTAGACTCTAGACATTTCTTTTCACTTTAGTTTTTTTTTTAAAAAAGCACAAAATTTAAATTTATATAGAAAATGTAGGAAGAAATACAAGTATTATGGTTATTTGAGCAGCTATAACAAGGAAATTAATTCTCATCACAGTACCATCTGACAGGTAGTTTAAGAAGTGCCCCTCGTGGTACAAAGGGCCTCGACAACAGTTCTCCAGCGCACTCGATTCTGGGCAGCCTTTTTCAGTTTTCCCCACGATTGGTTGCAACTCTTCATTTCCTCCTCACAGGATCGTCTCCATGTGGTCTTAGGGCGACCGACCCGTCTCTTTCCCTGGGGTTTCCACTACAAAGCCTTCCGGGCGATGTCCTGTGGAGGTTTCCGCGGGGTGTGTCCTATCTATCGCCATTTGCGACTGGCAAGTCTACTGTCACAAATCGGTGTTCTTTATTTTCTTTGTCAGCTGTTATTTGTTTTATTTTTTTTTAAAATTATCCATTCTAATTTACTTTTAAATTCTCACAATTTTTATATCAGCGTTAATTTAATCGTTAACTTGTAAAAGCGCACACTTCTGCTTCCTTCCACCCCTCATTTTTCTTTCCTTCATTTCCGCCATTTTGAATAGCTATGTTCAGAAACAGTAAATGAATATCTTTATAAACCACACTACTTTCAGAGCTGTGGTTATTCTTCCACAAATAATCTAGGTAGCCTACTAAACAATTCTGTATGCTACACTCTCTGCAGTACACACGAACATTTTCCTACTCACTAAGTAACCCAAGAGTAACATTAATGCCACTATTTCTATGCTATACTCTCTGTACGAATATTTTCATACTTCCCACTAAGTAAATCTCGAGTGACATTAATCTCACTAGTACTATGCTATTTTCTCACTAGCATAGATATATACAATACTTATTTCTCACTAAATAAAATATATTAGCAATTTACAACACGATTATAATACTCACCTACTTATATCGTAGTTTTATTTCATAGTGTACATTTCAAATTGTATATTTAATGATAAATATTATAATTACTAACTTCACACACTAATTAAATTTACCGTTCATTATAAAACGAAAACTTTTCTTTATCTGTTCCTAGTACTGGCATCTCAGGCCATATACGTATGTAACTATTGTTCTTGTCAGAATACTAGGGCTGGATTGTCAACTCGTTATACTGTTTACTCTCTCAGTGTCAATGAACAATTGTATAACCGCTGGTTTTGAATTGTTTGTCGGTTTGTCATTTACGTTCATGTTCGTTAAGAGTGACCACTTTGCTTAGAGATAACTGTAGCACGTAGGTTAAATTTGAGTGTTTTCAGTAAAATCTAATTTGTAAGTATTCAAACATGTCATCTTCACCTGATTAATCACGCTACAGGTGTATAGCTAGACTGAATAAACACGCTACAGGTGTATAACTAGACTGAATAAACACGCTACAGGTGTATAGCAAGACTGAATAACCACGCTACAGGTGTAAG
Source organism: Sinotaia quadrata (assembly GCA_028829895.1). Classification (NCBI taxonomy): domain Eukaryota; kingdom Metazoa; phylum Mollusca; class Gastropoda; order Architaenioglossa; family Viviparidae; genus Sinotaia; species Sinotaia quadrata. Next base: position 60,762,077 of record CM054179.1, read on the forward strand.
CTGGACTGAATAAACACGCTACAGGTGTAAGCTGGACTGAATAAACACGCTACAGGTGTATAGCTGGACTGAATAAACACGCTACAGGTGTAAGCTGGACTAAATAAACACGCTACAGGTGTATAGCTGGACTGAATAAACACGCTACAGGTGTATAGCTGGACTGAATAAACACGCTACAGGTGTATAGCTGGACTGAATAAACATGCTACAGGTGTATAGCTGGACTGAATAAACATGCTACAGGTGTATAGCTGGACTGAATAAACATGCTACAGGTGTATAGCTGGACTGAATAAACACGCTACTGGTGCATAGTTGGACTGAATAAACAAATGTTTGAAGAAACAACTAGCAGTTAAGGCCCTCTCATTCTGTTTTGTGTTTATGAGTTTGCGTGCGTGAAGGGTGTGTGTGTTTATGTGTATGTGTGTTTGAGAGAGAGAGTACACATAAGTGTGATTAGAATTAATACATTATACACATTGTATCCATTTTACCGTAATGTACAATGCGCAGGATCAGGGTTCTCATTCTTTCAATCTTTTTATATTATTTTATGCATAGTCACATTATGACAATACGTGTAGGCCTATTGCATCTTTGAGTCAGTTTTACTAATGAACGTCAAATTTACTGTGTTTATGTAAACGTATATGACCAAATGTTAATAGTTTCACTCTCATCTCTGAGTCAATTTCACAGTGAACACAAATTATCTTACGATTTCACATTCCAGGTAAACCTTTCTCAACCTTTTTACACTGGAGGAACCCTTGAAATAATTTTCAGGTCTAAGGGAACCCGTGCATAAAAATGACTTTATCTACGATGTTTATTTTTTAATCACGATCTCTTAGCGACGCCCTTGCTCTAGGTGGTAAACACACGAACAAACACATATATATTAACTTTGAGAATGAGGAATTCGTTGCTTATCTGAACCTTGAGACTTAGTGCCCTGAAGAAAAACAAAATGGTCATGCCCTGGTGTTATGGGAAAAAAGAACCTATTTGCCATGTATCTCATCAACCACTCAAACTATTCCAAATCAGTAACCCCCACATCAGGCAAACTGTACTAAAGTCGTCAAATGGTCCTATTTTTCCGCCACTGCGCACACTCCGTACGCATCAGCAGTCTTCTAAAGTTATGCCTCAAAGAAAAAGACGTATTAAAATTGGAGGCAAGCGTGGTGATGTGGAAATAGAGGGTAGCTTTCAAAACATCTGATCTAAGTTTAGATGAAGAAAATTTGATTGTTTGCTATACAACAATATAGAATGTGAAAAAAGTTTGTAGGAAAGATATTTTGTTTGCAAATGCAAGGAACGTTTGTGATTTTAAATATAAACACCACCCACCCACCACCCAAATTAGAACAACACAAAGTGCAAATTAATTGAAGATGAATTATTTAAGAATGAACGGTAAATATATTAATATAGTATTATTATTATTTTCAGGACTTCTTTTATGTGGTAGTGAATTGATCTCCGGTTCTACAAGAATTCTGGATAACTAAAATTTTACGGGGCAGTGGGCATTTCCGAAGACTGTGAGACACGTTTGTAGTTTCCTGGCAGTTTATTTAAACAACTTTCCAGCTTAGATTTTATACACCTTAGTGCTTTCATTACATAGTTGGTAATACTTCTGCTCATAATTTCCAAAATCTTTAGATTTCTAATCTGACATCATAAGATCCTGCAGTTTTTCAGTCTATTTCTATTCTTTTGTTGTTTGTTTCTGACATCGATGACTTTTTGTGTCCGGTTGGACATGTCTTCGTGTGGAGATTACACGATCTATCAAAGTTTCACAGTATTCTGACTTTCACTTCTCACTAGTACACCCATTGTGATATTTGGCGGATATGCGGGGTGCTGTAAACGTTCAAAGGAATAAACATTCAGCTATCACATAAGTTATGCTGACGGGAGCTTCTTACTTAAGGAATAATTATTGATTCGTCTTTATCTAATAACGGCCCCCACCCCATCAATTATTTCAGTTATGGTCACACTATTGATGTGAATGTGAAGGTGTTGCAGTAAATTTACACTATCTAAATTTACTAAGTCCAAAATATTATACTTACCACATAAGACATTTAGTGAAGAGAGGACTTACAACTGCATGGTGCCACGTGACCAATCATCCACTCTGCTGTGTGGTGAAGCTCTTTTATGTGTGCGGCCTGTTACGTCACACACTAAGGGGGGTTCCTTAGTGAGTGTGAGTTGAGCCAAAGTTAATTAGGTCAGATCATTACGATCATGAAAAAGGAGAACTCACAAGAACTTTATCCTTGACAGCAGCTTAGATTTCAATTAATTAAAAAGATAATCCCGTGTCTAAGGACAATTGTGCTTCTTAGGCGACATGAAAGATTTCTCTTAGAAGGTGAGCATTGATCTGGTCTGCAGCTAGGTGTTGAATAGTAGTACACGATCGTCTTCCACACAGGTGTGTTATTGCTCTGTGTGCAGTCAGAAGTAAGTACACGATCGTCTTCCACACAGATGTGTTATTGCTGTGTGTGCAGTCAGAAGTAAGTAGCAGGGCAAGAAGAGGGAGTTAACGATACACTTTAGGTACGGACAGTTTCTATTTTGGTTTGTCCATAAGAATTGTTTCAGCGGGGAGAAAAACTGCTGTAAAACAATATAGATCTTTGCTCTTTTCATCTGTGTACTCTGGTCATTTAATACAAAGCTTCATTCTGCAGAGAGATGGTGACGTATCTAGGACAGGATTGTAGCTCTCACATAAGAAACAGTCGATGAAAACCATAAAAGTAAGCAGAACTTGCTCTTATAAAATCTTAATACAATGACTTTTGTTATAAACAAAATAGATATTAGTGCCATGTTGGGGTAAGGTAAAATATTTTATGCTTTCATGTTTTAAATTTACTGAACGTGTTAAATATTTTGTTAATCATTTTCTACTTCTCATACATTTTCCTGATGTAAAATTTCCCTATCAGACAAATATCTAAACACGTCAGACAAATATCTAAACATGTTGTCAGACAAATATCTGAACACGTTGTCAGACTAATGCTGCCTTCAGTTTCAGTAATTTTATTTAGTTATTATAATTCCTAGCACTTTTGTTATATTATTTTAGTAGATTAATGGTGTCATTTCATTATGTATGGTTGTGGTTGAAGTACGGATGTATAATCATGTGTCTCTAGCTTGTATCTCTTTGTATACTATTATATCAAAGCATCTCATGGTAAGCAGTGACTCACGGTAAGCAGTGATTCAGGGTAAGCAGTGTCTCACTGTAAGCAGTGACTCACGGTAAGCAGTGACCTGGACTATTGTGGTAAGCATGAAAATGTGTGCATTGAGAACACAGAGCTAGATATCCTGGTAAGCATGAAAACGTGTGCATTGAGAACACAGAGCTAGATATCTTGGTAAACAACAAAACATATACATTATGCATTACACAGAGCTAGATATCCTGGTAAACAACAAAACGTGTGCATTGAGAACACAGAGCTAGATATCCTGGTAAACAACAAAACGTGAGCATTGAGAACGCTGACTGCGTAAGTAATTCCGTGTTGCTAAGCAACAAATCGAGCACTTGCATGAAAAATCGCCTTTTGGAACCATGGCAACTTGCACAATAAAAACGAGATGTGCAGGTGAGTCTGTTGGAACAATGGTAGCTTATAAAATTTAAAAAATACGAGATGCGCAGGCATTGCAGATATAATTATGGTAAAACCAAAATGTATATATATTTCTGATGCATACACATTGCAGATATAATTATAGTAAAACCAAAATGTATATATATTTCTGACGCCTACACATTGCAGATATAATTATAGTAAAACCAAAATGTATATATATTTCTGACGCATACACATTGCAGATATAATTATAGTAAAACCAAAATGTATATATATTTCTGACGCATACACATTACTGACAGAGTAAGAAAGTGCCTTAAAATCTCACCAATTTCAGAACCTACAACTCGAAACTGGTACTGAAAGCTCGACTAAGTACTAAAAGTATTAAAGTATTAGCCATTCTTGCTTAGAATTTCAAGTGCCAGTATTTCTTAAAACAGAGGGACCTCTGCTTGCCTAGACTGGCTGAGCGACTCTTTTATTAGCTAACAGATAGAGACACTACAAGGTGTGTCGTAACTAACAGATAGAGACACTACAAGGTGTGTCGTAACTAACAGATAGAGACACTACAAGGTGTGTCATAACTAACAGATAGAGACACTACAAGGTGTGTCATAACTAACAGATAGAGACACTACAAGGTGTGTCATAACTAACAGATAGAGACACTACAAGGTGTGTCATAACTAACAGATAGAGACACTACAAGCTGTGTCGTAACTAACAGATAGAGACACTACAAGGTGTGTCGTAACTAACAGATAGAGACACTACAAGGTGTGTCATAACTAACAGATAGAGACACTACAAGGTGTGTCATAACTAACAGATAGAGACACTAGAAGGTGTGTCATAACTAACAGATAGAGACACTACAAGGTGTGTCATAACTAACAGATAGAGACACTACAAGGTGTGTCTTAACTAACAGATAGAGACACTACAAGGTGTGTCATAACTAACCAATGACAGAATATTGCTCAACTGAAATTAAACAGAATTGCTAAGGTATAGAAAGCAAAGTCTAATCTTCAAAACATCTCTTTTCTCAAAAACACTTTGTAATCTTTCATCTTCATAAGGACTCATTGCAATTTTTCTCAATAACACTTTGTAATCTTTCATCTTCATAAGCACTCATTGCAATTTTCATTAAAGGTACTTATGGTTAATGCCGAGTATCTGTGAGTAAATTAAAAGTTACAAATTTCAGATTTGTTATTTTCATGATTTGTTTTCAGCCAGTAATCAATGTATTTTATCCAGACGCATTAGTTGTAAATATATATATGTATAATTGTGTGATATTTTATGTGGGATCGGCTTTGTCAGTCCCAGGGGGTGCGGGGTGCAAAATGAATCGGGAAGTGCTGATCTAGAGATTTCATTGTGTAGTTTAACTTTGTGAGTGATACTACACTTGTTTAACTATTATGTCACGTGATGTTTTTACGAATCTTGTAGGGAGAGTATGTAGTGTAATATAATTTTATAAAGAGCACTACATATTAATTGTATCTGTTTTGTGTCCATTATTATATGTTTACAATCTGCAAAGAGCACTACATATTAATTGTATCTGTTTTGTGTCCATATAGAATCTGCAAAGGAAATTGTGTAGAGTAATTTAATTGAATAAGACAGCAATGACGCACTGTTAATCAAGTGAAGCTGAGGGAAATGAGATAATTAATTTCTTCTGTATTAATGAGAGTTAGACCAGATTCTTATGAAGTTGTTGCATTGGCAGCACCTTGTTGTTTGTGTTTGTGACCTCTGTTCGGCTTTTGTGGTTCCACTTCCCATGTCTACCTGATTCAATTACTTACTGTGATTGTCATCCCAATTTTTGCTTTGAACTGATTGGGCAACTCAAGTGTAAGTTTTAGCTGCTGAATGAAACATGTGGTGAGTGAGCAATTCAAACTGAACGGGGCAACTCAACTGTAAATTTTACCTGCTGAATGCAACGTGTCTAGACCAAAGTGAGTTTCTTCGTTTCTGTGACAATTTGATCGCCCTGGTTTCCATTATTGTAACTACATGATTTCACTGTGCAAACTTAATATATTATTATTAAGTCAGCTACAGAATCACTTGACTATTTATTTTAAATCGTTATATTATTTCCATTACTACTTAATAGCAAACCTGTTTTAACTTATTACCAGTTTATTTTTAACTGCTCAATTATATTGTTATTAGATCCACTTTAAATCTTTTGTAATTCTACTTGAGTCAGTGTTGCGTGATGGATGGGGGCAGTATTAGGGTCTAGCCGTAAGTTACACCTGGTTATGGGTTTATGTGATTTTTTAATGGATTTATTTATTTTAATTTTGGATGAAATGCTATTAGATTCAGTTTTACTAAATAATTAATACTTATGTTTGATTATGTTGCATATGCTATAAGATTCAGTTGCATTAACGCTTTTCTGTATTTATTTGATTATATTACAGCCATTAAATTCATATATACTAATTCTTTAAAAATTCTATTTGATTATATTACAAATGTCATTAGATTCACACTTTAATAATTCTACTTGATTATATTTTAACTGTTTATTGATTCAGCTATAATAGCTCTTTAATAATTCTGCTTGATTATATTACAACTGTTTCAGATTCAGTTATACTCCTTTAAAAAAATAAGTATACCTTGTTATATTGCATTTGCAAGTAGATTCAATAACTATAATAATTCTACTGTTAGATTTAATTACATCAGTGCTTTAATAATTGTATTTGATTATATTACAACTATTATTAGATTTGGTTACTGTAACTCTTTAATAATTCTACCGAGAATTTTTATATTGATAAATTAATTATGAGGAGGCTACCTCTCTTATTGTCATATTATTAGATTCAGTTGTGTTAACACAAAATAAATACGCATGAGTTGTGACTATTATTAGATTTAGTTGTAACACAAATGAATCTATTGGTTATAAATACGCATGTGTTGTGCCGTATTATAAACAATACAACCGCAATGCTGGTATATTTAAAAAAAACAAACCAAAACAGATCCTTCTTATCGCTGGCACATTAACAATTTAAAATGTATCGAAACTTCTGACATTTTAAGGAACCAAAAATGCTCGTTGTAAATATATGTGACGCAAATACGATTCCTGGATAACTGAGTCTAGCATAACAGACACATTCGCTCTTCTTGAAAACTAGTGTGGAACTAAGGCAAATTTCTGGCGCTCCGGCAAGTGCAAGAACTCTTAAGCTTCACCTGCCAATGTACGTGCAGGCCCAAATCCATGACGTCATTACCAGGGATTTCTGCTTCTATTTCAGTGTGCGTGCAGTTCATAACTTTGTCGAGCTCTGATAGCTTCAGACTATTTTATGTTCTACCTGTCATCATCATCGTACGTCATTCCATGACAAAGATTAACTAGGTCAACTGTTGCTTAAGTATCAGTCGTCGGCATACAATACTCAGGAGAAAAACGCTACAGTTTATACTTCGATAGCGCACTTCGCATTTACCTTCATTTGTTAAGATCCTTCTCATTACAGTGATGAGCTGTAATTACAAGGTCCTCATTACAGTGATGAGCTGTAATTACAAGGTCCTCATTACAGTGATGAGCTGTAATTACAAGGTCCTCATTACAGTGATGAGCTGTAATTACAAAGTCCTCATTACAGTGATGAGCTGTAATTACAAAGTCCTCATTACAATGATGAGCTGTAATTACAAGGTCCTCCTTACAGTGATGAGCTGTAATTACAAGGTCCTCATTGTAATGATAAACTGTAATTACAAGGTCCTCATTGCAATGATAAACTGTATTTACAAGGCCCTCATTGCAATGATAAGCTGTAGTTACAAGGTCCTCATTACAATGATAAATTGTAGTTACAAGGCCCTCGTTGCAATGATAAGCTGTAGTTACAAGGCCCTCATTACAATGATGAGCTGCAATTACAAGTTCTTCATTATAATCATCATGATGAACTGTAATTACAAGGTCCTCATTACAATCGTCATGATGAACGCTTATTACAAATCTTCATTATAATCTTCATGATGAGCTGTAATTATAAGGTCTTCATTACAATCCTCATGGTGAGCTGTAATTGCAAATCATTATAATCGTCATGGTGAGCTGTAATTGCAAATCATTATAATCGTCATGGTGAGCTGTAATTGCAAATCATTATAATCGTCATGGTGAGCTGTAGTTGCAAATCATTATAATTGTCATGGTGAGCTGTAATTGCAAATCATTATAATCGTCATGGTGAACTGTAATTGCAAATATTTAAAATCGTCATGATGAGCTGTAATTACAAGGTACTTATTATAATATTCATAATGAATTGTAATTACAAGTCTTCATTATAATCATCACGAGTAGCTGTAATTACAAGTTCCTCATTACAATCATCATGCTCAGCTGTGATTATAAAGTCTTCATTATAATCATTAAGATGAACTGTGTGACCCTAATGCCACCTAATTAATGGTTATTATTATTATTAATTAATCACTCATAACCAATTACAAGTGATGAGAATCTTAATTTATGTTATTAATAATTCTCCAGATGACGCCATTTATCTTTCTCACTTGGCGGATTTGCGGGCACTGTAAACGTTTTCTCTCTTCCACAGTATTAAAGACAAACATTTACTGTCATACAATATTTCCATAGGTGAAAAACTTCTTACCAAAGGAGAAAATAAAATCCGTCTTTTAATCTATATTTATCCAACATAAGGTTATCAACAAGGTCAATATGTTTATTAAATCAACAATCAAATATACATATAGCAAATACAATGAAAAAGATTACTTGACATCTATATTTCCATGAAACCTCATTCGAATAGTTTCAATAACTATACAGTCTCATATCCTAACACATAATTCCACAATTTAGTGTCAATTCAGATCACGGGATAGTTGTTATCAGAGAACAGAAAAATGGTGTTATTAGAGATAAGTGATAATAGTTTGTACATAACCTTGTCTAAGTGAAGTCACAAGAAGTTGCAACAGTCTTTTCATAACAAAGTCACAAGTTTATTGTTCAGGTTATTACTGTCAGTTCCACATTGTAGAACACTGATGAGCCACTATTCTCTCAAGGCTAATCTGGCACTCTGCATTATTAGCATCCTCAAGCAAAACAACAATTTTTGTAGCAATTTCCAGTATCTTCCTTGTACAAGAAATTCCATGATATAGTCAGCATACTTTGCCACAATACATTAACAGAGTTCAGTGATTCCTTACACTTACACACTGAGGATAGATACTTCTCGCATCTACCATGGTCATAGCAGTTTATAAATCAGTAAACCAGGAGATTCTGGTAAAATAGGAAAAGGCTGCCTATTCCCTGTAAAAATATAATCAGGGAACAAATGCTAAGTTTCCAGTTTATTTATCTTTAACTCCATTCTCTTACATTCAAGTCTTAACTTACAGTTTCCTGCAACAGTATTTATTAGCCCAATACACGTACACAGCATAATAAATACAATATACTAGTTTATGAACAGGTACACTAGAAACAATGTCACATGTTTAACATATACTACACATGAGCATCTTAGTTCCCAATTTGTAAAAATAATACTCTACTCACATAATAAAGTGCAACTATAACATATCAATAGCAAAAAAAAAATGCACAAAATATATATCTAAGTCCATTCTCTCTCAATCAGTCAGTTAACTCACCATTAATCTAACAGCCACCTTTTATGACCGAATTTCTTGCCATCCAAATTCAAAGTGATTAGACAATAGAATTCTTTACAGCAGGTGCACTTTTGAACTCAGCTCATTGGTGGGTCTTGTTCTAGTAAATCTTAACCATAGGATAATAAAAACTACTCATCCATCTGGAATTGGTTTGCATTGCATTAGCAATTTTTAGCCTATCCTCCACCTGAGTTGTTTACTTCCAACTTTGACACTTAAAAATATCATCATAGGCAGTGCCCAAGGTCAGGTCACTTTGACATTCAACAACTTATATAACAATCTGTGGCACTTACATCGATCATCGATCTCTATCTGAGTAATCATATCTTTAATCTACACACAGATAAGATTCTTCCACTCAATCAATCAGTCATTCACTGACAGGGTCTTGGTCTTGCGATCGAGAGTGACTAAGTCTGGCCTTGAAAGATCTACCCACTGGTTGTCTTCCCTCTCAAGTGTTATTTGTCTAGAATAGCAGATTCCACAGCTCTATCTTGTCCGTCAATCTGTCCTTCTAGCCCTTCCACTATCTCTCATTCCGATGACGGGAACTACCCTAAAGCATATGTGCAACCGACTTACTGTAGTCATTACGTTATTTGGCTAAGCCCCCACCCATCATCTACATATGCTCCTCTCCTACTCAACTAAGAAGAGTGGATAGTTTAACAATGTCAACAATTTCAACCAATAATAATAAAAAAAAGAAATAATAAAATTAATTCATTACAATTTGATAAAATTATAATCACACCAAGGCAATATATATTCAGATTTCACACACTTCTCTCATTAATTCATCAATTAGAAGAATGAAAAAATAGTCATTTTTATCCCCTAAAACAATTATTAGGAAGGCACATACACAAGTTAATATTAATACTTTTCCTAGAACAATTACTAGGCTTCACAACATCAAGAGTCACTATTTCTAGGCTCAAACAGTCAGAATAAGTAAAAGGAATAAGAATAAGGAATTGCATAAACCCCATAGAACAATACAGGTTTACACACAAGTAAGCATATTTATGATTCACCTGATGGTTTGCGTGCTTCTTTCCTGGCCTATTACGTCAGCCCCTTGTTATCTGCATCAGTCTGGAAACGGTTCTTATTGATAAAATGTTCAGTTCCATAAAATTCACAATTTTGTTCTTAATTAACACAGACACTTCCTGAATTAACATACAGTTCAGTGTAACTCCAGTTCCACAACATAGATTAGTAAACCACTCTTGGAATACTCCAATGTTCAGTCACTCACTTCCACAGTTTGATACAGCCATTCGTAGCCTGCCCACTCGATAGTGTGCCTAGTCATGTGGACATTCCCGTAGCATGCTAATACAGCATAACACACTCCAAAGGAAACAGTTGCTGTCACAATTCTTGATTGTGGTCCACAAAACCATCTCTGACTTCCTATCATTTTAGTACTGGTTTGTCATATTGTAGTGAGTGTAGACTTTAGACCAAGGTGACATCCAAGCCAAGATCTCCAAGTCAAGATGAATTTGTATTGTCCTTGTTGTGTTATCTTGTCCTGGGTTCCTGTGTTGATGTTGTCCTTTGTTGGTTTGTCCCTCGAAGCTGTGAAAATACATAAGGGATTTTTTGCACATCAGCCTCGTGTTACAATACAACTAAAACCTGTAATTCATTCTTGGTTCTCATATTAAATTCCGTTTTTACATTAGTTATTTAATTTCTTTTCTTTTCTAAGTACCAAGAATACATTACAATTTCCAAATCATTTAAAATACAATGATTACAAAAAGAAAAATGCAATTTGCAATAAGTGTAATAACTCAATATTTACAGAAATCGTGTTTTACCATATTAGACAGTTAGTGGTCTTGCTCTTTCCTGCTTCTATCCATAGAGGGACGTTATGGGCCACGATTAAAATCGAGCGAAATTAATTTCCAACAAATGGGGTATTTATATAGTATTTGGATTTTTCGTGTTAATCTTTCCCTCTGGACATAATCTCCCTCATGTCTCGCCCTTTGTAAAATAGTTACAGTTGGGTGACCTTACTCAAAGACTGTCTTGCTAGGCAGTCTGGTGCCTTTAGAAGGTGCCTGACTCTCGTGTTCAAGTACCGTTGTACCCTCTTGATGTGCGCGTGATTGGGTAATCTACGCGTTTCTCTCGGTGCGTCCATTCTCGAGCATTTTGGCCATGCGGCTACTTCTGTCGACTCAACCGCTTTTGAATCTTTAATCCTTAGTTGAGATCAAAGTTCACTGTCTGAAATTTCGAACACGGTTTTCTACACGGCAAAATTCGAAATGGCTTTTTGCAGTGGCTTTACAATTAAGTTATAGCATCAAAGAAAGTTGTCGTGATTTATACTTTGAAAAATATTCTGTGTATTAGTTTGCACTTTCTGTCCCATACAATCAAGTCTAGAAATAGGGATAGGCAAATTTACTCTGCCACAAACTGTACTTACAAGTCTTTATTATAATCATCATGATGAGCTGTATTTACACGTCCTCATTACAATCATCATGATAAGCTGTATTTACACGTCCTCATTACAATCATCATGATGAGCTGTATTTACAAGTCCTCATTACAATCATCATGATGAGCTGTATTTACACGTCCTCATTACAATCATCATGATAAGCTGTATTTACACGTCCTCATTACAATCATCATGAGCTGTATTTACAAGTCCTCATTACAATCATCATGATGAGCTGTATTTACAAGTCCTCATTACAATCATCATGATGAGCTGTATTTACACGTCCTCATTACAATTATCATGATGAGCTGTATTTACAAGTCCTCATTACAATCATCATGATGAGCTGTATTTACAAGTCCTCATTACAATCATCATGATGAGCTGTATTTACACGTCCTCATTACAATCATCATGATGAGCTGTAAAATTACAGAGTCCTCATTACTATCATACGTCTCCAGAATATACAGGTATTGTTAGACGGTCATTATACTGAAAGATGTATCATTAAAAGATTTCACAGAACGTCTTTCGGATGCCCTATGACCTTTTACAGTTCATTATTTAAAAAGTTTATCATACAAATTTTATGTTTTTGTTATAAATTAAAAGCTTCTCGCTATCCTTTCTCTCTCTCTCTCTCTCTCTCTCTCTCTCTCTCTCTCTCTCTCTCTCTCTCACTCACACACACACACACACACACACACACACACACACACACACACACACACACATCTTCTAGTGTTTTCTATTCTTCATCAAAGAAAAGATTTATCTACGGCTTCAGTCAAGTCACGTGATTTTTAAAGAAAATGTTCAAGAACATTCTCCCTATGGCTAAAATTAATTTTCACTGGCACAAACTAGTCAATACGACCGATAAATAACAGTCACCTAAAATGTCTTGGACAGGAAAGGGCTTAGCAGAGACACCTGCAGCCTTAGGGCATATTCGCACTTTCACGATCTGCCAAAATCAAACAACACTGAAATGTCAAAAGAAAAATGTAATATTAAAAATAATGCATTCCGAGAAATAATGATTCCCCCCCTTCCCCAAATGCACCATCTCCTTTCCATTTTGCTAAGCTCCAAGTCATAGGGTACTAAGTGGAAAGCAGGACACGAAGTAGAGCTATCTGTCGCAAGACTAGAGCGCAGGCTGCCACACTCCCAAGTCAGGGAGCACTAGACGAAGTACAGCTATCTGTCGCAAGATTAGAGCGCAGGCCGCCACACTCCCAAGTCAGGGAGCACTATATAGTAGAGCTATCTCTCGCAAGACTAGAGCTGCAGGCGGACACGCGACATTTTACGCAGGTTTCAACCAAAGTGCTTTTAAAAGCGCATTTGGCAAACCGATGTTGTAATCACGAAGTAAACACGATTTAAACTACAGTTTGTTTACTAGCCAATACAATATTAAAATTACAAATGTTTTATAGATGCAAGTACAAAAACAATTACGAAAGTTATATATAAAATATTCAAGTGACTTAAATTTATGCAAGAATCGCTTCGTATTTTGCTGCTTAATGTGTTTACAAAGAAAAATAATCAACTGTTCACTTAGCACAAGAGTGGCTCAGTGGATAACGGTAAAAAATTCTGATTTAATTGACACATGGTGTGCTTGCATCTCACTTCACCTGGATGACAATTATTTTATTTTGTTTTTAAAGAAAAGAAAGAAAAGAAGATATTATGATCTATTTAAATATGTTTTGTTGTCTGTCTGAATTTACAAAAGTTTTAAAAAGTACTCCTTTACACTAAAACATTTAGCATTTATTGCAAAGTTACATATATAAAAGATATTGCTTTGTGTGTCATAAACTCATAAAGTACTGTCTGAAAAAATACTAGTAGTTTTTTGTGAAACGAATAAGAATTGCTTGCAGAATAAATAAATTAGTAAATACATCTATTTAATACTAACATTTCAGTTCCAACACTCTCAATAAAGAAAATGTGCATTTCAGGAATTACCGTTATATTTATAATGGCATACACAGTGAGAAAAATGAAAACATACCAGTAATTCTGTGTACTCACACAAATTTTAGACAAAACGTTACACAAACTATAGACAACAAGTCACTTTCACTACTAAGTAAGTCTAAATAGCATTTTGGTTTAACTGCAGCTCTGTGGCTGGAAAAACAATCACTGGGTTAGTGAAAGTTGACATGTCTCTTTTGCATCATATAACTTCCTTTGTTACGATATCACGATTATATTCGCTCAGATCTTTTTGAAACATCTGGTATAGAAAAATTAACATAATTAATATATTGAGAATATTAAAATGTTTTGTAGTCTGTATGAGGTGCGTGAGCGATAAAGAAGCGTCTATCTATCTATCTATCTATCTATCTATCTATCTATCTATCTATCTATCTATCTATCTATCTATCTATCTATCTATCTCTCTCTCTCTCTCTCTCTCTGTCTGTTTGTCTGTCTATCTATCTATCTATCTATCTATCTATCTATCTATCTATCTATCTATCTATCTATCTATCTATCTATCTATCTATCTATCTATCTGTCTGTTTGTCTGTTTGTCTGTCTGTCTGTCTATCTATCTATCTATGTGCGCGTGCGTGCATGAGTGTGTGTGTTGTTTATTTCCTCCCATTTTCCGGATACATTATTGTAAGAATATTTTGTATTGTGTCGCTCAAATGCCATGAACTCGTTATGCTATTTTCCATCAGATCTCATTTTGTATTGTGTCGCTCAAATGCCATGAACTCGTTATGCTATTTTCCATCAGATCTCATTTTAGACCAACAAATGTCTAAATAGTGAAATCATCTACAATATATTTTAACTAGTTATCAATTTTTATTTACAGGTTCGCATGAAATGCAGTCTAACGACAAACATCTAACAGTGAGTCATTGATTAGCTGGTCGATACTCAGCCTGTAAGCCCATCATTACCCTTCATTAAATACATCAGCGTCTGACCTTTACAATACTGTTCAAATCCAAGCGCACGTACATTGTCAGTACGAGGTAATGACGTTCTCTCTTTTAGCCACCAACCTCATTCGTTAGCCTCAAGCACAACCAACCCCATTGTTTAGCCTGGAGCACACAAAATTCAAAAGAGCTTCTTAATCATGAACCTTTCTCAAATTTCCTAACACTGGGCAAACAATGTTCTTAATCATGAATCTTTCTCAAATCTATTAACACTGGGCAAACAATGTTCTTAATCATGAATCTTTCTCAAATCTATTAACACTGGGCAAACAATGTTCTTAATCATGAATCTTTCTCAAATCTATTAACACTGGGCAAACAATGTTCTTAATCATGAATCTTTCTCAAATCTATTAACACTGGACAAACAATGTTCGTGAAATAATTTGAACAAATACAACTTCATGAAGTAATCTGAACAAACACTATTCAGGAAGTAATCTGAGCAAACACTGATTCATAAAGTAATCTGAGTAAATTCTGAGTAAACACTAAGTCATGAAGTAATCTGAACAAACACTATGTCATGAAGTAATCCGAACAAATACTATGTCATGAAGTAATCTGAACAAATAATATGTCATGAAGTAATCTGAACAAATACTATGTCATGAAGTAATCTGAACAAACACTATGTCATGAAGTAATCTGAACAAATAATATGTCATGAAGTAATCTGAACAAACACTATGACATGAAGTATTTTGAGCAAACACTAGGACATGAAGTATTCTGAGCAAACACTAGGACATGAAGTATTTTGAGCAAACACTATGACATGAAGTATTCTGAGCAAACACATGATATTCTGAGCAAACACTAGGACATGAAGTATTTTGTGCAAACACTATGTCATCAAACTCTATGCCAGTGGTTGTTTCTCAACCTTTTTGTGGCCAAGAGCAAATTCAGAAATTTTCAAAAGATTATGGCAGGCGCCATCAATTTTTCAAAGCTTAGTTGTTGTTTTTACTGGACATTAAATAATACTTAAATCCTCACATTTAGTAATACGTAAAATATGTTTCTATACCATTCAAACGGATTACTATTTCATTATTACAATGTGGATTTTCTCTTGTAGAATATGTCTAGAAGAAGACTTAATTAGCTTTTACGAAATAAGTATCATAAGCAAGCAGTTTTCATCTTATTTATTATTAAAAGTACAATATTGTAGAACTAGTGGCCAAAATATGTAAAAAACGCACATACATGACCGCATTGTATCTTTTATTATATATTTAAATATTAATAAATTATTATAAATATAATATAATTATAAATATAAATATATTATAAATATATTATAATATTAACAAATTATTATAAAGATACTAAAATGCTCGAGGAATAAGCTATGCTATTGTCAGCCATGTGTATTGGATTGCAAAACCGTGAGAACTATCACTCATAGGAAATCATTTATTTCCAGAGTGGGTTTCTTGGTCTCTCGATTTTGGTCTTTGTCTGACGTATTCCATCTGACGTCTTGGTCTTTCTTCATCATCATAGAATTCACCGCCCAGTAACCGGCCTGTATATTGCTTCGATTGGTGTCTAGCAATTGGCCGAGTCTGAACTCCTGATAAGATTCAGAAGAAGGGTGTAATTAATGAAAGACTGTAGACCAAGTTGGTGATAACTAGGCCATTGAGTCCGGTAATCCAACAGGAATTTCGTTGGGGACTACGTGCTTCATTTATCGTCGCTATTTGGATAACCAGCTAAGTGCAAAGACTGGTGTACTTGATCTGAATAAACTCTAAATCTGCAATCTATTCGAACACTTCTGATAGCATAGTATTAGGAGACTTAATGTCATCTGAATTTTGAATATCTTTTGTTATTTGTTAAATTTTATTAAATTCATTTTTACCTTGTTAATCAATTATTGTAGTTGGTTATTTATGCAAATAGACCGATAGGATTGGGTGGGGGCGAATGAGTCGAGAAAAAGGAGATTGAATGCATAATTAACTATAATTGTTTAACGTTTTCCAGTCCGTGCTTTGTATGCAAGTTTGCCTGTCTATAAATTTGTTGGCTTAAACTACAAGCGTTAAATTTGATCAGACTGAAGGGCGAATTTGAGCAGCCAGTCTGTTTTCAGAATAGGAGAACGAATTTTAATTAACATACATTCTAAATTCTGAAACAGGGTCTATAAATAAATACTAGACACGTAATATATTTATAGATATATATCTCTAACAATTTTTTAAAAAATACTTGCTAAGTTTGTCTTATAAAATTGTACAAGAGAACATTTGATTTATAGAGATATTAGTAATAGAAAATTTATAGAGAAAAGCAACTTTTTACATTCAGAGCCGATCCATTTAGCAACCTCATATAATCTGAGTAGAAACAGTAAACTTGACATTCATAAACAAACATATGCACTTAATTTAGTTATAGAAACAGTAAACTTGACATTCATAAACAAACATACACACTTCATTCAGTTATTTATAGAAACAGTAAACTTGACATTCATAAACAAACATATACACTTAATTTAGTTATAGAAACAGTAAACTTGACATTCATAAACAAACATACACACTTAATTCAGTTATTTATAGAAACAGTAAACTTGACATTCATAAACAAACATATACACTTAATTCAGTTATAGAAACAGTAAACTTGACATTCATAAACAAACATATACACTTAATTCAGTTATAGAAACAGTAAACTTGACATTCATAAACACACATATACACTTAATTCAGTTATAGAAACAGTAAACTTGACATTCATAAACAAACATATACACAGTTAATTCATTTATTTATAGAAACAGTAAACTTGACATTCATGAACAAACATATACACTTAATTCAGTTATAGAAACAGTAAACTTGACATTCATAAACAAACATACACACTTAATTCAGTTATTTATAGAAACAGTAAACTTGACATTCATAAACAAACATATACACTTAATTTAGTTATATGGAAACTCAAACTTTTGGTTTTTTTCTGTTTGCTCTGTTTTGCTTTGCACTTACAACGGCTGTGCAAACTGAATTAATACACTAAACAACATGCTAATTTTTACAGTTCATTTTATTTGATTTATATTATTAAAAATTAAAAATTAATTTTGCATCCAGATATTTAGCTTACACCAGTTACCATTTTATAATTTTGAAAATACTTCATAACATAATATACGTGTGTTTGTAAAAACAATAAAGTGTGTGAAAAAAATCATTTAAATATGAGTCAGTCGTCCTAATCAGACATTAGGCTTTACAAACTTGCATAATGTTCAATAAAACTGTTTGGATACTCCTTTATTGACTATATGTAGGCCTACTGTATTCAGACTTGAATGATATGTAGGCCTACTCTATTCAGACTTGAATGATATGTAGGCCTACTCTATTCAGACTTGAATGATATGTAGGCCTACTCTATTCAGACTTGAATGATATGTAGGCCTACTCTATTCAGACTTGAATGATATGTAGGCCTACTCTATTCAGACTTGAATGATATGTAGGCCTACTCTATTCAGACTTGAATGATATGTAGGCCTACTGTATTAAGACTTGAATGATATGTAGGCCTACTGTATTAAGACTTGAATGATATGTAGGCCTACTGTATTCAGACTTGAATGATATGTAGGCCTACTGTATTAAGACTTGAATGATATGTAGGCCTACTGTATTAAGACTTGAATGATATGTAGGCCTACTGTATTAAGACTTGAATGATATGTAGGCCTACTGTATTAAGACTTGAATGATATGTAGGCCTACTGTATTAAGACTTGAATGATATGTAGGCCTACTGTATTAAGACTTGAATGAAGAAAATCTTCACGAAAATGACGTTTGCGACGCAATATCGCATCACTCTTCTTATTCTCTGATTTCTTCCTGCAAGTGTTGTCAAAGAAAGCATCACGGCACTGTCTCTTTCAGTGGGATTTGGCTAATATGCATTTTTTGATCGAATACATGATAATACTGCGTCTTATTTTAATCGTCCCTTTGGTACGTGACTAATTTCCTCCAAAACCAACGGTCTGGTGTATTTGTCAGTAAATGCTTCATTTCAAAAATGCGCTACACAACACTCCCCCTTTTACTGACTCAGAAAAATTCAACCTTCCTTTTTAACGAACTGTATCCACTGCCGCAATCTTTGGGGATTTTTCAGGAATCTATGGCGGAATGTTCCTTCAACTTTACTGGTATTCGAGCACTCGAAAACGACGCCTTGTTCGCCATGATTGTGCCCGAGCTGGCAGTAACAGTATAAATAGGTCATTGTCGTGAAGGTCATACCGCGACCGGAATAAATAGGCTACGGTCATTGTCCTGACCAGGATAAATAGGCTACAGTCATTGTCCTGATCAGGATAAATAGGCTACAGTCATTGTCCTGACCAGGATAAATAGGCTACAGTCATTGTCCTGACCAGGATAAATAGGCTACAGTCATTGTCCTGACCAGGATAAATAGGCTACGGTCATTGTCCTGAAGGTATGTCATACTACGACCAGGATAAATTGGAAGGAAAATGTGTACCTTTGACCTTCGTGCTCATGGTCGCATATTTAGCACTCTTTCTAAACGAAGAGCGAGCGATGTAAGCATTTCTTCAAAAATTTAAAACTATGTAAGAAATGCTCAAGCTATCTACTACATCACTGTAATAATTTTTAATTAATAAATAACAAATGAACTTTTTAAATGAGAAGATACACTTTAAAGAAAATCAAATTTGAAGCCCTCGCAAAAAAACGAAAGAATATTAGCATAAGATCTCAAA
Source organism: Sinotaia quadrata (assembly GCA_028829895.1). Lineage (NCBI taxonomy): Eukaryota > Metazoa > Mollusca > Gastropoda > Architaenioglossa > Viviparidae > Sinotaia > Sinotaia quadrata. The sequence goes on from CM054179.1 coordinate 60,781,766, forward strand.
TTTTGTACTCTACTGTAATAAAAATAAAAATGTATATATCACCCTAACCCTCATTTTCCAGTTAACTTACTTAGGAAATGAGATTTGTAGCAAATCTACCACTGAAGAAAGGCAGTGTTCTGTCAATAAATAAATAGCTTTTTTGACGTCAAGCTTACTGCTACCGAAGTCTTAGAAATGTACAACGTAGTGGAAGCAATGACTGTGTAAGTTGATCAAGAAACTATATTTAGATATAAATATATATTTTTTGTCCAGTAATTGTTGACCTAACACCGAATAATTTAACGATTCATAAAAAACCGTTCAGTTAAGTTTGCTTCAAAGCTTAACCAGCAACAATGTGATTAAATACACTTAAAAAGCAACAGCAACATATTTCAATTTGTAAATTTGTTTTAAAATGCAATGCAGGTTTATCTAGAACCTTTACCGTACAACACACATCTATTTATCTACCTACCTACCTACCTATCTATCTATCTATCTATCTATCTATCTATCTATCTATCTATCTATCTATCTATCTATCTATCTATCTATCTATCTATCTATCTATCTATCTATCTATCTATCTATCTATCTGTCTGCCTGCCTGCATATTTAACTATTTGTCTGTCTGCCTGCCTGCATATCTAACTATATGTCTGTCTGCCTGCCTGCATATCTATCTATCTATCAGTCTGTCCGTCCATCCGCCCATCCATCCGTCCGTCCGTCTATCTATCTATCTATCTATCTATCTATCTGTTGTCTGTCTATCTATCTATCTAACTGTCTGTATACTTACAAAATATTTTAAGGATCGGCTTGGAGAAAGTATAGGCTCATACAGCTGATAAAAAAAGGAAGAATCAGTTTCTTCAAAATCTGGTTTTCTCCACACAAAAGCACATTTAGTGCTGCTACAGCAAATTGTTGGCATGAGATCTTTGGATGCTACGCTAAGCGTGCTAAATAAATCAAAATATTTGCAACAACAACAAAAAGAATACAAAAATCCATAAACAAGATAAAAAAAAAAAGAATGCCTGCTTTCAAAGGGCTTTAACTTAGAGCAAAAACGGTGTTAGTCTTTCGTAAATCTTTCTTGACAAGTTGTAGCCAAACTGACAAACTAACGCCGAAAGCCGACTTGACAAGTAAATTGACAGACTAACGCCTCAAAGCTGACCTGTCTTGATAAGTAGTCAGTTGACAAAATACCCCCCAATGCTGACCTGACTTGACAACTATCAAAGACTAATTCCTCTAAGCTGCTCTATCTTGACAAGCAATTAAACTAACGCGTCAAAACAGCAAGCCTTCACAAGCTAGTTAAACTAACGCGTCAAAACAGCGAGCCTTCACAAGCTAGTTAAACTAACGCGTCAAAACAGCGAGCCTTCACAAGCTAGTTAAACTAACGCGTCAAAACAGCGAGCCTTCACAAGCTAGTTAAACTAACGCGTCAAAACAGCGAGCCTTCACAAGCTAGTTAAACTAACGCGTCAAAACAGCGAGCCTTCACAAGCTAGTTAAACTAACGCTTCAAAACAGCGAACCTTCACAACTTGAAGGACTTGAGCAGCCTGGAGGTCATCCACATATGACATCACTCGGGGGTTGGGTATGTAAAAATTTTGTAATGAAATGACAAGAGATGGGAGTATTAAAAATGTGACGTCACACAATAAATATAAGTGAAGTGCTAGATTATAAACGGTCTTAGTCTTACTACTAGAAAGAATCTTTGAAGCTTGATGACATTAAACTAAAATGCAGTCTTAAAAGATGGGATGAGGGGAGAGAAGCATTTGAGGATTGAGCCATCGATTGGCCTATAACATTAACGGTACCGAAACCATACAACGTGGTGTGTCCAGTGTTACATCAGTTTAATTCTCATGACTTTTCAGCAGTCCAAAGCAATGGATATAAAAACACACACGTACATTATTCTAGAAAATATTATATACTCTTAATAGAATTATCAATAGACACAAATGTAAAGTATTGCATAGTATACAGTGCTTATTTTTGATCGGGGTGGGTTGCCGTTAGTTTATTCTCAGTGTTTGTCTTGGAAATTGGAAGAGTAAATACTTTGCTAAGTTCAGCTAATGTCTTTTCTCTGATGTGTAAGGTAAGAGTCACTACTTCATTAGATACGTTCTATTTCTGTCTGTAGCCAGCGTCTGTCCTATTGCATGTATAACGTTCTCCGGCCTTCTGCATGTTAACTCTCACTATGTTTACTCAAGCATGTGCCTATTACCACAAGCTATTTATATGCAAGCCCAAACAGAAGGAGATCCATTGTAGTCTTCTCGCTGTGTGTTAAACATCTGTCTTATCTGTTGCATAGAACGTCTCTTGAGGTTACGCGGGTAATAGAGAAAAGATATCAGACGTTAATAAACTAACACTTCGTCTCAAGTGTGAATCAGCAGAAATCGATTTTTGAAGCAAGATAAACAGACAAGAACGATTGCACTATCCATCTTGCAAAATCAAGAGATGAGTGTGACTCTACACGTGCGTGCGTGACTCTGTGTGTGTGTGTGTGTGTGTGTGTGTGTGTGTGTGTGTGTGTGTGTGTGTGTGTGTGTGTGTGTAAATGAGCAACCAGTGACGCCCAACATAGAAAACGGGCAAAAACCAGATTGAAATTTAGAGGAATAATTTGAAAGTAAAGTTTGAATATATTAAAGATAATTAAACAATTATTTTTCTTATCTATAATAGTGTTTTTTATTCTCAGCGATAAGTCATTAATTTCCTTATCAGTGATATGTCGCTATTTAACTTGTTAGTGATAGGTCGTTATTTAATTTGTTAGTGATAGGTCGTTATTTAACTTGTTAGTGATTGTTAGTGATAGGTCGTTGTTTAACTTGTTAGTGATTGTTAGTGATAGGTCGTTATTTAACTTGTTAGTGATAGGTCGTTATTTAACTTGTTAGTGATAGGTCGTTATTTAACTTGTTAGTGATTGTTAGTGACAGGTCATTATTTAACTTGTTAGTGATTGTTAGTGATAGGTCGTTATTTAACTTGTTAGTGACAGGATGTAATTTTCCTTGTCAGTGACAGGACATAATTTGCTTTCATGTCTGATGGTCGTTCATGTTAGTTATGTGTATTGTGGATTCTAGGTCCTGTCAGTTCTGCATAAGTTAGTCTTCACACATTTCGTTTTAATTTATCTGTACTGAAGTATCCAGTTTTTCCATGGTTTTGTAATTTCGCTAGCTGTGTTCTTGTTTAGTGTGAAGTCAGTCGAGACAAATGCTTGAGTTTCTAAACTTTCCTCTGCTTGAGTGGTTTACAATCTTGTCACTTGCCTAAAGCAAATTTAATAATTGTTGTTGGAAAGGTGTCGTTCATCTGACTTTCTTGTTCTTTCTCTGTGTTCTGTCAGTGGCTAAACATACAACTCACACTGCCACTGTTTTTTGTTTTTTGTTTTTATCTAAGTAGAATTGTTGAAAAATGCTAACACCCTTTCTTGCACAATTGTAGTCCTATTTTTCTTTTTATCTTTTATGCCATGAAAATACAGGTTATCACGTTTTGAGAACTTTTCAAGATTCTCCATATCACTTCTAAACGGTTTTAGATCGGTCAAACTGTTAAAATCAGTCGATATTATACAGTTCAAGATTCACCATATCACTTCTAAACGGTTTTAGATCGGTCAAACTGTTAAAATCAGTCGATATTATACAGTTCAAGATTCTCCATATCACTTCTAAACGGTTTTAGATCGGTCAAACTGTTAAAATCAGTCGATATTATACAGTTCAAGATTCTCCATATCACTTCTAAACGGTTTTAGATCGGTCAAACTGTTAAAATCAGTCGATATTATACAATTCATCGATATTTGACCTACTTAGAGCTCTTCAGACATGCGGGAAATTAATATGAACACTATACCTTTCTCTCTTATACGTCTCGAGTCAAATATCGTTCTGTTAATGTCTTCTCGAGTCATTCCTACGTCAAATGTCATTCTGTTAATGTCTTCTCGAGTCATTCCTACCTCAAATATCGTACTGTTAATGTCTTCTCGAGTCATTCCTACGTCAAATGTCATTCTGTTAATGTCTTCTCGAGGCATTCCTACGTCATATATCGTTCTGTTAATGTCTTCTCGAGTCATTCCTACGTCAAAGTTATGTTAATGTTTTCTCGAATAGACTGAATGTCAATGATCTCTTACCAGTCCAGAATCTTGTTGTATGCTGGACACAGTTTTCAGTCCAGTCATCTCACGGAGGGTAAAATCCTATTCCTTGTACTGTTTCTCAATCATTAAAATTATAATTAGTCTTGTGGTCATTTAATTCTAAATCAGAACTTTGAACAGCGTTGTCGAGAAAATTTTAATATTTCAATGATTAAGCCAACAAATTAATGCAACCCGAGTCAGTGTGGAATTTGTTACCAACAAACAATGCAGGAAAATGAACACAAGCAAAATGCAATCAATAAATACAGCCCATACATAAGAAACGGAGAAATAAATCTAAACAAAGCAAGAGAAAAAAATAGATAAACAAACAGGATAAAAAAGAAAAAATGATAAAGATGAACAGTACGAGGACAAAAGGAGAAAAAATGATAAAGATTAACAGTACAGGACAAAAGGAGAAAAATGATAAAGATTAACAGTACAGGACAAAAGAAAAAATTATAAAGATTAACAGTACAGGACAAAGGAAAAAATGATAAAGATTAACAGTACAGGACAAAAGGAGAGCACCACAAACAATGAACACAAAAAGAAGTGATACATACAGATAAGAGAGTAGAACAATTGGATTAATATAGTGCAGGAGAAAAGGAGACGATGCACAAATCCTCTTTCGTACACATTCAATCAAATAAATAATACAGTGCAAGATAAATACTAGCAGTGCAGGAGCAAGATAAACACGAACATTGCAGGAGACACACGAATAAAATAAATAGTAACATTGCAGGAGTAATAGTAGATGGTTGGGGGGGCTCGGTAAATAGAAATAAAAGACGGGTGTTAGTAGGACCTGTAGAAACATTATGCGACAGTAAAACGTTTATCTTATTATTTTGTACAGTTTTACGACACACTTATAATACACAAAGTAAGAGACAGGTTGGTTTTGTGGGAGAATTATTAATAACTATAAATTAAGATTCTCGATCACTTGTAATTAATTATGTGTTGTTAATTAATAAATAATAACCATAACGAGTGAGGGGTGCCCCAGATGAGGTATCACACAATGTTAACAACTGCTCTCAGCGGTCTACTGTCTGTATGATGCCATAGAATTGAGTGCCAGAGTTAGAGAAAAGTTGGTACGTTGATGACATTGTCCTCGTGAGTGTGATAGATAGAATCAAGTAGGCATGCAATGTGAACAGCCAGCCAGAATCAGGTACGTGCAATGTGAACAGACAACTAGAATCAGGTGCGTGTGCAATGTGAACAGACAGCTAGAATCAGGTAAGTGTGCAATGTGAACAGACAGAATCAGGTACGCATGCAATGTGGCCATCCATCCAGAATCAGGTACGTGTGCAATGTGAACAGACACAATCAGGTACGCGTGCAATGTGAACAGACAAGAATCAAGTATGAGTGCAATGTGGACAGAAGCTAGGAACATTTTTCACCTAAAGGAACTAACTTGCCACACATTGAAATGTTACTTCACAGGCGAAAAGAAGAGAGTATGTACCATTTCCTATTCATAACAAATTCCTTTACACTTCCTATTCTTAACAAATTCCTTTACATTTTCTATTTCATAACAAATTCTTTTATATTTCCTATTCATAACAAATTCCTTTACATTTCCTATTCTTAACAAATTCCTTTACATTTCCTATTTCATGACAAATTCTTTTATATTTCCTATTCATAACAAATTCCTTTACCTTTCCTGTTCATAACAAATTCTTTTACCTTTCCTATACATAATAAATTCCTTTACACTCTCTTTTTGTCTTGCAAATTTATAATTTGGAATGAAAATGCAAGATTTATGGTTAATTATAAATATATAAGTTTCATGTCACTTTGGCTGCAATATCACTTTCCAAAAAGTCGGATTTCGAGTAGATTTGATATTAGATCATACTTGTGAACTCGAATTTTGTAAAAGAGAAAATATCGTGATATCTGACGCTCTGATACGTATATTAAGACACCAACACCAATATGAAAGTGAATGAATGACGTGTTTGATTTACTAAAAACTAGGTGCTAAAAGCACTGTCTTATTTATATATTAAAAACTAGGTGCTAAAAGCACTGTCTTATTTATATATTAAAAACTAGGTGCTAAAAGCACTGTCTTATTTATATATTAAAAACTAGGTGCTAAAAGCACTGTCTTATTTATATATTAAAAACTAGGTGCTAAAAGCACTGTCTTATTTATATATTAAAAACTAGGTGCTAAAAGCACTGTCTTATTTGCTAAAACCATGATTCATAGAAACTAAGTGCTGAAATCAAATTATTGTCTGCATTGATTAATTAGAAACTAGGTGCTAAAACACACTGTATTGTCTATATTGATTTATTAGAAACTAGGTTAAAATAATAGCATTGTCTGTATTGATTTATTAGAAACTACTGACATCGTATTGTCTGTATTGATTCGTATAGAAAACTGGGTGTTCATTCAGAGGATTATTATCATTGTTGCATTATACACAACTTACCGGTATTTCTCGACCACTTTATTGTAATAATTTATCTTCCTATTATTCCTTTATTATTACTTAACAGAGAGTTTAACTATCAATGCAATGTTGACAAAATGTTAATGTAAGCAGACGCAATATAAGTGTAAAATAGATAAGAATATTTTAATCAGTTGCTTAACAGAAATAAAATTAATAAGAATAGTATAACTGAGGTAAAATAAATAAGAATAATTAAGCAGTAGTATAACTGAGGTAAAATAAATAAAAATAATTAATCAGTAGTATAACTAAGGTAAAATAAATAAGAATAATTAATCAGTAGTATAACTAAGGTAAAATAAATAAGAATAATTAATCAGTAGTATAACTAAGGTAAAATAAATAAGAATAATTAATCAGTAGTATAACTAAGGTAAAATAAATAAGAATAATTAATCAGTAGTATAACTAAGGTAAAATAAATAAGAATAATTAATCAGTAGTATAACTAAGGTAAAATAAATAAGAATAATTAATCAGTAGTATAACTAAGGTAAAATAAATAAGAATAATTAATCAGTAGTATAACTGAGGTAAAATAAATAAAAATAATTAATCAGTAGTATAACTAAGGTAAAATAAATAAGAATAATTAATCAGTAGTATAACTAAGGTAAAATAAATAAGAATAATTAATCAGTAGTATAACTAAGGTAAAATAAATAAGAATAATTAATCAGTAGTATAACTAAGGTAAAATAAATAAGAATAATTAATCAGTAGTATAACTAAGGTAAAATAAATAAGAATAATTAATCAGTAGTATAACTAAGGTAAAATAAATAAGAATAATTAATCAGTAGTACAAGTGAGGAAATATAAATAAGAATATTTAATCAGTAGTATAACTAAGGTAAAATAAATATTTCAAAATTTAAAGTGGAAAGGTGAAGTATGAATACAGTCGCTACAAGAACGGTTTACTTTAAGTGAGGAGACCGAGAACGAACGACGACAGAAACAGTACACAAAAAATAAGGAAACTTTGTTTTAAAATAAAACTCCACTCATTTTACAGTTTGAAATTGACATCATAATTAGCATACATCAAAAAGACTGTTAGTGCAGAAATCTATTGACCAGTCCAAGCTTACCTATAACAAAGAAAAAGATTTGTGCACGGAGAAATGTTTGTGTAACTCTATCTTATATGGTGTGTGTGTGTGTGTATGTGTGTGTGAATGAGTTATATAATAATGTATTTCTCTGTATGAAAGTATGTGATATACATCATTTAATACTAATTATCTGGTGTGTAAGAGAATGTGTAGGTTTCTCTGTATGAAAGTATGTGATACACATCATTTAATACTAATTATCTGGTGTGTAAGAGAATGTGTAGGTTTCTCTGTATGAATATGCTAGTGAGTGTCTTAGAGTAAACCTTTAGCCGACTGCGGCTAATCACAGAAAGCATACTTTCTCAGCAAAAGAATAAAAATAAAAACAGGATTCAATTCCAGTTTTTTTTTTAAAAAGTAATATTCACCAGCAACAACAATAAATAACTGTTGTATAATGATTTAAAGTGCCATACGTCACTCAATGTTCGGAAAGCGTTACAGACTGCAGTACGACAATATTAGCGTGATTCTAGCTGCAATTGACACACAACAATTGATGGCGTACACAAGACAACTTAAGTAATAGCGTACATAAGACAAGTAACAGCGTACACAAGACAACTTATAAGTAATAGCGTACACAAGACAAGTAATAGCGTACATAAGACAAGTAACAGCGTACACAAGACAACTTAAGTAATAGCGTACACAAGACAAGTAATAGCGTACATAAGACAAGTAACAGCGTACACAAGACAACTTAAGTAATAGCGTGAAATAACAAAAACTGCAGACGTTCGTGAGAACACAAAATTGAAAACAAGCATATTAATAAGAATTTACGGTGCTTATTTATATAATTTATTATTTTCACAGGACAGAACTGAAAATCTTTCCAATGTAGCAGAACTGGTTGTATTCCCAAGATAACAGAACCGAAGGCTTTCACAAGATATCAACAAACTGAAGAAATTTAAAATTTAACGGAATTGAATGCGTTCTCAAAGTAGGGATCAGGGAGGCGTTAACAAAAAGCAGAGCTGAAGGCGTTAGCGAGAGAACTGAAGGTGCTACAAGAAAAAAAAATACAAGTTTTTACAAGATTAAGAGAATTTAAAGTGTTTTCAAGTTAACAAAAATTAAAGATTCCCCCCCCCCCCCAAACGACAGAATGTAAAGTGTTTTCAAGATAACAAAAATTAAAGATCCCCCCCCCCCCAAACGACAGAATGTAAAGTGTTCTTGTCAATTTAAAAAAATGACAGTGTCGTTAGAAATAAAAAATGGAAACATTCCCAAAATAACCAGAGAATGTGCTTACAAGTCAATAGAACTGAAGGCATTCCCAAAATAACCAGAGAATGTGCTTACAAGTCAATAGAACTGAAGGCTTTCACAAACTGTGATGGCTTTCAAAACAGAATTGAATCTGTTATTAAGATAACGAAACTGAATAAATGAACATTATAACAGACAACTAAAGGCGATTCAAGATAAGAGAACTAAGAGAGAAACCTAACATTATCATAAAATTATAGAATGGAAGGCAATCTCGAGAAAATAGAACCGAACATATTCACCAGATAATAGAAATGGAAGTGTTTCCAACAGAGCAAACTAGAAATATTCACAAAAATAAGACTGTATGTGATTTCCTGCAACAGAACAGAAGGTGTTCACAATAGAACTGAAGTGTTCACGGCCGACAAATAAGAGATTTAAAAAGTGTTTTCGACATAACAACAAAACCACAAGTAAATATGTTTTCAAGGTAACAGAACGAATAATGTTCACAAATAAAGAAAAAGATAACAGAATTGAAGGTGTTGACAAGAACTCAAGGCGTTTAAGAAAATAACTGTAGATATAACTAGAGATAACAAAACTAGGGGCGACTCCCAAAAGAACTGAAGAGTTAACAGAGTAACAGAACCAAATGTTCCCATGATAACCAAATTGAATGAAATTATACTGTTATCGATAAATAAAACATTTACTGACTTCGAAAAAATCTTTGTTCTTGAATTGCTTTTTCAAACTGTTACGATACACCTCATTTCCAATGAAACTACATCAGTAATGGTTTGATTTGTTCCACTTATAAAACCACGTAATCATAGTCTCTTAAAGCTACATCAGTAATGGTTTGATTTGTTCCACTTATAAAACCACGTAATCATAGTCTCTTAAAGCTACATCAGTAATGGTTTGATTTGTTCCACTTATAAAACCACGTAATCGTAGTCTCTTAAAGCTACATCAGTAATGGTTTGATTTGTTCCACTTATAAAACCACGTAATCATAGTCTCTTAAAGCTACATCAGTAATGGTTTGATTTGTTCCACTTATAAAACCACGTAATCATAGTCTCTTAAAGCTGGCGTTTTAACATTTGACTTTTGTTTTGGAACCTCAGACAATATTCTGACACTCGTACACACACACACACACACCCCAATTATAAGCATACATAATAGCTATCTATGGTCCTCTCTCCCCCCCCCCCCCCCCCAGTTGCACGTGCATTTCCAGACTATAAGGCACATAGACGTTTCACGTTAACCGAAACTCACGATTGTTAATCTGTCTGGCACCGCGTGCCTCACCTAAACTGCCGTCGCTCTTTCGCACTTGGACGAGTTTCATTGGGCTGTGTTTTGTGCTTTTGGAATTACTTTAACAGTGTCCGTACTTAGACTAGTCTCACTAGGCTGTTTTCCTGCTTGGAACTACTTTAACAGTGTCCGTACTTAGACGAGTTTCCCTTGGCTGTGATTTTGTGCTTGGAACGACTTTAACAGCATTCATGTGCTTGCTTCGTTGATTACCGGAAGTCTACAATTTTGTGTTCGTCTGAATTTTATCTGAACTGTAACTTCAGACAAATTCTTATCGGCATTATACATGCTTCTGTACGATATTTATTTTTAAGTAGTCTGCTACAAAGCTTGAACAGCGAGTGAGGTGAATACACTTTCATGGGTGCGTAGTAAAGAGTGATTATTCTATTTTTTAAAAGTTTATAAAGTGAATGTACTGTACAACACAGTAAGTGAACCTAAGTAATTATTCCATTAACCCATCTTAGTTGTGAACATTCTGTAAACAATGCGAGTAGATATATACTGGATTTCAAAGTACATGATGTGAGTAGAACATATTCAGTTATCATTATACGAAGTGAGTTACCTATAAACAATGTAAATAGAATATATTCTGTTATCTATAGGCCTATACACGGCGAATGTCCTGTAAAGAATGTGAATATAACACATTCTGTTACCAATGCACACAGTGAGTACCAATAAACAATGTGAGTAGAATATTTTGTTATCAATATATGCAGTGAATACCTTATTACAATGTTACCCAAAGTAAAAGTTTTAAGCTTATATTTTGCAGTAGGACATTATGAGCAACAAAAGTGGTCAATCCATTTTTCGAAACATTAAGAATTGAAGACTCGATTTTTGTTTGAGTCACTCAAAATTATTTTGATTAAATACATACCAAAGCATGCTTATTCCTAGCGCTATCTAATCAATATGACAACTATCCAATAACTATCCTCAAACTTGTGAATGTAACAGTGCCCATTATTAACGAGAAAACTATGCCCATTATTAACGAGAAAACTATGCCCATTATTAACGAGAAGACTATGCCCATTATTAGAAAGGATGATATACTAGTGTAGCACTGATAAAAAATACTATAATAACTAAATAACTATTATATAAGACAGTAATAAATAAATAATGAAGCGAGTAATAAATAAATAACTGTAAAATAAAAATTAATAAATAAATACTGTTATGAAGCATGAAAATATACCATGTCTATTATTAAATAGGAAGATATATTCTAATCGTTAGTACAATGACAATATAAAATGGAAGATGTACCATGTCTATTAATTATTAATTAGGAAGTCAAATTCTAACAGTTTATTACAACAACAATGTTAAATGGAGGATGTACCAGGTCTATTATTAATTAGGAAGTCATATTCTAACAGTTATTACAACAACAATGTTAAATGGAGGATGTATCAGGTCTATTATAATAATTAATAATTAATAATTATTAATTAGGAAGTAAAATAAATTCTAATCGTTAGTACAATGACAACGTAAAATGGAGGAAACATATCAGTGAGCATTATTACGCAGGAAGATCAACCAGCAGCATTTTATAAATATGAGAATATTGAAAAATGTATTATTATATTCCAGTATATATCACTTGCAGTGTTTTGGAAACTACGTGCTAAAATTCTTTTCGACATTCGAGTAGTCTAGGTATTTTGATTCCTGAACTTAACGGATAAATATCCTGGTTGGCCAGTATCATAGCGCACAAAGACCATATTCTGTGAGACTTGAGTCACTTAACTAACATGTAAATATGTTATTAAAAACTTACCCCAGTATAATATCAATATTTAAATACTTTAAATGACACACTGGGTATATTTTGGTAAATTGCAAATGCAGTATATGAAGTCTTGCAAATTAAACATACATAAATATCAATTTCAAACACAATTATAGATAGAGAAACACAAACATTAACATCGACATAATATGTTTCTTATAACCCAGAACACACAACATCATATCTACGTTAATGATCGTCATTATGCACATAATCATACCTACGTTAATTGTCGTCATTACGCACATAATTATACCTACGTTAATTGTCGCCATTACGCACATAATTATACCTACGTTAATTGTCGTCATTACGCACAGAATCATATCTACGTTAATTATCGTCACAGCGTACAGAAACTCTAATTATATATCGTCACAGCGTACAGAAACTCTACTTTTTACAGAATGCTTTATTACTTTTAAAGAATTAAAGTCTTCTATAAAAGCAAATTTAAATATGTCGGATTCTATGAACATAAAGGAAGCAAAGCTTTTTGTTTTGTCAGTTACGTTCAGATAATGAGACATAATGCAGTTTATTTTTTTCTGAAAGAAAATTACTTTTTAGATCCTGTCAATTGTTGAATTATCTGGTGAGAGGCACGACTGGACGTCATTTGACTCAGACTCAGTTTTTTTACACAATGTTTTCCAGTCTTTTCTTTTTTAGCTCGTAACTCCAAATTTCCAAACATATTTGCCCTCTGAGGCAACGTATGTCACTTAAGTGAGAGGAAAAGATTTAAAAAAATTAAAAATGAATTGTCAAATTACATGACGCGACCCATCAAAAATCTCTCAAACTTAATTTTGGATCGAAACCCAGAGGTTGGGAACCACTGCTGTAGATTATAATAAAACACTATGCAATGCTGTCTATTCTCTTAGCTTAGATAATGATTCACAGCGTTGACTATTTGGCTGATTAAAAAAATAAATAGAGAAAATTCCTTGTCATCTGATATTTGCTTTAATAACGGGAAAATTAAAAGTAGATGTTCAGCTGCTGCACGAAAATCACACAAATACAAGCTCCTCTTCTGACGTCATTAAAATGCAGATGGCTGGTCTTACTATCAGTGATGAAGCAGGATGCTTAGTCATTCAGATTTTAATTTTAAATTTTGAAAGTATAAATTTATATTAAATGTAGATTATTTCTGTCACACAACTTTAAATGAAGACTTTCTCTGTTGCAGACATTAATGCTTTGGGGGGGGGGGTCTTTTTAAACTAGTAATTGAACTTATCTAGAGCTAAATCTACTAATTCAAGTGATATTTATTTTAATAGCATATCATAAAAACAAAAATTATAAGTCAAATATAAAATGCTTGCATGCATAAGTCCTGTCTATAAGGTCGTTAGTATATACCCTAAGATATAAACTGAAATGTTTTTGTCTATTAGGATGTCAAGAGTCGTCTACAACGACAAAATCTGCGCAACAAGTAATTTTTTATATTCAGTAAGTGCTCATTTTTCATGCAGGTAGATTGTGCGATGATTTTATTGAATATACATTCAATGATAGCCAAAAAGCAATTTCAAATATTTTTTTTTTTTAATTGCATACAAGCGATCATTATTTATTTGAATTGTTGTATCGTTACTTTTTCCAGTTTAATATGGCATATTTTATGACAGATAACGTCACCACTTCTATTAGAAAAACTTGCTTTGACATAATTTAATGGTGAATAACTTCATTCTTTCTACTGTAGACGCTTGGCCTGGCATAATTTTGATAGGTAAATGATTTCATTTCTACTATAAATACTTGGATCTGGCATAATGTGTACGGCAAATGACTTGAATGAGTTCATAATTTCTGCTAGAAATACTTTGATCTGACATAATTTGGATAGTAAATGACTTGATCATTTCTGTTAGAAATACTTTGATCTGATATAATTTAGATAGTAAATGACTTGATTATTTCTGTTAGAAATACTTTGATCTGACATAATTTAGTTAGAAAATGACTTTATCATTTCTACTTGGAATACTTTGGTCTGGCGTACATTTGATGGCAGATAATTTCGTCATTTCTACTTTAAATATTTGGACCTAGCATAATTTTGATGATAAATAACTTCATTATTTGTACTAGAAATATTCGACCTGACATAATTTTGATGGCAAATAACTTCAATATAAGAAGGAAGCCTCATTGGGCTGAAAGCTAGACCTACCAGTTTGAAAGTGTTGGCTAGAACTGGGCTTTAGCACTATTTTTCTGACGGCAGATACATTGAAGATTTTCTGCACTCTGGCTGCAGGACTAAACACTACATGAGGTGAACGAGTGAAGTGAGCTTTCCAGAGTTAATGACAAAGAGTTAAAGAGTTAAGAGTTAAAGAGTTAAGAGTTAAAGAGTTAAGAGTTAATGACTAGGTAAGTGCTAGAAGTGACTAGGTGTTGGATAGAAGGTGTTGGATAGAAGTAGGCTTTAGCACTATTTTTCTGATGGCAGATGGAGATTTTCTGCACTCTGGCTGCAGGACTAAACACTACATTATTCTTAGACACCTTCGTTAAAACGAATACAATATAAAAATGAACTTGCTGTAAAGGGAAGTAAGCAACGTGCTCATTGTACGGTCTTGAATAGTTATGAGAATACTTCTTTGACAAGGGAAGAGAATTAAACAGATTAATGTACTTATTTTACAGATTGCTTCTGCATTTATTTCACACTAAATTATATTTATCTTCTCTTTCAGATATGGTGGTTTTAGTAAAATATATGCAATGAAAATGAAACACCAATTCCAGAGGTCCCAGTGTTGAAATCTTTATCTTGGAGGAAAAGAAAGTGATGAACTCATTTTGAAAGAAACATTGTTTATCAATAAATTATTTATATCGACAAAAATACCACATGAAATATAAATTTGTGAACAAAATAAATCCTCATTTTAAAAGTACGAACAGTAATTTACAGACAAGATATTCAAGTACTATATTACCATTAGCTGCATTACAACATAGAAGGTGTAATGCAATTTTAAACGCTGACACAAGCAATAGTTAATGTGTTGCCTGGACAATACATTGTAAGCACAGAAAACTCAGCCAATAATTTCATCACTTAAATATCTTTCATTTTAACCATATAGGATTTAATATTGACTTACAACGTTGTGTATTAAATGATTGCATATTTATTACCCATGATGAACGTCTCTACCATTTTGATATCGTTGCCTACAACTGAGAGTGGAACTTCACCCAGTGAGACTGCTTCTAATGGCACGCTCGCTACTTCTCTGGAGCTGGACGGACCGCAAAGTCCGGACCTAGTCATTCTCGTTGTCATGCTGAGCTGCTTCTTCATTCTGGGTGTGGTGGGCAATGCTCTGGCATTCTACATCTACTATCAAAAGCGAGATAAGACTACGTCCACTTTGTTTATTCTGTCGCTGGCAGCAACGGACTTTTTCACTTGTCTGATCGCAATCCCGTACACGATGGCTGCAGAAATGCTGAGGTAAGTCACACCTGTGCATTAGTTATTGATTGGTGCGCCTGACTGAACTATTTTCACTGACTGACCTATCTGAGTGGCTGACTATCTAATTCTGGCTGAAATAAGTGTATGACCAGTTATTTGTCACTGATTTACATAAATGAGAATACAAGAGAGATGATGCGAAATGGTTGATAGATATATTGCAAACCACAAATAATACAGATGTGAAAAAGTCAAGTGAAGAAGAAGGGTTTTATTTGAAATGCATATACACTCTGCACTCTAAATGTTCATATAGTTACAGTGCTGGCAGAAAAGTCACACATAGGAAGGTGTGTGTGACTCAACGCCGGATTATTATTGGCGATAATTATTGTTATTATTAATCATCCATAACTAATTACAAGTGATGAGAATCTTAATTTATGTTAGTAATAATTCTCCAGAAGACACCACTCTCTCTCTCTCTCTCTCTCTCTCTCTCTCTCTCTCTCTCTCTCTCTCTCTCTCTCTCTCTCTCTCTCTCTCTCTCTCTCTCTCTCTCTCTCTCTCTCTCTCTCTCTCTCACTTGGTGGATATGCAGGCGCTGTAAACGTTTTCTATCTTACATAAGATTAAAGACAAACATTTACTGTCACACAGTAGGTGGAAAACTTCTTACCAAAAGAGAAGAATAATGCGTCTTTTAATCTTTATTTAGCGAGCCCCAATCCACCCAGACTCTCTCCAACATATGGTTATCAATATGTGTAAGAAGGTCAATAAATTTAACATTAAATTTATTAAATAAACAATCAAATGACAAATACAATAAAAAGATTATTTGACATCAATATTTCCACGAAACCATGTTCAAATAATTTCAATGCTTATACGGTCTTATATCCTATTACATAATTCAGTAGATTAGTATCAATATAAGTCACAGGATCATTCTTATCATAAAACTGAAATTGAGTTATTGAGAGATAATCAATAATAGTTTCTACATATTCTTGTCAATGGCTATACTGCAATAGTCTTCCGTATACTTTCATAACAATGTCACAAGGTTATTGTTCACAAGAGAAATGTCAATTCTTCATGTGCTTACGTAACAATGTCACAAGATTATTGTTCACAAGAGAATTGTCAATTCTTCACCTGCTCCTCTAGCACACTGTAGAATGTTCCATGAGCTGCTGTTCTCTTGAGACTAATCTGGGCACTCTTTTGCCAAATTAATTCCCTCAAGCACAACAACAATGTAGCAATTTCCAGTACCTTCCTTATACCAGAAATTTTGCAATGTAGTTGAGCTTTTCTTGCCATCATACATTAACAGAGTGCAGTGTATCCTCATATTTATATGTTGGGGTAGATACTTCTCAGATCTACCATGGTTGTACTGATTTATAAATCAGCAAACCAGGAAATTCTAGAAAATCACGAAATTCCAACAATCTCAGAAATAAATGGCCACTTCTTCCCGTAAAATATAATCAGGGAACAAACGCTAAGAATTCCAGTTTATCATCTCAAGGTCATTTCTTTCTTATATTCAAGTCTCAACTTACAGTTTCCTGTAACAGTATTTATTAGCACAATAAATGATATAGCATAATAAATACAACAAAATAATTTATGAACGTGTTCAATAGAACAATGTCATGTATTTAAGCATCGTAATTCCCAATTGTAGAAATAATAGTCTACTCACTTAATATATCTCTACATAAAACGCAAGTATAATATCTCAATAGCAAAAAAAACATTTCAAAGCCCATTCTCTTTCAATTAGTTACCTCACCATTAAGCTAATGGCTGCTTTTCATGACTGGACTTCAGCCACACCGTATTCAAAGTGATTAAGTGATTAAAGAATAGAATTATTTCAGTAGATAAACTTCGATCTCAGCCTTTTGGATGGTCTCGTTTTTTGTAAATGTTAACCGTGGATAATAAAATCTACTCACCCACATAAGACTGGTTTATATTACATCAGCAAGTTCTAGCACATTGTCTTCTTGAGTTGTTATGTTAACTCTGGTATTTATAAAACACCCAATAACGGAAGATCATGTCACGCTGACATTAAACAAGTAATATAATGTTTAATTTAAAATAGGGACAGACAACTCTGCTCTGTCACAGTGTCATTAATTTGTCATCCACAATCTTTGTCTTGAAAAGACAGCATCCCTCAACATTGATGATTTAGGACATGAAGTGCTTCATCCCCTTGTCTCTTTCACGAAGGAATTCTGTTTGTACAAGCACTGGGACCTGAGCTACATTTCCTTTTAATCCATTATTCACCCTTTGTATCTAACACAAACTTACAAGCACTGGGGCCTGAGCTGCATTTTCATTATTCAGCCTTTGTATCTAACACAAACTTACAAGCACTGGGACCTGAGCTACATTTCCTTTTAATCCATTATTCACCCTTTGTATCTAACACAAACTTACAAGTACTGGGACCTGAGCTGCATTTCCTTTTAATCCATTATTCAGCCCTTGTATCTAACACAAACTTACAAGTACTGGGACTTGAGCTGTATATCCATTATTCAGCCTTTGTATCTAACACAAACTTACAAGTACTGGGACCTGAGCTGTATATCCATTATTCAGCCCTAGTATCTAACACAAACTTACAAGTACGAATATAAGTTATTCAAAGTTAGGAAATATACATAGTACGGCTGTTATCGATTAATGATTTCTTTGCAGATTACTCTTACAATAATTAATGATTAATTAATAGAGAACAACTAAGATTAATCTTACAATAATTAACGATTTATTAATAAAGAACAACTAAACTGATTAATCTTACAATAATTAGTGATTCATTAATAAAGAACAACTAAACAGATTAATCTTACAATAATTAATGATTAATTAATAAAGAACAACTAAACTGATTAATCTTACAATAATTAACGATTTATTAATAAAGAACAACTAAACTGATTAATCTTACAATAATTAGTGATTCATTAATAAAGAACAACTAAACAGATTATTCTTACAATAATTAATGATTAATTAATAAAGAACAACTAAACTGATTAATCTTACAATAATTAACGATTTATTAATAAAGAACAACTAAACTGATTAATCTTACAATAATTAGTGATTCATTAATAAAGAACAACTAAACAGATTAATCTTACAATAATTAATGATTAATTAATAAAGAACAACTAAACAGATTAATCTTACGATAATTAACGATTAATTAATAGAGAACAACTAAACTGATTAATCTTACGATAATTAACGATTAATTAATAGAAAGCAACTAAACTGATAACAAAATGACACTCGAATTTAATCCTACTGTTACTGTTATTGTTCAGTTCACTCAGTCACTCAATAGATTTCGACCAGTCTTTTAAGCAGACTAACTTCTTCAACTGTCAGGATGCACGCAGTTTATTCACAATAATATCGGATGTGCTGAACAGTCTGTCACAGGGAACAGATGTGGCTGGTATGCATAATAGTGCAGGAACAAAAGATGCAAATTTCGGAAAACGACAGGCATTAATTTCCACCAGATTTGATCGGTTTTTAAGAATGCAATGAAAACATTAATACATCTTCAAGCTTGTAAATTAGCAATAACGTTGAATCAGCTTTGAGTCGTTTAAAACTTTTGTAATATTTTAAATATTTTGCAAATTGATATTGCGTCCGATTTTTATTTCTATTATCATCATTGCGACTACAGGAAGCGTATTTAAATTCACAGATTGATTGAGTGTAGGGGGCGCTTCCGGCTTCCGCCGCTTTCGCGCTTTGTTTCGAGTTTTCTATTTGTCCACCAACAGTCTTCGACAAACAACGTGTTATATTTTGCCGGATGTTTATGCTGTAAATGGTATGTCATTGATGTATTTGAGCCACAAAAGGCGAAGACTTTATCACAGTGAAAACAGTATACCTTCTAACCATTAATCACTTTGTTGTTATCGTCCACCTTAAAACTAAAATATGCATACAATTTACCTTTGACCAGTTTATAATCTTTCATCTTAGAATTGGCCATTTTGGCAGTAAAAAATAATAAGAAATAAAAACTTGCAGTGCAACTAAATATCGGCATTGCAAGTAAGCAAGAAAATTAGTTGAAATTTAATCATCATGAAATAAAATAATCAATAAAATTTCTTAGCAATTTATCGGAAGATTAATCATTAAAATGTGCAGCCCTAAATTACATAGAGATATGAAATTTATATTTCTTAAATTCTGAGTTTGTCTTTTCTACCATTAAATAAAATGGGTGCCTCAGAATTATGCTTTCTTTAATGGCATTTTAATTTTTGAAACTTTATTGCTGATTGTGACATGAGTGTTTGTATTGAGCATCAGTGCCTTGTTAAAGAGTATCTTGTACAAACTTTATTGCTGATTGTGACTTTGTGACATGAGTGTTTGTATTAAACATCAGTGCCTTGTTAAAGAGTATCTTGTACAAACTTTATTGCTGATTGTGACTTTGTGACATGAGTGTTTGTATTGAACATCAGTGCCTTGTTAAAGAGTATCTTGTACAAACTTTATTGCTGATTGTGACTTTGTGACATGAGTGTTTGTATTGAACATCAGTGCCTTGTTAAAGAGTATCTTGTACAAACTTTATTGCTGATTGTGACTTTGTGACATGAGTGTTTGTATTGAACATCAGTGCCTTGTTAAAGAGTATCTTGTACAAACTTTATTGCTGATTGTGACTTTGTGACATGAGTGTTTGTATTGAACATCAGTGCTATCTTGTACAAAGGTGTCCATTCACGAAAACAGTCGCACTCCTCTATTTACTGTGAACGCAGAATTCTTGATAGCTAGATCACGATCGGGCTCTTTGGTACGACACTGCAACAACAACAATACCAATTTTGTTTTATCTCTATGATCCGTATCATCTTAACAAAAACGCAGACAAAACAAGAAATCATACATGCAAACATATAACAAATATTGACAATATTCCATCTGTTTAGAAAATACCCCCTCCCCATACATTAGTTTGCAAATTGTTTAAACAATGATATACCGATCAATATCGCTTGTATTATTACTAATTACTTATTATAAAAGAAGTATTTGTGTGTATGTGTGTGTGCGTGTGTGGTATGTGTGTGTGTGTCTGTCAAATTCTAAAAACTGTCATTTTCTTTTTACTGCCAGATACCGGTTAATCTACGACATTGTTTGCAAAGCATATCTTTTTTTTATCACGTTCAACGTACCCCTCTCCGCCTTCATTATGGTTGCTGTGGGATTTGACCGCTACTTTTGCATTTGCCATCCGTTCCTTCACGCAATGACAGTTAAGCGTGCTAAGATTTGTCTCGTTTGTCTAACACTACTAGCATGTGGTTTGGGTGTCATCACGGCTCTTACATATGGTGTATACTATAACAAAGAAGAAACTGTTTCAGAATTTACCAACATTTCTATGTCCGCTGACCCCTCTATGACATCTGCGACAGGAGTAACCACCACCTCTACGATTATTGCCTGGGAAACAAAGGGTGAAGCTCGAAGTGTGGAAACAAAGAACTTAGTTAACAACGTGTCGAGAGATACAAGAATGTTGAATGATGCCAGTACTTTACATTCTTTCGTGTACTATTCTGCTAATCTCACTTCCTACAGTGCTTACAACGACATGTTCCATACTCTACCGGGCATTACTACAAACAAATTCATTGCTCAGAACGACATGTTCCATACTCTACCGGGCATTACTACAAACAAAGTAATGGTTGTGACGAAAGTAATATACCTTGGCTTGTGTGTTCCCAATCAGTTTATTCTGAGCGAAGATGTTTCCAATACTTATCATAAGATGTATGCGGCACTTTTTCTTCTTTCTTTCATCATTATCCTACTTCTGTACGCACTCATTTACCGCTCCATCCTCATTCGCAGGGCATGGAAAGCCAAGAGAAAGCGAACGAGTTGCTATTCCAGCGTCATTAACGGGCCGGAAACGTGTGCTGAGGAAACTCAACTTACCAATATCAATGGTAACATGGGAACGGATGTCTCCTCAGAGAGAGTGTCAGCGCGCACCTCCTGTGCGCTGCGCGACCGAATGCTGTACGCAAACGTCAAGACGGCTGCCATGTTATTTGTAGTGACGATTGTTTTCATTATCTCCTTTCTTCCATCTTGGCTGATAGGACTCGGCATTATTCCTATGAATTACATTCTATTCTATATATTTTTTCTCAACAATGTAGCCAATCCTTTCATTTATGCTTTTATGAACCGAACATTTCGGGACGATTTGAGACAGTTATTAAGACGCCTGAAGAACAGACTGTATGGCTACTGGTAACGTACTTTAAGATTTTCCCATCTCTGATTTAGAAACATAACGTATGCTTAGAACTACAATGGCCATACAAAACTTCAAACAGTACTGAGATATCTCTCTTAACAGGAAAAAAGTCTGTGAATTGCAAACCTCGGTCATACAAAACTTCAAACAGTACTGAGATATCTCTCTTAACAGGAAAAAAGTCTGTGAATTGCAAACCTCGGTCATACAAAACTTCAAACAGTACTGAGATATCTCTCTTAACAGGAAAAAAGTATGTGAATTGCAAACCTCGGTCATACAAAACTTCAAACAGTACTGAGATATCTCTCTTAACAGGAAAAAAGTATGTGAATTGCAAACCTCGGTTGTTAAAACCAAGGAACTATACGTCGTTTTTCATTGTAATTTTCACTTTTTTTTTCTTTGAGCTGTTGAAAGAGAACTATTGTGCAGACGTGTAATGAATGCACCCACTGGATTTATATTGGTTGTAATAAGCGTCTCAGAGTGTGTGTGCTTGTCTTTAAAGTATGTGAAATAGATGCACATTCAGTTATTGCTTGAAACTACCATATCCTAACTGTATTTCTATACTTCACTCTTATACAGTATTCATTTTTTTTTTATTAATCTTAACGCTGGTGTTTTGTTTTCAATACTGCTTTGGAAATATAGAATTTAAAATGATGCAAATCTGTTTTATTCATTTATGATTCGTGACTCCTTTTGTTTTTTAATAATCACACTCAGTATAAATGCATGTAATGCAGTTGTAGGAAGACACTGATTTAAGATAAACAGACATACGTGTAGAATAGCTGGAGGGAGACTTTTTCAAGTGAATTTGATCAACATAATTATCTTAGAAATGTGAAATATGTTAGATGAAAGAATTTGACCAAAATATTAGTAGATGAAATAATTTAATCAACATTTTACAGAAGTGTGAAATATTTTAGATGAAAGAATTTGATCAACATAATATAGAAATGTTAATTTGTTAGATAAACAAACAATTTATCAACATAAAACAGATGTGCGTTAAGTCTGTTGGAGGAAGAGACGTGTTTACATCAAAGAGAAATATGTGAGTTCTGATGAAGAAAGAGACTTGTTTAACATCAAAGAGAAATACGATTTAGAAAGGTTTAAGGTTTTTAAAATTATACTTATAGTTCTGAGTTCTATTGAAACTACTTTTATTACTAAACAGAAACGCTAAATAATAGTTTAACTGGAGAGCATTTAAGCAGAAATATTATGCATGAGTTTAGGTGAAATAATATAAAGAAGAGAAAAAACGAAACGGATATTGAATGAAAAGAAAAGTTTTACAAGACGCGACAGAATTGGTTCTCATAATACACTTAGATAAGAGATTTTAATGTTGAAATGAGGGCTCAATTCTAGATAAGAGATTTTAATGTTGAAATGAGGGCCCAATTCTAGATAAGAGATTTTAATGTTGAAATGAGGGCCCAATTCTAGATAAGAGATTTTAATGTTGAAATGAGGGCCCGAAGGAAAATTCTGATGAATAAATAGAAACTTGTAAAGAATTTGAAGAAAGACTTTTTCTTGATAAATGTATATAAAGTTTAGAGAAACACTTAAAAGATTAAATTAAAATGTAGCTAAAGATTAAAAAAAAGATTTAAGGGTGAAATAAAATTGTATGTGAAGGTTCAAGAAATACTTCAGGAATGAAATAAAATAGATATAAGGGTGTAGATAAATATTTTTCATGATAAAATTAATTTAAAGGTTTAAAGCGGGACTTTCAAGACAAACGCACGAGTTTAAAAAGAAAGACATTAAAATCGACTGAAAATGTTTTCTTTGCAGTTTGAGAGATTCCTGACTAAACATAGTCGAAAAAGAGACAATGCTAAAGTAAAACTTTCAGTTGTGTATGCTACTGAATCAGGATTAATGAACCACAGTTTTTTTAATGACTGCTAATTTATATTCTCAAACAGTTAAAGAGTGTACAATCCAGCATAACAATTGTCAAATGAAGTCAGATATATTGTTTTACCAATTTAGTAAATTGTGACTTTGTCGTGTTAATTGGTGGCTACCTGTAATGCCCCTGGTTATATTTATCTATTTAAGTTGGTATGCTACCTAGCATTACACAATATTAACTAATAATTAAGTCTATCATTTTTAATTTACTGTATTATATCTACTAGCAATTACATGAATGAATTAATTATATACTGTAATTTTACATTGACATGCGAAATAAATTATGTGAAATAAAAATGGATTAAGTGTGTGATATTAACTGATAAATGAATAATATTAACTGATTGCAGATAAAAAGCGATAAAGAATGCAGTGTATGTGGTGGGTGTGTGGGAGTATATATAGAATACACTACAGGAGAAAATATAGTTTAGGCCTATATAATTAATAAGTTGCGTTATATTAATTTGCCGTGCCACTTTTATATTTCTTTTCGACTGATTACATTAGTAATTATGCCCCTTTCCTTCTACTCTAATGATAAACTTACAAATCCTCAGATGGATAATTACCGAAAATTAAAGACAAAACAATCAACTTTACCTCACATACAATACGATGCAATTAAGATTAACAAAAAATTAAACAAACGATTAAGAAATATCAAAATGCAATAATAAACTCTCCTATTAGACCTTGTTACATCAGTAATGCTTTTTAACAGTAATGAAAATACAAATTACATTTTATAAATTAATAAACTGAAATGGGAGAAACTCTGGTCTTATTATATCGTAGCTCTTAGAACGTTAACACCAATGAAAGAATATAAATAGTGTATTTATTACTAGATATTTCTAATTCGACCCTGAGATGTTCTTTGAGTACTTATAATTTGTCATAACTTAGCAGTCATGTGAAGATGACATTCGTTCATCCTTGACATTGTACCTAGCAAATACATGTACAACATTGTGTTCCCTCCCGTTGTAACGTCAGTTTCTATAGAACTGTCTGCTTCACTTTTGTTGTTGGAATTCAATGTTTATCACCAAATCTTCTACAGTCCAAGACTTTCTAGCATGTCCTAACGTTTGCGTACATGATAGTTATTGTTTTAATAAAACAAACGTCTGTGATTTATTTTTACAACAAAATTCTTTTTCAATATTTACATGGTCTGTAAGAAAAGAAGAACACAATTATATTTCATTCATCCAGCTTAATCTCGAATGCATAGACACTCATTAAATATTTCAAGAGTTACATAAAAGATCAACATTTCAAGAGTTACATAAAAGAACAACATTGCAAGAGTTACATAAAAGAACAACATTGCAAGAGTTACACAAAAGAACATTTCAAGAGTTACACAAAAGAACATTTCAAAAGTTACGCAAAAGAACATTTCAAAAGTTACACAAAAGAACAAAATTGCAAGAGTTACACAAAAGAACATTTCAAGAGTTACACAAAAGAACAACATTTCAAGAGTTACACAAAAGAACAACATTGCAAACTTTCACTTTCTTCTTATATTTACCTCACTGAACTTGATATCAAACGACTTTATCGCTCCACACAGAACTTACCGTTATAGTGATATTCAATGCTGACCTGTGTCAAAGGAAATGAGCACGGCCGGTTGCAGGTGAAAAATGGCGGGTTTATAAAGTTAATGAATTTACCGAGGAAAGATACAAAAGATTCTGCTTCCAAAGCAAGTAAATTTAATAGCACACATAGAACATAACGAACATAATGAACAAAACAGCTCAACGGAACACAGAGAAGTGAAGAAGAAAGCATAACAAACATATATAACAAAACAGCCATGTGGAACACAGAATTGAAGAAGGAAACATAACAAACATAAATAATAAAACAGATCAGAATTAAAGGAAGCATAAAAACTAAAGGAAGCATAAAAAGCATAATAAACAAAACAACTAAAAGGAACACGCAGAAATGAACGAAGAAAAATAAAAACTTAAGTAAAACACTTAGAATTGAGGAAGGAAAAATAAAACACTTGAAAAAACAAGTAAGTAAAACACTTAGAATTTAAAAAGGAAAAATTAAAGCACATGAATAAAACAGGTAAGTAAAACACTTAGAATTGAAGAAGGAAAAATAAAAACACATGAAGAAAACAGGTAAGTAAAACACACAAAATTTGGGGGGAAAATAACAACTGTAATGAATAAAACAGCTAAGGGAACATCCAAAATGAACAAAACAGCTAAGTGGAAGAAACAATTAAGTTATATAAAATCATTTTCACGTATCTCAGATAATATGTGGTGAATTGGCTTTAAGTGTGAGAGAGAGAGAGAGAGAGAGAGAGAGAGAGAGAGAGAGAGAGAGAGAGAGAGAGAGAGAGAGAGAGAGAGAGAGAGAACCCAGTCTATGTATAGATGTCTCTCTAATGTCTCTTACATATTTTTTCTTACGGCTCTTTAAAGTCTTTTTCACATATTTTTATCATGTCTCTACTAACTCTTTCGACTTGTCTTCCCTGTATCCTTCATATTTCTGTCTTATATTTCCGAAGCTGATATCAGGTCTCATGTACTGCTTTCTAATTCTCTCTTTAACATCATACATCATGTATTCATTTCTTGGGCTTTCTTTTAATGTCTCACATACTTCTGCTTACATCTCTGACTTTAATATCATGTCTTATATATTTATTTCTTACTTCTCTCACTTCAGTATAATATCTTATCCACTACTTTCATACATCTCCCACTTTAATATAATGTTTTATACACACATATTTCCTACATTTCTCACTATTAAATAATGTCTCATATATTTATTACTAAGTTAAAGCACTTTAATATAAGAAAATAATATGATAAATACAGCGCAAGACACAGCAAAACACAAATAAATGTGCTTGCAAAATGAAAGAACATAAATAAAATGGATTTACATATTGAATAAATGTTGACACAGAAGAGACAGAACTATTCTTGTTGAACAAAATTTATCTTGAGATTACATATTGGATAAATGTTGACACAGAAGAGACAGAACTATTCTTGTTGAACAAAATTTATCTTGAGATTACAATTGTAAAATGCTCCTCGTACCCTTTAGTGACAGTCCGCTTACAAGGTGCATATTTCGGGTAGATGGAACCTGAGAAGGAATTGAATATTAACAGTATTGCTTTCATTCACAGAATGTTGAAATGCGTACCTGATGATGAGCACAAACTTCTGTCCCACTTCCCACTTCTCGACCAAAAGTTACTGGAAAGAGTAGGAGTAGTTTTAAACCTGGCTGGCCATCATTATTTTTCTGCATAGTGCCTATCTTTCTCTATGTCTTTCTACATAGTGTCTATCTTTCTCTATGTCTATCTACATAGTGTCTATCTTTCTCTATGTCTTTCTACATAGTGTCTATCTTTCTCTATGTCTTTCTACATAGTGTCTATCTTTCTCTATGTCTTTCTACATAGTGTCTATCTTTCTCTATGTCTTTCTACATAGTGTCTATCTTTCTCTATGTCTTTCTACATAGTGTCTATCTTTCTCTATGTCTTTCTACATAGTGTCTATCTTTCTCTATGTCTTTCTACCAGCTGAAAACAAGGAACAGTATTGCTGGTTGGGAAAGCTTTTGGCGGCTAGTCTAACCTGTTATCTGCACTTCCTCGAGAATCTCAACATCATCCGTAAACTTTCACTTTCTACTTTTTATCAAACTCTAATCATGCGCTTCTCAAGGTTAGCGATATAATCTTCTCAAGGTTAGCGATATATGCTTCTCAGGATTAGTGATATATGCTTCAAAATTTGTTGTTATTTTCTTTCTCCAAAATTCTGACCAATATTACTCCTTCCTTTGAGTCTTTGAAGGAAGTTATCATACAGCAAATACTGGAAATACTAGCAAAGTACCAATATTGAACAACTCTATAGCCAAGAGCTGGGCCTGAACAACTCTACAGTCAAGAGCCGGGCCTGAACAACTCTATATCCAAGAGCCAGGCCTGAACAACTCTACAGTCAAGAGCCAGGCCTGAACAACTCTACAGCCAAGAGCCGGGCCTGAACAACTCTACAGCCAAGAGCCGGGCCTGAACAACACCATAGCCAAGAGCCGGGCCTGAACAACTCTACAGCCAAGAGCCGGGCCTGAACAACTCTACACCCAAGAGCTGGGCCTGAACACCTCTATAGCCAAGAGCCGGACCTGAACAACTCTACAGCCAAGAGCTGGGCCTGAACAACTCTCCACCAAGAGTCGGGTCTGGGTCGTGTGTTCTGATATCAGCTGTCATGGAACAAACGTGAAAATATTTTGAATGTCTGAGGCTGATATCTCCAATTCACGCTTCCTTCGCTGATTTTGAACTGCAGTGATAACTTCCTGTAAACGACACATTAAGCTTCCACAGCATTCTTCAGCACATTGCGCACTATCAGTTAATATGTCCAAATGTGTCATCATGTAAGCTGTGAAATGAAATTGTATCAAGAAAACTTGCGAGGTTTCACAGTTTCAAATTTCTCAGTAAGCATAGCTGTGGATTGTGAAGTGAAATTGTATCAGGAAAGAGAGAGGGAAAATGTAGCGTAGCCAGAACAGAATAAATACAATTCCAAATTATGGTTCATGCAAGAGTGCACTAGATTGATTCTTTTGAAATAAAGGCATGAATATTTATTATGCACTCAAAGTTGTTTGCATATAATATAAATTTACTGCTAATCTGTAGGTGTTGGCTACACATTTTCGTTGAGTTTATTATTACATTTATTAAAATTCCCAGCAATCATTAGAGCTGGCTATAAAATGTGTTACGATTATATGAGATGAAAAAGTGTGACAATGTTTAAGGGGAAGGTAGTGGTTCATAAATTAACAAATGTCTTGTGATGCCTGGGGGAGATATCTATCTTTATACACTTAGGTCAGATGCACTTGGGCTTGTAAAATGTTGAAGATGATGCTAGAGTAAATATAGATACTTGTCTGTTTAATGGGTAATAACAAAATCTGTGCATCTTAACCAATATACAGAATTTAGTTTACTGGTAAATTCTGTAACATCTCTTTACAGGGTTTCTTTATCACTAAAGTCTGAACACACGATTTACAAGGCGGGGGGGGGGGAGGGGAAATGTCTATTGAGAAAGATAAGGTCTGAATACACGATTTACAAGGCGGGGGGAGGGGGTTTGTCTATTGTGAATAAGGTATGAACACACGATTTACAAGGCGGGGGGAGGGGTTTGTCTATTGTGAATAAGGTATGAACACACGATTTACAAGGCGGGGGGAGGGGTTTGTCTATTGTGAATAAGGTCTGAATACACGATTTACAAGGCGGGGGGAGGGGTTTGTCTATTGTGAATAAGGTATGAACACACGATTTACAAGGCGGGGGAGGGGGTTTGTCTATTGTGAATAAGGTATGAACACACGATTTACAAGGCGGGGAGAGGGGGTTTGTCTATTGTGAATAAGGTATGAACACACGATTTACAAGGCGGGGGGAGGGGGTTTGTCTATTGTGAATGATAAGGTCTGAACACACGATTTACAATGCGGGGAGGGGGGAAGGGGGAATGTCTATTGTGAAAGATAAGGTCTGAATACACGATTTACAAGGCGGGGGGAGGGGGTTTGTCTATTGTGAATAAGGTATGAACACACGATTTACAAGGCGGGGGAGGGGGTTTGTCTATTGTGAATGATAAGGTCTGAATACACGATTTACAAGGCGGGGGGAGGGGTTTGTCTATTGTGAATAAGGTATGAACACACGATTTACAAGGCGGGGGAGGGGGTTTGTCTATTGTGAATAAGGTATGAACACACGATTTACAAGGCGGGGAGAGGGGGTTTCTCTATTGTGAATAAGGTATGAACACACGATTTACAAGGCGGGGGGAGGGGGTTTGTCTATTGTGAATAAGGTATGAACACACGATTTACAAGGCGGGGAGGGGGTTTGTCTATTGTGAATGATAAGGTCTGAACACACGATTTACAAGGCGGGGAGGGGGGAAGGGGGAATGTCTATTGTGAAAGATAAGGTCTGAATACACGATTTACAAGGCGGGGGGAGGGGGTTTGTCTATTGTGAATAAGGTATGAACACACGATTTATAAGGCGGGGGAGGGGGTTTGTCTATTGTGAATGATAAGGTCTGAATACACGATTTACAAGGCGGGGGGGAGGGGGTTTGTCTATTATGAATAAGGTATGAACACACGATTTACAATGCGGGGTGTGAAGGGGGAATGTATGTCTATTGTAAAAGATGGGGTCTGAACATAAGAGTTACAGGGATTCTTTCTTTTCTAGTAAAAGATAGGATATGAACACACAGTTCCTTTTTTTTGTTGTTGTAACACACGATTTAAACTGGCCATTTTTAAAAACCTGTGTTTATTCTCCAGTTGTTTGCTTTCGTTTTGTGAGACTGGGGCCGCATTGCTAATATTTATTTTGAGAAGATATTTAAGGCAGTTAACGCTGACAAAGTCACCTTCCGTCTACAACGAGCAATCTAGATTTTTTAAACTAAAGAACAGAAAGCAGTGCTACAAATAGTTTTGCATCGACATTACTAATAGACACTGGTATGCAAAAAATCCAGTGTTAACTCTTCACATTTCAAATATAATCCTTGGCTAAACGCCTCCATTCTCTCACTGCAAAATCGTTTGAAAGCAAAACTTACCTTGAACACAACTTGAAGGTTTGGTTCATTAGTTCACTTTTATCATCCATTGTGAATAGAATACAAAAAGTAGATTTATCATACCATGTAGCAAAGCAGTTTATTACATTGTAACAAAGTAGATTTATAGTGTGCAATACATTAGTTGTGAAGTTGTGATATGGACTATTTACCATGTAGCAAAACAGGTTACCTTCAGTTGCGAACGTGCATATATAATATATTGCCTTGGACTAGTAGACAACATAATAAATTACCTTGGACTAGTAGACAACATAATAAATTACCTTGGACTAGTAGACAACATAATAAATTACCTTGGACTAGTAGACAACATAATAAATTACCTTGGACTAGTAGACAACATAATAAATTACCTTGGACTTGTAGACAACATAATGTATTGTCTTAAATTGTAAACATAGCCTGTGGACTAATAGTAATGAATTGCCTTAAGTTGTAAACATAGCCTGTGGACTAATAGTAAGGAATTGCCTTAAGTTGTGAACATAGACTTTAGCAGTGATTTTTTCAAAAATGGCGTCACTTTTTTCTTCTGATTATTGTTTTGCTTTGTTCGTAATATGAAGTAAATCTAAATATGAAGTTAATCGTAATATGAAGTAAATCTGTTTATGCTGTGCAGTGCCTTTCGCTAGTAAACTTCTCTCTTATGTGCAGTACCCTTCACTAGCAATGTGAAGTAAACTTCTCTGTTATGTGCAGTACCCTTCACTAGTAATGCGAAGTAAACTTCTCTATGATGTGCAGTGCTTCAACAAAGCAAACGCGTAACATTGTCAACAGGAATGTTCCGAGTTGGGATAAGGATAGATTCGTTGTATTTTTAATTTTTTTTATCAGTTAATATATTTTTACAGATTTGTTACAGTAAACAACAAGAGAGAATGTATATCGCTTGAAAAAATATTACGAAGGTTTTACGAAAACACTTTCAAGCTAATATAATATTGATATCTAATTTATAATCCTGTCACTTGAGTGTGATAATATTCGCAACTCCATGGCTGCCTCAGACTACTCTGGTATTCTTCCCCATGCCTTTTCTAATTTGGAATTTCTCTCGTTAAATTGTGTAAATATTAAATAGAAGTTTACACCAATGGAGGTATTACGTGTTAGTATCTGTTGTATGTGTGCGAGGATACAGTCCTAGCGAAACTATTGCTGTCCGAAGATTGTTTCAAACAGACACTGTCTAGTGGTAAGCCCGGGATGACAGTTTAAAAGTCCGTTGTAATGAAGTTTTTATGTAGTGTTCAAAAGAAAACGAACAATGGCAACAGTTACAAGTAGGGTTTTTTTTACATTTGTAGAGCATTACATAATTTAAATAGTTTCATACGAATTAAATACGGAGAATTAAATGCGGAGAATTTATTTTGACTAAATATTAATTATATATAGTGAAATTTATTGCAAGATTACATTTTTAATAGGAGAAATTTTTATTATTGTGTCCATATTTGCTTTAAAATCTCTCAATGTTTGAAAATTTAACATAATCTTTAAAATAAAATTAAGTTAAGAAATCTATTGTTTTCAAAATTTCATTTTAGTGAATACAACATGGAACACAGCGCATGGCATCGAAGTGATATTAACCATTGATAATTCGAAATCTAAATAATTTTAAAACTGCATTTGAATCTACAATGTTATCGAACAGACTTCACGGCCTGTTTGCTTTCTTTATCATAGCTTTGCTAGCATCTCTTTCGCAAACAATATTTCTTCTTAGACCGTTTTTCAAAAGTTCAATTGTGGTCGAAACGCCATCCCATAACTTTTGGCCATGGGTACCTATTGTTATACCTGAAAATTTGCCACTTACTACTGACTACTTTCTAAAGCCTGAACATAACTTTTGGCCTTTTATTCCCGTCAAGAGTCCAATTTACGTCAATAGTTCTTATTTTCACGTTCCTCTTCATAATTTCTGGCCATTTATTCCTGTGCTGGTCCATGAGAATCGTACTAAGGTTTTGCCAACTCTGCCGCTACCTACACTACCTGTAGCAGATAAAGGTAATATTATCATCATTTATTTTCATTTTGTCTTTGATTTATTATAGAAAAGGTAATATTATCATCATTTATTGTCATTTTGTCTTTGCTTTATTATAGAAAAGGTAATATTATCATCATTTATTGTCATTTTGTCTTTGTAATCAAAGTTACAAGTTTGATTTATTATAGGAAAGGTCATTTATGACTTTTGTAATGCCCTCTTTGTGTTTTTATTTATACTATAGATAAATTGTAAGTTCATTATTAACAGTTTGTAGTAGTAATTTTGAAAACTATAACATGCATTTCAAAGAACACTAGCAATCTACTGTATGTTACTACCCTTGCACTTTTTCCCTAATACTTAATGCTATTACCTCCAAAATGCCCTAGTGATAAATAAAAATAAATGTCTTACTGAAAAAGTGATACTTGTATCTTAGCACATTATCAGTCCAAACAAGTATGGGAGTAGCAAACAAAATATCCACACTCATTAATAAGAAGGCAATGGGCTTCTCAAAAGTGAGCAGAAAGATAGAACTTGATTGAAAACTCTTTTGAGTATTCACTTAGTATCATCTGTTAGATTAATTCATCTTGAACTTAGGCCGATCCATATGCTGTGCATCTGTGAAATGTTACATTAAAAGCCGTTCTGAATTCTTTAAAGTATACATCCCTAGAAAAGATTTAAGAATCCGTTATCCTTTATAACAAAGAATGTATGTAAAATTCAGACATTATTAAAATATTCAACATCAACATAACAAATTTAGCTGATGGAGAGAGATTATGACTGTATACACCTAAAGGAAAATTAGCTCAACATATCTCACAACATAAAGTATAATACTGATAGAGAGAGATTATGACTGTATACACAAGGAAAATTAGCTCAATATATCTCACAACATAAAGTACAATACTGATGGAGAGAGATTATGACTGTATACACATAAAGGAAAATTAGCTCAACATATCTCACAACATAAAGTATAATACTGATAGAGAGAGATTATGACTGTATACACAAGGAAAATTAGCTCAATATAGCTCACAACATAAAGTACAATACTGTCATTCACACTCATTCGAACGTCTCACAACAACAATGGAAGAAAATAATAAAATTAAACAAATATCACTTCAGTTTCTGTTTTGTTTCACTAACTCTCTGTGTCAATTAGCAGAGCCCATAACCATTTCTTAAACTATATTAGAAATAAAAGAAATATAATCTATGCTAAATATATATATATATATAGTTCAGAGTAATTAATAATTAACTATAACATACCTTGAAATATGATTTAGTTTGTATTACAGATAGAAAAGATAGTTACCTATAACCTTCTATCAAATATGATAATGTTCCTATCAGAAAAAGAAAAGATACTTACTAATAACATTCTATCAAATATGGTTAATTTCCTATCATAGATAGAAAAGATAATTGCCTGTAACATCCTATCAGTTACGATTATATTTCTATCATAGAAAGAATAGAGTAAGAGGAAATCATATAGAGTGAATACAAGCTGTTGGGTAGAGTACATTTTCGATCTCTTAGGGTTTCGATAAGTTTGGGTCCAAGCACCGCTCATGGTTTCTGTTCAAGTCACTGAGTTAGTTTGACAACATAGTGCACCAAGCACTCAAATCACTAAGTTAGTTTGACAACATAGTGCATCATGTACGCTGGTATACGCTGACACTGAGGTCAAAATGTAAGTTTCAATTTCAGTTTCTAGATATTTTGGGGTGAGCACGTGAAGTGTGATGAAATATTCTTAATGCAAGCAGTATTTTTTAATTTATACAGGAACTGGTTGTCAGAATATGACGGCATGGTTACTCTACAGTTATGCCATGTTGTCCAATTACTACCTAGCAATAATGTGTGACCACTTGCCCAGTTAAAATGACTTTCCAAGTAAGTTTAGAGCATTTATCAACATTATTTATATATGATTTATGATAATTATTTTTTTCAGGCTATGACTACAGAAATGTTTTGTATAAGTCCATGTTATTTTACGAGGCACAAAGATCAGGCTGGCTGCCAGAAAATAGAAAGATCTTGTGGCGAGGGCATTCTGCATTAGAAGACAGAGGCGAGTTTGGGGAAGATCTCTCTGGTGGCTGGTACGACGGTAAAGTAAATAGCACACACTAAATGTTTTTGTTTCCTCAATTGCAAAACTTTATTTAATGTATGTATTTAATTATATATTTATGGATTCATTTATTTACAGTCCTGCTTTATGTAAAAGCAGCAGAGCACAAAGATAAACCTGTTAGATAATACTGTTTGATAAAACAAAGAAAAGTTAATTTGACCTTAAGAAAAAATAATATATATTTAGCTCAGTGTTTTGAGGAAAGTAAAACACTTTCCTAATAGTAATAATTCAAATAATCAATAACAATTATTAGAAAGGTAAGTCAATATTTGCACATAAAAGGACATATGTAAAATGTTTACGTATCATTTAAATCTCATATTTCTTTCATGGATTTTTAGTTTGAAATTAGTGTGTAAGAAACACAAATCTTAAAGATCTTAAAGAACCATGCAAATTTCGTTTTGATTTAAATTTCACTATTCTTCTAAATTAATAAATTATTGATAATAATCTATAAATATACAAATGTTCATGTACTGTCCATCCCATGTTGAGATTTGATTAAAAGTTTTGCTCAAAACTTTTTTTCTGAGCAGACTTTGAGCTTTTAAAAATAAAACTTGAAGCAAATAAATCTTGGACACATTTTTTCATCAGTTATTTGTGGTTTTTTTCATTGAAAATATTCAATATTGCTTTGCATCTAAATAAATGTTGACCATCGATATAGCGTCTTCAATTGAAAACATTGCATGAAGCTTTGTGCTTTTTAACTCACTTTGCTTGTCAAATACCATAATATTATCATTAATAAGAATCAGGAGAATTGATGAGAATAAAAATGTGTTTGTATTTGCAATTGTAGGCCTATGTTTGTGTGGAAGGGTATGTTTAACATGTGCATATTATATGTAATTATTTTCTGGTGAGTAAATGGCATCATCTAACATATTCGGTGCTTGTTTCCTTTTAATTATTTTTAAAATTTGAGTGGAGTTAGTGTTAATTGGCTTTCTTTAAAGATGGCATTACTGGGCCGAGAAAGCAAAGGAGCAGTGAAGCTTGGCTAAGAAACAATTATCAATAAATCATGATAAAGAGACGGGAAAGTGAATGTGAAGGAGCAGTGAAGCTTGGCTAAGAAACAATTATCAATAAATCATGATAAAGAGACTGGAAAGTGAAAGCAAAGGAGCAGTGAAGCTTCTACTTGGCTTAGGATGATGGCAGCTTCCGGCCTGGGTCGATTTTGCTGCCGGGTACGAGGTGTGCTACTGATGAGAGGGTTGTAGGTGATGAAAGGACAGAATGGAAGGTTGTTGGGACAAATAGCAGTAAAGCAAGGCTAAGAAACTATTATCACTAAAATCATGATAAAGAAACTGGACAGGTTTGTGCCTATGCATCATCCAGTTTTCTGTCAACTAGACAGAAAGTGGACAAAGTTTTATATCAGACTGATTAATAGACTAAAGTGGATAGAGTAGAAATCCGAGAATATGAAGCTAATGGTACTCAGTACCAAACAGAACTGGAAGAAGAATATTTAGGCGAGGGTCTCTGGAAGTCTAGAAGAAAACTCAGAAGAATTGAAAGTCAAAGTTTGGAAAACCTCCTTAGAAGAATTCCAGTATCCCAACAATCAACTAAACTGAGAGTTATTATCATTTTTCTATTGAGTCTATGTTGGAGTAGGCTGGATCTATGCTGTAATGATAGTTGCATGCTGAGTATCAGTATATATAATTTATTCTTTTGTCGTTACATTTTTATTTTTATTTGTTAAACTCCCTTTTTACCTTATCAGTTTACTGTTAACTGTAATTGCAGTGCAACGTCATACTGTAATGCTTAGCATTATTATAAGGTAGCAGTACGGCGACAGATAAAAAATGGTCGCAACAAATACCAGAAATTAATTACCAATG
Organism: Sinotaia quadrata; assembly: GCA_028829895.1. Lineage (NCBI taxonomy): Eukaryota > Metazoa > Mollusca > Gastropoda > Architaenioglossa > Viviparidae > Sinotaia > Sinotaia quadrata. The sequence continues at coordinate 60,818,572 of CM054179.1, forward strand.
ATAACTAGAGTAGATTACCTTCACTGGCAACAAATACCAGACATTAACTACCAATGATAACTAGAGTAGATTACCTTAACTGGCAACAAATACCAGACATTAATTACCAATGATAACTAGAGTAGATTACCTTAACTGGCAACAAATACCAGACATTAATTACCAATGATAACTAGAGTAGATTACTTTCACTGGCAAAACTGGTGAAGTAGCATGTTAACTCTTAGTGCATCTGAACTAACTGTATAAATTTAGATCACAACAGGTTTAATACAATACAAGAGTTAAAGTAAAAATTAAAGTTTTATAATTTATTAATACCATGCAAACTATGGATCATAGAAAGTAATAGATGCAACAAGATATATAAGTAAATTTCACACATATTTTAATACAACTTCCATTAGTTAGTGTCCAACATTGTCAGCATTTATAATGATCAAAAGAAAATATTACATTTTGTAATATTTGTGTATTTTTCAAAACTTTAAACCATGTTTTTATTATTTGTACATGTAAGCAGGCAGCAGTTGTGTGTTGCTTGTAACTGTCTCATCTGTTCATCCTATGCCACTACCTCCATATGTGGCTCATGTGTACTCATAACATATGCCTTCAGTTTAAATATTAATTTATAGTTATTATAGGAATTTTTAGCATTAATGTATCAATGAATAATCTTTAAACATATTTTGTTTTTTGATGATATTTTTTTCTCTGGATTTTGCATGAAAATATTATTTGAATTTACCTTTTGTTCTTCTGGTTACTGCCAATATTTTGCAACTGCCTTTTCATTATTTAACTTTCATTAAATTCCTTAAGACTGTGTTTTGATTTAGTGATGGTCTTGTGATTGTTTCAACGTCACACTGTAACTGTCGCTGGCTGTTTGTGATGTTATAGTAGTGTTGTGTGTTTGTCTGTGTGTAGTGTTGTGTGTTTGTTTGTGTGTAGTGTTGTGTATGTTTGTGTAGCATTGTCTTCTCACGTCATTGCCTCCCAGCTTGATGAAAAGCAGTCTGTCATGGGGTGGGGGTTCGAGCCAGGAAACAGAGTAGGTGCTGTGAATGGGAAGACGGTTCCCTCCGGATTATGGTAAGAAGATACAAAGGCCATACTGGTTAGTAAACAGCATGTAGCAAACTCAACCCAATTCTTGTTATACAGTGTATGAACTTTAATCAATGTCCAGCACATTAATTATGTAACTATTTACCCAAAAGAGTAAAATCGTTTTGCAGTACATTAATTAATTATGAAACTATTTACCCAAAAGAGTAAAATCATTTTGCAGTACATTAATTATGTAACTAATTACTAAAGAGTAAAATCACTAACCCAGTAATTATGTAACTATTTACTCTAAGGAGTCTAATCATTATCAGCACATCAATTCTTTATTTACTCTAATCATTATCAGCACATCAATTCTTTATTTACTCTAATCATTATCAGCACATCAATTCTCTATTTAATCTAATCATTATCAGCACATCGGTTCTCTTTTTAATCTAATCATTATCAGCACAACAATTTTCTATTTACTCTAATCATTATCAATCAGCACATCAGTTCTCTATTTAATCTAATCATTATCAGCACATCGGTTCTCTATTTAATCTAATCATTATCAGCACAACAATTTTCTATTTACTCTAATCATTATCAGCACATCAGTTCTCTAACTATTAACTCTAATCATTATCAGCACATCTATTCTCTATTTACTCTAATCATTATCAGCACATCAGTTCTCTAACTATTTACTCTAATCATTATCAGCACATCTATTCTCTATTTACTCTAATCATTATCAGCACATCAGTTCTCTAACTATTTACTCTAATCATTATCCAGTACATTAAGTATGCAATATGTACTTTTAGTATTTCATTTCAATACGTTATATTTGTTATGCACATTTCACGTAGATTTGCGCTATATTTCACTTGTTCTATTTTGTGTAGGTTTGTCATTAGCTTCTTGTATGTTCTATGAGGCCATTTTAAGTCTTGTTTATGCTTCAAAAGGATGCCGTAAGCTTTATTTGCATAACTTCATTACTTGCGCTGCCTATTGTAACTTGAATATCTGTAACAATTTTTTAAAAATATTTATTGTCTCCTCAAGTTCTTTTTCCCTAAGATAAAGTTGAAGACCGTTTTTGTGTAACAGCTGGCGATTACGTGAAGTTTGGATTTCCTATGGCTGGCGCTACTAGCATGCTGATCTTTGGTTTCCTTGAGTTCCAAAATGCTTACGAGGTAGCCAGTCTGTTTCAAGATATGATCCAGTGTATCAAATGGCCTTTGGACTATTTCATGAAGGCACATCCTTCTCACTTTGAATTTTACGCCCAGGTAATATATGCTTTTATTAATAATTATTTTGTTGATTACTTTCTTTAATCCATATTTTCTTTATGTGTCTATGTTTAGTTGGGATTAATTCAATAATTAGATTGCATTTAAATTATCATTTGTAATATTTTTATTTGTATTATTTCGTCAATTTGTTTTCGCACCCCCCTCCTTTTGAGATGCTAACCATTTGATAACATCTCCTCTATTAGGAGTAAATTTCAAACATTACCAGTGAACCTTTCACCATTATACAAAGAGTAAATTGTAAACATTACCAGTGAACCTTTCACCATTATACAAAGAGTAAATTTCAAACATTACCAGTGAACCTTTCACCATTATACATAATGAATAACTAATCTCAAGACAAAATGTCTATGCTGGTTTTAAGACATACACATTATTAATTCAATGCGTTTAAGAAACAAGGATAATATACTTTTATGTGCCTCAATAATCCCTGAGCATTAAAATATCAAATATCATATTAATTCCTCTCATCATAAGTTGGAACATGACCAGCTATGTGACCACACTTTATAAGCATAATTAATCACGAAAAATCACCATAATTTTCCTTTGTTACAGGTTTAGAGACATCAGCTGTTATGCTCTATACTTAAGGAAATGCAAACGCAAGTCAAATGCAAAAATAAGTTAAAAAATCATTATTTCTTTTCTCCTTGTGATAGGAAAATACAATGTATACCACAATGATAGCATTATATAAATGAACTCTGAGTAAAGTTATTCCTTCCTATCTACCTTAGTAGAAGATACAAAATATGTATATGAGGATTTCACAGCATTTGGACACTTGTACTTCCATTTCTGCTGCTCTGGACTAATAGTCAGCCCTTACATTGTCAATGCCTTTGATGAACTCCACAGTATATCTTACTGTTGTAGTAGTAATGACCACAATGAATGTAACCAATATAATCTCCATAAATCAATAATGGAAACTATGTAATATATGTATCAATACAATATACAATCAACAGTATAAATCAAAAGGTTATTCAAAAAATTTCTAAAGAAGAAAAAGGATAAAGCAAGACAGTTCTAGACAGTGTTATAAACGCAATGAGTGAGATACGACTACTTTCTAAATGACTATATCACTTATCAACTATCTCTTCTCTAGCTCTGTTTTAGTCTAGTATTTCCCATTAAGTTCTTAAGCTCAACAACTTTTTCGACAATTGTTTTCCACATTTACTAATTTCAACCCAGTGACAATTAGTTTAACAAATTTGAACTCATCACTCTGCAGAGCCTACCCCTTTTATATGATGCCAATGCCATCTAGTTAATGGTTATGATTATTAATTAATCATCCATAACTAATTCAGGTGATGAGAATCTTAATTTATGTTATTAATAATTCGCTATAATACACCACTCCTCTCTCACTTGGTGGATATGCAGGCACTGTAAACGTTTTCTCTCTTCCACAAAATTCAAGACAACATTTACCGTAGGTGGAAAACTTCTTACTAAAGGAGAAAACAAATCCGTCTTTAATCTGTATTTACAAAGCCTCCATCCACCCACTGCCTTTCCAACATATGGTTATCAATATGTTTAAGAAGGTCAATAAATTTAGCAACAAATGTATTAAATCAACAATCAACAATCAAATATATAACATGAATATAATCAAAGAGCATTGCCATTTACATCCTTCACAACAATGTTCAATTAATGCTGGACGATCATCCAGTTTATCCTAGCACATACTTAAGCATTCAATTTACAGAAATACATCATCAAGAAAATGAAAGTGATCAGTTAAGGTCAATTCACATAACCTGTTCAAGGATGGGGTGGCTGTCACTGCACGTGTTTCACAATCACGTGGTTTGCAACAAGTCATTGTCTTTCATATCTAGGTGAGGGTCCATGTGCCCTTCAAGACATTTTACACAACTGTTCCAGAATCTCTGACACTCTCCAAGCAAGCCATAGAAAATCATCTTGAATTTCCATGCACTATCAAGCTTAAGGAGTGTTCTTGAATTTCCATGTGCGTTTACTCAACACACTATGAGGAAAATTCAAAATAATCTTCTTCAATTCTTGGGACCAAATTCGAACCACAATTTCTGCTGTATTGGCACTCGAATGGAATTCACAAGAATTAACTTACAGCAACACGTTTTACAATGCTGGATGCACACACTAACATAATCTAGTGAGCACGGTAGTCACTGTAGTGCAGTGCTTCCCGATTCATTTTTCAGCCTGCACCTCCCTTGGACTGATGAAGCTGATCTTGCACCCCCTTGTTTTAAAGTAAACCAAGATTTTGTACAAAAGAAACTTTTCCTTCCTCTTCCACGATGAATTCTCACCCTCACCCCCACCCCCCCCAACAACAGTGCTGCTGTAGTGTGAAATGACTATTCAAAAAGGTTTTGTCTGCTCTGCAAAAGTTAAATTAATGCAGCACTAAATTCCAGGCATATTTCATCTCCAAACTCCTTTCTCTCTTAAAAACATTCTCAACTTACAAATCTTGCAACAATTTCGTTAGCCCGATACACAAACAGCCTAAGAAATATAGCATCAATCAAAATGATCAAAGTAGTAAAATTAATGAACATAGAAATAATGGTTCAATTACATAAGTATTCCCCAAATGAATCATCGATCAATAGCAAACATGTATGAAGTACATTCTTTCTTTATATGTCAATTAGAATAAGTTAGAACTGTCATCACTATTTAAATTATTATTATTAAAGTTTTAATATATTGTTATGGGTTCAGATATATCTATCTTTAATAGGTTTAATAAAATCGTGAGAAGATGGATCAACACGCCAAGTGCGTTGTGAATTCCTGGAATCACACTAATGCTCTCAGTCAGTAGGGGACATATTTCTTCTCGATACAATCACCTAATACTCTCAGTCAGTAGGGGACATATTTCTTCTCTATACAATCACCTAATACTCTCAGTCAGTAGGGGACACATTTCTTCTCTATACAATCACCTAATACTCTCAGTCAGTAGGGGATATATTTCCTCTCGATAAAATCACCTAATACTCCCAGTCAGTAGGGGACATATTTCCTCTCGATAAAATCACCTAATACTCCCAGTCAGTAGGGGACATATTTCCTCTCGATAAAATCACCTAATACTCTCAGTCAGTAGGGGACATATTTCCTCTCGATAAAATCACCTAACATTTATTGTCAACAATATTCTGTCATCACATTTAAGAACAAAATTAATGTTTATAAATAAAAATATTTAAACAATTCTACTCATATTTTTAAACAATAATTTGTATATATTTAAGAGGGTATCTTTTTCTAAATCAAAGCACATACTACTCAATTTATGATAAAATACCCACTTGACATTGATTATGATGAGTATGGAAAGATAATATACAAATCAGGCAAAATATCAGTATATAGACACTAGAACTGGAGAAAATAGTGGTGTCAAAGATACTTGTTTATTCTGAATATGGATGAATTTTGACAACACTAATGCAGAGTTAGCTCTCACATGGATGAATATTGACAACACTAATGCAGAGTTAGCTCTCAAATGGATGAATTTTGACAACCATAATGCAGAGTTAGCTCTCACGTGGACGAATTTTGACAACACTAATGCAAAGTTAGCTCTCACATGGATGAATTTTGACAACCATAATGCAGAGTTAGCTCTCACAATAATACTAATTAAAACCTCCTCGGTGCTGTCTCACTCAAAACTAACATTTATCAACTTTAAGGTAATAGTGTAAACCACAAAAATAGTATACGGAGATCTTTATTCTCTTACATATATTTCCAAGTTACTTTACAAGACTATTATTGCATCTGTACATTTATTTTTTTGTTGTTTGTTTGTTTGTTTGTTTAAAACCAAAAATGGCTTTGCAAATGATTAGTTTTTAAACTAAAGAACACTAAAAACTAAATTAACTTAAATCAGATCTATTATAGGTAGCAGATCCTTACGTAGATCACAGTTTTTGGGGTCGTCCAGAAGAGATGAATATGTACCGTCCTGCCTTTAAGCTCACTCCTGAATCACCAGGAAGTGATGTGATTGCTGAAACTGCAGCAGCCATGGCTGCAGGATCCATTGTCTTCAAAAATATTGGTATGGAAATATTCATTTTTATAGTGTGATGGTATTTCTATGGATATTTTAATTATGTCTACTTAATTATGCAATGATTAATAACAGAATAATTATCATTAATATCTCTTTCCTATCAGCAGGCCTAAACTAGCTTGAACAGATGCTTCTCATCAAACCCTGCTTAACATTAAGATGTAAAACGAGTATCGATTTGCCATTAATGATAATACTAACTTTCAGGAACCTATTGGATCGAAGATGCCAATAATGATAGGAGTGACCCTCTGTACGTGGCCAGTTGAGCTGTTGTAAAATATTAAATCAATACCGCTCTTGGAGGATTTTTCTCTTTTCCAATATAGTCTAGTGTTGGCAACCTTATCTGATCTTATCTCTCTGAATTTATGACAAATTCTTTAGGCATTTAGGTGAAAGTTGCTTAAGGGGGCGAACTCCTGTTCGATGATGTAGTTACTACCTGCAAATTTTTTTTATATATGCCGTTTAGAAGCCATAAACCCTCTCAAAGTGGCCAACGTTTAGTTATAGTTATCCTGCATTCCTATTCAAAGTGGCCCACATTTAGTTACAGCTCTCCTGCATTCCTATTCAAAGTGGCCCACATTTAGTTACAGTTCTCCTGCATTCCTATTCAAAGTGGCCCACATTTAGTTACAGCTCTCCTGCATTCCTATTCAAAGTGGCCCACATTTAGTTACAGTTCTCCTGCATTCCTATTCAAAGTGGCCCACATTTAGTTACAGTTCTCCTGCATTCCTATTCAAAGTGGCCCACATTTAGTTACAGTTCTCCTGCATTCCTATTCAAAGTGGCCCACATTTAGTTACAGCTCTCCTGCATTCCTATTCCCAAAACACAGACGATCATGACTGCAACTGTGATATGTGATCAAATGTACCTTGACTGACATCATGTTCACTGATGTTATTTATTTGCTGACCACCTGGTAGGTGTTTTAAGCCTGGCTGAAAGTGACATATTTGTCCTGGTAAGTGTTTTAAGCCTGGCTGAAAGTGACATATTTGTCCTGGTAAGTGTTTTAAGCCTGGCTGAAAGTGACATATTTGTCCTGGTAAGTGTTTTAAGCCTGGCTGAAAGTGACATATTTGTCCTGGTAAGTGTTTTAAGCCTGGCTGAAAGTGACATATTTGTCCTTGGAGTGTGTACTTAAGCAATTTCTGGTTTGCTTTGTTATATACCATTTGCCTGCAGTCTCAAAATAGAGACTTTAGTCAACAACGAAAATGTAATTTAATACACAAAGACATCACAATAAATGATCTTTCATTAATATAAACAAAGAAAAAATCATTATTTAAACAGACACGCACGCTCACATACACACAGAGATTCTCAAACGCACACATGCAGCCACACGCACGCACGCATACACACAAATACACACACACAAACACACACACAAACATATATATATTATATATATATATATATATGTCACGACAATCCCACTAAACATCATGTGCGGTCATTATGACCATCAATTATAAAAACTCAATTTAATCTACTTAAATTCAGTAATTAAAGATTCACAAACTAAAGCATCTTTATTATTCAAACCTAACTTAATCAGTGTAGACTATTCTGTATTAAACACTTTTGTGAGTATAAAAATATCATTTTCTAAGGTCAAAACTGCCTTCATTAAGTATTGTGGTCACTTCTAAATGCAATTATACTAAACAACAGAATTAAATTTTAATTCCTAATAATAGTCTTCACGAAACCTGAAACTGGTATGTATAACACTTCTAGGGCATGCTTTGATAATGCAGTGCATGAATTTCATAGTTAAGAAAAAATATACAAGGGTGGGAATTTCTGAGTGGAAGAAAATAAAGTTTAGGTATATGACCTTAGTGATTCTTCTTCTGTTGTTGATCACTGAGTTGTTCAGAAATGTTGTCTGCGATCATCTGGTAACACAATCAGTTGAATACTAAGAATGAAGGCTATGCAGTATTCATAATATTTTGCTGATGTTCAGTATGGTATTAAACTGACACCACAGAGACTGGTTGTTGGCTGCAGTTTGGTTTCACAACCCAGACTGTCAACTCACTACTAGACCCTTTTCACAACCAGACTGTCAACCCACTACTAGACCCTTGATTTCACAACCAGACTGTCAACTCACTACTAGACCCTTGGTTTCACAACCAGACTGTCAACTCACTACTAGACCCTTGATTTCACAACCAGACTGTCAACTCACTACTAGACCCTTGATTTCACAACCAGACTGTCAACTCACTACTAGACCCTTGGCATGAAGGCTTTCGAACAATTTGCTGATCACTCAATTCCATCACCAGACAGATGTATTGTCAGCTGGACCATCATTCACACTGCTTAATCCTTCAGGTGTGGAGTTCTACTCAATGCTCATAAATTATTTTTTAACTCAGTTCAACTCAATGCTCATAAATTATTTTTCAGGTGTGGAGTTCAACTCAATGCTCATAAATTATTTTTCCAGAGTTGCACATTTACTATACATTACTCGGTTTCAACATTTATATTACAACCATCTATAAGTACAAGAATTGTTAGGATCAGTTTTATTCCAACTGTCTTAAGTAAAAAATTGCTAGGATCACTTTTACCCCTCCTGTCCAGGGTTTTGGTAGAACTTCCACGTCATCACTTGATTTCATCAGGCTGGTTGATGCTCTTCTTGCCTTTTTCCTTCCGGATTCCTGACTATGCTTCAGCTTGCAGCCAATACTCAGCTATTTAATTATGACTTCAACTATTTTTCACATCCTAACTTGATCTATTATTCACACCCTATCTTCAACGGTAATACTCCTTATTCATCCATTTCCAGAGACATACCAAGCTTACCTCTTTTATAAAAATCCGCAGAATACTAGCCACTACATCTCACTTACTTACATATGAAGAGAAATCAACCATACAAAACTATTAATTAAACAATTTAAATCATTAAAAATGTGAATAAGCAAGTAATCATTAAACAAATCATAAAAGCTTTGGATTTTTAACTGTTACAGGAGTAATACTAATAAATCATAATTTTTAATGTTCTAAATATATTCTCTAATACATTGTAGGATGTACTAGTCAAGATTCTCAATATTAACTCAGTCAGTTTTCGGTCTTTTAGGGTACGACAACTATTTAACCAAAGACTAGTGTTGTAATTAGTGTCATTAAATTTTATTATTATTGTAGTATATTGTAGAGTCGATTTGAGATTAATCTTTTGATTCTACAATGAACAAAATATACAATAGTATTTGTAAAACGTTATGCTTCCTATACAATGAAAAGCTTTATCATTTATAATATTTTGTTGTTTGCAATGTTGCTGCTCTTCACTTAAACTAAAAATAAAAGTACACCATGTGATCTTTCCACTTCTGTGACCTTTAAAGATAGAGCATGTTGCAGTGTCATGCTGTTTGAGGACAATAATTGAGTATGAAAATATTAAAATGGGAAAATGTCTATTAACATAATAATTATAATGACAATCATGTTATCGGTCTTTAGAGTTGACAAAAATTCCAGTCTTAATAATATTGAGTCAATATAATTATTTTTAAGGAAAGTACCTAGTGGTTGTTTATTTCATTTATATAAATGGACAGTTTCTAATTATAAGACTGATATTAGCTAGTGCGATATTAGCTAGTGATAATTACAGTCACAGTTAATAATCTTGTATTTAAATGAAATTACAGCTTTAATTCCTTTAGTAGTTTGGTGTCGGCATGAAGAAATTGCTAAAGTGAAAGAGAACATTTTATATATATACTCACACAAACGAGTTCGACAAATTGATATCCGATACACTGATCAATAAAACTCGGTGTTTACACTATTACTGTCAAGAGACAAGAAGTATGCAGCTGTCAATAAAGTCGATGTTTATTTATTGTCCACAGACAAGAAGTATGCAGCTGTCAATAAAGTCGATGTTTATTTATTGTCCACAGACAAGAAGTATGCAGCTGAATTGTTACGACATGCTATCGAGCTATTTGAGTTTGCTGACCGATATCGTGGTCTTTACAGTGATTCCCTATCAATTGTGCAAGAGTTTTACAGGTAATTCAGATTTACTGTGTCAAGTACTAGTTTTCATTTTTAAACACATTCCAGACTTACTTTGTCAAATACTAGTTTTCATTTTTAAACATATTCCAAACTTATTGTGTCAAATACTAGTTTTCATTTTTAAAAATATTCCAAACTTATTGTGTCAAATACTAGTTTTCATTTTAAAAAATATTCCAAACTTATTGTGTCAAATACTAGTTTTCATTTTTCACGTATTCCAGACTTACTGTGTCAAGTATTAGTTTTTTTTAAAAATAGCTTAATTAATTGAACAGATAATAAGATTTCAACTGAATTCAATAATCTGACTATAAACATAGTTTATGATTTAAGCCAGTCCTAATTTATTATTGCCATAGATCTGAAAGAAAAAACTGACTTGAAGAAAATCATTATTATTCAGTTTAGCGATGCATTTTTATTTTCGCGCGCGAGTGTGAGTTTATCTCGGTGAACTGTAACATGATGAAGTGAATGTATCAATGAAAATTTGAATGACCAACTAATATCGGAATTACAATCAATAACATGATACTATTTTCTCGACAAGAGTACAGATTGAAAGAATACTGCACAGTTGTTAATTTTCAACTCCTAACTTTGAAATTATTCTTTTCTCAATGGAGTCGTTGAATGACTAAATACCTGGAGCGAAAATATTTGATATGGTTGAGAGTTGTCCAGTAAAATATATAAGTGCCATGGAACAAAATGGTAAGTTTAACAACCTTGAGAGTTGTCCAGTAAAATATATAAGTGCCATGGAACAAAATGGTAAGTTTAACAACCTTGAGAGTTGTCCAGTAAAATATATAAGTGCCATGGAACAAAATGGTAAGTTTAACAACCTTGAGAGTTGTCCAGTAAAATATATAAGTGCCATGGAACAAAATGGTAAGTTTAACAACCTTGAGAGTTGTCCAGTAAAATATATAAGTGCCATGGAACAAAATGGTAAGTTTAACAACCTTGAGAGTTGTCCAATAAAATATATAAGTGCCATGGAACAAAATGGTAAGTTTAACAACCTTGAGAATTGTCCAATAAAATATATAAGTGCCATGGAACAAAATGGTAAGTTTAACAACCTTGAGAATTGTCCAGTAAAATATATAAGTGCCATGGAACAAAATGGTAAGTTTAACAACCTTGAGAATTGTCCAGTAAAATATATAAGTGCCATGGAACAAAATGGTAAGTTTAACAACCTTGAGAGTTGTCCAATAAAATATATAAGTGCCATGGAACAAAATGGTAAGTTTAACAACCTTGAGAGTTGTCCAATAAAATATATAAGTGCCATGGAACAAAATGGTAAGTTTAACAACCTTGAGAATTGTCCAGTAAAATATAAAAGTGCCATGGAACAAAATGGTAAGTTTAACAACCTTGAGAATTGTCCAGTAAAGTGCCATGGAACAAAATGGTAAGTGTAGCAACCTTGAGAATTGTCCAGTAAAATATAAAAGTGCCATGGAACTAAATGGTAAGTGTAACAACCGACGGAGTACAGAATCTGACCAGTTAAATGTTAGATTGCTAAATTAATTCAGAAGATTCATGAAAAATCTTAATCACTTATTAATATCCATACATCGCATTATTCACCAACACATAGTGTGTAACAATGTGTTACATGTAGAGCACGTCATATTTTGCATTATTAAACTGGTAAATTATAACCAATCAAAGGGCCTGGATCTTTATAAGTTCGTTTCAAGATCTTGAGTATTTAAATGTTCTCTATCTTAGACAAATTCGATGGCTAAGCTTACGAAAGGTTCTTTGTCGAGTAGGGGACCTAAAAGATGACATAATTCTCTTTTTAGAAATGAAAAAAAAACAAAGATTTTTCCCAAATTAATGAATCATAATTGGCCCTGTTATTTTTGCATTCACACTGAACATTATGACTCCCCTCAATGTATTGAATAATAACACACTATTCAATAGGAAAAAAACGTGTATTCACACTGGACATTATGACACACCTCAAAATATTTAATAAGGAAAAAACATATATGTTCATGACATGATAATAGGCTTGACTGCCTTCCAAATGAAATTGCTTTTGTTTTCTCAATACGTTACTTCTTTATTTCTTTCTATTTAAATCTTTAAATTGTTTTGTTAAAGCTTTTCTGTTCAAGCTTTCACGTAAATCTTTCTTATGCAAACCACTATTTTCTATATATATATTGGTAAACTACTGCCGCCCTTTTATTAAATAATGTTATTTAGCGGAGATAATTTTAAGCTCTTACTTTATATAATTATATTTACACTTAGCAGATAGATATTTGTTAGCGCAGTTATTTAGTAATGTGAATGAATCTTATATGTATGTATGACATTATTTTTACCAATTAGCGAATCACAAAAAAAATTAATTTCTATTTTAAGTACACTTACTGCTTGTTTTAACCAAAGCAGTTTAACTGCGCTGCAAATTAATCGTATATAGTTTTATGTTAGTATGACTTATATAATTGTATTTCGTCAGTCACATGTGAAATCTGTCTGTCTGCTATGTAGTGTTATGATAGCTCTCTGCCATCATTTACACTGTACCCGGTGATTACAACTCATTTTACAAGTTTCACGGGGTAATTGCGTCGAGACTCTTCTTATTCAGGAGTGCAGACAGTTTTGTTTCTAGCTTTGTGTGGTTGAAAGAAAAAAACTTTAGCACAAGTTTCGCTCAAGGTGACAATATCATCTCAGATCTTTGCTGGTAGACTGACTTCCATTTAACACATCCAAACTACTAGTCACTTTTCTTCCATCAGCTACTCTTCCTGGGAATATGTCCTCTGCAAGGCTACACTGCAACTATTCTAGAAGCCTCTATCAATAAGAAGTATTTAATTTAACTGCAATCAACTTTGGGAGAGTATAGACTCTCTGAGGGCAGATACTATTGCAGGTCTCAAAGTTAGAGAAAATTCTGAGTTATTATAGTGTGAATTATATATAGTATTATTTAGGTAGAGTGTGTATGTTTATTGTGTCACTTGTAAACATATTCTTATTGTCTTTTGTATGTAATTTCCTAGTGGCATCAGACTACTCTTTTGTTACTTATTAGAGTTGCCACCTCATTCTCCTGTCTTTCTGTAAACTGTCTTCATCAAACTAGGTGTGACTGTTTGTGTTTGGAGCAGAGATGTCTCTGTATCTATTGATTTGACTCGTGTTACAGCCTGTTATGTCGTATATAAAATATGAGGTACGAGAAAATGAGTATGGCACACGATACCAATATCTTGGTCACATCCATACGTTACAAATTACATACTCTGTTGTGAGCATACTCTTTAAAAGTAATCTGGGGTAGTTAACAGTTCGTCTCCAAAATTAATTTAACATATTTTCTTTCATTATTTTCTCATATTAAGTACCTATTGGTATCTTTAATTATTATTGATCACAAAATATAATTACCAATGTTACTAAAGTAATACATATTAATACCTGAACTTCCGTGTAAATTAAGTGGACTTTCAATATAAACTAGTTGTCAAATTATGATTTACTGTGTGGCACGACGTCATGCTTATTCTTAATGTGCTAGCTCCTCTGGTTACAATGATGAGCTGTCTTGGGCAGCAACGTGGCTATACAAAGCCACCAATGACAGCCGTTATCTACATTTAGCCGAGGAGAATTATCGGAGCGTTGAATGCTGGGCTGTGTCTTGGGACGCTAAAGACTGCCTGGCAGCAGTGAGTACGCTTAGACTTTGCTAGTGCTATTATGGGCAAACGTTAACTAGCCCTTAATGAGTATACTTACTAATATAGTCAAACGCTAACAGACCATTAGTGAGTATGCTTGGCGTTAGTAATATAATTAGACGCTAATTAGCCATTACTTTTAGATATCCACTTAGTAGTTAACAATATGTATATTGTCCACTGAACAATTAACAGTATCTTATATACTTATATATTTGTCTTTGTGCGTGCGTGCGCGTTTGTGTGTGTGTGTGTGTGTGTGTGTGTATGTGTGTGTGTGTGGTTTCTATTCATCACACTGCCCATAATTTATTCATGTGCGAGACACCCCTGAAATGCTGATTTCACGCAAGTGTTCATTTAATCATTCTTTCACGGCTTGTTCACCCCCCAGTTGCATACTCTAGCAAACCCCTCATTTAACTAAAAGTGCAAGATGGTTATTAAAAACGAACAAATTTATCACAAAAACAATTTTTTTCTACATTAATCCCAAATAAGTTATTAGTTTTCATAAATAAAACAATCAGTTTTTTATGCAACATATAATCATTGCAGTGTCATCATAAACACAAATTAAAACTATTCTTCTTTTAGCATCACATAAGTTAGTGCTATGCTAATTATGCACATAAACCATTAATTTATATTCACTCTACAATATCACATTGACATACATAGTACTGCATTCGTCATATATATTCAACATGCCAAAAACGTATACTCCTCAACACCACTAAAAAAATTGTTATATTTAATAATCAGTCTATTCATCTTTCAATTATCATAATTATCATATCTTAAATTATACTCACTCCTAATAACAAGATAGCAAAATATTTCGTGCCGTGTTACCAAATCACTTACACTTATCCACATAAAATATATTATAAGATATAATAATAATTCATCAGTCCATTCCTTTTTCAAAATATCAGATTTAAAATATCCTCTTTAAGCTATGCTTACTCTTCAACATTGCAAAATCATCATACTTCATGTAGCAGTCGCCATGATAAAACATCAACCCAAACAAAGATGAAACCTTCCATCATTTTAAAAGATATGCACATAATAAAATAAGCATATATCCTGAAAACACAGTTTCTGTATTAACACCTACTTTCATTCATCCCTTCTAATAAAAAATAATAATGAAATCTTTCTCAGATGGTTATGTCCAATAAGAGGATATCTGTCTTTTACTTTACGGTCTTAATCCCACAAGGAAATACTGAATCCTCGTTAAAAAAAAAAAACCAAAAAAAAAAACCAGTGACAATTGAAAGAAATACATGCATGCTGACATTATAAGTAAATAGACACAAAAATAATGAGTAGTACAACCTGTCTCCTAATTTCAGTATTTGCCACAAAACAAAGGTGACCTTTATTACTTATAATTTTCCCTTTTTTCTCAAATATGAATGTTAAGATCAAGAGTTTTTATAAAATACCGTATTAAATAGTTCATCTAGATTGGGGAAAAAGTGTTAATTTTGTACCTGCTTTACTGTTCACTCCATAGAGAGTTATAATTAAACACATTAATCTTCTTTGAAACAGTCATAAAAATCTAATTGTGACACAAACACACAAAATGATTCGAATTCATGTTTCATTCAAACATCAGCCAATCAAATCAGATGCAATGTCAAAATTCAATAAATGAAAGCTCTGTTCATGATTTCAACATTCATTCATAGATATACAAAATGAATATTAGCCCTCTGTCCCTGGCACACCCAAATAATAACCAGCTACTAACATGCGGGCAAAATAATTTATTATTTCACTCACCCAGTGCAATCGACCATCACACTCTTCGATCTGGAGGTGTGGATAGTCTCTGGATAAACAGAATTCTAGACAGCTCATGTTCTCCTAGCATCCAGTAAAATCGGCTGGCCACAGTAATCCAGCTAGAATTTTCGCACACGAAATTTACTTCCAGTGAAATTGGCTGCCCACAGTAATCCAGCTATAATTTTCGCACACGAAATTCACATCCAGTGAATTTGGCTGCCCACAGTAATCCAGCATTAAACTTTTGCACACGAAATTCACATCCAGTGAAATTGGCTGCCCACAGAATAACAACTATAACTTTTATTCACAAAAAATCATTCCCAGTGAAATTCTAGATATAATTCTCGGATATTTGTGCTGCTAAGGAGGTTGGCATTTTGAACTCATTGGTTGATTCAAGACACTGATCAAATTCCTGTAATATCCGAGGTTTAAATACAGTTAGCTTAAGGAATAATGATGACGTTCTAAGCACGGTAACATACTGATGAACATGGTTTCTGTGTACAGGCATTGGTCATTCCTAACTAACTGTGGTCTAAAATACTATAGTGATGCTCACCCCTCACACACAAATATAGAGGCATTCCAAAATTACAGATTCACGGATTGAAATATGTAAATATTAATTAGATAATTAATAACAAAATATTAATTGCATATTCAATTAATAGATGGAAATTTGCATCTATACACATATGTACTCACATGCATAGAACTGATTGATGGATATAGTGATTGATTGACGTAAAAAAAAAATGCTGGTATTTCATTTTTTTACTATCTATGTAGCGATGCATAAAATAGTTTTTAATAAAATGATTTTCTACTTACCCGTGACTAGACGTGGTCTCTAATATTCTACAGACATTGAAAACTTGAGATGCTTGTAGAATTTCTTATAATTTTTTGTGGGCAGGTGGTATTATACGCTTTAACAAAAAAAGAAAAGTACCGCTTTGACATTGAACGAACCATGCGAGCTTGGATGCCTGGTGGTTCTGTGCAATACACACCTGGTGGCCTTGCTTTTAGAGCATACTGGGGACCTCTTCGCTACACAGGTATGTTTTTGAACTCTGAATCCTATTTAGTTAGCTGTTTGTGTGCTGCAACTCACACTAGTTCTGACAGGCGAGATTAAAAATCCATCGCATAAAATTCATCAGCTAAATCAGTTATTGAATATTTTAATGATAAAAGTACCTCAAAACATAATAAATTATTGTGTCTGATGAAGACTGTTCAGCCGAAAGATCGCTCTTATACTTTTGTTTATATACCTATAAGTGGCGTTGCTTTTCTTTCTTTCATATCTTATACGGATACCAATGCAAATAGAACTGAGTACAGAGTTCATGGATGACATTGTAACATGTAGATGTTCCTACAAAATTCACTACTTAGATGTCTGACACGCAATGACTAGCAATTCAGCAATTAACAAAATCCAGACAACTCTACAGGAAAAAATATTTCAGCTTAGAAAACCACGAATCTTGAGACTGAAAAAAGAACAGTCTGGAGCAAGAGGTTTAAATTTACAATGATACATCTACTGGAAAATCCTCCTCACAAACAATCAGATGGCTAATAACAGAAAGTAAAGACAGTCAAATTGTTATCGAAGACCATGAAAATACTACCTAAATGGACCTTAAAAAAATCTAAGGAAAACCTATCTACTGTATTGATATCTGAAATAGAACATGTCATTAGCCTAAACACGCCAGTTTTGCCTGACTTTTCATCAGTGTGACCAGTTTTACTGGATTTTCTATCAGTCTCACTTAACCAGGCTGCTTGACTGTCCCTCAAACTCACGTACCATCATCTACTATCTGAGGTGACTTGTATTTATGTGATTAGTTCAAATGCATTTTCATTTTGCGCGTTAATCCACTACAAGTGCCGATGGTTTTTATAGGGTGGTGGCCCTGATATAAATTAGATCAGGTTTTTGGCTCGCCAGACCCCAGCAGATAACTGCATAAATATAAACAATACGCAACAATGACACTAAAGTGACAACAGACACTACCCTACACTTATGACGTTAATAAGAGAGAGAACAATTAACAATAAAATTTAATGAGAAGAATCATTTTTAAAAAGATAAAAATTCATGATTTAAGTGATATCACGATAGTCTTTTTTCAGTGAACGGGTTTATACTCCCGACTTTATATTTCCAATCTTTATACTCCCGACTTTATATTTCCAATCTTTATACTCCCGACTTTATATTTCCAATCTTTATACTCCCGACTTTATATTTCCAATCTTTATACTCCCGACTTTATATTTCCAATCTTTATACTCCCGACTTCATATTTCCAATCTTTATACTCCCGACTTCATATTTCCAATCTTTATACTCCCGACTTCATATTTCCAATCTTTATACTCCCGACTTCATATTTCCAATCTTTATACTCCCGACTTCATATTTCCAATCTTTATACTCCCGACTTTATATTTCCAATCTTTATACTCCCGACTTTATATTTCCAATCTTTGGAATAATCTTTTCTTTCTTAACTAAATGTTTATAAACAAAGTGTCTTAGCCTCACTTTTCTCACAATTAGTGACTCATCTTATGAGTTGCTGCACTGGACCAGGTCATGTAGCAGCATAGCCAATTCTGCAATCACAACAGACAGTACTAGCATGAGCACACACCACATTCAAGAGCCCTTCAAAAAAGGGTTCCTAAAACACAGCTCTCCTGCCATTCAGGAACACACCTTTCCTTCAGTCTACTGTTAGTGAGTGCACTGATTGAATACTATTAATACTATATACACTCGATCCATTACAAATCTGGAATTTCTCTCACCACCACACTTCTAGTCAGTCATGACAGCCTGACATGAAATGCTTAATTAGATAATTAGTTTCTCACGCCTCACGTCCCCTTTCCCTGCACCTTATTTGTACCTTCTCTTGTCTACGCCCACACAAAGAGTCAACCTCCATAGCTGGAAGTCTGCACTTCTGAAATAAGGATGCGTTCACACTGTATATTTATCAATACACATTCAAATCATTTACTTCAGATTTTTAATTGTAACTCCAAATGAAATCTCCTCCACTTAGAATATACTTGCAATGAGGGAGGTATTCAACAATCATAGAATTTGAAGTGATCAGTTACATCTGTATACACCAGTTTATTGCATTATCCAGAGTTCTTTCCACTTCCTTGTTCAACATCTTGAAATGCTTATTAGCCCTTCATGAAACTATGGCTCATATAATCTGCAATAATGTTCTGTTTCCCAGGAATGTAGCATACCACCATTTGATATTCCTGTAGCATCAGTGACCAACACATCAACACGTATTTCACCTGTGCAAGATATGTGAGTAGCTCATGGTCTGTTTCAAGAATACATTTTCGGCCATACAGATAATGGTGAAACTGGGAAATTGCAAAAATAATAGCCAAATATTTTTTCTCTGAAACTGAGTAGTTCTTTAAAGTTTCAGTTAACTTTCTGCTTCCATTTTCTATCAGCAGTAGAATTCCATCATGTTCTTGTAATAGAAATGCCAATACCCTCATTGCTTGCGTCATTTCTTACCACAAAGTCCTTTGACAAATCCCGCACTCTAATAGTCACAGCTGATGTTAACCTAGCTTTTAGTGTCTGAAAAGCCTGTTCGCAATGTTCCATCCATTCAATGTGATTCAACGTGTTTTATGTCAGTGGAGCTGCAATAGCACTAAAATTAGGCACAAACCTTTTATAGTACCAGCATAATCCCAAGAACAACTTAACTGTGCCATCTTCATTCTTGGCCTTTCTGCATTTTGTAGTTGTTCTACCTTTACCTGGTCATGTGCAGTTATGTCCCTACTGATGTTCAAAGTGCTATATCCAATACAGCACTTTGTCAGTCTAGCTGTTAATCCAATCTCTCTAAGCCTACAAAGTACATCTGTCAAAAAATGATCAATCCATGTCTCTGTGGCTAACAATAGCTCATCTATGAAATTATATAGTCCTCTGTTACCAAAAGGTTCAGTAAATTTGTGCATCATATGCGTGAGCACGCTCAGCGCATTCATCAATCCGAATGGCATGACATTATATGGATACATCGGGTGTTGAGAAAGCCAATTTGTCTGTCTTTTTGAATGACCTTCATCTGCAAGTAACCTTTTGCGAGGTCGACCTTCGAAAATACTTGGCATTTGTGGTCCTTGCAAAAATCAAATCAGTGTCAGGCAGTAATTCAACGTGCGGTTCAATGATACAATAAAATCGTCTATTTAAGTCCTGTGGCTTTCATCTTTCTTTTATACAAAAACAACTTGTGCGTTGTGCTGATTTTGAGGGTCCAATAATATCTTGCCTTAACATTTCCTTAACCTGATGGTATTGACTTTACGTATACTCTGTAACAGGATGTTTACGAGAATAATTTGGGCATGCGCAGAGTACGCAGCTCGCAATGGCTAACCTGCGTCAGCTTCTTGTCTGAATGTGAAACTCATAACATGGTGTCAGAAGTGTAAAATGGCTGAGAATAATGAGATTCAGGACCAACATGTGATGACACAGCAGAGAAGGTTCATAGGTACAGGTCTACCACCTCCACCGCCAAAATTAAGTGACACGACAAGAGAAAGCCTGGAAAGTGCGTGGCGAAAATGGCGGCGACAATAAAAAAATTATGAAGTAGCGACGCGACTAAACAATGAAGAGACAAAATACCGGAGGGCAGTGTTTCTTAGTCATTGGAGAAGAGGCAGTGTATGAAACCTGTATGAAACATTCAGGTTTGACACTGAAAACAAACGAAATTACATTGATTCGGTAATCGAGAAATCCGAACAGTATTGCATAGTACAGACAAACGAAGCCTATGAAACGTATAGATTCAATCAACGCAACCAAAAGAAGGAAGAAAGTGTCGAAGCCTGTGTGGCAGCCTTGAGACAAATGGCAAAAAACTGTCATTTTGGTGTGATGGAAAACCGCCTCATACGTGACAGAGTGGTGGCAGAGATCAGTGAGGATGACATCTTGGAGAAACCTGCTGGTAGAAAAGGACTTAGATCTCCGTGTATGGAGATCTGCAGAGTCCATGATGTCACAATAACACAAGCAAAGAACAAGAGTGCTGCATGTAACCTGCAAGCTTCAAAATGTCCGGCTTAATGTTTGACGTTGAAAGACGCAAAATTGCTTCCAGATTATCATCAGTCAACTGATTGCAGATGTTGCTTTTGTTCAGTTTTATCTGTGAGAATTCCTGTTCACAGCAGTATGTGACTCTTGCTTTTGTTCCCGATTTCTTCCTCTAGTTTCCATGTTTATCAGACATTGACCAGTTTAAAATAGTTACAGATAAGTAAATGCCACTCTCTGTCATAGCCTCTAGTCTAATTAAACCTTATCTTTTATCTGTTCAAGTATATTGACTGGCCACTGACAACGCTCGACAAAACGGAAAACATTCTGTCTTAATCGCTCTACTCAGATCCAACGTATATATTACATTTGTGTCAGTGCACTTGTAGGATTGTGTGTGGACAAAGTTATTGTGACTATGACCTCACAACGTGTATGTTACATTTGTGTCAGTGCACTTGTAGGATTGTGTGTGGACAAAGTATTGTGAATATGACCTCACAACGTGTATGCTGAACATGTATGGCTGATGCATATGAAATAGAGTTTGTCCTGTTTTCACCATATAACATTAGTCATGTTGTAGCAAATAATGTGCTTGTGTCAGAATCATGATTTCAGGGACAAACATTGATTAATGCATAACACCATGCCCTGAATTTGAAAATCAAGATTATTGCTTTGAATATGGATAATAGTGTGAAAAATATGATTTAGATTATTAGCAAAGTTTATTTAATTTCTAAAAATTTGCAGCTCAGGGTAATTGCAGCTAAGATGTCACATCCTCTGAATATGGCATCTTTTATCTCACCTGACTTATTGGGAGTGAAGGATTGATGTAAAATGATCAAGCTATCAAGGCTCTCACAACAGTACAAGTACTGAGCGGTCACTGACCTCAGACACACTTGCCTTGCATAATTAATCATTATAGATGTGCTCAGAGAGGAAATTGGAGAAGGGAATTTTCTCGATGTTACATTATGCAACTAACTGTCTTAGAAAAGAAATATCTCTTTGAATGTATTCAGCATTAAGTGCTGATTATATCACAGTCACATTGTTCTTCATTTTTCGGATTATGCTGAATATAGTGTTAATATATTTTTCTATAATAGTGTCACCTGCTAGCATTGATAAATATCTCAAAGGTAGGTTAAGCAAGTGGTTGTCGTATATTTGTAACTGAATTTACAATGCATTGTGCAGACCTATACATTAAAATCTTATTGTTTTCTATGGCAATCTTGTTGCGTAAGGTAGGAATGAATTTCGAGCTGTTTGCTAGTTTTTTTTTTCCTTAGTACTGGGAATATGTGCTGAGGTGTGTGTGAATGTGTTAGTATTTGCTTGGATTTTTTAAATAAAAATAACGTTTTCCTACATAATTAATTCCTTTCTCCTTTCCTCATTGTTATTGTATGTAAATATTGTATTATTGAAAATAGGTATAAACCTACTAACAGATAAAATTGTAGAGATATGTTGTTTAAAAAGCTGCTAATTATTTAGATATGTTTTTCATACATCAGTGTACCCCAAGTACTGTCTTCATAAAGATCATTTAGCTGAAAAGTTGATGTGGGTTTTTTTTGTTTACTTATAAAGTGTTTTGAATTTCATGTTGCAGTAGCTTATTTTTGCACACGTAGTAGTCATTATGAATATGCAGTTTGCTCGTGTGTTTGAGAGAGGCAGAGAGAGATTTTTTTTAAAGTTTCATGAAACTACCTATTTTTCGATTTACATAGCCTATAAAATCGATAGTAACAAAATAAATTAGTTTATTGCAGTCTCCGCTTCTTTCTTAAAGTATTATCTGATGTGAATGTGTTATTGTGCAATCATCATGGGGGGGTTTGTACACTGTTTTTCATACTTCCAGCTAACATGGCAGCGTTAGCGCTGATTGCTGCCAACGCCGGAATCAAACCAAATGAGTACAGACTATGGGCACGTAACCAGATTCACTATATGTTAGGTGATTCAGGACGTAGTTATGTGATTGGATTTGGTGTCAATCCTCCTACACGACCACACCACGCATCTAGGTAATCAATTTCATGGAGTCAATCCACCTCTCATCACTTGGACAGACATTCTCTTATTTCATTCTCTTCATTCCTTGTCATGCATCATGCTCTTAAAAGAATCACTCCAGAATCACACATCCAAGTCTGCTTTCTAAGTTAATATACACTGTCTAAAAAATCATGATCTTAATTAAGTTAATCAAACAACTCTGTCTCAACAGAATCAGTACCTCCATATCACCACATTCTTGCTTGAATTATTTCAATCTACTCCACATCATATATCATGCTTTAATATCAATACACACTACTTCACACATCATATATCATGCTTTAATATCAATACACACTACTTCACACATCATATATCATGCTTTAATATCAATACACACTACTTCACACATCATATGTCATGCTTTAATATCAATACACACTACTTCACACATCATATATCATGCTTTAATGATTTCAGTCTACACGATATCACACAACGCGCTGTAAAGACTTCTTTTCTCCAATCATACATATTGCTATAATATCAATACACACTACTTCACACTTCAGTGATATATCTAGGTAGTATCATGTTCATAATTAAATCATTACACCTAACATTAGTTTCTCAGTGGAATCAATCTACTTCATGTCATATATAGATAAACAGTTAATTGACATTCCACCTATCACACGACTGGCTGATGGTGGGGGTTCCTTCCATTGTGAGTCTTGGATTCGTTTTAATTTTTCTTCCCTTTGGGTCTTCTGGGTGGTTAGATTTCCTTTCATTTGGGTCTCGTGGTATGATCAGTTTTCCTTCCTTTGGATCGTGAGCTACTGAAAGTCAGACACATGACATAGGCTATCATTGACAACATTCACCAGCAATCAGAAAGTTGAAGGGATCTCACTCGGACAACGTTGGGTAGATCTGCTAGCGTATGATAAGCGTATAATAAATAAATATAATTACGTTCATATATAAAGCAGCAATTTTATGTTATATGTGTTTTGTTTATGCTTTAAAGATTGTTACAAATTTAATTATCAAAACACTCTTAACTAGCACAGGAAAGTTTTCATCTGCACTGTCTTACCTTTCTACAGCTCGTGCCCTCCACTGCCCGCTGCGTGCTCTTGGGCTGCCTATACGAGTTTAGCACCTAACCCCTTTATTTTGCATGGTGCTTTGGTTGGCGGTCCGAATATTGATGACAATTTCTCAGACTCTCGAAGTGACTACTATCAAAATGAGGTCACATGTGATTATAATGCGGGGTTCCAATCTGCAGTCGCAGGTAATTACGCTTTAAATGTCAATTATAATTGTCTGAGTTATGGTGGCGAGTACAGTTCGGAGGATTTTACTGTTTTGACTTTCTTATAATTCGAACTGATCTGTATGGTTTTGTTTTCATTTTGCTTTGTATGTTAGTATGATTGTGTTAGGTGTACCTCTTTCTCTCTTACACAAACAACATACAGCAAGTTATGTTAATGTTTTCACACACAAAAGCAAGTATAATGCGTAAAATTCATCTTGCCGAGATAATGTTTATAAGCTATTTTTCCCCACTGGCCTTCACAAAAAACACGAAGTAAACAGTTCTCCTTACTGCACCTCGAAACGTATGTCCAATGGATCCATTAAAAGTGTGCATATACTCTTGGTTGGACATCAGAGTGTGCCCCAATGGGCCCAATAAAAGTGTGCATATATTCTTAGCTAGATATTGATTTGTTTGATGGGCCCAATAAAGGTGTGCATATATTCTTAGCTAGATATTGATAGTGTTCGATGGGCCCAATAAAAGTTTGCATATATTCTTAGCTAGACATCGGTAGCGTGTCCGATGGGTCAAGTAAAACTGCATGTATACTGAACTGGAAGGTTTGCAATGTAAATTAGATGAGGTGGATTTTTTTCCCAGAATGTAAATAATTTTAGTGCGGTGTATGCTAAGATTTTTCTTTAGCACTCTGCAAATATTAAAATCCTCTCCGATTTTAAACAAGAGCTTTAGTCTTGTAAAACGTTCTATGATAAATGGAATAGAGAAGTCATGATTCTCATCAAATATGCAAAACAGAAAAAAACAAAACATGCATTTTACTTATTTTAAACAAGATCTTTAGTCTTGTAAAACGTTCTAGGATTGTCGCAAGGATGAGATGACTCAGAATTAATATTTTATTTCACTTAAAATCACGTAAACAAAACGCGAAGGGACGCAATTTTTATAATGCCTCACACCCTAACGCTTAGATAACTTTTAATTTCTAAACACTAGTTCATCCAACTATCTCATCTAGATAAGACAGACTGTATGTAGACATAGCATGTGTATATTATTTTACGTAAATGTATATATATATATATATTTAAGAAGGGTTTTCATATGAATAAGTTGTATCCATAGATGCGTGTGTGCATGCATACTTGTTTATGAAGAAGAAAACTAATGCGTATTAGAAGTGACCGGGGTCAATGTTGTTTACGAAGAAGAAAGCCAATGCGTATTAGAAGTGACGGTCAAGAGAGCGTGCAGCATGACGAAAATAAAGACTAAAAACTTATAGAAGGTTCTACAGTTCTCAAAATTGTATAAATAAGGAGGACCAACCAATTAAATCTGAGATAGAGAGAGAGAGTTTAACATCAGCTATGGGAACACTTTGAGAAACGCCCGCTGTTTTGACCTTATGTCATACAGTGTGGCCATCGGACAAAGACAAAGAAGCATTTCTCTCCATGTAACATCAAACTTTTGTAACAGCAACTTTGTCCAAGAATGCAGTCTTTTTAGCTAGAAGGAAGAAAGAAGATTCTATTTGTTTAATGAACATGGGAAACATATATTCAAAGCAGCTATTATCTTCAATTATGTAGTAAATTCTCGCATACGGATATTAATTTTACTGAGGAGAGCTGGAAATATCTCTCTCCACCCGTCTTTCACCTCATCGACCACCTTGTATTAAGCACTGAGGTATTTTGCTTATTGACTACTGGCAAGTGAATAAGTTCAGTCTTCTAAGCAATTAAAACTCTAACAAGGCAGACCACACTCCTCACCACACTTTAGTCAGGTGTTGCGTAGTATTTAACACCACACTTTAATATTTGTCAGGTGTTATGTAGTATTTAACAAAACACTTTAATATTTGTCAGGTGTTACATAGTATTTAACAATTAATCAATAATTAGCTATCTATCCAGATGCCAAACCTGAAACAAAGAGACCCAAACAATCTATTAACGAAAGAACACAAATATATAAGTCATTGAGGGGTTTATTTATATTTATAAAGAGACTGCATATTTGGCTGCAGAAGGATAATACTCACTACAAAGTGTAGGTGCATAGTAGTGTTGCACAACCAGTAAACATGTCCTTAGAGAAAGAGTTATTCGGACTTGTCGAATATAGAGATGAGCTAAAAATAAACTGCAGGCATCAGGCGTACAACTAAAGACTATGGTCTTTGTCTGTACCTTCTTCCAGTCAGTTTTCGAATTGTGGAATTCTTTATACCAGTTTTGGTCTGAGGAAGTGTTCTGTGCATCGTACTTCTATGGCGGTAAAACTAAAAGACCTAAAATATCTGGCACATTTTAGCGCACTAATACAGGCTGGTCCAATTGTTTGGCTAGTCATTTAGTCAGTAATATTTGGCTACAGTGGCTAGGCCAAGTTAAACAAATGTCATTGTGGTCACTTGAAGACTAGGTATTGAGTCTCAGACAAGGTAGATAGCATTGTTGTCATTAAAGAGGTCAAAGGGTACCAGTCCTTTATTCTGAATTTATCAGCAAGATCCACAGATAAATTAATTACAAGGAGTTAACTACTACTGATACTGAGACATACCTGGTATCCATCTACTTGACCACCCACTTAAAACTGAGAAAGTTGTATTTGCTATAAGTCACATGAAATGAAACAAATCTCTAAGCCAAAATGGCATTTTAACAGAAGTGCTAACAAGTTCCGTTGCAATATACTTCCCTTTACTGTGAAGTTATTAAATAATATATTTGATTGCAGCAATTTCTCGTCAGGACAGAATGCAGCTATTATTGTGTCCATCGAAAAGAAAAGTGCTATTAACTCTAATTTTTAAAAGTATATTCTAAATAAAGAGTAGTAATGAGCAGAAGACAATAAAATGATTGTTGAAGAACAAAAGCAGATTGACCTTAAGTCTACATATATAACATGTTTATTCTGCTTGCAGTTGTTTAACGCTATCTTTCGAAAATTGTTGAGAATGTTTTTGTCGATTTTTAGAAAATGTTTAATAATGTTAATAAAAATATATTATAAAAATGTTCTGGGTGTTGAGGGTAAGATATTAAATATAATTTAAGGCATGTATCAGACTGTAGATATATCACCATTCCCAAATAAACTAGTTAAGCATAGATGCAAATATTAAATAATGAACGGAAATCATCTTTATTTTCTAAACTAC
This sequence comes from Sinotaia quadrata, assembly GCA_028829895.1. NCBI lineage: Eukaryota > Metazoa > Mollusca > Gastropoda > Architaenioglossa > Viviparidae > Sinotaia > Sinotaia quadrata. The sequence goes on from CM054179.1 coordinate 60,846,384, forward strand.
TCATGTGGAGTAAAGTAGAGTAAAGATGTATCCTTGCCGATATAAACAGATGCAAAAAACAACTATTATCTGTCTGGGGTCCCAAAGAATTACTCTTTTGAACAACTATTGTGTCTGGGATCCCAAAGAATTACTCTTTTGAACAACTATTCTGTGTCTGGGGTCCCAAAGAATTACTCTTTTGAACAACTATTCTGTGTCTGGGGTCCCAAAGAATTACTCTTTTGAACAATTATTCTGTCTGGGGTCCCAAAGAATGACTCTTTTGAACAACTATTCTATGTCTCGGGTCCCAAAGAATGACTCTTTTTGGCAGCCTAGCTCAAATTTCACACTGAGCTGGGTCTTCTTTGTTGTGAAATGAAACAGGTTGTAGCTTATCCGTTAAAAGTTATTAAATTACATCGAAGTATGCATTAAAAATCTAATGAACAATTGTCGTATTGTTCTCAAATGTATTAACTGTATCACTCTTTCAGGGTTGCTGCAGTTACAGCTAGAAACAAACGAAAAAATCCCTCGTCGGTCACGATAATGGAATCTGCAAGCTGTGGCCAACAAAAGACATTCATTAAAGAAATGCATTTTATATCAATAGTTATACAGTTTCAGTGTATGCAAAAGACATTTCCAAAAGGCAGTTATTAAAAGAAATACATTTTATATATATCAATAGTCATAAAGTTTAAATATATTCTGCATGTATTAGAATTACAAAGAGTTTCAACACAAATAAATTCAATGCTGTGTAAATATAATCAAAGATACAATAAAGAGAAATTGTTTTCATGAGTGCAAGCCAGTCATCTTCAATTTTTCAACACTAAGACAACAATTTGCAATAACTGCACACTTAGATTGTCGGAAGTAGAATTATTCTTATGTATTCCCAAAAGTGTGAAGTACAAGACGGTGGTTTGAAAGTTGCCCGCTTTTGGTGTGAGTGAACTTTAAAATAAAGAAAATAATATTTTATATCAAAAGTTTCTAAGTCATATTTATAGTGCATGGACCTGCTGTGTAATTTTTGCTTAATAATTGGAGTGTAATATATAATTTATTCATTTTGTTCTGATTTTGAGTGTTTGTTTGCTTTTGCTGTAGTAATGTTACTAATTGCTTGATCTTCCACTACCATTTTCACACAACACTGTAACAAATTCATCACACTCTAGTAAACAAGTATTAACATATACTTTCTCAGTAAACGAACAATATATATTATATATCTCATTAAATGAGTAATAACAAAGACATTTTCAACAAACGAGAAATATATATTTCTCATTAAATGAGTAATAACAAGCTTATAGTCAGTAAAATGAGCAATATATATTTCTCAAAGATATCTTGGGTACATTTTACAGTATATCTTTGTTGCAACCCCTCCCCACAAGAAAATCTGGTCTAATTATTTGTAGACCCCTTATTTTTCGAAGGCCCTAGACATATTGAAAATTATGACCCGGCATCAAAATCTCCTGCACCGAGTAATAAGACTTATCCAAACCTGTAATAGATCTGTATGTGTTTTGAAAAGCACGCCTTCTCAAAGTCTGTATTAGATTTGTTGTACATATTGTTTTTTTTAAATAAGACCTTTTTTTTAAAAAAAAGCCTATTATTCATGTTGTGAAAAAAGACATATCAAAACCCAGGCCTGAGGGGGTGCAGTCGGTACATTGTTCCAGGGCCCATGGAGCTCAAACCGGGCCCATGGAGAATTTTTTTTAAATTTTTTACAAAACCAAATTTTAAAAACAATATTGGATATATGCCTCATACTTTGTGTATATAGGAAAACCGCCTTGCAGCTTTGTTTGACATAACCTATGAAAAAATACATGTGTATAAATTGTTTAAGGGCCCACACACCTTTGTACCGGGCTTGGACTTTTCTCTTGTCTAGTTAGATCTATATGTATTGTGTTTTGAATAGCATGAAGTTTTAGCCTGTTAGAAAACCGTGTTAGTTCTGTATATAATTGTTGTATATTGACAAGGGAGATAAGATTCAGATCTTTTGTTCATGTTTTAATTTTGAAATAAATACATTGATTTCCTAGGTATCATGGCTGAATTAATGGGGAAGGGGGACAAACGTGAAGCTGAAAGAGGTCAGTATTACGCAGATCACAAAAATTGAGTCAATGGAGTTTTTTTAAACCAACGGATGCTCGTGGATGATGAGTACGTTTATTTCTCTAATAGTTGTTTGTTGTGACAGTGCAAAACTTGAATAATAAAGTCCTGTACATTTACATCATATTAATCTCATCGCCGAGTTCCTAGCCAATACTGATTGAATTCGCTGGCCGACTCTGCTTTAACTGCTTCAAAGACCCACAAATGATAAAACTCAGAATCTCTTCACATTGTTAATTTAGAAACAATCTATAAGAATGCAAATCTTACAGCTGCAGCCAGCCATGGAGTCCATAGCGTATAGTCCTGATGATGAACTTCTGATTTCCACTACTGTTTCTCATGAACTTAATCAGATCTACTTAGGTATCGAACGTCCTGATGTGTCTCCCCTCCAGTTTACATTTCAAAACGTAACATCAGCTTTAACAACAGACCTCTTCTTGACATTTGATCACATGTTAAACTAAATATATCCTACTGCAGAACATCTACTTGTTTGCCAAGCATATCCTAGACACAGTTAACTGCACTGCGGCAACGTCTCCAAGGCACAGAAACAGAAGTAAATCTATGCAGGGCCAAGAGCGGACGAAGCTGAAAGACTGGATGTCATCAGGTTTGACAATTCCATAAGCAGAATCTTGCTTACTTTACACACAAACCTGCCACCGAAAATTGAGCCACAAGTCAGTTTTGGAACATTCTGAGATATTGATATCAGCAGAAACTATCAGACAATTTTTTTTAATGGTGTGAGTTGTACAGAAATCAGACAACAATTTGCCACTGAGCCATGGCCTAGATAAGGTAGTTTACCCCTTGTATCTTCATTTCATACAATACAACTCATTCTTGGTTCTCATATTAAATTCCTTTTTACATTAGTTATTTAATTTCTTTTCTTTTCTAAGTACCAAGAATACATTACAGTTTCCAAATCATTTAAAATACAATGATTACAAACAGAAAAATGCAATTTGCAATAAGTATAAAAATTCAATATTTACAGAAATCGTGTTTTACAATATTAGATAGTTACTGGTCTTGCTCTTTCCTGTTTCTATCCATTGAGGGACGTTACGGGCCACGGCAAAAATTGAGTGAAAATAATTTCCACCAAACGGGGTATTTATGCAGAATTTGGATTTTGTATATTAATCTTCCCCTCCAGACATAATCTCCCTCTTGTCTCGCCCTTTGTAAAATAGTTACGGTTGGGTGACCATACTCAAAGACTGTCCTGCTAGCGCAAGTCTGGTGTCTTTAGAAGGTGCCCGACTCTCGTGTTCATGTACCATCGTATCCTCTTGATGTGCACGTGATTGGGTAATCTACGAGTTTCTCTCGGTGCGTCCGTCCTCGAGCATTTGGCCACGTGGCTGCTTCTGTTAACCACTTTTGAATCTTTAATCCTCAGTTGAGATCAAAGTTCATTGTCTGAAATTTCAAACATGGTTTTCTACAAGGCAAAATTCAAAATGGATTTTTGCAGTGGCTTAACAATTAAGTTATGCATCAAAGAATGTTGTCGTGATTCAACTTTATACTTTGAAAAATATTCTGTGTATTAGTTTGCATTTTCTGTCCCATACAGTGGTTATCAAAGTTTGTAATCACATTGCATTTGTGTATTTCAGGTACCCTATTGATGAATGAGGCACTGTGAAATGAACCCAGTACAAAATGGCTACTCAAGAGAAGGCAGTGTGTATCATGGTTTATTGAAACAAAATCAGATCTGCACACTCAGCGAAACTTCAGAACTAAGTATGAAAGAAATCCACTGTGCATGGCACAAGAATTTTGTGGAGACAGGGACAGTGAGTACGGATAGGTTTCCTGGGAGAATGATCAAAGGCTTGTCTTACACAATCGATGTTTTCCTCAGATGTTCTTGGTCTTCCAACCCTTCCTTTATCGAACACTGTCCCTTTCTTGTGCCATGCATGATGGACGTGATGGTGAATCTCTTAGTTCTAAGTTTCGCTGAGTCTGCAGATCCGATTTTGTTTCAATAAACCATGATACACACTGTGCCTTCTCTTGAGGAGTAGCCATTTTGTACGGGGTTCATTTCACAGTACCTCATTCATCAATAGGGTGCCTGAAACCACAAATGCAATGTGATTACAAACTTTGATAACCACTGAGTACATAAATCTGATAAAGATATCTAATCAATTGCCTTTGTAATAAAGTTTTGAAACTGTAAAGAAACTTTATGGACACAGATGCAAACATCACTTGACAGCAGTAGAGAATTTGAGGAAGCTCAAAGAACTTCACTCAACACAGATATATATATATATATACATGTATATATACACACACACATATATATATATACACACACACACACACACACACACATATATATAGAGAGAGATCAACACAACCTATACAGGAGTATTGCATTGAAAATACACACAAATATCCAAAAGAATGCTTATTTCTCACTACTGACTGGAGGTTTTATGTTTGATTCCCTAAGACTGATCAAATTTCATTTAGAAAATACATATATACACTCCTAGCTAATTTGGGAATTGGGGATTAATTATCTGCAGATATGGGAGTTCTTTGGTGGACAGGAATTCAAACAGCCAGGCAATCTTTCCTGCACCCTGCCAAAAGATCTCAGGCAGAAAATTGCTGGCTGATTTCTCACCATGGCCAGGGATCACTCTGCACACAACCTAACATCTAATCCACTGTCACTGGATGATAGCTTCTAATCCATATGAATGCCTAAAGTCTCCCTGAATGGTCCCCCCTTAGTGCCTCAGTACCAACAATAATCTCCTGAACCAGCAACTAGTTCAAAGTGTACTCACATTGCCTTCAAAAAAGATTCATATAGAAATTATAACAAAAGAATTATGTTGCTGACATCAGCATCTTACTAAATTCATGCAAAGTAAGCAAAATTACCTTGGCCATTTACAAATAACATCAAACTGGAAATATAATATTGGTAAATAATAATACTGATAAAATATTAATTAAAAATGTTAGTTAATTTAATAGTGCAATAGAATTTTGATCGTTAGACATATGTATGTGCATTTATATTATCACAACATAGAAGCATTTAGTTCAACATCTGTACAGAATGACTAAAAACTAAGAAAGTGAAACACAAGAATTGGAATCTTGCTCTTACCCTCAGGTTGACACCTTAAATATCTCAGGATATGTAGGTTAGAATTTGTCATGTAAATAAAACAAACCTAAATACTAGGTCATATAAGTTTGAATTCACATAAATGAAGAACTCGCTAAGAGTCAACTTAATCCAAGAGGGCACCATACTTTAAAAAACAATTTGGTCATATATATTTAATCATTATCAACTACAGTTTTGCCACTCTTATTATCTTTTTAAAATTTTTATAAGCATCTAATGTGGTCCCCCAAAATGCAAAAAGTGAGAAACAATTCAAACTTGATTTCATATACCAATCAAATGGCAATTGTCTGTGAGTAAGTTAATGCAAATATTAAACATAAAATGGGTATACAAAATTAAAGTAAATATATAAAAATAATAAAAATATTAAATTTATGAAGATAGTTTGGTATCGCTAATTAAACAATGATATTTCAGACATCCAGGTAAAAGCCTCCCAAAATAATAAAATAAATCAATTTTTGCAAAGATTACAAAATAAAACTTGATAAAGTTAATAACTATTGGTCAGGGTTAATGAGTGAACTTTTAAAAAACAATGCACAAATTCTTCAGTTTTTTTATATAACAATATCAAATAAACTTTGCTGGAGCTGCTATAAATTGCTAAATCACATTTTTACACACACACACACACACACACACACACACACACACACACACACACACACACATGTACTCTCTCACACACATTTTTAAATACAAGCCAATTCTGATATAGTTGTCATTATCTTTTCTTTTTTATTCAAGTTTACAAAAGATAAAAATATGAAAAGTGGTCATTATTTACATATTAAGAAAACAATATATTTATGTGAATAAAATTCCAAGCATTGTGAAAATGTTACTTCACAGATTATTATTTAAACAGTCATAGACTATGACCAGCATAAACAAACAATTTTTTTTAATTTAAAAATACTTTTGTAATATTGTGTTTGATGAAGTACATGGGGAATAAAAAGATAGGAAAAGTTCTATAGATATTCTGAGAAATGAATTTTTACAGTTCTAATACATTAGAAATACAAGAACAAACATTCACTTTGTAAATTTACACAGTGTAAATTTATAATACAAGACTGAACCAAGTAGGAAACAGTTAAATCAAGATAATTTACAAGTCATAAATCAATAACTATACAATAGCTAAAATAAATCTATTCTCATAATCAAATTGTGCAAATACACTTTTCAGAATTCCAAAAATTGACTAATTATTTTACTAGTAGCTCCACTTTACCTTAAAAACATTTTTTCTTAAAATTATAAATTTCCTGCCAAGTTATATGATATACATTTATAATTGTTAAATTAAAAAAATAAATAAATATTTAGTTATACTGATTAAGGTATAATGTAATGCTAAACTAGCACAATTTTGCTTTTTTAGAATAAATATGTTAATTGTAATATATTTGTTCTCTGGCTTAAATGTCATTCATGTACAGACTACAACTAGTAAATTGCCATGGCTTTTCACTATCTTCCATCAATTTTTAATTTTTACATTATATAAACTGTTAATTATTTTAAGTAAACATATGTGAAGCTAATATTACTTTATTAGTAGGTTAATCAGTGAAATAATACACAGTAAGTCTGAAAAACTGCAGGAGAGTTTGAATAGGTTATATTTATTTTACAAACAGCAAGTCCACAAACGACACATCTAAATTAACTGTTTTAATATAAATACTTTTTGGTGTTTACTTTAAAAAGAACATGTAAAATATTTGTTTCTAAGGTTTTGATGAATAAAGCCTTAGTGAAATAATTCATCAGAAAATGGAATTTTGTAATATCTTTATTTACCTGCCACATATAGTCACTGGTTGTACTGCTCTAAATTACTTTTTAATATTTTCTAGTAGTTTCATTATTGTATTATACATATTATATGTTTATAACTATTAAATTAAAAGGTAAACAATTATTTATGCAGCTATTAGTGTTATGAAAAAATTATGTCTGATCAAATTAAACAAACTGAAAGTAAATCTGCACTTAAATGGAATAGAGTTGGGTTTTTGATCTCCAATATAATTTTTGTACAGAGTACAGTTTGTAATTTACTGTGGTTGTATCATATTTTTCTTTTGAAATTACAATAAATATGCCAATTACTTTTTATTAAAAATATGTATAGATTTTAATCAAAGAAATAATATAATCAGATAGATGAAATTTTGAAAAGTGCAACTGTGCTTGATTTTTAAGTTGTTTCATCTTATTCTGTAATGTAAATACTTTCTGGCAACAGTTCATTTTCTTAGAAACACCAAAATAATTTATAAAAATCAAACAATTTGAATATCTTTGTTTTCTTCTCTCTTATTTTTGGTGGGAGGGGATGAAAATCCAAAGTGTGTCAAATTAATAGTTCATAATTTTGAGAAGAAATACACTTTTTGTTGATAAAATACAAAATTCATATCTGAATCAAATCAAATATATCTTAATCTTAGGTTGGGGTTTTGTTGTCTTTTTTGGTAAATGAAGTGAAAAATCACTAACACAAATAGATACAGTGGTACCTTGCATAACGAACACAATTCGTTCCAGCAATACGTTCGTTATGCGAAACACGATATCCCTTAGACTTCTACAGGAAATCGTGCAATCCATTCCACATTGCTGCAAAAAATCAAAGAAATTAGGGGAAAATGAAGACAGGGCAGTGTTCATGAGGGAAAACACTAGTAAAGACACTCACCAAAGCAGGGTATGATGTTAGGTGTTCATGAGGTAAGATGTTAGGTGTTGATGAGATGAAATAGAGGTGGGATGATGAGGACACACACATATAGGTCTCTTTTCCAGTCCAGTTTTTAGTTGTCAGAGTTGTCCACCAGTGGGCACAGATGGGGTGGGATAGTCTGTCCTTGAGTGGAAGAGCTGGCCTGTTGTTAAGAATAAGACCTTAAATTCTATAACCACCATCCAGTAAACACACAGGTGGCAAAAACACCTCAAAGCAAGGGAAAAAGGACAATCAACAGGGGACAAACACGCCCTGCCTTCATCTGAGCCACACGAGACACGACTGGCCAGATTTGGCCATTTTTTCATGGGAAATGCAATGTTTTTGCGGCGTACGTACAGTTCATTATGTGAAACAAGTTTGTTCTGCAAGCCACGCGTTCATTATGCGGATCATTTGTTCTGCAGGGTGTTCGTTATGCAAGGTACCACTCTAATTAAAAAAGATCAGGCCTAGAAAAAGGATTAGTTTTCATAGGTATGACAAAGTCACTGGCATTTTTTCTCTTATATATACTAAAATGTTTTTAATTTTTTTTTTAAAAGGCATACTCTATACAAAACAAATTTTATTTTTTAATACAGAACCACCTCTTCATTCTGAAATCCTGAAAACTGGTGTAGGATTGCCTACCTCTTCACTGACAAATTATGGTGTACATAATTAACAGTATTAATTGAAACAAATTGACAATTGTTATTTTAAATTTAATTTGTACATAACATTTGTGAGTAGATGTTTATTACAAGGAATTGTCAAAGAATGAATATGTTAGCAAAAATCATACTTTTTCCTCAAAATATCCTGCCATTCTGTATGCATTGTACAGAGGGTCTGACTCTCTCACAGTATACATCAGAGTTTTCTTACGAAAGAAATCTTCATCCATCTCTAGACTCTCAATAACATCTTCTAGTAAATGTGCCCTTAAACAATCTGATCCTGGTGCATCAAAGTTAATATGAGTGAAGTGAACATGCAGATGTCTGTAGCTTGGTTGATAGTGTAAGAATATTCGCAATTTAGAAAATGAAATGTTGAACAAGTTGTGGATTGTAACCTGAAAAATAAAGTAAAAATATTTATATATTAATAATACAAATATCCCTTGTTCTCTCATATACAATCTAACAGGGACATTTAAATGTTAGTCTGAGTTTTCTGAAAAGATCTGAAAATTATCAACACACATGTTTAGTGACAAGACTGTTTGTGTGTGGTATTTGCAGTACAGGAATCCCTTGCTTTACAAGCTCATATCTTTCAATTAAATTTACTTTAAAATGAAATCTAGTACACAGAAGATTAAATTTCCTTTACTTTCTATAATAAAACCTTATAATACATTCAAGATCTACAAAAATACATGATATATTTGTACTTTAATATTAACAGAGTGTTTAAGTAATAATAATACTCCTCAATCATTCAGTTATGATGTATTCACTCATTCAGACTAGTTATTATTCAGCCATGATTAATCTTCCGTACAGAGTTAATGTGCACAAATTAATTTTTTTTAAACGTTCAACAAACTGATTCCAACAATCAAACATATTTCTCGTAAGCTTGAGCAAAGTTTACTTAAGCAAATGTTTGTACACAAAAACAAAACAGAATATCAGCAGAAATTTATTAAAACAATGTTGCTAAACAAATATGAAACTTTAATTTTAGAATATTGAAAAAATATTCTATTTGTCTATAGTATAAAAGCACTTTTATCTACACAATAACTTACATGAATAAAAATAAGTGTTTGGAAATAATTTACTGTTGTCACTATACCATCTCTATCATCTGCTATCAAAAATAAATAAGGAGAGGATATTTTACTTATATTTATTACTTTTCAGCACAGATAGGAGGAAGCAACTCTGACACTAAGGGGAAAATTTTTTCCTTTTTAATTAATAAAGGCTCTGCATTATGGTTTGTATGTGTCAGAGCATAGCTGAAAGATCATTTTATGTAAATGGTATTCAGATAAATTAAGCAATTTGTGCAGAAATAAAATAATAAATATCAGTAAAAATTGTTTGGATTATATGAAACAAAATAAAGAAACAAAATAAATTTGTATAATAATTTCATGGTTTGAGATGCAGGCATATCATGATTTAAATGCAGATGATAGTCAGAATGAAACTGATGCTATTTTTAATCAGGACTGTTAGTAACAAAGACTGACTCCCACACTGAAGTTGATCCAGATCCCCTGAAAACAAATGGACTGCACATTTTCATTCACCATTTACTGTCAATGATTTTAATCAACTAGCAGAGCTGTATTTCCTGATGGATTTGATGTAATGACTGCAATGGCATTATACTATTTTTCATTGTTATTTCTTGGAGTGCTATTGGTAGACATTGTCCATCATACCAACAGGTATGCTACATGTCAGCAAGGTGGCCATATATGTGCCAAATTGGAGCAGACAATGCTAGCAGAGATGAAAGCATATATGTGACCTGTCACCACAAAAAGATACTTAAGTCGGATTTTGGGGGTATTGAGATATATTATATCAATAGAAAGAAAATTGAAAGGGCTTTCTGTTGATATAAAAATAAAGAGTGTAGGACAAAATATGGAAAAGTTATGTTTGTTTGAAGTGCACTACTGTCCGGACGGCCATTTTGAGAAAATCGGCCTCAAAGATTGAACACATTTCTGAGAGGTTTTTCCTTAGCAACCATATATTAATCTGCTTCATTTGCAATCAGAGTTGAAGAAGACACAATAGCTAACACTGTAATAACTATAAACAACAAATATATTGTTACATCATTTACAGACAACAGTCTTTTTAAGCCATAACGATTAGAATTTCTGTATGCGAGAATGATTATTGTGGCTCACAGAATATTCTAAAATTAAGGCATAATATTGAATTGATACCTCTTTCTAAATCTGATGCTAGCTCCACTAAATAAATCACAGATTAAAGCTGCATTACTTTCACATTCTTAAAAAAAATATCGTTTAAATAATCCAATAATTATAGCACACCTTTCACTTCAGTGTACAGTCAGTTATCGTCAGCTGTCGTCTGCTTCGTCTTTTTCGTTGTTCGATCACGCGATTCGCTGTCCGTGTCACTTTCAGATGAAATCCATCAGCTACATCCTCATTAGCAAAATAATCAGATATCAAATCTTTAATCTGAATGCTTTCTTTTTCTAAGATGTTGCTTTCTTTACATGAATTCAACAAATTAGCGATTCGTTTCTCCATGTTTACATTACGCATTTCAGGATGAAACTGTCTCCCTTGTGTGCGTTTCAACCAATCGCGACCGTCTTTTAATGAGAGCATGCTTAGTAACTTATAGCAAGCTTTGATAATTATAAACTGTCTGCGGATTGGCTGACGCTTTTCACTTTGTTTACGCCAAGCACAGCCTTATAAAACATTCTGATTAAACGTTATAAATAACTAGTGTCGTCAGCATAGGTGTTCAAAGGGGTGGAAGTAGAAACATCCAGCAGTTTCATGCTTAATCACGAAAAGGAAGCCTTTGTACAACTGATATGATTGTCAGCTAGACTCTACTTCAAGGACGTGTACTCCCTAAACAAAGTCCCTTAGTTCAAGATCTGTATTTTTTCAACTATAGAGAGGGAAATAATTAACAGGGTATGTATGATTAACTTTAAAAAACTATCTACTTCGCTGCATCTTCCTCCATCCCTATCCCACCAAAAATGGAGGGTTTTCCCCTTGTGCTAGTTATGAGATGTCACAATCAGTATTATGAGTATGTCATTCTCTTTCTGAACAGATATTAACATTATTTCCAGTACTTTTTAAACAACTGTATCATATTATTCAACTACATCAACATGTAGAAAGAAGTAAACCAACAACAGTTAAATTTAAGATGAGTAACAACTGTATGTCACTTAAATATAAGAAGTGCATTTCATATAATCATTTGCACATTATATCATTTATTTGTTAAAAGAGACTGCTATAAAATAAATAAAATAATAAATGATAACACAAGACCTGAACACAAGACTAATAGTAATGTCAGTATGTATTATGTGCATCATAAACAGTGTCATCTTTAATAGCTTTCAACCATCAAAACTTACCATGCACACTTAAATCTTCTCAACATCTCTTTAAAGACATGAAAATTATGTTCTCTGGGATGTAATTTTACAGTATCAATGAATATTGCAATGTTAAACTAAGATTTTTCCTTCAAATGTATGCTAATAGACATTAATTAGTGTCAATAACTTTGCGAAAACAGTTAGGTGCCAGGACAAAATGCTTAATCAGAAGAAGACCTGGTGCAGAGTAACTGCTATTTCATATCCATATTCTAGATAACATCATGCACATATAAATATATTTTATAATGTTTACAATTTGCAAGTTATAAAGTTTACTTGTTTCTCATCATTTAATGCTCTCTGAAGAGAACTGCTAATATGATGGTAGATACATTATATGGCCACACAGGATATTCACTGATTTTTGTTTATTCAGCACCAAGCTTCCATTTTATTAGCACAGATAATCTGGGTTCTATTATGCTTATTCATTAATAATATAAACAGCATAATTGCTCAAAACTAAAAAAAAAAAAAACTAAGATGTACAACTTAAAATTTTACAATACTGTCAAGGTATACAATAAACAATTACAAGAGTCAAAGTTTTAAGCAGTTTCATCACAATAAAGTTACTTATTACAATGACAGAGGAGTAATGCAATGTGTATGCCTAGTGATGTATGAAAAACTTGTTTGAATAGATGCCGACTCTTGTGATCTATCAATTATGTCAAATCCCCTTCTTATGATATGGCAATCATATACATGTAACATCTCCTTTTCTTGTGATCTATTAACCATGTAGCATTCCCTATTTATTCCACTATGTATATTTCAATTTAAAATCATAAATAACATGGTTAATTTTGAATAATCTCTTTATTTTGTATTAGTTATTTATTAAGCTAAAATTCTCACCTCTCAGAATATCTTTAGAATAAGTACAACCATTAGTAATAAATATGTTTGTTTTAAAATTATTAAAAGTATAATGAAACCCTGCTAATTCAGACTTGAGTGTTGTATAACTGGAAATGCATGATGGCTCAATCCAATGGCATGGCTATATAATACCGGAATGAGATACCAAGGCACATATCTTTCATTTACACTCATAAAACTGTTTGTTGACATTCATATTGTATTTTCATTTCTTGATAACTTTAAATAATTAATTCATAGGCACTAGAGGTATGAATAATGGCATCAATTTAATCATGATTTTCACATACCTAGACCGTCCTCTCTTTATAGTCTGAATTAATGAAGTTTCATTATACTAAAAAAATACATTACCTTTCCTTTGTTAAGAATATTTCTTAAGAGAGGCAAATGTTCTGCAGTCAAATCACGAATTGAGCCTATGTTCCTTTTATGGATAATAGCAACCAGATAAAGTGATTCAAGGTCTGTACGATTCCATTTCATATCTGGCACTAAAATAAAGCCCGTCTCTGGATCTGGGTCTTCAAACAAGATGCGGTCAGTTTCTCTCTTTTTCTCAAGGATGTTGTTCACCCACTTATGAAATTTAAAAATAAAAAAAAAATCACAAAATTTCAATAATTTCTATTTCAAAATTATAAGCTGTTAAAAATCTGTAGGTTAAAATTTAATTCAAAACTTAAAAATAATTTAAACAGCAAGACTGCTAACCTAAAAAACCCAAAATAATGCAACATAAAAATTTAAAATGCTTTATATAAATGATAGGTATATAATACAAAAATAGCTATAAGAATCAATCTTTTTGGCTAAAATAACCTTCGTTCGGTCAATAGTTATTATTAATCACAATGAAAGATGCTGAGCCAAACAGTGAAATGTGAAAGCTTAATAATGCTGACAAAATTAACTGAATATACGGCAGCTAATGTTAAAAATGGTTACAGTAAGTCTCTAAAGTAAACATAAAGGAGATTTTAAATAAAATGAGCAGTGAGTGACAGCCAAGGTCTGAAGATGTATGTGTATATGCATGCCTGTGTGGTTGTGATAAAAAAAAGTCTGTTGAATGCATGGTCTCTATTAAAAATCCAAATTCATAACCTTAACAAGAAGAGTTATCAATGTTCTATTGCATAAGTCCCAGAGAAACACTGACAGCCAGGTCAAAAGAAAAAATATATAGTTCAGCATTGTAGTACATAATAATAAAATTGTTATATTAAAATAAAAAGCAAAATTATAAATAAATTTAAATGCACAGCACACTAGTACCAAGCACTAAATATATTTTAAATATATACTAATGCTTATACATGTACCAGCAAAAAATTAAAGTCCATCAGGTTTAAGAATTCTTAGTTTGCAGATGAGGATGATTTAATGATTTTTCTATCAATTGAGTCAGTATAAATGTACCATATTGCCATCATCTTACATTCTGAATGAAATAATTACATATGTTGAAATTATGGGAAACTCATTTTGTCTGTATTAACTATTATTTACCATCAGCAAGATGGGTTGTTTTTTTTAAAATGTGTATCAAGGCTCCATCACCATTAAAGTATGGAACACCTTTTATAAGAAATGGCATTTTGATAATTGAATGAGTGCACTTACTAAAAAATGAAAAGCAACTGTAATTATAAATCAATTTTAAAATTTAAACCGCTACCTATGCTAAAATACTATAAAAAAAATGTTAAGTATTATAAAATTATTTAAATTTCAAAAATAATATAATATAAAAAGTTCCCTTACTTTTCCTTGATTATGAATATTGATTCTCACAAAGTTTGCTCACACAGTTGAATTTTTGAAATAAAATCTTACACCCTAAATAATAAATTTTATAAAATATAAGTGATTTCAAGGTGTTTTGGAAGTATTTTGGATAAACATCCAGGGTGCTACCTCAACAAAGGTTTCACCCATAAAAGTTTGGGACACAGAACGTCAAGCAACCCCAAAGTACTGTTACTCAATGGCTACAGCACCCGAGATGTGTCTGATGAAAGCTTCAAAATGTACTTAAACAGATCTCAAAATTGGTACATATGCTAAACATACTAAAGAATTTTAAAGTATTATTTTAGAATTCAAAAATAAATATATAATAAAAAGTTCCCTTACCTGTCTATGAAAATGATGAATTATTTTTTCAGAAATGCAGGGTGAAAAAATCATTATACTGTCATAAAACAATATTCACAAGAATTCATTTTAGAAAAGCAAATACAAGTCAAATTGCAAGTGTATATTACAAATTTAAGTCCACTGTTGATTATTACACAGACATTTCTGTCATCAGAATTTTTTTATTAGAAATGACCTTACTGTTACACCATGTTATACAAAAGAAATTTTCGAATAAACAAATACAAGTCCAATTGCTGATCAGGTGCACAAGTATAATTTATTCTGCATAATTTTCAGTCCTAAGGTATTTTCTAAATGAAAATTATTAAATCAAGTTGAGTATAGTCCAGATGTTTATGTGACACCTATGGGCACCCTTCAATCATTATGATTATTATTTATTAATAACACATAATTACAAGTAATTGAGAATCTTAATTTATAGTTACTAATAATTCTCCTACAAGACCAACATGTCTCTCACTTTGCGGATTATAAGGGTGTCATAAGAATCTACTATTTACACAAGATGATGTTTTACTGTTGCATAATATTCTGCAGGTGGAAACTTCTTACTAAAAGAGTAATAAAAATCTATCTTTTATTTATATTTACCCACTATTACTCCAACATAAGGTTATAATATATGTGCAAGAAGGTTAATAAATTTACTGAATCAACAATCAAATATACAACATATGACTATAATCAAAAGAGCGCTGACATTTACATCACTTCACAACAATGTTTGATTAAACATCAGACACTCAATCAGTTATCCTAGCAGAGACATCAGTTTGTATATATATCATCAAGTTCATAGATATGGTTTCATCATGAAAATGAGAGTGGAGTTTTAGAGAGATAAGTATAGTCAATGTACATAATCTTTTCAATGATGGCAGCTGTCACTTACGCATGTCTACAATCACACAGTTTGGAACGTCATTATCTATCTTATTATATGATAACATACCCAACATACCCCTTCTAGGCCTGTTACACAACTGTTCCAAAATCTTTGATGTGCTCCCAAATACACCATGCAGAATCATGCAAACTTCATGTGTGCTATTAAGCTTATCAGGACGAATGTTCCTGAATCTTCATGTGTGCTACTCAGCACACAAGAAACGTTCAAGGATTCTTGAGGCTAAACTAAAGCCTCAATTTCTGCCATATTGGCTCTCAAACAGAATTCACAGGAATCAACTTACAGCAACTCATTTATTTATACATTTGACAACAACACTGGAAACACACACCAACATGATCCAATAGATTACAATAGTCACTGCAGTCTGAAGCAGATACAAGGTTACAAAACAAAAAAAGTCAAATTAAACCAGTGCTAAATTTCAGGCATATTTCATCTCTAAACTCCCTTCTCTCTTACATTCTCAACTTACAAATCTTGCAATAATATTCATTAACCCAATACACAGGCAGCATAAGAAATATCAATCAAAATTCACAAGTATAATGTACAATATAATCAAATTAGTGAACACAGAAATAATGGTTTAATTACATAAAGCATTCTATTCTTTTTTTATTAGTCAATTAATTTACCATAAGCTAACAATCGTCTTTATGATTGGACTCGAGTTATGTCAAAATCAAAGTGATTAGAATATAGGACTTTCTTCAACAAAATAATTTTCAGTCCATCCCCATTTGACGAAGTAGTTGTGAAAAGTGTGAGACTATTTGTCAGAAAATCTACTCATCCACTTGGATCTGGTTTGAATTGCATCAGCGAGTTCTAGCATATTCTCCATCTGAATTGTTTACTCCAACTCTGGCACTTACAAAAATATCATCATAAGCAGTGCCAAGGTTGGGTCACATTAACATCGCAACAATATATAATTATTAAGTTTTGAAGTAGGGGAGGGCAAATTTATTCCGCCACAGTATTTTTTTTTTTTACATTTTCAAGTGAAAGTATTTGTTGAGTATACGTGTGTTACGTGTCCAGTATTTATTTAGAGACCCTGTTCAGGAAATTTAGAATTATAATTTAAATAATCCTCTCCATTATTCCGAACAGACTGGCTGCTCAAGCTTATCTTTCAGTCTCAACGAAAATTGCTTCTAGTAGTTCAAGACAAATTCACAGACAGACAAACTTGCATACAAAGCATGGTTTGGGAATCGTTAAAGCAATTATAAATAATTATGCATTCAAATTCTCATTCAGCTCATTCACCCCCACCCAAACCTATTTTGGTCTATATATGCATAAAAATTTAACTACAAATAAGAGCTTTAACAAAGATAAAAGAATTTAATAAATTTAAAGCAACAACAAAGGTTAATCAAAGACAGACAACATTCAGTCTCCTAAGCAATGCTTTTGCGTGCATTAAAGTCACAGATGCTGATATGATTATTGAATCAAGAACATTGGGCGTAGCACTTAGCTTCGCATATGGTGTCGTCGTAGAACACGTGGTCCCCACAATTCAAATGGTTCTGGACTCACAGTCTCTCAACAGATAACGTCCCATCAGTTCACCTTCCCCCAGATTTTAGATTATGCCAGTTGTCCACTCAACCTTCAGGCATCGACTGGTGGTGAATTTTATGATGACGTTTCAAGCAAAGATACCAAGGATAAGGAATCAGTACTTGAACCAAGGAAAGGAAACCCAAGGTAAGGTAAAACCCGCTCTGGAAATAAATAAATCCTCCATGAGCGATTGCTTATGGTTTCGTAATCCACGCACGTGGTTTGACAATTAGCATTAGCTTATTCCTCGACTTATTGTGTCTTTACAAATATATTTAAATATTTACGAAGAAAGATACAATATAGTCCGCATGTGCGTTACAATTAACGTTCACATGAACATATGAATTCCCAAAATATATTTACGTTACACAATGGAATTCATATAAAGGGAATCAAGTGATAATTCAAAATTACGCATGTGTGCTTTACAAATTACAATAAAATTATACGCAAAAATGAATTCGAATTATTACAAAGAATTTCGCAAATGTGCACAGACGTCCTGCGACCTAAAAATCAATTATTGTTTTATAAATTAAAAAGGTTTAAAGTTTACAAATTAATTTATATACAATGTAACATTTGACTTAGCCATACTTTTATCAAGCCATGTGTTTGGAGGAATTGCAACAATATATTTTCCTGCACAAAACACATACCTAAATTCACACAAGGAAATCATAAAATAGAAATACAATTAATATTTTGAGAAATCGATATGTTACCTTCTTTATGTAGCCAATAGGTCAGACAGCGGGCTTACGTACTCTACTTCGCATCGACTCACGGAATGCAGAGGGCTGAGACGCTTGTGTCGGTCAGCGGCTTCCCTCGTGAATGACTCGAATGGCGTGCGATTGACGTATTTAAAGAAGTGTAAGAATTTATGGTGTGAACGATCATGTGGTGACGCTGGATTCGACCTACAGTCCGGCTATTGTCTGAATGTTGCATAACACGGAATGAGTTCTCCCTCTACCTATGAATAGGTGATACACACTAGAGCATATCGGGTACTGGCTCTAACAAAGAACTACATTCGAAATAGCAGATTTGAAAAACTGGGTTAAGAGTTCATGACATGATTTTATCTTGACTCTGTCACAAAGTGACAAAAAAAGGAATGATGAAATAAATACTTAAATTTGTTTGTTGTGTATTTTATATATATATATAATTTTGAAATATATACAATTTTAATTGTAGCATTTATTTGCAAGTCATGGCACAAAAGAGTTTGTCCATAGAAAATAAGAGTGGAGATTCAATGTGTAGCTTGATGTTATAGAGCCTATTTTAATTTTAAGGCATTAAAGTATACAAATGTAAAACTCTGAACAAAATCAGTCCAGTAGTTTCTGAGTTAGCCTCAGCCAAACAGATGTAAGAATTTTATTTTATTATTATGAATAGAAGATCTGGAAATTCAAATTTCAGATTTATATAAGGATGTACAGCTCTTGACACAATTATAATTGCTTTAAAAGCAATAAAAAAAACCCAGTAAATATACTATTAACTGCCATAAAAAATTTACAAGCAGACTAAGCTATAATGCAAAATAAAATCTGATTGATACATCAATTCATAATGACAAATTAAATTAACACAAATTAGTATATATGTTTAATGTTGCTCCTAAAAGAGTTTCTAAATCTCATCTGTGCATGATTTAATGAATAATGGTGACAAATGTATATACACTCATTTAAAAATCTAAGTGCTTTTCTTTAGACAGCTCTCTCCCTTCAACACATCTTCAGTTCTTGTACAGTAGCTAACCAGAGATGCAGCACTATTAAAGAAACTTCAAGGTTCTAAACACTGGCTAGGATTATTCTCAGAGCTCTAAGAACCAATCACGTCACTCTACTTTTTAATGGTCTTTACTGGCCATTCATTGGTATAAACAGCAAAATACAAAACAAAAGATATCTTTGTATTTGTTTCATTATCTGTTTCCCCAGTCTTACGTACCTGTCTGATCTTAATGTGTACATACCCTCTTGAAACCTGCACTTATCATCAAACATCATTATCAACATTCCAAATGTAAAGTATGAGTTATACAGTCAGTATTCCTGTATTTATCAGGATTCACCTTCCTTGAGTTTGCTACCTTTTGAGTTTCAATACCATTTACAAGAAGGTTCTCAAATCTTTTCATCACAAAAAACAGCATCAGCTCTTTTGTTTTTTCTAGCCACAAATTTATAGATTCATTTTTGTTTTTCTTTTGCAAATATATATTTGTTATATTTTTAATTCATTCAATGTTTTTCAAATGTAAATAAAGTGTTTTATATATACGTTGTCATTTTGTGTGCAAATTAATTTTGTTTTGGTTATATGATTACTGTTGCTTTATAAGGAATTAATGCAGTATGCTTTAAAGCTGTTATAAGATTAAGTGCTCTATCATGTCACTTTTATTATTTCATATGTATTTTAGCTGTTATAAATGGCAAACACAGCCACTTTTATTTGATACTGAAAAAAAAATATCTGTCACTGTATAAAACAAATTTTATATAAATCTAACCAAACAGAGACCTCAGTACTGAATTTGTTGATCTTTAAACAAGGCAGAGTGATTTCTGCATAAAATTCAGGAGTTTCTCGGACAACAAAGCAGCTTTGCTCACTGTACTTGTTGATGTGATGCCCTGTAGCTGGAAAGATCATTGTTGCTTGGCAGTCTGTCAAATAAATAATTAAGATCAGATATTTTAAAAATGAAAAGTTAAATAATATTTAATTTGCAATCATATTTCATTCTTAATAGTAATACAAGCAAAAGTGACTGAAAAACATCCTATTTTCTGTTTTAATACTGATTATTATTTCTCTCATTACTGTAAATTTTGCTAACTTATTGACATTAAGGCATTTTATGCTATGACTTTTCTTGGAATCAAAATATTTAAAAAAATAATTATTATAAAAAAACTACATTTCTTTTGAAAAATTATTCTGTATTGACACTAATTACATTATCTCTTTTCACTGAAAGATATATATGGTGTTACCAGGGTAGTCATTTTCTAACTGTCTATGCACTTTCCAATTCAGACTCACAGGGATTCAAATTATGCCTATGTGTGCATGCATGCATGTGTGTGTGTGTGTGCATGCACGTGCATATTTGTGTAATTTATCTATCTTTATTGCTTACTGTGTATAAATTTATAACAGGTTAAAATAAATTAAGTTATGAAAAACACTTTCAAACAATAATATAATATAGTACTACCCTTTTCAAACAAAATGTGAAACAAGAATTACTTCTTATATTCATAAATTGTGCATCACTTTGAAAAGAAAATGAATAAAATACAATTTATTCATAGTATGAAAAGGGGATAAGTTTAAAATTTACTTAATAATTTAAATATCAATGCTTTAGTTTAGAAATATGAAATGAAGTCCAGATTAGTAGATATCACAAAATAGTTTAACGTCTGAAGCAAATTTCATAAATATATTGGACTGGAATTTAAAAAGTAATAGTATCAGGAATTACAAGTGAATAATATGAGAGATGAGTATCATTTGACGTGTGTGAATAAATATATAATTTCTTTAGTACAGAATTTTAATACCTATATTCTCTTACTGAATAAAATAAACTACATGATAAAATGACAAAAATATTGATGAAACTAAAATGAACTGTCAACCTAACTCCTATGAAAATTGCTAGATCAGTATGTAATAACTAATGTTTGATTATAAAACTTACTGAAGCACTGCCATTTTAGGGCATTAACATGTTCACAAGTAATCCCACTATAAGGCATGTACACAACAGTAAACACAGAAGCACAAAACATTTTTATCAGAGGGTGTTGCCATATTATTATTTCACATCTCACTCTAATCCCAAACACCCTAGGTTAGTAAAATGTATTTTGAGAAAATATTTAATCCAGCAAAATACAAACAATAAATGATTATATGAAGGAGTGGATAAAAGAGTGAACATGCAAGCTAGTGCTGAGCACCATATTTCTTGGGAAGACGGAGATCTTGTTGAAGTGAGGGTTGTCTGACTGGCAATTAATGCCATAGCTTAGTTAAATGATAATCATTGTAGAGTCTGCAGTCTCTACTATTATCTTTAGACTCAAGAAAAAAACAGTATCATCCTATATATATTTGATGTGCACTTGAAAACTAATATAATCATGTTTTGTAATATGCTGAGTGACCCAAATATCAGGCTGGGATGGGGTGTTTCTCTGGAGAAAAATTTATCAAGTAAAACCTATTTCATTCTTGATTTTGGATCACTTAATATTCGAAATAAACATTTATGTCTTTCCACCATATAGAATATAGTAATTTGATAAGTTTATTGGCAGTTTGAGAAGGGGAAAAATTGTCCTTTATATGAACAGACAGATAATTGTAGCTTTGTGCACAAGTTATTAGTTTGAATAGTCTGACTGTGCATTTCAAATGTAAAAACTGTCAAAATCATTGGCATATCTACTGCCTACACAGTGTTTGGGAGCCTTTCTACAGAAGCCCAATATTAGTTCTTTCAAAAATAAATGAACTTGAAAAATGTACACATGATTAACTTTTCGCTGGGTGTATGGCAAGCTGATTCTCAGTAGAGCATGAGAGAGAGAGAGTGTGCGTATGTGTGTGTGTGTGCATGCATGTGCATTAGAAAATGGGGGAGGGGATAATTTTTTAATTTTTTGCAGGGGCAGGCTCCGCATTCAAAGTTATGCTACTGATTCAATAAGATTTATAATACAAGTCTACAAAATAAGAAGTAGCCAATTTTCTATAGAGAATTCAGACTGCAATGATACCCAAATTATGGTCATCAAGGTGAATATTAACCAGCCTTGTTAGTAATAAGAAATGTGAGATATATTTGTGGAATTGCTTATTTCCAAATGAGACATAATGTATGATCATCCTTGGGTGACCTAATAAAAACTAATATTATTTTATTTTGAATTAGATTTACAGTATGCAATGTACATATGTTGTTGTACTTTTTAATTTTGTATCAGGCACACTACCAGTGATTTAAATATCAATCCTAACAAAATTATGTACTAATGAGGATGTTTCTGTCTCTTTTGTGTGATTAATAGAATCTTACATCAAATTCCACAGTAAATCTCTTTAGCTTTTCATTCAAGTCTCTAACTTCTGTCTTATATTTATAATGCTTGATCCTTGGTGTTCCATAAGCTAAAATTAGAATGTTCCATGAATAATAGGATATGACATCACAATATTGACATTAGAAGTTATCAATATAAGCATCCCTAAAATTTGAACTATGTAGTATTTTGTATAGGACCAAAAAGCATTCTACTGATAAAGTGATAGAACTAATATGAACTTACTTTTTTCATTAACTTCTTATAATAATAATAAAACCATCACTGTCTATCAAAAAATAAATAACCTATTCTAAAGCATAATGTTTCATATTTATTTTATTGGAATTCTATGAAGTAGTAATCAATTTCCCAATAGAACTACGACCATATTGACACCCAATTTGGGAGCTTAAGGTCAATCATCTGATAAACTCTGGCAATTTAAGTGGTAAATATGGGATATATTTGTAGACTTCTTTAAATCCAAACATGTTAATTAAGTGCCTAATGCTGGGGTTGGGTGGGTGGTGTATTTGTTGTTCTTAAAAGTCATCAATGTAGGTATCTCTGAAATATGACCTGAATTAATGGAATTTTTTTCTTTAGGACCCCCAAAAAATCCTAGTGACAGGCCTAAAGAACTAAAAATTCCTTTGCTCATTAGTGCATTAGTTTCTGAATCTATTACACTCACAAAACCAAATTAATAACTAAATCTTACATGTCAATGTACATACGGCTAGGAAGAAAACTTTTATTATTTATTTATATATTTCCGAGGAAATTGGCTTCACTTTTTAGTTTTTACTCTTTGCGCAAATGATAGATTAAACTAAAGATATCTTCATTTGTATACTTATTTTCAACAGTTTCGTAACAATAATTATTTTTAAAGTATTAAAAATGCTGCTTTTCCAAGGACTGTCGGGATATGAAATGCTGCAATATCAACGAGTAAATAATAATAGTTAAAGCAATCACAAACGACACACACACACAATCAGAAAATGTCATCATTTCGGTACCGGGTAAAGTTCTCGAAAAAAATACATCATGTGTGCTGTATATGTCGTTCTTGAGCGTTTCTACAGTTGTGCTGTCGCTTGCAGTCAAGGTTTCGGCAATGCTATTTTTATCAAAAGGCTTTTTTTCTAACAGAAGAACTGCGTCTTCTTCAGCATCAGCAAATCGCCCAAGAATAGTTACTAATTTGTTGCGCACATCTTCCCGTAAGATTTTAACGACACGCATATTTTCAAAAGCATTCTTTTGTGTTTGTGAAATATTTTCATTCAGATTTGATAATTTTCTTTTCTTTTGATTATAATCAGAAGTTACACTGCAAGGGACCTCCATTTGTTTATAGTATTTGTTGTGAAAAATCAAATGATGACTACACAGTACACTGTGCTATCCAATTCTTAGACCCACATGAAAAGTTAACTCTAATATCTGTGCAGAGTTACTTCCCTCGAGAGGGGGGGGGGTCTAACCCAAACTGATTGTAGTATTAACTATTAAAGATTTAACATTGGGTAGAAAATGTGTTGCTTATGAATGTACCAACAACAATGTGAAAGTAATAAGCATTTCTTAGTAAATTCCTAATCATTACAAACTACAGAACACATATTCGATCCGATTTCACTTGAAACGTGCGTTCTCTTGGAATAAATATTTCAGTAATGTATATACAGAATATAGCATAGCTAATGGTGCACCTATAGCGGGCAGATACACACTTCCACGAGCAGATGTAAATATTTTCAAACATACTGATACAGACAAGCTTCTGCTATACACCAATTTTCAAAACATTCCAACAATGCATTCTTTTGGAATAAATACTTCAATAATTTATATACAGAATCTCTCTCTCTCTCTTTCTTAGTCTTGTCGACCGCTGGCACTGATGACCTGACAACAGGTTTCCTCCGTTCCATTCTGTTCTTTGCTAATCTTATACACCAATTTTCACTACATTTCAACAATGCATTCTCTTGGAATAAATATTTATAGCATATAGTATGGAGCACCTAGTGCGGGCAGAAACACATTTCCCCCAACAGTTTTTCATGTACATACATTAAACACTCTGCCATAGACAACAGTCCAATCGTGCATTCTCTTGGAATAATCATTTTTCCGTTTCGGGCTGAACGTGGGTATTCACTGGCACTAGAAAAATTAGTAAGCAGTTAATTTCATTTACACAAGATACATTGTTTAAATCTCTTTTCTATGTATTTGAAAAATCAGTTTATTACTAGGTAGTCTCACCCCTAGGCAAGCACTGAGAAATGGTGGAAAACTTCCAACACGTTTTTCATGCCTTCACTTTTGTTCAAACTTAAATTGCTGTAAGCACAACGACAAAGACTGCATACTGTTCAACTACGGTTTAAAAATGGCGGTAGTACATGTTCTATAAGCTAGTAGTGGCATCTTCATGAATTTGAAGGCTATAGTTTTAACTTTACTAAAGAGGTTTTATTTAGTATTATTTATGAAACGGTCGTTTACTCTTCATGATCAATGTCAAGTAGGTATTTTATCATAGATATTGTTTACAATGTTTAGTATGTGCTTTGATTTTTAAAATTACAACAAGATACTCTCTTATATAGAAATTATTTTTGTTATTATGTTATTAGAATTGTTTAAATATTTTTATTTATAACTATTCTTAATTGTGATGGCAGAAATTACCTTGACCGTATTTTTTTTAATGAGTACTTTGAACATTACAATGCAAACCTGGCCACGTGAAAAAAAACTCCCCCGTGCTTTAAGGTCAATGATGCATTTGCCTCGCTTAAAAAAAAAAAAAAAAAGAAGAAAACTTCCATGTGGTTGAAGGTCAAGTCGTTTAAATGTTATCTTCCCCACCTTCCTTCTTTCATCTTCCTCCCTTTCCATTCCCATGAACGCGACAATGTAAAGCTGGCCATATGAAAGAACCTCATGTACTCGAAGGTCAAAGACACTTTATCGTAAATACACAGAGCTGATAAACTAGAGAGAGAGAGATTGTATACTGTGTTAGGTTCCAAAAAATTTTTTTTAATGTTTAATTTATTCGCTTAAAAGTTTTATTAAAATAAAAAAAAAAAAGGTGTTTTACTTCCAATAGTTATAAGAAATGTCTAATAAAATTCATTAGATATGATTTTTAAATATTACACTAGCGTTATAAATTGTTTTTAAACCTAAAGTGCTGTCATTTTTATAAAAGGATACCACTATATTTTGGCTTTTAAAAAAAAAAGATTGCTTATCTTCTTAGGTCTATTTAACTGTACTAGTTAATGCTTTTACTTGCTTATCTTTCTTGGAGTCTCATATTCTTGGCTTGATAATTTTATAAACGATTTTTTCTGACTACACTTTTAAGATTAAGAGGAATACTTGATGGTGGTGATACTAATTTTCATTTAATATATATGCTTACAATTTACAAAAATAGTACTAAAAATATGTAGAAGTAATAGCATTTATAGTAAAACGAATAGTAATAACCTTAACAAACATTAAAATTGGCACTGTAATAGTACAAAAATAAATATTGTCAAATGTTACTGTTTGAATGAAAGTGTAAAATTTATAGTTATTAATATCACTTGTTTGTCATTCTTAAGTATAAATTGTGATGATTTTGTATACTTTTAATATAAATATTTAGAGTATTTATTTTGAATTAGCTCTATATTTCATAAGCATAGTAATGGCCACATAAAGTTATCAAAGCAGACCGCAATTGTGAAAGAATGTTATTGTAGCAGAGTATGCTCGATTTATATTACATTTACTATATTAATTGCATTAATCAAAATGTGTGTGTGTGAATATACTATTGTTAATGCTAGTTTATTACAGTTGTTTATACCATTAGTATTTCATTAACAAAGAAAGATAGCATCTTTCTTTTGACAATATTTTTCTAAGTACATGGCAAATTTTTAGATGTGAGAAATTTAATATAAGTAAATAATCATTTTTAGAAAAACATGACTGTTTTATATTTTGTTATCTAGTTCTAAATTTTGGTGTAAGTAGTGAAAAAAGATTTTGCAGATGAACTATGAAAAAAACAAAAATTAATTATGTATTCTCTAAATAAAAATTGCTTATTGAAATGTAAAGGCTATTATTAAATATATTGATAAAGTATCAATTCTGAAATTAAAAGCTCAGCTCATAATATTGGCAATAAGATTGTTACAGTGCACAATACTATTATTTATGACTATCTCTTGAACAGAATTCAGTGTGTATGATTCTCTCATTCCTGAAATTGTGATGTATTTACATAATACCCATATACGAGAAACCTGCCTTTGTAATATGATACATTTGAACATAATTGTTGATATGGCCATTAAACGAAATGGGGTGATTCTAAACAACAACGTTAATTGTATTATCACAGAATTATAAATAGTTTTTCAATCAAAGATGTCCAAAATGTTGTCCTTTAAAAACTATTATTATATCTCAGATATGTCAACTGTTGGGCAAGCTGAATCTTTAGTTTGGTTATTGTTTTGTATGAAAATATTTACAACTGCAGTCATATGTATACAATGATAAATTCATTTTTAAAGTAGGCATTCTTGCACTTATAAAATATTGACAGAATGTGCAGAAACTATTCAACAGACTTGATGAGGCAGAATAGATAAGCACTCAATGGTTTCTAAGTTATATAATGCATAAGTGTTGCAAATATTAAATGCTGGAAGACAGAAATAAAAGTTTGGTAATATGAAATGTATGGTGTTGGAATGGGCATTTTAAAAAACTTTACAATCTGAAGTAATTGTTCAATAATTAATTAACTGTTGTCTAAATGTTAAACATATTACAACTTCTAAAGTTAACAAGCTTTTTATTTCTGTCTTCCAGCATTTAATATGTATTTGTATATTGACTGCTTGTATCTCTGCAAGGTTAAATTAAATGTCCAGCAATCGGAGATTGTTGTGATGTAAATGTCAACATTCTTTGATTATATTCATATGTTACATCATATTTTGATTGTTAATAAATTTATTGACCTTACATATATTGGTAACATATGTTGGAAAGAGTGGGTGGATGGGAACTTGCTAAAGATAGATTCGTCTTCTCCTTTAGTAAGAAATGGTGTCTTCTGGAGAATTATTAGTAACACAAATTAAGATTATCATCACTTGTAATTAGTTATGGATGATTAATAAATAATAATAATCATAACCATTAACTATGTGGTGTTGGTGTCACAGCAGGACAGTGAATGTTTGTCTTTAATGTTTTGGAAGAGAAAATGTTTATAGCACCCACATATCCACCAAGTGAGAAGAGACAAGTTGTGTCTTCTGGAAAATTGTTAACAACAGCAGGAGAGTGAATGTTTGTCTTTAATATTATGGAAGAGAAAATGTTTACAGCACCCACATATCCACCAAGTGAGACGAGTTGTGTCTTCTGGAACATTGTTAATAACATAAATAAAGATTCTCATCATTTGTAATTAATTATGGATGATTAATAATAATCATAAATTAACTAGGTTGGCGTTGTGTCAGACTCTTTAACAAAAATCACAGCTGGTTTAAAAAACTGCATAATAAAACTTGCATGAATACACAGCACAATTCTTACCTCTCAAGGTACATTTCCTCTGAGACAGTACATTATGCGGTTTCTCTATTTGGGCTGTTACAAAAATACTGTAATAGATTTTCATGCTTATAATCATTGCTGCCTCGAAATTACTGGCATACATATATGTGTAATATTTTTCTGTATCAGTGTTAATAGTAGATGTTGAAGTTAAATTAGCATTTAAATGGGTATTGGATTAGGTCCTTTCTCGATTGTCTATGTTGAATTTTGTATATTCACTGGATAATTGGTCAAGACAAGTTTATATAAGATTCATCAGGTGTGTTACTGTTTTACCTGCTATAATAATTAGCATATGTACCATAACTTAGTTATCACATGAAATCCCAGTAATAGGATATTTGATGTGGGGTTTTTTTGTTTTGTGTGTAATAATGTTACATATAATTATTTTTTTATTTATTATCTAACCAAAGTATGCAGAAATTAATTTTACTTCTTTTAAAGGTAGTGGAATTCACTTGTGCTGGTCATGGATAATTATTATTTAATGATTTACTGTGGAATTATAGTTTGAATATGAAATTAAAGTAAATGTACTGAGTCTGAATATATTCATTACAGAGTATATATATATATATATGTGTGTGGGTGTTTAGTACACCAAATTCAAAGTAAACATTAATGAAATGTGATCTCGTGCACAAAGCTTGCACTAATCAGACATTCACAATTTTCCAAGAGCCTAGTACAAGTAATTCAGTGTTCATTTGTTTTTCAGTCTATTTGAAATGTACTGATTTTTAAGTTGTGATTAAAAGATTATGGTCATATTCCAGAGGGCTCTTAAGGCACATCTTCATTCAGTATTAGCAATCTCTTCTAGAACTATTCCAGTTGTTGTTTGTAAATTATTTTTTTCTAAAAAAAAAATTAAAAAATCCACATTTATTTCTTATATACACTGTCTTTTTGCACTTAGCTAATTTTGTTTAATTTAGGATTTTAAAAAAAAATGTATTTAAGTACTGTTATAAAATCTTTGTGCACAACACACTTTTAAAATTAATATATATAAATATACAATTTAATGAATTATTCATGGCTAATAGATGTACATAGCAAAACGGTATTAATTTTATCATTAACTGGAATACAATTTTCATGGGATGCAGTGCAGATTTTTTTCAGCCAAAAAGTATACTGTGAAAATGTTGTTTATATGTTAATTCATTGTTTGTAATTAAGTTTATTAATTTCTGAAAGTCTAGATGTTATTAAAACAAAAAGAGACACTATGGCACTTACTAATGACATCCTATCAAGTTGCTATCACCCATGTTTTTATGTCTGGGTCACAAGTTGTTAAGTGTATATGTTATGAGATATGTCCAGAAGGTACATTAAGTATTTCTTATATTTGTATTTTTGCATAAATTTTGCAATACAACAAAGACAATTTTTTAATGCATACAAGTGGTACTGTATTTTAAAACCTCTCAAAAACTTGTTTTTCTAATTTCTGCATTCATTCCTAAAGTGTATGGCTTGAAATTTCTTAAATGAATTCAAACTTGAAAGAGATTTTGAACTATTTAGGATAATCCTTTGAACCAGAGCTTGACTGCTCTGTGCTGTTTTTGCTAGTTTTGTTTAAACTAGCAACTACTACTACTCTGTGTAATATTGTCTACTATCTAATTAAGCCCATCATTTGACGGAAATGGAATATATAGATTAATTGTTTGTTCATTTATTAACCAATTTGGAGAATAT
This sequence comes from Sinotaia quadrata, assembly GCA_028829895.1. Classification (NCBI taxonomy): domain Eukaryota; kingdom Metazoa; phylum Mollusca; class Gastropoda; order Architaenioglossa; family Viviparidae; genus Sinotaia; species Sinotaia quadrata. Next base: position 60,876,680 of record CM054179.1, read on the forward strand.
TTCTCTATAACTAACAATTTTGTAAGCCTTCAACTAATTGGCCTTGTTCTTGACCATCAATAATTTTAATTTTCAATAGAACATACCCCTGGCAGAGCGACAAATAACTGCCCATGGTTGAAAACACGCTTCAGGAGAAAAATTCCAACTTTTCCAATTACAGTTTTCTAGTTTGATTTTGTTACAAACTGTCCTGTGGGTATTTTTTTATTTTTTGAAACATGGCACATGCACACCATCACAGTACCTGTTCACAGACATTACTGGTGCAAGGTTCTCAGTGCATTTTTTGCAATGTGTTATTATCTTGGGGAGCAAGAGGCAGTGAGTAGTGGGTGAATTTCATTGGGTTTTATTTTATAGAGTTTAGCTATGCTATGTCACATAAATCGCAAATAATTTTACATGCCAAAGCCGACCTTTCAATTTTCATAATGCTGGTGATAAGCGACATCATATGAGTATTGGTGATTAATTTTATCCAGACTTATAAAAAATATTTAAGTGAATTTAATTATGCCAAGCATGGGTTTACATACAATCAACCTCCATATTTTAAGTGGATGTGAAAAGAAGGGTATTTAGAAGTAGCAGACTAGATGGAAACAGACGCATCACCACCATGGATCCTCTTGTTAACACCTATGATCTTTCAAGAATAGGGGAAAAAAGTAAATAAAAACCTAGCAAAATAATTATCGTTCTGATCACCACAAGCAATTTCTTAGTATTTAGAAATCTCCACATGTAAAGCCAGTTATTTAAAAAATAAAGAATTGACTATTCATGTGATGGGCAATGATTTCAGTTACTAACTCTAACTCTAAATTTTAGTCACTGAAGAGATAGTCTGATAATCAAAAAAGATCTCGTACTCGTGAAAGGTCAAATGACTTTATAGGAAAAAGTGATGCTTAGGAAAGAAATTCTGTCTTCCAATAGAGCTGTGTATATCCTTTGCAGAAGGTACTTCTACTCGTTGCATCATACCTTTTTTTTTATATGTTATTTTTGTAAGATATCCAGCTTTTCAGTTTGAATCAAAATTTTTCATCTTCCTGTACATTCAAAGATCCACAACCACAAGATATACAGTAAATCCTCGATTAATGAGTGGTTCAGATAATTAAATCCCAAATTCTACTACTGACAACTTTTCATCAATGTTATCTCATTGAAATAATAGATTCAGTTAACAAGACATCCAGCTAAATGACCATGGTGCAACTAATTTTTGCTTGTTAATCAAGGGTCCACTGCACTATTTTATTTGAGATGTTTAATAACTGTGAGCAAATTGTGTCAATTTGAGATAGTTAAGTACAAAATGAGAATACGATAATGACGGTTCTGAAAGGAAATTCTAGTTAAACTAAGCCAAATAATGTTTGGAAGTGCAAAGTGCACTCTATCAACACAGTCAATATAACTAAGAGATGGAATGTATGTTTTTGCAAAGATTAAGCAATATGAAGTTTTGACATAAAAGTGCATATAAATCATAATCTGAGTAAGTATTTACATTCCAGTTTCATATTTTTTTGACTCTTCTCCGGTGCTTGTTAATTGGTGCATTACAGCTATAATTGACCACATTTTATTTGTCAAAACAATTTAGTTATTTATAATGCTTACAATAAAAGATTTTTAATGTTTTTTTAAGTTTAATATTTGTTTCTTTTACCTGGAGCCAGAGGGAAATAATTTAGTGAAATATATATATACTTTTCTCCTTGTGACTGATATAAAACATATCAATCTACAGGGTTTGTAGGCAATTTAGAAAAAAAAAATCAAGGGCTTTACAAAAACTTTTTAAAAGCTTAGTATTATGATATTCAAGGGTCGCACTATGTCCAATATGAAATTTGTTACAAAAATAACTGTGACGTTGTATTTCTATACATCCATATACAATACTATGCATTAACCTTTAGCACATTGCAAATTTGTTGCAGATTGCAACAAATAACCAACACAAATACCAAGTTTAAAAATGAAATGACTCTTTTTTTTAGCTGACAAAATTTTTTACGTGAGTGGATATAAATATGAAAAAAGTTTATTTGCAAAAACTACTTTTAACTGTTTTGTAAATAAAATAACTGACAGGTCAATTTTGTGTCTATGCTTGCTAATAATGCTTATCATATGCATATAATTTTGAATTTTATGTTTGCAGTTATTGTATATAAATTTGCAGAACATAGAGCTGTCAATGAATTACATTTTCAATTTTTTTGAGTTAGAATTTTAAATATGATTTAGCAGAATGATGGATGATATAAGAGTCAACATTGTTACTGTCAGTTGATAATATTTCAAAATTTGCAAACCTTTGAACAATGAACAAATTTTGTGAACCACTGCATAAATGAGAATCAGAGGGTAGTCATTGAAAATTAAAAGTATTCCTATCCTTCATAAAGTTGTGAAAATTACAAATTTTATTATGACAAATGCAACAATAGTCTTTGCTTAATGAAAGTTGAATGAACAGTGAATAAGTATAATAACAATCATAATTCTTTGTTTTAGATTTGATTATAGTTTTAAAAATGTTCAGTGGACGTAATTCCAGTATTTAATAATGCAACAAAACAATCTGCTCAAAAGCTTTTATCTTTAAAAATATATTTTGAAACCTAAAAACACTAAAATAAGACTACAGTATTTCCCATTTTGGACTTTTCAATGTTTCAGTTTACAAAGTGCTTCAAACAAGTATTCATCAGAAATAAATATAATAAAACCATATTCCACCTTATATTAAAAGGAAATCAAAGGATACAATGGTTTTGAAACCTGAAATCGACAGGTATCATTATACAATCTTCAGAGACTGCTTTATATTTTCTTATAAATTCAAAAGATCCCAAATCACCATAATCTTGACATGCTGATTCTTCACCACACGACTATTTCTCCATTTACTTGCATTTATAAATTCTCCTAATTCTTAATTTGGTTTAGCAAAGTGTTTATTATTTCTTTATGAATTGATCTGCAACCAATTTTTTGTTGCTATTCGTACATAAGACATACACACACACCCAACCCAAACTGCACAAGTAAAAAATCTGAATGAACTGAACGAACAACAAAATAGATACTATTCTTGAGGTCCTATTCTGGAATTAAGAAAAAAATTGTTGTAATTAGTTATATAGTTAGTTTCTAATAATTTGTAGTGCCCCAAGTTGGAATTCTCAGTATCCTATCAGGCTTTTGAACAATATACCTGATATAATCAAAGTTAATGCCAAGTATCGAAAATTCAGCAGTCTTGCAAATGTTTTATTTAAAATAAATTTGTTCAAGCAAACAAACTGATGGAAAAGAAAATGGGTGATATTTCCTTAAAAATAAAAATCAAGGTCTTCTCAACTAATTTAAGAGTTTGTAGGCAAATTCAAGTGCTTTTCAAGGACAAAATACAAGTACTTTTAAAGATGGTCCTTATTTTTTTTTTTTAAGGACTTTTCAAGGTTGCTAAGAACTCTGTACTACATGTTTAATTGAATAACAAAAAAAACTGCATAATAAAATTAGTTTTATCTATTTTTCTTATATATATATATATTATTCTCACAACCTCTACAGACAAAATTATTTTTGTTTTTAAATTATCAAAATTTCTAGTTTTACTAACAGTATGACAGAATTAGTTTGGGGTTTTTTTTTTTGTTTTGGGAGAATGTATTCTATTATTCAATGTTCAAGACCTTCATCTTCAAACCAGCACATAAACCATAAGCAAGGTGATCTTTAGGCTGAGCAAAACTATTGCAGAATAGCTTGGTGACATGCTTAAATTAACCCAATCCCATTTTCAGTCTCTTATTACTTCTAAAAGTTTTGATGCTATTCATAAATTTTAAAAGACAAATATAATTTAGATGGTAATTTTGGTATAGATTAAATATTGTTTTAAACTCTTTGCAAGTGAGTTCTCTGTTTACACGGGTTGATTATGTGAATTCCAATTTATGCAATCTAATATTTAGAAATTTTAATTTTATTTGTGCTCCTAGTTCTTAAGTAGAGTGACCCTTGTTGCTTCTCACATTTTGTGTCTTAGATGTTGCTGTATTGTAATGATGTCATACTAAATGCACTCAAGCTCTGACACTGTGATAGTGTGCATGTACATACATATTTCAAAGAAAAGCATATTCCATTTATGAGGGTCTTGGGAACACATATAATGCAGATAAAGAAAAACTCAATTAATTTTCATATTCAGACGTTAAAAAGCTAACAAGATGTTAACACTAAATATTCAGGCAAAAATTACATAAAAGTAATATACAGGGTGGACCAAAAGTAGGTTTACAGTTATCACGTAGACTATTTATTTGAAAATTTGTTATACCTGTTAACAAACATAAACAATTTAATCTCGCAGATGCTCAAAATGTCCTCCTTCAACACTGAGGAATGTTTTATATTGGTATTACTAAGCAAGTAACTTCATCCATATAAAAGGTAGTTTAATAACTGTAAACATACTTTTGGGCCACCCTGTATAGAAAACAAAGACTGTGTAACACCTAATAAATGTACAGTGTATTATGTGTTGCATAAAAACAAACATATTGTCATGACAGAAATATTGCAAAAGTTGGTTATGATCATTTCATTTTTAAGTTTGCGCAAAACTGCAACATCCCTTTGAGAAGATTTGTGATGGAAAATAGAATAACCTCAATATGAAAGACAAATGCCTACCATTTGCACAGAACAACTTAGCTTACTATTCATGCTATGGAAAAGATCTGTGCTGAATGAGTTTACTTGTAAACCACACCATTGTTGTTATATGGCAAAGCAAGGTTTTGCTGCTTATATTTTTTTTTTGTGAATTGTAACCAAAAGACAATAAAAAATTATCAGAAGGAACAAGACCAAACTTGCATATAAATAACTCTGCTTGATTTGATCACAATAATAAAAGAAATTTAAAAGAAACTGAATACCATAATGCTTTAGTACCATTGCCAAAATTTTAACAGCAATCATCTATTTTGAAAAATGAATGCAACAAGTGGTTTCAATTGCTCTTTTTTTTTTTTTTATCACAATGCCTCACACAGCAAAAAAATAAAAATTAAATGCAGAGCCAAGTAAAGTGATAATAGATGTAAAATTACTGCTAAGTATAGTTTTTAATTAAAAAGTCATAGCAATTTAAGTTATATATTTGATAATCCAAGAACATTTATTACATTATAAAATGCTAGTAACCAGAAGATAGCTCAAACAGAAAAATTATATCTGAGCCACAATTAAATTTCACTACTGTATATGAAATATGTTTGAAAATAAAATGTATTGGTATAAATCTCACTAATAACAATGCACATCTGCAAAATTATACCACAATGTTAAAGTAGGCAAAGTGTTTAAAGTTCACTTGTGTATGCTCACTGAAGTTTACTACCATACAAATTCCAAGTTTCAAATAATTAAATTTTGCATTCAAAATATAAATTTTATCTTGCTCTAATCTGCACTAAATTCATGCAGTATACTTACAACCCAAAATTAACAAGAAGTGAATCACATTAATTAAATAACTTAATAAGTGAAGTTAATTTGAGCTATGCTTTACATTTACTATTATTTATTTATATTTTTGTTTGTTTGTTGTGGTTTTTCCCCCCTTCTTTCTTTCTTTCTTTTTTTTTTGGGGGGGTGTATGTGTGTGTTGGTAAATGACATTAAAAAGAAATATGAAGAATGACAAATACTAAATTATAAGGGGGAAACATCATAGACAATTCTTTTGTAACTCTCCTTCCATCACAATAAGCCTTACACACTGAAACATTCATCAGAACATTCTTTTTAATTAATGCTAGCATTCAGACCAAATCAAAGCAACCAAAATTAAATCTGAAACATAGGCATTATAAAAAAAACTAATTTTACAACTGCCAACATTAATGTATAGATTGCATCATTAAACTGTCAATTTTATTATTAAATAATCTGACCACAGTAATCAACTAGTTAAATAAAAGCGGCATTCTGATCACCACAACACTGTTACAAAGGCAAGTAATAAAACTAAATTGGTTTTAATTATGCATAAACTATCAAGTATTTTAAAGCAAAAATATTCACGTTCTAATGGAAGGTGGTGGTAGTTGACCATTCATTTAATATATTTAAAAGTTCTTTTTTAACACACCCATAAATATTTTTACCCTGGACACTGAGGGTTGAACATCCAATCATACAATAAATTCAAACGGCAAAATGTACAAAGAATGATTTTTGTTCCCCCATGTGCACCTAGAATCAGAAGCTAGTGAATAAAAAACATACTTTTAAAGTGCTAATCATAGGTCAGCTATATCAGTATATGTATACAAGACTAGATAATTTTTTTCCAGTTTGGCTGGGGAAATTGTACAATTACCATAAAATAATATATTGCATATGTTAAGTGGTGAGAAACCATATACTCAAGAGCTTGTGGTAAATTACAGTCTTCTATGTAAATATAAAAAGCTGCCAGCAGTGGTACAAGCAGAAATGGAAAACAGCTTGGAAGCAAAGTTTAAAGATATCTGCTATGCATTAGAATGACTTGTTTTCATTACAAAAGTCCATTAAATTTTTTTCTTTTTGATCTTTCAGCTTTGTGGCAGCATATATCATTATATGATATTAAGATGTTCAAAAGACAATTTGATAAAAGTTTTACTGTTGACAGAATGCGAGGCAGTGCCTCTCATATAAAAAGATGCAATATTGAATATTTTCACTCATAATTGTTTTACTTATGTGCATATTTACTCAGGTGTTATCTTCACCCTTCAATAAACAGGATATTATAAAGCAAACTGAAGATACTGCTTTTAAAATGATTGCATACTAAATAGATGCCCATACAAAAAGGTTTCAATTAGAAGAATCTGCAACATCAAATTATAAAATTCACTAAAACTTGTAAAAGCAAGTACAAGAACACTTCTTTTTGTAGACAGCCAGCATACTTCAATTATTGATTATATAAAACTCAATTATATTTAAGTAGAAGCATAAATTCAATACACTAATACATCTGACAAATTTGGAATAAAAGATTCCATTCACATAGAACAAATTCATGTTAACTATTATTTTTTTTTTTTAAAAACCACAAATGCTTTTGCTAAACTTAATTATACCAATATTTTTTTTTAAATTATAGCAGTTAGACATATTCTTATTATAAATCTAAGTACACATTTACATAACATACAAGCCAAAACAGAATTTGCACAGTATGGGTAAGAAAATAAGACAAATTATCTTTGATTTTGAATCAGTACAAAGTTCAAGCAACTTAATAAATTGCTCTTCACTATAACTTAAGTATAACTGAACATAGGTGGTGTTTCTTTTTTTTTTTTAAAGAAAATGAAAATGCTTCAACAGGTGATGGAACATCATATATATTATTAGTTTAGATATGTATATTCATTAGGCTACTGCTAGAATAATTGTATACACTACAATCAGTTTAATGTAAATGCTAAAAATTTTAAGTCTAACAGACAAGTAATGATCAATACTGAACCTTAACCCTGCTGTTTGAATATATAATTTTAATTAATACTAGCAACATTTAAATAAACCTGAAAGCATTCATAGTTAATAACTGAAAAGCTATCATATCTTTAAAGCTAAATATTTTAAAGAATTTTAAAGCTCAGACAGCAACAATACTAACACAAATAACAAAAAATAATAAGAGAACAGCATGCCTTCAACTGTAGCCATTAAAACCCCTAACATTAAAGTGATAGGTGAAATGCCTAAGATTTAAACCAGAAGAAAAAAAATCAACCACAAAATATCCAAGAGCTAGAAAAGTAGAAAAATGAACTGTGATAAAAGTTCAGGCAAACTGATTTTATTTGCTAGTTTACAGAAAATCAATTTATATCTTTTATAGCATCAATAAAGCTAGGAGATTACTATACATAAAATAATATGAGCATCTTTCTACAGTTTTGACATACAGCAAGTAATGAGGTACTGCCAGGTACCTTGCTTCTTGGTAATTGGCTGCACAGAATAATCTTATGAATTTAACAAACAGATATCATTGAAAATGTTTTACAGAAGCAGTTTCCTATCACACATATTTTAACACAAGGTCCTTTACTCTCAAGATCTTACTTCCTGTTGTTTTTTCCATATAACAGCAAGGTGAAATACAAAAGCAGATCGGGATCTATTAAAAAAATCCTATGAAGAAACACACACACACACATACTGGGTAGAGAAAAAAAGAATAACCAGGAACCAGTGTTCTTAATGAATTACAATGGTGCAGGCGTTCTCTGGTGATATGATGCAAAAGTTTGTTCTGACAAGTCTTTCCAAATTCAAGTCTTATAATTTCATATAACCATCAAAATTTCAGTAAGTCTGATAATTTCTTATAATGGACTAAATTAACTAGCTGTAAATGTTATATTCATTCTTGAGCATCTCCACCATTTTCTGCTGCTGTATCAGAGGTCCATAGGGTTAGGTTGTCTCGAAGCAGTTGCATGATTAGTGTACTGTCTTTGCATTCATCTTGTTGCAAATTATCCAGCTCGTGAATTGCCTCATCAAACGCCTCTTTGGCAAGATTGCATGCTTTATCTGGAGAATTCAAAATCTCGTAGAAAAACACAGAATAGTTGAGAGCAAGTCCCAGGCGGTTGGGGTGGGTGGGTGGCATTTTACTTTTTGCCACTTCCATTGCTTTTTCATAAGCTGCTTGTGCATTTTCAATGGCGTTCTCGCGATCTTTGCCTTCATCTCCATCCTTATATTCCGCCATATAACGCCAATAGTCACCCTTCATTTTGAGATAGAAGACATTTTCTTCATCGCCAGTTACATTCTTCAACAAGTAGTCATCAAGGAGACCAAGGACTTCTTTGCAAGTTCCATCCAGCTCTTTCTCTACTTTCTTTCGAAATTCTTTAGAACACTTTTTTCGATTCTCAGTTTCAGCTTTCTGTTCAATCATACATATCACACGCCATGACGATCGCCTCGCACCCACAACATTTTTATATGCGACAGATAGGAGGTTACGCCACTCTGTTTTCAATCTACCCTCCTGTTCCGTTACCTTCTTCATAGCTTTAGCCATATCGTCGTAACGCTCAGCCTGTTCTGCTAATTTCGCAAAACATACCAATTGTTCCACATCCTTGAGATTTTCCACCATTTTTTGCCCAAGATCAGCCATGGTCTATATCAAGTGGACGATTGGTCCCAACAAAACCTGTTTTGATTCTCAACACTACACTGTAGTATGCGCCAAGCATGCAAAATGGCGGCCACCAGTCGGCTATCGCGGTGCTGTTAAATTCGACTTATTTCCTAGGTCAAAGAAGAAGGTCGAGGCTACACGCTCGCAGAAAGTCAAACAGCTAAATCATGGATTACTCTCGTAATACTGATTATAGTTTTGCTAGTTCACATTAACCATTTTGACTCATTTAATATAAACGATAAGGTCAAGATTTCATTTTAAAAAGACTTAATGAAGAACATAGTGAATACATAATTATATTAAAATTAAGGCGACTCAGGTCTGTATTTAGTGTATATAGGCCTTATAGTGAAAGTCCCCCCCCCCCCCCCCCTCTTTCTTGACTCTTCCACGCAATAATTTTTCAAATTCGGTATTGAATATATATATTATGCAGGTTTGCGGTCAAATACTGGTCATGTGATGTTTACTACTATTGCATTACAGTTTTCATTCTCTCTCAGTGCAATTGATACTTTAGAGCAGACTAAATAGTACTGACTGCCTTGAAATTATCGAACAGTCATCGATAATCTAAGTTGGATTATCATAACTATTGATATCGATATCCATGTTTACGTTCCCAAATATAAGTTCCGAAAATAAATAGATTTAATTAAATATTTTTTAAAAGACAATAAAATTATTAATATTGTTTTCTTCAGTCGATGACATTCTAAAGTGATTTTTCAAAGAATACTCAATGCTGAACAAGTAAAAATTAAAAAATAATAATGGATTAAAAATGTTATTATTTTATGTTTCAATAATATACTGATAACTAAATGATATTTAATTTTTTTAAATTTTAATTTATTAAAAGAACAAAATTTGTGTTAATATGTAATGAACTATATTGTCAACATTTTTTTTTATGACAATGTTCTGATAAGTAAACTTTTTTCTTGTAAATTAAATTTAATTCATGGGTGGCAGGGGAACTTGTGTTAAAAGAATGAAATATGGTTGTGTGTAAATACAATGTACTCGATTACACATTTCTCTTTTGAAAGTTTACTAATAGTAATAACTAAGATTAGTACTTTTTCTTAAATGACAGAAGAATAAAAGGAGATACAAAGAAATGTTTTCTCAACGCTTTTCTTTTTAATAGTATAAAGTTACCCCATAGGATATGGCTAACATTTTTGCAAGTGCATTCCAGAAACACAGTTCTAGCAATAACCTAGATCAGAGATTCATCCCTCTTAAAACTTATACAGAAAATAACTACTATTCTTCTTAAAAATAAAGATACACTACCCCATCACTGCATGAAAAATAATGAACCAACACTTGCACTTTGGGATAAAAAGAAAAAGGGATTAATTCCAGGGCTGGACCTAATTATCTATGAGATGATTAAGAAAGCAGATTTTTTTTTTTTGCAACTAAAAGTTACCAATTTATTTAATCAAATCCAATTAAACAAGGACTCTTCCCCTCCTTTAGGAAGAAATCTCATAATAACTATTCATAAACCAGGAAAAGAAATCATCATGATACCAACAACTAGAGGTCAATTTCACTAACATTACAACTAGCTAAAACATAAGAAATAATCAATAAAACAACTACTGGTAACTTCTGCAAACATTTCCCTCCTAACAGTGGGTCTTAATGCACATAGATTAACAGCTTATCACCTAGTACATTTAAACCAAGATGTAGGTAACAGAATAAATAAATATAAAAAAGGTAAAACTGGTGGGCTGTGTGCAAGGTTCCTGGATGCAGAGAATGTGTACAACATATAGGGCATTTAGGACTATCAAATAAACTAATTAAATTGATATGTACATGATCACAGGTAAATAATTTCATGTCAAGATTTTCTCAGCAAAAAAAAAAAAGTAGCAATCACAAATAATAATAAAGTGAATACCTAAATTTAGATAGCAGGGTTCCTAAGCCCACTACTCTACACATTCATGGAACATGACCTAACTAAAGAAATAACTGAAGATATTACACAAGTGCAATACATGATAATATTATTTGGCAATGAGCTGAGGGAATTAACTCTCGCATTGGAAGAGTTATCTTTCATTAATATCAGTCTTTATTCTGGTACTAATTGTAGTGAGTGAATTGAATGCTTTTATGCTGATTGTGTTTATGTTACTTATTTCATTATAAGGGACATACCAGTGTTTATTTATTTACATGAAACCATCAAAATATAATTTACAATAATGGATTTTGCTAGATGAAAGTGTGTAGACATTCATTTTAAAGAAAAAACAATTCGAAGGTGGACATATTTATCAGTATGTTTTTAGCTATCCATATAAAATAATAAAAAATAGTTTGAAGACTTTTACAATTTATCATTATCATTTTTCTCCAATATATACACCAAGCAGAATCATAGAAACAAAGAAAGGCCTATTCAAAAGTGCAAATGATCACCCTGGCAGGAGATGAATCATAAGTCAAGCATAGGATAGAATCTCATTTACTCATATTAAATGAAAAATATTTAGCATAACTAATACCCAACAGCAAAATCAAATTACGAAGGAAATAGGAGAAACTTTGTCAACAGATGATTAACAGCAAAATTTGAAGCAGCTATTGACAATCCATCCAATGTATTCACCTTACCTAAATCACCAGCCCAAATAACCAAAAAACCCCAACAGCTAAATTGATACTGGAGACCAGTCTGGATAACATCTTTAAAGATGTAAGCCCATTATAATTATCACCAGTGACTTGACCAAAAACTAAAAATGAAAAAAATCAAAGTGAAAATGAAAGTGAAAGTGAACAATCGAAAAAGACAACCTCCACATATCAGAAAAGCACAAAAAGCCAACAACAAAAAATGACAGCCATCAAAAATAAAGCAAGGAATACAAAACCAAAGGTCAGCCAAAACTTCAACAACATAAAACTTTGACAACATTGTCAGAAGAATAGATGCAACAATCAAGAAACAAATATTCACAGTGGGGACATTTCAACCACCCCATTGTTGATATGATTCAATTAATCTGGATCACCTTTACTCTCAGAATCAATACAATTTACCCCATAGGTAATAACAGTACAGCTAAGAAGATAAGACAGCTAAATCTTAAACCACACCAACCGATCAACAGGTGAATAAGAATACCTTTGCCATCCAGACAATAAAATTGTGCCTGCAACAGTGAGATTGACAAATATTCTATTATCTTAACGTTTGTGCTTTTTTACTGTTCCATCATCTCATCATAAAATCTATCAACAATGGTGCACCTCACATCAGGCCATAAAATCAGTGAACCTGGTTGTCCAATCTCTTTCGATGAAATTGTGAATCAGTGTTTGGAGGAATACACACACACACACATACACACACCACACAGTCCCTTTTTGTCAAGACCAGGAAGTAAGAGTGGCTACCTAATGGAGACAATGTATGACTGAAGCCATAATAGGAGAAGATGCAGTAGAGCTTTGGGTGAGGCAAGGGCAACATCACTTATGAGCACAAAATAGTAATAGTAATTTTCTATAACATGATTTTCTTGACAGCAACAACAACAACCAAGACAACACCAGTAGGGACAGGGGGTTGAACATCCTCAGTGTGTCTACCCAATAGGTATAGACCTGGTGTGGTCCTAGCCTGGACTGTGTAAGATACACCCACTCATCACCTCCTCTCCAACATTGGAGACTGCGACAGCAACATCAACAACCAGAAAAACAGAAACAAAAAAAACTATCCACGGCATGTAGCCCACAGAAAAATGGGCTACTGCACGCATCTGCCGGCCAGAAACGAAAGCCACGGACTCACTAGCCACAATTCATCATTATCACTCTTCAACTTTCCTGTCAAAAACCCTCTGTCTAGCATCATCGGCAACTCAACCAACAGTGGCACACCTCATGCCAGGCAACGAAATCGGCCTAGGTGGGAAGCTTCCATCATCCTAAGATCATCATAATCATCGTCCTGCTGCTGATTTGATTACCGGTCGTTAAGGGTGATATCTCATATGTAATATACGTAACTGTTAATGAAAACTGAAAACTAGTGTCACCTGAGCTATATATAAATGGAGTGGACAAACAACGATAGCAAGCGTTGTCGATGTGTCGCTAACAGATGTTTCAATGCGACTATTTTGAAAATACCAATTTAACATAACAGTGCTGAAGACAACGTGTTGAGAAGCATTCATTATTTTCAAAATATGTATTAGTTAACATTGTAAATTATATAATCTTATTTATATTAATAATAATTTTTGTAAAATAAACATTCTCGAAATTATTAATTTGTAACATTACACTTACTGAATATAATAATTAAATAATGTCAACAATAATTTGCCATCAAAAACAACTTTTTTGTTGAAAAATTCTAATCAATGCCTTTGTTTTAATTTGTATGTATTTCAGGTTTATTATTATGTTTTTGAAAATCAGCACATACTACACAAACTTTACCCATTGATATGTGTGTGTGTAGAAAGGTAATACAAAAACTAGGAAAATATCATTACATGTATACAGACACTAGAAATGGAGAAAACACTGATGTAAATGAAACTGGTTTATTCTGAACAAGGTTGAATTTTGGCAACACTTCTGTAGAGTTAGCTCACAGAAACGATTCAAATCTTTCATAATTGATAAATATTGAATTCTTAAGTAGACCGACTAAAATATTCTACAACATAAGGCTATCGCTTTACTTTCTTCTTTCAGCAGTTTCCGGCCTCCGCCGATTTCACTGCTTGGCACGAGGTGTTCCGTTGTTCGTAGAGGCGGAAAAAAAGTTGTTGCTGATGTTGGAATGGGAGGGTGGATAGGGATGTCTTACAGAGTAGCACAAGTATGTACCTAGTGTGTACATACGCCCGGGATGTTCAACCCCACCCCCTGTCCTCCTCACTGTTGTTGGCGGCTGTCCCCGGTGTTCGTTGGGATGCGTGTAGATGGGTGCTAGCGGCCAGTAGAGAGTAGCAACTGGATCATGTCCGCTATCGCTTTATACGTAGCCTATACATGTCATTGATAATGATATTTATTATATGAAGTGATAAGGCCTTAAGGTCTTTTCCCGTCTTATTTATTGTATTGTGTTGTAAATATTTAATTATAGATTTATAAAAATATATATCGAAAACGGTCGATACCAAACGCGTAGTTACCATAGATGCTACAATGCTACGGGATTTTTAATATGGCGGACGATTGGCGACTGTTTTTGCTCTTGTGGTTTTTACCTCTGCGATCGATCCTGATGGTCTGCCGGTTAGTTGTAGTTCAAACGACCCATTCATCGCGCGCTATCAAGCAATGCTCTTTTCGAAATAAGTTAGAATACTAATTAGATCACCCTCAAGCACGGGGGTAAGGGTCAACCGTCCCAGGGTTAGGATGTAAACTATTTTTAGCGTAAGGTGAAAGTGTGGCTACGTAATGTCGTTATGTGATGCTCGTGTGCAGTTTGTACAGTAAAGTGATAGTATCAGCTACATGTTCTATATAAGCACAAATTGTCACTCAATCTAATTATTTAACTGAATATACCGACTCCTAAATTTATAAAGGAATTTGGTATGTAAATGAGTAAATGGTTAGAGTGAAGCTGAAAACTGACAGCCAGGAAGACAGAACCTTTAGCGTGTCTCACTAAATAAAAAGACTGTAAAAGCAGAGCCAACATGGGCAATATATGTAGCTAATAGCATATACAGTGACATAGGTGTATATATGTCTTAATCCAGTAATACTTTGCATGAGTAAATAATGTTCTGGAGTGTGTGGGTACTGAAGCTTGACCAAGATGCCGAGCCCTTTATGGGAGGAGTTAGCATGGATTAAGCATCTGGGGGATTATATAATCATACACTTGCTGCAGTAGCTAGAAGCAAACAAATTTGCAATTAATTTTGATCAATAAGCAGAGCTTGTTACCTATTTCCTTTTCCAGAAGTTTTCGTTTGTGTTAGATTCCTGTTTTAAAGGGCTGTGTAATTATTATCTCTTGTTTAATCACTACCATCCTTAGATAGTTGAGCCTATTTAAAAATAATAGACAACTTCAACACTATTGTGTCACTTCTAGGCAAGGAACATGCCAAAGAAAATTATTTAGACATTTGTGAAAATGCTTTTAAACCCTAAAACTTGTAAAAGATTCACCTCTAAAATGCTTGATCTAAATAAAGATTTCATATTACATTGTTGTGCCAGTAATACAGAATCAGTAGAATGAGTAGATGCTTATAATAAGAGCATGATGTAGTTCTATTTCCATTTGGTTATGGGAGCAGAGAGTGAAGTGTAGCTAAATGGAATTCTTCAATGCTTAAGTATATATTTGGAATAATCTGATTCCAGCAATCCTAATGAAGTAGAAATTCATGCTCAAGATAAATTATAAATCTTTAGCATATCTTGTACATTCAGCATATCAGTGGGTGCTTATCAGATAATAATCCAATACATTCAGGAAAATAAAATGCAATTGTTGATGCCCGATTTGTGGAAAAAGAGATTTAGAAAATGGAACAAGAATGCCACTGTTTATATTATTATTATGTAATTAATCTATAATGAAACATAAAATTATTGGTGAAATATAATAATTTGTATTAAATTATTTGATAACAATACTGTCTTCAACCTAATGTGTGTAGGAAAGGGAATTGTCATGAATTGGGATTTCTATCATTGCTAATTAAATTTAATTTATTAAATATATTTTATTTGGTATGAAGGATATATTATGCAATGTATGCATATATATATATATATTGAATAGCGATTACAGAATATTTTTTCTATTTAATACATAACGTTAGCAATGCGCCAAAACAAACTGTATAGTGCGCCGAGACTAAACGATAGGAATCTTGTGTTCATGTATTTATTTTCATAGGAAACTTTAATCTGGCACTCTATGTTGAGAACCCAGAACTTTCTAGAGAATTCTAGAAGCCCAGTAAATAAGCTGGAAATGAATTTCATGCCAGAGATCACAACAACTGCAGTTGGAAAAAGATGCATGGACAAGTGCCAGTGTAGAATAATTTATAAATTTTTTTAAACAAATGAAAGTTCGAAGATTAAGGCTTCTGCTGGTTTCGGATTTCTATTCCTGAAGCCATCTACAGTGCACGATAAACAGTCAACCAACGTTTGTCTGGAAGTAACAAACTGAGTCTGACATATTCCATATACAAATGGTCATTGCAATGCAGACGTGAATTGCAGTGCGAATGACATCATGTTATGAGGGTACATAATTTTTGAAGGCACATTTTCAGTGGTCATCGGAGACAATTGTGTATGACAGATTACAAAGCCACCATTTTCCTTTGGACAATACACATATCCCGTGTACAGTAAGGACAGCTGTTATTTTCCTTGTTCATTATTTTTCAGCCACCTTCTGCGGTTAGGGTGGGATACGGATTCTGACACATGACCAACAAGTGTATTTTTCTTACCATCCTACTACGTGTATTCCTATCTGGATTATTGTTGTGTATTCTCACTGGGATTTATTCACTTGTGAAATGTGTATTAATTTCTTGGATTATTATGCCAACATTTATTAGTTTTTGCCATTCTTCATTTACGGCGCAGTTAATAGTTAGGATCATTAGAAATTTGATTATTGAACTCTTTTAACTTTTTAATATTACTGAACTATCAGGACATTTTATTGAGCATTTGTCATTTAGGGTAGAGAACCCTTGAACTTTGAATATTTTTGTCGTTTGTATGTGCATATTTTGCTATGCTTACTGCCTAGGAAGATTGTTTTTTTTAATTTTATTATTTGTTTTCTTTTCATCATTTATCGCTTGTTCTCCATCCCACGAATGTGTGTCTTAATGGTCTTGAATGATTGATTAGCAACCATGCGTAAGGAGATCCACATTTTGAAATAAATACCTAGTTAGAAATTTTAAAACTAAAACTTCTGTCTTTGGTTTTTGAGAGTGAGAGAGTGCATTTCTTTGTTGTTCTGTCCATTGTACATGTCCACGTGCATTTGCACATACACGCACGCCAGCCTACTCATAATCCTGCATACAGAATAAAAACTTCATCCCAAACATCTTGGTTCATTTTTGTATGTGGGCACTCGTCATACCATCTACACAAAGCCCATGAATCACTGACTAGCCATTATCTCCCCTTTCGACCAGGGAGTGGGTGGATGGTGGTGACAGGTATATTAATTTTTAGAATTGAATGACTGATAATATAAAAGATTATATTGTCTGACATTTCTTTTTCTTCTCTTCTTTCTGTCTGAATGTGAATTATGAGTTGTATACCATTTAGAGTTGAAACTTACATTAAGTAGCTTTATTGCTGAAACCCAATTCCAAATTCTATTTTAGATGTTCTCATTGAGTGCTCTGAGTTTGTTCAGACAAACAAAGAAAGAGATTAATCAGAAAATGAAGTAAAATATTTCATGATATGTAACTAGTTCAAATTCCACTTCCACTGTTTGATAAGGCAGAACACTTAGATGAATTTTTAATTGAATTTGAGGCACAAAATTATACCCCATGCTTTTTAGGTAAAATAGAATCTGACCAATGTCCTTGTGAATTCTTGATAGTGTGCAGCATTCTTTTCATTAATTCTTTTCTTGTATAGGTTCTGCCAGATATTTTGTTGGCTAGTGTTAACCTGGTTTATCAGTATTGTCATTCTATCAACTGTCGTCTAGATGTGATTAGGTGTAACTGGGGGTGAGCCTTCTACCTGTCAACTGATCTGCTAGATGCAAAGGAATAAGCATGCCACATGACACCACCATGTGTAATCGCATTCACCCATCCATATCTCCTCTGTCCAGGTTCTTGAACTTCAGAACTGGACACATTTATTTTATTTTCTGAGATCTTGAACTTTTCTCTCAAATGTAGGGTTTTAATTCTTAATTCTTCACCTCTAGTTAGTGCTTCTTTGTTAGAAATTTTATTTCAAATTCCTCAATGATAACTTTCATTGGTAATAAAGTGTTGAGATCATAACTTTATTCTTTGACAGTTTGTTTCTTGTATTCTGCTTACATTTTGCATACTTGTTAAGTTTGTTAAATTTAGTTTAATTATTTTTTACTGATGCTTATGTTAATCTTTTGCAATTTAGAGAAAGTAAATTTATTTTGAATATGTTTGAGGGTAAATTCACTAGTACAATTGTAAATAAATATTTTCTATTATATCATTTTGTATGTAAGTGAAATAGCATTGAATATGCATGACATCTAGCAGTCACGTTAGGTGGGCAAAAGTTATATATGATGAAAAAATATCAGAGAATATGTAGAGAAAAAAGATACAGAAAATTGTGATTTTTGACTTTTATAAAAACCTCTTACCCTGCAATATATTATTAAAAAAACATACATAATCCAGGCATTTTAAGATATTTACTTTTTCTGATTTATACCTAATTCCTACTTTTAAAATTATATTTATTAATTTTATACTTTTAACCTTCCAAAATTTCAATTCATTTTTTCATTTACCTGTAACTCATGAGTCGGCCTGACTCTTGCCACTACTATGCAGCTCAGTTAAACTTTTTGTATATGAAATTAGTATGTAGTACAGTATGTTTGATGTACAAGGTATAGAAATAGCCTTGAGAGTGATCAAAGTGAAGTGGGTGGTGTGTTTGGTACTAAAAAGACTACTCTTTAGTTTAAGATATTATTAAAAAACCTGTTTGAATGAAATGACAAATATGCAACAGGATTATGATTTCATTCAATTTCTATTGCCATTTTAATTGAAAATGCTTTCTAAAGTTTGTGATTTTCAACATTTGAGAGTTTCCTTAGTTCCAATTAATAATGAACATGACTACTAAACTTGGTCTACCATATAAACACCCCAGTAAGAAAACACCTTCCATTCCCCACATTAAATGGATCACCTCCTGTGAATTGCATTAGAGGTGTGGATGGTAAATTAATATATATTATATAATTTTGTGTGTGAAAATTTTGCTAAATTCAAACAAACAAGGATAAAGTCATCTGTCCTCAAACATTCAAGTTAACCGAAGACAGAAAATGGATTGAAAAATTCAAGTTTCATATTTAATTCTAATTTTTTTGGCACTTTACAACTTTCAACAGTTTTTCAAAAACTGGAATTAAAAAATTCTGTTTAGATCTGATGACCAAAATTTAGAACCATAAAACTAATAAGTACTAAAATGAAGTATACACAAGGAAAACAACAAAAGCATCTGCCAATCAAAATACATGTAGTATTACAGAAGCAGACACAACAGATGTAATAGAAATGAATGAATAAACACATTCATTGTGATAAATGAAACTTTTTGTATTTTAATTAAAATAAACCAACAAAATTTGCCTGTTCATCTTTTCTTTATTCTTTCTTAAATGTGAATTTTAAAAGTACTGTTTAAGAATCCAGACAGACCGAACCTTTGAGGAGCCTGGATTTTCAGATTTACTGTATGTGTAATGTATTTTATTGCTTTATGCATAAAGGATTAATTATGTGCAATGTGAATTTATTTCAACTGTAATTATAAATGCTTACATTCAGAGGCAATTCCTAATTCAACTGATCAAAAATCTACAAAGCTATCATTCAGGACTATGTTCTGAGTAAAACAAAATGATTTGAAGTGAAATAAGAACTTGATAACAAATAGTTCATTGAATTCTGTCAAAAACAAAATTCCTTTTGTAACGTTAATATAGACTTATTTAACTCTTATTGTATGTGCTCAAAAACAACCTTTTTCACATATTTTTGGAAGTAACTTTTGAGGTATGAATGACAACAGTGATTTGTCAGTTTTTTAATTTATAAAACTGAATTATTAAAACTACTTTTATTTCACTGTATATACATTTCTACATAAATTAGTAAAAGTTTTAATGTTTCTTATCATAAGTAAAGTTTTTAGAGCCCAAAATAACATATAAAAATAGAAACTACACTGGTGCCTTGATATAATGAGGTTCTTGGGGTCCCAAAAAATTTGACAGGTGTTATATGTGAAGCCTTGTTATAATGAGGGATCCTTTCTGTCACATATGAACAACCCCTGTCACATGGCAGCTTTTCTTCAAAACAATAGTGATCATTGCTACAAAGTGACAAGTACATGTACAATGTACTGAACACATATTGTATTAAGATTAGGCATGGTCAGCAAAACATTTGCAAATTGAGCCACTTGATTTGATACAATGCTGTCAACTCTGTACAAGTAATTCGAAGAGGATGGTTAAAAAAAAGGTGGGGGGTACAAAGGCTGTCTGTGTTGTATGCCGGTCCATGATATATCAAGGCGTATAATATTGAGGCATCAATATATATATGCTGTAACTTCAATCCAGCCAGTCTCCTCAGACATTATCCATCTTGTCTAATAGAAATGAGATCTGGACATGTTTTTTCATTGGGCTTTTACCCTTTTCTCATATCAAAACCCTACCTCTTCTTTGGCCAGTACAATGACAATCATCAGTATCTGAGTTTTGATTCAGAGAACCAGTCTGACCTAAAACTGCTAGAGAACTTATCTTCTGAATTACTTTCAATTCAATCCATACTTGGATCCCCTACAAAGCCTTTTCAGCCCATAATCTTTGCTTTCAACTGTTAGAGCTTGAATCGATTTTGACCAGACAAGAAGTTTGTTTACAGTTGTTCAGTCATTATCAAAAATTATTCACGAGAAGGAAAATCCAATCCAATTTGTAAACAGAAAAGTTACAGGAAAAGACCTATGACTAAGTAAATTATGCTTAATCTTCAAATACAGAGACTTACCCTAATGTGAGACTTGAAGTGTTATACTTTATACTAAGACTTATGACAATAACTATATGAAATAATTTACCTAAGAATGGCATAAGTTATAATTGAGTTATAATTACAAGGAAACTGAACACAAACATCAGCAAACAAAATAAAGCAATGCATGTTAAAATTAGCAAACAGTTGATGCTGAGAATACGGTACTGGCAGGAAATAAATAAAAAGGGGTATTTAACAAATATAATTATTTGTTTTCTTAACAATGAACGATATATAATTCTAAACCGAGGCATGGTAATGATACGCCAACATAACCTCAAAATTTGTATTAAGCTCACTATTTCAAATAGACAACTTCACAAAAAAACATACTGAAATTATTTGCCGACATGAAAAAGTTAATTTGTGTAAAATTTGCAGAATTCTACCAAATGCAAAACTCCTCATCCACCTTCAACAAAATACAAGACTTAGACAATTCCTCTAAAATATCAAAAATAATTTTTAATTTAATACTGAAAAGATATCTCCTGCATTCTAAGGCAATTAGTGAGTTATGTACATTATAGTATAACATTGTTTCCTTCTCAATTTAAATACAAAAGATCAATCAAAGTTGGTTAATGACTGATGACTGCAATCTGAGCACAAACCAGCAAAAGTGGAGTGGCTCCAGTCATTGTAGCTCAACAAAAGGCTACAATTTTAGACAAACAAACTTAAAATCTATTTGAAATGCAGGCGATAGCAGTCTCATAAAATTGATTTAAAAAATTATGCTTCAGCTTAATCCTTTCCACTGGTTAAAATTTTTATGTTAACTCCCAATTAGTATAATTTTTAATGTGGATGCATGTGGTTATGCTCTCAGAGTGATCCAATCACATAAATATTCTTCTGAGTAGGACATCAACTTGTTAATTACTTATCAGTAGACGGGTATATTTTATCAGTAAAATCCAACAAACACAAATGCAGGAAACTTTGTTTGATGTAGCATAGTTCAAGGAACATCATTACTCTAGTTTTGCACTGTCACAACGATGGCTGATAAAGAAAAATAAATAATATCCTGTGCCAAACATTCATTCTTTTCTTTCTTTTAAAAAACAAAAATGTATGCATATTCTACCATAACAAAAACTGTCTCTTGCTATGAGATGAGATTTTTTTAACATTTATTCAAAATTTTATTTATCAATTCAAATCAACATATTTATTTTTAAAGTGAAAAAAATCATGGGATATATTTTTGCATTGTGATGGTGGAGCTCGTTCTTGCCTATTGATTTTAGCATTGTCACAATAAAGAAATTATTCTTTTTTTAAATGTATATTTTTCCTTTTTTTTAAAAAATACCCACGTTAGTCCCAGCCATTTTTGTCCCAGACAATGCTATCTATTTTCACATGCTTGATAAATTGTATTTGGTTTTCTTCATTTCATCCTTATGATTTTGAATATCAATAAAGCATTTTTGGGAGATATCATTTAGATCTACATTGTCAGCAAATTAAATAATTTGTGCTTTTTTATTTTTTATTTTTTTTTAAATTGTCAGCACCATGTTTTCTCTTTTTCTAAATGACACAGATTGGCCATTAAGCACTATTACTTCCAGCTTTTGTACTTTTTCATTTTTGCTGAAATCAATTTGGTGGTTATGTGATTGCTAAGTTTATATTATAGTTTGCTTGAAAATAGAATAAGTAATTAATATTGTTAATAGTATTAAGTGTAAATATAACACAACCCCAAAATAAACACAAGGTACATATGTATAAATTGTAAGAAAGAGTTCAACCAGTGTTGAATTAAAGAAAAATATACTGAGATTGTGAAAGCAAGGATTGGTGTTGCAATTAAAAATGATATATTCTATGACATTTTAGAAAGGTGTTATGATGTGTATGAATGAGTTCTCAAAGCAGTTCATTCCAGATGTCAGGATCTTGATAGGAGAAAGAATGCTGATTATGTTGTGGTTTGCAAAATGAGTATACAAAGATATGATTGTCAAGATAGAGTGCAACATCAGAGTGAGGAGACCAATGCTTGATTCTATAGTGAATAGGCAGTTATTGAAGTAGAGAAGAATGTTGAGTTCTAGGGACTCTTAGAATGAACTGAGCAGCTGTGTTCAAGCTTTCTGCAGCAGACACAGGGAGGGATGACATAAATAACAGAAAGAACATATTAACATTTCTGTGGCTTCAAATGAGAGAAGAGTGGAAATAGAACTTATTCACTTCAATTCATGCATCTTGCCCTAAATGTGCTCATGACAAACAGTGCATGTAATTTATGGCCCACCAGTTGGAGTGAGCAATGAGATGAAAGAGCTGAATTTATTGTTACATCAGTCAGTTCCCATATGCCTGTCAGGGTGCCAGCATCTTGTCAAGCTGTGTGTCATTCTAATATTTAAAGCTATATACATATCTGCCATACAAAATAGTCCTTAAACTCAAGTATATATACTTTATCTGACGCTCAGCCAAAGATACAATGATCGGTTCCAACACTGAAAGAAAAACTGACTGTGTTGGACTAATGGTTAGATAGTATGTTTCATCATTCATCATAAGGATGCTGTATTAATCTTTACACTATGATGTCAGAACATAATCTCCACTTATGATGAGACTCCACTGTACTGATGCAAATAAGATAGTAGTGACACTATATTTCTCCCTCAATGGTGAAATTTGATGGAATATCACTGATATTAACTGATAATGGATTAGAATCTTGTAAATTGTAAATATAATATTTGAAGGACTGATATGGCTTCAGTCTTATCAGCATCAGAGATACACACCTAAGTACAATGGAAGGTACTTTCAGATAGTCAAATATACATAAGCTGAGTGTCTCTGCTGAAAAATTGTTAACTCTGGATGACAGACATGATGCTTGAGAGAGGTGTGTTGAGCATAAGGAAGTGGTCCAAGAACAAAACCTTGTGGAACACCAAAGGTGGGATTGGATGAGAGATGGAAACAGCAAAATGCATATGCCAGATTGAATGAACTGTTCAGTTTCCTTGAATAGATTAATGCTCACAGAATAGGCTAATGCACTGTCTGATGTATCTCCAGCACATCTTGAAAAATCACTGACTGTTCTTATTGTTCCTGTTTTTGTATTAAAAAAAACAAAACAAAAAACATTCCAAAAGCCCAAATATATGACAAACTGATAAGCAAATTTTTGAATGTTTACAATGCTCTGAATGTATCTTGCTATCTTGGGAATGAATTGTGTAGGGGAACATTCTTTTGTGAACCAAGTTGATTAAAATCTATCAACACTGGACATCACTTGTATTCCCTTGCACTGTTCTCTAATCAGAGTGAAGTTGTGCAAAATACATCATTTAAAACTGCAATGCCAATTTTGCAAGGAAAAAAGTCCTGAAAAGTACTCTCACCTATAAAAAAGAATTGACTGAATTGATTCTACTCTTTGTATATTCATGACAACTATTCTTACTAAATATATACTATCTGTTATACATAACAATAATTAATAAGATACAAAAAAATTTTTTAAATGATAAAATATTTTAGGCCCATTATTTTTCACTGTAGACACTATGCCTGTTGGATAATAAGGCCCTGACTTAGAGAGATCAAAAAGATGACTATTTGTTTACTAAGAGGCATATGCAAGCTTCCTATGGTAAGAAGAAAATTATAGTCCGAGAAACAATTCCTTTGTCATGAAAGTTTTACAATAAGATTAACCATGTAAACTTATTTTCTACTAGTATTTATTTATACTTTTTATTTTGCCCAGAAAAGTGGCAAACAGAAAATGTGTCAAAAAGCATCTCTCAAATTTCAAGGGGAAAAAAATAAATTTGGGCTGTTGAAAAGTTAGGGTAAGTATGGTATATTACTGCTATTGATAAATATAGTCATGATATAATAGTTGCAAATCTGTCAACACTTCCTGCAACAAGGAGAGGGTCTTCCGACTTTGTGCCAATTCTTTCTGCTCCCCTAAAACAGATCTTATAATTAAAGTGGTTCTTCCACATTTCCAAAATCTAGTTTGACTTCTGTCAGTGACTTTATTTTTATTTAAATGTTAGAACATAATAAAATGATTTATTTAAAAGGTAAAACATGTGTTTGTATAATATAAACGGGTAAATATTGAAAATTTCTGATTGTTTTGGATATGATGAGATCATTTGTTTTAAAACAGATACAAAAAAAATAATCACCATAATATCAATTCAGTATTGTCACAAACTTTTGAATGATGAATTTGTAATTTTTTAAAGCTTACAGCAGGGTATGTCATTTATATTATGTGAAACTAATATGCAGTTAATATTAATTGCTGGTAAAACAGCTTTGCAATTTTGAATCACATTGATGGTCAGGGCACAGAGTTTGCACAAGTGACAAGATTTTTTCAACAAGCTGTCTGCGCTTTAATGGTAGTGTCTGATTCTTATTCTGTCAAGATTAAAGTAATAATGCATGTATTTTACTGTTTATGTAAGAGATAAGGTTATGTTTGTGCTTTTACCACAACTTTTCCTTTGAAGTTCAGTGATTTGTTAACAAATAAACAGTCTTTTTAATGTGAGGTATAGGAATGTAAGAAATATATTTAAATGACTTTGATGAGTGATTATGTGTGACATTTTAAATTTAAGTGGTTGCACAATAAGAACATTTTGTACATGTAACAACAACAACCAAAAATATAACTGAATCAGCTTGTTTTGTTTTCCTCTGACTTTCTATAATTATTTTATTTTTTTTGTACAGAAATTATGCTATTTAATTACAATGCAAAACTAGACTGAATAATATCCTCCCATAACAAGAGACATGTTCATGTGCCTCAACACAAGGGAAATTCCCTTTAAAAGCTAAATAAATTGAAAAGATATTATTTATTTTTCTTAAATCAGTCCTTGTTTGTTGTGTCTATGCATATCTAGAGTAATGATAATCTGTGACCTAAGCCATATCATATAAGTCATGTGTTGATTTTAAGTGAAAAAGCTGCCATTAACATTTTATCACCATCATAAAAATTATGGGCATAGCCATTATATAATTTTTCTTTGATAAAACAGGGAATAATATTACAGTGGATGTTTGTTTATGTGATATGCATGATTCTGAAATCCTAGGGCAGGGGTTGGGAACCTAAGGCTCGTGAGCCAGATGTGGCTCTATTGATGGCTGCATCTGGCTCGCAGACAAATGTTCGATTATAAAAAAAAAATGTGGGGGAAAAACAACAGAGGATTTGTTGCTCTTCTTTGTGAGCATGAAAACAGACGCATCATAAGCTTTCATTGCATCCTACATCAGGAGGCGCTTTGTGCTCAGATGTGTGGTGAGTAGCTTGGTGAGGTGATGTAGCTGGTGGTTCGGGTAGTCAACTTTATTGTTGCCCGAGCATTAAATGATCGCCAGTTTAAAACACTGCTTGATGAGGTTGGGAATAATTATCCTGGTCTGCTTCTGCACAGCAACGTGTGTTGGTTGTCAAGGGGGAAGGTGCTCAGCCGATTTGCGGCTTGTCTGAGCGAAATCCGGATTTTTCTTGAAACGAAGAATGTCGAGCATCCCGAGTTAGCTGACACTGAGTGGCTCCTGAAGTTCTATTATCTTATAGACATGACTACAAATCAGCTCAATGTGAAAATGCAAGGCATTGGAAATACAATCTTATCCCTGCAACAAGCAGTGTTTGCATTTGAAAACAAGCTAGAACTCTTCATCACCGACATTGAAACAGGTCGTTTACTACACTTTGAAAAACTGGGAGAGTTCAAAGATACGTGCTCATCAAGTGACCCTGCTCAACATCTTAATCTTCAGCAGCTAGCAGGCTTCACGTCTAATCTCCTGCAGTCATTTAAAGCGCGATTTGGAGAATTTCGTGAGCTTTTATGTTCATCACCCATCCACACGAGTGAGCAGTGGACAGCACTGAGTTGCATCCCCGATGTCTCCATCAGAGATTTTGAGCTCCAAACGGCTGACCTGAAGGCCTCAGACATGTGGGTGAATAAGCTCAACTCACTGAATGAAGATTTGGAAAGACTTGTACGACAGCAAGCAGAGTTTGCGAGCCAACACAAGTGGGCAGAAATGAAAAAACTTCAACACACAGACCAGCTGATTGTCAAAACTTGGAACGCGCTTCCCGTCACATACCACTGACAATGTTTGGCTCTACGTATGCACGGGAGCAGTCTTTCTCACATCTAAAGAACATTAAGACCAACCTGCGATCACGTTTAACGGATGGAAGTCTCAACGCCTGCATGAAGCTTAACCTCACCATGTATCTACCAGACTACAAAGCGATCAGCAAAGCCATGCAGCACCAGAAGTCGCATTAATGGTAAGAAATACTCATTATTGATTAGCAAGAGCATAACAATGTTATTAAAAAGAATTCAGAGACATAATTATTGTATTTTTAGTGTTGAAATTACACAAAATGCACAAATTTATTTGAATTTTTAGTTTTAAACATAATGTATGGCTCTCACAGAATTACTTTTCAAAATATATGGTGTCCATGGCTCTCTCACACAAAAAGGTTCCCGACCCCTGCCCTAGGGTAAACAAAAATCGCATAAATGGAAAAAGATTTTCCTATGGAAATATATACATATGCACACGTACACAATCACAATGCTGAACAAAAGAGAACTTGGTTCACATTAGTACAAGTGTGACTAAATAACTAAGAGACTGAAAACGTGGGGGAAAAAATCTGTATGCAGCTCAGGTAATCTCGGGTCATATAAAAATCTAAGTTTAGCACCCAAAAAATGAAGAAAAAAAGCTTAAATATTAAGAAAAGTAAATTCAAATTCACATAAACAAAACTCATGTAAACAGAACTCACTGTATTTGCAATAGCCAACTTTTAATATTAACTGCACTACACTATTCAATGACAAACACATATAGTGAGTAAATCACCACAAGAAAAATGCATGTTAGCCAAGAAAATGTATAAAGTAGAAAACTAAAGTATCACATACAATATATTTTTTGTGAATATTATAATGTTTGCTTTAAAAAGAAAGAAAAACTATTCTGCTTCTGGAAAAAAGTACATGATCAGTGCATCATACCTACAACTCCTAATTATCAGAAATGGAATCAAAATTGCAATGGGTCTAGGAAAAATGAAAACTTTGAAATAGGAAGACTTGAAAAATGTACAGGCTTCATCAGGTTTGCTTCATTCTTCATTCTGGCTTTAGCTTGAATCTATTTGGGCAAAAAAGAAAAAAATCAAACACACGCATGCAAGCACGCATACACACACAATTATTTATAGTTTGTGTTTATAATTTTAATTTAGTTCAATAATGCATTTTATAAAACCTAGTAAAGAGAAATAAGAATACACAGTAATAAAAGTTAATTAGGGTTCTTATAAATTTAATTTTAACAGAAGCCATGACTTTGCAGATAAATAAATTATAAAGTTTTCCCTAACAAACATTAACCTTTTGTTAATTACCATTATAACAAAACTGTAAACACATTCAAGAAAATGTATATAAAAAAATTAAATAAACAAAATTGTGATGTCATTTATTTTTGCTTTAGTTACTTATATATTTAAGTTATTTTAAAATAAATTCTTGAGTACACTTTTCAAGTTGTATAAATATCAATTAAATTAAAGATTCAGTTTAACTAAACCAGCAAGAAGTACCTTTCAAGATAACTAAACTTTTTTCAATGAAATGGTGTGCATACATATTAATACATGGGAATTATTCTGATATGAAATACAGTGTTTAAAAAAAATAATGGCAAATATATCAAATGCTGTTTAAGCATCAGATAGAAATGAAAATGTTTTTCTTAATCAGTCTCTGATATTGACTAGTCCATAAATTTTCAAATTCAATTGATCTTCATCTACATCATGTAAATCATATCAATTTTTAGCAGTGTACAGTCCTTTTAGTACAATGGCAATATCTCACCATCCTCTTGAAGATAAATAAAATTAAATTACTTGTAGTATGACTAATATTGTAATAAGATTATAGTACACTACTTAACTATATCAATATGAAAAATAAAACTACTAAAGCTGTTTATGAAATAACTTCTGAGACAATGCAGGATACAGGTCTATTTTTTTTGTGATGCAACTATCATTTTACATATTAGGCTGTGAGTTTACCATTCATCACAATTAATGAATTATCCAATATGCCTTTGTATACCACATTTCACTGCAGTCACTGTCATACAGTTTCAACAAATATGCAGTGACTGGACATTTGCTGAAGTAATTTTTTTTTTTAACTGGAGAAAGAACTGACCAATAAATTGTTGGAACAAATGTCTGTAACAGTAGTTCAGGGTACATTATTAGGGAATGAGGCAGTATATGAACTGTTACAATATTACTATGTAGTTCAATACTCATTTGGAATTATACACATTCACTTAGTAAACCGTTAAATGTCTTACTGTAAAGGTAGGCTGATAATACCTGGAGTAAATAAACTTTCAGAATAAAACAATCAAATCTATAAACTGACGATGGAGTGAAATCATGAATACAAAATTCTGTATTTTGCAGAAATTTAGCACCAAAAAAAAAACTTTTAATTCACGAGGAAAGACAGACCGATGTGAGCTTCTAGTCATCTGCAACATTCCGTGAATCACATAAGGCCCGCTGCTGATCAGTATAGTCATATTGAGCAAGGTAACACATCGATTTCCTTAAATATTGTTTGCATTTTATTTAAGATGTCAGTGTGTGAATTTATGTACCTATTATTGCAAAATTCTCTAAACATGTGGCTGGATAACAGTGAGGCTAAGCTCGAAATATTGCATTCCCTAAATTAATTGTCGAATTGTGAGACAATAATTTATATAAAATAACTGAATTGTGATGGCAGAGTGTTTGTGCACATTTATTGTAAATTTATTTGTAACGATTTTAAATTCACTTGCGTGTATAATATTGTTGTGATTGTAACGCGCATATGCATGATTTTGAATTGTATTTGATTTTCCCTTTTATCAAAATTTCAGTAAAATATATGTTTTCCTTGAAATTTTTTAAGCTTCTTGCGTACCTTAATTGTAACATGCATGAGCATGACCGGATTGTATCTTTATTGCATATTTAATTATTAATGGTCGAGGAATAGACTATGCTATTGTTTTGACCACATGTTAAGATTACAAAACCATAAGAACTATCGCTTCTAGGAATTATTTTATTTCCAGAGCGGGTCTTCTTGTCTTCTTTTCTTCTTCCTTCGTTACTTCATATCTATTGATTCAACCTGGTTGCATTGCTCGGGTACTAACATTTGGCTGAGGTTTGAGTTTGTCGGAGCAACTCAGACGAGGGGTGTCGATGTACGAAATATTGGACAAACCTGATAATACCAGACCACCGAATCCGTATATCCAACTGACTCGTTGGGGATCAGCGTGTGTCATTATCATCGCAAAAGGATGACCAGCTAAGTACCAGTAGTCTGGCAAACTTGAACTGTATACAGAATTCTTTTGCAATCTTGTGTGTCGGGCAATTAGCATAGGATAAGAGACCTAGTATCATTGTGAATCTCTGAATATCTTTGTTATTTGTTAAATTTTTATTAAATCCTTTTATTCTGTTTTTCAATTACCTTAGTTGACTAATTTATGCATGAAAGACCAAATAGAACTGGGTGGGGGGCAGAGAGTCGTGAAAGGAAGATTGAATGCATAATTAGTTGTAATTGTCTAACGTTTTCCCAGTTCATGCTTTGTACAAAAGTTTGCCTGTCTGTAAATTTGTCAGTTTAAACTAAGAGCATTTAAATTTATCAAGACTGAAGGTTGAATTTGGACAACCAGTCTGTGGTCAGAATAGGTGGAAGCGAATTTTAAATAACCTGAAATCCTAATTCTGAAGCAGGGTCTTTAAATAAATACTGGAATGTAACACTCACATAATGCGCTATCAACTTTCCAGGATTCAACCAATAAAAATCAATCTTATATCAACTGAAAGCTAAGATAATGAATGACCTTTAACATAAGCATCGGTTCATTTAATTTTTTTAAATGAGAAAATGAGAGTCCAAATTATGCGTTAAGTTTGACGCAATATAACTTCAGAACCCTTTATCATCTGTCAGCCTCCTTTATATAATGTTGAAAAGGTCATTTTTTGCCCTTTAAAATGGTATATAATATAAACCGGAAGCCTCTATCCTGGAAAGTTGATTGGCAATGAACACAGGTAACCCTAATAGTTTGTTCGCACCCATGCTGAAGAGAGATCGCCATCTTGGACAAGATGTGTTTTAAAATGGATCGACTAGACAACATTTTGCGTTAAGTTTTAACAAGACTATTAAATTTCATCGAAATATTGCTACAGTAAAAAGAACATGCATTATTTTTAGGTTACGATTTGTTAGAAAGTTTTATTTTGATCACTAACAAGGTTAGCTAAATATCAGCCATTTAAAATATGGTCGCAAGAGGGTGATGATTTGTTATGACAAACTGCTTATATTAAAAACAATCCTATACACTGGCAACAAGCTTTGCATAGTTCCTGGCCTTATTGTTGTCAAGAAAGTTTTTCACGACCAGACCACGCTTCCAGTTCCACTTCATTCATTGAGTTTTCAAACTCTGGATCTCTGATTAGCTTACTGAGTTGTGGACTATCAAAAATGCCAGCTTTCAACTTCCCAATGGTCAACCCTGGAAAAGCATGGCACATGTAAGCGAAACAGCCACCATCCTTGTCCAGAGCTTTGGTAAACTGTTTGATTAAGCCAAGCTTAATGTGCAGCGGTGGGAAAAGTATCTTGTCTCTGTCCACCAGAGGGTTGTTTGTGTTCTTAGCTTTGCAAGGTACCAATTCCTCCTTCACAGGCCAGTCCTGCTTTGTGTAATGCTGTGCTTTGTCCCTGCTATCCCACATGCACAGAAAGCATGGGAACTGGTGAATCCAGAATCCCAACAAAAAGTTTATCATCTTCAGGTCAACACAAAGTAACTATCCATGCTGATCATAACAAATTTTCTCCAGCACGTACTTCACCGCTTCATACTTCTCCTTCAGTGTAGTCGAGTGAACTAAAGGTACAGAGGCAAACTGGTTACCATTGTGTAGCAGAACACATTTCAGTGATCGCTTGCTGATGTCAATGAACAATCTCCAATCTTCAGGTTTATACTGTGGCACTCCAAGCTTGCACAGAAGCTGCGCAATATCTGTACAGTACACCAGGTCCTTCTCTGTAGAGACAAAACTGAGATACTCTTAATGTCTGTTGCGGTAGAAGGTAATGCGAACACTGTCAGAAAGGTTGTTTTTTTCCTCAATCTGGATGCCAACAGTTCAGCAGATGACTTTGACAAGCTGAGATCATGAACTAGATCATTTAGATCCTTTTGCGAAAAAGAATTTGGAACATCATCATCAAGAACCACTAATCATATTCTTCAACACTATAGAAATCTTCTTCACTAATGTCGGTAAGTTCTCCAGGGACTTTCATCACAAGGCTGCTCCGGTTTTTTTCTGTTAATGCCAGTCACATCAATAGTGCAGACATAGCAGTCAGTGACATGGTTTGTCGATTCCCTCCAAACCATAGGAATTCCAAATTTCAGACAACTCTTCTTACCCTTGGTCCAACGATGCAGATTCTCGGTGCATGTCTTGCATAACATGTGTGGTGCCCAAACTTCATCCTGATCACCAAGTTTTATACCAAAATAAGCATGGTATGCATGCTTTATAAAACCTGTTGCTGTATTCCTGTTAGGAACAATGGTGTATTCACCGCAGATGTAGCAAAATACATCAGGTTTATTTTTGCAATGTCTTCTGGCCAATTCCATTTCATTACCTAAAATATCATTTATATCAATTATTCAAAATCTAGCTTTTGTAAACTCTTCATAATTATGTAAAACAAATTATAATTTGTTTATTTAAAGAAATAAAAAGAATTTTACATCATATAAATAGAAAATACCCTTATATATAAAAAAAAAAACCAAACAAAAAATAATGTCGCAATAGATCAAAACGTTGATCAAAAATAGCTCAAACACTTTACCATACTGAACAAAACCGATGTCATTTTTTGGATCCAGCTCAATAAAACTGTCATAAATCTGTCAAAAAATCTTAGACAGCAAATTTGTTGTTGCCCAGTGTTATTATACAAGTAGATAATATGTCACTGATCTCAAAACTGATATTAACAAAATGTTATGATGTATCATCTAAAACCACTTACCAATCAAGAGGAGAAACTATGCCAGGGAAAAAAAAGAGGTAAGGTCGACGTAATGAACTTTTGAATTCTGACATCTGAGACATGCTATCCATCTCTGCATGAGGACAACGTGAAACTTTTCGAGAAACCAACTCATTCACCTGTAAATGAAAGAATGAATAAAACAATTTAATGCACATTTCACTTTTAAAAACTTTAATTTTAAAAATAAACAATGCATAAAGTAGACTGATTTCATGAGTTCTTAAGTGGTAATGGTGCTGTTTAGCTTGTATACTTATAATGTAAAACACCAGAACATTTTCAGTTCTGTTAATTAATGTTTCTTTTAACTTCATTTTCCCTTGCTTTTTAAAGAATACTAGTATTTATATATACTGATATAAATAACACAACATCATATGTGTACATTACTAAAGTTTGAACAATAAAATTAAATAATTTAAATAATTCATCAACACTATAATGCTTATCTTTTCAACCACTACAAACAGCTGTGCAGTGATTGCTTTGTTACTATGGAAAAATTAGCTAATGTACTCAGAAGCTGCTGCTTTAATAAGCTTTCCTTTTAAGAATAGAATTAATGTTTCTCCTTTCATTGTCTGAAAATAATCTTATAAAATTACACACAACTAAAAACAGCAAACACTGGGAGTGAATTTTGTTATAGATGGATTTCTGTGCACAGCTCAGAATTTCACTGGGAATGGATTTTATAACTGGATTACTGTGTGCTGCAAAATTCTCTGGGAGTGGAATTCATAGCTGAATTACTGTGTACCACAAAAATTCAAAAGGAATGAATTTTGTTATAGTTGGAATTCTGTATGTGGCTGTTTTTTCAATGGGAGTAAATCGGTGTACACTGAGCAAGAGCTAAACGGAACTCTGTTATTGTACACACCCTTGAAGCCAAGAGAGTGGCAGTTGGTTGAACATGGGTGAGCGAGATAATAATTATATTGCACTTATGTTAGCAGTTGGTCTCTAATAGTTATCTGGGTTTGCCCAGGACAGAGGCTACTATTCATTTCACTGGACAACAACAAATTTACTGTCTAAGATTTTTTGACGGATTTATGACAGTTTTATTGTGCTGGATCCAAAAATGACATCGGTTTTGTTCAATCAGGTCAACTTTTTGAGCTATTTTTGATCAACGTTTTGATCTATTGCAACATTATTTTTGTTTGTGTGTTTTTTTTCATATAAGGGTATTTTTTAGGCCTACAGTAGCATTCATCTTTGATGGTGTTGATGGATGAACACAGAAAATGACTTTATGAATTTATGCCTGCCTTATTCATAGCTTAAGTGTTGTCTCATTCAATAGGGGAAAGATTTATTTTTAATATAATGCATTTGGTTTATTCAGATCATTTGTTATTTGTTTTTAATTATTTTTATTTTTGGTCACGTGACCATTTTTTCCATCCATATGCATTAACAGGGTACAGTGTAACTAATGAGTAGATCACTAGATGGGTGCCTAACAGGTTTTTCATTTTTTTAGTTATTATTTTTACCTGATTTTCTTTTCTTTTCTAAAAATTCTGATAGACACAAGTGAGTTATATATTTATTAGCTGTATTTTGCAAGCTTATTTTTCCACAATAAGAGTGAGTTGAAGCACTACAGGCCTACTCTACAGAATTTAACTTTGAAAGTGGTGGTGGGTGAACTCTGAAAATGACTTTATGAATTTATATTACTTATCCCAAATGTTGAACCATTCGATAAGAGAAAGATTTATTTGCAGCAGATGTTGAAGAGAATAGGCGACAGTAAGCAGCCTTTTCTGACTCCTGCTGTTGTCCTGAACAAAACTCCTATTTGGCCATTGAAACAGACTGTGCTGGTGGCCTTGCTGTAAAGGCTTTCTATGACTGATCAGGTTGGCATTGATGAAGAAATGATGAACAATATAGTTCGGACTCTCCACATAAATAGTATCCAACATACAAATATGGCTGATTTTTTTAAAGAGGCTTTTTGCTATGTTATTTTCAAATATACTGTCAGTCAAAATTAGCAATTTATTCATTTTCAGGTTGGAAAAAGCTCTAACGCAGTTAACACAAAATGGACAAAATTGCTATAAACGTTAAAACTGTAATAACTCTGCTTGTAATTGAGCTACAGAGATGCTTTTGGTATCATTGGATTCAGTTTGGAAAGATCTATATTAAGAATGCACTCACCACAGTAAAGAAATCTTTATATTTTATACACACACATTTAGACATTTGCCAATCGTTCATCTAATTTAATGCTTTTTCAGTTCA